>CM077346.1:17543836-18861836 GCA_039655645.1 Ammopiptanthus mongolicus | reverse complement strand
CAATCATAAGAAAACTTGTCGTGCTGTATAAGAAGATGATAATTTGACGTCAAAAAATCTACCAAACAGCTCAAACAAATTGAAATCGTAAACCCCTAGGAAAAAAGATACCGGATACATCATTTTTTAAGATATTAGAAATAAACATAGGAGGAATATCAAAAATCTTAAAAGCCATATCTAAAGAAAGATCAATCTTTGAGAAGGCATCTGTAACTTGATTTGCTTCCCTAAAAACATGTGTCCAAAAAAGCTCTTCATCACCTTTATGCACTCCATGAATGGCTTGAACTATGGCAAAACAAGCATTTGTCCTGCAACAACCATTCACCAATAGCTCCACAGCGGTTTTGTTGTCCGAATGAAGTCTAATCTTTCTGAAACCCCTATTCCATGCAACTTTTAACCCATAAAAAATGCTGCATAACTCAGCTGCTAGTATTGAGCAAGGACCCAATTTTGCAGCAAAGCCAAACAAAAAATTACCAAACTCATCCCTTAGAACACCCCCACAAGCCCCCAACTGACCTGCATTTATCACTGATGCATCACAATTCAAAGCCACTTCCCCTTGTAAAGGAGGAACCCACCTCACAAGCATGTTAGAATGCAACTACGTTACAACTGATACGTCTATATATATGAGAAAAATTGAATCTATTCTCATTGCTTTCATTTGGGTTACGACTGGTATGTATATATATACATCCATTAGGATATAGTTTGTTATGTGGTAACTGATAAAGCTTATCTAAAACCACTATACAAAGGATAACAAATGAAAATAATTATCTATAGTTTGTTATCCTATCAAACTCAAATATCAGCTAATCTGTTATAATTTTGTCAAAAAAACAAAGAAGCTAATATGTTATAATAACAGATTTATCTCTTTATTTCTAATTACTAACTCTATCTTCCGAGGCAATACGAGTAGGAGTGCGTTTGTTTTAGATTATTTGATCATAAAAATCATTTTTTTAAGTTAAAAATCATTTTTAGTGATTTTAATTGTGTTTGTTTAAGATTTTTTAGGAAATCATTTTTAAAAAAAATCATTTTTATGGCTAAAATGAGAAGTTATTCCATTTAACTTCTCACTAAAATCTGATTCTATAGAGGAGAGAGAAAATATGTTTGTTACTGATTATGAAAAAATGATTTTTATTTAATCTCTAAATTATTTTATATGAAAATCATTTTTTTATAATCTGTAATAAAATGGTCTTAAGTTTTCTTTTGACCATAGACTAGGCAAAACACTACGAAATCTATGTACTTATATATATATATCTTAGTGAATCGCATAATTGTAAATTTTGCAGGAGAGTTCATCTGTCTAATCATCTTCACATTGTATCCTGCAAAATATTTTAAACACCTTTTATGTTATTGTTGAGATGGTACATATTGAATGATAAATAGCATGAATGAGTACATCAGACTTTCTTACCCTATAATAAATAAGAAGAAATATAAGTACACATTAATTTTCTTTTTTTTTTTTTTAATTTGTTCGTTGGCATTATAAAGAGGTCCAATTCTACGGAAGGTAGAATAGGTAATTGGAAATTAGAAGTGGGGTTCTCTAAGTACGGTGTCCAAGGATATGAGAACACTTGTATTTCCACCTATAAATATACAACATGTTCCCTACCATTAAGAGCCCGTTTGGTAAGTCTCATCTGTTAGCTTATAGCGGATAGCTTATAGTGGATGAGTTAGTAGCCTTGTTTGATAAGCACATTAGTCACAAACTTATAACGTTTTTTAATGAGCTTATAACGTTTCTTTCAGACGACACTTCAAGTAGCGTTTGAGCTTATAACTTATAGCGTTTAGTTTGTTTTTTATCTTTTATCCTTACTATTTTAATTTATTTCCACCTTTACCCTTTTCAATATATAATAATATATATATATATATATATATATATATATATATATATATATATATATTAATTTAACCTTTAATTTTTATAATAATTCTATGATAGTAGTTTAATATTTATACGATAATATAACGTATAATAATATATTTTTTAGATGATAATATAACATATTATAAACAGGTAAGACTACCATTTATATAATTTTTTATATGTAAAAAACATTTATGTAAAAAAGTATAAGCACATATCTTTTTATTTTATTTTATATCTACCAGCTAGTTCCAGCACTAGTTTTACCAAACACTTCTACATCAATAAGCTAGCTTATCCGCAATTAACTGCCTCATCTGCTATCCGTTATAAGTTCATCCGTTATCCGCTAGCTTATCCGTTATCCGTTAGTTTTACCAAACAGACCCATAATCTCTTCGTTTCTCCTCTTGTTTTGTAATTTTTTTTCTTGGTTGAATATTAAGTGAATACTCAAATTTGTTTTTGGCTTTTAATTTAGTTCTTGGGGATCAAAGCCTTCTAATTTTGTCTTTAAGTTAGTTTGTGACGGGAATTATTGTGTCTTCAATTTAGCTTATAAAAATGATTAATTTGGTTAATATTTAAACTTTTTAAAAATTAAGGAGTTTTTAATTTTAAAGAACAAAGTCGAGAGTAAAAAAATTTCTAAGGTGAAATTAGATATTTACTTTTGAATCATAGTAAATATAAGAAATTTTTAAAATAGATTGTATAAGATTTTTTATTTTTCATGAATTAAATTAAGAGTAAAAAATTTCTCAGGCGAAATTAGGTATTCAACTTTGAATTCATAATAAATAAAATAAAATCCAAAAATAGTTTGTAGTATTAGCCTCTGGTTAAGAAAACTGAAATTTATATATTTGGGTAATTTATTTGAGACTTGAGTGATAAATTATAATTGTAGGGAAATGTATCATTAATATTTATAATTTAGAAATTAAAAATAGTATTTTTTTTTAAAAAATTATAAACTAATATCAGGGTGATTATAATTTGAAAGGTTAATTTCGTAATTTATTTTATCTATTTACTCTCTTTATTATCAATTAATATTTTCACTTGTTAAGAAATAAACTATCTAAAAATTACAAAATTTAAGAATAAAAATTTGAAGGTGTTAAGAAATTTAAAAATTATATATAATTTGGGCCTGCATGTACAAGTGCTAGTTTCACCTTACATTTACTTTTAATATCCCATTTATTACTATTTTTACCTCATCCTCCCCATTTTTTTTTCAATTAAATTCCTAAAATACTCTTTTATCCTTTCACCCTATACTAACCCCTTTTTTCCACAAATGCTGTATAAAAAGCAAATGTCTTAACTTTCCTACTTGTGATCAAACTCCTCCTCCTCACCCCCTTTATTTCTTCTCCTCTCTCCTCATATTTTATTCTTTTACTCCCAACCCAATCCCACACAACCCCATTAACACCTCGGAAAAGCTCCAGAGGGGGAGCACAACCAATAAAATAACGAGCACAATAATGATATTTTTTTCAGGAGAGAACGCAGGTAAAGATTCTTTTTTTTTCATACATGTTACGGAAGGATTCGAATGTTTTTTTCCAAATTACACTAATTTTCGTAATTCACCTAAATTTGGGTACTTTTAAGGTATTCTAAATAAAATAACTTACGAAAACTATAGTTTCCACAATGTAAAAAAATTGAATACGTTACGGAAATTAATTTGGGTGCATTACGGAAACTAAGATAAAAAAATTGAATACATTACGGAGCTGTTGTTTCCGTAATGTAAAAGATTGAATATTTTACGGGAACTATGGTTTTATGTAAAAAAAATTAAATACATTACAGAAACTATTACATTATAGAAACTATATATAGTTTCCTTAAGGTATTAAAAATTGAATACATTACGGAAACTATAATGTTAATGTAAAAAAATTGAATACATTATGAAAACTAATGTATTAAAAATTGTACACATTATGTAAAAAAATACATTATGGTAGTTTCCGTAATATATTAAAAATTATAGTTTCCGTAATGTAAAAAAAATTGAACAAGGTAAAAAATAATTGTGGAAAAAGGGATGGAAAGATCTGAAGGATGTTTATGAGATTTAATTAGAATAAAATGAGGAGGGGGCAAGAATAGTAAATAATGAGATATAAAAAGCAAATGCTCAATACCTTTACCGAACATTCTCAGGGATTTGCCGTGTATTGGGAAAAACCCAAGTCCCACATTGATTAGAGATAGAGCCTCATAAGAGCTTATAAAGCTTGGGCAATTCTCACCTCTTGAGCTAGCTTTTGGGGTTGAGTTAGGTCCAAATCTAATATGGTATCAGAGCCTATCCTAGATCCATTAAAGGGCCGCCCACCATATTATCCACGCACCAAGCCCAATAGTGCTGGGTGAGAGGGGGTGTATTGGGAAAAATCCATGTCCCACATTGACTAGAAATAAAGTCTCATAAGAGCTTATAAAGCTTGAACAATCCTCACCTCTTGAGCTAACTTTTGGGGTTGAGTTAGGTCCAAATTTAATATCGTGCATCATAGACACCAAGCCACCTTTGTTGCGATGAAATTGTTGTGGCAAAAAACGATAATTTTTGACAGTTGACAGTTGACACCCGAATCAGAAGTTCACAACAACTGGACCTTAATATCATATTCATCACGTTGGATAATTTGATCTGGACTTTAAGCGTATAATAACGCTCATGATTTTGCCACTAATTACTAAGCTGCGGCATGTGTGGTACAAAAATTATCCTAAGGGGGGAAATAATTTGACTGATTTGTTCAAGCTTTTGGGGCGATTTTGTGCATTTGATTTGAGTTGGTACAATTGTGTATATCAAAGGACATGTTTTGAAAATAGTTTCCGAATAATGTGCTTGGATAAACATTAAAGTAGTGGGGTACGAATTCCAAAATCACGTTACCTGATATGCAATAAATTGTTCTTTTGGGCAAACGTTCCTTTTGGACTTCATCAAGAAAAAATCAAACCTGCCCTAACATCGAATAAACGTTCTTTTCCACGTTACTGGTAAATGAGAACAAGAAGGAACTTCGTCATGTTCATAGCATCAAACTGTGCAACTTATAAGTATAAACATTAGTATTTTACGAGATGGCTAAAGTCCTCAGTTGTTACCAAAAATCATATCAAAAAAATACTAAACTAAATTCTCCAATAATTCTATGCTTCTAGTTTTTGTGATCATGGTAGCTGCTGATTTGATACAATGACGACAAATTGGGCAATTGGGTTTGTTCTCTAGCCAAAGATGGATACAAATCAAATGAAAAAGATGGTCACAAATTGGAAAAACTAAGCACTCTTCTCCTTCCTTGAAATCCTCCAAGCAAATTGCACAGTCACTGCAACCTGATGATGCCATCGCTTGGCTTCCAAAACATAAAACAGATCCTATCGGTTTCTTAACTGATCCTTGTTTCCTTCTGTTACCACCTTTTTCCTCAAAAACCCAGAAAAGTTTATCAAAAATTCTCACTACCCTTTGGTTATTTTGGGGGGTTTGGCCATAAAAGGTGCTCCTTTCTCTCATTTCATTATCCAATTCAGGCCTGACATGGATAAACCTGCAAAGGAACACGCTGGTTATGAAAAACGCGAGGAGTATGGCCGCAGAAACAATGGTTGAGAAAACATAGATGCACATGAAGATTAACATTGAAATGGTAAGAGCAGCAATGAAGGAAAGTAAAGGAGGGGAAGGGGGTGGTGATGACGAAGGGGATACAAGGATTCTATGGACCCTATTGTTGATGTTGTTGTCCATGGTGTGATTGTTTGAGAAGAGGTGTGAAAGCTTAGGATGACTGGTTTTTATTTCAGTTCAGTTAAAGTAAAATCTCATGACTTCATTTTTTGTTTGTATAGCATTAAATAAGGTCGTAAATTGGTCCACCAAAGATTAATAGGAGTATGCAATTAAAAGCGTTATCGTATACCTCTACGAAATACTAATTTTGTGGAACATAAGAATGAATGTGGTGATATTTTATATCTTTAAGGAAGTTATTTGATAAATAAAATCTTTCCATCTTCAGAAAAAGGAGTTTACTAGCTTTAAAATTGGATAGAGGAAACTGTCATGACTCCACCACTGTATTAGCATTGGCATCCCAATAAGAAATTAGATCCTCTTCATCTGAAATTTCCTTCATCCTCTCTTCAGTCAAATGTGTCGATTGGATTAATCGAACGATTGAGATCTCTCTCATGTTAACTGTTAGATTAATCCAATGACCAACAACTAACATTTAGCTAAAGAAACGATAACTGAATGATTTATATGAAGACAATCCAGATCCCCAAATATAAGTTAGCTTACAATATGCAAAAAGTATTCTTTTATACACTTTAAGTTATAGAGTATGATGTCATCTTAAATATCTTTAGAAAGTGAAAAAAAAAAATCAGACTTTTTCACATTAAGATTATGGGTTTAATATTGATATACTGTAAATTTAAAATTTTTTATACTGTCAACTAATCACAAATCATTATATATGTGACTTTTAAAATAGTTATGATAAAAGTCAAATATTTTTAATGACGTGACAATTTCTGATTGATTAACAATAAAAAAAATCTTTAAACAGATAGTGTATAACAATTAAATCATAAAATTAATCCATAATTCTTTATCATATATAAAAAAATATGAGAATGAAATTATGAAAATGATATGTGCGACATTTTTGTTTATTCTTTTTACTATTTGGACATTACATCAAATTTATTGTTTTTTTTTATAGATGACATAGGTACGAAGTATCCACCAACATTAACAGTGACTAATTTCTGTCGGGAAACTTGTTGGACACACAAGGTAGGTTCTCCCCTCCCAACCTGATTTTCTTCATACACAAGATTCGGGATTCGAATCCCTGATCAATTGCTTAAGGTGTTCGAATCCCTTACTACTCGGACCAATCATATCTTGGTCATCAAATTTATTGTTTCATTTCATAGAAAGAATTCCAAAGATTCGAATTCATTTAAAAATACGATTTTAGCTCTATTCTTACCTATGTACGAGAGCTAAATTTTTTGTATGATATATACACCTCAGAAGTCTTTTATATAAAAATTTGACCACTCCATGATGAGTATGCCTGTAAATGATGATTAATTCCACGAAAGTTATTTAGCAAAATGAGTACGAATGCCTTTAAATAGTTTTAATTTTTTTTTTTTTCATTTTCATTTTTTACTTTTTAATTGACTGTAAAAAAGGGTTGGAGTATCACAGTATGTATCTGTCTTCCACAACAATCCACTCGATTCATGATTCATTTGACGAAATTTCTTTGTGAGCTGTGCTATGCTATAAAGGAAAATAATGTGATTTTGATGTCTGTGTAATATCAATTTTTTACATTATTAATTAATAATGGATCACTTATATGTGACTTTTAAATTGTTATTATGAGAGTAAGATAAGATATTTTTAATAATGAGGCATGTATGATTGATTATTTGATAGTATAAATTTTTTTGATACATTATTATAATTAATTCTAAAAGAATATATATTTCAAAATATTTTATTTTCCTGAAACACTAAATTAATAATAATACTTTTACTTATAGAAAATCTAAAAAAGCATGAGCAGTTTAATACTTTTAGTATTTTTAAAAACTTTCTTTCTTCCCTAGGTAACTAAGAACAGAAAAATACTAAATGCTCTTAAAAGGGAAAAAGTCCTCTAAACAATCACATCAACAATCCTCCAAAAATCACATATAAAATATCCTCCAAAATTTTAAAGGAGGAAATAAAAGGAATAGGGTCTTTAGTTAGAGAATTTATATAAAGTAAGTTTTTATGAAAAAATTAAATGTAAAATCACTATTTCCAAAATTCACATATAAAATATCCCCCAAAATTTTAAAGGGCGAAAGAAAAGGACTAGGATCTTCAGTATTTTTAAAACTTTCTTTCTTCCCTAGGTAACTAAGAATAGAAAAATACTAAATGTTCTTAAAAGGGAAAAAGTCCTCTAAACAATCACATCAACGATCCTCCAAAAATCACATATAAAATATCCTCCAAAATTTTAAAGGAAGAAAGAAAAGGACTGGGATCTCTACTTGGTAACTAATAAAAAGTAAGTTTTTATAAAAAAAATTAAATATATCACTTCTCAAAATAATAAATACATCATTTTTTAATAAAAATTGATTAATTAAACAGTGTCATAAAGACATTGGTTAGTGTTTTCTAAAAGACTAAAACAATGTATGCCTTTAATATTCTCTCCGTCTTATTTTACTTGTCCCTTTAGAAAATCAATAACTATTAATTACTTTTTTTTTCAAAAATACCCGTTGTATCTCAACCAAACTGGAGTGGATCCTCTCATGTTGAAAAAAAACATGAGGGGGATATATGTTTTTAATCCTCATCATTCATTTTTTTGTATTGAGTTAATTAAAATTATTTTTTAAATAATTGTGTTTTGTTCAAAGTAGAATTTACCTATCAATTTTGCAAAGCATATGCATGAATTGGGCAGACCATCGTCCATTATTCTACAAGATGCTATTGGAGGTAAATACAACTGTAACCTCAGGTGGGGACGAAGGAATGGGGAAGCATATCTGACTGGTGAATGGGAAAGCTTTTGCAAGAAAAATTACTTGAAAGGAGGAAGTTCTGTGCTGATTGGGTTAGACCCGGATAATTATACTTTGTGGTACGGACACATCGCAAAACTCTGATCTGCTGCTAGCAATGAAAGAATCACTTGCTGTGACCAGTTTCCTTTTTTTTTTTTCCTCCTATCTTATTTTACTATTTGGATAATGTCTTTTGGTTTAATGTCTCAATTACCTATTTTTGGGTTTTCTAATTTGGACAATTTATTTATGATTTTAAAGTAATTAAAGATGTTTCTTATTTTGATGAAGTCTCATATGTTTGTTTTAATTCTGTTCTTTTTATTCTATGATATTTTTATATTTTGATTCTATATATTCTACTCTATAATTCTATATAAATAAATATATATATATATATATATATATATATATATATATAATCTATTTATTTATTTATACATTTATATAATGTATAATCTATTTATAATGACTCATCCAATATAACAATACCTAACAATATTTACATTCTACAATTGGTATCTATAATTATCTATTTGTAATCGCGTATAGTGCACGGGAAAAAATGCTAGTATGTTTTTAATCCTCATCATTCAATCCCACTATCCCTTATTTTAAACACACTTTTTATGGGATCAAGATCCTCTCATGTTGAAAATGTTTTCAACTTGAGAAAATAATGTCGGGGATCTCACTCTTAAAAGACAAAAGGAAGGAGAGTTTTAGAATATGAAAAAAATGAGTTAGAGTTGATTAAGGGTGGAGATTAAAAACTTGAGAAAAAATAATGGGAGAGAATCCATTCCCCTTTTTCTCTCCTTCAATATGTTGAATGAGGGGTTGAGATTCAACATGAGAGGATCCATTCCCTAACCAAATTATATTAATGAGTTTTTTTATCAATGAGTGTAGTGGTTGGTGAGTAATTGCAACTATCCAACCGTACAATTTAAATAGTGGTATTTTATTTAGTTAAAGAATGCCATTTTATTATAAAAAATGAGTAAACTTAATTATTTTCTTAAGAGGTGTGAATAACCAAATGAGATAAGAGTAATGAATTTAGTTTTAATACATTATCACTATAACTTTTTTTTACACCTTCAACCAATCACAAATTATTATATGTGTTACTTTATGATAGTTATTATAAAAGTCAAACATTTTTAATGATATCTCAATTCATAATTAGTTAATAATATAATTTTTTTTACACAAACAATTCATAACAATTAAATCCTTTAATAATTTGGAAAGTTCTAAATTGTTTTTAAGCATTTTTGGAGATTCCATAATCTTTAATTAATTAGGATAATTGTTGGATTGAAATTTTATGAAGATAATTTTTAAGAGTTATTAACTTGGCACACAGGGAATTTTTTTTTTTTTTGTATTTATGAACTAATATGATATTATTTCTTTTGGTATCGGATTCTGGTCCCATAAATAAAAGATATTAATCCATATTGTTTTTTTTCTTTTTCTGGAGAATGAGAATCGTTGTTCAGATCCTCTAGCATTCAATCAGACAAATTTACATGATCAGGAAATTAAAATGGAGAATACACAGTGAGATCAGGATATCATAAAATCAAAATTTGGAAAAGACAAAATGAACCTAATTCGTCACATTTTGAATAGAAATTAAAGCCTTGGAAGAAAATTTGAAGACTTGGGATTCCACCATAACAACTGCACCTTATATGGAGAATTTTCGCAAGAAGTAGTTCGTGTGAGAGTTAATCTTCAATATCGAGGAGTTTCTTGTGCTCCGATCTATCCCCACTGCCAGATAGGAGTGGAAACCAGCGATCATACATCCAGAGACTGTGTTTCGGCAACACATATTTGGTTTCCTTCGACGCTAGTTATCCGATTTGATCATTGACTCAGAACCTTCGGTCAGTGGCTTCTCTCATTCATCAAGCAAGCTCCAGAGAAGAAATGATTGAAGCCAGTTCTCATCAATCATTTATGGAATATGGTTGGCTCAGAACAAGTGTTGCTTTGAAGATCTTCAAACTTTGGTGATGAACACACTGAGTAAGGCATGCTCAATACTCAATGAATATCATCATAATTGCATTGCAAATCACGTCCAAATTCCAAAACACCCCTCAAGAAAGACAACAAATTCATAAATGGAAAACCACATATGATAACTCATACAAGCTAAACACTGATGCAACCTTATCGAAAAAAGGAGAATGTGGAATCGGTGCTGTAATTAGACATGTTGAAGGTAATGTATTGGAAGTTGCAACTTGATTGCATTGCCTCAATGGTGCAAGTGTTGCATAAACGATGAGAGTGCGGTTGGAAATGACTTTTGCCCTGAAAATGTTATTTTTGGATATCACCATTGTAGCTGATGCCCTAACTGTAGTCTCAACTCTCCAGAAACGGAAGCTTCCAAACTCTTATATGGGCTTAATTCTTTTAGAAGGACTTTGTTAAGGATACCCCCATTTTATTAAGGGCACTCCCCGTAAATAGTATAATTTCCAAAATATCTCGTTAAAAGTTTTTTTTTTTAATTTAGCTCACTCGCAAATATGATATTTGCGAGTAAGCAAATTATTTGCTCCCTCGCAAATATCATATTTGCGAGTGTATTATTTTGTTTAATTAGTCACTCACAAATATGATATTTGCGAGGAAGCAAACAATTTCGCTTAGCAAATCTTGTTTCGCTAAGCGAATATTCAAAACCCGTCTATGATCACCTGGGACAAATTCGTTTAGCGAAACTATTTTGGCTAAGCGAATTTGATTTTCCTTCACTCGCAAATACTTTTTTGCGTGTGAAGGAAGAGGAAATTTTCCTTCACTCGCAAATAAGGTATTTGCGAGTGAAGGAAAATTTTCCTTCCCTCGCAAATATCTTATTTACGAGTGTAAAATTTTTTTTCACCAACAAACGGGTGAAGGAAATCAAAAAAATATTTCGCAATTATCTAATTTGCTAGTAAAGAAGGTATTTGCGAAATGCAAATGTTATTTGCGAGATTCCAGAAAAAATTTATAACTCTCTGAATTTGATAATCTGCGAGGGTAACAATGATATGAAAAAAAAAAATTGATTTTTAAAGCTTTTTTGTTAAGGATATTTTGGATATTTTACTATTCACGGGGGTGCCCTTAGTAAAACGGGGTGTCCTTAGCAATCCCCCTTTCAGATTGCTTAGCTTTGGAGGCCCAATTTACTAATGGTACTTACTCTCGTATAGGAAGATTGAGCAATAAAGCAGCTCATTATTTAGCTATATATGCTTTGAATCATCCTAACCAAATATGGATTGAGGAAACTCCTCTCATGATTGTCCATTGTATCCTTGATGATCTATGTCCTGATAATGAATAAAATTTCTCTTTTCTGTAAAAAAAAAGAAAAAAAAAAGGGAGTTCGTGACTTCATCAATTTTATCGAATCATTCAAATACAAAAATGTTGTTACTTTACAAGTAACTTTAAAAGAGTTACTCTAAATATAAATCCTTCGTTTTATTATAATCGAATGACCTACACTAATTCATTAGAGAAGCCACATAACTTCCATTGGATTACATTAAAATGAAGGATTGAGATTTAGAATAACTTTTTTAAAATTATTATTTGAGTAACTTGATTGCACTCATATTATTTACATACAAGTATAGCTAAACTAGAATAATTTGAAATCTTCTAATACAACCTTTGTATTAATGTTTGTATTTATTTATTAAATAAAAAATGGTTTTTCTATCCCGTACAATTTTATACGAATCAATATATAGAAAACTTTTATTAAAAATTACATCTTTTCATTTTTCAATATATTAAATGCATCATTTTTCAAGAAAATTTTACTATCATTGAATTCTTTTTTTTTTTGGTAATCATTATCATTGAATTCTTAAACTATGCAAAGTGGATAGAAAAACCCAATAAAAAAATATAGATTTTGAATATATTATTTTTATATTTAATAATAGAATAGAATGATGAGTAGAAAAATTTAGTAGAAGACTCGTCAAACTATAATTTCCCCAATTTTGTATGTAAGGAAGGCAGATCCGGAATTGTGGAGTTTGGCACTGTCACTTCCTCAGCATTTGTCACCTTCTTCTTCTTACCAATTACCATGGCACTTTGTTCCTCACCTTCATCATCATCATCTTCATCTTCTTCGTCATCATCATCATCATCATCATCATCGTCTTCGAATAACCCAAAGACGTGGATCCTCCATGGCATTGTGGCTGGAGTTGCAATTGCAGCAGCTGTGGGCGCTCGCGCTTACCTGACCCGATTCAGAAAAATCCGGAGCCGGGTGGTAGGCATCATACCCGCCCGGTTCGCTTCCTCTCGCTTCCAGGGAAAGCCTCTCGTTCAAATCCTTGGCAAGCCCATGATCCAGGTCCACCACAACCTTCTCTTTCTTTCTTTTTTTCCTTTAAATTATGTCTGCTCATTTTTTCAACCTTTTTTTTATTGGTGATTTTTCTATTTCTATGTTAGACCAATTTTATTTTATATTTTTTTCAATTGGAAATGGTGGTGAATAAAAGCGGTAATGGATAAATTTTCAGAATGTTTTGAGCCTAAAGTTTGATGCAATTATAGCCTGGACTCTGGATCTGATGCTTTGTGATAGCTATTGCAAGTGAATTGAAGGTGAAGATTATTTTAAAAATAAAAATGTGACTCTTTTGTTTTTTATGTTTTTAAAAAGTTTTGGAGTGGGTGTAAAAATGGGTTAAAAAATTTATGGATAACTTTTCCATACAATTTTACAAATAAAACTTATCCATTGCCATTTTTAACCCCATACCAAAGGCATTCAAAAAACTCTGCATTCACGCACCATTGGATCAATCCTAGGCTTCCTCAAACACTTTCGGTGATTGATCCAACGATGCGTGAATGTAGGGAATCCATTTCCTTTATCATCGGTTTCACTTATTGTTCAACTGATTTGTTCAGTTAGTTCACAATAAAGACACGGTAATGATTCAATCAGCTTGCATTTTTGTTTTGGGAAAACTCAAACATGAATGATTTAGCATTTGAAATATTTTTTCCTTCCAGTTGCCTTAGAATGTGTGGTTTCATGCTTAGAAAGGAGAACTATGTGATGAAGTTTTGATGGGTAATAGGTGAAACTTAGGACATTCTTGCACAAATTTGGACCTTCCAATGCTGGATGTGTACTTTCTTTTCTCTTTAAATCATAACTTCGTTTCATCAATTTTTTAATAATAACTATCATCCTATTCTGGGAAAATAGGAGATAGTTTTGCCCACTGAAAGTTAGTTTTTTAAAAAATCTTAAATGAATGAAGGTGAAAGGGGATACATGCATAACAATGTACAGACTGTACTAACTTGATGCAAACCCTTGTCAAGGTGCATTTGGGTGGGTGTCCTTCAGGTCCTGAATTTGAATAACAAACAAGAGAAAGAAAGGTTTTTATAAACATGGAGTGCCTGTCAATTGCAAGGCATTCCGAAGAATTTCACCATGCGTGGTTTAACTCTTCTCTGGCTACTAATGAAAATAACTAAATAATTATGTAAATCCATATAAGAGTGGGGTTTTTTTGTAGTATGCTGAGCCTCATTGAGTTATATGCTGAAAATTATTTTTTTACATCTCTGAACTATTGCACTTGCATCACTTCTATATTTCTCTCACAACTAGCTAAACACTGTTTATACAATATATAGTTCATTAGAAACTTTCACAGTTTGACTCGTAGATATAATTAACTTCAGTACCTTTTTTTGGTAGAACCTGTTGATTTTTTATTACCTTTGACTATTCCCAGCACCTTTTGCTTTTGATTTGTTCTCTGTAATGTTCAAAATATGATGTATTTTACCCATGGTTGGTTGACTTTTACAGAGGACATGGGAAAGGGCAAAGTTGGCAGCTACATTGGATCATGTTGGTAGGTCTATCTACATGATCTTCCTACAATCTGGCACGAATAGCCTTAATATATAACCTTGTCCTAGATTATTATCTGAAAGTGTGTTATGAAATACACGCCTCTAATATAAGTGAAACTAATGTGAATCTATTATTTGTTGAACCTAGCCACAGAAAACCTAAATAAGATCTATGGAGATTTTTGCTTTGAGGGTAAACTGAAGTTTAAATTCTGCTTTCATTTGCATGCCCAATATGTTTTGCTTCTGTGGGGCATTGAACAGAGACATAAATTATGCAAAACACACCCAGGAACTGGATGGGTAAATGAATTTGCATTGCATTTCAGTTTATACGGTTTTTGCACTGGTTCATGCATGTAGAACCTCTTGTTGGGCTTTTGAAGGCAAGAAATTCTCAATTTTTTAAGTTCTAACAGCTTTGCATTGATTTCCTTTCTGACTGTGTTGGAACTACTTGAAAAACATCAACATTCCGTTGGGACTGTGGTATAGTTAGATTTTAATGCATTCCATGTGTGTCATCAGTGCATCATATACAAGATCAAGATAGACAGTTTTACAATTTGGTAGATTCTTACATGCACATTTGCACATCTGGCTTGCTTCTCTGAAGTCGAATTGGTAACTTTCTCTGGTTATAGTTGTTGCAACTGATGATGAAAAGATCGCTGACTGCTGTCGACAATTTGGAGCTGATGTGATAATGACGTCAGAATCTTGCCGAAATGGTATGCAAATTTGTTGCATGTTGTAGCCATTCAATCATCAACATTATTATTATTATGATGATGATGATGATTCATATTCTTTGTTGTGCTTAGTAGGTACTGAGCGCTGCAATGAAGCCCTACAAAAGCTTGGGAGAAAATATGATATCGTTGTCAACATTCAAGGTGATGAACCTCTTATTGAACCTGTAATTATAGACGGTGTTGTCAAAGCTTTGCAGGTAATAATTTTTTTCCTTTGTTCTTTTCATACCCCAAAAAAGGCAAATATTTTATTCGAGCAAAGTTAATGACTGCCTGCCTTAGCCTCTAGTCATTATGTGCACCTCTTTTTCCCTGAACAATATGGCAAATCAAAATCAATTACTGAATCACTCATTTAATATAGCATCAGCTTATTTTAAAAATATTCACATTGAAGTATGATAATTTTATGGCCAAGCCATATCGGGTGAGAATAATTTGTATTTTAAGAATGTGAGAACAAATGAATCTTGACTATTAGATCTTATTTGAATGGTTAAAGATTAAAAGATAAATGCATGTGAATTTTTTAAGTGGTCATCTGACCTCTAAGCAACTTTTAATCTTGACCATCTATGTATGGTGGTTGTATGGTCAAGATTTATTGTTCTCATATTCTTAAAATGCAAACTATTCTCAATATATATATATATAGAGAGAGAGAGAGAGGGAGAGAGGTGAGGGATCGGTTTATACCAGTGTAAATCGTTTTTCACTTGCTCACTTTCAGTCATTGATCTTATTTTCATCCAACGGTGTAAACTATATATATATATGGCATTATTGGATTTATATTCTTCCGGTCATTCTGTGATATATCACGGGTTCCCTACAGGCAGCTCCAGATGCAGTGTTCAGCACTGCAGTCACATCTTTAAAGGCTGAAGATGCACATGATCCAAATAGAGTGAAATGTGTGGTAGATAATCGTGGATATGCCATCTATTTTTCACGAGGGTTAATCCCATTCAACAAGTAAGTTAAAAATAATTAGTAAGTTTCGATTTTGGCATAATTGTTCCTTCATTCATAAAATATCTTGTACATATTTTCTGTAATGAATAAATTCTGTAAACGTGGATTCTGGATAAATGCCCGTGTACATGCTACAGGTCAGGGAAGGTTAATCAACAGTTCCCTTATTTGCTTCATCTTGGGATTCAGGTATTAATGTGATAATCTTTTTAATTGGCTATGATAACAATGATGGCTCTGTTATCGATATTTGCTTCATTGCGAGTTAATAGTTGTCTGTCTACACATCTGCCAGAGCTATGATGCAAAGTTTCTAAAGATATATCCAGATCTTCAGCCCACTCCATTGCAGCTTGAGGAGGATTTGGAGCAGCTTAAAGTCCTTGAAAATGGCTATAAGATGAAGGTACCCTAAGTTTTTTGTACTAGTCCTTATTAATTTATTTATAGCCCACTGACTTGCTAGTTTGTAGTTTGATTATTTAAATTTGCCTTATATAATCTCGTAGTGGCAGTCGATGTAAAGTTGACCAAAACTATCTCATATCTTTAGGTTCTCTGCATATTCGAATAAATGCTTTATAGCTTTTAGGCACTGATGATAGCCAACCGGAATAGTTTTCTGGCTATTGAACTGAACATTTGGTGACAGTTCTTGTGGATAAGAGTTATTTTTTTTAGACAAAAGATGCTTTATTGTTACTGTCACTTGCATCTGCAATAATCTTGAAATCCTTCTCAAGTGGAAGAGGTCGCTGATTATAACTTCAGAATTCAAAAACCTGGTTTTGAGGTGTACTTGACTGTGTTCTACACAACAGTAATGGAGTTTCATATTTTCTTTAAGTGAGTTATAGCATTTTGCATACAAATATAAAAAAAACTACCCCACAGTTGCACTTAAATTCACTATTTTAAATGCCTTGGAATAAAAGAAATTGACTATTCAGAAAATGGTCTTCTAAAGTTAGTGGCATTTACGTCAAGACTACTACTAAGTACTGTATTATTATAGACTCGTAGTCTTACCAGGCTTATGACACAGGCTTTAATCATTTGATGTGGGATAACCATTCTTATCATTGTTGTGCATCTTACCTTCAAAAGATGTCTGAGTTAATTTCTATAATCTTTTTTAGGTAATAAAAGTTGACCACGAGGCACATGGTGTTGACACACCTGAAGATGTTCAAAAGATAGAATCTCTTATGCGTGAGAGGAACTTGTCTTGAACTCAGTTACGGCAATGAAATCATCTGTAAACTAACCATTAGTACAATATATCATAGATAGAGATGGTTTGGATTCAAATTTTTTATAACTGTTTTGCTTGTTGCGTTCAACGTAGTACGAATGTTATGATTTATAATGTAATATTTTAGCATAGGCAGTAGGACTTGTTTTTTTTTTTTTCTACATGTACGAGTGTTTATGTATGATACAAAGGTGAGAATGGAAATTTAGTTACACATATAATGCTAGGTATGTATTGAATCTTATTTTAGAAAAAGTTGCAGTGGGATCTGGATAATTTTTAGTTCCTTGCAGAGAAGTATATGAGCAAACTATATTTGCAACTATCATTACTCTTTTTAATTCTCAACTTTATGTTAGTTGGTTTTATGTTGAAGAAATTGTTGCATGCTTCTGGACGATCGCGTAGTATTGTGCTTACACTAAAGCAATGTTTGGTAAAGAATTTGTTGCCAAATTTTCTGGCCCATTACTGGCTTGGATAGGTGGTTTATTCTAAATCGAGTCACAAGTTCTGTTTGAACCCAAACAAACCATAATTGGGCTTATAAAAAAAACCATAATTGGGTTTAAGAGACCAAAAAAGTTGAGAGCTTCAATATCTTATTAATTTAAATAATTTATTCATCCACTAAATTATATAAGCTCACCCTTAGTCCATAGGTCCTATATAAAATTTATTCAATAATAGAAAGTGTGTTATTAACATTGGTTATAATTAAATACATATTAAAATTAAAAAAAAAATCCATGCATAACGTAGACTACTAATTAGTTTTCAACAAATACAAAATAAAGAAATTGCTAATGTTTGCTGTTCTCTTCATGTATTACAATTCCAATATGGAGAAGATTATTCTAACAACAAGCTCTATAAGTTTTTATAGATATTTAATATTTAATGCCGTTTAAAAATTTGTCTAAGAAATAGAAACGTTTTACATTTCAAACGAGATTTGTCTTGCTACAATTATTCTTTGCATATACTTCGCACACTAATAAGGAAATTTATTAATTCCACATATCGTGACCAACTATTTGGTCTCTATAAATATCGATCCCTTGCTTCCCACTATTTGCTACCATAGAGTACACAGACAAATATAAGATTCAAGCATATTCTTATAGACGGGATAGTCGTAAGATGGCTAAGATTACTTTCACACAAGTTTTCGCTATTGTCCTCATCATTTCAGGTTTGCTTATTTCTCCATGTCCAATTTCTTAATATCTATCTACGCGTGCTGCAAAATTTTAATGTTAAATTTTCTTTTCTAACTTTGCTTATGCATTTTTGTATTTTTTTTTTTGGTAAATGCTTTTTTGTAGTTATTTCAGTGACAAGTGAATTATGTGTGGAAATATTGGATCCAAACGGCTGTAGCATTGATGAGTGTTCACTGACATGCTCTGCGAGACACAATGGTATTGGACAATGTATTAACACTAGTGATCATTATGCATGTATTTGCTTCTATGGTTGTTCTGGCGGGAAGAACTAACTAGAATATCACGTTTACCAAAAGTTTCAAATTCAATGTGAAAGGAAGAGGGAAATAAACTAATAAATTTCTGGGTTGTCAAGTCTTTACATTTCATGTTTACAAATATGTCATAAGATGTACTATTTGATACTCATGCTACAACAATAATGATTTATGAACAACTTTTTTTTTTGACAACGTTGAATATGAAATCAAGAAGCCAGAGGTTGAGTAGTTTCATATATTGTTGATGTTTGGTCCCAATCAACCGGTTTGATTGCAAATCGACCACCCATTCAAATATGTTTCAGCCTATAACAACATTATGGTTAATTTGGACATATCAAATATCTGTTAAAAGTAAATTGAAGTGGTAAATTGCGATTTTTTATAAGTCGGAAAGTGTGGGGTTGCAGAGTGGGTAATAAGTTTTGTTAATTGAGCTGATAATCACTCCATTTGCAAACTCAGCCTCGGTGACACTGGGAATATTGGTGAGACAGGATTCTTGGTTTTAAATTGTTGGAAAAATTTGTTAGAAAAAATAAAACGATGACAACGTTATAATGATAGCAATAAAAAATGGATTCTTACATAAAGATATTTCATGACAATTGAATGATTTTTAACTCAAAAATTAAAATATTAATATTGAATCCTTTCACATGTTTCAGGGAATGGATCCTCTCAATCTGTAAAAAACTTGAGAATGTCAATTTGCATGATTCCACCATTGATTATATAATACATTTGCATTTTAAAAGTGAGATTTAAAATTATCAATGGTGGAATCATGCAAATTGACACTCTCAAGTTTTTTACAAATTGAGAGGATCAATTCCCTGTTTCAGCCCAATCTTTAAAATGCTTTAATGCATATAAATATATATTAATATATTAGTATGAAATCTTGCTGTGTTGGTTGGTAGATAAATGATTCTTTATTCTTTATATGTATAATGTCAAATGTTCGATTTTTGTCATGTATGAAAAAGGTTTTGTTGGGAGAGGCAAAATCCACTTCGACAATCTCTATGTCTCGAAAATGATTAATCCCTAACTATCGGTTGGACATACCCCTGTGCACACCAAAATATTAATATGAAGTCTGCATTAAATTGTTGGAAATATTAATATTGAATCCTTGCACATATGTTTCAGCCCAATCTTTAAAATGCTTTAATGTATATAAATATATATTAATATATTAGTATGAAATCTTGTCGTGCTGGTTGGTAGATAAATGATTCTTTATAAGCGTGATGTCAGATGTTCGATTTTTGTATAAAAATGACTTTGTTGGGTGAGACAAAACCCACTTCGACGATTTCTATGCCTCGAAAATGATTAATCTCCAACTACCAGTTGGACATACCCTTGTGCACATCAAAATATTAATATGAAATCTACATTAAATTATTGGAAAAAATTGTTAGACAAAATAAAATGCAAGGTCGGCCCCCTATTTAAACCTAAAGCAATTGAGGTCTTTTTAAAGCTAAATGAGGGAGAAAAGAGCAATGACAGAGCGACCTTTTCGAGAGAAAAAACCAATTGAGTTAGTAATATGAACTAATATTTTTAAGCCTAAATTAAGCCCTAGCTTGGTGTCTTGGGCCTTGGGCCTTAGGAGTTTGGGCTTGGCCCAACCTTGATAGAATTATTGTTGTGTCGTGGATGAACCACTGCTTTAAAAGCAAGATTACGACAGGCTAAAGGTGCAATATGACAACCCAACTTGCTCCCCCTCAAGTTAACGCTTGACGTACCATGCTTGTTCCTCAACAAACTGTGTTATATGCTCAAGAACATGCATGAAAATAACCAGAAACAGACTACTCATCAACCAAAGGCGCAATATAGCTGAATGATACTCGACATGGGAGCAACTAGGCCCATTTGCGGTAACAAGGAGCTGATTTAGGAATATGAAGCTAGTAATGGTGACATAGTCAACATAGGAATTTCAGCTACAACTGGAGTGTGCGGTAAAGGGGAAAATTTTACTTCTGGAAAAACCTTGACATTGAATAATGTGCTAAATCTGTCATTTATGCATAGAAATTTGGTTTCTGCTACACTGCTTAATAAGGCTGAACAGAAAAATTGCACTTGGGACTGATATAATTCTAATAATTAACTAGAAATGGTGAATTTGCGGGAAGGGATACTTGAATGATGAGTTGTTTGTTCTGAGTATTGTTGATATGAATAATATTGCTTCTGGTTCTGCTTATATTGTTGAGTCTCTTAATCATTGACATGGAAGATTAAAACATTTAACTATAGCTTTAATTAAAAGACATGAAATTGCCACCTCTTATACTTGAAGAGACGATTTCTAAGTGCCCTACTGTGCTTTAAAAAAAAGTGTTTAATCCTACTTTCTGATATATTATTATGTTATATAAAAAATTATTAATTTAAGTCAATTAATCTTATTATTTATACTTAATTTAAAAAATAAATAAATTTTACAGCCCCAAACATGACTGGAAACATAATCTAAATTCGATCAAAAAATAAATGTTTGTTTGTGCTATTTCAAAACTCAAATATGTATGTATATCTTGGACGCCACATGCATGATCGAATTGGTCCAGCAAATAGAAATAAGTTATAATGCACCGAAGCCAATACTGTACGGAGCAACTAAGAAGACAAATATTGTACACAAGTAAACCATGATTCTGTGAGATGTTTATCGGACGAGTTTAGCTTGTCTGGAATCCAGTTCAATATTTTAATGGAGTTATTTGCTACCCAAACTCAATCTTTGCTTGATAATATTTATGATGGAATCGGCTCAACCTGATATATTACTATTATTTATATTTTTTAACATTGTGTAAAACTAAATCATAGATTTAAATAAGTGTAAAACTAAAATTAAAGTATATTTCATAATATATATTTCAAAACAAATAATATTAATTTAGATATATTATTATGTAAATACTTTTGAAAATCTTACCTACCGTAAAATATTACGTTCTCAGTTTAGAATTGTCCAAAATAAAATGAGATTGCTCGTGCAGATTGCAAGTGTGCAGATTGCTTAGCTAATTGGAGCCTGTCACAACCTCTTGGTTTTTAAAGGCTATTGGATCCTTTTACTAAGCTGTCTAACTTAGTGTTGGGAAATGCTACTTACACCATCCCATTTATTCATCCATCACCACATCTTTATTTTAAATTTTTTTATTCCCAAGATACCCCTATTTGCACCAAAGAAATTGTGTTCTGACAATTAATTGTCGGAATACAAAAAATTTGTGCTTCGAAATTTTTCAAGTTTTTTGACGTTCCGGCAACTATTGGAATACAAAAAAAAATTGTGTTTTGAAAATTTTCAAGTTTTTTGACCTACTGACAATTAGTTTCCGGAATACAAAAAATTTAGTTTCGACAATTAGTTGCCAGAATACATAAAAATTAGTGTTTTGGAATTTTTCAAGTTTTTTGACCTATCGGTATTTAGGTTCTGGAGTACAAAAAAAATTGTGCTCCGACAATTAATTGCCGGAATACAAAAATGTGTTTCAAAATTTTTTAAGTTTTTTGATTTACCGATAATTTGTTGCTGAAGTACAAAAAATTTCTGTTCCGGCAATTAATTATCGGAGTACAAAAAAATATGTATGTATTCCGAAAATTAATTCCCGAAACACATTCGAAAAGGAATTTTTGTCTTTTTTACCTATAAAAAAGAAAAAGTGAGGTGGTGGATAGTGAGGTGTTTGATGATTTTTGTGGGGCTGCCATAACAATTTTGTAGTTTGTTTTCTTTCCTGCTGGGCTTCGGCCCCTACTGTTACAAAAAAATAAAATGAGATACTGTAAAACAAAGAAACGTGTCTGCACTGAATAATTTAATTTTGTTGCGGTACATAAAGGTCCCCACCACCTCATCCTCCGCATCCGCAGACGTTTGTGTTAGTTGGTTGATATGGATTCACAATAATAATAATAATAATAATAATAATAATAATCCAAAACAAACCGAACTTGTCTCACTTCATTTTCATCATCCATTCTACTCTACCACTTCACTTCCAACTCCCTCTTCCTTCAATTCAATGGCCACTCTCCTTGAATCCCTCGCTCTCGTTCCTCGCTCTTACGCCGTCGCTTTCTCTCCTATCACCGCCGCCCGCACCTCCGCCAACTTCCCCCACTACGCCGGCCTCAAGCTCAGACCCATCGCCGCCACTCGCTTCGCCGCCTCCCCCACTTCCAGAATCGCTCCCCGCAGTGGACGCGTCGTCTGCGAAGCTCAGGATACCGCTCTTGAAGGTCAGCTTTCGTTTTCGTCACCAAAAATTATTGTTGGATTTTTTTTTTTTTGTGTTTTTCTTGAATCGGTTAATTACAGAAGAAGTAAATAAACCCAGTTAACCCTTCTGTGTGTGATAATCTTCAGTGATATAACTGAACTGTGTGTATGTTTACTTTACTTGAAAGGAACATGTTAGGTTTGGATTAGGTTCATTTATTCTTCTTAGTTCTTTAGTGAGTTTAGATCCCGTTGGTTTGGTGCTAAGCATGACAAAAAGAAGATTGGAATATGCATATCAGATTGAAAGCCTCACCATCTCGAGTACCATCCTGAGAAAGAACTAGGAGTTCGAATTCGATAATTGTAATGTGTATTAGAGGCTATGTGGCCCCAAACTGAGGATCAATTCCTGCTTTCTACCTCATATGCTTTTTGTTTTCTCACATTTGCGCTCCTGCAATGTATAAAGAATTTCCACCTCACATGCTCTTTAAGACTAGTTTACCTGCATACATATGTATATATAACCATCCTTAGTAGTGCCCTCATACATATTAAATTGATTGAGTCGATTAGAAGAGTTATGTCAAGGGGGGTGGACGGATGGCGAGAAATTTCAATCATCAAAGGAGCTCCTTTTCTTTTCTTTTTCTTAGGGCAAGGGAAATTTTACGTATTAAACTCCTTTTGAATTTAATCTTCTGCTTGTTACAGCAAAAATTAGGGTGTTAGGTTCAATTACCACAGAGAATTGTTAAGGTGAAAGTATTAAGTCATTCAAATGATTTATCATCTTCCATTCTATGATTGTTATCAACTATTGTCGATATAATGAGATTTTGTATTTGAGGTTAAAGCTTTCTAGTTTCTACCATTATTTTAGTAATGAATGTCAATATAAGGTCTTAATGTCAGAACATTCGTAGTTACTTTCTTCTTCTTGTATCTACATCAATTATGTGCCAGACAAAAGAAATAACAAATTTCCTTGTATCATCCATTATTAAGGGTGTCTCTCTACCCCTAAGCATGTTATAATATTATGTTGATGGCTTCTTTCTTCATTCTGAAAAGGGCTGATATGCATAGAGACTGAACATTCCTGCTGCATTCTTGATATTTTGTATGTTCCTTATCCCATCTGCAACTTTTTATTTCTGAGGACATCCTTTCCTCATCTTAGATATACTATTATTCTTTTTTATTTAATAAAATCCATTTTTCTACTATAAAGAACTAAAAAAAAAAAAACATTATTAAGGGTTCATATGTATGCAGGGTCTGAAGGTATAGTGGAGTCGATTAGTTATTATTGTTACTGTTGTGCTTTAAATGGACTAGTTCCAGTTATTGTGGGTCTGCTAAATTACACACACAAACATGTTTGGATATATGTATGGATGTTGTTAGGCTCTATTCACATATTTGTAAATCATAATGAAACTAACACCGTTTATGGGATGAATTTGTCATAAAGTTCACTATTGGATTATAAGACTTGACATACTAACACCGCCCACAAATTTCTTATAGAAAATAATTTTGAACAATTCAACCTTTGAAATATAACTAATTATTTTATGATCAACTGATTGATATTTCTATTTATTTGATTAAGTGTATTTTACATTAATTTTAAGATATTTAGGTAGATTACAAAGTGATCTTGGATTAACGTGAAAATGTGAAATTTTATATCTGCGATGAGCACAATGCAACTTTCCTATCTAATACATTTTGTGAGAAATTGATCCCATAGAAAGTATTCATTGTCGATTGATTTTGATTTGCGCTAGTGTCGATGGATCCTCTATCTCTCACAGTAACCTTCACACAAAGTTGATATATTGATGTATGCCGCCGGAAGAACTGCTTTCAATGTTGAGTTTATTGGTGAAGCATCAGTAACATTGGTTTTGATGGTGTGATGCATTTGCAGTGACATACTTTGACATGCCCATGATACATAACTTTTATGTATTTCCTTTGCAGGGTTTAAATGGACTTACTAAGAAGGTCTAGTTTTGGGCTAAGAATTTTTTTTCTCTATCAATCCAACATAAGCATAGACTGCTTGTTTCTAGTAGTATTTCTATTTGCCTGTTTGTGCTTTTTTGTCCGGTATGTATGTTTTCCATTTCAGCATTTTCATCATTTTACTCATATTCATGTGGATCCAAATGATTTTTTTTTCTTTACACTTCCTGAGAAATTTTGCTTGTTTGAGAGGAATACTAGTTGGAGTTAAATAATTTCTATTATTGTATGTTGCAGTGGCTCCTATTACTGATGCAAATTGGCAATCACTTGTCCTTGAATCTGAGTTTCCCGTTTTGGTTGAATTCTGGGCTCCATGGTGTGGTCCCTGCCGAATGATCCACCCTATAATTGATGAGCTCGCTAAGCAATATGTTGGAAAGCTCAAGTGTTACAAACTTAATACTGATGAAAGCCCTTCAACTGCTACTCGGTATGGGATTCGAAGTATCCCAACTGTTATGATCTTCAAGAATGGTGAGAAGAAAGATACGGTTATTGGTGCTGTGCCCAAGTCAACATTGACCACAAGCATCGAAAAATTCTTATAAGGTGGTAAGTAAAGAAGGCTTTGCTGAAAGTAAAGCAATTTTTCTTATTAGCTTCTTTTCTTCTAAGCCCTTGTCGCACGTTTTGACTATTTGCTTTCTTAAATACTCATTTATGCTCCTGTATAGTTATCAGTTGCTACTCTGCTTTCTGTTTATTAGATTATTCACCAATATGCTAAGTAAATTTGTTGTTAAATTATAGCATGTTTTAAATTGATTTGACATCTTCAGCTTCTGTTTCTTTTCAATTTCATTGAACAGTGTTAACCTGTGGGTATATGGGTATAAAACAAATTCGAAAATTTCTAAAAATTTGATGCATTAATTCATTGATGGATTTGGTTGAAGTAAAACACATGCATGTTTAAGATTGTCTCATTGACCTTTAAATTTGCCTTAGGATGGAATTATGTTTTTAGCTTCTCTTTGGTATTTAGCCAATGGATGTTTCAATGGTGTTGCTATCTTCCATATGCGGAGGGAGTGCTTAGCTACATTAGTAGTGACTTGTTAGAGAGTCAGATTTATGGTAATTTAGAGCAACACTGTTGCTTCTAAGGGAACTAAGGCATGACTTTCATAATATCAACTTCAAAATTGGTTTATGCTATCTTGTTTGTATTGTACCATAAAGTCTGGCAGATACGAGCATCATAGTTATAGGTTGTTTTGATTTTTACCCATCTTGCATCAGCCTGTGACCCCATTCCCTTTCTGTATGTTTCACGTCAATTGTTCTTAGAATAAACTACACATGAAATGGAGAATCAGTTTGTATTAAGCCATAATTTGATGTAGCTCCTTCTCTGGGCGAATGGCCTATTGAGGAAGCTTTGGATCTCACTGAAGTTGGTAGTTGGTATAGCCTCAATTAAGGGTTTACACTACCACATGAGAAGGCATGGCATGGGCAGTATAAACATGTATATTTTTATTTAATCTAAATATTATTTTCTTGAGCATGATTTCTTTGACATACCTTTGTTTGGTTCATTTTTTTTAATTGTTCATTTAAGTTTTTTTTGTGTGTGGATTTAATTAATTGGCAAGAGTCTATTCATCCTTGACTTTGAGAGCCAAATTTGTGCTTAGGTTACTCGCCAAAGCGGGCTATATGCAGTTGAACGGCAGGTGCAGCTAGAGAGAGGCGGAGGGAGAGGATGTGGGCCCACAATTCCAAAATAATGAGATTCACGACCTCGCAACATCTTTCTCTAACCGCACTTGCAGTTCAAATCAACCATGGCACACACGCCTTGACATGTTGTAGTGGAAAATGAGGAGGAAAATATTTATCGAGTATAAAGTATTTATTAAGTACTAATAACTTTAAATATCTTAAAGAGAGATTTGATAAAAAAAAAAAAATAATTAGTTTTAATTCATTGATCTATGGAGAAAATTTGGTTGGTAGGAGAGAATTTATTTTGTGTGCCCAACAGGTTTCGCGATGGAGATTAGTCATTATTAACGGTGATGGATATTCCATATTTATAACATGGTTACGAGAAATAAATTAAGTGAGTTAAGGCAAATTTTATAATTTTTAAACAAGTCAACCGTAAGTTCTAAATTTGATTCTTAAGTAATGTCTTACGTCCCTATTCTTATAAATGACCTTTCCATTTTCTATGGAACTCTCGAAGTTTCCCATTTCACCTCACATCCAGATGCATTCATAATTCATAAGCAGTTTTTTTCTATCAAAAAGTCTACTATTTCAATTTCATTATTTTTTTGTCTTGTTTATGTTTTGGCTTATCCTTGCAAAATATTGTTGGGCTACTAGCATGCTATATAAAAGAATGGGCATTTCTCCATTTAAAAGGAGTAAAAAAAAGAGTTTAGTTGTTATACACTGTCAATGTAATTTTTTTTACACCGATAGATAATCAGAAATCATAATGTGTGTGATTTTTAAGGTAGTAAGGTTAAGAGTTAAACAATTTCGTTTATGTGGTAATTTTCGATTGGTTGTTTGTTTAAAAAATCTTTGTATTGATAGTGTATATCAATTAAATCTATAAAAAAATTACAAAAGTAAATAATATTAAAAAGTTGGAAACATAGATAACGTTGATTGATACTATAAAAGATAAGGTGATCACCTTATCTTTTATAAGAGTTTGATTGATATACACTGTTAGTATAAAGTTTTTTACAATGACAACAAATCAGAAATCACGGTGTGTATGATTTTTAAGGTAGTTAGGATAAAAGTCAAACATTTTAGTTTATGTGGCAATTTCTGATTGGTTGTTTGTGTAAAAAAATTTTATCCCGAAAGTGTATACCAATTAAACTCCTTTTATAAAAGATAACTTGGAAACGTACATCCCTGTTTGTGGATTTTTGTTCTCTTGCTACAAATAATCATCTTGTTGAAATGTCACAGTTGGAGCAGCTTGTATAACTATAACGATAACATCCCCTTAAAAAATTAGTAATAAGATTTGTAGAAGCATTTCTCTAAATGGTAAGATCCACGTGAAGTTTTGTGCAACGTAATTGATTGAACTATTGAAGGGAAAGATGAGGTGGTAATTAATTGCAAAAGGAAATAAGCGTGACAGAAACATGGATTTTGTTCAAGCAACTAATTTCCTTGAGTAGTTAGGTCATGTATGCTTCGGTGAAGAATTAAAGGAGATGGGTATTTTTGGCCATTCAAAATAATTGGTTGATAGTTGACCAAAACAATACATTTTTTTTTATAATAGTTTACCAAAACAATGATAATTAGTTGTTAAATAATTTATAGAATAAATAAATGGGGTCATTGCAATAAATTCATTAAATGGATTCAATGTCCTCAATTATATAAGGTTTGGTGATATGTGGTGTATTAAGAATTTGAATCCTATCATGTTTTTTTTCGTGTTTCTTTTCATATTATGAAAGAGGAAAAAAAAAAACTATAGTAGTGTTTGTGGTTAGGGTTTATTGAATTTACTTTTTCTCTTTCTATTTCCTAACATATGAGAAAAATATAAAATGATCTAAATACGTAAGCTACTAGTAGTAAATTAGGGTAAGCACGTGCATTTAATCCTAAAATAAAGTATTGTCTATAAAATTATATTTTAAAAAATAGTGCTCAATGTTATTAAATCCAAAATGTCATTTTATGTCTAATGCAAATTCTAATACACGAATAATAAATTCTTTCTAAAAGTTTTTGTTATTCAATTTTTTAGAGTATGGATGAAAGATTAATCTTCTGGATATTGTAAAGCATCCAGCAAAGATCTTGTAACATCCTACCCTAAAGTAGACTCATTCACGGAAATAGAATTGAGGGCTTGGACTTTAGAGATAGAACTGAAACTCACAACCATATCAGTTAGTTATGATTAGGCTGTAACAAACTCGAAGTACCAAATTAATAAAATTACAATCAATTACAATTTCTAACTGCAGAGAAAAAATCTGGAAGGGGAGGTTTATGGTAGTGAAGCAAAGGGTGAGGAATATGTTTCCTGGTAGCTGAACCCGAACGGGGGATTTGAGGTTGAGAGGGAAGGAAAGAAATTGAGGTTGGGAAAGGATAAGGCGGACAACTTAGAACACAGGCAACGAAAAAAACAAACATCTTGTTAAATACTAACCGACGGTTGTTAGTTCAAGTGACAAGGAATTTGGTTCCTTTTAAATAAGGTCTTAAGTTCGAGTATTGTGAATGAAAAAAATAAGTACTGGAAGAGCTTTGCTCCCATAATGGATCTTCTCAACTCGACTTAGATTAATCGGAATACAATGTGATTTCCGGATACCGAAGGTCTATACCAAAAAAAAATCTTACTAAATACTTTTTATTAAAATATTGTGTTGATTAATTGCTTAAGTACCAATAATGTTGATATGTTAAAGGAAGCAAAGTTGAAGTATTAACATTACCCTAATTATTTGTCCCAAAAAAAAAAACATTAACCTAATTATTAAAACCAGAACCGCAGAGGATAATAATGTTTCAATATAAACAACGGTTTGGAACAAACACAGTACATATAAGCTCAATTAAAACAAACGGAAGCTATATTAGCAAAATTATAGTTAAAGCATGCACCTCATTGAGCTTCTAAACTGTTTTGTAATTTTATCCAACTATGAAAACCAATATAAGGTATTTCCCTTTTCCTGCAAAAGCAAATTCCGTTTTAATATTGAAGTTAATTTTGTGCTGTTAACACGTTTTTAGTATGTTTTGGTTAATTGTGTTAAAGGTGACGCACTAATCACCATTGTGCTTCAAAAGTCAATCCTGTTTCGTATATGTTACGGTTTTCCAATATAACTCATATGTGATGTGGGCAGCATACTTGTCTCCAACCGGTGATAATTACATTCAACAACCAAATCAATTTAGTTGAGTGGCAGAAATAGATTTCTCAACCACAAAAAAGTTATTTTTTGTTACTTTACATCTTTGTTACTATTATATTAGTAATCTAGGTGTGAGTGAAATAAGTCTCCCATCGAAAAAGAATGAAAAAAAAATGAGAAATATATAAGTTGATGAGGCCATGAACCTAATACCTTAATTTTTGGTTAAGATGAGGCATCATGCCCACCCATGTATTCTTCACTTAGTCCATTGATTGTAAATCTACCCAATGTTGGTACTCTTCCCAATCCTAGCATGTGGAAAGAAAATTATAAATAAATATATTAAAGTATAAAAATATTGGTGGAAATCCTTTTCATTTTTCCATCTATTGCTATAGTTTGAGGTTGTATATAAGATATTTGGATTTCACCCAATATCACATTATCATGTTTATACTCCTAAAACTATAGTAATAGAGAAGGGAGGAGAATATCTCAATCCTAAAAATATATGTTGATATTCAATTTTTTTATAGATAATAAAATTCTTTATTGATGATAGGATTTAATTTTTATGAATTGTTAGTGTAAAGATTTTTTATATTATCAATCAGTCGTAAATTATCACATTATTAAAAAATATCCGACTCTTATTATAACTACTTTAAAAGTCATATACAAATGATTTGTAATTGATTGAGAGTATAAAAATTTATACTAACAATATATTAAAATTAAAGTCAAATAAGACCGTGTTTCACTATATCATTTACAAAAAATTTCTAATAACCTCTTAATATTAAATAAAAAGAGTATTAAATAAAAAAGTATGCCATTAAATATCTTCATAATTTAATATAGAAAGAGATTATTAGAAGGATTAATTACATGGATATAAAACTATTCAATAAAAATACCAGTACTGTCAAAAAAACATAAAGATACCAGTGTCCCCTAGTGCACGTTTCAGGGTCACTACTTTTTAGAGCTAATAAATGTATTTCGAATCTTTACTTTAGTCCACAGGATTCTAAGGTCACACAGTGTCGTGAAACCTTGTGTCAATACAGGCAGCGTCCTGTATATAAAACGTGAGCGGAAAACTACCAATAATCAACATTTACCACTATTCGGTAACGTTTCTAACCAGTTTTATTTTAATATTTTTAAAAATATGAATATAAAAACAAAAGTTTTTCATCTTTAATATAAGTTTTAAAAAATTATTTTTAAAAATAAAAAATGTTCAAGAATATAATTAATGAATAAAAGTGAAAAACTCTATTATTAAATGTGAATATGTGAAAGAAACATTTTTAAGAATCTCTAAAATATAGTTTTTCTAATAATAAAACATTTCATCAGATAAACGTTACCTTAATATACATAAAATCAAGGGTTTTCCATAACCGATTGTTTTTTTATTTTTCATTTTGATGAACCCATAATAACTTACTCTATTTTTATCATATATATTGAGAACAAGTTATATTAGTTTCTGTAATGTTAGTATTAATTATACCCAACACTTTTTTATTATAAAAATTTTGTTTTGTTTTCACATAAAAAGATATATAAACCATATATAAAATGAGTTTAATTCTTATACATTAATAGTATAAAAGCGTTTTTATACAGAGATCCAATCATAAATTATTACATTAATAAAAGAATTTGACTCTTATCCTAACTATCTTAAAAGTTACTAACACCATAATTAATGATTGATTAACAACTCTATAACAATCAAACTCGTATAAAATAAAGAAAGTAACTATAACTTTATAATTGCGCTTCCAAGTAAGAAATAAAGTTCCTTATCAAAAAAAAAAAAGAAATAAAGTTTAAACATTAAAATTATTGGAATGTCTTGGGTTTCTTGATTGTGATTGCAATAGTGTGATTGGAAACGTCTACATAATTAGCTTGACGCACCTCTGCGCGAATACGCTCTTAGTACTTTTCACGTTTGAAACATGATTATCGCTATATTTGGTTTAGATTATTTCTAACTCCAACATAGTTTTTTCACATCCCCAGGTATCATTTCTCACTTTTTTTCCAAAGCTCACTGTTGGAGCTTAATGCAAAGGGAAGTTTAAATTGGCGTTGAATATAATTTAAAACAAACATACATTCGGATGATGTACAACGTGGTTCCAAATACACTTGCCTCAACTAAATAATCAAGGGAATAACCTATACAAAGACTAGAAAAGAAGGTAAGTATAATTTCATAAACAAAATGGTGTGAAGTACAATAAGTTAACAACGACATATTAAGAGTGTGTTTTAGACAATTGGAAAAATAGATCATATCAACAATCGATTATATATATATATATATATGTGTATAGTCAATTATTGTGATAATAAATTATAATTAGAATCTATTTTTGTTTAGATATGTTTGCTAAAAAACGATTTTAAGATAATCTATTTCGTTTGGATAGTGAAAAAACACTATTATATAGAATAATAATATTTGTTTGATATTTAGTTATATAGGGATAAAATGAAAAGATAGTTTTTAGATCAAAAAATAATCAATTTGAAACAATCCAACTGTTCTTCATTGATGATGCTATGAAAACAACTTTTTCATCCAAAAAAGACTTTTTAAAAAATATAAGCTAAATGGAAATAACTTTTTTGGGCAAAAAACAGTTGAAATACAAAACATTTATCTTTCCTAAACATACACGGACAAGTTGGGAATGCAAGTATAATTTCTTAAACAAAAATGTTGGGAGTTGCTTTTTACAGCCCCTCTTTTTTTTTTAATACAACCCCTTCTATTTTTTTAAAATTTTTTTCTATTCAAAATATCTCTTATTATTTTAGGATTTTCCTATCTCCGAAAATTCCTCTCCACCCTCTTACTAAACCCCTTTTTTAATGCCACAAATTGGTAGTAGAAGTCATAACCAATTTTATCAAGTAGTGGCTGCGCCAGATCAAACATATACTTCAAAGTCAATATTCATACACCTAATAATGAAACTATATGACGATTGTCATGGAGAGAAGATAATTAGAGGGCAAAATGACACTTACTAGTCCAAGTACAGAGAATGGAATTGGCCATCCCATAACATAACTGGAGTTTTTTATTTAAAGGATAGGGAAGAAGGGAAGAGAAACAAAAGAATTAGGGAGAAAAGGAAAAATGAAAGGAGCATAAAATTTATAAACTTGATGAGAAAATAACAAAACACATACCTCCTTTATAGTGCTGTGTCCAGAAGATGGGAAGGAATAAGGAATACCTTTACTTACCTTTTGCTACAGAGAGACGAATCCAACGTGAGTGGAGTTGAAAGTATTCAGAGATACAGTGGTGAGAAATTGTGAAAATGATGTAGGAAAAAAATATTAGAAAAAAGAAAGGATATTTTGGATAGAAAAATGTTTAAAAAAAATAAAAGGATTGTATTAGAAAAATAAGGGACTGCGAAAAGCAACTCCCAAAATGTTACCCAGTATAATATGAGCTAGTTTAAAAGAGTTTTTTTATGTAATATTTTTAATCTTGTCATTTTTTTTGTTAAAATAAAAAATAATAATGAATAGTAATTTGAAATGAATTATCTAATTATATAATGAGAACTTGAGAAGTAACTTGAGAATAATTTTACTAAATATTAAGGAAAATTTAGATTTTTTAGCTTTTCTGTGTTTATCTTTGAATTTTAAATAATTAGTTTTCATATGTTTATCTTTAAATCTTTAACATTTTCAGTTTATCATGTTTTTTATTAAAATGCTAAATGAATCATTAATAATAATTTTAAAAAACAAAAATTAGGAAATAAACTAAAAAATATCCTGTATAATACTCTAATGACTAATCACAGGAAGAATAAAAAACAGCTGCGGCTTGGTTCGTGCCCATTGAAAGTTGAAACTTCGAATAGTGGTAATTGATACCACTACCCTTGGACGTGTCTCAATATCAGGTCCAAATTTAGAAATAAATTTAGAAATTTGAAATTAGAAAATATTAATGGTGAATTTTGTGGTAGTCCAAGTATAACTTATCTTGCTTTAGTGATCCAATCAAATAATGATAATGATTTGACTTGATCCATTAATATAATCCATTTAATTGAGGTGATGCATTTTGATTGGAGATAATAATTTTTACCTGAAAATTATTAGAAATATCGAATAAAGCACCAATATTAAATGGCGTTATAATTATTGTGATCATTAATCATTTTAAAAAATTAAATAAAGGATTTAGATGTTTTTAATTGAGCTTAATTACCATACATATTACTATACATTTACGGTATAAAATTCTTTTACATAGACATCTAATCACAAGTTATTATATTAATAAAAATGTTTGAATTTTATTCTAAGTATCTTATAAGTTATATATTTCATGAATTATGATTGATTAATAATATAAAAAAATTTATACTGTCAGTGAATATAAATTAAATTCTTTTTTTTATAATTGTGATATAGATATGAATTATTCATTATCATTAACAGTAACTAAATTTCGTTGGGGAATCCTTTGTACACTCAACAAATTAAATTCTTTTTAATTTGTCCTTCAGTTAATATTTAGTTATGAAAATATATAAAAATATATATATAAATATATCGGTGGCACCACCCGGATTCCACTCAATCCTCTTCCACCTTTCACTCTCCGCCATTGCTTCCTTCGCAAACCATTTCTCTCACACCCCTTTTCTTCTATTTCAATTTTCTCACCCTTTCAAGCCATCTTTTTCTCCTCTTGATTCCTTGTAGTTGTATCCATTCTAAACGCAATTTTTTTCATATCTGATTTTTTAAAGGTATGTTATTGTTCTTGTTTTGATATGGAATAAGATTTTTTTTTTTCTTTTTCTTCTGCGATTTGGGTTCAAGATTCGATTTTTTCACATGGGTGTTTGTTTTTGTTTCTTGGTACCCCTCTAAAATGGTTTGCATGCATTGGATTTTCATCTCGGGTAACGTTATAAGCTTCTTTTAATAAGCTGTTTTCGAGGATTGAATATGTATTAGTTTTACTTTTAGTTCCATTTGTGTTAATGAAATGAATAATTGTGAAATAACCAAGCATGTGATTCATTTTTGCTTTCTTGAATCATTCTTGCTATGTTTTCGAGGAAGAAAAGCTTATTCTGGGGATGTTTCTGTAAAATGGGCTAATCTGACCTCCATTTTTGTGGCAAGATTTGTATAGGGTTATCTCTCTTAAAAGTTCCCAGCTAAATTTTTTAATAAATGGTGTCTCTCTGGACTAAGATTGTTGTAGATTCCAAAATGAAGGACCGGTTCCTTCTTTTTGTTGGGAATTGGGAAACGAATAATGAATATAGAACTATGATTTGTGGATTTTAATGATGAATTGTTATAAATCAATTTCTAATATGTGAGGATTTGTGTGATTTTGGCATATTTTTCAATCATATGCATAGAAATGATAATTTCTTAAGAATCAACATTGTGAATATGTTGCTACATAACCCAAATCTGTTAATATGTAGGTGATTTTGATTTTAAAGGAAACTTTGGGTCTATGAGTAAATAAATTTGATTTGTGATTCCTTGTTATTACTTCAAATCGGAACATTTATCATATAGTTCCAGGTTAATTGCATAGTTTGGGTGTGCCTGCAAAAATCAAATAGCTTATGCCATGCTCATTTGTGGTAAAATTGCAACTGATTATTCTACAAGTTACCCATCAAAAAGAAAAAAAATTATTCAAAAGCATAATTTTTTTTAGTATATATATGGAGTTGTCCCAAGTTTTATGGTCTTCTGAATCTCTGATCTATAACAGGTTATATTGCTGACGAAGAAAACCCAATGGAATCCACATGCTTTGACTCTAATGGGGGAGTGTCACCAAAGCAAAAATTGAAATTCACTTCAGATGACTCAACAATTTCTAGTAATGACAACGGTTGCTTTGATTGCAATATCTGCTTGGAATCAGCACATGAACCTGTGGTCACTCTCTGCGGCCACCTGTACTGCTGGCCATGCATATACAAGTGGATTCATGTCCAAAGCTCCTCTATTGAACCAGATCAGCAGCAGACATGCCCAGTTTGTAAAGCTGAGATCTCTCATGCTTCATTAGTCCCTCTTTATGGCCGCGGAGCATCGAATTCGGAATCTGATGAAGCCAAGAAACTCCACATGGGTCTAGGAATACCTCATAGGCCACCTCCCTACAGCTTGAATGCTATGTTAACTTCTGCTAGAGCATCAACTTCACATCCTGCTCAGCAGCTTCATCCAAGTTATTTCCAGTCACAATCGCAGCCATTTCATTATCAGCAATACTTCCCTCACATGTATGGAGGTTATGGTGCCAATGGATTACCTTATCTTGGAGGAGCTGCTATGACTAGTTTCTTCAATCCAGTGATTGGTATGTTTGGGGAGATGGTCTTGACAAGGATTTTTGGGGTCTCAGATGCAAATTTGTTTCCATACCCTCATAATGGAAGTGGCAGTCCTAGGATGAGAAGGCAGGAGATGCAAATTGACAAGTCTCTAAACAGAGTTTCTATCTTTCTTCTCTGTTGTTTCATTTTGTGTCTTCTCTTATTCTGAATAAATTTTTAATTGGCATACTACTGTATAGGCACATAACATTTGCAGTCCTGAATATAAATGCTGTTCGGGATCTACTATAGGTTGTGTGATCATGTATTATAGATGAAAGTAGATTTTAGTATATATTATGGTTATGATTATGATTATGACGATATTGTATCCTGTTTATTTTCCAATTAAGTATCACATTTATGTGACTAGATGAAAGTTTATGTTCCTGATCTTCGCCATTTGATTCACAAGCCTGGATGTGTAGGTTATAAGTGGGAAGAGTGAAGAAGGATTCTTAAACATTATGAATCAGTATCAGGCCTAAGCTTTGACTATAAAATCAATGTTCTTTCCCCTCCCTCCCCTCTTTCTCTCTCTACATTGTACTGAATCCATTTGTATTGGAGCTTGTACATTTTTAATGCATGCACTTTACATTCTAGAGTATTCATTGAAGTATGGATGCAAACACAGTATTCAATTGCTAGAGTAGCAGTAAGAAAAAGAAACCTTTTGAGATGTATTAAAGTTGCAATTGGGATGTGGATCATCTACATTAGCTGCATTTTTGGTCGGTATCATACCACATAAACTAAAACTTATTTTTTTGAATTTAGCTCCTCTAAAATGAGAAAGTAAGGGTATATTTATCCTTGGATCATTTAGTGGGTTAAGATTTTTATATACTGATTAAAAAAATAAAGGATAAATATATCCTTACTTTTTCACTAGACATATCAAATCCTAAAATCCTAAAACAGATGGATGAAGCATGCAGAGGAAGAAAAAGATTTGTCATTCTTGAAACTATTGTTGTTAATGCTACGATCTTCAATTCCATTTCATTAGCCTTATCTCTTAGAATTAGCTTTGCTTTTGAGTTTATGGTAGTTTCTTTTCCCTAATAGAGCATAATTCATTTTAATAATGCGGCCGTGGGTGTAAAGTTTCTCTACACGAGAAAGAAGATTGATATGCCTTTGATGCACGACAAAGATCACTTATGATTCCATATCTCATTTAAAGAGAAGAAAATCAACACCCTGAAAATAAACAATATAATGCATATGATAAATTTAAACACCACAAACATCACAAAGATGCCTAGTGAATCGTCACATGGAATGGAAGTTATTCAACATGTTGACAGTGGTGGAATATTTTCTTGCTCTTTTCCATAACTTGAGTTGCATTCACATTCCTCATCTTAGGGGTGTGGAATGGAAGTTATTCAACATGTTGACAGTGGTGGAATGTTTTCTTGCTCTTTTCCATAACTTGAGTTGCATTCACATTCCTCATCTCAGGGGTGCGGATCAAAGCCTTCGCTAGATTCATATGGCAATATGGACCCATTTTCTCAAGCTTGGCACAGCAATGCTTACTGATGCACTTGTCATGAATTAGGTTGTTATACACTTCCTCTCCACAATCAGAGCTTAACTCCATCATGCACTTAGCCAGAACTATGAGGCTAGCTGGTTTGGTAACTTGGTCACACTTGTGAAAAATCATATCACTCTTGGCCAAAACTTTAATCCAATTTGCATTTTTATGCTCTGGATTGGTTAGAACATGCAGTGTCATTCTAGTGTGACAAGGATAACCCGTTTGAACAAGTTTATAACAACAATCCATGGACATTTTAGTCTTGTTGACATTGAACAATTTGTAATACACTTCTTTCCCACATTTTTGTTTCATATCTGTTGCACATTGAGAAGCAGTCTCTTCCTTAGTAGCTGAGATCTTAGCTAATGTGGTAGCCATGAGGAAACCCAGCAAAATAAGATAATTGTTCAACTTTGCCATTACTATGTGATGTATGTTTACTTGTTCAATGAAAATGTTCAACTTGATGTTTGCTTAAATATTGAGGGATGTTTGTAACTGAGGATACATTGATCTGCTTGTAATGAATTTTTGTTCTGAAACAAAAAAAATTAAAGCATGCGTTAAAATTAAAGCATAAGTTGCAGTTTGCGTAGGTCAAAATGGTTTGAAACTTGAACATTCAAGGCCTAATTAAGTACATTATATGCAACGTTTAACTGCATCTTAATTTCATAGCTTTTATGACAAATATTGAAGTTGGATAAAGGAAAGTAGCACTTGAAAAGAAACTTCTCATGATACAATGACGAATAATCTAGAAAATAAGGTAGCTTAGGTGTTAGAGAAGATAAAGAAAGTTAGATTTGGTAATGTGGATAGCAAGATGATTAGGATTTAGATGTAAAAAATAATGTGATAAAAAAAAATTAAAAAGATATTTCTTGAATGCAACTTTAATAATATTTTAACATGTTTTTTACCCGTCTAAAAGCTAGTCTAATCTATAAGGTTATAATTAAGATAGTTGATAAAAACATATAGCTAATTGTAAGATTGAGTTGATCAAATTTCACGTTTGACTCTAGCAATGGGCAATGGTGGTGCAATGACGGACGCACCGCAAGTGGTTATAAACGGACTGACAATGTGCTTGGAGGTTTGGTGTGAATGATGGAGAAGGAAAAAGGTGGAGGAAGGAGTTAGGAGGCGAGGCTTGGAACTGGATAGTGCTTGTGGGTTGAAATTGTAGGGTTGTGCTTCTGCAACACCATTCACAAGTGCAAAAGCTTTTACCTGGAGAATCGTTAGTCGGTAGTGAATGTCAGCTGTGAGATTAGTTTATTAGTTGACCACCAAATAATAGCCATTAGATGTCCTAGCTATGTGCACCGATGGGTGTATTTGTGGAGTGCGTACGATAAACGGCGCCTACAATTTCAAATAAGAAGGAAACAATTTTTTATTTTAGAGAGGTACATTTACCATGTATGTAAATTATGGAGCTACATATCAGTTCATTTAAAAAAAAAGCACAAAATTTTAGCATCGGACAAAAACAAGATTTTGCTTCAAACGACAACTGTTTTGTTACAATTTCTCTTTGCATATCTATATGAGAGGGGGCGGGGGGGGGGGGGGGGTGTAAACGGGTGACGTTATTCATACTCTATCTATTCACATTTCTTATTAACTAATAATAATTTTGAAAAATAAAATATTAATAATTAGAATTAGTAAGTAAAAATTATAAATAAATAATGTATGAAGTGGTAAAATATAGCATTATCCATACAAAACGATTGAGGTTGTTTATTTAGTCTATGATATATTTCCAGTCAAAAAAAAGTAAATGATATATTGACCAACTATTTGGTTTATATAAATCCTCTTGTTTCTACTTTCAACTACAATATAGTACATACTACATAGACGTACGGTTGGAATATGGGGTGGCCATGATGGATTAATCCAATAATCCATACCTATAGCTGATATCAAATAATTCATTAATTGGTTAATTAATTACTAAAATAAGGACTAATATCTTCTCCTGTTTTTGAATAAATAGTCTATGGTCAGAAAAGAAGATAAAAAAAATTAAACTCATGATTTCATTAGTGATGTTGCCGTCAATTATATTCAATTATATGAAGATTCCACATACAGTATTAATTCCACAGTATAATTATATTCATATAATTTTTTACACCGTATTTTTAAATTATATTCAATTATATGATGATTTCACAGGTAAAGATTTTTTAAATTCTCAACCAATTATAACCCACCATGATTAAAAAGTCATATGTGAGGACTTCAAATAATTAAAAATACAGTGTAAAAAATTATATGAGTATAATTATAATGTTACCATCCATATTATTCCATAGGTTAATAGTCATATGTGAGAGGACTCCTATAACTAGAAGTCTAAACTCCGTCCATATAAGAAAGATGAAAAAGAGAGACAAAGAGAGAACATAGAGCCTTTGAATTTGAGTATGTTACTTGTGGAAAACACAAAAGATTCCATTACTTATCTTGTGCAAAATTATAAAGGCTCCTAGATGATGATGTAAAGCCCTTCATTCATCGAAGGGAATTTACTTGATGTAGACCAAAGTACATATTTTGTTGTGCTTAAATCTCCAAATTCTTTCTAACTTTGACAAACAATACAAAAGCCTAGTGAATTGTCATATGGAATGGAAGTCATTTAACATGTTGACAGTGGTGGAATATTTTCTTGCTCTTTTCCATAACTTCAGTTGCATTCACATTCCTCATCTCAGGGGTGCGAATCAAGGCCTTTGTTATATTAATATGGCAATACGGACCCATTTTCACAATGTTTCCACAACAATGCTTAGTGATGCTCTTGTGATGAATTAAGTTGTTGTACACTTCCGCTCCACAATCAGAGCCTAACTTCATCATGCACTTAGCCAAAACTATGAGGCTAGCCGGTTTGGTAACTTGGTCACACTTGTGGAAAATCATATCACTCTTGGCCAAAACTTTAGTCCAATTTGCATTTTTATGCTCTGGATTGGTTAGAACCTGCAGGGTCATTCTAGTGTGACAAGGATAACCCGTTTGAACAAGCTTATAACAACAATCCATGGACATTATAGTCTTGTTGACATTGAACAATTTGTAATACACTTCTTTTCCACATTCTTGTCCCATATCCGTTGCACATTGAAACGCAGTCTCTTCCTTAATACTTGAGATCTTAGCTATTTTGGTTGTAATAAAGAAAGCCACCAAAATAAGATAACTGCTAAACTTTGCCATGAGATTTGAGGAAAATGCACTATATGATTTATGTGTACTTGGTCAATGAAAATGTTCAACTTGACGTTTGCTTAAATATCAAGGGATGTTCGTAACTGAGGTTACATTGATATGCTACTAATAAATTTGCAGTGAAACATAAAATTAAATCAAATGTTGCAGTTTGCATACATCAAAATGGTTTGAAATTTGAACATTCTAGGCCCAATCAAAGTACATTATATGCAATGTTTAACTGCATCTTAATTTTATAGTTTTTTTTGACAAATATTGTATTTGATAAAAAAAAACAAATATTTTAATGGTTGGGGGCTCGGCTTATTGGAAGTTGGATAAGGGAAAGTTACGCTTCTGATGATACACTCCGAAGAATAATCTAAAAAATAAGGCAGCTTTGTATATAAAGCCAAGCTCTTGACTATTTAAAGGGGGGAAATTTACCCAAGAGTGATTAATCATATGGGAAGTGTGATGCGCTTAATTCAGGCAAACTTTCTCTGCCAGGGATAACAGTCAAAGGTCAAAGACCAAGAAAAAAAATTAAGGACCCACCAATGCAACTGAATCTTCATTTTTTTGCAACATTTTCTTTATACTTTTTCTTTTATACATACTCTATAACATTTTGATTTAAGGATTTTGGCTTTGGAAACAACAATGAGTAGACGATAGATAATTAAGATTTTTTTAATAGATAAATGATTAAGATTTAAGTGTAAAAACCGATGTGATAAAAAAGTAATAAGATAATGTTTATTGAATGCAACTACTCAATCTACCGTTTTAAGAATATTTTAACATGTTTTTAGACTATTGACCGGAGGATACCTTAGACTAGTGCACCAAAAAAAATTTAAGTTATTTGATAAAAAGTTACAGTTAATTGTAAGATTAATTGTGTGTTAAAAATATTACTTGGTTAAAATCTCTCTAGCCATGAATGTTGTGACAAAGTTGAAACCTAGTCTTCATGCAAGCAAACAGACCAATTGGATTAGACAATAATAAGGATGATGCTTTTAAACAATGGAGTTATTAAAAGACTAAAGTTGAATCCGTCATATCAATTAAAAAATATTGAAATTTTTTTTTTTTTAAGCAAACAAACTCATATCATTTCTAAATAAATATGTTCAGCAATACATAGTGAAATATCATCAAAATGAAAGGAGCTAGCATATAAAATAGAGACCCTAGCTAAAGCATGAGCAACTAGATTAGCTTGTCTCCAGATAAACTTAACTTGATAAGTTGGTAGTAGTTGAAGAATGTCCTTGCAGTGTTGTAACAACACTCCAAACTCAGTTGCATCAGTCCTTGAGTTAGAAAGTGCATCAACAACATGCTTGCTGTCAGTTTCTCTGATAACCCTTTTCTAAACCCTGGATTATAACCATCCAAGTGCTTTGTCCAGCCCAAGTAGTTCTCCTTCATGCACTTTGGGGCACCCAATAAACCATTTAGTATGCGCACAATTGAATTGTCCTGTATCATACCACACCCGAACGAATTTCCTGCTGAAAAAAACCTGCATCTATATTGCACTTTACATCTTTTAAGCTAAAACAACAAATCTAATTTAGAGTGCGTTTGTTTCAAGTATTATAACATTATTCCAGGGAAAGTGAGGGACAGAATGCAACATTCCTATGTTTGTTTCAAATTTTAAAAATTTATTCCGGATATATGATTCCTGAAAATGTAATTTCAATTCTTGAAACAAACGTCCCCTTGGAATTTAAAAATTCTCTCCCAAAGAAATTACAACTTTAGTAAGCTCAACTAATTTTATCTCACTGCAAGCTAAATTGTCAAACTGAAAAATCTGAACAAATGAAATTTATAAAAATATATTATATAAAATGTATAGTATGAAAAAAATATATATGAAAATAGTTTAAATTGTAATGTAGTCCAACTAGCAGTGACAGTATTCCAATTAAAAATTTGAATTAGTTAAATAATAATTAAAATTAAAAATTAAAAACATAACTGAATAAAAATGTGTGATTTAATCACATTATGCATTTCCACAAAGATCATTCATGTATCAAATTTTTTTTGTTTTTATTCATGTATCAAATTTAAATCACCAAGGTAATTTTGCTTTAATATCTTTCTGTGATTTTCCTTTGCATTACAAATTAATCAGATATAAGATAATAAGATATTAAAACAGTTACAATCTCTATAAATTTGTATAGGATAGGTACCTCTCTTAAATAACTTTTCGTTCAAAATGAAAGAAAAATGAAGTCTAAATAACTACACAAATTCACAGAAGTTGGTTTGTCACAAAGATAATTTCATTTTAATATTTTTCCTTGTTAGTTTGTAATTTGTTACAAAGATAATCTTATTTTAATATTTTTCCTTGCTTTTCCTTTACAAAGCTAAGACTGAAAAATATTAAAACAAAGTTATTTTTGTAACAAACCAAGATCTACAATTTTGAGTAGAGAAAATTTATTGGAGAATGCTAAATTTACAGGGTATGTGATTTATGGAGATACATATCAATCCATTTCAAACTAAACAATATTTTAGCATTGGACAAAACGAATTTTCGCTTCAAACGAGCTGTGTTATGCCACATTTTTATTTTGCGTACATATGCTATGTGGGTCAGGTTATTGATACTCTAATTGTTTATTCACACTCTTATTAATTAAAGATAGTTTTGTAAAATTAAGTATTATAATTATAATTAGTTAATAAAGAATATAAACAAATCCTGATAAAAAATAAATAAATAATTTGATGTTTATAAGAATTAGGCAAACTAAGCTATAAAGGTTGTTTCGTCAAAAAAAGCTATAAAGGTTGTTTATTAAGTCAATGATTGATGTGACAACCTAGTTGGTTTATATAAATCGTCGTTTCTAATTTCAATTATAATATAGTACATATTACATAGACGGTCGGAATACTATGGGGGAGGCCATAATGGATTAATCCATATCTATGACCTATATCTAATAATCCATTAAGTACATGTTTGGATTGTCGTTTACAATTTCAAAAATACGTTTGTAGTGGCACAATCATTATTTTTTTGTCATCCAACATGAAAGCAAAATTTTGTTGCAATAAGAGAATGCGATTTTTCAACGGAAAAACAAACACACTTGGTTAATTAATTACTTAAATAAGACTTAATTTCTTCTGGTGTTTTTGAATTTCACTCTATGGTCTTGTTAGATAGAAAAAGAACAAAATTTATCACAAACGGATCCACTATAATAGGTTGTAGATTTATTAATTACATTCTAAATACTTGGGTATCTTTTTCTCTCAAAAAAGTGTATGTTTTGTTATTAAAAAATAAGAGAGAATTGGAATCCTTATTCAAATTGAAGGTTGGGGGCAGTTGCATAACTCCCTTATGCCAATGAGTGGAAGTGAAGAAGTAAGAGGATAGTACGAGACTTGGGAGAGGACTTGTATAAATAGAAGTGTAAGACACTCCGTCCAAATAAGAAAGATGAAAAGAGAGACAACGAGAGAACATAGAACCTTTGAATTTGGATGTGTTAGCTATCGAAAACACAAAAGATTCCATTAGTGATCTTGTATAAAACTATATATAAAGGCAAGCAGATGTTGATGTAAAGCCCTTCATCGAAGAGAATTTACTTGATGTTGATCAAAGTACATATTTTATTTTGTTGTGCTTAAATCTCCAAATTCTTTCTAACTTTGACAAACAATACAAAAGCCTAGAGAATTGTCATATGGAATGGAAGTCATTTAACATGTTGACAGTGGTGGAATATTTTCTTGCTCTTTTCCATAATTTGAGTTGCATTCGCAATCCTCATCTCAGGGGTGCGAATCAAAGCCTTAGCTATATTAATATGGCAATATGGACCCATTTTCAGAAGGTTTCCACAACAATGCTTAGAGATGCTCTTGTGATGAATTAGGTTGTTATACACTTCCGCTCCACAGTCAAAGTCTAACTTCATTATGCACTTAGCCAAAACTATGAGGCTAGCCGGTTTGGTAACTTGGTCACACTTGTGAAAAATCATATCGTTCTTGGCCAAAACTTTAGTCCAATTTGCATTTTTATGCTCTGGATTAGTTAGAACATGCAGGGTCATTCTAGTGTGACAAGGGTAGCCTGTTTGAACAAGCTTATAGCAACAATCCATGGACATTATAGTTTTGTTGACATTGAACAATTTGTAATACACTTGTTTTCCACATTCTTCTCCCATATCCATTGCACATTGAGACGCAGTCTCTTCCTTAGTAGCTAGGATCTTAGCTATTGTGGTAGCCATACAGAAAGCCATGAAAATAAGATAACTGTTAAACGTTGCCATGAGATTTGAGGAAAATGCACTACGTGGTGTATGTTTACTTGTTCAATGAAAATGTTCAATTTGACGTTTGCTTAAATATTGAGGGATGCACGTAACTGAGGATACATTGATCTGCTTCTAATGAATTAGTTCTGAAACAAAAAATTAAAGCATACGTTAAAATTTAAGCTTAAGTTGCAGTTTGCACAGGTCAAAATGGTTTGAAACTTGAACATTCAAGGCCTAATTAAGTACATTATATGCAACGTTTAACTGCATCTCAATTTCATAGCTTTTATGATAAATATTGAAGTCGGATAACGGAAAGTTACGCTTGAAAAGAAATTTCTTATGATACAATGACGAATATTCTAGAAAATAAGATAGGTTAGCTGTTAGAGAAGATAAAGAAAATAAGATTTGGTGATAAAAAAAATTTAAGAGGATATTTATTGAATGCGGTTTTAATAATATTTTAACATGTTTTTCACCTGTCTAAAAGCTAGTCTAATCTATAAGGTTATACTTAAGATAGTTGATAAAAACATACAGTTAACTGTAAGATAGAGTTGATCAAATTTCACTTTTGCCTCTGCCCATAAAAAACCTATTTTATGTATAAATCAAACCAGCCTAAAAATCAAGTTTTTTACTCCGATTTGTCAAATTGGGTCAGGCTTCACAACTATGCTAAATACCTTATACAAATTCATAGAGCGTGGTTTGTTACAAAATAATTTTGTTTTAATATATTGATTTCTCTTTCTATTAAAAATGATCATGAAAAGATATTAAAACAAAATTACTTTTGTAACAAATCAAATTCTACAAATTTTGTTTTAATATGAATACTTATACAAATTAATTTGTTGAGTTCGCTATGTTACAAAGATAATTTTGCTTTAATATCTTTCCATGCTTTTCCTTTGCATTACAAACTAATCAGGGAAGATATTAAAACAAATTGTTTTGTAACAAACCAATCTCTATAAAATTTTAAAGTAGTTCTCTTAAATAACTTCTCTTTCAAAAATGGAAGAAAAATGAAGTCTAAATGACTACACAAATTTACAGAACTTGGTTTGTTGTAAAGATAATTTTATTTTAATATTTTTCCTTGTTAGTTTGTAATTTGTTACGAAGACGATTTGAATTTAATTCCTTTCCTTGCTGTTTCTTTGACATTTCAAACGTCGTTTACCGTACGCACTGCACAAATGCGCGCATCGATGCCCATAGGTTAATTATTGGGTATAGCCGGTGTAACCGATTTTTGTATGTTTTTATTTTGTCGTTTAGCTAATCATTTCAGCTCTACAACCAACTAGTCATAGACCTGTGTGACACAGAATAGAGGAGCAGTGCATGTGTAACACCCCTCCTATTCGGGTGTCACTTTCGTAACCTCAAACACATAACGTATAAAAAAATAAAATTTGTTGGTTCACTTTCGGAAAATGATTCCTTTACTTAGATCTTACTTATTGTGAGAATAGTGATAAAATTTTTCCTTCATACTGCACTGCAGAACATATATATACTCAAGATAAATATTAACGCTACTCATATACACATAATTGTATCATCAGTTTAACGACGTACATAGGAGACCCTAGACAACACATCCGTCTCCAAACATATTGACAGAAGTAACATATTATAATTCCAAATACTAGGTAGCGATGGGTCTGAGAATCGTATCTCCAAAACCCTGACTATCAGTAGTCACTCACAGACTAGCCAAAAGGCACAACCTCAAAAGAAAATCCTAAACTGGTCTAGTACTAACAACAGACATACTACCTAACATACGTTGTATTCCTGAGACTGAGTCTCGTCTTTGTAACACCTCGATTTTTCGTGTTTTCTAAAGACGATAAACTCAATTAATGAGTTTATGTTTTTATCTGTGCTGTAGGAAATGATTTTGGGAAAACTAAAATCATATTCATGTCTCATATAATCGTAGGAGCCTACGGTTAAGTTTTGGGCCGAAAACTCAAACGAAGCCCGATCTATGTTTTTCAGATGATAGTGTTTTTCTACTGTCAAGACCGCTTTTTGACTAACGGACGAGACCGTTAGTCTTAGAATTTGATCCTCTATCTTTTTCCTAAAATGTGTCCTGACATCCAAAAATATAAATAATATTTTATATTCGGGCCGAAAATCGATCGGGGAGACGATTCGAGCTGTCTTAGGGTTTTTCGAGACCCACGATCAGATGTTTTTCATGCCAGAACTGTGTCATGATATTTGAGGACTCATACCAGTGTCGTAATGATTTCAAAGATCGGGACGTGAATTGACCAAATTACCCTTGGTTAATTTTTATTACTAACTACCTTTTTACCTATTACTTAATTCCTAAGAAAGTGAATAAATATCTATCAACTCTCACTCTTATCCTCCCTCATTTTCACTTTTTCGGCAGCCCCTCTCCCCCAAAACCTTATCTTCTCTTCTTTCTCTTCTTTCTCCTTCCATTCATCAAAAAACTCCATTTTTGAGGCTTTAAGCTTGATTTCTCTTGAAGCAATCTTCATCAATCTTGGAGTAGATCATCATAGGAGGTAGCATCTAATCTCTATCTCTCCCAATCTCTCCTTTCTCTCTTCAAATTTTCATGATCAAATGTGTTAGGGTTTTGTCCCTAAAATCTTCAAAAATCCATGAAAAATTATAGGAAAATCGTTTCTGTACCAAACCAATTTCTATGGCCTAGGTTCATGACATACTTGTATGATCCAAGAGCTTAGAGCCAAGAAATCTCCCTAGCTATATTTTCTATGAGGAGGCCGAAACCCCCCTATGTGTGTAGGGCAGGGTTTTGGTTGGTTTTTGGTGTTTTGAACTGATATCTATAATTGTCACACTTAGTTAGGGTGTTATCCAAGAAATGAGAAATTTTGGAGCTTTGTAGCTATTTTTAGTGTAATAGGGCCGAACCCTAGGGTGGTGCAATAAGAGAAATCTTTGTCTTTGTGAGTTAATGCCGTTATGGATTGTGTGTATGTAGTGATCGGCAGCGTGCTGGGCCAGTGGTCAAGTTGATCGGGTGTTCGCAACTTAATTGGAAACTACAAGAGGTAAGAGGATAAACCTGAAGAACTCCATTTCCGACAGCTATGTGCTGCATCGGTGTTTGTATTGTATTTAAATATTCTGTATCTGATTGTTGGTTGATTGTTTGGTTTACTGCTGTTGATCTGAGTATACATGATATAACTGCTGACGTATTTTGAATGCATGCTATAATTGTTGAATAATTATATGGATGTATCGTGTGCCCTGCTGTGGGATTTAAGGCGTTAGAGGACCTAATTTTGGTTAGGATCCGACATCGTGTAACTTAAAAGCTTTAAAAGTCTGAAAGGTGTTTTTAATAATGAAAATTGAAGTTTAAAGTAAATAGGGCATTAGAAACCTTCATTTGTCCTAAATTGATGAAGTGATCATTTGAGCAAAAGTGTTTTGAGAAATGTAGTTTTCAAAGTTATATTGAGTTTATTCAAGAAAAAGGGGTTTTTGCAAGCTTGGTTTTAAGTTTGTGTTTCACCGAAAAACAACGAAAGAAAAAGAAATGGTCTTTAGACCAAGTTTTGTTTTATGGAAAACCAATCCCGATGACTTTGTATAAGTATCGGAGATTTGAGTTTTTGGTTTTCGAGTTTTCAAGAAAGGTAGTTTTAAAGCTTAGAAACTAGAAACCGAGACGTCGGGGTTCTAGGGTTCTGCAGAAACACGTGGATCACGGATCCATGTTAGTTGTGATCCTGTCGGCTTAGGGACGATCTTTGTGGTCCTGTAGGCCTGAGGATATTTTTATGATCTTGAATCTAACATCCTAGACTGGTGCATCGGTTAGGGATGTTTGGAATTTGAGTTGTTTTGGACTAAATGTCATGTTTTAAGAAAATGTTTTCAAGGTTTAAAGATTCTAAGACTTTATGGTGGTTGTTAGCGTTGATGCTACAACGAGGAAATATTGATACGACAAAGATCAATTATCGGGAACTCAATAGTTTCTCATGCATTTGGGTGTTAGGCAGACGTGCCGTGAATCGGGGGACCTTGATAGGCAAGGGGAACCTGAGATGACTTGATGCCGTTATGTAACATTGTGCCTCGATGGACAATGATGACATAAGTGCCAAGGAGAGCGTATTGTGCCCAGTGAATAGGACAATATAGTATGACTTATACATCATGAGTACCACTGACATGCACGTCCATGTATTATTTCCTGGAAGGTTACGTGCTCACGTTTTGCCGAATTTTAATTCTGGCGTTTATCATTGTTTCATGCGGGGTAATGATGTTGAGTCTGATCAACTCGTGTTTATGGTGAAGGGATTTCCGGAAATCTAGATTGAATATTAGTTGAAATATATGGAAGTGTCATGCATACGTTTAGAGAATAACGTTGATTTGGGGTACGAAGCCCTTGTGCCTTTACTGCTGTTAGTACTTGATTATACATGTTGTACTATGTGATGCATGATGATTTGAGTGAGTTACATTATATGAATCTGCTGTTTGGATTGGGCATATAGTTGTCGTTTTTGGATTCATATATTGGTTTCTCACCCTTGCATGTTTTCTGGACTGGTTTGTCCTTTTGGTATATATATTATATCCTGTTTACAAATGGAGCGGATTCAAGATCAGCTCGCGCACTCGGGGATGCGCGCCTTGGTTTTTTATCGGAGGACTGACCCAGCTGCGTGGGTTATTCACCCGGGGGTGGGGAGCGCAGCATAAACAGGACCGGTTTGCACCGTGAGCAGGACGATGGAGACGGGACCTCGCAAGAGTACCCACACTGTGGAGACTGTCCAAGTACCTCTACCTCCCATTGGGATGATGCTGCAGGCTCTTATGCAGCAGGGATTGATCGAGCATCATGTCCCCGCTGCACAGTCCCCGCAGTAGCAGCCACCCCAGACACCTCCCCCGCCTTTTGTTTTGATAGCGGGCGAGCATGTAGTCGAGCATCACGCCCCCGCTGCACAGTCCCCGCAGTAGCAGCCACCCCAGACACCTCCCCGGCCTTTTGTTTTGATAGCGGGCGAGCATGTAGTGGAGGATGTGGAGGAAGAGGAGGAGGAGGAAGACCCTGAGGAGGATCCTCAGGAGGACCTGGAGTATCATCCTTTGGATGCTTCCGAGCCTCATCCAGAGGAGAACGGGAACGTAGGTTCCCAGGGTTCTTCTCCTAGTTCTAGCATTGGACCTTCCTCTAGAGGATTGTCCAATGGCTTCCATTAGTTGGACCAGCTTAGGGTGTAGACTTTTCTTTTGAGGCAACGGTTTTTGGGCAGTCTGTTAACGGCTACTGATGGCCATGAGTTTTAGTGGTATGGTTCCAGACTGTCGCTGCCTAGTTTATAGCTTTTTAGAAGTTTTTCTCTTATAGTTCTTTTGTAAAGGGACGTGTTGTCCATAGCTGTAGTTGATATATATATATATATATATATATATATATATATATATATATATATGAGTTTTTCTGTTCTTTCTAGAGTGGTGGTTTCATGAGTATTAAATAAGAAAAATTTTTATCACGATTTTCAGGACTTAATGATATTAAATAAACCGTTTTCCGAAAGTAAAACCAGTAAGTTTTATTTATCGTTCATTTTGTGTTTTGGGTTACAAAAAGCGGCACCTGTTTTGAGGGTGTCACAGTCTTCAACCGTCCACACCTCTTCGTCTTCAGCACTGAGCAGATCAAGCTACCGAGTCTCTATATGACCTAGACAACTGTTGACAAACATCTGTACATGTATCTAAAAACACAACAAGGTGTCCAACATGTACAGGCAAGGGTGAGAAACCAATATATGAATCCAAAAACACAACAGATATATACCCAAACACGTACAGAAGATTCATATAAGCATATCTCACAAAATATCATCATGCATAATATAGTACATTATATATCAAAGTACTAACAGTAAAACACAAGGGCCTCGTGACCAACAATCAACGTTGTTTTCAAAACGTACGCATGAGCACTTCCATATAAGCCAACTAATATTCAATCCTAGATTTCCGGAAGTACCATCACAAAAAGAATGAGTTGATCAAGCTCGGGATACATTGGCCATCAAGCAGCAATGTCTAGCACCAGCGTGTCATAATAATTAGCACCAATGTGCCAACACTAGCACCAACGTGCCATAATCACTAGCATCAATCGTGCCCTCACTAGCACCTATGTGCCATCACTAGCACCAACGTGCCATAACTACATTTTCTAACTCAGGGTACGATAACATCATTGTCCATCAAGGCACAATGCTATGACAACAAGTCATCTCAGGGTTGTCCTTACCATAAAGGCCCCCCGTTTCACGGCACGTCTGCCTAACACATAAATGCATGAGAAAACTATTTAGTTTCCGTCGGTTTATCTTTGTCGTAACAATATTTCCTCGTTGTAGTATCAACGCTAACAACCACCACAATGTCTTAGACTCTCTAAGCCTCAAAAACATTTTTCTCAAAACAAGATATCTAGTCCAAAATAGCTCGAACCCAAACATCCCTAACTGATGCACCACTTTAGAGTTTTGGATTCAAGAGCATAAAAGCATCCCTAAGCTTACAGGACCACAAAGATCGTCCCTAAGCCGACAGGACCACAACTAACACGGATCCTTGATCCACCGACGTCTCGGTTTCTAGTTTCTAAGCTTTAAAACCACTTCTCTTGAAAACTCAAAAACCAAAAACCCAAATCTCCGACACTTACACAAAGTCCTCGGGATCGGTTTTCGATAAAACAAAACTTGGTCTAAAGAGCATTTCTTTTTCTTTCGTCGTTTTTCGGTAAAACACAAACCTTAAAACAAAGCTTGTAAAAACCCATTTTCTTGGATAAAACCAACTAACTTGAAATTCACGTTTCTTAAAACGCTTTTGCTCAAACGATTAACTTTATTAATTTAAAAACTAATAAAGGTATCTAACACCCTATTTATCTTAAAAACATCGTTTTTAATTTTTTCATTATTAAAAACACATTTTCACAACTCTGTCCTTTTAAGTTAACTTTTCTTAAAAGCAGCTATTTATTATTATTTTATTTCAAAAGAGATAATTAATTATTTTCTCTTAAATTAAATTGAGAAACAATAAAACATATTTCTTTTTCTCAATTCCACATCTCAAGCTTTTAAAGCTTTTATGTTATACGATGTCGGATCCTAATCAATATTAGGTCCTCTAATGCCTTAAATCCCACAGCAGGGCACACAATACATCCATACAGCTATTCAATAATTATAACATGTATCCACATATATCAACAGTGATGTCATACATAGCCAAATCAACAGCAGTAAATAAAACAATCCACCAACGATCAGATACAGACATTTATTTACATTACAACCACCCAAAACAGCATATATCTGTCGGAATTGGAATTCCTCAGGTTTGTCCCCTTACCTATTGTAGTCTCAAGGTAAGCTGTAGACACCTGATCAATCTGACAACTGACTCAGCTAGCTGCCGATCACTACATACACACAATCCATAAAGGCATTAACTCAAAAAGACAAAGATTTCTCCTACTGCAATACCCCTAGGGTTCGGCCCTATCACACTAAAAATAGCTAGGGAGCTCCAAAAATTCTCATTTCTTGGATAACACCCTAACTAAGTGTGATAACTCCAGGTATCAACTCAAAACATCAAAAACCAACCAAAAACCCTGCCCTACACACATAGGAGGGTTTGGCCTCTTCCTAGAAATTAATATAGCTAGGGAGATTTCTTGGCTCTAAGCTCTTGGACCATACAAGTATGTCATGAAACTAGGCCATAGAAATTGGTTTGGTATTGAAACGATTTTTCTATAATCTTTCATTGAATTTTGAAGGTTTAGGGATAAAAACCCTAACTTTTCTAACCATAGAAATTTGAGGAGAGAAAGAGAGATTGAGAGAGATAGAGATGAGATGCTACCTCCTATGATGATCTACTTCAAGTTTAGTGAAGATTGCTTCAAGAAAATTCAAAGACTTAAGCTCCAAAAATGAGCTATAATGGAAAGAAAGTGAAAAAATGAGAGAAATGGAGAAGATGAGATTTTGGGAGGGGAAGGCTGCCGAGAAAAGTGAAGGGGTAAGAGTGAATTGAGAGATATTTTAAGTTAAAGACTTAAGAGTTAAGTAATAGAAAAAGGTAATTAGTAATAAAAAAAATTAATCAAGGGCAATTTGGTTAATTTACGTTTCGACGTTTTGAAATCACCACGACACTGGTATGAGTCCTCAAATAACTTGACATAGTTTTGGCATGAAAATTATCCGTTCGTGGGTCTCAAAAAACCCTAACACTGCTCGAAATATCTCCCCGATCGATTATCGGTCCGAATATAAAATATTATTTTTATTTTCGGATGTCAGGACACATTTTAGCAAAAAGGTAGAGAAATGAATTCTACGATTAATGATCCTGACCGTTAGTCAAAAAGAGGTCTTGATAGTAGAAAAACACTATAATCCGAAAAACATAGATCGGGCTCCGTTTGAGTTTTCGGCCTAAAATTTAACCGTAGGCTCCTACGATTATTTGGAGCATGAATATGATTTTAGTTTTCCCAAAATAATTTTCTAAAACCCCGATAAAAATATAAACTCATTTATATAATTCACTGGTTTTAGAAAGTGTGAAAATTGGGGTGTTACATCCACTACAAGAAAACACGCTATTTCCCACGGCTTTTTTCCCACGGGCATGTGACCGTGTGTAATTTTTGAATTTCCCACGGCTAACCACGGATTTTTTTTCCTCGCAATTTCCCACGGTGTAGCCGTAGGTTATTTCCCACGGCCTTTACCGTGTGTAACTGCCAGTTTAAACATTCTATTTTCCCATGGCCATGACCGCAGGTAAATGTTTTTAGAATTTCCCACGGGTAAGCCGTGGGTAATGTTAATTATTTCCCACGGCTTGAGCCGTGGGTAATTTTTCCATTTCCCACGGCTTTAACCGTGTGTAATTGTAAAATGTTCCCACGGGTTAAACCGTGGGTAAGTTTTTTTGTACTTTTCCACGGCTTATCCGTGGGTAAGGGTTATTATTTTAGCATGGTTTTGCCTGTGGGTACGGGTTAATTTTTTTCCCACGGTTAGGTCGTGGGAAACACCGATACTTTTCTACCAACTAAAACCTCTTGTCTCCTCTTCTGTGATGAACGTCTCGTCATTCACTGCTCCGCCGCAGCCCCGACCTCGTTGCAGCCGCAGAAGCACAGACCTCACCGCAGCACAACTTCATTCACTGCTCAACTTCATTCACTGCTTCCAGATCGCGTCTGATACACAACTCACGCAAGGGAAGCATAGTTTCCTTCCATCATTTTCACTTTCTGCAAAACTATCAAAAGACACAGACAGCTACTCCCCTGCCTCTCAAGCCAGCGAGCCACGCACCCAAACAACCCGACTCGGACCTACGACAACGCACCCTGTTACTGCCTCTACCCTTTCCACCCACTTAACTCCAACCACCTGATCCACAAATTGCAATCCTCTGCGCTTAAACCAGTGACGTGAACCTGTACCAATAAGGGGAAGGAACAAGGTTCTTTAATTTGTTGGTAACATGCGAATTCTTTTTATCCTTCCATTTTTGCAACCCAATAAAGGCATAATAAGTCTCTAGTTCAGTGTTTTGATTTTAATTTTTAAGTGAGCAACTGTTCATGATTCTTGTTCATCTGACTTGTGTGAATCACTTTAATTTGTATATAATTTATTTGCTCGATATCTGTTTGATGGAATGTCTGAATCAGAAATCTTATTTTAAACATGGTTTTAGTGGTTGGTTCGATCATGCTACTGTGTAACTTTGAAGTGAAGCGTTTAACTAAGCAATGGGTAAAGCATCATTACAAGCGGTTAAGCTTCTTTTCCACTGTGTGATAACCTTTTCTGGGGAAGTTTGATGGCTTCCTTTGAAGTATTTGAGATACGCATTTTTTTTCTCAAGCATGAATTTTGATATTCACTCAATGATTATTTTACACGGTGTCTGGTAAATTTGATGGCTTCCTTTTTTTGTTTTTGGGTTTTTTTTTTACTTTTTGTTGTTTGATTGTGCTTGTTTGTTTTGGTGCTTAATGCTTCATATAAGGATATGGTTAATTAAGTTGGTTTAGCCTTAACTGAATTTAGAATCAAGGAAAATCTTATGCCTTTGATTTCTCTGTTTTTTTTTTTTCAAACATTAATTTTTTTGTTTCTTTGGTCATCATTGTTTTGTACTTTGGTTATGACTATATTTTGACTCTTGGTTTAGGGATTTAAAATGTGACATTGTCAATGTGGTTGTGTATAGGAATGAACAGCAACGCATACAGGGGAATGACGAAAACGTAGGGCCGAGGCTTGAAAGACAACGAGGTTGAGGTTCAACGAAAGAAAAGGTTTGAATTGCAGAGTATAACAAGATCCCAAATAGGTTTCAGGTTTGAGTTTTTAATTCTATTTCATGACTCCCATATGTTGGATGTTATTTTCTGGTTTGCTTGATTCTGAATCTCATTCTGTAATTAACTTTTGCTCAAAACTTTGATGAAAATTACCCTTTTAGTTTATTAGGGTGACATTACAATTAGAAATTGGTTATGCTTGGAATTTGTTTATGGATCCTGAAACTATAAGGGGTATGTTTTATTTTGTTGAAATTTTTTTGGTGTTATTGTTATATGATTCAGGGATGCTCATCTTAGAAACCATTTACTTTTTCGGCACTAAATAAACCAACATATTCTGATAGGCATGGATTGAATGGGGATGTAATTATGCATAAGTAGGATCTAGGATCACTTTGGTAACACCCTTAAAATTGGGGTGAAAACTCAGGGATGCCTTTTATATGAAAAACTTATCATGGAATTTTAACCCTGATTTTTTAAGGGTGCAGTGGACTAAAAAGGATAAGGAAAATAAACCTAAAGCTGTAATAGAAATCCATGAATTTAATTGTTAAGCTTTCATGTCTTAAATTGGCAATGCTTAGAATGTCAATGTGTAGAGATCTATAAAATGCTGTGGTAACTGGTAACAGGCCACTGAGTTGGAAATCTGAGGAAGCTCTTCAACTGTTCTTGACAGGCAAGTATGCTTCCTCTTACACAAAAGGTTCTTTTGTTTCACATAAAACCTTTATCTATGAGTATCTCACAATTATGGCTTATTTGACTAACTGTACCACTGTGTTTCTGCATGCTTTTTCATGCTCATAGGTATTGTTCAATTAAGGAGTGAAAATTGGGGATAAAATAATTTGGTCTCCACTTTTTATTTTCAGAAAACTTATCGCTATAACTAAAAAGTTTAATCTTTAACAATTGAACAGGTGTTGGTGTACAAAAATTTGCTTGCCATAAAAATCATTATAATTGAATTCAAAACAAATAAAAATTGGACACCATTGTAATTGTATCTCCTCCTACCAGTTACTCTGAAGCCAATAACCAAGAAACTGCCTTTCTCTTGGAGACATTTTCATAATTGGCCTAATAAACCTAATAATTACTGCTAAATTCTGAAAAACTTTGCTTACTGTCTTTGAATTGCTTTCCAGGTTGAATATTTGTCTCTAGGAGCCAAAGCATTACCCACGTCATTGAATTGCTTTCCATAAACTTTTCTGTTGTTTTCCTCACACTTTTTATATTCTCTGGCTTTAATGTGGTACTGGTTTTCAGAGAATTAAATGAGGATCTATTTGCTTTTATTTTGCATATTTGGCTTTTATATGAAAATTCAAAAGACCAGCCTAAGCTTTCAGTCAATTTTTTTCTTAATTGCAGTGGAAACGTTGCAGCAAGGTTTCAATATGACCAGGATTTTTTGCCAACTACTTGCAGATTGAATTTTATTCAATTTTGACTCTTCCATAAATATGATTTTTGATTTATTATGTATGTGCATTTTACTTTATTGATTAAAGTAAATTGTTCACTTTAGAGAAAACGGATCAAATTATCAAAGATGTATATCTCTCTACGTTCAAAATTCAAATAATGGATGATTAAAAAGGCAAAAAAAATTTAATAATACAAAAACATTTAATTCTTTAACTGTTAGAATGAGCAATGCAATTATTCATTTTGGAATTTATCTATCCTTTTCTCTTGTAGCATATTTTGTTTTCAATTTTTGGGATTTTTGATACAATAATCGGCACTGATATATGGGATTTTCAATTTTTGTTTTCAATTCTTTTCAATTTTTGATTTATGCAGATTTATTCTGATACTGTCAATTGTAGTGTATGTCTTTTGCATGTCTATATGGCTATACTTGCCTTGGAAGGGTGAAATGGTTAGTTATTTCCTTCAGGAGAATTTTATGCGACTAGTCCTATGCTATCCAGCAGCAGGAATTACTGTTTCTAAGCATGCTTCAAAAATCAATTAAAAATATCCAAAGCACCTTCTATCTTTCTCCCTCTCTCTTCATTCTACAAGAATTTTTTTTCTCTAATGTTCTATTATGTTGAGTCAAGTTTGTAATACTTTGCAATCCTCCGTGAGCTGATAAACAAGATAAAATGATGGAAATCTTGTTCAACCTTACTTTTCATGTTGTGATTTGCTTCACTTCTTATATTGGTTTTGATTTTTGGAGCGGGCGTTGTTCTCATGTATTCATTTATCTCATTTTCTAGTAAGTTCTCTTTACCTTTTGATTGGTTTATTTTTATATGGGAAAGGCCTTAGATCAGGAGGCCGTGCTCTCTTAATAAGATAATTTTTAAATGATAGGTTGTGAGGGGCTGTGGGTGGGTTTGTTCTCTTGTATTCATTTATCCTATCGTTTTTATGTTTGCTTATCCTCTCATAATTTCTCTCTACTCTCTGATTGATTTTTTTTTATATGGGAAAAGCTTTTAGATCAGGAGAGGTTGTGCTCTCTGAATAAGACTTTGTTTAAATACTAAATTGTGAAGCAGTAGTCATTGTGACGCACTTGAAAGTTATTGAGTGACCCAGCTTCAGAAGCATGCTGTACATTCTGAAATGTCTTTGTTTGCTTTCTTTTTGCTCCACATTTTCATATGATGAAGTGGACATCTATCAACTTTTAAATAATGTGCTTAGTGGTAGTTGTTTCTTATTGTATAGACCTATAATGCAGCATATTATGCAGATTTTTGATTTTTGTTTTCAATTCTTTTCAATTTTTGATTTATGCAGATTTATTCTGATACTGTCAACTAATTACTGGATTTTGAGGGTAGATTGCTGCTAACTGATTTTGAGGGTAGATTATTGAAACGTTCTTCAATTGATATAAGGTAAGAAAGGAAGGTGATCTATCTTTAATTACTGATTCCCTTATGAATTAGCAGGTGACTGTTTTGACTTGTATTATATTTTTCTCTGTTTCAAAAGAAGTTTTTTTTTTGAGTCAAAAGAAGTTTTTTGTTACAACTTTCTATAGTAAGAACTTACATACTTGTCTTTTTAATATGCATTCAACTCAAATGTGGAGTACATGATATTTTTCAGTGAACTGTTAGTAGAAATAGGTAATTGGAGATGTTAGTCTGGAGTATATGACTAAAATAAAAAAAATAGAAAGAGAAAGTGTTATGTTTGGATGTTATTTTACTTTTGTTCTTTCCAAATGGGATTGGTAACACATGGGCAGCTTCCATTTGTACTTTGTCTACCATAGAATAATAAAATAAAAAACTAAATAAAAAAATAATAAAGTAAAAATGACCCGTGCTATGGTGGCGATGTGACGATATTTTGCAGATGGTGTGGTTGCGACTCATGTGACTCGACGAAAAAGATAAAAGTAAATTTAAAAATTAAATAATTAAAAATGATATAAATAATTAATAGAATGCGAAATTTTCTTTGCACTTACAACAAGTGTTAAGTCTCATAACACTGAAATCAAAAAAAATTAAATTATCGACAAAAATCATTGTTGATATGCGTGTTGACACCGGAGGGAAATGTGTGTTTGGACATTGAAGTTTTGTACGACAAGAGTTTGGTGGGACGTGGCGTACCTAACTTAAACAAAAATAAGTAAATAATAATACTTAATAAGTTAAATAATTAAATAATTGTTTAACTAAATAATGATACCTAATAACTAAATAGTTAATAATTGAAACTGAAATACATAAATAATTAAATAACAAAATAAGTTAATAACAAATTATACAAATTTCTCTTAACACTTACAAACGGGTGCTAAGCCTCATAAAATTATTTATAAAATTATAAATGATATAATAAATTAAATATTAAATAATAAAATGATAAAATAGAAATGACTCGTGCTGTGGTGGCGGTGTGACAATATGAAAGCTGAAATACATAAATATTTAAATAATAACAAAATAAATTAATAACAAATTATACTAATGTCTTTTAGCACTTATAACAAGTATTAAGCTTTATAATACGTAAAAAATGTAAATAAATTTTTAGAATTTAATAAGCCTTGATTATCGTATGGAATTGATTTTAGATGCATCATTTTTTTCAGAATATTTAACTATGACTGTTTGTCAATTTTATGAGTTTACTATGTTGATATAATAAGGTGATCTGAGCAATTATTGCTTAATTTTACCCTAAGAACTTGAATTTCAAGTACAAAGGGTGTCTTGTACGGTTAAATTTTATTTTATATAATACTTGAGCAAAACCTTAGCTTCTCGTTTGAGGTTCAATATCATTGAGCACATGTACTAGTTAGGTACATACCGCTCTTTGTTTATTGAACCTTGAATTGTCCAAGGGGACAGTTTGAGAAAAAACATTTTCTTCACTCGTATAATAGTCATTGTGTACTTCTCATGCCTTATTTTTGATGAAATTGCGGTCTGATACATTTCCTTTTGTTCTCTGGATGCATACTTGACCGCGGTCAAGTCGTGTAGCTGGAGACGAATGGAAAATGCTGCCGAAATTTTGTCAAATATAAGGTATGTGAATTAAGCAATAACTATTAATACTAGGATCAAGTGTTGAAAACGTTTTTTCTTGAATGGGATAGGGCCATACCAATTAACGAAAGGGAGTGTGATTTTGGATTGTGAAGCATTCGTTGGATAAATCTCTAAGTTTGCGCGCATGTTATCGAAATTTAATGTTTAAATTTATCTGGATTTTTTATGAACATGCAGAAGATGGATTGTTATCCTTCGAATCGTAGTTGGATGTATGATAGGTTATATCCGAAAAGAGGGGGTCTGAAACGATCTTTTATAGATGGGGTTGAAGAGTTTGTTACCCAAGCAAAGCAGCAGAAGTGTTTCATCGATGATGGATATCGAATTAGATGTCCGTGCGCTAAATGCCAATGTCGAAAGATTAAGAGCGATGACCTTGTGAAGACTGACTTGTATAAAAATGGGTTCCAGAACAATTATTGGATTTGGACCGATCATGGTGAAGAAGTGCCGCATGTTGATTTAGGGTTTGATGAGAATTGCACGGGGGCTTCAAGCAGTTGTGTAGATATGGGATATGGTGAACAGTTTATGTCAATGCAGGAGATGGTGTGTGACGCTCTCGGGTTGAATGAGGCACACGATTATGATAATACAGAACAACTTCCGAATGAGGAAGCTCAAAGATTTTATAATCTTTTGGTTGAGACAAATAAGCCGCTGTATGAAGGGGCCTCAGACTCTAAATTATCGATGTGCGTGAGACTGTTAGCTTGCAAAGCCAATTTTAATGCTTCTGACTCGTGTTTGGATAATTTTTCCAAAATGCTTTTGGACGCGAGTCCTATAAAGGGGGTTTTACCAGAGAATTATTATGGTGCGAAGAGGTTAGTGTCGAAGCTGGGATTGAAAGCCAAGAGAATTGATTGTTGCATGAACGGGTGTATGTTGTATTACAACAATGAATTTGGCATAAGTGATGGCGAGTTGGTCGAATGCAGAATTTGTCAAGCGCCAAGGTATTGTCATAACAAGACTGGAACAAGTAACAACAAACCTGTTCCAGTAAAGGCAATGTTCTATTTGCCAATAATTCCAAGGCTACAAAAAATGTTTGCCTCAATGCAAACTGCAGGAAAAATGACGTGGCACTATGAGAATAGAAGAAGTTCAGGCGTGTTACGTCATCCATCTGATGGCGAAGCTTGGAAGCATTTTGATCGCGTACATCCCGAATTTGCCTTGGATCCACGTAATGTACGACTTGGGTTATGCTCTGATGGTTTTACCCCGTATATCCAAGCTTCAGCTTCGCCTTATTCATGTTGGCCCGTAATTGTAACCCCGTACAATCTTCCTCCTGAAATGTGCATGTCTAAACCTTATATGTTTTTGACGTGCCTCATACCGGGCTCATCCAACCCGAAGGCTGGTATTGATGTTTATTTGCAGCCTTTAATTGATGATTTAACGAGGTTGTGGAATGGCGTGTTGACGTACGATATCGCAAGAAAGCAAAATTTTTTTATGAAGGCAGCTTTGATGTGGACTATTAATGACTTCCATGCTTATGGTATGTTGTCTGGTTGGGGTACTCATGGTAAATTGGCATGTCCGTATTGCATGGAGTATACAAAGGCCTTTAACTTGAAATACGGGGGGAAAAGTTCCTGGTTTGACTCACATCGTAGGTTTTTACCGACAGATCATGCATTTAGACGAAATAGAAATGGCTTCAAAAAGGGGGAAGTTGAAAAGGATGGGCCGCCGCCTAGGTTCTCATCGGAAGAGATTTGGAGTAGAGTAAGAGAACTGCCCACAGTCACTGACAATGGTGGTGTGTCCAGATTACCAGGATACGGAGAGTTTCACAAGTGGACAAAAAGAAGTATTTTTTGGGAGCTCCCATACTGGAAAGATAATCTGTTGAGACACAATCTCGATGTTATGCACATAGAGAAGAATTTTTTTGATAACATATTCAACACGGTCATGAATGTCAGTGGCAAGACTAAAGACAATGAGAAGGCAAGAATGGACCTAGCTTTGTACTGTAGGCGACCAGACTTGGAGTTGATGCGGCATGTTAATGGGAAGATGTTAAAACCGAAAGCTAATTATAGTTTAACTGTTGAGGAAGCAAAGTCCGTTTGTCAGTGGATAACAGAATTACGGATGCCAGACGGTTATTCTTCCAATTTGGCAAGATGTGTCGATGTCAACAAGGGAAGGATGCATGGGATGAAAAGCCATGACTGCCATGTATTCATGGAATGTTTACTTCCTATTGCTTTTAGTTCCTTTCCAGTCCATGTCTTGAATCCGCTTACTGAATTAAGTCAATTCTTTAGAGATTTGTGCTCTGCAACGTTGAGGGAAGAGGAACTGATTAAGATGGAGCAGAACATTCCAATCATTTTATGCAAGTTGGAGAGAATATTTCCTCCTGGTTTCTTTGATTCCATGGAGCATCTCCCAGTTCATCTCGCATATGAAGCAAGACTTGGTGGACCAGTACAATATAGGTGGATGTTATATCCATTTGAAAGGTAATATCCAAGAATTAGATATTAGATTTTTTTTTTCCATTTGAAATGAATGGTAATAAATATTTCTATGAACTTGTTATTTTGTAGATTCATGGGTGATTCAAAGCGATCAGTGAAAAATAAGGCTAGAGTTGAAGGATCAATCTGTGCGTCTTACTTACATCGTGAGACAATCCATTTTTGTTCCCATTATTTCAACAACTTCATGTTGTCACCAAGAAATAATAGAAATGAAATGGAAAATGAAAGTGAAAGACATCCGCTAGCCTTATCATTCTTTTGCCTGTCTGGTCGTCATTCAGGGAAGGAGTTGACTCACTGGTTAACAGATGCAGAGAGGAAGTCAGTCCACGTTCATGTGTTGATCAATTGCACTGAAGTTAAGCCATACCTTGAGTATGTATTGTATATCCTTTTCTTTCAATTATGTAATAATAAATACTTTAATTTGTGCCAAACATGTGTGTATTGTCCAATTTATACAGCTCATTCTTATTATCTGAAAACATAAGTGAACAAGAGCAGTCTGCTCATATACATGCAGATTTTGCAAAGTGGTTTACACAACAAGTAAGTATCTTAAAATTCTTTGAACTAGCAACTTCTTGTAAAATCTAGACATAAGCGATTTTTCCATTTAACATACGTAGGTTTACAGTGAGGCACCGACTGCTGTCAACCGACACTTAAGGAACTTATCCGACGGTCCTAATTCAGCTGTCAAAGAATGGCATACGTTCTTTGTGAATGGGTACAAATTTCATACCCAATCATGGACGGAGGGCAAAAAAACAATAAACAGCGGGGTTTACGTAAAGGGCCTCACAGAAGGAGGCGAAGATGACTTCTATGGCGTGGTCCAACACATATATGAATTGGAGTACACTTATTTAGACTATACTAAAAAAATAGTTTTGTTTTATTGTAATTGGTTTGATCCATCCATTAAGGGCACAAAATATAATCCAAAATGTAATACTGTGGACATCCGAATGAGTGGAAAATATCAAAGGTTTGATCCGTTTATCTTGGCACAGAATGTTAGACAGGTGTATTATGTTCCTTATCCGGCAACTCGAAAAGACAAACGAGGTTGGTGTGTTGCCATCAAGACCAAACCAAGGGGTCGCATCGAAGCGGACGATCCAGAGGTAGAGGTGCCTTATCAAGTGGATGAAATGTCACGTATAAATGAAGTCATTGAAGTTGAGCCGATTGGTTACTTACGTGACTTGCAAGTCCCTGGTGAAGAAGTGGATATCATTAATTTGTCGTCCATCCATGAGCATTTGGATGAAGAAAATGATGGTTCCACGGAAGATAATGACTCAGTAAGATCTGAACATGATGAAGATAATGACTCAGCAAAATCTGAAGATGATGTCTCAAATTCTGAATAAAGCTTAGATCATTTGTTTAAGTTTTAATTGTATTAGTGAATTATATTGTTTGACTTTATATATGACTTAGATATTGCTCTATCTTGGATTATTAGTGAGTTACATTTGTTAATTTATGGCTTAGATAACTTATATTATTGCTTTATCGGATGAGTTATATATTTCATGAATTTTATTGTAACATTAAAATGCTCTATATAGACATGGTACCAGGAGGAGGATGTGATCCACCTCCACCCAGACCACCCACTGGTGAGAAGGGTAAGGGTGTGGTCTCCAATACTGACCAGCGTCCGACTCGTCGTCGGAACAGACCCTCTCGCCATATAATGATTCGTGAGTTTGTAGATGGATACTCGCCTATGCCTTCTACATCTACCCAGTCAGTGCCAGCACTCGCACCACGCCCACCCGCACCTACACCGCGCCCACCCGCACCTACACCGCGCCCACCCACACCTACATTGTGTCGACCTGTAGCTACACCACCTCCACCGATTGCACCTGAGATCGATACGATTCCCACTCCGAGGTTCATGCCACATGCACATCAGGGGGCTTCTACTTCAGCAGGTGTGGCTGAGATGTCACCTGCTCATCGTCAGGCTGAGGAGGAGCAGTATAGTCCTGGTTATTCACGCTCACCTTCAGAGGCAGAGGTGGGCGAGGATGAGTCAAAGGAGGTAGAGGAGATTCAGTTAATGCCCGATGGTCGACCTATTATCAGGCCGGTTGGTAATGGGTAAGAATTATTAAAGAAACATTTATTCGATTTTTATTATAATTTATTACAATGTCTTTGATTGATTCATACTCTTTTATTCTTAAGGTTCCTTCCTTCGAAGAGAGCTGCATCTGTCATCTCGTATGTTATTCATCGGAGGTATCATAGGGCATGTCCATCATGGGGAGCGCTTAATGATGGGGAGCGGAATATTATGTTTGAGGCTTTTAGAGTAAGTTGCAAAAATTCAATTTATTTAATGTGGTTTTGATTATTTTGTAAATAATTAGTATAACAAATATTATTTATGTTCTTCTAATACAGGGTCAAGTCGCATGGAGGATTGAGCATGAGTCGGAGATTGAGAGGATCTTTCACATGAAAGCCTCTCGCCGCCTCTCCGACATGCTTAGGGAGGCCCGCAATTCAGGCTCACAGCCAGACTGGATTGGAGATGGAATTTGGGAGGACTTGTGTCGTCACTGGGCTTCAGATGCGTTTAAGAAAATGTCAGATCAAGCTAAGAAAAATAGGGCATCAGAAAAAGGGGGGAGCCTGCACACAGGAGGTTCCATCAGCCAGGCGCAGTACGCAGAACGTATGGTACGTTTATACTCTCATTTTTTATGCATTAAATATATTTATTTCAAGATCAATTGTTTATTAATTACATTTAATTTAATTTATTATCCATGCTTGTGTTACAGGCTGTGAAGTATAAGCGAAGTGTGAAGGTTAACGAGCTCCACCGCCGTACCCATACTAGGAAGGGTACAGGCGAGTATGTAGATGAGCGCTCGAGGTGCACTCAGGTAATAAATATACCCTTTATATGCCCTTTATTTTTAATTTAATAATTTTGTATCATATAACTAATTAGTGTGTTTGGTCCTGAATAACAGGAGGAGTTTGAGGCGAGGATGTCTCAGGCTAGGTCGTCTTCATCCAGTTCAGCTGACCCCGAGGAGGAGGACCGGCTTGCATTGCATATTTGGGCAGAGGTTGTTGGCGGTAAGTATAAGGGTCGCCTGTACGGTGTTGGAGATCTTGCTCGCAACTACCGAAAAGGGTCTTCGTGCATCTTGGACGTTCGTACTGAGGCATCCACTAGTCGCAGTAGTCGTCCTCAGGAGTCCGCAGAGATTGCTGAGCTGAGGCAGAGATTGGCCGCTTCCGAGGAGCGTGAGCGGTAGAGGGATGAGATGATGCAGCGGATGATGGAGACGATCCAGCGATTAGAGCAGCATCAATCCACACAACCCCCCCCCACAGCAGCAGCAACCTCCGCAGCCTGGTCAGCCGACCCAGGGCACCTCAGAGGAGGAGGATGACTCTTTTGACCAGCTTCTTGAGGATCCTTATAGAGATGGAAATTATTAGATTATGTCGTTAAAATAATATAATAAAATATAGCATTATCCTACAAAACTGATGAGGTTGGTTATTAAGTCGATGATATATCCGGTCAAAAAAAATGTCAATGATATATTGACCAACTATTTGGTTATATAAAGGGGTTGTTACGGTACCCTGTAAATTTATGGGTTTTGATATCCTATAATTGGATATCATTATTTAAAGGTATTAATTTTTTCGAATATTTTTTCGTCTTATTTTTTATATCGAGAAATACAAGCTAATCTTCTTTTTGCTTTAGTAAGGATTTCTTGCTCTATTTCTTGAAGGTCCATATTTTCTTCGTGTAAGATAATTCCTTCAAAATGTTTTATCTTTTTTCTTAGGTAATTCATTGCTTCTAAAATATCATATTGTAGAACAACATCAAATTTTTCTACAAGAGTAATGTAACACCCCGATTTTTCATGCTTTCTAAGGACGATAAACCCAATTAATGAGTTTATATTTTTATCTGTGTTTTAGAAAATGATTTTGGGAAAACTAAAATCATAGTCTTGTTTCATAAAATCGTAGGATCCTTCGGTTAAGTTTTGAGCCGAAAACTCGAACGAAAATCGATCTACGTTTTTCAGATGATAGTGTTTTCTACTATCACGACTTAATCTGGACTAACGAACGAAACCATTAGTCTTAGAATACATTCCTCTATCTTTTTCCTGAAATGTGTCCTGACGTCCAAAATATAAATAATATTTTATATTCGGGCCGATAATCGATCGAGGAGACGATTCGAGCTGTCTTAGGGTTTTTCGAGACCCACGATCAGATGTTTTTCATACCAAAATTGTATCAAGTAATTTGAGGAATTCATACGAGTGTCGGGACGATTCCAAATATCGGGATGTGAATTGACCAAATTGCCCTTGGTTAATTTTATTACCAATTTACCTTTCCTATTATTAAACTAATAAAACCCTAAATATCTAACAACTTTTACCCTCATCCTCTCATTTTCTTCTCTCATTTTCGGCAGCCCCCTCCCCCAAAGTCACCTCATCTTCTTCTTTTCTCTTCCTTTCTCTTCTTTCTCTTTTCTTCTCAAAACCACCATTGTTGAAGGCCAAAAGCTTGAGTTTTTGTGGAGTAATCTTCACCAATCTTGGAGGAAAGCTTCATAGGAGGTAGTAGTTCAACTCTATCTCTCTCAATCTCTCTTTTCTCTCCTTATATTTTCATGATCAAGGATGTTAGGGTTTTGCCCCTAAAATCTTTGAAAATCCATGAAAAATTGTAGGAAAATCGTATCTGTATCAAACCAGTTTCTATGGCCTAGGTTCATGACATACTTGTATGATCCAAGAGCTTAGAGCCAAGAAATCCCTATAGCTATGTTTTCTAGGTAGGGGCCGAAACCCCCCTATGGGTGTAGGGTAGGGTTTTGGTTGGTTTTTGATGATCTGATTTGATATCTAGGGCTGTCACACTTAGTTAGGGTGTTATCCAGAAAATGAGAAATTTTGGAGCTCCCTAGCTATTTTTAGCGTAGTAGAGCCGAACCCTAGGGGTGGTGCATTAGGAGAAATCTTCGTTTTGTAAGTTAATGCCGATATGTTTTACGTGTATGTAGTGATCGGCAGCGTGTTGGGAAGAGAAACAAGTTGATCGGGTGTTCCGAGTTGAGCTAGAAGCTACAAGAGGTAAGGGGATAAACCTGAGGAATTCCATTTCCGACAGCTATGTGCTGCATCGGTGTTTGTACTGTAGTCGTATTGTATTTAAATAGTTATATCATGATGTTAGTTGAATTCTTGATTGACTGTTGTTGATTGGAATATGCATTGATGTGCTCGATGTATTGATGTAATTGTTGATATAGTTGAATGCATGTTACACTTGCTGAATGGTTATATGGATGTAATGTGTGCCCTGCTGTGGGATTTAGGCATTAGAGGACCTAATTTTGATTAGGATCCGGCCTCGTGTAACTTAAAAGCTTTAAAAGTCTGAAATGTGTTTTGATAAGGAAAAGCGAAGTTTAAAAGCAAATAGGGCATTAGAAACCTTCACTATGTCTTAATTTGATAAGAAAATCCTTTTGAGTAATGTGGTTTCCGAAGTCATACTGAGTTTATTCAAGAAAAATGAGTTTGTGCAAGTTTTGTTCTAAGTTCGTATTTTACCGAAAAACAACGAAAGAAAAAAGAAATGGTCTCTGGACCAAGTTTTGTTTTATGGAAAACCGATCCCGATGACTTTGTGTGAGTATCGGAGATTTTGGGTTTTTGGTTTTTCGAGTTTTCAAGGAAAGTGGTTTTAAAGCTTAAAGCTTAGAAACTAGAAACCGAGACGTCGGGGTTCTAGGGTTCTGCAGAACACGTGGATCAAGGATCCCTGTTAGTTATGGTCCTGTCGGCTTAGGGACAATCTTTGTGGTCCTGTAAGCTTGAGGATGTTTTTATGATCTTGAATCCAACGTCCTTGACTGGTGCATCGGTTAGGGGTGTTGGGATTTAAGTTGTTTTTGGGCTAAGTGTCCTGTTTTGAGAAAATATGTTTTGAGGCTTAAAGAGTCTAAGACAGTATGGTGGTTGTTAGCGTTGATGCTACAACGAGGAAATATTGATGCGACAAAGATCCATTATCGGAAACTAGATAGGTTTCTCATGCATTAAATGCGGGGCAGACGTGCCGTGAAACGGGGGACCTTGATAAACAGGGAGAACCTGAGATGACTTATTTGTCATGACATTGTGCCTTGATGGACAATGGTGTCATATGTGTTATTGTGCCTTAAGTTGGGCAATATAATATGACCATATTATTCTGGAGTACTTTTGATTGCGCCCCCATGTGAGAATCGCGTAGTGTCATGGGATTCAAAGTACTCGTCCTTGGGCCAAATATTGGTGAAAATCTTTGGAGCCTGATCAGCTCGTTTCGAATGGTGATGGGATTTCCGGAAATCTAGTAATCTAGTGTGAATATTGAGATATATGGAAGTGCCATGCATACGTTTAGGAGATAACGTTGATTGTGGGGTACGAAACCCTTGTGCATTTACTGCCTTTAGTATTTAATGATATCTGCCATGTTATATGATGATTTGGGTCTGTTGTGTGGATTGGGCATATAGTTGTTGTTTATGGATTCATATATTGGTTTCTCACCCTTGCATGTTTTTGGACGGGTTGTCCTTGGATATATATTGTATCGTGTTTACAGATGGAGCCAGAGCCGGATCACCTAGCGCACTCCGGGATGCGCGTCCTAGTGTGACACCCTCAAACCCAGTGCCACTTTTGTAACTCAAAACCCTTAGTGAAACGATAAATAAAATTTCGCTGGTTTTACTTTCGGAAAATATATCTTTTGTGTAAGCAGATTCTGGAAATCATGACCAAAAATTTTCTCATTTATTATACGTATGAACACCACTCCAGATAACACGGGATTACTCATATACAATAATTACATCAATACATCAGCACATCAATGCATATTCCAATCAACAGCAGTCAATCAAGAAATTAACTAACATCATGATATAACTATTTAAATACAATACTAATACAGTACAAACACCGATGCAGCACATAGCCGTCGGAAATGGAATTCCTCAGGTTTATCCCCTTACCTCTTGTAGCTTCCAGCTCAACTCGGAACACCCGATCAACTTGTTTCTCTTCCCAACACGCTGCCGATCACTACATACACGTAAAACATATCGGCATTAACTTACAAAACGAAGATTTCTCCTAATGCACCACCCCTAGGGTTTGGCTCTACTACGCTAAAAATAGCTAGGGAGCTCCAAAATTTCTCATTTTCTGGATAACACCCTAACTACGTGTGACAGCCCTAGACATCAGATCAGATCATCAAAAACCAACCAAAACCCTACCCTACACACATAGGGGGGTTTCGGCCCCTACCTAGAAAACATAGCTAGAGGGATTTCTTGGCTCTAAGCTCTTGGATCATACAAGTATGTCATGAACCTAGGCCATAGAAACTGGTTTGGTACAGATACGATTTTCCTACAATTTTTCATGGATTTTCAAAGATTTTAGGGGCAAAACCCTAACATTCTTGATCATGAAAATATGAGGAGAGAAAGGAGAGATTGAGAGAGATAGAGTTGAACTACTACCTCTTATGATGATCCACTCCAAGTTTGGTGAAGATTGCTCCACAAAAACTCAAGCTTTTGGCCTTCAACAATGGTGGTTTTGAGAAGAAAAGAGAAAGAAGAGAAAGGAAGAGAAAAGAAGAAGATGAGGTGACTTTGGGGGAGGGGGCTGCCGAAAATGAGAGAAGAAAATGAGAGGATGAGGGTAAAAGTTGTTAGATATTTAGGGTTTTATTAGTTTAATAATAGGAAAGGTAAATTGGTAATAAAATTAACCAAGGGCAATTTGGTCAATTCACATCCCGATATTTGGAATCGTCCCGACACTCGTATGAATTCCTCAAATTACTTGATACAATTTTGGTATGAAAAACATCTGATCGTGGGTCTCGAAAAACCCTAAGACAGCTCGAATCGTCTCCTCGATCGATTATCGGCCCGAATATAAAATATTATTTATATTTTGGACGTCAGGACACATTTTAGGAAAAAGATAGAGGAATGTATTCTAAGACTAATGGTTTCGTTCGTTAGTCCAGATTAAGTCGTGATAGTAGAAAACACTATCATCTGAAAAACGTAGATCGATTTTCGTTCGAGTTTTCGGCTCAAAACTTAACCGAAGGATCCTACGATTTTATGAAACAAGACTATGATTTTAGTTTTCCCAAAATCATTTTCTAAAACACAGATAAAAATATAAACTCATTAATTGGGTTTATCGTCCTTAGAAAGCATGAAAAATCGGGGTGTTACATTACTATCCCCCTTAAAATAATTTCGTCCTCGAAATTACATACCTGTGAACAGATAAGGATATTGCTCTCTGATGTTGTCCTCAGTTTCCCAAGTTGCTTCTCCAGTTGTATCATCCCAAATAACCTTGACTAAAGAGATTTGTTTTCCCCTCAGTTGTCTGACTCTCTTGTCCTCAATCCTTACAGGTGCGGTCTCATAAGACAGATTCTCTTTCAAGGGTACTTGATCAGGTTCAATTACATGAGATGGATCAGGAATATACTTTCTCAATTGTGAAACATGAAAGACATTATGTAAATTTGAAAGAAAAGGAGGTAAAGCAATTTGGTACGCTACTGGACCAATACGCCGAAGAATTTGGTATGGTCCAATGAATTTAGGAGTGAGTTTTCTGGATTTCATTACCCGACCTACCCCAGTCGTTGGATTGACTCTCAGAAACACATGATCGCCTTCTTGAAATTCGAGAGGTCGTCTTCGCTTATCCGAATAACTCTTCTGTCTGCTCTGAGATGTCCTCATTCTTTCCCGAATCTGTTTGACTTTCTCAGTCGTCTCTTGCACAACCTCGGGTCCTAGAATTGTACTCTCTCCATCATGATACCAACAAAGAGGAGTTTGGCACTTCCTCCCATACAGAGCCTCATAGGGTGCCATCCCTATGCTTGAGTGATAACTGTTATTATACGTGAATTCAATCAGAGGTAACAGTTCATCCCAACTTCCTCGATTATCCAACACACAAGCTCTTAGCAAATCTTCTAACGATTGAATCGTTCGTTCTGTTTGTCCATCTGTCTGGGGATGGTATGCTGAACTTAGACGTAACTTAGTCCCCAAAGCTTGATGTAAGCTTTCCCAAAAACGCGATGTAAACTTCGGATCTCGGTCCGAAACAATACTTGAGGGTATTCCGTGTAATCGAATTACTTCTCTTATGTACACCTCAGTCAACTTTGCTACTGTGTAGTTTGTCTTCACAGGTAAGAAATGTGCCGATTTCGTCAACCTATCCACGATTACCCAAATCGAATCAAAGTTCCTTGGTGTTCGGGGTAAACTCACTACGAAATCCATAGAGATACTCTCCCATTTCCATTCCGGTACATCTAGGGATTGCAACATCCCTCCAGGTCTCTGATGTTCTACTTTTGCTTTCTGACAAGTTAGACATGATGCAACGTATTCTGCAACTTGTTTCTTCATACCTGGCCACCAAAATCTTTGTTTCATATCCTGATACATCTTGGTTGCACCAGGATGAATACTCATTCCACTCTTATGGGATTCTTCGAGAATCATCTTTCTCATCTCCGGGTTGTTGGGTATACAAACTCGCCCATTACACCTTAAGATTCCATCTGCTCCCAAACTAAACTCACTAGCTCTCCCTTGTTCCACCAACACCCTTTTCTCTTGAAGAGATTCATCATTAGCTTGTTGCTCACGTATCTCTTCCATCAAACCATTAGAGATCTTAAGCATTCCAAAGCTTAGTTTCTTAGGACTTATTTCTAATCCCAAGTTCAGATCACGGAACTCTTCAATCAGTTTCAATTCTCTCACCATCATAGTTGAAATATGAACGGCTTTCCGGCTCAAAGCATCTGCCACGACGTTCGCCTTCCCTGGATGGTATTGCAACGTGAAGTCGTAATCTTTTAAAAACTCCATCCATCGTCTTTGCCTCATATTGAGCTCCTTCTGGTCGAACAGATATTTCAAACTCTTGTGATCACTGAAGACATCGAATTTTGCACCATACAGATGGTGTCTCCATATCTTTAGTGCAAAAACCACTGCAGCTAATTCTAGATCATGAGTGGGATAATTCTTTTCATGAACCCTTAACTGTCGTGATGCATAAGCCACCACTTTGCGGTGTTGCATCAGCACACAACCTAGACCTTGATGTGAAGCATCACAATATACTTCATAAGGTTCACTCGGTTCTGGAAGTATCAGCACTGGTGAAGTAGTCAGAAGTTCCTTAATCTTTTGAAAACTTTCTTCACACTGATCAGTCCAAACAAAAGGTTGGTCTTTCCTCGTCAATTGAGTCAATGGTGACACAATTTTAGAGAATCCTTCAATAAACCTTCGGTAGTAACCGGCTAATCCAACAAAACTTCTTATCTCGGTTACAGTCTTTGGTTTTTCCCAAGAAAGTACGGCTTCTACCTTAGCAGGGTCCACAGAAATTCCTTGTTTTGTGATAACATGACCCAAAAATCCGACTTCTTCAAGCCAAAACTCACACTTAGAGAGTTTCGCATACAACATCTTTTCCCGCAAAACATGAAGGACTTGCCGTAAATGCTCCTCGTGTTCTTCACGATTCTTAGAATAAACTAGAATATCGTCTATGAACACTACAACAAACTTATCAAGAAACGGACGAAAAATCCGATTCATGTAGTCCATGAAAATAGCAGGTGCGTTCGTCACTCCAAAAGGCATCACGAGATACTCGTAATGTCCGTAACGAGTTCTAAAAGCAGTCTTTGGTATATCCTCCGTTTTCACTCGAATCTAGTGGTATCCTGACCTTAAGTCGATCTTTGAGAAAACAGCAGCTCCTCGCAGTTGATCCATCAAGTCATCAATCCTAGGCAACGGATACTTGTTCTTGATCGTCACCTTGTTCAGCTGACGATAGTCCACACAAAGTCTCGAACCCCCGTCCTTCTTTCTCACTAAGAGAACCGGCGCTCCCCATGGCGAAACACTTGGTCTGATGAACTGCTTGGATAACAAGTCCTCGACTTGTGTCTTTAACTCAGCAAGCTCAGTAGGCGACATTCGATATGCAGCTATCGATATCGGTCCGGTTCCTGGGATCAGATCGATGGAGAATTCTATGTCCCTCACAGGTGGCAAACCTGGAACATCCTCTGGAAACACCTCGGGAAAATCTCTCACAACAGGCATTTGACTCAGCTCGGTCTTCCCCTCGACTTCAAAGTTGGTTAAAAGCACGTATTTCGGATCTCCTTCTTTCGAAGAAGTTCTAACATGGTTGGCGGTTAAAAATCCAGAAATCTCAGTACTAGGAAAAACTAGGGTTTTATGTGCACAATCTAATAGGATCTGGTTGGAAGATAACCAATCCATGCCCAAAATTACATCTAATTGTATTAAAGGCAAACATATTAAGTCAACAAGAAAATGTCTATCCTGGATAACAATAGGACAGTTTAGACATATAGAATTCACAACAACAGGTTCAGCAGTTGGTGTAGAAACAATTAAATCAAATGACAAGGAAGAAACAGATAACTCTAAACGTTTCACACAATCCATAGAAATGAATGAATGGGTTGCACCTGAATCAAAGAGCACTAATAAGAGATTACCGTCTATGTCACCCACACCCTGTATCAGATCTTCGGAGTTCGAAGCCTCAGCACCACTCAGGGTATAAACTCTTCCCCTAGCCGTCGGTCGTTTGGCTCCACCACTCCTGTCCGCAGTTTGGACTGGATTCTGGGCTCTACAATCCTTGGCAAAGTGACCTGGTTGTCCACAACGGTAGCAATGACCACTTCTCACGGTACAGTTGTTCGCAAAATGCGATGGATCTCCGCACTTAAAACACTTCCTATCTTGGTTTTGACCTCCTCGGCCTCCACTACCTGACGCACGAGCAACAGGTCGATAAGGTTGCTTCTGGAAGTTCCCAGGTGGTCGAGAATATGGTTTCTTCTGAATCTGTTTCCCTCTCTGGTCCTGAGATTGACCCTTGAATCGGAAAGGTCCTCCGACGTTTCCTCTATTGTCTCTCCCACGCTTCATTAGTTCTATTTGTCTGCTTTTCTCAACGAGCGCTTGAAAATTTCTAATTCCTTGCGGTAGGACCGACTCTTTTATCTCATACCGCAGTCCTCTCTCAAAAGCTTCGCATTTCCATTCTTCCTCAGGGTTATTCTGAAAGAAACGGAAATACTTGGCCAACGATTCGAATTTAGCTGCATATTCTCCGACTGACATATCTCTCTGTTGTAGTCGCAAGAATTCTTGCTCTTTCTCTGCTCTTGCACTCTGAGGGAAATATTTTCCCAAAAAGCGATCCTTAAACAGCGTCCACGAAATCACCTCGTGATTTACCTCCAGTAGTTGTTTCGTTCCTTTCCACCAATACTCCGCATCTCCTATCAGTAGGAATGTGGCATATGGCACCTTCACTTCTTCGGGACTACGTATCAACTCAAAAATTTTCTCAACTTCATGAATCCAAAGATTAGCTTTCTCAGGATCCACGTCACCAGAAAATTGTGGCGGATTCTGACGCCTGAAAGTAGTCAAGCTTCGACCCTCAGCGGCCTGGTCAGCACGGAGTTGTTCCTGAGCATTGTGGGCGTTCATGGTTGCAGTTTGAACAGCAATAGCCGCAGCCATGTTAGCCATTGCCTGAGCAGCAAAATCCATTCCAGTTGCTCCAGCAACATCCTCAGCTTGGACACCAGCTCCCCGACCGCGACCACGTCCACGGCCACGTCCACGTCCACGTCCACGTCCTGCTTCTGCTCCAATTTCTAGTTCCATATCGGACCTACAAGGCCCAAATTTAGTCAAATGGCAACCAGAAAATAAAGCAAATAAGCAGTTATAAACATACAACATATCCAAGAGTAGTAACATCTCAACCCTTGGTTTCGCTACGCGAAACAGATTCGCTACGCGAACCAAAGAATCTGACTGAGAAACAAGGAACAGCTCCTCGGATTCGCGACGCGAACACTCATTCGCCTCGCGATCCTGGAAGCCTACATAACTCTCGGCCTCGCGACGCGAAAGTTCCTTCGCCTCGCGATAAGAAAACATGCCCTCTGCTTCGCGACGCGAAATCCAGTTCGCTACGCGAAACAGGGGTCCTGTCCGAGACACCACTCCTCTGCCTCGCGTCGCGAATCCCATTCGCCACGCGATGCAGAGAACACATCTAGAAAGCTTCTCTGCCTCGCGCCGCGAAATACATTTCGCTTAGCGAATCAGAGGCCATGCAACTCCACTCCTCTGTCTCGCGACGCGAACTCAATTCGCCACGCGACGCAGAGGACCTACCTGAGAGACAGAGCACTATTTCTCTGGCTCGCGACGCGAATTTCGGTTCGCTACGCGATCCAGAGAGCATGCAACTCCCCTCCTCTGCCTCGCGACGCGAAATCCGTTTCGCTACGCGACGCAGAGAACATACTCGAGGAACAGAGCATCATCTCCCTGCCTCGCGACGCGACTTCCCATTCGCTACGCGAGACAGAGAACATGCCCTAAGAAACTTCTCGGGCTCGCGACGCGAATCACTTTCGCCTCGCGAATACAGAGATCACACAACAGCAAACACAACAGACCTATTCCCCAAGGATTCCCGAAAGACTCGACCAGCTCTGATACCACTAATGTGACACCCTCAAACCCAGTGCCACTTTTGTAACTCAAAACCCTTAGTGAAACGATAAATAAAATTTCGCTGGTTTTACTTTCGGAAAATATATCTTTTGTGTAAGCAGATTCTGGAAATCATGACCAAAAATTTTCTCATTTATTATACGTATGAACACCACTCCAGATAACACGGGATTACTCATATACAATAATTACATCAATACATCAGCACATCAATGCATATTCCAATCAACAGCAGTCAATCAAGAAATTAACTAACATCATGATATAACTATTTAAATACAATACTAATACAGTACAAACACCGATGCAGCACATAGCCGTCGGAAATGGAATTCCTCAGGTTTATCCCCTTACCTCTTGTAGCTTCCAGCTCAACTCGGAACACCCGATCAACTTGTTTCTCTTCCCAACACGCTGCCGATCACTACATACACGTAAAACATATCGGCATTAACTTACAAAACGAAGATTTCTCCTAATGCACCACCCCTAGGGTTTGGCTCTACTACGCTAAAAATAGCTAGGGAGCTCCAAAATTTCTCATTTTCTGGATAACACCCTAACTACGTGTGACAGCCCTAGACATCAGATCAGATCATCAAAAACCAACCAAAACCCTACCCTACACACATAGGGGGGTTTCGGCCCCTACCTAGAAAACATAGCTAGAGGGATTTCTTGGCTCTAAGCTCTTGGATCATACAAGTATGTCATGAACCTAGGCCATAGAAACTGGTTTGGTACAGATACGATTTTCCTACAATTTTTCATGGATTTTCAAAGATTTTAGGGGCAAAACCCTAACATCCTTGATCATGAAAATATGAGGAGAGAAAGGAGAGATTGAGAGAGATAGAGTTGAACTACTACCTCTTATGATGATCCACTCCAAGTTTGGTGAAGATTGCTCCACAAAAACTCAAGCTTTTGGCCTTCAACAATGGTGGTTTTGAGAAGAAAAGAGAAAGAAGAGAAAGGAAGAGAAAAGAAGAAGATGAGGTGACTTTGGGGGAGGGGGCTGCCGAAAATGAGAGAAGAAAATGAGAGGATGAGGGTAAAAGTTGTTAGATATTTAGGGTTTTATTAGTTTAATAATAGGAAAGGTAAATTGGTAATAAAATTAACCAAGGGCAATTTGGTCAATTCACATCCCGATATTTGGAATCGTCCCGACACTCGTATGAATTCCTCAAATTACTTGATACAATTTTGGTATGAAAAACATCTGATCGTGGGTCTCGAAAAACCCTAAGACAGCTCGAATCGTCTCCTCGATCGATTATCGGCCCGAATATAAAATATTATTTATATTTTGGACGTCAGGACACATTTTAGGAAAAAGATAGAGGAATGTATTCTAAGACTAATGGTTTCGTTCGTTAGTCCAGATTAAGTCGTGATAGTAGAAAACACTATCATCTGAAAAACGTAGATCGATTTTCGTTCGAGTTTTCGGCTCAAAACTTAACCGAAGGATCCTACGATTTTATGAAACAAGACTATGATTTTAGTTTTCCCAAAATCATTTTCTAAAACACAGATAAAAATATAAACTCATTAATTGGGTTTATCGTCCTTAGAAAGCATGAAAAATCGGGGTGTTACACCTAGCGTTTGATCGAAGGACAGACCCAGCCGCGTGGGTTATCCACCCAGGGGTGGAAAGTGCGGCGTATACAGGACCAGTTTGCACTGTAAGCGGAACGACGGAGACGGGACCGCGGAAGAGTACTCGGACAGTGGAGACCATCCAGGTGCCTCTCCCTCCCATCGGGCTGATGCTGCAGGCCCTTATGGAGCAGGGAGTGATCGAGTCGGTCGCCCCCGCTGCACAGTCCCCGCAGCAACAGCTACCCCAGACGCCTCCCCCGCCTTTTGTTTTGGTAGCGGGCGAGCACGTCGTGGAAGATGTGGGGGAAGAGGAGGAGGAGGAGGAAGACCCTGAGGAGGATCCTCAGGAAGACCCGGAGGATCATTCTTCGGATGCTTCCGACCCCCATTCACAGGGGAACGGGAATGTAGGTTCCCAGAGTTCTTCCTCTGGTTCCAGCATCGGACTTCCCTCCGGGGGATTGTCCAATGGTTTCCATTAGTCGGACCAGCTTAGGGTGTAGACTTTTTTTGAGGCAGTGGTTTTTGGGTAGTCTGTTAACGGCTACTGATGGCCATAGGTTTTAGAGATATGGTTCCAGACTGCCGCTGCCTAGTTTTATAGCTTTTTAGAAAGTTTAGTAATCATTCGTTCTTTTGTAAAGGGGCTTGTTGTCCATTATATAGATGTATATATATATATATATCTTGTTCTAATTATTGTATATGAGTAATCCTGTGTTATCTGGAGTGGTGTTCATACGTATAATAAATGAGAAAATTTTTGGTCATGATTTCCAGAATCTGCTTACACAAAAGATATATTTTCCGAAAGTAAAACCAGCGAAATTTTATTTATCGTTTCACTAAGGGTTTTGAGTTACAAAAGTGGCACTGGGTTTGAGGGTGTCACAAGTAACTATTTTTCCGGACATATGTAATCCTAATTCTTCTATATATTCTATCATTTTAATTGTTTTTCCAAACGGATTAGTCTATTTTCTCTCCAAATAATACCTCTTTAAACTAACTTTCGAACTTGTTCATCTAAATAATCTTCTTCTTTATTTCTTAACAAAGTAGACAGATATGCATATTCATCTTTAAGTTGTAATTTTATTATTTGTATTGTTTCTTTGATTTGAATTTGGTTCATGCTGCAAAATTTTCTAATTCGTTTTTTACTCTTTTTAACATTTGTATTTTATAATCTATTATGCCTTTTATTACACATTCATCGATAAAATCTCCAATTTCTTGTTGTTTCCGGTATCTAATGTTTTTCTTAATTTCTTTTAACCATTCTTTTAACATGGTGATAGTCTTCATGCAATTATTCTTTCAAGTCTCTTTTTTATCCATTTTTCTAATTTTATATGATGTGCTAACATACTTTCTTTAAGCTAGTAATCTTGTAATGTTGTTGGTTTATCTTCTTGCCAATAGATTATCTTTTTTCGATTAGTTTGTAGCCATTCTTTTAAGGTGAAATAAGTTTTCATGCTATTAGTTTTTCTAGTTGTTGTTTAAAAATCTGAATATGTATTTCAACTCGTATTATTTGATCTTTAAGATAAGGGTTAGGATTTTCTTCGTCTAATTCTTTTACAGTTTTACAATAATTCTTTATAGTTATCTTTATATAGCTAGCAGTTCTTATTAACTAGCTCTGATACCATTTCTGGCCCAGAGATGAAAATTTTACTTTGTTGGGTAATTATCATTTATCAGAGTTATTGCGAAAATTTTCATATTTTATTGTTTATGTATAGAGTTAAATCATTCACTTGATTTACTAATTTATTGATGTTTTCGTTGGTACTTGTACTTCTTTCAGGTTCTAGTAATTGAATAGGTCTGGAAATATAAGGTATTCTTAATGAGTCAGATTTCTTTAAAAAGGTTCCTAGCTCAGTTATTTCATTTCTTCTGGGATAATAAATTTTTCCAATATCTTCAAATAATTGAGGGACATCTATTCTATCATTATTTCTAAAAGTAATACTATGATGAGAGATTGGTTAATGCATAGTTTACACAGTAAGTGACTAAAAATATTTTGTCTCCTGATCTCATTAAATTTTTTCTAAGAAATTTATGTTCTAAAGTTAAAGATTGATCTAATCTTTGAGTACTTAATGGGATTCCTATATTAGGATGAATTTCAAATTTTAATTTTACATAAGCTAAATTTTCTTCTATAACTCCTAGTATTTTATCACGGACATCAGTTATGCGTTCATCTTTTAAGATTAACTCTATTGGAGAATCTATTCCTTCTTGAAAGGTTGCTTTAATTAAGATCTGGACTGCACCTATATGAATATATCCAATTTTTCTTCTATGTGCTTCTATTTTTAAATTTTGCCTTCATTCTGAAATCTTTTTTCGGTTTAATAGTTGGATATTTGTACTACCTTGAGCTTCAGTTATGTCAATGAGGGTTTCCGTAATTATTTTTTCATAGTAAATGATATTTTCCTTTTGAATAAATCTTTTCATTATTCCTCCTAATCTTTCTTTTCTTTTCATATTTGCAGTTTTAGAAAGATCTAGTTCTTTTTTTTGTATTTTTTGAAATAATCGAGGGTTAATAAGAATACTTCCTTGATAATTTCCATCTTCTTCAGTAATTTGAAGGTGTTCTATATCATCATTAGTTTCTCTAATCTCTGATTCAGGATTCATAATTAATAGTGTATGAAAGCTAGTAGAGTTGCGTCATACCTGATTGGGTTTATCGAGTTATAGTGCCTTTTGGTCCACTGCTGCTTTCGCGTTCTGAGTTCATGCTAGATCTACTTCTTCGTCGTGCCTTTGAATGACTTCGTGCATAATTTGGTGTAGGGGTAATTGGACGTTGTAAAGTGAACGAAGATAAATGATAATAAGTAAAAGAGTAATTTATTGATGAAGTGGTTACAGGGTGGTATTCACAGATACCTAGTATCCTCGTATGAGGAGACTAACAGCTTTCCTCAACTAGGGGAAGCTCGGGTGAGAGTTCTTCCTCCAACTGATTCACTCTGATTTGCCTCAGCATAAGAGGGCTTACTTATAGGCTAAGAGCGTATTATCTATTTACATCATTGGCCCTATAGCACGTAAGTGCTTATATCAGAAAACTAATAATTTACATGCTGTCGTCACGGCTTACGTCATTCTTCAATTATTACTTCGTCTTCGGAATCTTTTCCTTGTGGCTGACAGCTAGTAGTGGCTTTTGACGTGTCTTGCTTTTGCTTTATGCATCGTTCACATGCATGATTCCCATTTTCTTTAATCAATAAGCATAGTTTGTGGAGGATAGCTGGGCAATAATTCATAGCGGGTCCCTCTAGTGCATAGAATGGCATCTCGAAGTTTGTCAGTAGGGATAAGTCCTTTTCTCTGATTAGCCTTCCACTTGTCTTGCTTAATAATAAAGCATTTGGTCCTTTGTACAAAGTTTTAATGAATGATTCCTTTCCAATGGTTTGGCATTGAGAGTATATGCTGGCTAATTGATGAGCTATGAAATTATTAATTTGGTCTTCATCATAATCTACTTCGGTAGGTTCATCCATTAAAGGGAAGTTATTATTGCTGATACCAATAAAGATTAAATGCTTAGCTGGTTGTTTGGTGGTGAAGTCTGGATAAGCTGAGTAGAATTTTAAGAAAATAGCTTGTTTTCTAGCAATATTTTTTCGAAACAGCTGAACTGCTTCCTTGAAGTAGTAGGGAAATAGGTTAATTTCTTCAAGATTGGGACTTAAATAAAGACATTCAATTAAACCAAATTGGAATAAATTGAACGTCAGGATTGACGGTGCTCCTGGTGTAAGTATTGCTTTGGTGGCGAATAATTTGCGGTCCAACATATACATGCAATTGCTTTTTTCTTTTTCTGTCCAATGAATTAATCGTTTGAGATGTTCATAAAAGTTTTCTTTCAAAAATTGGACTTGAAGTTCATGCTCCTTTCTGGTAATTATTGGGAAATTGTCTAGGGAAGAAGGAACTCTTCCTAGCACTTTTAGTGTTTTTCTTGGTTCTCGTTTTAGAGTGGTGGTTTCTGCAGAAGTTCTTGGTCCTAAATAAATCTCTTTACCTTTGGCAATCTGAAAGTCCTTCAACGCTTTTTCTGCTTCTTCCTTTGTTGCATAGGATTTGTGGATAATTCCTGGAACTTTCTGACAATGGGGAGCTGCTTTGTGCCACTTGTCATAAATTTCGGGAAATGGTCCGTTAAAAATAGCGTACCATTTTTGATTTCCTTCTTTTTGTGCCTGCACTTTAATTTCTGCTGGAATTGCCTGTTCTAGGAATCCTTCAATTTCTAATTGTAAATCCAATACCTTGATGTCTGCTTCGAGTAAATCTAATTCTCTTAATTTTTGATCTCATAGTGCTTTCTTGAGTTCTCTTTGTCTTTTCAAAATTTCTGTTGCTCCACGCTCCATTCTCTGGATAGTATATCTGCAAGAACATTCTTTTCTCCCTTAATATGGGATATTGAATAATTATATTCAGATAATTTCATTTGCCATCGGATCAACCTTCCTTGCTTATAAGTGCCTTTATGGTTAAAATTCTTAAAACCTGCCACATAAGTGGAATCAGTTCTAACAATAAATTCTTTATCAAGCACATAAATACAATGTTTTTCCAACATCCGAATAAGTGCTAAAGTTTCTTTTTCATGCGTAGGATAATTAATTTCACTGTCTGTAAATGTTCCAGACATGTATCGACAAAGTAATTCTTTCTTTTGTCCAGGGGGTTTGGCTTTCATATCACCTCCCCAACATTCATGTGATGCATATGTTTCGATAATAATTAGATCATCATCTGCGGGATGATATAATTCTGGAAGCTGTTGACATAAGTTCTTTAGTTCGGTAATAATTGCTTCATCCTCCTTTGTCCAAGACCAAAGAGCATCCTTCTTTAGTTTTTGTTGTAGTATTTTGCGTTTTGCTGCAAGATCTTTGATAAAACCTTCATTGGAAATGTAGGTTAGTAGTCCAAGAAACCTTTGTAATTCCTTTTTATCTTTTAAAGTTACAGGAAAATTGCTAAGTTTTTCTAACACGTGTTTTTGCATTACTAATTTTCCTTTTTCTATTTCAAGACCTAAATAATTGATTTTATTTTGTGCTAACACTATTTTCTTTTTACTTAATACTACTCCGTGCTCTAGAAGTTTATTAAGTACCAGAGTTACTTTATGATAATGATCACTTAAGTCTTTATTGGTAAAGACTATTATATCGTCGATATAAATAAGGCAAAAATCTTTATATTCTTTTAGTATTGAATCCATGTATCTTTGAAAGATTCCTGGGGATTGCTTTATTCCCATAGGGAGTACATTCCATTCATATTGTCCTTGGGGACAACTGAAGGCTGTTAATGCCTTAGATTCTTCAGTTAATTTTAATTGATAAAAACCTGATTTGCAGTCAAAAGTACTGAACCAAAGCATATTTCTAATTTGTTCAATAATTAAATCTTTTCTAGGAAGAAAGTATGCGTCTCCTTCCATTGCATCATTTATTTGTTTATAATTTATCACCATTCGCCGTTTTCCACGTTTAAGTTCACTATGGTTTTCTACATAAAAGGCTGGGGCCGAATGCTTACTTTTGGATGGTCGAATTAATCCTTTTGCGAGCATTTGCTTAATATCTTCGGCAAATTCATCTCTATCTTGTTTAGTGTAGATCATAGGTTTGCATTTTACTTCGGTAGTGGGATCTTTTAATTTTAAGGTAATTAGTTCGGTGTTTTTATTATTTATGTTCGGATCTAGGGATGATCACTACATAATTTGTCTAATAAATGTTCAATATGAGCTGGAATGTTTCTATTTGGTTCTAAATTGATTAGAGCATAGCAAATTTTTTGACAAAGAATAGTAAATAGGTCATCACGTTACAGCTTGCTAAACTCTGATTGTTTCGTAGAATACGTACATTGAGAGGAATGAAGGATTGGTATAGAAAGGATTTCACGAGTTTGAGTATTGCGTATATATGGTGTACGAAGTGTAATGTATTCTAAGTATTGACAGAAAGGTGAATAAAGTCGTAAGAAGTTATTGCCTAGGATAACATCTATTTCTGTTTCTTGTTGATAAATTGTTGGGACAATAAATCTTTTTTGTTGTATTGTTAAGGTTATGCGATTGACTGCCCAGAACAAAGAGTGGATAGATTCATCAGCTATTTGTATTTTTAATGGCTTTTCTAGATATTCCCATTTGTCAAATAATGCTTTTGTTGCTAAACAAATACTTGCTCCAGTATCTATATAGGCTTCAGTTTTTTTATTACTTTTTTCTATCTTGATTTTAATATAAGTACTATTCGGATTCTGTTTCTTCTGCAGATAGTTCATCATGTTAAGAATATTTATAAACACTATCATCAGTAGTACTAAATTCTTCTTCTAATGGTTCGAGATTATATATTTTATAAACTTGTTTTATTATTTTGGCTTTTTGTTTAAATTCTTTTTGTTTCTTCTGAGGACATTCGTTTGCATAATGACCTTCTTCATTGCATATCCAGCATACACATTTCTTTTTTCCTTTTGGGCAAAACTTTTTAGGTGTACGTCTTTTCTTAAAGTATTTTTTCTTTGTATCTTTATAGGCTTTTTTCTTTGGGTAAGTTTTTCTCAATTTTGGTTTTCCCTTTTTATAATATTTTCGTCTTCTTTTATGGGATTACATCTGTAGTTTTCAGGTAATTCTATTTCTGGTAACTCACAACAAATTACATTTCTTCCTCGATTTAATTGTCTTATGGTTTCTCTATTTAAACATTGATCTCGTAATTCCTTTAAAAGTACTTGAATAATGTCTCCTAAGGTTTTAGCCGTAGTTAATGGGTTGGCTAACCAGATAGTTTTTATTTTTTGATTAAGTGGAAAAGGTAATTTATCCGTAAAGATTTCTTTATATGTTTCTTTGGTTTCGGTATCTAATTGGTAATAGTATTTTTGGTATTCACAAATAAAACTTCCTATATCACACATATCGCATATTTGCATTTTATTTAAGTGTACTTTAGCAGTTTCGTGTAAATATCTTTTTACTTCGGCACTTTGCTCAATGCTAACAAATCCTATGAATTCTTCATAAATTAATTCCATTATAAACCTAGCAAAGTCTTGGTCTGTTACTGTTCGTTGTATATATTGTTGTCACTTTTCTTCTCTTATTCCATTTAGAAATTTTTGTAAATTTCCTGAAGTTTTGTAAAATATAAAATTTTTAATTGAATTTCTATTTAGACTATTAAATTTGTCATCTGTTGCCATAAGCAAAGTAAGTTCATTGATCCATTGTAAAAGTATCTCTTCCTTGTTTTTTGCACAGTCAAGGTTTAGAATATTTCCTGATTTAATAGATTCATATCTTGGTTTAAATTCATCTGGAATTTTAGACCATTTATTATTTCTTTTTATATATCCCATATTATGCATTGTTTTTTCTTTCATATTATCCCATATTTCAAATGTTTCTTTTCTCTTTCTATTTCTTTCAGGTACCATACTACTTGATTCTCCATGATGCATTCGTATTTCGTTAAAATTTGTTTCATCTGAAGAGGAGCTATAATTTAATACTATTTCTTCTGTCTCGTTTGGAGTTGTATTAACTGGTTCTGCTACTTATATTTGATTATGCTCTTCTTCAATTATTTTTAATTGTTCTAGAAGTTGCTGAATTTCTTCTAAATCAGTTGACCTTTTTATTGTTTCAATATAATCAGTCTTTATCCTCTCCATGTTGTTCTTGGTGTTAAAGATTCTAAATAATGTAAAGGTTCGGGCTTTCTTTTGTTTAATAATTCTTCTAGATCTTTCTTTGTAATAGGCTTATTATTAAACTCTTCTTGTAACAGAGTTTCTAGTTGTATAAGAATTTTCCTAAGTTTCAAATTATCTTCATTTTCTACTTCCTTTCCTTTATCTATAGTTCTTAGAGTTTCATATATGTCTAGATATTGCGTTCGTTCATTGTGTGTATTGTTATAAATATATTCTGCAATTTTGAAAATAGTTTCTATAACTTGCATTATATTATTATTTATTTGTTCTAATATTTGTTCTAATTCTTTATATTTTTTATCAATTCCTTCTAATAGACTTATGGTTCCTATTATTATGAGGGTACTGGTACCCTCACACTTCTCAAGGTACCATAGAAATTGCTTTATATATATCCTTGTTTCTACTTTCAACTGCAATATAGTACATAAAACATAGACCTACGGTTGGAATATGGGGTGGCCAAGATGGATTAATCCAATAATCAATAATGACTTATATCAAATAATTCATTAATTGGTTAATTAATTACTTAAATAAAGACTAATATCCTCTCCCGTTTTTGAATAAACAGTCTATGGTTAGAAAAAAAGAAAAAAAAAATTAAACTCATGATTTCATTAGTGATGTTACCGTCCATTATACTCAATTATATGAAGATTTCACAGGTAAAGATTCCACATAAAGTATTAATTCCATCATATAATTATACTCATATAATTTTTTCGTATTTTTTAATTATACTCAACTATATGAAGATTTCAGATGTAAAGTTTTTTTATACCGTCAACCAATTATAATTTACCATGATTTAAAAAAGGTGAATTCTTCGACCCCCCAAGGATAACTTTATCCTGCCTATGTGGTCCAATCAGATGGTGAGAACCATTTGACTTGACTCACTAACATAATCCATTTAATTGAGGTGTCACATTCTGGTTGGACATGATAACTTTTACCGCAAAATTATTGGAGATACTGAAGAAGGCACCTTAAAAAAAATCATATTAGAGGACTTCATATAATTAAAAATACGGTGTAAAAATTATATTAGCATATTTATAATGTTACCATCCATATCATTTCACATATTAACAGTCATATGTGAGAGGACTTCTATAACTAGAAGTGTAAGACACTCCGTCCATATAAGAAAGATGAAAAGAGAGACGAAGAAAGAACACACAGCCTTTGAATTTGAGTATGTTACCTATGGGAAAACTGTGACACCCTCAAAACCCATGTCATTTTTGTAACCCAAAATATCCATTAAAACGATAAATAAAATTTGCTGGTTTTACTTTCGGAAAACGATTCCTTTAATATAATTAGATTCTAAAAATCGTGATAGATTTTTTTTTTTCTTAATTAACACTCATGAAACTACCACTCCAGAAAGAACAGAATACTCATATATAACAATATATATATATATATATATATATATATATATATATATATATATATACATCAACTAAAGCTATGGACAACACGTCCCTTTACAAAAGAACGATAAAAGGTGAACTCCTAAAAAGCTATAAACTAGGCAGCGACAGTCTGGAACCATATTTCTAAAACCTATGCCATCAGTAGCCGTTAACAGACTACCAAAAACCGCTGCCTCAAAAGAAAGCCTACACCCTAAGCTGGTCCAACTAATGGAAGCCATTGGACAATCCTCCAGAGGAAGGTCCAATGCTAGAACCAGGAGAAGAACCCTGGGAACCTACGTTCCCATTCTCCTGTGGATGAGGCTCGGGAGCATCCAAAGGATGATCCTCCGGGTCCTCCTGAGGATCCTCCTCAAGGTCTTCCTCCTCCTCCTCTACATCCTCCACTACATGCTCTCCCGCTACCAAAACAAAAGGCGGGGGAGGTGTCTGTGGTGGCTGCTGCTGCGGGGACTGTGCAGCAGGGGCGAAATGCTCGATCAAACCCTGCTGCATAAGGGTCTGCAGCATCATCCCGATGGGAGGTAGAGGTACCTGGACGGTCTCCACAGTGCGAGTACTCTTGCGAGGTCCCGTCTCCGTCGTCCCGCTCACGGTGCAGACTGGTCCTGTATATGCTGCGCTCCCCACTCCCGGGTGGATAACCCACGCAGCTGGGTCAGTCGTCCGATCAAAAACCAGGGCGCGCACCCCCGAGTGTGCTAGATGGTCGGGCATCGGCTCCATCTGTAAACAGGATATAATGTATATACCAAAAAGGACAAACCAGTCCAAAAAACAATGCAAGGGTGAGAAACCAATATAAGAATCCAAAAACGACAACTATATGCCCAATCCAAACAGCAGATTCATATAATGTAACTCACTCAAATCATCATACATCACAGAGTACAGCATGTATAGTCAAGTACTAACAGCAGTAAAAACACAAGGGCTTCGTACCCCACAATCAACGTTTCTCTAAACGCATGCATGACACTTCCATATAGCTCAACTAATATTCAAACTAGATTTCCGGAAATCCCATCACCATAAATACGAGTTGATCAGACTCAACGTCATTGCCCCGCAGGATACAATAACAAACGCCAGAATCAACATTCGGCCAAACATGAGCACGTAACCTTCCAAGAAATAATACATGGACGCGCATGTCAGTGGTACTCACAATGTATAAGTCATACTATATTGTCCTCTTCACTGGGCACAATACGCTCTCCCTGGCTCGTATGACATCATTGTCCATCAAGGCACAATGTTACATAATGACATTAAGTCATCTCAGGTTCCCCTTGCCTATCAAGGTCCCCCATTTCACGGCACGTCTGCCCAACACACAAAATGCATGAGAAACTATCTAGTTTCCGATAATTGATCTTTGTCGCATCAATATTTCCTTGTTGTAGCATCAACGCTAACAACCACCATAATGTCTTAGACTCTTTAAGCCTCAAAAACATTTTCTCAAAACAGGACATTTAGTCCAAAAACAACTCAAATCCCAAACATCCCTAATCGATGTGCCAGTCCAGGACGTTGGATTCAAGATCATAAAACATCCTCAAGCTTACAGGACCACAAAGATCGTCCTTAAGCCGACAGGACCACAAACTAACACGGATCCTTGATCCACGTGTTCTGCAGAACCCTAGAACCCCGACGTCTCGATTTCTAGTTTCTAAACTCTAAAACCACTTTTCTTGAAAACTCGAAAACCAAAAACCCAAATCTCCGATACTTACACAAAGTCATCGGGATCGGTTTTCTATAAAACAAAACTTGGTCTAAAGACCATTTCTTTTTCTTTCGTTGTTTTTCAATGAAATACGAACTTTAAACAAAGCTTTCAAAACCCCTTTTTCTTGAATAAACTCAATATAACTTTGAAAACCACATTTCTTAAAACACTTTTTCTCAACCGGTCAACTTTATCAATTTGGGAAAATTGAAGGTTTCTAATGCCCTTTTTACTTTAAACTTTGATTTTTCATTATTAAAAATACATTTCAGACTTTTAAAGCTTTTAAGTTACATGATGTCGGATCCTAATCAAAATTAGGTCCTCTAATGCCTTAAATCCCACAGCAGGGCACACGATACATCCATATAATCATTCAACAATTATAGCATGTATTCAAATATGTCAGCAGTTATATCATACATATTCAAATCAACAGTATTAAACCACACAATCAACCAACAATCAGATACAGAACATTTAAATACAATACAAACACCGATGCAACACATAGCTGTCGGAAATGGAGTTCCTCAGGTTTATCCCCTTACCTCTTGTAGCTTCCAGCTAAGTTATGAACACCCGTTCAACTTGATCACTGGCCCAGCACGTTGCCGATCACTACATACACACAAACCATAACGGCATTAACTCACAAAAAAAGATTTATCCTAATGCACCACCCCTAGGGTTCGGCCCTATGACACTAAAAATAGCTAGGGAGCTCCAAAATTTCTCATTTTCTGGATAATACCCTAACTAAGTGTGACAGCCCTAGATATTAGATCAGAACATCAAAACCCAACCAAAACCCTACCCTACACACATAGGGGGTTTCGGCCTCCTCCTAGAAAATATAGCTAGGGAGATTTCTTGGCTCTAAGCTCTTGGATCATACAACTATGTCATGAATCTAGGCCATAGAAATTGGTTTGGTACAGATACGATTTTCCTACAATTTTTCATGGATTTTTAAAGATTTTAGGGACAAAACCCTAACACCTTTGATCATGAAAAATGGAGGAGAGAAAGGAGAGATTGAGAGAGATAGAAATGATATACTACCTCCTATGATGCTCTACTCCAAGATTGGTGAAGGTTGCTTCACAAAAACCCAAGCTTTATGCCTTCAAAAATGGAGAATTTTTATGAAAGGAAAGTAAAGAAATGAGAGAAGAAGAAGATGGAATGTTGGGAGAGAGAGAGGCAGCCGAAAATGAGTGGGAAGAGATAAGGTGAAATGAAGATATTTAGGGGTTTTAAGACTTTAATAATAGGAAAGCTAATTAGTAATAAAAATTAACCAAGGACAATTTGGTCAATTCACATTCTGATATTTGAAATCATCACGACACTGGTATGAGTCCTCAAATAACTTGATACAATTCTGGCATGAAAAACATCTGATCGTGGGTCTCGAAAAACCCTAAGACAGCTCGAATCGTCTCCTCGATCGATTATCGGCCCGAATATAAAATATTATTCATATTTTGGACGTCAGGACACATTTTAGGAAAACGATAAAGGATCGAATTCTGAGACTAATGGTCTCGTCCGTTAGTCAAGATTAGGTCGTGATAGTAGAAAAACACTATCATCTAAAAAACATAGATCGGGTTTTGTTTGAGTTTTCGGCCCAAAATTTAACCGTAAACTCCTACGATTATATGAAACAAGAATATGATTTTAGTTTTCCCAAAATCATTTTCTATAACACAGATAAAAATATAAACTCATTAATTAAGTTTACCGTCCTTAGAAAGCACGAAAAATCGGGGTGTTACAAAAACAAAAAAGATTCCATTAGTGATCTTGTGCAAAATTATAAAAGCTACTAGATGATGACGTAAAGCCCTTCATTCATTGAAGTGAATTTACTTGATGTCGATCAAGGTACATATTTTATTTTGTTGTGCTTAAATCTCCAAATTCTTTCCAACTTTGACAAACAATACAAAAGCCTAGTGAATTGTCATATGGAATGGAAGTCATTTAATATGTTGACAGTGGTGGAATATTTTCTTGCTCTTTTCCATAACTTGAGTTGCATTCAGATTCCGCATCTCAGGGGTGCGAATCAAGGCCTTTGTTATATTAATATGGCAATATGGACCCATTTTCACAATGTTTCCACAACAATGCTTAGTGATGCTCTTGTGATGAATTAGGTTATTATACACTTCCGCTCCACAATCAGAGCCTAACTTCATCATGCACTTAGCCAAAACTATGAGGCTAGCCGGTTTGGTAACTTGGTCACACTTGTGGAAAATCATATCACTCTTGGCCAAAACTTTAGTCCAATTTGCATTTTTATGCTCTGGATTGGTTAGAACCTGCAGGGTCATTCTAGTGTGACAAGGATAACCCGTTTGAACAAGCTTATAACAACAATCTGTGGACATTATAGTCTTGTTGACATTGAACAATTTGTAATACACTTGTTTTCCACATTCTTGTCCCATATCCGTTGCACATTGAAACGCAGTCTCTTCCTTAGTACTTGAGATCTTAGCTATTTTGGTAGTAATAAAGAAAGCCACCAAAATAAGATAACTGCTAAACTTTGCCATGAGATTTGAGGAAAATGCACTATATGATTTATGTTTACTTGTTCAATGAAAATGTTCAACTTGACATTTGCTTAAATATCAAGGGATGTTCGTAACTGAGGTTACATTGATATGCTACTAATAAATTTGTTGTGAAACATAAAATTAAATCAAATGTTGCAGTTTGCATACCTCAAAATGGTTTGAAATTTGAGCATTCTAGGCCCAATCAAAGTACGTTATATGCAATGTTTAACTGCATCTTAATTTTATAGCTTTTTTTTTTTTTTTTACGAATATTGTATTTGATAAAAAAAAACAAATATTGTAATGGTTGGGGGCTCGGCTTATTGGAAGTTGGATAAGGGAAAGTTACGCTTCTGATGATACACTACGAAGAATAATCTAAAAAATAAGGTAGCCTAGTATATAAAGCCAAACTCTTGACTATTTAAAGGGGGAAAATTACCCAAGAGTGATTAACCATATGGGAAGTGTAATGCGCTTCAGGCAAACTTTCTCCGCCAGGGATAACGGTCAAAGGTCACAGACCAAGAAAAAAAAATTAAGGACCCACCAATGCAACTGAATCTTCATTTTTTTTGCAACATTTTCTTTATACATTTTCTTTTATACATACTCTATAACCTTTTGATTTATGGATTTTGGCTTTGGAAACAACAATGAGTAGACGATAGATAATTAAGATTTTTTTGATAGATAAATGATTAAGATTTAAGTGTAAAAACCGATGTGATAAAAAAGTAATAAGATAATGTTTATTGAATTCAACCACTCAATTTACAGCTTTAAGAATATTTTAACATGTTTTTCGACTATTGACCGGAGGATACCTTAGACTCTTAGACTAGTGCACCAAAAAAAATTTAAGTTATTTGATAAAAAGTTACAGTTAATTGTAAGATTAATTGTGTGTCAAAAATATTACTTGGTTAAAATCTTTCTAGCCATGAATCTTGTGATAAAGTTGAAACCTAGTCTTCGTGCAAGCAAACGGACCAATTGGATTAGACAATAATAAGGATGATGGTTTTAAACGATGGAGTTATTAAAAGACTATCGTTGAATCCGTCATATCAATTAAAAAATATTGAAATTTTTTTTTTCGAAGCAAACAAACTCATCTAATTTTCAAATAAATATGTTCAGCAATATATGGTGGAATATCATCAAAATGAAAGGAGCTAGCATATAAAATAGAGGCCCTAGCTAAAGCATGACCAACTAGATTAGCTTGTCTCCGGATAACTTAACTTGATAAGTTGGTAGTAGTTGAAGAATGTCCTTGCTGTGCTGTAACAACACTCCAAACTCAGTTGCATCTGTCCTTGAGTTAGAAAGTGCATCAACAACATGCTTGTTGTCAGTTTCTCTGATAACCCTTTCTAAACCCATGGATTGTAACCATCCAAGTGCTTTGTCCAGCCCAAGTAGTTCTCCTTCATGCGCTTTGGGGCACCCAATAAACCATTTAATATGCGCACAATTGAATTGTCCTGTATCATCCCACACCAAAACGAATTTCTTGCTAAAAAAACCTGCATCTATATTGCACTTTACATCTTTTAAGCTAAAAAAACAAATGTAATTTAGAGTGCGTTTGTTTCAAGTATTATAACATTATTCCCGGAAAAGTGAGGGAGAGAATGCAACATTCCCATGTTTGTTTCAAATTTTAAAAATTTATTCCGGGTATGTGAATCCCGGGAATGTAATTTCAATTCTTGAAACAAACGCCCCTTTGGAATTTAAAAATTCTCTCCCAAAGAAATTACAACTTTAGTAAGCTCAACTAATTTTATCTCAATATATTATATAAAAATATTATATAAAATGTATAGTATGTAAAAAAAATATATATGAAAATAGTTTTATATTGTAATATAGTCCAACTAGCAGTGACAGTATTCCAATTAAAAATTTGAATTAGTTAAATAATAAATAAAATTAAAAATTTAAAACATAACTGAATAAAAATGTGTGATTTAATCACATTATGCATTTCCACAAAGATCATTCATGTCTCAATTTTTTTTTGTTTTTATTCATGTATCAAATTTAAATCACAAAGGTAATTTTGCTTTAATATCTTTCTGTGATTTTCCTTTGCATTACAAATTAATCAGATATAAGATAATAAGATATTAAAACAGTTGTCTTTGTAACAAACCAATCTCTATAAATTTGTATAGGATAGGTACCTCTCTTAAATAACTTCTCGTTCAAAATGAAAGAAAAATGAAGTCTGAATAACTACACAAATTCACAGAAGTTGGTTTGTCACAAAGATAATTTCATTTTAATATTTTTCTTGTTACAAAGATAACCTTATTTTAATATTTTTCCTTGCTTTTCCTTTACAAAGCTAAGACTGAAAAATATTAAAACAAAGTTATTTTTGTAACAAACCAAGATCTACAATTTTGATTAGGTATTTAGTAGACAAAATTTATTGGAGAATGCTAAATTTACAGGGTATGTGATTTATGGAGATACATATCAATCCATTTCAAACTAAACAATATTTTAGCATTGGACAAAACGAATTTTCGCTTCAAACGAGCTGTGTTATGCCACATTTTTATTTTGCATACATATGCTATGTGGGTCAGGTACTCTAATTGTTTATTCACACTCTTAATAATTAAAGATAGTTTTGTAAAATTAAGTAATATAATTATAATTAGTTAATAAAGAATATAAATAAATCCTGATAAAAAATAAATAAATAATTTCAAGTTTATAAGAATTAGGCAAACTAAGCTATAAAGGTTGTTTGATCAAAAAAAGCTATAAAGGTTGTTTATTAAGTCAATGATTGATGTGACAACCTAGTTGGTTTATATAAATCGTCGTTTCTCATTTCAATTGTAATATAGTACATATAACATAGACGGTCGGAATACTATGGGGGAGGCCATAATGGATTATTCCATATCTATGACCTATATCTAATAATTCATTACATGCATCTTTGGATTGTCGTATACAATTCCAAAAATACGTCTGCAGTGACACAACCGTTATTTTTTTATCATCTAACATGAAAGCAAAATTTTGTTGTGATAAGAGAATGTGATTTTCCAACGGAAAAACAAACACGCTTGGTTAATTAATTACTTAAATAAGACTTAATATCTTCTCGTGTTTTTGAATTACACTCTATGGTCTTGTTAGATAGAAAAATAACAAAATTTATCACAAATGGATCCACTATAATAGGTTGTAGATTTATTAATTACTTTCTAAATACTTGGCTATCTTTTTCTCTCCAAAAAGAGTATATTTTGTTATTAAAAAATAAGAGAGAATTCGAATCCTTATTCAAATTGAAGGTTGGGGACAGTTGCATAACTCCCTTATGCCAATGAGTGGAAGTGAAGAAGTAAGAGGATAGTATGGGACTTAGGAGAGGAATTCTATAAATAGAAGTGTAAGACACTCTGTCCAAATAAGAAAGATGAAAAGTGAGACAACGAGAGAACATAGAACCTTTGAATTTGGATGTGTTAGCTATCGAAAACACAAAAGATTCCATTAGTGATCTTTTATAAAACTATAAAGGCAAGCAGATGATGATGTAAAGCCCTTCATCAAAGAGAATTTACTTGATGTTGATCAAAGTACATATTTTATTTTGTTGTGCTTAAATCTCCAAATTCTTTCTAACTTTGACAAACAATACAAAAGCCTAGAGAATTGTCATATGGAATGGAAGTCATTTAACATGTTGACAGTGGTGGAATATTTTCTTGCTCTTTTCCATAATTTGAGTTGCATTCGCAATCCTCATCTCAGGGGTGCGAATCAAAGCCTTAGCTATATTAATATGGCAATATGGACCCATTTTCAGAAGGTTTCCACAACAATGCTTAGAGATGCTCTTGTGATGAATTAGGTTGTTATAGACTTCCGCTCCACAGTCAAAGTCTAACTTCATTATGCACTTAGCCAAAACTATGAGGCTAGCCGGTTTGGTAACTTGGTCACACTTGTGAAAAATCATATCGCTCTTGGCCAAAACTTTAGTCCAATTTGCATCTTTATGCTCTGGATTAGTTAGAACATGCAGGGTCATTCTAGTGTGACAAGGGTAGCCTGTTTGAACAAGCTTATAGCAACAATCCATGGACATTATAGTTTTGTTGACATTGAACAATTTGTAATACACTTGTTTTCCACATTCTTCTCCCATATCCGTTGCACATTGAGACGCAGTCTCTTCCTTAGTAGCTAGGATTTTAGCTATTGTGGTAGCCATACAGAAAGCCATGAAAATAAGATAACTGTTAAACGTTGCCATGAGATTTGAGGAAAATGCACTACGTGGTGTATGTTTACTTGTTCAATGAAAATGTTCAATTTGACGTTTGCTTAAATATTGAGGGATGCACGTAACTGAGGATACATTGATCTGCTTCTAATGAATTAGTTCTGAAACAAAAAATTAAAGCATACGTTAAAATTAAAGCTTAAGTTGCAGTTTGCACAGGTCAAAATGGTTTGAAACTTGAACATTCAAGGCCTAATTAAGTACATTATATGCAACGTTTAACTGCATCTTAATTTCATAGCTTTTATGATAAATATTGAAGTCGGATAAGGGAAAGTTACGCTTGATAAGAAATTAATTATGATACAATGAAGAATATTCTAGAAAATAAGGTAGCTTAGCTGTTAGAGAAGATAAAGAAAATAAGATTTGGTGATAAAAAAATTAAGAGGATATTTATTGAATGCGGTTTTAATAATATTTTAACATGTTTTTTACCTGTCTAAAAGCTAGTCTAATCTATAAGGTTATAATTAAGATAGTTGATAAAAACATACAGTTAACTGTAAGATTGAGTTGATCAAATTTCACTTTTGACTCTGCCCATAAAAAACGTGTTTTATGTATAAATCTAACCAACCTAAAAATCAAGTTTTTTAATCCGATTTGTCAAATCGGGTCAGGCTTCACAACTATGTTAAATACCTTATACAAATTCATAGAGCGTGGTTTGTTACAAAATAATTTTGTTTTAATATACTGATTTCTCTTTCTATTAAAAATGATCATGAAAAGATATTAAAACAAAATTACTTTTGTAACAAATCAAATTCTACAAATTTTGTTTTAATATGAATACTTATACAAATTAATTTGTTGAGTTCGCTATGTTACAAAGATAATTTTGCTTTAATATCTTTCCATGCTTTTCCTTTGCATTACAAACTAATCAGGGAAGATATTAAAACAAATTGTTTTGTAACAAACCAATCTCTATAAAATTGTAAATTAGTTCTCTTAAATAACTTCTCTTTCAAAAATGGAAGAAAAATGAAGTCTAAATGACTACACAAATTTATAGAACTTGGTTTGTTGTAAAGATAATTTTATTTTAATATTTTTCCTTGTTAGTTTGTAATTTGTTACGATGACGATTTAAATTTAATTCCTTTCCTTGCTGTTTCTTTGACATTTCAAACGTCGTTTACTGTACACACTCCACAAATGCGCGCATCGATGCGCATAGGTTAATTATTGGGTATAGCCGGTGTAACCGATTTTTGTATGTTTTTATTTTGTCGTTTAGCTAATCATTTCAGCTCTGCAACCAACTAGTCATAGACCTGTGTAACACAGAATAGAGGAGCAGCGCATGTGTAACACCCCTCATACTCGAGTGTCACTTTGTAATCTCAAACACATAACGTATAAAAAAATAAACTTTGCTTGTTCACTTTCGGAAAAAGATTCCTTTACTTAGATCTTACTTATTGTGAAAATAGTGATAAAATTTTTCCTTCACACTACACTGCAGAACATATATATACTCAAGATAAATATTAACGCCACTCATATACACATAATTGTATCATCAGTTTAACGACGTACATAGGAGACCCTAGACAACACATCCGTCTCCAAACATATTGATAGAAGTAACACATTATAATGCCAAATACTAGGTAGCGATGGGTCTGAGAATCGTATCTCCAAAACCCTGGCTTTCAGTAGCCACTCACAGACTAGCCAAAAGGCACAACCTCAAAAGAAAATCCTAAGCTGATCTAATACTAACAACAGATGTACTACCTAACATACATTGTATTCCTGAGATTGAATCTTGTCTTCAACTGTCCACACCTTTTCGTCTTCAGCACCGAGCAGATCAAGCTACCGAGTCTCTATATGACCCAGAGAACTGTTGAAAAACATCTGTACATGTATCCAAAAACACAACAGGGTGTCCAACATATACAGGCAAGGGTGAGAAACCAATATATGAATCCAAAAACACAGCAGGTATATACCCAAACAAGTACAGCAGATTCATATAAGCATATCTCACAAAATATCATCATGCATAATATAGTACATTATATATCAAAGTACTAACAGTAAAACACAAGGGCCTCATGCCTAACAATCAACGTTGTTTTCAAAACGTACGCATGAGCACTTCCATATAAGCCAACTAATATTCAATCCTAGATTTCCGGAAGTACTATCACCAAAAGAATGAGTTGATCAAGCTTGGGGTACATTGGCCATAAAGCAGCAATGTCTAGCACCAGCATGCCATAATAACTAGCACCAACGTGCCAACACTAGAACCAACGTGCCATAATCACTAGCACCAACGTGCCATAATCACTAGCATCAATCGTGCCCTCACTAGCACCAACGTGCCATGACTAGCACCCATATGCCATCACTAGCACCAACGTGCCATAACTGCATTGTCCAACTCAGGGTACAGTACGAACACACAGCACGTGTGACATCATTGTCCATCAAGGCACAATGCTATTACAACAAGTCATCTCAGGTTTTTCCTTACCATCAAGGTCCCCCGTTTCACGGCACGTCTGCCTAACACATAAATGCATGAGAAAACTATTTAGTTTCCGTCGGTTTATCTTTGTCCTAACAATATTTCCTCGTTGCAGCATCAACGCTAACAACCACCACAATGTCTTAGACTCTCTAAGCCTCAAAAACATTTTTCTCAAAACAGGATATCTAGTCCAAAACTGCTCGAACCCAAAAATCCCTAACTGATGCACCAGTTTAGAGTTTTGGATTTAAGAGCATAAAAGCATCCCCAAGCTTACAGGACGACAAAGATCGTCCCTAAGCCGACAGGACCACAACTAACACGGATCTTTGATCCACGTGCTAGAACCTTAGAACCCCGACGTCTCGGTTTCTAGTTTCTAAGCTTTAAAACCACTTCTCTTGAAAACTCAAAAACCAAAAACTCAAATCTCCGATACTTACACAAAGTCCTCGGGATCGGTTTTCCATAAAACAAAACTTGGTCTAAAGACCATTTCTTTTCCTTTCGTCGTTTTTCGGTAAAACACAAACCTTAAAACAAAGCTTGTAAAAACACTTTTTTTTGGATAAAACCAACTAACTTGAAATTCACGTTTCTTAAAACGCTTTTGCTCAAACAATTAACTTTATTAATTTAAAAACTAATAAAGGTATCTAACACCTATTTATCTTAAAAACATCGTTTTTTCATTTTTTCATTATTAAAAACACATTTTCACAACTCTGCCCTTTTAAGTTAACTTTTCTTAAAAGTAGCTATTTATTATTATTTTATTTCAAAAGAGATAATTAATTATTTTCTCTTAAATTGAGAAACAATAAAACATATTTATTTTTCTCAATTCCACATCTCAAGCTTTTAAAGTTTTTATTTTATACGATGTCGGATCATAATCGATACTAGGTTCTCTAACGTCTTAAATCCCACAAAGTTATGCAGATTAGACCATAATAACTAAAAATTAATAGATTTATATTTAATACGTATTTTGTACTACTTAATCACCCATCAAATATTAATATCATCATTCTATTTTATTTTGATACTAATTAATTTTTCCTAAAAAAATAAATAAATAGAAATAAATAACTGATATAGTAATAAATCATTATAAATAATTTATTTATATACATATTTGACAATAATAAAATACATAAAAAATTTAAAAATGATGAAAATTATAGAAGATGCCGCATGTCTCACCTAGTTAAAGAGAGATTGTGGAGAAAGAACCATGTTCAAAATCCCTTATTCTAATCTAATATATAGAAGTTGATATTACGGCGTTTTTACCAAGATAGTGTAATTTGATCGGAGAATTACGATAGCAGTATAATTTTTATAAAAATGACGTGATTGGAGTAAATCGTGGCGAAGATGTACGACTTACCCATAAAGTCGTACTTCCAAGATACGGCTTTACTTTATAAATATTAATGAAAAAAAAAAACTTAATTCCACTGAAGTCGTAGATCAAGAGTACGACTTATGTTTTTCCATTTTTTTAACGTAAAACCAAAGTCGTAGGTTACACCCACGACTAACTTAATATTTTGATAAAACTTGCATAAGTCGTAGGCTATAGATACGACTTTACACTTTTTAATTTTGCCCTACATAAGTCGTATTCTATAGATACGACTCCCTTCTGCCCTACATAAGTCATATTCTATAGATACGACTCCCTTCAATTTTGCTTGCTTTTTACTACAAATATGGACAAGTCGCTAAACCCTAATTTTTATCCTGAATTGCTGCTATATAATCTACCTATCACAGCACCATGCATCCTATGTCACATTAATTAGTGTTCCTTTGATTTTTATAGTTCGTAGATATTTTATGTGACTAAGTCCTTGACTTTTGTTGAGACTTAACAGCTGTTTTAACAATTATGTTTTTTGACTGAAAAAAAATAATTGTTATAATTATCTTTTAAAGCTTAAATTATTAGTTAATTTAATTGAATCTATATTTTACCAAAAAACATATTTTATTACATCATTTCCAACCAAATTAACCAGTTCATAATTATTATAGAAATGAGTAATTAATTATATTTAGTAGGATAGTGACATGCAATCTCGATTAATTTTAATCCAAAAAAAATCGAAAAATTTGACACAGTTCTTTTCACGAAATTTTAAATTAACAATTGAAAAATTTACACATAATTTATACAAAATGCCAAGAAAAGTTAAACTAGTGGTGGGATGATGTCCCACAATGAGGTCTTCTTCTATGACGTTCTGGTAGAATTCTTCGAGGTTGTTTCGCCTGTTGTCTTTGCTCAGCTCTTCTTCTAGGACGTCTTTGTGGTAAGGGTGTTGGTTCTACATTAATATAATCACTGTTACCATCGTCATCGTCACTAGCACTATCGTTGTTGTCCTCGTCATCGTCATTCGGCTCTGTTATTTGATGAGGTAGTATAGGATGATAATCCTCCATCGGCATTTGATGGTATGCAGACGGAGGTGTAGCAAAATTGGCAGCAAACATTGACGAGGGTGATTCAAAAATATTCGAACTCAAAGGATGTTGGAAAGAAAATTGGGGCGCATATCCAGAGAAGCCTTGGGGTGGTGAGGCATATTGTGTCTGTGGTGGAGATGAAGCATGTTGTGTCTGTGGTGGAGGAGACTCAGACGGGACTTAAATTGTTGAGTCGGTGCAGCTTCCTCATAGTCAGCCGAGAAAGCCGATGGATAGATCTCGTCTAAAGCACTCAACATACTATTACAGGCAGAATTAATACAATGTATAGTATGGAAAGGGTTATTGGTAGTGGTGGGTGAGGTTGTATAATTCTTTATCAAGTGTATAAATGAATACTGTAAACAAAAAAATTAATTAGTGTGAGAATAACATGAAAGTAACATAATAATAATAATAATTGTAATAAGGACATAGTGAACTTACCGCACCACCAGCTAATGACCCCTCACGTGAAATATACCTTCGTGTCCGAGGTATATACCACTGCATGTATCCTGAGTTTTCATGGAGAAGACCGTTGTAATGATCACCTTGAAGTAGCCGATTGTGTCGATCGTTCCACGCGTCACCCCTTACAGTGACGGTGGGGCCAGTAAACATCAGTTTTTCCCCGCATATCGACTTCGTGAAGTTTGTCCAAGTTAGGAGGGTCACATGGAATGGGCTGATGCAATTCAAACTGACGCACGACCCTATCTACTGGATGCCACTCGACAATGGCAAAACATATTAAGGGTACCATCGCAACGGCCACCGCAGAGACATTAACATTAATGAACCGCCTTAATTCTGGTCGGTCATAAGGTGTCCATAAGAACTGCATTACAATTGTTGTTGTAAGTATATAGAATTTATTTAGAATTTTAAAGTGTATTTAAATATATTAAATAGTAAAGAGATGGACCTCATTAATTCGCAATCGATCAAACATGCAACGTATGATATTAGTTGCATGGCCAGGGATGTTGGTCGTGCGCATGGGACGAGACCACCTGATGTGTTTAACATGTTCTGAGTATGTTTATGACACATATAATATTAGCTATTTATTTTTAAAAAACACATATTCAATGGCCATACCTACGAGCAAGCGGAAATCCAAGTCCTTGTTGCACCTCTTCGTCTGATATGTAATGTATACGTGGTTCAATGCATGGAATCCGATCCCATGCCCATGATTATAGAAGTAACAAGCACCCTCTAATCTCTACTTGATCGGGTTTAGTTGCCCCATCTAGACCTCGAAATAAGCATGCCAAAACAGCCGCACCCCAACTGTAATTCCTTGCGGCTGACAAATCTTCTAACAAAAGCAGATACATCAAATGAACGCGAGAGCCTGATGTGTCTGGAAGAAGAAGACCTCCAATCATCCTCATGATATATGCCCTAACATACTGCGCAATAACAACATTAGTTGGATTATGAGGGAGTTCTTGGAACTGAGTTTCGAACCAAGTTAACTTAACACCGGATCCCTTAAGACAATTTGCGTGTGGGATGACCCCCAATAATTGTAAACAAACAGGGTCCTAATCAGTAGTGGTTGTGCCAGTGACAACGTCACCATCAATAGGCAGGCCAAGTTGGAGGAAGACATCTTGTAGAGTTATCGTGCACTCTCCATGTGGAAAATGAAAAGTGTGTGTTTCAGGTCTCCAACGTTCGACCAATGCAGTTATTAGATGATGGTTGATGGCCACTTGTCCGAGTGCTAAGGCATGTCCAAAACCTGCTTCAATTATTAAATTTTCTACACGTCTATCTGGGGGGGACCCCAAATATAATGATGTCTTGGTCGAATCAATCGTTCTTCTCCATACCATATATTTGCCGAAATATGTGTATTTTGTTTCCGCAATAGTGATCGATCAATCGGTCTGGGTCCAAAATGCGCCATAATTTTTTGTTAATGTAAATTCCTGGAAATAAAATTAATTGATCAGATAACTAACAAGAAAGACAAAAGAAAAGAGTAACAAAAAAGACTAATAATAAATGTTTCGAAAATATTACTAAAGAGAAAGGAAAGAGTAATAAAAAAGACTAACAATAAAAGAGTACCAACAGTAGTGCTAAAAGTGAATGCAGAGATGTGAGTTCATGCAGATGTACGTGAGAAAGGAAGCATGGTCCTACGCAGATGATAGAATTGTCCTACGAAGATGATAGAATTATAAAACAAAGAAAAAATGTGATCATTATATATAGAACTTTGGACACTTCACGCATGCTGGGGAATAGTTCACGTGGGTTCATGTTGCTGGATTTGAGTTGACGCTGCTGGGGGATGTGAGTTCACTATGCTGGATGTGAGTTAACGCTGCTAGGGATGTGAGTTTGCACTGGGCAACACATCACGCACGCTGGGGAATCGTTCACGCTGAGGAAAGTGATCAATCTGCGTCCTTCTGTAGCTTCTGTCCAGTAGAGGAATCTGATTCCTTGACCGTGAACTGTCACACTTGGACAAAGGCATCAACTGCAACATGAGATGACCAAAGCTGAGTGAAAAGCACGTCCCTTCTAATATCTGCTTTTTTCAAGAGATCATGCATATCATATGGATGGACTAAGCTCTTACACATCAGTACCTATGAGTTAAATACAAGCTGCCAAAGAGTTATCAAGTGAAAGGTGGCAGCTAGACTACAAATCTTATGGCTTTAGTGGAGCACGAGGGAGAACAGGGCGTCACTGCCATGCTTGTCGTGGTTCATTTGTCTTCATGTGTTTGGACATGTGCATGAGATGCTTTGGTAGAGATATGTATTCTTAACCAGTAAATACATGAGATATGCATAAGCATCACGTCCATTACGTAAAATTCTTAACCAGTAAATACAGTCACACCATTGCTTAAAATTCTTCATAATAACTTTAAGAGTAAAGGCACAAATTGGTCCTTCACAAAAATACGCGGTGATAATTTGATCCCTGAGAAATGAAAAATACCAATTTGGTCTTCGAGAGTGTAAAATGCGGGTCAAATTAGTCCTTTTTAGGGTGATTTTTAGGGACTAATTTGACCCGCATTTTACATTCTCGAAGACCAAATTGGTATTTTTCATTTCTCAGGGACCTAATTGTCACCGCGTATTTTTGTCAAGTACCAATTTGGTCCTTAACTCTAACTTTAAAACGAAAAAGCAAAAATGCATACTATTCCTTCTATACCTTTAAAAATGTTTTAACTTGATTCAATTTGTTAATGTTTTAACTTGATACAATTTGTTACATTTTTACTTGAGGAACTTGGTTTGATGTAAAAATAAAAATATCTTCTTATATACTAAATGTCAATCTTCTTAAAATATATTTGATTTAGCATGCATAGTGAAGTTTTTTTTAGTAATCCCACTGGTTAAAATATATTTTTTTTAGCATGCATAGTGATGTTCGGTATTTTACAATTGTCCCTGGTATGACTTTCTGGACAGCATCCATCCATCTGGGCAGCATACTGTATGATTCTTCCCAGCCACCAAATACCTTTTCCAGGGCTTTCTGTTTTGCTATCCAACCCTTTCTATAAGTTATAGTGTAACCAAAACGGTTTCGTACCTCTTCAATCAGTGCTTTTATTGGGATGCCAGGCTTTGCACTTACTAAAGTAAGTACACAATCAGCAATTATAGACGAGTCTAATTTATGATGATCTTGGGAGATTACCAGAGTTGTACAAGTATTAACACCATTCATTTTCTTTATCTCCCACCTATTACGCCTCTTACTAAATGATGCCCTAATTCTCCATTGGCAGCCATAATCGAATTTTATACACTTGTCAACATATCTATCTAGCCTTGACTCTTCAACGATATAGTCAAATGAATGTTCAAAATGGAATTGTTTAATCGCGTTGATCGTTGCTTGCTTTGATTCAAATGACATACCCACCGAAAGATCATTATTGAAGCATGCACTGCTACCTCCTCTTTCAGGTCCACAACCATCAGAAAATTTAGGATCTTCAGTTGCTTGACTGTTGAAGTTAGTAAAAAATGGTGACGGTGTAACATGCCTTTCAATACTGGATTGTCCAACACCTTCAGCACTTTCTCTACCACCATCATCATGTATCTCATGATCTTCTTCCTCCTCACCGAATTCACTAACATTATCCCTAACTGTTGGATCATCAGAAATCCAGGAAGTACTATCAAGATTCATCTACAAATAATTCAAACACAATGATTAACTATCTATTCGGAACAAAACAAAACATATGTAATTTAACACAAATAAAGTTAGGCTTAATTGCACTTTTGGTCCTCCAGGTATTACGATTGTGCAATTTTGGTCCCTCGGGTTTTAATTGCGCCAATTGGGTCCTCCAAGTATCACGATTGTGCAATTTTGATTCCCTAAGTTTTAATTGCGTCAATTGGGTCCTCCACGTATCATGATTGTATAATTTTGGTCCTCCAAGTATCACGATTGTGCAATTTTTAACGTCAGTAGCCTACATAGGACACGTGGGACTGATATGACACTTAGTGAAGTCAACTTGACAGTTTGCGGGACATTCTTATAAGATATCATTGACATCTCACACAATTTAATAGTTAAATGCACATCATTAAGTGTCACATAAGAATGACACGTAAGCTGCCAAACTAGTCTCATTAAGTGCCAAATCAGTCGCACATGTGCTTCGTAAGCTATTGACGTTAAAAGTTGCACAATCGTGATACTTGGAGAACCAAAATTGCACAATCGTGATACTTAAGGGACCCAAATTGTACAATCGTGATACGTGGAGGACCCAAGTTGCGCAATTGAAACTTGGGGGACCAAAATTTCACAATCGTGATACTTGGAGGACCCAATTGGCGCAATTAAAATCTGAGGGACCAAAATTGCACAATCATGATACCTGAGGACCAAAAGTGCAATTAAGCCATAAAGTTATTACCTTCTATATATATATATATATATATATATATATATCTCACTCAATTCAAGCATGTTGATAATAAACGGTTGTATACGAGATTTTGAGAGCCAAACCTCCTCAATGGCAAGTGTGCAAGTGTATGGTGTGAACCTCTTATATAGAAGTAGGACAAGTCGTACACACCACCTACGACTTGCCCATTTTTATAGAAAAGAAAAACCAAAATTGAAGGAAGTCGTGCCTATAGAATACGACTTATGTAGGGCGAAATGAAAAAGTGTCAAGTCGTATCTATAGCCTACAACTTATGCAAAATATTAAGTTTGTCGTGGATGTAACCTACGACTTTGGTTTTACGTTAAAAAAATTTTGAAAAAACGTAAGTCATATTATAGATCTACGACTTCAGTTGAAATAAGATTTTTTTTTTACTAATATTTATAAAGCAAAGTCGTATCTTGGATGCACGACTTTGTGAGTAAGTCGTACATATCCGTCACGACTTACCCCAATTACGTTATTTTTATAAAAATTACCCTACTTCCATAATTCTCCAACCAAATTACACCATTTTGGTAAAAATCCCTGATATTACTTAAACTTGCACCAAAATAGTAATATTGGGTCAAAAAGCCCACTTTTAGCATAAAGGCTAGATGAGGCCCGTCAAATCCGTTTTTTTTTTTTTTTTTTTGCATTACGTAGAGCTTTGTTCATAAGAGGCATGCCAATGGGTGAAAACAAAATTGATCTTAAGACTTTGCAATGAACTGCAGAAGTCTTTACTGATCAAGTTGGCTAACATGTTCCATATCATGCGATGTTTGTTCACTATGATTGGGTAAAATAATAGACCTACTCTAGGACAATTCGTGTGGTGGTGAAGGGTACCATGGGCTATTCTGACGAATTATTCAAATGTGACTCAACTGAATAGACCAAGCTGAATTCGTCCTACTTCCTTTACTGATATGACAAAGAATTCTGATCTTTGCTGTCATTTCCCAGAAAAATCATATTACCTATTTCCACCAACAGTTCCACCTATTTCATGTAAAACACAAGGAAGTCCTTGGTTGCAGGGATAATTCAAGGCCTCATCATTGTTCCACATAAAATAAATTCAAACAGACAGGCAAGAGAGGTTCTGAACTTCCAATATTAATACTTAAAAGTAAAGTAAATATAATTGGACAGAATAATCTAAACGCAAATGAATAAATGAACACTAGACTTTTTTATTTAAAGACAAGTCAGCAATGCCAGCAATAAGATCATCAACTGAGCCTTCCTTCAAATACTTCCATTTACCTGAATCATCAAATGATGATGACACGGTTTCAAAGGAATTCCCTGATAGTGCTTTGTCCAACTGTTTAACTAGTTCAACTTCCTCAGTTGAGATGTCCAAATCCCAGATTTTGAAGATATTCTCAGATGCATGCTCCGCCCCGTAACTGGAAGAATCCAGATCAAGCCCTAAATCGGTGGTAACATTCTCCTTCAGGTCTTCATTATAAGTTGGCAGAAAAGGATTTCCCTGAAAAGTTAAAGAGGGCTCTGGAATTTCATCAGCACTCGTTTCTACTGCTATACTTATTGGGTTAACATTATAAGTTGAAGAAGGCTCGGATGAGTTCTCCATATCATAAGTTAAAGATGCCTGATTAAGTCCTAAATTAATACTTTCGATATTTTTCTCCTCAATGGAGGGGAGAATTTCAATGTCTTCTCTGTCAGTGCTGAAAGTTTGAGGTTGGGAACTAATAATTTCTAACAAAGCATCTTTCAAAGGGATCCAATCACTTTCTGAAATATCAGAATCTTTAATAAGGCAGGAATCAACCCAAGCAAGATCTTCAGGAGAAAGAACTTCAATTGGTCGAGAATCTGTGGAATTGAGAATAAAAGAAGAAACTGAAACTTCATTCTCTGCATCTTCGACATCCATGGCTGCAAGCAAGTTCATAGAGATAAATGTAAGCAAAGAGAATAAGCATAGTGCAGTGTGTGGATGAAACTCAACCAACGAAACAAAATATAGTAACTTAGCACTTTCATAACCTTTTAAAGGTATGGATTGGTTCAACACAAGAGATATCATTCTGGAAAAAAAGATATCAAAAGAGCTGATTTTCGGGTTCCACTTCCGACGCATCATTCATCAATACAATTTGGCTAGGAAATCCATAAAGCAAACAAGGCCATATCACTTCCACTAATTGAAAAATCACAGAGAGAATGTGGGTGCTGCCAGCTTCCATGACAGTATCCATATATTGGTTTTCTAACAACTGAACTGACTTTTAAATGTTCAGTTGAAAAATAAAAAACTTTAATCCATTAATCTTCATAAATTCACACATATAACAAAGAAAAAAAAAGCATGTAGAAATACATTGTCAAAACTGAAAACTCTATTTTTTGTTAATCGAATACAATTTAACACAGGATGGAATAATGGATGGAACAACTACATATCATATCCTTATTTAAATCTAGAGCTTCAAATGAGCAAAGAAAAAATGTGAATTCTTCATTGCAAGCAGATAGCTACATCATGGAAACAATATCATCATGCAGCTATGAGACAAAAGGGTATTTCTACTTCAAATATACAACCAAAAGGCCAACGGTTTTAAGACATTATAAACAATGACCAACAACATCATCATCATCAACAACAACAACAACAAAGCATTACGGGGTCAACTAAAATGGTAGAGAAATAATAAACAGCAAACAAGAATAAGAGAATTCCCTGGCCAGAACTAAAACTCTAGCTTTCCAGATTAGAGCCTAATATATGCTAAAATGGAAGCTGCAAGCAATGTCCCTTAGAAATAGAATCTATTATCGCGCAAAAATACAATTAGTTGAAGAGTTGTTGCCTTTTAATGCCCGGTGTAGTTGAGCGTCTAGATATGACAATTGCACAGATGGCATATATGACATGTCCTCCTAAACTCAATCTTCTTCAGATTCGTTTCTTATCTTTCACTATATATACAGCAGCAGCACATAAAATTTACAGAATGCTTTTTTTATTTTTTCTTTAATATCACAATTGCGCTAATAATTTCCATTCGATACCAATTTTAACAAACAAAAAAAGAACATAAATTTAACAATTTGAAAGCAAGTAAACTTTAACCCACACCCCCCACCAAGAAAAAAAAAACTGGTTCATTGCAATCAAATAAAATTTGCATTCTGTCCCAACATTTCCTATGACCCTTTATCCAAAAGAGTAGAAAAGGGGGGGGGGGGGGGGCATGAAAAACCACCCCTGACTAGGTTTTGAGAGCAACCTACCAATGATTCTGAAAGTGTATTTAACACAGTTTATGTTACCAAAACCAATCAGTACAACTGTACAACCCAAAAAAAAAAATTACACCGGCAACATCGAATAAACAACAAATTAGGCAGAAACATAGAAAGTTCAGGATCATAAAAATGGAGGGAGAGTGAGAGAGGGATGAAAACCTATTTTCCCCCGAAAAAACCAATTACCGGTGCGGTGAAGAACGAAAGCAACAACCTGCGAGACCGAGAATATAATATGTAGAGACGACGTAGTTATTCTTTAACTTTACTTGAGGTTAAAGCCAACTATGGCACAATTATTACTAGGTTGTTCATTAGAATTAAGCACTTTTTTCGGCATCCAGGTGTGTGATAATATTGAGAAAATAGAGAGATAATGTATAATAATTATTTAAAAAGAAATCGAATAGGTGAATTATTTATTTAAAAATGATATTCCATACAAGTTGTTCCTACCGGATTTGAGGCTTACTAAGGGCACCCTTAAATTATTAAGGGTATCCCCATAAACAGTATATTTATCAAAATACCCTCATCAAAGAGGCATTTTTTATTCTTCACTCGCAAATATGATATTTGCGAGTACTTGCTTTACTCGCAAATATCATATTTGCGAGTGAAGAAGATATTTGCGAAAATGTTATACTTATTTGCGAGATTCCAAAAAAAAATTACCCACTCGCGAGTGAAGAAAATTTTTTCACACTCGCAAATATCTTATTTGCAAAATCATCCAATACTCGCAAATAAGGTATTTGCGAGTGAAAGAAATTTTTCTTCACTCGCAAATATGATATTTGCGAGTACTTGCTTTACTCGCAAATATCATATTTGCGAGTGAGCAATTCTCAAAAAATAACTCACTCGCAAATATCATATTTGCGAGAGTGAAAACATTTTTCCTACTCGCAAATAACATATTTGCGAGTGAGCCAAATGACAAAAAAAAATTTAAGAGGATATTTTGATCAATACACTGTTCATGGGTGCCCTTAGCAAAGCACCAGGATTTGGTGGGGAGGCCCAATAAGCATTAGAGTCAAACAGCCCACGACATTATGGTTTCAGAACCCAAAGATTTGGAAGGCATCGAGCCCGGCCTTTATTTTGATCCCTATAAAGATTAATTTTGCACAATTTCACAAAGCTGCGAGATGAAAAGTACAATTAAATTTATTGAGGGACGAAAAGTGCAATTAAAATTTTTGAGGATCCAAAATCGCACAATTAAAAAAGTTGGGGGACGAAAAATACAATTAAGCCTAATTCTTTAAAACGCGACCTCGGAAAGCATCCCTAAATTTGAGTACATTTTTAAATTTAGCACTTCAAAAAAAGGAAGAGAAGCACTTTAAATGTAGGTACATTTTTCCTTTTATATATTTTATTGTTACTTTTTTTTTATAACATATTTTATTGTTACTTTGTGTTGATATTATTTTGAAATTTTGATAAAATTATATATGATTCATATGAATTTTAATTACAATATTTTAGTTAGTAGTTAGTAGCTCATCTAAAAATTATAGTCAAGATCCGCCACTGATTCTAACCCTTTTATTTGTAAAAAAAATCATTATATTTTCAATTTGTTTGATAGTTGATAGTTGATATACAAGATGCGCCATAAGGGAAGAAGTGAGTTGTACCATCACCATATAAATTAAATTTTGTTTTAGCATACACCTAACCAAACATAGACTACTTCACTACTATATGCGGAAAAAAGTTACACTTTGCCATGTGTATTTCACGAAAAAAGATCATCTCCATTTTTTATTTTTTTATTTTTGTCTATTTTTAAAGTTTTTTTTAAATAAATGTGTATTATACACATGTATATAGTCCTTTCATATATTCATTATTCCAAAATTTTAGTAATGGATATCTCTACTTCTTGTGAGAAACGGATAGAATCCCTATTCATATTTCAGACTCTTTACAGTAAAATCAGAAAAATATACCGCAGGAAAACGAGGAAGAACCGGATATAACTGACAGAGAAATACTATTATCTTTGTTTTTTATGATCAATTTTTTTTTTTTATGATCCGGAGAAATACTATTATCACACTTTTAAAGATGTTTTTTTAACAAATTTTTTATTATTTGATCGTATCCAATGCTGTCTTGTTTCTAAAGCATTTAAAAAAAAATCTAAAATACGACAAAATAATATAAGAAAATATACTAAACAAAATATATAAAATAGTGTTACTAGCATTTCTAAATTTAACCGGCGACGTAGTTTTTTGTAAAAAATAATGCTAACACTCAATCTAAAAGCTAGTTTTATTTTATCCACCAAAAATTGTTTACTGGTTTTCTTCTTCTCGAGCGTTATTTCTCTTTTGCTTACACTTTGTTAGGAGAAATGTGAAAAGGTAAAAACTTTTCACAAACCCATGTGTTTTATTGATCAAAGAGAAGAACCCATCAAGGGTCTTGACAGTAAGAATCGGATGAAAAAGGAGGCAAGAAAGGATGGGAAATTTCAATGTATTTGAATGAGTTTGTAATGGTGGTGGTAAGAAAACTGACCCAGTGAGGGACTTGGTTAGTTTCGGTTACTTTAATGGGGGTGGTATTTCCTAGGGGTTTTCGATCAATTTCAATTTGTTTAAGCTTTTTGGTGGACTTTTTGATTAAAGGCCAGGGTATTGCTCTTATATCAAGGTTATATATATCTTAGTGTGTTTTTTTTTTTGGGTGTTATCTTAGTGGTTTTTAATTTAATGTATTATGCATATAGTGTCAACAAATACTCAAAGTGAATTAAATGATTCAGTTTAGTGTTTCCATTAACCTAAAAAATCTAAAATGTTTGATGGGGTTTTCAATCTTGCTGGGGTTGTTCTAACCCTTTTATATTCATAAAAAAATCATTATATCTATTAAAGTGAGTCAACTCGGGTTGGTCTATCATTGGTTGACCGAAAAGTGAGTCAATCCAATCCGGCTCACTTTTTGGTGAGCGAAGAAATAATTAATCTGGCTTAATCCATCACGGGTTGGTGGGTTAAATAGGTGGATTCACTTAAAATAAAAATAAAAATAAAAAAAATTAACAATTTAGCAATGTTATCCACTTAAAAGGAAAACCAATTTAGCAAAACCAATTTTATATTATTTCAATTGTTCAACAATAAATACTTAAATTAGATTAAAAGGAAAAGAAATATACAAAAAATTAAAATAGATTAAAAGAAAAAAAATACTTGTATTCATATGAATATCCATGCAAACAGCGGAACAATATCTTGAACATAAAATTGTAATTCTAAAAAGTATAAAGAAATGAGGCAAACCATAAATTTACCAAATGAGCCAATGATTCTAAAAAACTGCATTATAATAACACACTATTGCATTTTAAAATAAAAGTAAAAACATACAAATTGTAGATATTCTTACGAGCAGTTCTACAGTGTCCTCAGAAATTCAACTGTATTGGTGCCGTTGGACAATGAGCCAATAGTTAAATAGGTGTGCATTTAATGCAGCAATTTCATAAAATTTATTATTTAGTAGTGAAACTTAGACATGCATATTTCAATTTAGTCTTTGACAGTAAAACATTTTTTTATCCCTGATTAATTTTAATAACCATTATCTGAACTTGGAAAATATGAAGTAAATTGAAAATGTTTGAACCCAAACTATGAAACCTAAAAAGTCTTATCTTCTTCTTGCTTCATGTACTCTCTTCCTCTGCCCCTCTCATTTGAAACTCTCTTCCTCTGCCCCTCCGTTGAATATCTCCTTTGCCAGTCTCATTTCCACATCGCCGTTTCCCCTCTTCTCAGGTTTTTTGCCCCTCTTCTCAGCCTGTTGCGGTGGTTGCGGTGTTACAACTAAAAGATGAGAAGGACGGAGATGAACTTGGGCGGAGATGCAACAACACGAGCGGAGGATGGAGATGTAACAACGCATCAATACGACCGACTAATCAACAGCTAAAAGATGAGAAGGAGGAAGATGAACTTGGGCGGCCAACGGAATTCACAAAGAGATGTAGAGGATGACAATGGTGAAAAGGGGAATTAAGGATTACGTCAAAATGGTGAAAAAATTGACCCAGTATTTTTTAAGTTTTAAATAAATATTATTAACATTTAATATAATTATATACTCCATTATTCCCTACATAGGGACTACAAGTGAAAAAAAGTTTTACTATATAGGGACTAAACGGCATAAAACGAAACACTTTCCCTACTAAATGGTCAAAAAATGGTATGACTTCATTAAATAAAATGTCATTCAACTACTAGTCAGATTTTAACTACACCAGCACAGTTAAATTTTCATGGACACCATGAAATTCTCTATTCTTACCACCCCCATTAAAGTAACCGAAACTAACACTAGGTCAGTTTTCTTACCACCACCATTACAAACTCATTCTATTGAAACTGGTGAATCAGAAAGATTTACACAAAGAGAATGAAAGAGACATCTTATTATGGATTAAGTGTTAATCAATACACTTGAGATGATCTCTTTATATAGGAAGAGATCTCTTTGAAACAGAAAACAGAAAAGAAAGAAAGGAAAGAAAAGAAGAGCTTCTAAACAAGAACTGAAAACTAACTTATAACAAACTAATAAAAGAAGCTTTCTTAACCAACTAACTGATCAACAGAACCAACAGAATTGTGATCAGGTAATACCCCCCCACAAGCTGGACTATGCAAATCAAAGAGGCCAAGCTTGGAAATGAGCAGGTTAAAGGATGGAGCTAACAAAGGTTTGGTCAGCAGATCAGCAAGTTGTGCCGCTGATGGAACCGGCAATAGATGAAGAAGGCCACTGTGGATCCTTTCACGAACAACATGACAATCTATTTCTACATGTTTTGTCCGTTCATGGAATGTCGGATTGTGCGCCAGATAGATTGCGAATTGGTTGTCACAATACACAACAGCGGGTTTGTCAAGAGAAATATGAAGATCCGTGAACAAATAATGAAGCCACTGCAGTTCACAAGTTAGGCTAGCAAGCGCCCGGTATTCTGCCTCAGAGCTTGATCGAGAGACAGTAGATTGCTTTTTGGACTTCTAAGAGATCAAGGAGGAACCAAGAAAAACACAATAGCCCGTGATAGATCTTCTAGTTGATGGACAACTTGCCCAATCGGAGTCAGCAAAACCTGAAACCTTAAGAGAAGAAGATGTAGAAAGAAAAATACCTTTGGCTGGAGAGGTTTTCAGATACCGAAGAACGCGAGTGGCAGCCATATAATGAACCTCCAGAGGCTGAGAAACGAACTGACTTAATTGCTGAACAGCAAAAGCTATATCCCGTCGAGTTGTAGTCAGGTATAATAGTCTGCCTATCAATCTTCGATAGGTCGAAGGATCATGATATGGTGTAGGATCCGAATCATGCAATTTTAAAGAAGAATCATAGGGTGTAGGAGCAGGTTTGGCTGCAAGGTGACCACTGTCTTCAAGCAATTCGAGAGTATATTTCCTTTGGTTAAGGAAGATACCTTTAGGAGATCGTGCAATCTCCAAACCAAGAAAAAAACGGAGAGATCCCAAGTCTTTTATTTTAAAACATTTATCTAAGAAAGACTTAACAATAGAAATTTCGGCATGATCATCACCTGCTAAAACAAGATCATCCACATAGACCAAAATGGCTGTGAACTTACTACCCTTAAGTTTAGTAAACAAAGAATAATCGGCAGATGATTGTTTGTAGCCTAAAGAGAACAAAGCAGAGGATAATTTGGAATTCCATTGTCTACTAGCTTGTTTTAGACCATAAAGAGATTTATGTAGTTTACAAACCTTAGTAGAAGTAGTGGTAGTGCCTGAAACCTGAACACCGGGTGGAAGAGTCATGTAAACCTCCTCATTGAGATCACCATGTAAAAAAGCATTATTAACATCAAGTTGGTCAAGAAACCAACCTTTAATGGCTGCCAAAGCAAGAAGAGTCCGGACTGTGGTTAATTTAGCAACGGGAGAGAATGTGTCGAAGTAATCAACACCCTCCAATTGAGTGTAGCCTTTGGCTACCAACCGTGCTTTATGCCGCTCAATAGAGCCATCAGCATGGTGTTTGACTTTGTAAACCCATTTACAGTCAATAGGAACTTTTCCTTTTGGTAAATCAACAATAGTCCAAGTTTTATTTATAGCAAGAGCAGTTAACTCAGTGTGCATGGCTTGTCTCCAGCAAGCTGATTTACAGGCTTGCTTGTAAGTTTTAGGCTCAGTAGTGGTTTGAACAGCAAGACAGAAATTTTTGTAGACAGGAGTACAATTGGCATAGGATAAAACCGAAGATAGAGGGTAAAGGGAGTTACCAGAAAAAGAAGCAGGCTGAGAAGATGTGAGCATGCTGCAGTGATAATCTTCAAGATAGGTAGGTCTAGATCTAATTCTTGAAGATTGCCGGATAGGTGCTGGAGCAGGGGTAGGAGAGCCATCCTGAGCAGCAGCAAGAGGTGCAGGGTCAGGTGGTGGAGCAGGAAGAAGGACAGGAGGTGTGACAACATCAACAGAAACTTCAGAGTTGCTCAAGATGACTTGAGGCAAGATGGTGGAGAAGGAAGAAACTGGATTGTTAGTAGAAAAAGGAAAGACAGATTCATAAAAGATAACATTTCTAGAGAGAAAAATAGCATGAGAAGAAACATCATATAGAAGATAGCCTTTAGTGCCATCTTTATAACCAAGAAAAATAGATTTGCGGGCTCTAGGCTGAAATTTAGTTCTGTGATTAGTTAAAGTTGTAGCATAAGCTAAGCAGCCAAAAGCTCTTAGATGTATGTATGTGGGGGGTTTCTGAAATAGCTTAGCATAAGGAGATAAATTTTGCAGTAAAGGGGTAGGTATCCTATTAATAAGATGAACAGCATGTTGAACTGCAAAATGCCAAAAATTAGAAGGTAAGTGTGCTTGAAAAAATAAACCACGAGCAACATTTAAAATGTGTTGATGTTTTCGCTCAACAATACCATTTTGTTGAGGGGATTCAACACAAGAAGTTTGGTGAATGATTCCTTTGGAAAGATAGAAATCAGGCATCAAAAATTCTTGACCATTATCACTTCTCAAGCATTTTAAAGAAATGTGAAACTGTGTTTGTATGAAGGCAGTAAAATTAACAATATGCTGTCGAGCTTCACTCTTAAGTTTCATAAAGATAATCCAAGTGAAACGACTGAAATCATCAATTAAAGTTAAGAAGTATTTATGGCCAGATATGGAAGGGGTGGCATAGGGTCCCCAAATATCTGCATGAAGTAATTCAAAGATACCTTTGGAGGTAGTAGTGCTAGTGGGAAAAGGTAATTTTCGTTGTTTCGCAAAATGACAAACATCACAAGGCAAGGCATTATCTTTAAATGGAATAAAAGGAAATTGTATAGAGATACACCGATGAACAGTATCAGAAAGATGACCTAGTCTAGTGTGCCAAAGTGAAACTGAATCTGTGTTTGAAGTGACAGAAGTACAAGTAGAACTAGGAAAAGATAAACGAACTAGAGAAGGTGCTTCCAGTACAAACAAGCCTCCTTTCTGTTTAGCTGTACCAATCAGCTTCTGGTTTGAATTCTGCAAAATATGGCAAGAATCAGGCCAGAAGAGAATGTGACAATCAAGAGTGTCTAAGAGTTGGTTGATGGAAATCAAATTAATATTAAAACTAGGAACAAAAAGGACATTATAAAGAGCAAGAGACTGAGTAATCTTGACAGTGCCTGCAATGGAGGCACAAGTTTTAAAACCATTAGGGAGAGAAATCGAAATGGGTGCAATATTGTGATAAGTGGTAAAAAATTGAAGAGAAGAGGTGATGTGGTCTGTGGCACCTGAATCCAAGACCCAAATGGAAGAATGCTTACCAATTGTAGGAGGAGAGGTAGTATTGAGAGCAACTTGATTACAAAGAACAGAATTGGCAGAAGCAATGCTCGGAGGATGTTGCTGCTGGAGTAATTGAAGGATGTGTTGATATTGTTCTTGAATGGTGTTAAGAGCAGGGGATGCTGCCGGATCAGAAGAAGAGTCAAGTTCTTGATCATAAGAAGGCACAGGGTCACAATCAGTGTTGGTAGCAAGATTTACTGCCCTGTTGCTCCTAGGCTGAAAACCCGGAGGAAACCCATGTTTGAGAAAGCAAGTATCTATGGTGTGATTAAAACGTTCACAATGAGTGCAATACTTTGTTGATCCTTGCTGCTGGCCACGACCACGGCCAAAAGAACCCCTGCCCCGGCCTCTAGCAGGGAAAGACCCTGTCTTGGAAGGAGCAGCAGAATTGTGTTGCTGAACTTGCAAAGTGAGAGCATTATGCTCAATAGGAGGGTCAATTGGAAGAACAGGTTGTAACTGCCTTTCCTGTTGAATGACTAAAGAAAACGTCTTATGCAAAGAAGGAAGAGGTTCGAGAAGCATAATTTGGGATCGAACATGAGCATACTGCTCATTCAATCCCTTCAAAAAACGAAGAACTCAATCTTGTTCATGATATTTCTTCAGATCAGAAATAGCACCACAGGTGCAGGGGATAGCACAATTGCAATCCCGAGTGGGTCTGAATTTTTCAATTTCATCCCACATAATTTTTAATTCAGTGAAATAGGAAGAAATATCGAGGCTACCTTGGTGAAAGCGATGCAATTCATCCTGAATATCAGATATTCGAAAAATGTCCCCTTGAGAAAAGCGATTCTCAAGGTCCTTCCAAACAGCAGATGCCCGATCATACCAAAGAATAGATTTAACAATACCAGCTGAAATGGAGTGATGTAACCATGATAAGACCATGTTGTTGCAGCGCAGCCAAGGCCCATGGAGAAGGGATGAAGTTGATGGTGGCGTGAGACTGCCATCAATGAAATGCATTTTGTTTTTGGAGATGAGAGCAACCTTCATGGCTCGTGCCCATGTCTGATAATTCTTGCTATCAAGGAGAGGGGTAACAAGAACCAAAGAAGGATTTTCATTGGGGTGTAAGTAATAAGGATTGGAAGGGTTGGTGGCGAAATCGGAGTTATCAGTGGAAGAAGCCATGAAAAAAAATAAGAAGATCACCAGAAAGAGACTAGAGAAGAACTGCTGATACCATATTGAAACTGGTGAATCAGAAAGATTTACACAAAGAGAATGAAAGAGACATCTTATTATGGATTAAGTGTTAATCAATACACTTGAGATGATCTCTTTATATAGGAAGAGATCTCTTTGAAACAGAAAACAGAAAAGAAAGAAAGGAAAGAAAAGAAGAGCTTCTAAACAAGAACTGAAAACTAACTTATAACAAACTAATAAAAGAAGCTTTCTTAACCAACTAACTGATCAACAGAACTAACAGAATTGTGATCAGGTAATACAAATACCCTGAAATTTCTCATCCTTTCTTGCCTCCTTTTTCATCCGATTCTCAGGTTTTGGACGATTACTGTCAAGACCCTTGATGGGTTCTTCTCTTTGATCAATAAAACACATGGGTTTGTGAAAAGTTTTTTACCTTTTCACGTTTCGATCTTAAGCTCCTATTTTTTTCTTTGCTCTCTGGGAATTCAGCTAATTGTTCTTGAAGCCATACCTGGATTCACATAGAAAAACAAAAATGAAGCCTTCTACCAATGATGAACTTGACATGGAAACTGGCAAGTTGGACAAGAATATAGTGAAGGCTCCGAGAATAATAGCAGGGTAGTTTGTGTGTTTTGTTCTCTACATGTAGAACCTTGTAGTGTAATGATGTAAAAAGTTGCGCATGTTCGGCTTCTGACATATAATAGATTATATTATATAAAATGAACATATAAAATTAACCTTATAGTGAGGAATTATCATTAAAAAAAACCTTATAGTGAGGAATTATCATAAAAAAAACCTTATAGTGAGGAATTATCATAAAAAAAACCTTAGAGTGAGGATTGCTGGGGTAACTTAACTAACTTACTGAATGATCAGTTAAAATCAAGTAGATTTTAACTCTATATTTTTGTTTTCTCTAATTGTTGATCATTTTTTTTTCAGTTTTAGATATTTAAATGCGGAAATTTTGAAAGATGGATGTTTATTTCTTCACAGAACAGATGGAGTACGTAGTCTGCGAAAGAAGATATGAAAATTTGCTGTGGAGGCAGGCCATTGCATGTGCTTACTTATCTTCTTGTCGGAAAATTCTTCGTCCAACCGTACATTTCTTCGTACTCCACAGGACGTGAAGAGAAACGCGTTTTCATAAAGATCAAAATTCCATGAAAGTATACTTCATTAACAAATCCAATTTTATTATATATAATCACCGACAACCGCGTATTCAATCTATAAAACCAGGCACTTTCTCCAAGGATCATACGTAGTACCTACTTGTTTGAGGAAAGAAATTAAAAAGAAAGCAAAAGTTTGTTTGTTTGGTAAGAAAATGGGGCCTGTTGTGATTTCTTCAAGTTTTCTTTGGTATCTTTTCTTTGCTCTCAGTGCAGTTAGAATCCACGTCCAAGCTAACCGTTGGCTTAATGCTCATGCAACGTTCTATGGGGCCAATCAAAATCCCACCACCCTTGGTAAGTCATTTTTAATAATATAATTAGAATCATAAGTTATACATATCGATCTAAGTAACTTCCTTGTATATATAGATATTATTGTTTTGATCTAATTGCTTTACGTGATCTCTATGTTTACCCTCTTTCATGTAAGAATGTCTCATCACTATGGAAAAAGAAATACAATAATAGATCACATATATCCATTATCATATCAAATTATTGCCAAATGCCCATAAGGAGAGGATGGTGATTTGTTGTCTCATATCATGTCTCCATCAATAATATTTTATCACATATTTTACATTTTTTAAATTACAAGAAATTTCAACTCATGTGATAAGATATTATTGATGGAAAAAGGATGTGATATACCAAAATAAGACACTAGATCTTCGTCATTTTTTTGCCCACATTACTAAGTGAACTGTATATAATGCCATACACTTATAAATGGAACTGATCGGACTTTAATATTCCTTCCTTTAGCATGAAGCAAATATTTGTTCTTCATTTTGGAATAGGATTTTGGTTCTAATTAATTATTGAATTTTGTTAAATTTTCAGGGGGAGCTTGTGGCTATGAGGATACCTTCCATGCTGGGTTTGGGGTGAATACTGCAGCAGTGAGCACTATGCTCTTCAGAGGTGGGGAGGTTTGTGGTGCTTGCTATCAAGTGATGTGTGACTACCGGGTCAATCCAAAATGGTGCCTCAGAAGCCGCAGTGTGACTGTAACTGCCACCAATTTTTGCCCTCCAAACAACCACGGAGGGTGGTGTGACCCCCCTCACCATCACTTCGATATGTCCATGCCTGCTTTCTTTCGCATTGCACGACAAGGCAATGAAGGCATTGTTCCTGTCCTCTATAGAAGGTAATAATATAGAAAACACTTCCATCTTTTATTATAAAAACTAACCAAAACAAAACTGAAGAAAAGCAAAAACAGCTAGTATACGACACTTTTACATCTCAAAAGGAATTAATATAATTTTAATTTTCCAGATCATGTAATACGAAATAGCAAGTGAAGGATCTATAGAACTGTTGAATTTGAAACAATATTTTATTTATATTTGTTGACCTATTTGTTTTTTTCTCTTTATATATGGGTTAGAGTATTCTTTGTATTCTCGATCAATATATATTTTACTTAAAGAAAAAAGTTGATTTGAACCTATCTTTCATAGTACTTTTTTAAAACTTTTATTATATTCCTGCAATGAATTACTTGATCTGTCTACAGTGCATACATTTTGAGATTTTGAAAGTGTAACATTAATATGCTATGCCATATATATATATATATATATATATATATATATATATATATATATATATATATCATACCTATAAAATTTTAGGTACTGGAATTTCTTGTTTTAATCATTGAGTGTGTATCAATCACCATTCACTTATATAAGTCAACACTCTCCCCTCTCTTTAACTAAATTTTATCGTTATAACTGAAGTAATATGAAGTACTGGTATATAGTTTATGATAAAAAAAAAAGTAATGGTATATAGCAAAAGATTTTGAGTTAAAAGTTACTTATCAATTATAAGAGTCAAAATTTTCAATGAGATATGATGATTCATAATTGGTTCAATGTAAATTTTTTTATAGTAACAGTACATCACAATTAGGGACCATCTTTTGTCCCAATTTCCTGTCGCCTTCTCTGTCCCACATCAATAATAATTTGACACTTAAGAAAACAAAACCACAACTTATTAATATTTATGTTTATTCCCAACATTAAATTTGTGGAAGACACTAAGACACCATTTTTTGAGAAAGTAGATTTCTATCCCACAATTAGATCCAAAAATTTTATTACTACCCAACAAATGTGTTTTATCGTGCACCGAAAAAATACTACCAAACAAATAGCAAAAAAACAAGTAAAATCGATCTAGTACATTAACAAAAAGTAGCTAGGATTAATTTTTTATCATCAAAAAAGAAAATGGTAATAGATCAATTATGGTTAATTAACTATGAGGGGTGCCAAAAACCTACTTCTGAGACATGTTGATTATTGAACAGTGACTAATAACTAATTTATATTTCATTTCATTTACATGAATGGAAGGGTGGCATGCAAAAGAAGAGGGGGAGTGAGGTTCACATTGAAGGGGCAATCGAATTTCTACATGGTAATGATATCGAACGTGGGTGGCAGCGGGGATGTGAAAGCCTTGTGGATCAGAGGATCCAGAAGTGGTGCATGGTTGCCGATGCACAGGAACTGGGGAGCAAACTGGCAAAGCAGCGCAGATCTTAGAAACCAAAGGCTCTCATTCAAGATCACATTGGTTGATGGGAAGACACTGTTGCTTCTCAATGTGGTACCTTCCACGTGGAGATTTGGACAGACTTTTGCATCCCATAATCAGTTCTTTTAACCGCTCATGAGTGACATATATTCAAACGTCTCCACAACCATGCAATTTTTAAAAGGCTGGAGTGGAGGATTATGATACTGTTAATTGTTCTTCTTCTTTCTTTTTCTTTAGTTGATATTGCTTCAGTGAATTCAATAATGCAGTAACTAGCAATTAGGATATATTATGTGTGTAAGTTCTATATGCTCCAATTTTTGGAAGTGTTAAGTTTTTCTTATTTCCTTTACATAGAATAAGAAAAAACATATGAAATTTAAAGAAAAATTAACTGAATGTGTAACTCTCGTCACTTTTTTTAATTTCTACTGTGTTCGAAATGGAATATACGTAAAGTTAAGTCATTTTAGAATTTGGATGGTCTCCTGCCATCCCGCCTATCCAGCAGAAACAATAAGGGTGGGAGGACAGAAAAGATGATTTAAAAATAGAAAATAATGAAGAGAGAATGATGAGAGATGAGGCTAGAGAGGATCCACGTATTTCATTTTATCATTTCCTCATTCTAGATTTGATATATGAATCATCGCTGCTTGATATTCTAGATCTAATACACAAGAGGTGGAAATTAACAAACGATTAAATTGCCCTTTTTTTTTTTTTTGGAGAAATTACACCAAATTGAGACACCAAAATTCGACAACAAAATTCGTGGTTAATGAAGTATTAAATTTGGTTAATGGATATACAACGTGTCACAATTCATTAACCACGTTTTTGAGCGTTCATTAACCATATTTTTTAGGTGTATTATTATATGTATATTTGATCACCTAAAAATCGTGGTTAATGACGTTCAAAATTGTGGTTAATGAAATTCAATGGATGATTAGTGAATTACGACACCTTATATATTCACTAATCAAACTCAACACTTCATTAATCACGTTTTTGAACTACATTAACCACAAATTTTGTTGTCGAATCTTGATGTCCCAAATTGTTGTACAAGTAAAACAACTTTTTTTTTTTGCTTAGCTAAATTAAACTTTACACTTAGGTCGTTTGCCTCAAAAACATTTTGTTTAATGTATTATATTATTTGACATTTTATCATGTGATTTGTTTCTGCAACACTTTGTTTGTGCTATAAATTTGACACTTTACTCCCTTGTGGTTTGGCTCAAAAGTATTTTGTCTCCTTTGATATAAAATTTGACATTTTTATTTAGATATGAAATCATTTCAGTCTCTAATTAATGAATTAATTTTGTCTCTATTAGAGACATAATTTAAGATTGAAACAATTAATTAACCACGAAAAGTTTTTTTCGATAATTGAGTAATTTTATTCATAAAAAGTCTAGCTATAGCATCAAAGTGATAACTCTCCCCACCTTCTAGGAAGGGTTGAAGAGCTCACATACTATCATGTGCTAAGAGCTAAACAAGGAGCAAGTACATCACAATTCACATACATCCCATGGTTCTCTCTAATCGGAGCAAAATACCTCCCAAAACAGATCATACTATCCTGCTATATGACACCCGACAATATGAAACAGTAAACAACACCCCCATCCCCTTTACACGATTTTACACCTCATAAGAATAGTCAAAAAACACCACTTGTTCTCAATATTCTATGGTTTTCAAACATCAAAATTCCTACTTAATAACATGCCATCCTTGCAGATCTCTTACAACAGGGTTTTTTACACCATTTACTTGGGCAGAACCTCTCCATCGAATCATTCCTTCCTTTCTGCCATGAATTCCAAAACAAAGCCATTATACTAGTCCCTTCTAGTACACATTAATTATAGCTCCCTTTGGTTTGCAAACGATGTCTTGCATCTTTGTCTACCCATTTGCCTCTTTGTTATTTTCATTCTTTTCTCCAAAATACACCCTTTCACAGCTGATTGTACTTCCCTTTATTACCCTGTGAGGCTTTGATACAGCCTGGACATAAAAAGGTGTTTTCCTGTATCACAACTGAAAAGCATCACAACACACAGTTTTCAAGCTCAATAAAACAGAAATTAAATGTATATTTAAAGCATAGCATAACCTGTAAAAAGGCAAAACAGAGTAGTATCTGGCTGATCTGCTATGACCCCTTTTCAAATTACAACATTTTACCATTGCAGCCTTATCAATTAGATTTATGTCCATACGCTCCATATTCCTTCCATTTGAGTTCCCTCCTTTGCAAGTGAGTCTACAAAACTATTGGCCTCTCTGTTTTTATGTTCAAAAGACACCTTCTTAAGAATTGCAAGTATATTCCTCAGTTTATTACTAAGGAATCTTAGATTCCATGGACATCCCTCATTTCCTCTTACCCAAGCTAGAGCATTCCTTGAGTCCAATTCTATTATTATCTCCTTCTCCTTCATCCATCCCTTTTCCATACCCAAGCTAGAGCATATCCTTCATCCAACCCTAAACCACGAAAAGTTAATTTTATCAATTGGAGATAAGATTAGATACAAAATTTATCCATCACAGATAAAATCCATCTCTAATCTCATCTCCGTTTGGTCAATATCTTATTTTAAAAAGTCAAAAACCATTTAAAGAATGAAAAAATTCGTCTTTAAATAATAAATATTATTATTTTATTCAAAAACGAACTCAACCATAAAAAAACGTCACAAAATAATAAAATTGAAAAGTTTAGAAAAATGTTAGAAATAAATTCAGTTATTGTAAAAATTTATGCCATTATCAAAGAGCGGATAAAAAATTGTAGATAAATGACCTTTCTCTTGTAATGCTAACAAATTATCGACGACCTTAAAGTGGTGAGTATAACACATATTGTTGATATAAATGACAAATTTATATCAACAACGTTTAAATTATATATCTTATTTGTCTCTAAGTAAAATGTCAAATTGTAAGCACGGGAGACAAAGTGTTTTTGAGTCAAACAATAAGGGGAAATAAAGTGTCAAATTTATAACATATGATGTCAAACTAATTTTAACAAAACTTCATGGACATAACTTAGTGATTGGAAAAAGGTGAAGATTATAAACTTTAGTTGTGATAATATCTTCTTGCATTAGTAAGAAGGTGTCACTATTATACATCTAGAGGAATGCGGTGCATGGATGCACCTTGAAGGAAAGTGCTAGATTGGATGATCTTTTATGGCTTGTAACCTATAATTGGTTGACTGGGTTCTCAAAAATGAGTATTTACAAATATGCCCATTTCCCCACACTAAGCAGCAGCATTTTTGCGGGGGTTTATGAAACCGTTGTTGGTTAATAATTTGGCAATAGGCATTGTCACGTTCATAAGATCAATCAAAAATCGATGATGACCAATTTGAATTAGATATTTTTTTTATTTTTTTTATCTTTTTGAAATTTTTATTTTTAAATTATAAAAATATATTTTTTAGTCAAATACAAGTGCAATAACATTATAAAAATACATACATATATATATATATATATATATATATATATATGAGTTTTTATTATTTATCATTCTTTATTGATTTTTTATCTTATAAAATATATAAGGATTTAATTGGTATACACTGTCAATGTAAAGATTTTTTATACAGACAACCAATTAGAATTTGTCACATAAGTTAAAGTGTTTGACTAGGGATGGCAAAGTGGGCCAACCCGTCCCGCCATTAACCCACCCAAAACTGGGTGGGACGGGCCTACCCGTTTTAGACATATGGGTTGAACCCCCCAACCCACCCCGCCTAATGGCGGGTTGGCCCGCTAAACACATAAAAACATAATTTGGGTTGGTGGGTTGATCCGCTATAAAAATAAAAAATTTAACAAAAAATCATAGAATATTTCTTTTTTTTTTTTTTTGCAATCTTCACATCTTTTCTTAAATTATTATTAAAAAATTGGAATAATCTTATCTTATAACATACAATTTGTGTTACAAAAGTAAAACATAATTTTTGTTGTATGAAATAATTCCAAATAACAGTTAAATTAAATTAAATAATGTTAAATAATTAATAATAAAAAATTATTTTTTAATATGGGGGGTTAGCAGGTCAATCCGTCCCTCCCGCCACCAACCCGTTTTCGGATGGGTTAAGCGGGGCGGGTCAAAGTGGGTTGATGGGTTGAGAACCCTAACCCACCCCGCCAAATTCTGGCGGGTTGGTGGGTTGACCCGCGGGTCACAACCCACTTTGTCATCCCTATGTTTGACCTTATCCTAACTACCTTAAAAGTCACACACACCGTGATTTCTGATTGGTTTTCAGTGTAAAAACACTTTATACTGATAGTGTATAGCAATTAAACTCAATATATAATACTCCCTCCGGATCTATATATAAGTAAAAAAAAACTAATTTCATACGTATTAAAAAAGTTAGTTATATTAGTTTAATTGTCTTGATTTGTGTAAAAAATAAGTTATAGTTACTAAACTACCATTTCTTAGGAGTGTATAATATTTTTGGAAGTTGTGTCTTGAAAGTGTATAATGCTTTTGAAAAAATAAAAAAATAATTAATCAAAGGATATTTTTCAAATACTAATATTAAATAGAATTGATTTGGTTGATTTTTTCTTATATTTGAGTCCAAAAAAAATATAGATACTGTTTTGCATATAAATTGATCGGGTTGATTTAACATTGAATCTTGAATAGGTATCTTCACATGTCCGACTTTCAAATTATTTATAATTGATTAAAATAATTATAATCTCCTTGTGCCCATATTTTTTGGTTCAAAATGTCCCGATCAGAGACAGGTTTTGTTCGAGTTTAAAAAGTGTACGTTGAGGCCGACTAGTTTCTACTCATCGCATCCTGGGCCTCCTCTGCTTTGTAACAAGCATTATCACAAACACTTTGTCGACAATGTTCTCCAGAATCCTGCAAAAGGCTCAAAACTTGAGTGCGACTTTTGTGGTTCGGAGATCATACTGCTCCACAACCACAACCACAACCACAACCAACAGAAGAAACCTCTTCTCTAGAATCATTCCTCATGGAGACCCTTCCTTCAACGTACTCCCCATTCTCGACAACTGGGTCGGAGAAGCTAACACCGTCAAACCTATCGAACTCCAGCGCATCATCAAAGACCTCCGCGCCCGTAAGCGCTTCACTCAAGCACTCCAGGTTCTCTTCACTTCTCCGTTTCCTTGCTCACCAAAACAAAATGTTTTTTTTTTCTGTTTTTTTATTGGGGGGTTTCAAACTTGAGGTGATGACTGATGAGATTGTCCATAACTAAGTATAACTGACTGTATAAGATTTTCTGGTAATATTAATAATGCAAGAGAAATTAGAAGTTAATGTTATATTTTATTTTAGTTTGAGCCCTCAAAATTTGATATAAGGTTTCTGGAGTACTTAGAACTCCACACTCTTGTTAAAGTAAAAGACATATATGACATAGGGGCAGTTTGCAAAAACTTATAGAAGTTTATTTGGGCTTCTCTTATCGTATAAACGTTTGGACTAGTTTATAAAATTAGCTTATGAAATTACTATAAGTTCTTTTTAGATTATTTCATTCAATAAACTTGTTAGAGAAGTTTATGAAATATGCTAAAAGAAGCTTATAGGAAGGTCATAAACTCTTGTGATAAGCGTCTTAATTAAATTGTTTACCATACATGTTCAATGACAAATCCAAAGAACAAGTGCTAAACGGGAAAAAGAAACCACTAGTGTTACTTGCATACTGAAATTTTCACATCATAACAATGACTGTGTTATGAGTTAACATGGTGTATAGATACTAGTAATCTGTTCCTATCTTATCTGTAGAAGTTTACTAATTATGCAGTCAATCTATACACCTTGTTAACCAATAAATGAGTCATTGTTATGCGGTGTAAAAATATAAAAAATTTATTGTGGAAGAGTGGTTTTCCAAAACCAAAAAGCTGAAAGTTTGTATTATGTTTAGGTTTCTGAGTGGATGAGTAGCAAAGGATTATGCCCAATTTCAGCAGGTGACCGAGCCGTGCAGCTAGATCTTATTGGTAAAGTCCATGGGCTGGATATTGCAGAGAGATATTTTCAGAATCTGAGTGAGAATGATAAAACTGAAAAGCTTCATGGTGCTCTTTTGAATTGTTATGTTAGAGAAGGCTTAGTTGATAAGTCACTCTCCCAGATGCAGAAGATGAAGGATATGGGTTTTGTTTCTTCTCTCAACTACAATAATATAATGTGCCTCTATACACAAACAGATCAACTTGAGAAAGTCCCTGGTGTTATGACACAAATGAAAGAGGATGGCGTGTCTCCTGACATTTTCAGCTACAAGATTTGCATTAACTCTTATGGTGCGAGATCTGACCTTGTGAATATGGAGAAACTATTGGAGGAAATGGAAAGGCAAAGCCATATTGACACAGATTGGATGACATATTCTATGGTGGCTAACTTCTACATAAAAGCAGGTCTGAAGGAGAAAGCTATAATCTGCCTGAAGAAGTGTGAAAATAAGGCAGACAAACGCAACGCGCTTGCCTACAATTATCTGATTTCACAATATGCTAGTCTTGGGAACAAAAAAACCATGATGAGACTTTGGGAACTCCAGAAAGTAAATTGTAAGAAGCAAATTAACAGGGAATATATAACCATGTTGAGTTCTCTGGTGAAGCTAGGGGAGCTTGATCAAGCTGAAAAATTGCTTGATGAGTGGGAGTTATCTGGTAACTGTTATGATTTCAGAGTGCCAAACATCCTCCTGATTGGGTATTCTAAGAGAGGATTGATTGAAAAGGCAGAAACAATGCTACAAAGCATGGTTGAGAAAGGGAAGAAGCCTATTCCTAACAGTTGGGCTATTATTGCAGCTGGCTATGTGGCCAAGGAGAACATGGCGAAGGCATTTCAGTGCATGAAGGAAGCTGTGGCTGTACTGGACAACAACAAAGGTTGGAGACCAAAAGCTGATGTCGTTTCCAGTATATTAAATTGGGCCACTAATAACAGAGACATTGATGAAGTAGAAGATTTTGTCAATTCATTAAAGACTGTGATTTCAATGAATAGGGACATGTATGTGTCCTTGATCAAGGTATATGTTAGGTGTGGAAAGGAGGTAGATGGAATTTTAGAGAGTATGAAAGCTGATAAGATAGAGCTCGATGAAGAAATAGAGAAAATCCTTAGCTCATGATCGCAATAATGTTGGTTTTTTCTCACCCCCTAGTTTTCGATCTTACAACCATTTCAGTGTTTAATGAAGTGCATAACCTGAGAGATTATCGATGGAGATATTATTTTAACATTAATTTTGCCACCTACATTATTGAAGTAGGATCCTTTTCATTTCTCACCTATGGAGATATTCATTACTAAAGTTTTAAGATAATAAATACATGGAGGGATTATATATATGTATATAATACATATTTATTTGAATTTTTTTTTGGAAATGGACAGAAATGGAGAGATAAAAAATGGAGAGAATCTTTTTTCACATTATTGACCGAGATATTATTTTACCTTTAATGGGGACAGATAAGAGTTCTAATCTTTTTCCACATTATTGATGTATATTATATACACCATGTATCCTCTGCACATTTTAATTTTTAGTTCACCTTCCAGAACTCCAAATGTGCCAAAGTGAAACTCTTGAAGGTGTAATCAATGGCAATCATGAACCATCTGAGGTAATATACATGTTATTACAAAATAAAACACAATCTTAAAAAGTTAGGACCAAGGGGAATTGAATTAATTTATGATTACCACTAAACTATGTCTAATGAAATGTCAATTGTCCAAAGTTCATACCGAATGGAATCAAACAAGAAAAGGGAAGGAGAAAAGAAAAAGGTAGAATTAGAAAAAAAGATATGAGAGACCTTTCAAAGAAGGAAAAAGGGAACGCAAACAGTAGCAGGGTCCACCAACTTGTGCGCAATTTATAACCTGCATAAGCTCCTTTTGCATCTTGAATTATTGACCACTCTCTCACCGTCTGATAGTAATGCTAAAATCATCCAATTATCATTATTGGTCCAATATGATTTAGAAATTGATTTTATATTATTTCTTAAACGTAATTACCTTCTTTTCTGTTTCATTTAGATTATTTTTAACGCAAATATGAAAATAATATTTTTAGAAACAATTATTTTAAAAATTATATAAGAGAAATTTTCAAACGTGATTTTATCTTTAGAGAATCTATAACAAAAAAAAAAAGCTTCGAAGGTGCGGAATCACGTAAGTTAAATCACAATTCAAATTTCATACTTTTTTTCTCTTAGTTTTTTATTTATAATAATAAGGACTTCCCATAACGGCTTGTCTCTTGGCTTCGGCTAGCGGCTTGTTCTTCATTCCAAACTCAAAACTGAGTTTCTTTATTAGTGAGATAAATTAATAAAAAAGTCATTGTGCGCGTGTCTTTAATTTAAGAGAGTTCAAGAATTCAAGGCTTCGAGCTATCCCATACTGTAAACTTATGTCATGTAAATTTTTAACAAAATAATTATTATTATTTTAATTTCTTAAATGATCTTTTTATACTTGTAAGATTTAACTACTTTACTTACAAGCACGAGAATAAAATAATAGTGACCTTTTTTCTATTTCTTTTGAAATAGTACATTATTCATTGATAATAAAATGTAGAAAAGTAGGAAAATAATTTTTTTTGCTGCCAAATAGCAATGATAAAGTAGTTTAGAAGTTTAAATTGTCAAGTTTGACTATGAAATCCAAAAACTTATCTTAAGTAATTTTATCATAATTAACATTTGCTAGTTTGACCAAAATTTATTGCAGCATCTTAAGATTATATATTGCTTCCAAATAATATAAATTTGTTTAAAGAATTCTTACACTTTTTTTTGGGTGAAATATACACTCAAAAGTGGTATGCATAAAATTAAACATGTAAAATAACAAGAAAAGTATCAAATGTGTGTTGATCCAAGTGAAAAATGCTTGAGTCTTTTAAGCATGTGATCATCAATTCGATCCCTAGATTCTTGTGTATGAAAAAACACTATAAGAAGTGATCCCCGCTTAGATTTTTGACACTATCCAGGAGATTAACCTCTCATATATCAGGTGAAAGTTGCTTTGAAAAACCAAAATAATAAAAAAAAATGTCTTTTTTTTTGTTATAAGAGGATTTAATTTTTATTTTAAATCAAAAAATTAACAGATTAACATGATACATAAAAATTAATATCAAGCATTTGAAAAGGACTAGACCTTTACCAAACAAAAAGGGAATTAGACTGCTTATTATATTCAAGTTGAAAAATTGAAATCAGACTATCAATCAATGTCATGTTATTACTTACTAGCTTAGTGAAAAAACAGTTCCACTTGATCTTTGACTAAAATCATTTAATGTAATTATTTCATGAATTCAATTAATCAACTTTAACATCTATAATTTGACTCATGTATTATCTTAAATAAATGCACACCATGATGTTAAAGTTTTTTATGAGCTAAGTCTAATTTCTTATCTTTTTCTTTTGTGACACAAATACGATTTTGCAGTTTAAGCCGAGCAAGCTCAGAGTCAAACTCAGATCAGTGTCTCCGTGAAGCCGCATCCAGTTAGAAAATCTTTGTCTCAGAATGGAATTAAAATTTATTTATTCTTATAAACTAATAACAAATTAATAATAATCGAAATCTAGAGCACTTGCTTTTTCACACAGGCTTTCACACTTCCCTAGCTAGCTACCTAATTATACTCTGGACTCTGCCCTGCCGCTTCTTCTTCCTCTATCTGCATCTCTTGTGCCACACTCTCATCTCTGTGACTGTGAATCTTAAATTGAAAGCAAAGCTTGTTGTTTGATATAGATACAAGCTTGAAAATGAGGGGTCCTTTAGGTGCAGTAATAGGAAGGTATCCATCAAGTGATGGAGTTACCCAAATGGGTGGAATCATAAGGCACAACAGGAAATGTAGAGACATCACTGTTCTTGTGATCTTTATTGCATTTTGGATAGCAATGATTGTTAACTCCAGCTTTGGTTTCAACCAAGGAAACCCACTAAGGTAAAAGAATCTTAAAGTTTCCCACTTTATCTAATTTAGCATTGCCATTTTGTTAAACTGTAAATAGAGTTTCTGCAATTGTCAATTTGCGGTTTTTGAATGATTTTCTTCTTTCCTTTCCTTTTTTTTTATAAGTCTTTGATTAGTGTACTTATTTAAGAATATTGGAGAAAAAGTTCTTAGTAGAAGGGTGTTCTGTATACTTTCGCACGCTTCAATTTGTATGATATTCTGGTTTAAGACTAGATAGGTGTCACATTATTCAATTTTGATTTTAATAATTGTATGCTTACTTGGTCTATCGACCATAATTATACTTTCCAAACTGGGGATGAATCTTGTTTTTTTGGCTGCTGAGGAACGTAAAGTATGAAGTGGGACTTGAATGTGTATCATCATGAACCCCATAATTTCATTCACCTTATTGTTGTTATCATTATGTAATTTGTGATCACTGACACTATGGCTTAATAGGCTTACTTATGGGCTGGACTACAAAGGGAATGTGTGTGGGGATAAGCATGCACACCCTAGCCTTGGTGAATTGGAGCTCAGATATTGGCAAAATCCTAATCAGGTTTATCAGAGTGGATTGAAGGATAGCCAATTTAAACTGGCCAATGCCCGCAGTATATGCTTGTTGGACTGCCCTATACCTTCTGAAGATTCTCTTAACTGGGTGTGTGATTATCCTGAAGGAGATATTCGTCTTTCGATGACGGATTGGATTAATAGGAACCATGATTATTTTGAGTTCCTTACGCCAGAAATGAGAAACTCTTCTCTTCAACTCCAGGGCCCATGTTATCCTGTCATATTTCCTAGTGTAAATGGTGAGCAAACTATTCCATTCCGATGCATTTGTAGATTCATATTTTGTTTTATGCTTGTTTAGTTGTGCATATGCATTACTTTGATTTTTGACATGGCTGCAAGGTATGCTCCTTGTAAGAAAGGCATTTATTTTAGGTTTCCTTTCTTCTTTTTCTTTCTCTTTCTCTCTTATTTATTTTGGGAAGGGGGTGTTTATACATTATGAGTTTGAAAAATACCTGGTTCTTAAAGCATATTTTTTGTCTAGTTTACTGGAGTTGCCAATTTATTGCCCGAGCATCAAATACGTCTTTGAAGCATTGGCAGCAGATGGGTGGAGTTAACATCAATGAAGACATTGTTATTGATAAGTCCATTCACAAGTCTATTAATTCTCACTCATCTGTCTTAAAGGTTAAAGTTTTTCAACTTCCTACTTTTCTTATTGGTATTATGATTGTGATTTTGTCCAGGGTATGTATGAGTATGACCACTCAACATGAACCTCCTATACTGTGTATATTGTGTTATCTGCATGTCAGTGTTAACAAAAGGGATAAGAAATTGTAGGAAGTAGGGAAAATTTTGGTGGCTATGATGCACTGATACTCCAAAATTAGTGGCGTTTCCGTGTTGTATCTGAATTCAATACCAATACTTGTACAATAACCTGCATTTGTACTTTTGGTGTGTCTTTGTTTTTTTGTTTTTTGAATACTCACCACCTTCAAAGTTCTGTTATACAAAACATCCAAGATACAAATTCAAGTCCTTTTCACCAATTACCTCCCTCCAATCATCATCTCACTATTACAATCTTACCCCCTCAAAATCATCGCATAAAATAGCAAACTTTCGTCTATAAATATTTTTTTTGAATACATCAGTGTCATGCCCGTATTTCAATTTTTTTAAAAACTGTTATTTACGTATCGTATCATATTGGTTACTCGTATCCGTATCCGTGTGGCATAGCTTGGCAGAGACCTTATGCCTATTCTTTCTATACTATTTCAGATGACAATAGATTTGTGTTAGTTGCTTGACTGCAATATCGATCATGTTTTACTTCTGTCAGGCATGGACCATGGCAAATTTGCCATGATACAAGAATTTTATTTTATGATCATAGAGGCTGATGGCCTGCGAACAATTCACCCAGATCATAAACAACTGCTAACAGGATTTTTATAATTTGGAAAGGCTTCACAGTCAGCTGGCTTCTTCATTTTTGGTCATCTGGAGAAGCTTTGCATATACATGATGTTGTCAGAATTGCATAGCCAATAGAGTTTAACATTAATACGTTAGAGTGTTCGTGGTAAGGGTGAAAATGCAATAAATAGTAGTGAAAGAGTAGAAATTATGGATGCTTGTAATATGCATTATGTCTTAAATCTTGATATCTTATATATTTCCACCAATCCTTCTATCTTTCTCACATTTTCACTTCTACTATGTGCACCTGTACTATACTAAACTTTGCTTAACACTTTTGTATGTGCTGCCACTCAGCATCATGTGTATTATATCCTGTAGAATTTCAACGTGACATCATTTGTATTTGCAGAGATACATGGCTGACATAGGAAAGGCATGGCCTGTGCTCATTGTTTGTGGAGGGATTTTACCTCTTTTTCTGTCTGTGATTTGGTTGGTGATGATTCGGCATTTTGTTGCTGCAATGCCTTGGATAACAGTGGTGCTGTTTAATGTTCTAATAGTATCAGTCACAATGTTCTACTACCTAAAAGGTTAGGAGCACTGTTGGGTTATGTCTTGAACAAAATATCTGTGTTTTTATGGAAATATCACTATACAGATTTTGAGTGAATATTTTTTTCTCCTTTCTCCATTATATGTATGTAATGTTTCGTTACTTTGCAGTTGCATGGCCTATTCTTTTTTGAGATCACCATTTCATGAGTGCTTTCATCAACTGTACTTTTATGTCTTATCTGATATATCCAATCAAGCACAAAATCACTTCTCTGATGGTTTTTGGGTATGACACAGGCAAACCTATTGTTATACACTTACCATAAATTTTTTGTGTTACAACTTACAATAATAATAAATAAATAAAGGATTCCTGGGCCAGATACAAGCTAGACTTGTCCCAGACATGTTTTTGGTAAAATATATAACTTCTAGTATAAAGGCAGGGACCATTTAGAAAAACATCAAATACATCAATTTATTGCAATGCATTTTTTTAAATATTGGAATATGGACTGTTAAGAATGCTACATGATATGGTTTAAGTTAAATTTTGAATTTTTGGTATTTGTATTTTGACAGAATAGTTATTGATTTTGATCTTATTCTCGTTCTTTCTATGCAAGTTTGGGCATTGAAAACAACAAAAAAGTTTATACTTTGGTGATTCTAGTTGAAACCTATTATGCTTGCTTATATGACTATGTCGAATTATCTAGCCAAATAATATCTTAGTTTATAAAGTATCTAGATGCTGAACAAACATCAATCTAACAAGAATGCTGAGTTAACGTTTTCGTCGTAACTTTCAGCTGGATGGATCGGAAATGATGCCGTTTCTCCCATCATTGGAGAGCATGACCCTTACATTAATGTATTTGGGAGGGTAGGTATCATCCTAATTGAATCCTTATCTCTCCTTCCATTGATGAATTTAGCATGTACATCCAATGACAATGTTTCACCTTCAGGAGCTGACTCATCTACGTGCTGTCACTGTACTTATGACCGTTATCATGGCTGTTGCCATTCTTACTTCAATTGCTATTGTTCGACGCATCCTTATGGCAACATCTGTCCTGAAGGCAAGCATCACTTTATGATATGCAATTATTAAACTATGATTAAGTTGCTTCTTTTTGTTCACTGAATTGAATTGATATCTGGTAGTGATTATATGTATAACTTATCTTATAAAGTGCTCGTACACCATGAGTGAAGTGTTACTGGCTACTGAGACTAAGCTATTGGAGTACCTGTATGGCCCTGTGCTGGGAAAAGAATACTTCAAAGCCAGTGCTCATTTTGCTTTATTTTACATCCGGCAATGGCAGTACCCCCAGCTTAATCCAGCTTTGGTCATACAGATTTTATCAGTCATTCGTCTTGTTTAATTATACACTGAATGGATGCTTACCCTTTTATCCTTCTCTCTGACAATTATATCTTTCATAAATCATAACACTTTCTATGTTGATTATGTCATGCTTATGTAACATTTCTTTCTGTCTTTTTTCACGTTTGTAACCTTTGCTCCCATGTAATGCATTGAGTTTGCACAAACCAGTTGTCACAATGTTTAGTAGAACCTTTTGACAAAATTTTACACATAACTTTACCCATAGGTACATAATGTGGTACAATACAGAAATCTTAGAACCACTAGTAACTGTGGAATAATAATGCATCATTCTTTCCATTTTCTGAGTCAATCAATTGATTTTATGCACATTTTGTACACAGGTGGCTGCGAAAGTGATAGGAGAAGTTCAAGCACTCATTATTTTTCCACTCATACCATATGGTATCCTTGCAGTGTTTTACATGTTCTGGATTTCAGCTGCTCTCCACTTGTTCAGCTCTGGCCAGATTGTTCAGAATGACTGCAACTCTAACTGCTGCGCGTATGATCTCCTGGCAAAACGGGTGAACTGTGACCGTTGTTGTGGATATAGCATTCATTACACACCACATATTGGGATTGCCATCCTTTTTCACCTATTTGGATGTTATTGGGCTACACAATTTTTCATGGCATTCTCCTCAACAGTGATTGGTGGGTCTGTTGCTTCTTATTACTGGGCCCGTGGTGAAACATCTGTAAGTCACAATGCCTTGTCCAAAATGAATAATGCAATTGAGAGGATTCAGTGAGGGTTTTATACAGTCAACATAACTCAAATTTTATCGGATTGAACAACATGGAGTCCCAGCCTAAGCAGGGCCATAATTTGCTATTTGGATCAGAAATGGTTCCTGATCAGTATAAGGTGTAACATTAGAAATTAGAGATTGTGGAAATATGACTCATTCTATAAATTATAAGAATAATGTGGTGAATGATTGGGTATAAATAGATTGTTAACCTACTTGTGTTGAGGCAAATTTGCAGACTCATAATATTAAAACGAATTCAGGTCAAACTTGCAAACTGCTAGTGCTGTTTGTCTGGCCGATTGTAATTTGATTTTCTATTAATTAAGCATTTCGGTTTTGATAGTTACAGAATTCTCTTTTATCCATGTTATTAAATATAATTCACATTTCTCTATGCAGCCAGAAATTCCATTTCTTACAGTCTTTTCCTCCATGAAGAGGCTTATGCGTTACAGTCTTGGGTCTGTGGCTCTCGGCTCTCTGATTGTATCATTTGTAGAATCAATCCGCTTTCTGCTTGAATCTATTCGTCGCAAACTAAAAGTCTCCAGTCATGAGCCTGGCAACTGTTTAGGCAAGGCTGCATACCAATCTTCTCAATGTTTTCTCAGGTGCATTGAGTGGATCATCAAATCAGTAAACCGAAATGCTTACATCATGGTAAATTTTGTTAATCTACAGTATCTACCATATAGCAGATTTTTAAGCATGCATCATACGGATATACATATGTTTATTATTGTTGTGCAATAATTTTCTTAACAAATATGGTATATTTTTTGTAAAGTATACTTCAAAATAGAAAGCAAAACATGTCCCAGAGATGTATTCTAGCAGGTTGCTTAGAGAAAATGTGGGTGTAGTTCTACGCAGAGAATAAAAGAATGATGATAAATAGAGTTGAGGCATAGTTAAAAGTTATTTACTTAATGGTTAACTCCTTCCACATGCCACATACTTGTGGCACTAAAATGTTGCCAATCAACCCTCCCCCAACCCTTCCCTAGAGCAATGTACCTTGCTTTAGATTTTTTCTGGGAGAAGTCTTAAGTTAGACTTTGTTACTTATTTTTTTTCTGATTTCATCTTCATGATGCTTGCAGATTGCTATTACGGGCAAAAGTTTCTTTATGGCTTCTTCAATAGCAACAGAATTGATCATGAATAACATCCTGAAGATTGGGCGTCTCAATGTGATTGGAGATGTCATTTTGTTCCTTGGAAAACTCTGTGTCAGCCTCTCAAGTGTTGTGTTTGCATTCCTTATGTTGGACACACCCAAGTACAGATCTGCCCATAACAAGATCTCATCTCCACTCTTGCCTGTTGTGGTATGTTCTCTATAATCTCTAATTAATAGAGTAGAGGGCGAAGATCAGTTGCCATTTAACAAAAAGCATAAAAGATGGTAATTCAGTTTCAGTTGATAGAAGTTGAAACCTTCAAAAGTCAGATAGACTCTTTTTATTTTTTTATAAGCAAAATTGTATTAAGGAGAGTACAAGGGGTATTCTAACCCATATACAAGAAGGATCTAGAAAAATAAAAGTAACATGCAAAAGCATCACAATGAGGAGAGTCATTTCAACTATGTTGACACCACAAACCTCACCTATCATCTGCAACACACTACTAACAAATCCAAAGAACTTAACCATACCAAGACAGGCACCCCTCATAAAGTAAACCTCAGAAAACCAAACCAGAAAACTATACCATAAAAAAAATAGCATCTCTAAAAAACTACAAAAAAAACTTAAAAGTCATCTCTTGTCTCCATTGGCAGCAGCTAGCCAAACACCTCACAGCCACCTCAAAACATTTTCATAGGAAGTTGTTGCCCAATTAACAAGCCAAACACCCTGCACCCTTTTCCCTATGACTACGGCAGCTGCAAAAGAACCGTCCCACCTTCATCATAAAAATGTTTTCTTGAGAAACTATTGCAAAGTTAAAACCAAAACATTAATAGGCATCAATATCCTTATATCGGCTGAATTAAACATTGCCATCCCAAATCCTGCATCCAAGAAGTTATCAGGGAAGAGACAAATAGGGTTTTAAAAATAATTTGTGTTATATTGTATGAACTCCATAGCTTTCAGTTCCAATAAAATGGTTCGTTTGTATATAGAATTTTTAAATAAACTGAGTATGCTGGTTCAAAAATCAAAATCATTTTGGTGCTACATTATAGCCTATGCCTTGCAGCCTAAGCTATTTGCAGAATTTGTTTTTCTCTCCCCTTAAAAGGGCGTAAATATGTGCTGTGCATGCAGTCTGGACCACTGAACAAAACCACTTCATCATCTACACTTCTCAACATTATTACCACAGTCTACTAATACACTATTTAATATGAATTTTAAACAATTTTCAGAACCTTATTTTGGACTTTGTGTAATGCAGGTTTGCTGGGCTCTTGGATATATTGTTGCAACACTTTTTTTTGCAGTTGTGGAGATGTCAATTGACACCATCGTTCTCTCATTCTGCCAGGATTCTGAAGAGCACCAAGGGACAGCCCAGTATGCTCCACCCCTTCTCATTGAAACTCTCGGTGAACAAAATGAGATGCAGAGACTTACACAAGGACCCCAATGAAAATATGTCAATGATAATTTTGCTTATGATAACAAGATATAGATTTTTGATAAGGTGCTTATTTTTGCCACCTGTATTATGCTTTCCTCCCCCCTTGTATATATATGATTATATACAATGCTAAACAAAGGTGGGAATGGTGGGGTTGCATTTTGTCAAATAGGTGATTAGGATATGATGTTATGGGCACAAAGTAGAACAAATTCAATACCTTATATAATTATAATCTTTTTTTCAGAACTGTATCTTTTAATGAATTAGTAAAGCTTTGAAGTTGAGGCTTATTGGTGGTTCTTTTTTAAACTTTTATAGTAGAAATCCTAGATTTCTTTTCATTGAAATGAACCAAAAATTTCATATAAAATGTATATATTATAAATAGGGTCTTTCTAGCAAGTGCCCTCAGGACATTGTTTAAGGAATTTAAATATAGGAATTTTTTATTGGAAAATGTAACATTTGAATATTTAATATATTGAATATACAACATTCAATACAAAGTTTTTATCATTGATTTTTTAATCAATGTTTTTAGGGCATTGATTAGCATTTGTCTTACGACAATGATCACTCCTCATCCAAAAGCAGCAAAGAGAAAGGAACTTGTTCATTCCAAAAACAAGTTTTGATTTTGACTTGTCTAAAAACTGATTATTTTTCGTTGTATATATCTGACTTCAAACAAAAATTAAGTAATTAACCAACACGAGTAGGAAAAGTTAGGCAAACATCAATGAACATAGATATTTTGAGTTTGTTCCACAACCTAGATATGATAATCTGTTTCTCAAATGACCGCAAACTTCACTAAGCCATGTTACTTCACAAACCTAAGATTATGTGTTGGTTTAATAGGTAAAATAATTTTAATATGTATTCTATCATCACCAAAGGAGAAATATTATAAGGAAGGAATAAGATTATCTTGTATAACTCAAATTACTACAGTTTTCTAAAAATTTTGTTAAAAATATTTAAAACTCTAAGCTTTTAATAGACTAGTTAGGTCACAAGAGTGGTTATGTTATTCGCACAAAAAATACACAGTCTTATATCAACTAATGGCATGCCTTGTGCTCTAAAAGAAATAGAAAAGGAATTATTTTGATTCAACTATTTCTTTTTGACTGGTCTACTTAAATTTTATTTTTTGAATACCGATTAATCACATAATATTTTCAGTTATTATTATCTTTTTAATTTTTGTGCGATTTTAATTTCAGTTATTTATTTTATTATTAATCAAAAATTTCGTATATAGTATGTCACTAATCTATTAACCAATGGATAGCATTAACTAATTTTTAACATATTGTTAAAGCAACAACCGTATGAAATCATTGGTGAAAGAGTAAATAGCGGGAATCAAACTCACTTCTATTAAAGTTTGAGGTAATTACATGATAGCTCTTTTGTTTGCAACATAACACCAACATCCCTTAAGTTATGTGTGTCAAATTTTGCCCCCTTTAGTTAAAGTTTGGTTAAAGAAATTAACTGACAATTAAACACATGAGAAGAAACACATGCACAATGCTAGAGTGAGGGGTTAACCGATGAAGTGTGTGAGAATGAGTAGGGGCAGAGATGACAACGGTACTAAAATTGAGCGGAGAACCAAAGGCCTTTCGGAGGGGTGAGTTGATGAAGTTGTGGTATGAGTTTATAATAAAGAGGTAAATTTGTCACTTAACTAATTAGATGGATTCAAAATTTACAATTAAGTCATGTGCTAAACCATCCATTAATTTCACAATTATCGTGTAACTTTCTCTTAATAGAAAAGGAAGACGGGCTAGACTACTTGTTTGGGCCGGTGTGGGTTGCTGTTTATCGGCTCGAAGTTAAATGGGCTAAGTCTAACATTAATATTGGGTTTGCTGTGTAGCCCATTGAACAACCTTGTGGCTTTATTTTTTGTGCCTGTAACATTAACACCATCATTGAGGCATCTGCTTCTGTATCTGTTTCAGCGTTAAGCAAAGCTTTGCTCTTGAAGGCCAAGACTCTGAGGTATTCTCTCTTCTCCCTTTTTTTCATTTCATTGATCAATTGACTCATTTCATTGATCCATTGACTCACAATGAGATGGGTCTCGTAGAATTTTACTTTTTGGAGTCTCCACTCTCCATTTCGTTGGGTTTAAGGTAGAGGCTTGCTTTGGTTTTAAATTTTGGCCATTTCTATTTTGTTGATTATTGGAGGTTCAATCTTATTTGTTATCCAAATTGCGTATGCATTTTTCTCTTTTCTTTTTAGTGGGTTGAAATTTTGAAATTTGTTTTGCTGTGAGTGGCTAGATTACTCAATACTCATCCTTCCAAATTTGTTTACGTTTTCTGTGTACTTATCTTTAAGAGAAAACTTGGGTAAAGATCTTTAGGTATCTGTGGACTGTGGTGCTGTTCACCAATAAAAACATAACCTTGTGTATTATTTATGACAGCTCATTAACGAGTTGATTAAAAGGTAAGTCACATGTTATGTTTTTAGAGAAGGTCTTGTATGAACCTGGATCGACTACATTCGATAAAATACACATTCACGAATTCAGTAAGTGTGCACCGTTGGATCAATCTTAGATTTTCTTAAACACTTTTAGTGATTGATCCAAAGGTACACACTTAGTGATACTTAGTGAATGTGTCTTTTGTTAAATGCGAGGGATCCATTTTGTCTTGAACAGATATAGTGTCTATTGGGCACAACCAATTAAATGCTTAATAGTCAATAAAGTAAATTTAAAAAGACAACAAAGCCCTTACTAAAATTGTTTTTAAGGTATCTTAAGATTTGTGCCCAATGGGCACGTGGCGATACAAGATTTACTCATGTTGTTATTAGTGAGTAGAAAAACAAGCACCTAAAGAACTTTATCTAAGTTTTCTCCTTATTTTTATTCATAAATGAAAGCAGAAGCTTATATTTTCCCCCTCTTTATTCTGAAAGTTTTTATTTGCTAATCATATGACTATGTAACTTTGTATATTGGAGAAAATGAATCATAAATGAAAGCAGAAGCTTATATTTTCCCCCTCTTTATTCTGCAAGTTTTTTTTTACTAATCATATGACTATGTAACTTTGTATATTGGAGAAAATGAACTTCTGAATCTGATGCATGTATGTCGAGCATGCCCAGCTAGGAATGGAGATTATGGAATTGAGAAGCATCAAGTGGTTTTGTGTAGATGTCTGCAGTCTGCTAATTAAGCCTTGGAAGAGATAGGCATTAATTAGATGAGGCTTGCAACTACATCTCATGTACAATGGCATCCCAAGTCTTTGTGTTTTGTAAGCTCATGAAAAGTATTTGCTCCATTATGTATTGTAGCCTGGTTATCACAGTGTAGGAGGGCAGGTTGCTTGAAGGAAACATGCAGCTGTGCGGGTATTGAAGGAGACAAGTGAGCCTATGAATCTCACAAGTGGTGGCTGCTAGTGCCCTATATTCTGCCTTTGATGATGACCAAGAGAGACTTTGTTTTGTTTCTTGGAGTGATAATAAATTAGAATGGGCCAAGGAAGATGCAAAGTTCAGTGATAGATTTGCAGGAGTCCAAGCAACCTGCCCAGTTAGAGTCGCTGTATGCTTTGAGCTGGAACTGGTAGCTTTGGGGTGGTAACAAAGAAAATATAATGTTCTGATTGTGTTAATTGAAAAGAAATGATTAAAACACTCTTAACCATGAAACAAGATTTGTTTTGCTTGTGTTGAATGGATGCGATACTTTATTGATAGTTCAACAAATTTTAATTGTTTTTCTTTGGCTAAGATTGTTGTAATATGAACTTCCACATCTTATGCTTCAGTTCAGAGCAAGGTTTTTCTGCCCTTTACTACATGCCATGGGAACAGGAGGAGTAATTGCGGACAAGTGGTCCATGAGAGTTCTTTGGGCTTGTGCTATCGGAAGTGCTATCAGTAAGCGTTCTTGACCTTTTTTAATGGAATCGTAAACGAACTTGTTACTTTGTTCTGTAATGTGTCTTTTCGTTCTTTTCTTAGAAAAAAAATGTTCAGTGATAATATTATTTTTCTTCTTTTTATTGTTCAATCATAATATTATTTTTCTCATTGTTATTGATGACTGCTCTTGTCTAGGCCTGTATATGGTTGCTGTAGAAAGACAAGCACAGAACAGGGAGAGGATGATGGCTGAAGCCTTGAAGGCTATGGAGTCAGGGGAAAGCAATGGTAAAGACGTTTGAACTGTATACATTATTGTCTTATGAAAAAATTGTTGTATCAAATAGCAGATTTTGAGTTTCCAAGTCTTCTAAAAGGGGTTTCTCCTTATGTAAAAGGTTTCTGCATTCATCATCTTGTCTATTTACTACGAAGATGATTTCTTAAGTTGTGAGCATTTACCAGCTGGAAAATAATGAAGTAGTTTTTCATTTCAAATGTGTTATGAAAAAGGATTCAAATAAGCTATCATTGAAATGGAAAAAGAAAACGCATAACCACATTTTTGCAAATAAACTTGTTTAGATCCTATACCTTTAAGTTGTAGGTCTTCTTTCAAGATTTTCATTTTGCCTACTGAAAATAGTTTCCCAAGCTAGCATGATGATGAACCTGTGCCATTTGCAGTTTGGAACTGTATTTGTTTGATGTAATCCCATGAAGAATCGAAAAGTTGTATTTATTAAAGCTAAGGATCATGAAGTGTAAAACATTTAAAACAAAAGGAATTCAAAACATTACGAATATAGTGACACTTTTTGTCTGGGTTAGAAATTGAATGGACAAATTTACTAAAAAGAAAGGAGCTTGTTATTGCAGTATATTGACCTCATGTTGGACTTGCAATTTTGTGGAATATATGAATGTATAAATAAGTGGAACTAATTACTTTAGCAGTTTGACGCTGGACTGGACTCACAAGTAGCAGTTAGGTATTGCACTAGTGCACTGCACCTATGTGGGGAGTTCTACAAAATCATAAAGAAAATATGGTGGGATTGGCTATAATCAAATATAAAAAATTATGTAAATGTGATATGATGTGTATATTAGATTAGTATGTGTGAGTGATATTATTCTTTTACCTTCATTTTTCTTGGTGTTTCAACTATAATTCACACAACATTTAAAAAGGGAGTTTCACATAATTGGTCCATACTTCAATTTACAGACTTGGCAAGTGATGCTTTTGCACTCCAATTTTGCTTTAAAATTTTTTTAAAGACTTGGCAATAATACATACAGTTGAGATGATACGTACTACATGGTTACATATCAAGGATGAGCACTTCATAATTTCTCATCCTATGGAAGGTAAAACATGGATTGATTTTCATTACAAACAAATTACTTATGTTCTGTTACTATTGTGGTGTGAGTGGTCATGGTGATAGAAATTGTAAGTTAAGGATTGAAGATGTTCATGATAAAATTAAAAAATATGGTCCATGGTTGAGAGCAAAGCAATTTGGTTGCAGAATTGAAACATAATCATCTGTTAGGCTGCATTAAATGAGAAGCACCCAAAACTGGAACTGCAACTTTGATCCGTACTTGATTAACGTGCAAAGGGAGAACAACCACATGTTGGGTTAGAAAGTAACAAGGAAGCACTCATCCCACTAACATAATAAATACTAACAAAAACTAACATTTACTTATAAAAACAAACAAATAAACAAGGAAGCACTCATCCCTTAAATTAGTTATTCTATCTTCGCCACTAAAGATGTGGGATTGCGTCCCTTTGTTGTTGCTGGCCTTAGCCACCATGGTGATGTTAGTGACGGCGATGTACAATAGGAGTTTTGTTCCACTGGAATGTGCTATTCCTGTGCACCAATCAGTGGAACTAGAGGCACTGAGAGCTCATGACAGAGCACGCCACAGTCGAACTTGGCAGGTGTTGTCGACTTCTCTGTCCAAGGGACCTCTGACCCTTACTTTGTTGGGTACGAGTAATTTTTACCATGCAATTTTCTTCTTCTTTCTTAATTACATGTTCTTTTAACTCCTTATATTTATAAGAAAAAGAGAGTATTTGAGAGCATAGTATATAGTTTTCTATTATCTTAAGATGATGTTAATAAATAAGAAACAATATTTATACTCTTCATTCAATCATGGGTTAATATTTTTTTTTCTTGTCCAGGTTGTATTTCACTAGAGTGAAGATGGGTTCTCCTCCAAGAGAATTTAACGTTCAGATTGATACTAGGAGTGACATCTTGTGGGTTAATTGCAGAATTTCAGTCACAATATGAAGTTTTCACTTGTATATCACTTAGGGTCTTAAAATTGCAGGGCAACATTTGACCAGGATTCCCTCCCTCTGTTAAGTTTCCCTTGCTCAAGATTCTTGATCTGGATTTTACTAAGTTAGAGATTATGGATGGTGATGTTTCTTTCCCCCACTGTTATCTCTGGTTGTTTGCTTCTAATTGTCTACCAGGAGAGATATCTATATACCATGAAAGATTGAAGTATTGGGAGAGATTGCTAGCAACTTCCATCCTTGCCGGCACAACCAACCCCAGGTTTGAATCAGCATCATCAAGTTGTATTGGTTGAGAAGTATGCTTGAATCAAACCTAGTGTTGATTGTACTGACAAGGATGGAAGTTCCTAGCAATCTCTTGTGGTACTTCAATCTTTCATGGTATATAGATAGGTATCTCTCATGGTAGATAATTAGAAGCAGATAGGTAGAGAGAAAAGTGGGGAAAGAAACATCACCATCCATAATCTCCAACTTAGTAAGATCCAGATCAAGAATATTGATCAAGGGCAACTTAACAGAAGGAGGGAATCTTGGTCGAATGTTACCCCGCAACTTTAAAACCGTAAGTGATGTACAAGTGAAAACTTCATATTGTGACTGAAATTTTGCAATTAACCCACAAGATGTCACTCCCAGTATCAATATGAACGTTAAATTCTCTTGGAGGAGAACCCATCTTCATTCTAGTGAAATACAACCTGGACAAGAAAACCAATATTAACCCATGATTAAATGAAGAATATAAATACTATTTCTTATTTATTAACATCATCTTAAGATAAAAGAAAACTGTATACTATGATCTCAAATACTCTCTCTTTTTTCTTAGAAATATAAAGAGTTAAGAACATGTGATTAAGAAAGAAGAAAAAAATTGGATGGTAAGAATTATCCGTACCCAACGAAGTAATGGTCGAAGGTTCCTTGTACAGAGAAGTTGACAACACCTGCCAAGATTCGACTGTAGCGTGTTCTGTCATGAGCTCTCGGTGCCTCCAGTTCCACCGGTTGGTTCAGAGGAGTAGACCACTCTAGAGGAACAAAACTTCCGATGTACACCGTCGTCACTGCCACGGTGGCTAAGCCCAATAACAACAAGGGACCGCAACCTCACATCTTTAGGGGCAAAGATTTTACGGTCTCAGATCTCGGAATGGCGTTTTACTTCATTTAAACAAGGGAAAATACTCAAAATAATATGTAAACTTTCTTAATTAGTTTCTAAAATGTAATCTATCTCTCAAAAATCATTTTATGTGGTAAATAAATAAGAAAAGTATAAAAAGGTTAAATCAAAGCATGTTGGAATAACTATCTAGTTCATTTTTTATATCCTTATATATGATAGAGAGTGATTATACAAGTGGGTTATTACATTTTTATTGTACCATTATGTATAGAAGTTATAAATTAAATAGGTATACTTGTAACCATAAATCCTTACTAACTAATAGTAATATCCTAATTTTTAATCAAAGTGGTTATCTACGCATGCAAGAATATTGTATGCAAACTTTATTAATTAGTTTCTAAATTTTTTAATTAATGCCTCAAAAAACTTTTTTTTTACAATTTGGATCTATTATTTATTAATAATAATATTGTGTCACAATGTCTTACTTGTAAACATTAATTTTGAACTATTTATTAATTTATTTATTAAAACTTTTTTTTAAGGATTAAAATATATTTAACTTTTGATTTAAATAAATAAGTTAAGAAATAGTTTGAAATTAATGCTAAACACGTAAAATATTATTATGCAATATTATTGTTAGTTAATTAACTGATCCAAATTGAATAGAGTATTATATTGAGACACTAACTAATGGTTTGTAAAAAGATAGAAGTTGAAAATATAAGGGGTGAACAAGTAAGTGATGTATCAACACTCCATTTAATGAAGTGAATTGAAATTTCAATCAATTAAATGACCAAAAAATGAATATACTCATACATATTCCCTTTAAAAACAAAGTCATACCGTGAGTGAAAATGTAAACCTCACCTTCGATTCAACATTCTTGAATTCGTTATATGATTGTTATTGCCATTGCCTTGAATTGAACGAAATCATGTTATATATGTTCCATGCTGCTGAATTTTTGAACCATTTTCGGCTACTATGTTACTTGATGCTGCATTGTCATAAAGTATGGAGCTTTATAATTCTATAGTTTAGATTTTTCACCCAAATTCTTTTTTTTAATAATTTAATTAACACATTCTATCTAGGTCTTAGATCTTCTATATGTAAATATGAAAATAAATTGTACAACACTATTTTATTAAACCTTTTCTGAAAGAAGCACCGCTTGACCTCCTACTAGCGGTGGTTCTTGGATTTGCATAAAGCAGGTTTGTATCTAGCTATCTAACTTATTAGAGCACAAAGGAGGGTTTTTTTTTTTTTGGATCTACTAGCTCTAATACCACTGTTTATTTTGGATAGTGTGTAGGATTGTTGGCATTTGAATAGAAAGATGGTGATATAGAGAGGGAGAGATGAAATGGTTTTTATTGGTTGCTGCTGCTAGTTGGTTGATTAGTGTTCTAGTAATTAGTATGTCGATATATATGCAGGCTTTTCACTGTCTTCTTATCATTCTATATTATATAGGCTTTTTGATCAAACTAGTGTTATTTTAGAAATTATTTACCAAAAGGGATTGTTTTATAACAATTTACCAAAATATGATTGTTTTAGACAACGTGAAATTTTTTATTATTTTTTTGTTGACGTGGAAGGCGTCAGTTGGACTGGCGCTTTCCATAAAAATGCCACATGTCACACACTCATTGGTCACTCATTTGGTGTGACCCGTCTACTGTTTCACTCGTCTGCTGGTCACTTGTCTGCTGAGACTCGTTTGAATCACCCATCTGACAGTCATCAGACGGGTGAAGATCCAGCTTCAAACGGGTGACACCTCTAGCGTCGGCATTTAATGTGGGCCTAGGCCGACGTTACACGTAAAATTTTTATATTTTTTTACAGCGAACCAATGAGTGTGTGACATATGTCATTTTTAATGGACTGGCGCCTTTCATGTCAGCAAAAATAATAATAAAAAATTTCACGCTGTCTAAAACAACCCTATTTTGGTAAATTGTTACAAAACAGTCCCATTTTGGTAAATAGTTTCTAAAATAACACTATTTTGGTTAAAAACCCATACCATATATTCGAATACAATGACATTTATTTAGTTTATATTTTCTCATTTCTTTGCTTGATATCCACTGCTTGATAGTAGATTAATTTCTTTTAGAACTAGGAGAGAGATCTACCATGAAAGATTGCACTGGAGAGATTGCTAGCAGCTTCCATCCTTGTCAGCACATGCCAACCCCAGGTTTGAATATCATCATCAAGTTGTATTGGTTGAGAGAAGAATGACAGAATCAACTCAGTTGGCAAAGAATCACAGCACTGTGCCGAGCTCAAAGAAACATAGGAATGAGAGATTTCATAAGCAAACTCCCAGCGATGTAATGAACTAGAGAGATTCTGAATTGCATTGAAGAATTGCATTTTGTATTGATTCACGTGTATACAATGAATAGCAACCTTGGTATATATAGGACCAGAGGCTAAACAAACTAACTAAAAGATATCAACAAAACTAATCAATAGTCTATCCTTATATGTATATAACAGAACTAGTTATATCAGAATAACAACCACACAAGACTTATAAACGAGACTCGGTTATATCCTATCTTGATTTAGTTACAATAAGAAGATAACTGATATATCTTAATATGATTGCCACATATTCTGTCTTTTCTCCCAACAAAAGAGGCTTTGTAGAACAGGCCTTCTACTTATTATAGGAGTATTGACTAATTAAGTCGTAGAATATTTTCTGTTTTGTACAGTTGTATCTTATCCATTTATCCTTATCTTCTCCTAGTTACTAGTCTTTCTGTTGTATCAATTAAGTAGTTGTAGTCTTTATGTATTTATTCACAAGTTGTATAAAGAGGTTTACGGAAGATATGTTTTATTTCACAATGAACATCTGATACAAGTTGTGAATAAATACAGAAAGACTAGTAACTACTTGATACAACAGAAAGACTCGTAACTACTTGTACCACAAAAAGACTAGTAACTAGTAGAAGATAAGGATAAATGGATATAAGATACAACTGTACAAAACAGAAAATATTCTGAGACTTCGTCAATATTCGTATACTATTTACCTGGTTAAGTTGCCCTTGTTGAAGATTCTTGATCCGGATCTAACTAAGTTGGAGATTAGCGTTGATGTTCCTTTCCCAACTTTTATGTCTGGTTGTCTGCTTCTCGAAGAACTTCATATATTTGAAGACTTGAAAATTTCTATTCATATAAATACACAACATATCGCTACCACTAAGATACTATATGCATAATACATTAAATTGAAAACCACTAAGGTATATATAACCTTGATATAACATGTCCCTAGCCTTTGATCATAATTAAGAAAACTTACTCTTATTGTATAAGAAGTTAGAGACAATAATTTGATGTTAAAACGTCCTCCAAAAAGCTAGAACAAATTGAAAATATAATGATTCTAATATATGCAAAGAGTGGCTCGAGCAAATTGCACGTATTCACGATCTCATAATTTTGGAAAAACCTATATCAATTAGATCAATATAATTTTATTTGATTTTAGTAATTTTTTTAATTTTGGATAATTCTATCTTTCCTTTCCTATTTTGTTTTATCTCGTTTTCGGTTGATGAATCTTTATCCTTTTATCTGAATTTGAAATTAACTAAAATAGAAGCAAAAAAAGAAATTAACTGAAATAAGTTACCTTAAACCATATTTGAATTGAGAATTTTATCTAATCCTAATCTTATTCAACGTCTAAATTTGAATACTTAGAGCTAGTTTTGCTAGGGTCCATTTTTTAAATTCTTAAATATTTTGTGTGACGGGGTGTTTTGTAATATAGATATAAAATATAGGCTAAAGATCACTTTTGGTCCCTTATCTTTATTTTTTTTCGTTTTGGTCCCTTATTTATTTATTTTTTTCGATTTGGTCCCTTATTTTACAAAGTCATATCAATGTGGTCCCTCTTTTATTTTTTGTTTCGAAATGATCCCCTATTTTGCAAAAATTAAACCTATGTGGTCCCTTTTGTTCCGATATGACCACTCTTTTACTTTTTTTTGTTTCAAAATGATTTCTTATTTTACAAAAGTTATATCAACGTGATCCTTTCTATATCACAATTTAAAAGGAAAAGACCATATTGAAACAAAAAAAAAAGATAACGGACCAAATCGAAAAAAATAATAAAAGAGGGACCAAAACGAAAATTAAAAAAAAAAGATAAAAGACCAAAAATGATATTTAGCCTAAAAAATAACAATATAAAAATTACCAACTTGCCCGTTTATAATCTTTCAACAACTTCGAAAGGGACGCGGATCCTCTGTCCCATATTTTTTGTGCCATTCCCTTTCACCCCAATAAACACATGCCACGTCAATTAATGAAAAATATTACTTCTACTTTATAAGTTAACACCGTAACAGCCGTTAAGCCTTTTAACCATGCCCCATTATTCTTTGTTTGGACGCATTCACTGTTCATTTTGGTTCCTATTATAATTTCCTACTCGTCGCTACTCGCTATGAAGGTCTCCTCCTTCTTATCCACCCACATATCCTTCTTTGTAACACACTGTACCCACCATGTTTGAGGCTTGTGATATGAGTTCTGAAAAAAGTTACCAGAAGAGATGAATTCTCGTACTTGCTTAAGAATTGCAAAGAGGTGGGTTATGACCATTTGCTCTTTGCTTTTCATTGTTGGCTACTGAATGCTACTGTCTTTTGAGTTAATGCTCTCTGCTTTTCATCACTTTCACAGAGGGTGCTGATTCTGGTATGTATGTGCTTTTGGACTTTTAGAAGTCAACTTAAATTACGCTAAGGAGAGAATTGATGCTCGCAACGCTCCTTAAGCAAGACTATGGAGACAAGGTTAGGTGGAGTCCCTGGTGGTGCATCAGGGGAGGATATAGGAGGATGATTCTCACAATGAATAGGATATATAAAGGTTATTATATATCTAATGTATATAAATATAAAATATAATTACAAAGAAAGTATTATACAAAGAAATTATAATAGGAACCAAAACTTCTCTTCCAATTGCTGCAAAAATTTTAGTGATAAAAGAGCATATAGTACCTTCAATCCTTCACCATTTCCCCTCGCAAATAAGTAATTTTTTATCACAGGGTATTTTTAATATTTAATCATTTTTACCTTTTGAAAAAGTGCATTCTTTGCGTCCAGAGAAAATGTGCAGATGGTTTAATTGGGTCCTTAGAAACTATGGTCAATGGAGGTAACGGGACATTTGACATAATGCGGCAGGCAGAGAGTAAAAAAATACTGCAAACGGGACTGGCATGTAGGGTTAAAAGACTTAACGGCTGTTACAATGTTAATTTCTAAAATAGAAGTAATATTTTTTCATTAATTGACGTGGCATGCGTTTATTGGGGTGACAGGGAATGGCACAGGAAATATGGGACAGAGGATCCGCGTCCCTTCGAAAGATGGAGTGTTTTGGGCGATGCGGAAATTTTGGATTTACAGGATTTTTATTTAATTTTAGTAATTTTGTTTAAATATTGGATGATTATGTATTTCTGTTACTTAAACTAGACTAAGTCTGTATTTGGAAGAGCTTATAGAGAGCTTATGAAAATAACTTATGATAATAAACCTAGACAAATAGTTTATTAAAATAGTTTATGATCTTTTCGTAAGCTCTTTTTAGCTTATTTCCATAAGTTTGTCAGAGAAGCTTATGAAGATAAGTTATTTTTAGCTTATTTAAAAAGGAGCTTATTGCATAAGCGTTAAATAGGCTGTATATGCAAACGCACCCTAAATTGAGTTATCTTGAAAAGTATATTTTTTTGAGTTTAATTGCTATGCATTGTCAGTGAAAGGTTTTTTACACTGTCAACCAATCAAAAATCATAGTATGAGTGACTTTTAAGTTAATTAGGATAAAAGTCAAATATTTTAACTTATGTTGCAATTTTTAATTGGTTGAATGTGTTAAAAAACTTTATACTGATAGTACATACCAATTAAATCCTATTTTAATTGGTTAATCGTATCCAAACTCTAAATTATTAGTGAAGAATTAAAACTAATTCTGATTAGATGGTTATCCTTGTCAAAAAGTCAAATATTTAGAAGTCAAGTAAGGAAAAAGAAGAATAAGTAGATATTTAGACATACAACTCTCATTCTTTGATTTTCTTGTGTGGTTATTTGAGATTTCTGAAATGCTCTTTTAATATGAGAGAGCCTGCTTAGTGTACTCATTTTCAGTTTTTTATTTCCAATAAAAAATAGAGAAAGGTTTAAAAATATATTTGGTTGAATTTTTAAAAAAAATTTTTTTTTTAATATTTTTAGTTTTTTCTATTTATATTTTTTAAATAAAAAATAAATGTGAATGTGTTATTTCCAAAAGGGGGTCTCATAGCTACCTCAACTATAACCATATATCATGACCCAAATTTAGCAGTCATGACCGGTCGAAAGGAAAAACCTTTCCTTCCCTCTTCGCAGCCTATCAATCCCACATAATTCGTTTCATCCAAAGTATAACAAATTATATTCATTAAAATGTCAAATAATGAATATAATAAATCAGATAAGCTACAACCAAATAGTCATCCAATACCTACACCCTCGTCAATTTATCATTTTCAAACTCACAATAGCAAAATTCAAACGAGCTTCATAAAAGACTATTGAAGATCACACAACTCCATACAAAATAAGTATATAAATATAAACACATAAGATAACTCATTACATAGCTCACCACTTAACAACACATATAATATATTTCCAAGCATTTAAAATCAAACTAAGAGAATAAACATCAACGGGTAACAACTCTTTAAATCATTAATCATTAATCATCATAAAACACCTCATAGATATACTACATTACCATTATCATATATTCTCCTTCAAAGTAATAACCGCAATTACATAAATAATAATAGAGTCTCATCATCCCTTAAATATACTTTATCAATCTCAACATATCAAATTAATAAACATACTTTAACTCAACTTGCATATTCATCACCTTAACATAAATCAAACTCAACAAATTCCATAACCACCTCATCATAATATCCAATATTATGATAATCATAAGCATAATATCATAATCATACATGTCCATATATAAACCTCATTGTCCATACCTTTACAAAAGTTCAAGCAGAGGGAGGCTTCAACATCACATCCCAGTTGCACAGCCCCTGCAGCAGCAGTCACCTTCGACTCCTCCCCCGCCGTTCGTTTTGGTAGCGGAGGGGCAAGGAGAGGATCCAGAGGAGGACCCTGAGGAAGAGGAGGAGAAGGATCCTCAGGAGACCCCTGAGTACCACCTTCGGAGGCCTCTGAGCCTCAACCTCAGGAAAATGGGAATGCAGATTCCCTTGATTCTTCTTCGGACGTAGATGTTGAACCCTCTCTCGGGGGACTGTCCAACGGGTTTCACTAGGCGTTGACCAGCTTAGGGTGCTAGTTTTTGAGGTAGCGGTTTTTGGGTAGTTTGTTAGCGGCTACTGATGACCATGAGTTTTAGATGTGATTTTCCAGATTACCGCTGCCTAGTTTTTAGAGTTGATAGCATTTTCTTTCTGTTAGTTTCTTTTTGAAAGGGACATGTTGTCCACAATTTATCTATGTATATAACTTCTTGATGATGCATATATATATACGAGTCATATTGATATTGATCTGAGTATTTGTTGTTTACTGCTTAAGGAAGAAAAAAATTTATCACGTTTTTCATAGTAAGTAAGATATAACTAAAGAAATTCTGTTTTCCGAAAGTAATCAGCAATCTTTATTTCGTGTTTTATTACGTTTTTGGGTAACAAATGAGACGTCGAGTTTAGGATGTCACACCTGTTTGTTGTACTGTGGTATTTTCTTTTTGGTAAAAGTTGTATATACTGTATTATTTTAATTGAGGAAACAGATGATTGTGTTTGGCCTTCATTAGAGATTGTTGCATTATGTTTCTTTTGTAGATGCTCATGTTTGGGCTTTGATTTTGCGGGGCTTCTTCAAGCAGGTGTTGATAACAAGGTTTTGATGTGATGATTACCTATCTTTTAAGTGTTCTTGCTTCTTTTGCTTCTCTGTACATATTCAACTGTAATGATTCAACTCTCTTGTTCCTGAATCATAAGATAGATGTCATAGCTGGTGTGCCTTTCTTATTTGTATTTTTAAAATGACTTCATAATTTTCTATATTGAAGCCAGTGAATTATGATTCTATGTTGTTTATCAATATTTGCTTTTTCTTGATATTTTTGTAATTACAAACTAGGTAGAGAATATATAAGTGAGAACTTTACAAACCTATATTATCGTTAGCGGCAAATAGAGACTTGAAAATGTACGAGTACTCAAATGTTTTGGACGAGTCAGTGAGAATCGTTGTATAATATTAATAAATTAGGAGATGTGATAGTGAAATATATTAAAAAAATTTAAATTTTGTAATTTTTAAGTTTTAAATTTTAAATTTTTTTACAATATTTTTACATTTGTATTATTGAAAAATTCGCTGATGTTTATTTATTTACGACATTTTATATTGACATCCCAATTTTTAAAATATATATTCAAAAACAAAATTTTATAATTAAAGGTAATTAAATTACTTTATTCAAATAAAAAATTTAAAATACAAGATATTTGAATTATTCTATCCAAATAAAATATTTTTAAAATGAAGGGAATCATATTGAAGACGGTAGCATATTTAATCCTTCCTCCAAATGATTTAAATAATATATCTCAATTTTATAAATACAACAATGGCCCTCCATGACAATTTCCCCGCATTAAAATTTTCCCCAAGTTAGCAAAATATTGTTAGACATCTTCCTTTTTGTTCCCCACTTTCTGAGGTATAGAACTGTTACAGAATCAAAATGTTGGCTATTTTTCATAAGGCTTTTGTTCACCCACCTGAAGAGCTTAAGAGTCGTGCATCTTACAATGGTATGAAGAAGCCTAAGGTTCCTGAGGAAACTCAGAGATTCTCTTTCTCATCATCCTCACAACACTTTATCTATGACTTTTGGTCAAGCGACTATTTTGGCCTAGGTCGCCGTGAACGACCTTTCTTATTCATCAAAGGATCCATTTTTACTGTTCAAAGACACTAGCGATGTCAATTTTTTTGGGTAAGCTTTTTAATTAATTTTTAAAACAATTGAAATGCGATCTATTAATCTAACCTTTGTAATGTAACGTGTTTGACTAAAAGTCTAAAAGCAAAGAATTCTGACCCACTCCCAACTGTAGCACTACAGTCCCTTCATGGTGTGGTGGTCACTGCTTATACGTGTTTGAATAAAGGTTTTTTTTTTTCTCTCTCTCTTGGACTCTTGGGGATTTTCCTCTTCAGTTACTCTTGAAAAAAGCTTTTTTTTTCCATCTCATCAAACTCTTCTTCTCTCTTCTCTATTTTCTGGAACTCTCTCTTCTCCCTTCTCTCTTCACTCCTCACTCTCAAATCTTTTTTGTTCATTTGCTTTAGTTTTTCTTGTGGGTGGTGGGGACGACGATGGTTTGGATCTGGGACTGTTCTTTTGGGGTTCGGTGGTGGTGCGGTCTTGCAGGCTCGCATTCGTTATCGACCGGCCATGGTGGCTGCGGTATGGGTCCGATTTGCCTATGGATCGGTGAGAAGCTTTTCTCAGCCAAACTCATTCAAGAAGGTTACTCTGTTAATATTTAGTGGTTTTGGCATAAGAATTAGGATTTATTCCGGTTAGCTAAATCTTGTGATTGTTCCCTCATTTGATCTCCTGCCATGAAAGAAAATAGAACTGCCCCAATCTTATGTTTCTCAGTCCGTTTCTCACTTTGAGAATAATCGAAATCTGCATTAATATCGATTTATTTTTCCTCATTCAACTGACTGGAGTGTCCATCGGTTTTGTAACAAGATTTATCCATGCTCTCTTCATACTCAATAAACATGACTATTGATTACAGAGAAGACGGAGGTTAGCGCTTATTTGAGTTGCTATTCCCCTTTGCAGAACCATGAATGAGAAAGGGAGAGAGGGAGAAATGAAGCTACTAGGGTGTGGGAGAAACTATGAGTAAGCTTCCTCCATCCCTTTTCTACAGTTTTCTTCTTTGATCTTCAAACCCTCATGTCTTTCTTTTCTTCTTTTGAGCAATAGAAGAAGGAGCATAGAAGAAGAAAAAAATTAGGGGAAACATTTTCTTTCAAAAATCAAGGGTTATGAGTAAGCTCGAGCTAAGGGCCCAACCTGTTAGATTTTTTGGGTCACATATGTAATGTATAAATGTGTTAGAGCCATTATTTAATTGATCAAAATTAAAGTGGTCTATTTAATATAAAGTTTATGGCTAAAGGCATAATTGTCATGAAAGTTATTGTGTAGATACCATAAGCAATATTCTAATTTGATGAGGGACCAAATTAGAAATATTGAAACTTATGATGTAACTGCCAGAAGTTACATAAAGGGGTTATGGTCCCCAATTTGCAGAGTGACTTATAGAACGTGTAGAAGAACAGTTTTCTGTTCTTATCTCTCTTCATCCCCATCAGAAGAGAATACTAAAAAGGGAACCTTAGGCGCTCTGTAATTGGAAGATCACATACCCATTCTCAATTTCATTACCATCATTGATTCCCAATGGCAAACTCAGGTACGCTTCTGCATTCTATTTTCATCATGAATTGGTATGGGGTTTTCGATTATATTTGGGTAGAAGCATGTGGTTAGGCACAATTCTTGTTTTGCTAAAAACCCATCAAGTGGTATCAAAGCCACCCATACTTGATTCATGTGTGATTATTTTGGGAATTTTGAAATTAGGGTTCTAAAATTGGGATTTTTTGATCTCCCATGATCTGAATTTATTTTCATGAATAGTGTTATCTGTTTTATGATGTCTTTTGCTTTTGTTTGGAAAATCTCCCATTCCACTCTTAAATTATTCTGAACGTGGGCCGATAGAATATTTTTTTTCCTCACGTTCTCTCCATTCTTTGGTCTTGGACGATAATGGCAGATTTAGTTTGCGTCACTTGACGCTATTGTTGCTATTTTCAGATGAAGGCTACATTTGAATTGCTTCAAATCAGGCTATATTGTAAATTGCTCAATTGCTCCCTAGCGTAAAATGCAAGCCTGTAAAAAAAAAAAAAAAAATTCCCCTTCAAATAACGTTCTTTATCTTTTATGCGTCATTTGGCCACAATTCATGCTTATGAAACAGAATGGTTAACGGGCAGGCCGTGTTACGTTTCACGACCGTACGACCGTGTCCCTTAAAAATTTTTTTTTTTTAAAATTCGAATATGATACATCAGTGTTCAAATTTTGGTTACAGTTTGTATATTTTATACAGTTGTTTAGCATTTTAAATGAGCCAATTGAATCAAGAAGTCGCCAAAGTGACATCTCTTTTGTAGATTATTCATAAAAAATGTTAAATGTTTGTGTGTGTGTTTATCCATGCGAGTATTAATCGGCCCAAAGGAAAGTTAATACTTGGCTGGATTGCATACACACTTGTGATGATAAAAATGTGATAATTATGAGGTTTTACATGTGAATAATAAATCAATCCAAAGATGGGTTTATTGTTTGACATGTTTTATTATCAATGTTTGATCATTACAACAAGAGTACCACTAGCAATTAATATTACTGTCCCAAAGGCTTGATATTAATGGTGCACTAGATATCTTGAGATGGGTTATACCATTATTTGAACATATTGATGATTGAATTTTTATTATGATGTGAGTATAATTATGTTGTTTATTTGTTCTCTTTTCAGCTACTATTGCTTCAATATCTGCTAATCTGAATTCGGTTCCGGTCCTTAATGGTACAAATTTTAATGACTGGAAAGAGAACATGGAAATTGTTTTTGGCTGCATGGATCTTGACTTTGCATCAAGGATGGAGCAACCCCCTTCTCCTACGGACTCTAATACCTCTGAAGAGAGGAAATATTATGAGAAGTGGGACCGCTCCAATCGCATGAGTCTTATGATCATTAAGCGTGGCATTCCAGAGGTCTTTAGGGGTGCTATCTCTGAGAGATAACAAGTGCCAAAGATTTCCTTGCTGAAATTGAAAAGCGCTTTGCAAAAAGCGATAAGGCGGAAACAAGTACTCTTCTTCAGAACTTGATTTCCATGAAATATCAGGGCAAAGGAAATGTAAGAGAATACATTATGGGAATGTCAAATATTGCTTCAAAACTTAAGGCACTAAAGCTTGAGATGTCGGAAGACTTGCTCATACATTCAGTATTGATTTCTCTTCCTTCATAGTTCAGTCAGTTTAAGATATCTTATAACTGTCAAAAGGAGAAATGGTCTCTTAATGAGCTCATTTCATACTGCGTGCAAGAAGAGGAAAGGTTGAAGCAAGAAAAGACAGAAAGTGCTCATTTTGCTAGCATCTCTAAAGACAAGGGCAAAAGGAAGTAAACTGAGGAGTCCAAGAATGAAGCTGCTAAGGGTCCAACACAAAAGAAACAAAATCAGGGTGACAACTGTTTCTTTTGCAATATGCCTGGACATGTAAAGAGAAATGTATCAAATATCACGCTTGGCGTGCAAAGAAGGGTATGTTTCTTACCTTGGTTTGTTCTGAGGCAACTTAGCTTCAATACCTAGAAACACTTGGTGGTTAGACTCCGGTGCCACTACTAACATCAGTGTTTCAATGCAGGGTTGCCTGAACTACTGAAAGCCAAGTGATGCTGAAAGACGCATATATGTTGGAGATGGCAAGTCGGTGGAAGTGGAAGCTATAGGGCATTTTAGATTATTATTGTGTACTGGATTTTATTTGGATTTGAAAGACACTTTTGTTGTGCCGTCATTTAGACGGAATTTGGTTTCGGTTTCTTATTTGGACAAATCAGGTTATTTATGTTCATTTAGAAACAACGGATTCAGTTTGTCTTTTAATTCAAATATTGTTGGAACTGGTTCACTTATGGCTTATGATAATCTATATTTGCTTGATACTATAGCTACTTATAGTGAATCCTTAAATGTGGAATCACGTGGTACTAAGCATAAAAGTGATAATACCAGCTCAAGAGCCTTATGGCACAAGCGTCTAGGTCATATCTCTAAAAATAGAGTTGAACGACTTGTGTCAGATGGGATCTTGGATTCCATTGACTTCACGAACTTTGATGTTTGTCTTGAATGCGTTAAAGGTAAACAGACCAAAACAAAGAAATTAAGTGCATATAGAGCTACGGACGTCTTAGAATTGATACATACGGATATTTGTGGGCCATTTCCTACACCTTCTTGGAATGGTCAACCAAATTTTATTTCATTCATAGTTGATTACTCTAGATATGCATACCTATTTCTTATACATGAAAAGTCCCAATCATTGAATGTGTTCAAATCATTTAAGGCTGAAGTTGAGAATCTACTCAGCAAAAGAATTAAGAGTGTCAAATCTGATCGTGGTGGTGAATATTACGGCAGATATGACAGTTCAGGTGAACAACGTCCGGGACCTTTTGCCAAGTACCTAGAGGAATGTGGAATCGTCCCACAGTACACCATGCCGAGGTCACATAGCATGAACGGTGTGGCTAAAAGACGAAAGCGGACTCTCAAGGATATGGTAAGGAGTATGATTTGTCCCTCTACCTCGCCAGAGTCACTATGGGGAGAGGCATTAAAGACTGCAGCTTACATTCTAAATAGAATGCCAACCAAGGCAGCTGCCAAAACACCTCATGAGCTTTGGATCGGGCGAAAGCCTAGTCTGAAACATTTTCATATATGGGGATGTCCAGCTAAGGCAAGGCCTTATAGGCCAAATGAAAAGAAACTGGAATCTCGAACAGTGAGCAGCTACTTTATTGGTTATTTTGAAAGATCTAGGGGCTATAAATTTTATGATCCCAAATTTAAGACAATTTTTGAGACGGGAACTGTCACGTTCTTTGAGGATATTGAGTTTGGGGGGAAGAGTAAGGTTAGAGACTTTGTCTGAGAGGAAGAATCAGTGACAATTCCAGTACCGATTCATACAGTTGCTTTTGATGAAGCAAGTTCGGAACCTCTACAAGACATTGTTGTTCAATCTCCCGTTCAAGATGATCTGGTTGTTAATGAAGAACAAACTCAAGATCCTCAAGAACCTGTGCTTCAGGAGCCAATACCTTTGCGGAGATCCACTAGAGAAAGGAGAAGTGATATTCCAGATGATTACATGGTATTTCTCCAGGAACATGAGGAAAATAATGGTATGATGGAAGAAGACCCAATCAACTTCCGTCAAGCCATGTAAGATTCCAACTCAGAAAAGTGGATTGAAGCGATGAAAGAGGTGTATAAGTCCATGCAAGACAATAAGGTTTGGGAACTTGTCCCATTACCAGAAGGTGTAAAACCCATTGGTTGCAAATTGATATTTAAGACCAAGCGGGATTCCAAAGGTAATGTGCAGAGGTATAAGGCTCGTCTTGTGGCTAAGGGTTATACCCAAAAGGAAGGGATTGACTTTAAAGAGACTTTCTCTCCGGTTTCATCGAAAGACTCTTTTAGGACAATCATGGCTCTTGTTGCACATTATGATTTGGAGCTCCATCAGATGGATGTCAAGCCGGCGTTTCTCAATGGCAACATTGATGAGACAATCTATATGGTGTAGCCAGAAAACTTTGTGTCGGGAGACCCAAAGAATATGGTTTGCAAACTGACAAAATCCATATATGGGCTAAAACAAGCGTCTCGTCAGTGGTACCACAAGTTTCATCAAGTAATTCTCTCATTTGGTTTCGAGATGAATGTTGTTTGACGATTGTGTGTATCACAAATTCAATGGGAGAAAGTACATTTTCTTGGTCTTATATGTTGATGACATACTGCTTGCCACTAATGATATAGGCATGTTGCACGAAACCAAGAGATTTCTATCAAGAAACTTCGAAATGAAAGATCTTGGTGACGCCTCCTTTGTATTAGGAATTCAGATACACCGGGATCGATCTCGGGGTACTCTAGGATTGTCACAAAGGAGCTATATCGATAAGGTACTTAAAAGGTTTGGCATGTAGGAATGTAAACCGGGGGATACTCCAATTGCTAAGGGAGACAAATTTAGTCTCAATCAGTGCCCAAAGGGAAACTTAGAAATTCAGGAAATGCAGAAGATTTTCTATGCATCAACTGTAGAGAGTCTGATGTATGCCCAAGTATGTACGCGTCTGGATATAGCATACATTGTTGGGATGTTAGGCAGATACTTAAGCAATTCAGGAATGGATCATTGGAAAGCAGCCAAGAAGGTTATGAGGTATTTAAAGAGAACAAAGGATTATATGCTCACATATAGGAGGTCAGATCATTTGGAGATCATTGGGTATTCTGACTCTGATTTTGCTGGATGCCAAGATAGTAGGAGATCCACTTCAGGCTATATCTATCTGTTGGCTGGTGGTGCGGTTTCTTGGCGCAGTGCCAAGCAAACTCTAGTTGCTTCGTCCACCATGGCAGCAGAATTTGTAGCATGTTATGAGGCATCTAATCATGGGATTTGGCTGAGGAACTTTGTCGGTGGGCTGCGAATTGTGGAAGAAATTGAAAGACCACTTAAGTTATAATGTGACAACAAATCAGCCATCTTATATTTCGACAATAATAGAAGCTCGATCAAGTCAAAACACATTAACATCAAGTTCCTAGTTGTTAAGGAAAAGGTACAAAGTGGACAGATTTCCATAGAACACTTAGGGACAAACTTCATGATAGCAGATCCTCTTACAAAGGGTCTTCCACCCAAGGTCTTTCATGAGCACACTGCTCACATGGGTGTTTTACAGTTTGAGGAATCTTTGGTTTAGTGGGAGTTAGTCATTTATATATTTTGTGTTCTATATTTGATATTAAGTATGCATACTTTTGTATTTGGATATTTTTCTGATCAGATATAAAGTTTGATATTCAGTTCATTATACTTTGTACAATAAGGTTATTGAATGATCTCACTAAGGTAAAGTAGGACCAGTTGAAAATTGACATGTATAGGCTAACTTCATGTGATTTTCATGCTACACATTTCATGACGAGTCCATGTCATTTAGTTGTGTCAATATTAGTAATCATTGATAGGTTTAGTTATGATTGATATGACGAAAACCGCTTTGGTTCTTTGCATTGATATAACTAATGGATTAGATTAGTTGGATATGCCTAAGGTATATAATGGCATTTTTGAGCTCATAAAATCTAACACATTTGTAAGGATACATATGTTACCAGTGGGAGATTGTTAGATTTTTTGGGTCACATATGTAATGTTTGAATGTGTTAGGGCCATTATTTAATTAGCCAAAATTAAAGTGGTCTATTTAATATAAAATTTATGGCTAAGGACATAATTGTCATGAAAGTTATTGTGTAGATACCATAAGCAATATTCTAATTTGATGAGGGGCCAAATTAGAAATATTGAAACTTATGATGTAACTGCCAGAAGTTACATAAAGGGGTTATGGTCCCCAATTTGCAGAGTGACTTATAGAACGTGCAGAAGAACAGTTTTCTATTCTTCTCTTTTTTCCCCATCAGAAGAGAATCCTAAAAAGGGAACCTTAGGCGGTCTGTAATTGGAAGATCATATACCCACTCTCAATTTCATCACCATCATTGATTCCCAATGACAAACTCAGGTACGCTTCCGCATTCTATTTTCATCATGAATTGGTATGGGGTTTTCAGTTATATTTGGGTAGAAGCATGTGGTTAGGCACAATTCTTGTTTTGCTAGAAACCCATCACAACCCCCTTTGTATTTTGAAACTTTTGGTTTCTTTGGATGTTTGTTTGGTGAGGGAAATGTGTTGTTTGTGATGAAGGTATGCCATGAATTTACTGAGTATTTTTATCATATCTTGTGATGTGAAGTATTTATAATTTATAATAATGTGTATGTATGATCTAAAGGAAGGTGTGATGAACTCATAGTATAGTGTGTGTGCTGGGTACTGCGTAAGGGGTAAGAGATATCCCATCTGTTTTCAATCAGCAGCTCACGCTGCATTTCTGTGATGCTACCCGAGGCAGCACTCGTGCTTCGGCAACATGATAAAACGGGGAATAATTCAATGAAGGGAGGAATCCACTTATTGGAGTGTTATCTTCGTGGGTGGTAATATGAAATTGAGCAAGAGAACTCCGAGACTTTGCTTGATTTCCCCTGTACGCTTGCAAAGGTTGCAAGTGGGGGGCGTGGTACGCAGCTCTAATAGCATTATTTTGCTCGAAATTCTGGCAAGGGAGTCGAGGCATAAATGCCAAAATACTGGCTGGGCATTTTTTCTTTTTCTTTCCTGTTGCTAATAGTGGCTGAAGGAGGCTTTGTAATTTATTCTGTTCACATAGCAATGTAGCACCGATTTCTTTTTATGAACATATGATGGTAGTTCATGCACCAATCAGATTTAATCAATTGCTTTTGGTGAAGCAACATTGCCATTCAAGCAAAGTCCTTTTATATCAGTAAATTACCAAAGTCTACGAGCTTCTAGCTGATAAGGCATAGAAATCATGTGACTAGGTTGCTTCATATTTACTTTCATGTCCTCTTCTGGTTGCATCTTTGTTTCCATTAATTTAGAGAAAACAAAAGTTGCATTTGACTTAAAAGAAAAGGCCATTCATGAGATGTTTCCGTGGGCAATTGAGTATAATTGATCTAAACAAAAAGGCCAAGACTTTTTAGCCGTGCTGTAACGTGTGTGTCTATATATATATTTATGCTATGGAGTATTCTAATGCTATTATGTTCTTTTGTTTTTTGAAAACAAAATATTTCAATTTTGTTTAGGAATAAGAATAATAAACAATTAGCAATTTTCATGTAGCTATTGGTTGCAGTTATAAGTACCTACGGGTATGAGGGAGATGAGTTTGATGAGAGAAGGGCTCATTCAAAAGCAAATATTCTTAGTCAAGCAATTGAAAAAGGCCTTTAACGATGACGAAATCATTAGAGTTTTAAGCACAAAAAGCAAGAAGTAGCTATGTGTGACTTTCAATGCTTTTAGAAACATATATGACACAACAATTACTAAGGTAATATAAGTTGATATATTATGTTCTCCAAACAGAGTATAAGGAGAAGAAACACACACACATCACCAATATTAGAAATTCCTATGCTAAATAATTATTAAAGAAATGATTGTACCCTTTATTCAATTGCAAGTGAGGTCGTAGAGTCATGAAAATTATGAACTGAATCTGGTATTAAGTATTTTTTAAAGATTGTTGTGACTGTACAACTAATGGAAAAGGATGGATAGGTTGAAGTTTTAATTATATGCATGAGTGAAGTATATTAAAAGAAATTTATATTTTATTGTAGTAAGGGAGTAAAATAGTACAATATGTTATCATTTGTTCAAATATTATGCTTAGGTTCATTATCAACTATTGGCCCCAAGTTTGTTCCATTTACTTCTGGCCCTACGTATGCGTAAAACTCTTAAATTTTAGGATCTGCTTCTGAGGCAGATGTATGTTTGTTTCATTCTTTTTAACTTTTGAAATAGACAAAGTTATGAATGGCCACTCCCGAACTAATGATACAAAAACATTGGTATCCTTTGATCATCTTAGGGATTATTAGTCGGTCCAATTGATGAATACTTAGTAGCACTGTATACTACCATTCGTTGCATTTAGTATCCCCACAGGACCAAAGATACTCTGCCAAGGTAACTAGAGTTATGAAATTATGTTAATAACTATTCCACATTTTATATTGTTTTTTCAATAGCTTCTATTAAACGTGTATACCTTGACTTGATTTAGGTGTTACGCCTTGCTATGAATGTTTTGGTAAATGAAGAGCATTCTCTGAGCCGTGTTATCATCACTCGTGCAGAGAAGGATTTAAGTGAAATCAAGGATCTCTATTTCAAGAGAAACAATGTCACCCTCGATAATTTTGTGGCTACGGACACATTAGGAGATTACAAGACTTTTCTTCTAGCATTCTTAGGAAACAATTCAGTTTAACTTATTCTTATCTGAATTTAGCAGAACTTCTTAACTAGGATTAGTTTAGCATATCTTTAAAATTGAGAATGAAAAATTTAAAGACTTTTAAAAAGAAAAATGTTATATAAACCAATAAACTATTTGACTTTTGCCACCACAATAAGGTGGCTTATCTACATATAGCGGGCTTGATTCATGTATTTGCAGACATCTTTTTGCAGAATTATCTTATATTCTATTTGGTTGCTAACATATTCCTTATATTCTATAATGTACATTGGTTCCATTGCTTTTCATTATCTAATTGGATCCTCTCTGATGTAGAAGCATGATCAAGCTCATGTATACATGAAGGATATTTATGGATGCTATCACTGTCAATATGTGAAGATAGTAAAGTGGTCCCACATGTGTTCTTCGTTTTAATATTTGGTTTTACCTAAGGAGGCCGATGACATTATAGGGAGTGAAAAAAGGGTTTATTTTCACTTAATTCCACGTGTGCTGAGGGAAAAGTTGAGGGAAAAAGGGTTTTTTACTCAAATATTTTAATTCAATTAGAGGCTGCATTTTTTTAATAAAAAATCTATTCGTGCATCAAATCCCATTAAAAAATGCAGTCTTATTTATTCCGATCAATAAAATAAAATTTGATTCTATATCAAAATGAGGGATAATTACTCATTGATAATTGATTTAGATGTTATAATAATCAATTTTAAAGGAAAGTTGACTCGTGCGTCGCGCACGGATGATAGATACTAGTTGTATAATATAATTAGAAGGCTTCAAGAGTGTACAATGTCCAACGTGGACACAATAACTATTTTGAAATATCTTTTCTTCATGTACAGGTTACATAGTTAAACCCACAAACTTGTGTCACTATTCCATCTTTATCTTTATACATGAGCACTATGTGCACCATAGTTAATTTTTTTTGAATTTTAACTAAAAAAAAAAAAGAAATTCATTCAATCGTACATTACAAAATATTGCTATTGTTTAGCAAGATAAAGTGCAACTATAACCAGATCCAAGGGATTTCTAGGCCAGAGGTAGTCTCTCGAAATGGCACGGGATTTTGTTCAGGAATACATTCAAGGCAACCCACGAAATTTGCATCAGGGGTACCAGATCATTCCCCAAAGCCGTATTAGCCACAACCTCGAATGCAATTCTATGCAGGTGGATGCAGGCTGTTTCCCAGATGGCACGATTGGGTGGGGATGTGAAACTAAAAACCAAACAGGAGATGTGTAAGGTGGATTTTGTTCAGGAGTACATTCAAGGCAACCCACAAAACTTCCATCAGGGGCACCAGATCATTCCCCAAAGCCGTATTAGCCACAACCTCGAATGCAATTCTATGCAGGTGGATGCAGGCTGTTTCCCAGATGGCACGATTGGGTGGGGATGTGAAACTAAAAACCAAACAGGAGATGTGTAAGGTGGATTTTGTTTCAGGAGTACATTCAAGGCAACCCACGAAATTTGCATCAGGGGCACCAGATCATTCCCCAAAGCCGTATTAGCCACAACCTCGAATGCAATTCTATGCAGGTGGATGCAAGTTGTTTCCCAGATGGCACGACTGGGTGGGGATGTGAAACTAAACCAAACAGGAGATGTGTAAGGTGGATTTTGTTCAGGAGTAGATTCAAACCAATCCACGAAATTTGCATGGATGTGTAACTAAAAACCAAGCAGGAGATGTCCTTCTAGCAGCTAGCAGAAAAGAAGCCATTACAACTGACCCTATTCTGGCTGAAGCCTTAGGGGTAAGGTGGTGTCTCCAACTTGCTATTGATCAACAGCTGCAAAGGGTAGCTATTTTCACTGATGCTTTAGTGGTTGTTAACTGCATTTATGAGAAATCCTTCATAGCCGTGATTGACAATGTAATACAAGATTGTACGCTGTTGATGAGTCTTTTAGATGTTGTTTCTGTTTCTCATATAGGTAGGCATCTTAATGTGGATGCCCACAATTCGGTGGGAATAACAAATTGTGTGGGTTCAAGGACCTGGTTGGGGCATGTCCCACCCCTAGATGTCTCCAACTGTTATTCCTCGGTTATCAAACAATGAATGATGTTTATGTTGACGTTCAAAAAAAAAAAAGTGCAACTATAAAAACATGCCCAAATGGTGCAACAAAAAGTGAACCTAAAATACTTACACAGAGATTAAGTCTTTTACTTACCATTACACAAATAGGAGTAGAGCGGCAAAACACCATAATTGTTAAGCAGTAAGTTGCTACTATTGTTCCCAAAGCAACCTAAATAAAAGCCGTTAATAGGGCATAAAAGTCTTCTACAAACTGGCACCTAGAACTGAAGTAGAAACTTAAGCTACAATAAGGCCCCTTCATCCTTTCTTCCTTGTTACCATCCCTACACATACCATCAATGATGCACAATGTCCTTGAAATTACGGTTGCAAATCTATAATTCAAAAAGAGCCCTGTTAGACTTGAAAGAGAAGTAGTAGAATTTTTTTCTTGACAGAACAAACACTAGCAGGATTAAGAAAACAAATCAAGAACAGCAAAAACACAAAGGATAAATAATGCAACATGCTCAAAAGTGCAGCCAATCCCTTTGTAAACAAAGAAGAAATTAGCTTCAACCCCGATGCTAAGAATACAAGCCCGCAGTCCTGTACCATGGGTGATACAATGGCTGTGTTATTAAAGATGAGATTCTATAGCAATGACATTATCAGGTATAGAAATAGAAAACACTCCCACAATTTGCATGTTTATCAGTGATTAACTAAACGTTATGTCCCTAATTCAATGTATACAAAACAAAATTGTCAATAAAGCGAGAGATCTTATCCAAGGTTGTCAGACTCGCGAGTCTAGGTTGACTTGTGGAGGGGGGTAGACTTGACACGAGTCTTCCTAATATACAAAAAACCTATAAATGACATATATACATACCACAAAAGTAACAAAGCCAACTAAGATCATCATAAATTCATAATCATTAAAAATTAACATCATGTAGTCATTATCCAAATCCAAATAGTTGCTTCAACCTCATATCCACTTGCTTCAACCTCAAAATTTTAGATAAGACTCTAAAGTTTGCAACCTATCTTGTTCTCATCGCTAAGTAATTGTAAGCTAGAAGCTTTCATCATGGGAAGGTAAAAGTACAACAGCCAAGACTCAATAAAAGACCAGAGAATTTCAGTAATGAGATGTTCAAGAGGAAAGTTTCCTATATACAGACAGCAATAAAACAATCCTATTCATTTCTAGTATTCCATATCTGTAACGAGATATTGCATTATATGAAATTAATGTCATGTTTGAAGAAATAAAATAATTCTAGTTGTTTTTTCTCTGCATTTTGTTTAAAAATATTTGAAGACCAATCCAATAATAGAATATTCAGGAGAGATTCCATTAACTTGGAAAACCATCTTTTAGCCTACAATAAATATAAAATCAAAACAACTTCATCCAATCCATACATTTCAATCCAACCATTAGCAATATCCCATAGATACTCTTCCAAAAAAAAAAAATAGTGAAACTATGGCACCACCAAAAGTATTAACACAATATACTTATATCTCCCTACTTCAAATGGCAAGAGTTTAAAACAACATAGATGATTTAAAATAAATTCAGATAATCTACATGCCACAGAAGAACTTAACTGCAACAAGGTGAAACCAAGCTTTCAACATAATCCATGGTACTTTTCCAACATATGTAATTGGGGAGTTCAGTTCGTTCTACTCTATTATCTCTGTGATGATACAGAATTGCTTGCGACTCAGAAACAGTTGCCATTATCAGGACATCACCATTCTCAGACATGCACAATGGTAACCAAGGATAACTAAAATCATAGCAATCAATTTGAAGATCCTGATAACTGATTTTCATGAATTGAGTCCACGACTTTTCAACTCCAAACTCCTTCATTTGCCATACCACAAAATGGGTTTCCTTGCAATCATGAGAAAAACACAGGCAATCCATCAAAACCCCAATAGTTGGCTCAACAGCAGGGGCTTCATGAAGAAGAGGCAGCAATAATTGTGTGTATGTCTCCATCCCCAGATCAAGCGAAACAATTACCAATTGAGCAATGCTAATAGTATCATCCCATATATAGCTGTTGCGCAATGCTAACCAATTAAGAGTGCCATTAAAGTACACCCCATCGTTCAGCCCTGGAATATGGGGAGTATCAAAGGGAACAACAGGAAAACTAGGAATGTTTCTCCAACAATTGTCACCCAAGCTGCAAATTTTGACCTTGATTTTCTGTGACTCCTGCTTAGCTTTACGATCAAAACGGAATGCTAATACCTTGTAAGTGTCAGTTAAATTATCATAACCAAATGCAAACCTATAACTATCATCATCTTTGTCACGTAAACCTGTCAAATATCTAGATGTTAACTTCGTGGCTGGGTTCCATAAATAAAACCTGTATTTTCGTTTAATAAATTGATAAAAACAGAGCAATCCATTGCAGGAACCAACAACAAATTGGTAGACGCTGTTGCCGATTAATGGGAAGCAATTATTTTCATTAAAGGTGGATAGTTGGCTCCACGGTAAAGAACGCGCGGAGCAGGGAACGACAACCAGATAGACATCTTCCAAATTGTGGGAATCTTCGTTTACCCACACTAATAAGAGGTTGGGGTTTTTAGCAGATCTATGAAGGTGCAATCTCACGAAATCAGGATCTAATATTTGGGATTTCCACGACTTACACACGCACTTGAACTGCATAAGAGATTTCACAGGTAGCCATGACAGGATTTCCACGATCAGGTCATCAGGGAAGACTGGAGATGGAAGCGCTTTGCGCTGACGTGACGCCGATGGCGACTGGGTTTTCATGAGAGCAACAGTTGTGAAGGGAACGTACCTTATCAGATGAGTTAGCTTCAATCTCTAAGCTTGGTGAAGGGTTTGATGAGTGGTTGTGATTCCTTGAACCATTCGAACCCTTCTGAGATTGGATGTGTTGTTGAACTCGGAGTTCTAGATGTTTCTAGAAATAGCCGCCTCCCTGGGTAGAAAACTAATCCGATTAAAATCAAATTGTTTTGTTTTAACACCGAAGCTATTAACTATATTTCAAACTCAACCTATTTTAACACGGAGGCCTATATATCCATGGCATGGTTGAGTCGACAGTAATATAAACTGGATCATGATTATAAGCTGCATTCGTATGTTAGTTGCATCCGTGTTGTGGAAGTTTAAGTCCAAAGACAAAATTACATTTTTTGTGGTAAATTATTACATTTTTCTTTTCTTTTCCTTTTATAAATCTCCATTCAACTATCTTAAAAGTAATAAAGTAGCCTCTCTCTCTCTCTATATTCAATCGGTCTGTTGAACTTGTTATGAGGTAAGCCCTCCAAATCTTCGTTAAATTAATTTATTAACCATTTTGCTCCGGAGTTCACTAAATGACTATAAATGAGAATTTAAATTAAAGAGAAATGAAGAGTGATGAAATTTATTTGGTTCCTATAAAAAAATTTATTTGATTTTCATCCCTCTAAAATATGAAATTATTAATTTTGATTCTTATAAAATGAGCAAATTTTAATTTCGATCCTGTAAATTGTTTTTCTTTGATTTTCGTCCCTCTAAAATTTAATAATATTTATTTTAGGATACATAAATATAATTCATTTTAAAGTCCAAGAAATTTTTTTGGGAAATCATAAGCTAACATGAAATCAGAGAAATCAATGGATGTCACTTAGGATGATCATATGATCTTCTGTTTAACACATAAGTAGTTAGTCGATGTCACATTATAGTAGAGACCAAAAATAATGATTTTAGATTTTAAAGGAACAAACAAGAAAAACAATTTTATAGAGACCTAAACGAAAATTCGCTGATTTTAGGATGACTAAAACATATTTAACCCTATAATTTATATGTAGACATTAGAAACAAACAATAGATATTAAAAATAGTTTACTCAGTGAAGCTTTTGATTTTTTATTTTTTTAAAAAATAATAAGAAACTTTAACATCTATATTTCAAAGAATGCTTACTTATAACCCACCACGGGTACAAATACTAGTTTAAATTAAAGAGAAATGAATTAAAGCGAAATGAAGAGAAGAAATTTCAGATATTGACCCAAGATAAGCAATGACATTGATTGTAGACACTGTGCACAATTATTTTTCAACAGCTACATGTGCATTTCACCACACGTCGTTCATTGACAGTACTCATCAACGCAAAAGGAGTTAGCAGCTAGCAAAACATCTAAGGAAATTGTATGAGAATCTAAAATATTTTATTTTATTTTATCTCTTTTATTACTTTGATTTTATTCTTATTTCATTCCTTTATTTTAGAAAGAGGCTTTATTGTAAATTCTCTATATATACCAGTTCTAGACTAAAATAAAATTACAATAGCATTCCACTTTACTATATGGTATCAACAGTTAGGATAAGGGTTCTTTCCCCTCCCTCGTGACGGCACGCCCAAATTCATGGAAGTATGCCCTTACAGGCGCCTCTCAACCCCAACTGCACATCGATGATGCAAACAGCAGTGTGACTGGTGGTGAAGGTGGCGGAGAGGCGACCCAGGCGGTGGCGGCGGCGGCCCTGGCAACGGCGCTGGCTGCGATGCAGGTGCTGGCAGTGGCGGCGGTCTATTATGGAATCATAATGGCCAAGAGGGTTTCTCTAACTCCCTCCATGTCAACGTTCCCGACTTCATGGGAAAAACTACACACACTGGTCCCAAATTGTGAGATTGATCCTAGAAAGCAAAGGAAAATATGGTTTTTTTACCGAAGATACGCCGAGACTTGAAAACGCCAATTCAAATTTCAGATTCTGGAAATCTGAAAATTCTTTAATTATTGCCTGGTTAATTATTCTATGGAGCTAACAATTGGAAAGCCCTTCATGTTCTTGCCAACTGCTGAAGATGTCTGGGAAGCTGTCAAAGACACATACTCTGACATTCAGAATTCTTCTCAAATTCTTTTCAGTACTCATCAAGGCAAAAGGAGTTAGCAGCTAGCAAAGCATCTGTTGTGAAATCAAGGTCACAAAGCAACATTCATCTTTGAATGTACATGAAACACAAAGCACAACAATACAAGAAAGAATTATATAAATGACACTAGATCAAAGAACAATCGAAAACAAGAAGAAAAACAAATAAAGAAATATGAATACCGGATTTTACGTGGTTCGGTCAATGCGACCTACATCCAGGAGAGAGAGCAGGGATTCCACTATGATGAACAACAAAGGTTACACCAAATCTTTCCAATAGAAACCTTCCCACAACCTTCCATCCTTGTACACCCATGTGCTTCCCACATGCCTCCAAGAATCTACCCAAGATTGTAGGTTCTATTCCTAAGCACTTTCTAACCTTTCTCCATTCAAGAGAACAATAGAGAACCCTTGGTCCTTGTTGCTACACCATGTCCCATCCCAAGATGAACATACAATAATTCCCTAAGTATATCTTAAACACTCTATTTTCTCTCAAACTCATTGATCTCAATTACATCTCTCTTCTCTTTCGCAAGTCCTCTAAATCCCATCTCCTATTACATGATACGTACCTATACAACAATCACTAATAGCTCCTTGATGAGTCATCAATCCAAGTGATGTCCTTGATCCTTGTGAAGTCTTGGTCGACCCTGTTACTGACAATTTCACTTAACTAAATTCTATTCGCTTAGCGAAATTGTGACAGAAACGAATACTTAAATAAACTTCTGTTTTCGCTTAGCTAGCTCCATTTCTCTTAGCTCAAATGACATTTTCGCTTAGCTTGCTCAAATTCGCTTAGCGAATTACTCTGACCGAAACTTGTGATTTTGAGTCATTCTCAACAATTCTCCACCTTGACTCTAAATCACAAATCTTCACAGCATCTAAGGAACTCATCGAAAAAGGGTTTTCACTCTTCTGAGAATGTTATTTAACTCCATGGCAAATGTCTCTGAATTAACGTGGATGTTGTGAGCTCCTACCTAGGCCAAACCCACCAGTTTCTAACTAATCTCCCAGACCTTGCGAACCTTAACTGCATCACTAGCCTCCTGGAACAACTGGTTTTCAGATGAAGCAGAGTCCTTGTTACAGCTTTAGTAAACCCCAGATTTTGTTAGGCTTGGATCACTCACAACCTATATTAGAACCAAAACAGTTCATACATGAAAAAAAAGGATATCGGAAACACATTCAACATACAAAAGTTAGAATAATGCTTCCTACACAACAGACATCTCTCACATCATGGTTACATGCCTACATGGTCTAGGAATTCAGAAAACGAGTGGACTAAATAGTAATCAGAGGGTGAGAATTGTGTGGATGTGAGATAATGTGCGTGCGCACGTGCATAAAGCATTGCTGCAAGTTTATAATCATCTCTAGAGTCTCATTGCTATTACCTGAGCAAGTCTCTGTCCTGCTTCATCTTCTGACACAAAAACTTTGGTTATATACTTTTGGAATGGTGGGAACAGAAGCCTGAACAACGGAATGTGATCCCTAAACAAGCCTGTTGTGGCAATGCAACCTGGGTTAAGGGATGCAAATGTGATCCCAGTTTCTTCATGATATCTTCTGTGGCATTCTTGCATGGTAAGCAATGTTGCAGACTTTGCTGTCCTTATATGCCTTGGTGCCATTAAAGTCACCACCATCTATCATGGATGAAGTGTTTATCCCATTCAAGCCTCTAGCTAATCCCCTCAAGTCACCGAGGTTAGCCTTAGGAGGCACATTTCCAGCCAATGTGTTGGTGTTTCCTTTTTAATTTACACAATCAGCACCAAAATGCAGCATTGCAAACCAGAATATCTAGTGGCCTGCCTGATTGCCTCATGTTGTCTACAAATTGATGGACATTGTCAATAGAGGCAAGATCTAAATGCAAAATGGTGTAGTTTTCCTTGGCATTGCCAACAGATTTTGTAGTTTATATAATACCAGTTGTATTATATAAATGCCAGCTACTCTTGTATTAACCAACTAGTGCACCCGGCATAAAGCTGAAATTTTTAGTAAGTTGCATACTTTTTTTTGTTGAAAAAGATGCACATTAATGTTGGACCAACCTGACCATCAGGTGTAGAACAAGCAGCAGTGACCACCTCACGCAGATCAATCCAATCAAAAACTTGTTGATCAGGAAAGCTCCATATGCGAACCTTAGCATCCAAAGATCCCCTAATGAAGTATCTATCATCAACAGAAGTGAACTGCATGCAAGTTACTGTGCCATACAGAAAACAGATTGAAGCAGAAGGTAAAATTAGCAAGGGACAAAAAAAAAGGAGGGGGGACAAGTAGACAACATAATTGCTTTCATTGCTAAATTTAAGTAACCACCCAATAGATGTGAAAGACCTCTTATATAATCAGTCCTATATGTAGCAACAACAAATATTGATAAAACTAGGCCAGTGTGCATTAATGTGATTACCCAATCCTCACAGCAGAGGTGACAGTGTCTTGAATTAGATTGGATAGGGATAGGTCATATAAAGAATGTAATTCAAATTCTAGTCAGGGAAGGGGCAGAAGGAACTTCTTACACAAATGCATAAAATTATACGAGTGCTCCGACATTTATTCAATATTATCATGCCCATAGAAGTGGTCTATATAAAATCTACTCAGAATAAGAAAAAGCATAGATGAGAGCAATGCAAGATGTAATAGCTGCATGTACTCACCATAGTCACTGTGTGAAAAAAAATTCAAAAAAGACTTGCTAGACAAATGCCACAGTCGCACTGTTTTGTCCATCGAAGATGAGAGCAACTGCTGAGCAAACGGAGAAAAAAATATTTAAGATGATCTAAATGCCATGCTTTAGACTCTGGACTCTGGAGATTATTGTGCAAGGATTTTGTAGCAAAATAAGAGGAATTTCATATTATTGTTGAGATGAATTTTTTAAAATCTCAGAAAACTTTCTTGCTCCTCATGATAGTTTGCTTCCAAGCTTGGTCCCTCGATTTATTCCCTGTTCAAGCCCAATGGCAAATTCTCGTCATGACAAAGGGTGGGAACTGTAAGCAGTGAGCTCGATGACAGCACTTCCTCTGTGAGGATCTCTGCACATCGGTGCCAATTTCACTCACAAGTCAATGCAGGAAAAAGTCATGGGTTCCTGCCTTGGCATGGCCAAAACCGAGTAGCAACCAATTGTTTCAGGTGTGTAATCCAAAATGTGACACCATTGGGCTCTATCCAAAACCAAGTTTACACAAAAACTATTTCAAGCAAAGTCTTTTTGAAGCAGTTTCTCTTAAATCTTTTCATAGGTCATATTATATCCCTTTGAATCAGACTATTTTCCATTTGATCCACTTTGTCCACTAGAGCTTCTATTCGTCTTTTTCTCACATGAGTAACCCACCTTATGCAAGTCTCCCTCATCTTCTCTCATAGATGCTACTCTTCAAAACTCTTGTATTTCAATCAATTATGATGAATGATGAACCTTTGTGCTGTAGATACAAAGTAGAAAACTCTAATGAGTATGATATGAGTGTATCAAACATAAGACCAACCAATGGCAAGATAATAGTTAATAATGAACTTTACAAGTGTATTCAGAAATTGAACACACTAGTGGGATAACATAATAACAAGTATCTTCAAAATAGTAGCTAATATGAGACTTGGACCAAGAAAGGTCAAACACATCATGGAGAAGGCCTTTAAAGGAGCAAATGGGTTTTTCTTCAAGTGCAAGCATAGTTTCTGGCACCGCAAATTGGTTCAACCTCAATGATTTTCTGCTAACAGAGAACCTCCCACTTCTCTTATTCTCCAAATGATTGTCCAAGGTAAGGGACAGCAGAGCTGGTTCCGGGGAGTCGGCGACCCATTCACAACAAACAACATATTCATATAACCACCTTCTGGTTTCTCCATGAGCAACTCCCTCTTGCTCTCTGACACCACAATCTTCCAAACATGGATGACACAATCCTCACCTGCACTAGCAAGATACTTGCCCTCCAAGCTAAACTTAATGCTCCAAATGGATCTATTACGAGCCTGTATCTCTTGTAGATGGTTGTCTCTGCCTGTTAGACCTCCTGAGTTGGACATGAGGTGGCTGGGGAGCATCACCAAGATTTTCATCCTGTGATATCTCATGTTAATCTTCAGCATTAGCTGGAACATCAAACTCATCTCCAAGCAGTTGATCATCAACATAATCATGTTGCTCACCATTCTGAACATTACTCTCAGCAGTATCAAGATTATGAACACGCAACAATACTAGATCAACATCAGACAGATTTCTATCTTTCTTGGTTAGGGATGTTCAAGATGACATTCTGTTTTTATTAGTGAATGACGTGATGGATCTCTTCACAAGTCCCCATTCATTCTCTTTTTTTAAATTCTGGGGCGTGATCTCAAATTCAAAGCATGGTGGATTCTATGATACACCTTGAGCAGCATGGTTCAGCTTGAAAATGATTTACAATTTCAGGTTAGAATCAATTTATTAATTATGACATCTTAACTCGAAAAATTTATTATATTTCATTTTCACCCCAACTCCAATCCATCCCAACACTGCTGCCACAGCAGCCACTATCACTATCCTTTCCTACAGCAAAGCAATTCTTCTGCTCACAAACCTCCAAAGGTAGAATCTTCCTAGAAGACCCTCCAATTGATGTGCAACAAAAATCAGAAATAAAACACAAAAACTCACCTTAACCTCCTTCCAATAACCCGTAACCTTCTTTCAACACTACCACTGAACTTCTCTTCAAACAGCATTCCAACCAACTCCATTTCCCAAATCTCTTAGCATTAACCATTGAGACATAGTCACAAACACCTTAAACATGACCTTAAACCACCTACATCCAACAACAACATCACCATCCTCAATGAACAAAACCACCGCTATACAACCATTGAAAAAACCTTATTCAGAGAAGCACTAATCTAGTTCATCATATATCTTATTTTAAGAAGCTTCACTTTAAAGCAATTGTATCTATTCAGCAATTCATATCCCCACTAACATAGCAACAATATGTAGAAGTGTATGATGGCTTTAAAAATAAATGGTCACACGTATATGCAGAACATCCATTATCTGTGTAACAATATGTGAACGAATAATGATTGATTGCTTTTCTGGCCAAATGATGCCAGATGTTGCAGCTGCTGCTTCAATATCAAATTACCTCTACGGTGAACACCATTTTTTTCTGCTACTTGCTTTTTAACAAATGCTACATGTCTCAGCAGGGAACACAAACAAATGAAAATGAGGTATTACTTCAATATCGCAACAGAATGGAATGAAGGAAAGATCTAATTCTTGCATGAAAATGAAACATCAAAGGAAAGTTGCTACTAATGTTCCCAAAACAACCAAAATGAAAGTCGTCAATAGGGCCATAAAAGTCTTATACAGAACCGGCACTTAGAACTGAAGTAGAAACTTAAGCTACAATAAGGCCCCTTCATCCTTCCTACCTTGCTACCATCCCTCCACATACCATCAATGATGCACGATGTCCTTGAAGCTAGGGTTGCAGATCTATAATTCAAAAAGAGCCCTGTTATAGACTTGAAAGAGAGGAAGTTGTAGAACTTTTTTTTCTTGACAGAACAAACACTAGCAGGGTTAAGAAAACAAATCAAGAACAGCAAACACACAAAGGAAAGATACAATGGCTGCAGTCCAGTACCATGGGTGATACAATGGCTGTATTATTAAAGATGAGATTCTATAGCAATGACATTATCAGGTATAGAAATAGAAAACACTCCCATAATTTGCATGCTTATCAGTGATTAGTTCAACATCAATGTATTCAATGTATCCAAAACAAAATTGTCAATAAAGAGAGAAATCTTATCCACTTGCTTCAACCTCAAAATTTTAGATAAGACTCTTAAGTTTGCCACCTATCTTGTTGTCATCTATGACTATTTGTAAGCTAGAAGCTTTCATCACGGGAAGGTAAAAGTACACTAGCCAAGACTCATTAAAAGACCTGAGAATTTCAGTGATGAGATGTTCAAGAGAAAAGTTTCATATATACAAACAACAAACAACAAACAAGCCTGAGATTACATATTAAACAGAGTAAAAAAAAACCCATTCATTTCTAGTATTCCATATCTGTAATGAAATTTTGCAGTATATGAAATTAATGTCATGTTTGAAGAAATAAAATAATTCTAGTTGTTTTTTCTCTGCATTTTGTTTAAAAATATTTGAAGACCAATCCAATAATAGAATATTCAGGAGAGATTCCATTACCTTTTTGGGATAATCATCTTTTAGCTTACAATAAATATAAATTCAAAACAACTTCATCCAATCCATTTATTTCAAACCAACCATAAGCAATAACACATAGATACTCTTCCAAAAAAAAAAAAATAGTGAAACTATGGCACCACCAAAAGTATTAACACAATCTACTTATATCTCCCTATTTCAAATGGCAAGAGTTTAAAACAACATATAGATGATTTAAAATAAATTCAGATAATCTACCACAGAAGAACTTAATAGCAACAAGATGAAACCAACCTTTCAACATAATCCATGGTACTATTCCAAAATATGTAATAGGGAAGTTCAGTTGGTTCTACTCTATTATCTCTGCGATGATACAGAATATCTTGCGACTCAGAAATGGATGCCATTATCAGGACATCACCATCCTCAGACATGCATAGTGGTAACCAAGGATAAGTAAAATCATAACAATCAATTTGAAGATATTGATAACTAATTTTCATGAATTGAGTCCAAGACTTTTCAACTCCAAACTCCTTCATTTGCCATACCACAAAATGGGTTTCCTTGCAATCATGAGAAAAACACAAACAATCCATCAAAACCCCAATAGTTGGCTCAACCGGAAGGGTTTCATCAAGACGCCTCAATAATTGTGTGTATGCTTCCATTCCCAGATCAAGCGAAACAATTACCAATTGAGCAATAATAATAGTATCATCCCATACATAGTTGGTGCGCAAAGCTAACCAATTAAGAGTGCCATTAAAGTATACCCCATCATTCTGCCCTGGAACACAAGGAATATAAAAGGGAACAACAGGAAAACTATGAATGTTTCTCCAACAAGTGTCACTTAAATTATTGTAACCAAATGCAAACCTATAATTATCATCATAGTTAGCTTTGTAGCTGGGTTCCATAAATAAAACCTGTATTTTCGTTTAATATGTTGATAAAAACAGACCAAGCCATTGTAGGAACCAACAACAAATCAGTAGACGCTATTGTCGATTAATCGACAGCAATCATTTTCATTAATGGAGGATTATAGGCTCCCCAATAAAGAATGAACAGAGCAGGGAAAGATACCCCCTAAAGCCATTGTCGGATTCATCATCGTCCCACACTAATAAGAGGTTGGGGTTTTTAGCAGATCTGTGAAGATTCAATCTCACGAATATAGGATCAGAGATTACGGATTTTCAGGACTTACACATGCGAGATTTCACAGGTAGCCATAACAGAATTTCCATGATGAGATCATCAGGGAAGACTGGAGGTGGCGGCGCTTTGTGTTTGTGCTCACGATACCGATGGCGACTGAGTTTGACGGGTTTTCATGAGAGCAACAGTTCAAAGGAACATCTTTTCAGTACCGGTTACTGATCATCAACCTCAATATGTGTTTTTCGCCCACATCTATAGTTTTCCCGATGTGGTGTGTGTCTATGCATAAACCCCTGCCCGTGTTAAACGCCTCCTTATGGTCCAAGTACACTCTAACTTGACGTGCAAGTTACTGGTTGTTATCAACCTCAACCATTGATGAGTTTTTTCATATCACCGGTTTTCCCATCATGGTGTGTACATACACCCCATCATGGGTGGGTGCATGTAAAAGGAGAAGGGGAGACAAAGCAGATCCATTCAGACACTTTTAGGAACAAATCAGATATATATATATATAGGTAATAATAAAGTATCTGATGATTACAATAGTGGATTAAACCCAATATCGTCCGGGGATGTACATTATTCCAGTCCAGGGGATCTTTTGCAACACAAAGTAAATTTGACGCTTTTATCACATTCAAAGCATTGAGTATATTACGCATAAAATGCACCTGAAAAGAAAAAAATGAAGATGACTGTCATGAACTATGAAGAGAAGCAAATTCCTGATAAAGCAGGTGAAATATGTAACCTATGAATAGGTGTTACAGCAACCATTCAGGCATATATAGCAATCAAAATTTAAATTAGAACATCCAATGGCGGGGGTGTTGTTCCAAATACAAAACCAGTTGCATTTACCAGTCCAAAATCATTTCCCAGTTATGAATATGAATCTCATCTTGATCAGCATACAAGAGACAGCAAGAACAATCCTAAAAATTTTCCACTCTTTCAACAAGATTCCAAGAATTCACGACTTAACAGCATACATACCATCCGATGCTTCAAACTCCAACAAAATTACAACCCCTCACCACCGGAATAACCACCCTCTCAGCTTTAATCACGCATGAACTACGAATTAACAAAATTCCAACGCAAAAAAAAAAAAAAAAAAAAAGAACACAAAAAGATTCAGTCTTGGGAAAATAAGGACAAACCCGATTCAGAAATTGATTACAGAAATCTTGGAACTAAGATAATCGACATGAGAAACCACATGATCACTGATCCTTAATACTCGGAAACCCTAGAATAAAAAACCCCTATCTTGAAAATTGATATTGAAAAAGGGAAAAGAGAAATAGAAACCTGAATTTAGTTGTAGTAAAGCTCGAGACCCATGCCGTCGTGGATCTCGTAATCCTTGAGAGTGATGTGATCCTTGTAGATGGTGTACCACTTCTGGATCCGAATCTTGTCTGCTCTCGTGCCCGTCTGAGCCGCCACCAACTTCTTCAAATCCCCGATGGTGTCGTCATCGTTGCACTTTACCCGAACCTTCTTCCCCAAACGATCGTTCAACACCACTTCTATCATCTTCACTAAAACCCTAATTCCCCAATTCTTCGCACTTCACTTTGACTTCCGCGTCTTCCAATGAAAGCCTTCATATGTATTTATATAATGCTATTCACCGCCACTCATATCATAGGAGCGACGTGAAAACTAGGCAACGTGAAAACTAAGCAACATTGTTAAAGGAAAAAAAAACAGAAGTAATCGTAGTGAAGAAAAATAAGTTTTTAAATTATAAATTTAAACTTGGAGTTTAATTGTTATATATTATTAGTGTAAAAATTTTTACATTCATAATCAATCAAAAATCATGGTGTGTGTAACTTTTAAGGTAATTAGGATAATAGTCAATCATTTTAACTTATATGATAATTTCTGATTGATTATCTGTGTAAAAAATCTTTATACTAACCATATATACTAATTAAATCCTTAAACTTTTTAGCATTACCTTATTAGCATTACCTTATTTCTTAATTAAGTAATGTTGCCGAGATCAAAATGTTTTCATGGAAGATATTGTATTTTAACAATAATCTTATGATAAGATAAAATGGAAAATAAATTATCTAATCAAAAATATAATAATGGTAAAAATATAATTATAGAAAATGTTCCGTCCAAATATCCCAAAACCGAGATATATGAATGGAAACAACCAAACTCTCTTCTCACTCTCTTTCTCCCTCTAGGATCCTACTCTAAGAATAAAGTTTCAGATGTAATAAGCTTGATAGAAATGTGACTCTGCTCCTACGTATCCAATCTGGAATCAAAGCTTAACGTAGTTCTTGCTAAGGGATTAGCTCCCTATTTATAGATGCTGAGTTCAACGGTTACTCTCTGATCACGATGTATCCTCTTGCCACGGATTCGTGGGAACGTGACAGTTATCATGGGAACGTATTGTAGAGGCACGTTTAACTAGGGACGGGGAAGAGAACGTGATCTTCCCTCAGATGAGTCGTGGTTGTTGCTGCTTTCTTCAAAGAAGAACGTGGTTCTTCTCCTGAATGGGCCAAGATTCATACACTCGGCCCATCTCTTAAGTTTGTATTTAAATTGGTCAACTTGGATGTACAAACTCGGCCATATGAACTTAATTACGTTCGGTAGGATGGCCGACTATGTGTTGAGGTACTAAGTTCGGCCTCATATTCTCAGTTATCCGATCTTCAATGTGAATGGTCAATACATAAGCCCCCCGAGCTCTAAACTAAACTTAGTGAAAGAGTTTCTTAGGAATTCAGACTTGACCGAGTATATTAGACGAGCACGTGTCACTTTTCATGATGACATCTAAGTCTTTGTTGTGTGTAGTCCATTTCTTTCGTTCCTACTTTCTCGGGTTGTGTGTCGGATTAAGTACTGTAATGACAAGACAGGAAACACTCGATTTGTGCAGCTTTAATACTTTCGAGAATTCCTCCTAAAAAGTTATGAATCTTCTAAAGGTTGCACCTTTTGGGCTTCTGCGTATTCAACACGCTCCTTCCATGTATTGTATAAAAAGTTATTGCATTTATTAGACATGACCCTTCATTTACCCTGACCTTGTTATATAACTTTCGCCATACTCATTTCCTCTTACTTTCTTATTTCTGCAACTTCCTCGGTCGTCTTCTTCCTTATCCTAAGCTTTTCCAAGTACGCCCCATTTTTAATCTCACTGTATTTCTGCATTTTTTCCTGTTCCTTCTTTATGGGTTCCTCTGATGATTCCCAATCATCTTCCTCATTGAAAGTTGTATCCCCACCGGAGATTCTCGAAATAGGGGAAAATGCTTCTCCCTCCCATTCTTCTTTTCCAGATTCTGAACCTAGGGTTCCTTCTGATTCTAACCTCCTCCTCCAAGAGGTTGAGGAAGAAGATGTAGTATCCTCTAAAGCCCATTCTTCTAAGCGTCGTAAGAAAGCTGTCAGGGTAGAGAAAGATCCTATTCCCCCTATTTCTCTTCCTGGCTATCAATGGGTTCGAGGGGAAGTTGGGGTTTATTTCTCTAAGTATCAAACTGTTTCCTCCATTGTCGACCTTCGAAACTCCATAACTCTTTTTTCTCCTAAATATATAGATAAATTTATTGTTGAACCATGCTCGGGGACCGAGCATGTGTTTATGTCTGCCACCGGGGATAATCCTCCTTATACTTACATGTATAGGACCCTCTTTGACGTTCTGCGTATTACTCTGCCCTTTACTAAATTTGAGCGTGAGGTATTGTCGGCTATTAATGTTGCCCCTACACAACTTCATCCCAATAGTTGGGCTTTCATGAAGGCCTTCCAAATTCTGTGCACGCTTATAGGAATCACCCCTACGGCAGCCATCTTTCTTTATTATTACCAAATCCGATTTGGTGAATTAATTGGTTGGATTTCATTGAGCGGGGTAAACAAAAGAGGTATCATCGGTCTGTTGAAGTCATCCTATAAAGATTTCAAAGGAGAGTTTTTTAAAGTTCGTCCTTCCCCGGGGCATAACAGTCTGTTTTTTGATCCTCAAGGGAAGCCCAAGTTTCCTCTCTATTGGACTAGATTTCCAATTAAGTTTTCATCTTGGTGTTTAGAGTCCATGACTCTTGAAGAGAAGGAAAATATCAAAATACTGGATCGATTATCTCGGCCTTTAAAATGTAAAGCTCTTTTAGAGTTATCTACTTCCAGTACTCCACAAGCCGATCTGAAGTGTGAGTGTTACTGCATTCTTTTTTATATAACTTGTATAATTTATTATAGATCCGTATGTTGATATACATATCTATTTCTTTTTATGTAGTAATCATGGGCAAGTTTGATTTCCGCTCTTTGAAGAAAAACAAGGGTTCTACCCCTTCCTCTTCCACCGAGGATTTGAAGAAGAAGAAAAGTAATAAAACTGCACCAACAAGCTCGGCTCCCGAAAATATTTGGAATGTTCCTTCCTCGGAGGTTTGTCAAAAAAGAAGAAGGGAAGATGATTTTATAGTCTCGCCTCCTCGAAGTCCTCATTCAAAACGTCCGACTGTGGAGTCAAGCTCTCCAGTTGTTCAGCCGAACATTGAAAATGTAGGGAACTTACCTCCTACTCCCGCTCCCCAAAAATGGTACAACATGGCTGCTCAGCCTGGCTCCTCTACGATGTTTGGTAATGAGTTTTCTCCATCTACGATTTTAAAAATCGATTCTCTCAAGCCTGCTGACATGAGGCTACTGAAAAGACAAGGTCCTAGTGCCAGCTTCGAGGGCTTACAAGCCATGTGCCTTCGTGCTGCTGCTACTGCATTGTTTTGGGGCAAAGAATTTGAAAACAATCATCGTAAGATGGATGCTATGAAAGCCGAATTTGTTGAAGTTCCCCAAATTAAAGACAAGCTTGTGAAGACCTCAACGGATTTGGCTGAGGTTACAAAGAGGAATGAGAAGCTCACTTCAGAAGTCTTTTCTCTTCAAAAAAGTGTTGATGAAGAGAAGGAGAAGATAAATCTAGAAAGGGCTAAGTTGGAGAAAGCCGAGCATGAAAACGAAGTTCTGTCGAAGACGTTGAGTGAATCTCAAGTCATTGAAAAATAATTGAAAGAGGAGATCGCGAAGCTAAACTCGGCTTTACTTCGAAAGAAAGATAAGAAAAGGTTCTACAAGCAAGAACTTGAATTGCTAAAGAGAATATCATAACTCAACATATTGCTGGGTTTGACAAGGCGGTGAGACAAGCTCGGCTTTTTACCCCTGAAGCTGATTTTAGCCATTTTAATGTGGACAAAGATGTGAAAAATGGGGAACTCATCAATGAAAGTCAACTCAGTGATGATGAAGGTAAAGAGAACCCAGCCGATGAAGAGGTTACCTCAGCATTGAACAATGGGGGTGATATGTAATGTAGGATCTCTTACAAATCTGATATTTAGCCCTACTTTTGATCCGACCATGTCAGTCGTTGATTTTTTATGTAACTTTTTAATTACGTATTTCAATGGTTTTTATTATTCGACAATGCTCTTAATGATTTTGAATTCGTATTCCTCTTTGGGTTTTATTGTTTAAACGGAGTTAGGTTCGTGGGCCTTGAGTTCGTGCTCGGCTATTAGCATCTTATCTTTGCTAAGTTAAGCTTGATGTCCTTAGACTCGGTGGTCTTAAGCTCGGACTCGGCTATTAGCATTGCTAAGTTAGGCTCGATGGCCGTAGACTCGGTGGTCTTAAGCTCGAACTCGGCTCTTAGCAATGCTAAGTTAGGCTCGTTGGCCTTAGACTCGGTGGTCTTAAGCTCGAACTCGGCACTTAGCATTGCTAAGTTAGGCTCGTTGGCCTTAGACTCGGTGGTCTTAAGCTCGAACTCGGCACTTAGCATTGCTAAGTTAGGCTCGTTGGCCTTAGACTCGGTGGTCTTTAGCTCGAACTCGGCACTTAGCAATGCTAAGTTAGGCTCGTTGGCCTTAGACTCAGTGGTCTTAAGTTCAAACAAAAACTAATAAAAGATGAACACATTTCTGAAATTCCTCATTTTATTGATCAAAGATGAGCCTCGTTAAAACCTCCTCAGTGAAAAACCCTATGGGATAAAAACACCAAGGTAGGAAAAAGAGTACTCATCTGATATACATTGTTTAACTAAAATAAAACTTTAGATGGGAAGCATTCCATGTTCTTGGAATTGCTTCTCCAGAAAGTTCTTCCAGTTTGTAAGCTCCATTTTCAAGGCTTTCTTTCACTCTGAAGGGACCTCCCCATTTGGCTGCCAATTTTCCCTTTGCGTGCTCCTTCCTAGCTTCACCCTGCATTCTTAATACCAAGTCTCCTTCTTGAAAATTCCTCGGCTTCAACTTCGAATTGTATCTCCGAGCTGCCCTTGTCTTGCTGGCTTCTTCTCTGATTTGTGCTTCTTCTCTGAGTTCAACTGCTAGATCTAATTCGATCTTCATGCTCTCTTCATTAAGGACTGGATCAAAAATCTGCCTCCTTAAAGATGGTTCGCCAACTTCAATGGGGATCATCGCATCCGTGCCGTAAGTAAGTCTGAAGGGAGTTTCTTTGGTGGTGGATTGAGGGGTACAATGATAGGCCCAGAGTATACTCGGTAACTCCTCTACCCAACTTCCCTTTGCTCGGTCTAAGCGTTTCTTGAGCTCTCCCAGGATGACTTTATTGGCTGCTTCAGCTTGTCCATTTGCTTGCGGGTGCTCAACTGAGGTCACGTGATGTTTAATGCCTAGGCCAGCATAAAATCCCTTCAAACCTTTATCTACAAATTGAGTTCCATTGTCAGTTACAATTGAGGAGGGTAGGCCATGCCTACAAATTATGCTTTTCCAGACAAATTTTTGAACTCTTTTGGTTGTGATCTTTGCCAGGGGCTCAACTTCTATCCATTTGGTGAAATAGTCAATACCTACCAGCAAAAATTTTATCTGCCCTTTTGCCACCGGAAATTTTCCCAAGATATCCATCCCCCAAATTGTAAATGGCCAGGGAGACATTATATTATGAAGCTCGGCTGGTGGAGTACGGTGCAAGTTGCCATGTCTTTGACATTCTTCACACCTTTTCACCCAGTTAGCACAATCGGCTCTTAAAGTGGGCCAGTAATAGCCTGCTCTGATAACTCTAGCCGCCATTGACCTTCCCCCTGTATGCATTCCACAGATCCCTCTGTGAACTTCAGCCATAACATACTCAGCTTGACCACTCGTCAGACACTTCATTAAAGGGACTAGAAACCCCCTTTTATGCAGCTCTCCATTCTCAATTGTAAAGTAACAGGACTTCAATCTTATCTTCCTTACTTCCTTTTCATCACTCGGTAAAATCCCAGAGTTCAGATAATCCCAAATCGGCTTCATCCAACCTCGTTCATTTACCTGATTAACCAGTACCTCCCCAAGTTGTATACTCGGTTCAGTTATAGTGGCCTGTATAACAGTTTTATATTGTCCAGGTCGTTTTGTACTAGCTAACTTAGATAATAAATCAGCCCTAGTATTTTCCTCTCTAGGAATATGCTCAATAACAAAATTATCAAAAGATTGAGTTATTTGGGTTACCTTATGGAAGTACCGAGTAAGTTGAGGATCCTTTGCTTGGTAATTCCCGTTTATTTGTCCAGTGATCAATTGGGAATCACTTCGGCAATTCACATTCTTGGCCCCCATTTCTTCGGCTAGCTTCAACCCTGCCACCAACGCTTCATATTCCGCCTGATTGTTAGAAGTTTGAAATTCAAATTTCAATGATTGTTCTAGCACAATATCTCCTGGACCTTCTAGGATGATCCCTGCTCCACTACCTTTTGGATTTGATGATCCATCAACATATAGTGTCCACCATTTGGCTTCCTTTACTAGCACCACATTTGCTAACCATGTTGTGTACTTTAATTCACGAACGAAACCTGCATCAATCAATTTTGCAGTCTCCTACTCTACTACTTTTCTTCTTTCTTCCCCTAACCTTCTTTTTCTCTGGGCAATTGGTTTAGCCTCTGGGTATATAGATAATTTATGACAAAGAAAGTTGGGATCAATACCTGGCATGCCAGAAGTTTTCCAAGCAAATAGATCAACATTGCTCCTCAACACTCTGATTATCTCATCTCTTAGATCGGGTTGAAGTTGAATTCCCAGCTTCACATGTTGTTCTGGCTTCTGCCCAATTTGGATTTTCTGTAGATCTTCAATTGGCCTCGGCCTTTGATCCTGCATATCTATCCTCGGATCTAGCTCCACTAGACTTACTGAGCTCGGCTTTTCACAGACTTTCTTCTCCTTCTCCCTGTCTTTTTGTAGTTTCTTCCGTTTGTTGATTTTTAAACTATCAACATAACATTGTCGAGCAATCTCCTGATCTGCACGTATTGCTACAATGTCCCCGAACAAGGTTGGAAACTTCATTGTCAGATGAGGAGTTCACACTACAGCTCCCAAATCGTTCAGTGCCAGCCTGCCGATCAGTACATTATACGAAGTCACGGCATTGACAATCAGATATCTTACTGAAATCGTTCGTGCCAGGCTCCCAGTTCCGAATGTGGTTAACAAATCTACATATCCACGTGTGTCAACCTGCTCTCCCGAGAATCCAATCAACTTGTTTTCATATGGTTTGACTGCATTTTCTGGAATTTCTAGTTTCTGGAAAGTTGTGTAGTAAAGGATATCAGCTGAGCTTCCTTGATCAACCAATGTCTTCTTAATTGAACAATTGGCTGCCTCGACAGTAATCACCATAGGATCATCCTGATTGGGATCTACCCCCTGAAAGTCTTCATGAGTGAAAGTAATTGGCTTGGAGGTATTTGCAGATTTTAGTGATACCGAGTTAATAACTCGGACGGCTCTTAGATGTCGCCGCCGAGCTGAACTAGTATCTCCACCTCCTGCAAATCCTTCAGCTATGGTGTTGATCACTCTTCGTTCCTGAATTACTTCTCCTTCTCTGACATTTTTCTGATTTCTTCTTTCTCCATCATTTTGTTGTCCCTTTCCTCCACCTTGACTTTGTCCGCGGCCTCGTCCACGTCCTCGTCTTGGGTTGTATGGCCGACCGGCATTCCTTTGTACAAACTGACCTAGATGGCCTGCCTGTATCAACTCCTCAATTTTATCTCGAAGAGTCCAGCATTCCTCAGTAGTGTGGCCATAATTACCATGGTACCTGCAGTGCTTGGATCGGTCAGCAGCTTCTGGGGTGTTTGCTGGGGCTGGAAGCTTTAACAACTCCATATTACAGATTTCCTCCAATACTTGAGTCCTGTTTACATTAAGAGGAGTATAGAAATCATACTTTGGCCCTCTAAGTGATTTGCTCTTTTTACCCTTATCTTTTTCAGCAATTTGCCTCCCTTTATCTTTTCCTTCAGTTCTTTGATCCAGATCAGCACGAGTCCGATGCTGGAATTCTGACAACTCCTCCATCTGAATGTATCCTGCAGCTCGAGCTCTAAACTCATCCATATCTGTAGGTGGTTTTCGACATAGGTGATCAACAAACGGTCCTGGCTTCAAGGCCATCAGCATGGAATGTAATGCAACCGCCGGGTTGAGATCTCTGATATTTGTAGACACCTTTGCAAATCGATCCATGAAGCTTCTCAAAGACTCATGTTTTTCTTGCTTGAGACTTACCAACGCAGTCGAGGTCATTTAATGAGACCGACTTATGGCAAATTGAGCGCTAAACCTGGCTACCAAAACTTCGAAGCTATCAATAGAATTTGGTGGTAGCCGAGTGTACCAGTTCAAGGCTGCCCCCTTTAAAGAAGTAGGAAAGACTTTGCAAAGAACAACATCATCATTCGTAACTATGTTTACCTGAGTAACATAATCATCTAAATGATTATCTGGATCTGTAGTACCGTCATACCTTTCCAATGTTAACGACTTCCATCCTTGTGGAAGGTTGGTATCCATAATTCTGTCAGTGAGTGGACTCCTCCTTACTCCAGAGACTTTGATCTGTTGCCCTCCATGCTGATCATGTTGCACCTTCTCGGCATGACTAGCTTCACCATGCAAAGTTATCCTTTGGGTTTGATGAGTACGCCCTGTATTTGTATAAGTGACCCTGGTATGAATAGTTTCTTGAGGATGATAGCTCGGGTAATCCTCTTCATCATGATGAGATGATGCCGTCCTCTCTCTATTCCTTTCTCTCGCTCTCCGAAGACGATCATAATTCTACTGCATTTCTTCATTTTGCCTTCTCAAATCCTCCATTTGGATCCTCATTTCCTGGAGAAGGGGATGATTTTCCAGCGGAGGATTCCGAGATTGTTGAGGTTCATCAGTTACCTCGTCTCGTTGATTGCATTCTTCACGATCCCTTCTACTCCCTCCTGCACTGCTCCTGGTCAACATTGTAACGCCCCTCGTTACATTAGTAACCCAAGATAATAATTTAAATAAAACAAGGTAAATAAAAAAAATTCCTTAATAGATACTGAATAAATTCATAATATAATATTAATCCAAAATAATTGTTTAAACCAATCCAATAAACAAAAATACATAATAAGTTTTAAACCAAATAACTGGGCGTCTATTACAACTCGCATAAATAAATAAATAAACGGTATTAAAAGTCCTCATGGCATATGCCATGACACACTAACTCAAGCTACTACTAGAACAAAATCCTTAAGCATCTAGCTGCTCAACAGGGTCGTCCTCAGTCTCTGAAAACAACACTACTAATGAGATTTATAATCCCAATGAATAGAAATACATTTATAAAAAGTTTTCACAAAAGCGTTGTTCTCAGCCGGTGCGGTAACCGGAAAAACTAACCATGGTACCCGCTATTTTCAAAATAATTAAATAAATATTATAAACTCAAATAATAACCATAAACATTCAGCAACACATCATAAACTAATATATCATAACTTAATATACATATCAAATATTCTCAACATAATTACAGGTCATATGACTTTCAAACTACACATAACAATGGCGTCCCATTGCCTACCTTACTCATGAAGGTATTTCGATGTCACCTTCTCTTCAGTGACATTACACATTTCTATACCAACCATTGTACACTGGTGGTATTACTCATTTCGACATCCTAACGTGTGGCGATGTTACTTTCGATACCCCTATCATAGGCGGTATTGCAGCAGACAACATTCAGCATATTAACAGTTATTGAATCATGTCAATATCACAATTATCATCAAATAGTACATATATAGCATGTCAATTCAACCAAATCACGTATGTATCATATAAATCATATCATCAATCTCAATAATAAATATTTAATTGACAGCAGAAACACCTTAGAAGGAAAACTCCCAAATTTATAAAATCAGGGTTTGACCAAATCAGGATTATTTTCTAAAAACGTGTTTTTAAAGTATAACCCAAACCCCAAGACAAATTGCACCATGGAAAGGGTGAGAAATAGTATTTCTGCTCACCTCTTGTAGACCTCCAAAAACTTCAAATGTTTCCTACCGATGAATCCTATTTATCCTATTTATTTATTGCGCTCATGTATATATCAGGTAAAGCACAAAATCACTCAGTTCTTCATGCTTGCGGTGCTGCACAATGCACTTGTTTTTGTCGCTGACGGTGGTTGCACTTTTTGTTCCAAACTAAGTTATATTTTATTGTTATGCTTATGAATCCCTCACCATAATTTATATTTGACACAAACCTATTTCTAAGAGATCACCAATTGGGCCTCGTAGGTGGTTTTGCTTTTATTATTGGCTAATGAAGAGCCGTCCCATGCCTGTACGTGAATAGAAAGCACCAAGCTTTCTTTCAAATATTTTTTTTTTTTTAAACCATCTTTAGTATTCACATATGAGTCACTGTCACTTTAATTATCAAAGTTAAAAAGTGCCCTTTGAGTATGTGAATAACATTTAAATGCTCAGGTTATTATTATTATTATTATTATTATTATTATTATTATTATTATTATTATTATTATTATTAATAATTAAAATAACTATATTAGAATTTTAGGATGTTACAAACACCATCGTCTTACCCGAAATGTGGCCGAAGGAAAATTTGCCTCGGCCCCATGGTGGGCGCCAATGTTCCGTCCAAATATCCCAAAATCGAGATATATGAATGGAAACAACCAAACTCTCTTCTCACTCTCTTTCTCCCTCTAGGATCCTACTCTAAGAATAAAGTTTCAAATGTAATAAGCTTGACAGAAATGTGACTCTGCTCCTACGTATCCAATCTGGAATCAAAGCTTAACGTAGTTCTTGCTAAGGGATTAGCTCCCTATTTATAGATGCTGAGTTCAACGGTTACTCTCTGATCACGATGTATCCTCTTGCCATGGATTCGTGGGAACGTGGCAGTTATCATGGGAACGTGTTGTAGAGGCACGTTTAACTAGGGACGGGGAAGAGAACGTGATCTTCCCTCAGATGAGTCATGGTTGTTGCTGCTTTCTTCAAAGGAGAACGTGGTTCTTCTCCTGAATGGGCCAAGATTCATACACTCGGCCTATCTCTTAAGTTTGTATTTAAATTGGTCAACTCGGATGTACAAACTCGGCCATATGAACTTAATTACGTTCGGTAGGATGGCCGACTATGTGTTGAGGTACTAAGCTCGGCCTCATATTCTCGGTTATCCGATCTTCAATGTGAATGGTCAGTACAGAAAATAAACCAGAAAAAAAAATTGTTTCTGGTCAGTAGTGTTCCTTTTAATTACATGGCAAATAATCTTCTCATATAACATGATAATCATATTAGAGATTAATCTGATATAGTTTTTTACCATGTTTGGAACTATCATATCATAATTTGTTACAAAATCCATTAGTTGGATGAAAAATAAATTAGGGTCTCATTTGCTGTATAGGCAATAGAATGGAGTGGTATGTCCTATTCTTCTTTTTGGTTTCACCCTTTCAATAGAATTATTTATTTCTGTTCTATTTATAAAACATGTCAATCATAAAAACAAAATGCATATATTATGTTTTGTCCCATTCTAACACGTCTAACAAACATTATCTATATTTATCCGTTTAATATAATTATCTTATATTACTTAATAACATAAAAAATCTTTATCCTTGATTAAATAGTCAATCCGAGTATTATAATTATAAATTATAAAATATATGACATTTATCACTATCATCATTTTATTTTGTTGTATTCCATTTTATTCATCAATACCAATATTAAATATAAGTGATTTCTTTTACATTAAGAAGATTTGAATTTTGAAGACAATTGTATCACTTTGACATAGACCATAGGTGGGCTATAAAGCCGACAATAGGCCAATAAAAGTCTTCTACAGAACAACACCTACATATCCGTAATTATGTTCAATTTTTGTATCATGTAGCATTATAATAGATACCATCTCAGATGAGAATAGCGTACAATATCAGTTATTACTTAATGGTACCAAATCAAGTCTGAAAAGGGATCAAAGTATCCCTTATTATTATATCACTATTTTTTATTTTGAACTATATTACCAAGCTATTAATATTAGCATGATCAAAATTTTGGTACCAGTCATTTTACAGAATGGTAATAGTAATCCAAGTTCGAATCCAAGGTCTCAAATCACAATGAATTTGACAAAAGGACATAGCAATGACCAAGATCATCCAAGTCCTCTTTCTGAAGTTATCAACTCTGCAAACCACAAGTCAAGACCGAGAAACCCAAATAGAATTCCAATGTCACCATTGTCTGCTGGTAAATACTTTGTTATACCTTGCATAATGAGGAATATTTTGTATTTACCTACTTTAATTATGAATAAACAATCCCATATTATTCTATAGATAGGGATGTTGTATATGCATTCTTTATTGTTTTCCTACCGATATTTATAATGAAAGGTACCTAATCTGGAGTCAGATAGTAGTTTATACACTCTAAATGCAGAATGTAGATGATGTTAGATTTTTTATCATGCACCGTGATAATAGCATACCATCTCAAATCAGAATAGCATACCATCTCAGTTATTACCTAATGATACCCAAATCAAATCTAAAAACAGCTCAAACTATCCGTAATTACTAGATCACTCTTTCTTATTTTTGAACTATATTATCGTGCTATTATTATCAACATGATCAAAATTAGATTCATAAGTTTTTTTTTTCTGGAAGCAGCAAATTTACCAAATGGTAAATGTATTTCAAGTTCTAATCCAAGGTCTCAAACCACTAATAGCACAGTAAAACAAGCTTCTCATGAAGATAATACAACTCCGCTTTCTGAAGTTATGAACTGTGCAAATCACAACTCAAGAGTGAGGAATGCAAATAGAATTCCAATGTCACCATTGTCTCCTGGTATTATACTGATACTCTATGTTTATTAATTAATATATTAATTAATATATAGGTGATTAAATTATGTATTTATACATTTACTATGGAAGCAGAAAATGTACAACTTCCTAACAGTCAAGCAAATTCTGACAACAACTCTAACACTGCATCAGGTTAGTAATTTGATTTGCATGGTTCAAACAATATTCAACACATAATATTGTAATTCAAGCTATGACTCTAGACTTATATTGTTGTCCTCTTAACAGAAAGATATAGATGGATTCCATATGTTGCTTCCTGTACTGAAGATTCATGTTCTGCTTTATCAGATTTGTTGAATGTTTCGTCGGCGAATCATTTTGGCAAATCTGTCAGACAAACTGCAGATGTACTACACTTAGTCGGTAGAACTAGATTGAATTTCAAAGAACAATGTGAGGATCAACCTACAGCTGAGGAAGATATAACTCAATTTCAATCTGAGTTGTATTCAAATGCTGTACTTCAAGGTGCAGTCTATATATAATAATTTTGCAGTTTGGTTCCAATCTTATAATGTCAAAATTAAACTTACTGTATAAAACTATTGTCTTACAGATTGTGTGAACTTTGGACAACCATCGATTGAATGTCGATATTGTGGCGCTCAAGTATGGTTTGAGGAAAGGGCTGAAAAGGTTAAAAGAGGGAAGCAAGTTGACTTTTCAATATGCTGTCAAAAGGGGAAAGTACAACTTCCATTACTTGATAGACCTCCAGAGTTACTGTTGTCATTATTGAATGGTAAAGATAATAGAAGCAATCATTTTAAGGAAAATATGAGAGCATACAATAGCATGTTCTCATTTACCTCACTTGCGGGTAAAGTAGAATCTTCAATCAACGATGGAGGTGGTCCTCCTCAATTTATACTTAGTGGCCAGAACTATCATCGCATGGGTAGTTTGTTACCAAAGTTTGGATCCGTTCCCAAATTTGCTCAACTATATATTTATGATACCCAAAATGAATTACAAAATAGAGTTAGCCACTTTGGGTAAGTTTGATGAATTTTTTTTTATTTAAATACTATATGCTTTGTATATGATAATTTGATTATTTTATGTCTTTGCAGGTCCAAAACAGATTCCAAATCATGGGATCATTCATTGGTTCGTGATTTGACTAAGATGATTGGTGATCATAATGAACTTGCTAAATCTTTCAGAAGAGTTAAAGACTTAGTAATGGATGACTATAGATCAAATTTCTATTTGAGATTGTATCGAAGTCGATCTAAGGATGCAAGGGTGTATAATCTGCCAACATCAGATGAGGTTGCAGCTTTAATAATTGGTGATCTGGATAGCATTGAAGAAGGAAGAGACATTATTGTGAAAAAAGTTTCTGGAGAATGGTCTAAGCTTCATGAAACCCACACTGCCTTTATACCACTGCAATATCCATTATTATTCCCTTACGGAGAAGATGGATATCAAGAAAATATTCCGTACAGACATTTTGAAGATGCTACTGTTATTCGTATAAGAGATCGAGTCCCTTTAAGGGAATTTATTTCATTCAGAATTCAAGAAAGACGTGCTGAATTTGGAAACATTGTTAATTCAAGAAGATTGTATTAACAATTTTTGGTTGATTGTTACACTATGATCGAGTCCCAAAGATTATCATTCATAAGAGCCAATCAACAAACAATCAGGTCTGAAGTTTTTAATGGATTACAAGAGACAGTTATTAGAGGTGAAACTGAACCTTCATCAGCTGGTAAGCGTGTAATTTTGCCTGCATCTTTTACGGGTGGTATGAGATACATGTTAAATAACTGTCATGATGCTATGGCGATTTGCAAGAGATTTGGCTACCCTGATCTATTCGTCACTATGACATGTAACACAAATTGGAGTGAGATTCATGATTTTGTTTCTCAAAGGGGTCAAACAGCAGCTGATAGGCCTGATATTGTTTCTAGAGTTTTCAAGATGAAATTGGATGAGATGATGACAGACTTCAAAAAAAAAGAAATATTTGGAAAAGTTAATGCAGGTATGTTATCATGTTAAGCTTTCTTATAAACTTATTCAATTTATATTTCTTATTTCTTTTTTAATCTATTTTAGTTTCATTAAATCAGGGATGTATACTGTTGAGTTTCAAAAAAGAGGACTTCCACATGCACACATATTATTGTGGTTGGATGGTGTAAATAAACTGAAGAATGGATCGGATATTGATAAAGTAATCTCCGCCGAATTACCTAATCCTGTTTTATATCCAAGTTTGGCTGAGAAGGTTCATAACTATATGATGCATGGTCCATGTGGTTTTGCTAACATGAGGTCACCTTGCATGAAAAATAAAAGATGTTCCAAGTATTATCCCAAAAAATTTCAATCTTCAACTACTATTGATGAAGATGGATATCCGTCTTACAAGCGTCGAGATGCTGGAATGTTTATTGAAAAAAATGGAATAAAGATGGATAATAGGACTGTAGTTCCCTACAGTCCAGTTCTGTTGAGCAGGTATGAAGGACATGTCAATACTGAGTATTGCAACAAATCCAACTCCAACAAGTATTTGTTTAAATATGTAAACAAGGGTCCTGATAGAGCCACCCTTGAGATAAGCAATTGTTCTGAAGATTCAGAAAAACCAGCTGAGATTGATGAAATCAAACGTTATTATGATTGCAGATATGTTTCACCATGTGAAGCAGTGTGGAGAATTTTTGGTTTTGATATTCATCAGAGGTGGCCAGCTGTTCAAAGGTTAACCTTTCATCTTTTGAATCAACATTCTGTTCTCTTTAAAGATAAAGACAGAATTGATACTGTTGTTAGCAAAAGTGAAGATGCTCAAACGATGTTTTTAGCTTGGTTTGAGGCAAATAAAGCTTATGTTGAGGGCAGAAATCTCACCTATGCAGAATTTCCAACAAAATTTGTCTATCTCAGTAAGGAGAAAAGATGGCAGCCAAGGAAACAAGGTTTTTCTATTGGCAGACTTACATATATTCCAGCTGGAACTGGTGAATTGTACTACATGAGGATATTGTTGACCATCCAAAGAGGTTGTACTGGATATGCAAGTATCAGGACAGTGAATGGGAAAACAGAAGACACTTTCCAAGAAGCATGCTATGCTTTGGGTTTGTTAGCAGATGACAAGGAATATATAGATGCAATTACTGAAGCCAGCAGACTATCTTCCGTAAATCAATTGAGGAAGTTGTTTGTTACATTGTTGGTAATGAACACAATGTCAAAGCCAGATATTGTTTGAAATTCTACTTGGACATTGTTATCAGATGGAATTGTATATCAAAGAAGAAAGTTATTGAAGTTTCCAGGTACAATTTGCATATTTTTTACTATTCAATTATTTTGGCTGAAACAGTTTATATGGCTAACCAAATTGCTTTATGTTTTGCTTCACAACATACACATATGTCTTATTTCAGTAGTCCATTTGAATCATTCCCTGTACAATATCAATTAATACTAATACTCCAAACTTGCTTGCTTAACTTACTGTACTGAACATGAAATAAGGCATATTGAATTGACTTTCAGTATCAACCTTCATAAAATTAAATTACAACAGAAATATCTACTTATGATATACCTTGGAAGTTTGTTTCATACATAACATTTAGAAAGTTTTCGAAAATAACAATGTCCAGCTTAATATTAAAGAGACTGAATATATGCTTTGTCTAATTATTAATGATATTATTACTGATATAATCTTTGGTCATGTCATTATTATGTTTTCAGGTCTTCAAATTGGAGACGATGAATTGAAGAATCTTTGCCTTATAGAATTGGAAAAGTTACTAATGTCAAATGGAAGATCTCTGAAGGATTATAGTTGTCTACCACAACCACAATATTCAGATATGTTTTACTTTCAGAACAGGTTTATTGTGGATGAGTTGAATTACGATAAGGTTGAGATGGCCGAGTTACACAGTTCTTTGATGCAATCATTGACAGAGGAGCAACAACATGTATATGATGAAATCATTGGTGCAGTCTTATCTAATGTCGCAGGATTCTTCTTTTTATATGGGCATGGCGGAACAGGTAAAACATTTCTTTGGAAAACTTTATCTGCTGCTCTAAGATCACAGTGCATGATTGTTCTCAATGTTGCTTCAAGTGGGATTGCTTCCTTATTGCTACCTGGAGGAAGGACTGCTCATTCAACATTTTGTATTCCATTAGTTATGAATGAAGAGTCAACTTGCAACATTAGTCAAGGAAGCCTTCGGGCAAAACTTCTCATAGAAACAAAACTAATAATTTGGGATGAAGCTCCAATGATGAATAGATTGTGCTTTGAGGCATTTGATAGAACTTTGAGGGATTTGATGTCAATTCAATGTGCAGAGAACAAGGACAAACCATTTGGTGGAAAGGTTGTTGTTTTAGGAGGGGATTTTAGGCAGATTTTGCCGTTGGTCAGAAAAGGATCAAGAATAGATATTGTTGACGCAGCAATTAATTCATCTCAATTATGGAAAACTTGCAAAGTTTTGAAGCTTACTAAAAATATGAGGTTAAGTACTGCACAAACAGATCAAAATGGTAATGATATAGGAGAATTTGCTAATTGGATCCTTCAAATTGGAGATGGCCAAATTGATTCGGATGAAAATGGTGAATGTGACATCAATATACCAGAAGATATGCTTATTCATGAATCTGAAAACCCTCTACTTTCATTGGTTGACTTTATTTATCCTGATTTGTTACAAAATTTGAATAGGTCTGATTTTTTTGAAGAAAGAGCAATTCTTGCACCAACATTAGATTCGGTGGAACAAGTTAATGACTTCCTTCTCTCTTTAATCCCCGGAGATGAAAAAGAGTATCTAAGTTCTGACACACCTTGTCAATCGGATGAAGATTCAGAAATTGCAGGAGAATGGTTTACACAAGAATTTCTGAATGAAATTAAAATTTCTGGTATTCCAAATCACCGCTTGACACTAAAAATAGGAGTACCTGTAATGCTTCTAAGAAATATTGATCAATCCAGTGGTTTATGCAACGGAACAAGGCTGCAAGTGAATGATTTAGGAACAAATGTTATAACAGCTACTGTTATCACTGGCAAAAATTGTGGGGATATGATACTTATTCCAAGGATGGATTTAGTACCTTCTGATCCTGGATTCCCTTTTAAATTTCGAAGAAGACAATTTCCCCTATGTCTATGTTTTGGAATGACAATTAACAAAAGTCAAGGACAATCACTTTCTAAGGTGGGATTGTATCATGAGTATCACCGGTGTAGTGCAGCTCGAGGATAAGCCTTCGCGTCCCCAAAGCTGTTTGGATTGTCTTATCTGTCTTCAACAACCGATCAAGCAATAAATCTACCAAGGCCAGTTTTTACACATGGTCAGCTATACGTTGCTATATCTAGAGTAAAGTCAAGAGCCAGGTTCAAAATTCTCATTTTGGATGATGATGGAAATATATGCACATCAACAAAGAATGTCGTATACAAAGAGGTTTTTGAGAACCTGTAGCAGGTTTACCACAGAAGGTTCACATTTTTTTATCTAATCCTTCCTTTCTTGAATTTTTCTTTTATATACAACTTCGACAAAGGTGCTCATCATTGATTTAATACAGGTATTTTGAAGATCTTCCACACCTATTTTCTTACCAAGAGGAATGTAGACATACTTTTCCTACACACAGACCAATTTAGTTGTATTTTGCTATAAAGAGAGAATTAAACCTGTTTTGAAAAACATCTGGTTAGGTGAAACTAACAACGATTTACTTCATACTTCTACATTTTGTCCATATAAATAAGCTTTACTTATATTGAATTTTAAACTGTTTGCAGATTTATAGGTATAAGACAACATTATCAAAAGCATGTTTGCAATCTCAATGACCAAAAGATATTTCAGATGATCGAAAATTATTATAATATCTAGAAAATATATTTCTATTTTTCTTAGCCATTTACCAAAATGCTCAAATCGTATTTATATGGTTGATATTGTTTTATAATTATTATATCATACATAATATTTTTTCAACAATAAAAAATTGGAATAATGTTTTCCCCGTGCATAGCACGGGTGAAAATACTAGTATATGACATTTATCACTATCATCATTTTATTTTGTTGTATTCCATTTTATTCATCAATACCAATATTAAATATAAGTGATTTCTTTTACATTAAGAAGATTTGAATTTTGAAGACAATTGTATCACTTTGACATAGACCATAGGTGGGCTATAAAGCCGACAATAGGCCAATAAAAGTCTTCTACAGAACAACACCTAGAACTGAAGTAGAAACTTGGGGTGTGTTTGGTTGAAACGAGAGGAGAGAAGGGGAGGGGAGAAATTTTAATGGAGGGGAGGGACAGGAAGAGGAAGGGAGAGAAGGGATTTTAATTAACTATTATGTTTAATTGAGATGATAGATGGGGAGGGATTTTAATAGAGAGGGAAAAATATACCATCTTAAAATTTTAATATAATTATTTTAATAAGCAGCTTAAGCTATTATAAAGTTTGGGATAGAAAATTGTTAGTATAATGATTTATTAGAATTGTTTAGTAATTACAAAAGAATGTAAAATTGAAATTGAAAAAAAAAAAAAAAAGATAAAGAAAAGTGAAGCTACAAGGAGTTAGACTTTGATAATTGCAATAGGCATTAAAAGAAAATGTCAATTTGATTGATTTTGGAATTGGAGAATTGAAATGATAGCATATGCCCCACGTAGTTGTTTTTTCAATTGCCAAAATTTGGCTATAGCCAAATTTAAGTTACGGGCATAATGACAGGATTCAATTTTGAATCCTTAGAAAATAAATAGGGGCCTACGTGCGAAGAATGAAGCCTAATAAGGGAATTAATCTGGACTGTTGCAATTGAGGATTTATAAGTGGAGACAGATAGCATAACGTGAAGAGAAGGGAGAAGCCTCGCACGGCACAGTCTCACGCAATTTTAAGGAGTAGTCACAGTGTTGCAAGGAGGAAAAATATCGCCACAGCAGTGTATGTCCGTGAGATAAAAAGAAAACTGGGAATATTGTGCAGTGTTGTAAATATGTTTTACATGACAGAATGTGACGTCTAGGTTTCGCCATAGAAATGCTGAGAGCTCTTAGAGGTCTTCAAGATGTGAGTAGAAATATTCTTTCTTATCCTTTCCATGGTGCAAATTGATTTAAAGTTGGGTTATGCTTTCAAAAATATGTTTTTTTGGGGAAATAGTCATGCGTTTGGTCAAATCCTGATTTTACAAATTTGGAGGTTTTCTTTCTAAAGTGTTTTTGCTGTCAATTAAATGTTAATTATTGAGATTGATGTTATGATATGAATGATGTGCACATGATTTAGTTGATTGACATGCTGTATTTGACTATATGATGATATTGGTGATATTGACACGATTCAATAACTGTTAAATGTGATGAATGTTGTTTGCTGCAATACCGCCTATGATAAGGGTATCGAAAGTAATACTGCCAATGAATTAGGATGTCGAAATATGAAATACCGCCATAATGGGGTATCGAAAGTAACATCGTCACATGTTGGGATGTCGAAATGAGTAATACCACTAATGTACAATGGTTAGTATCGAAATAAGTAATGTCACTGAAGAGAAAGTGACATCGAAATACCTTCATAAGTAAGGTAGACAATGAGACGTCATTGTTATGTGCAGTTTGAAAGTCATATGACATATGAGAATATTTGAGATTATTTGATATATGAGATCTTGTCATACTTGATTCATGATGTGTTAGTGATGACTATTTGCTCTCAATAATAATTTATATTATTATTATTATTATTTTATTATACACTATTTTGAAAATAGCGGATACCATGGACAGTTTTTACGGTCACCGCACCGGCTACGATCACCGCACCGGCTGAGAACAATGCTTTTGTGAAAACCTTTTAAAAATGTATTTCTGTTCACTGAGATTTTATATCTCATTAGTAGTATTGTTTTCAGAGCCTGAGGACGTCCTTTTTAAGCAGTCAGATGTTTTGAAGACTACCTCTTTAGTTTTCGAGTTTGGTTAGTATTGTACGACATATGCCAGGAGAACCTTTATTATCTTTTAGTTATTTTCTTATGCGAGATGTTATAGACACCCTATTTTGAGGTTTTGAAACTGATTATGTTATTTCAGTTTTGAATTAATGTAAACAATTATTTTGGATTAATATTATATTCAGTATTTATTTAAGAAAATTTTATTTTCCTGATTTTATTTAAATTATTAATTTGGGTTACTAATGTAACGAATGCGTTATAAGGAAAGTAACACTTTTCATTTTTGATTCAAGAGGAGATGAGAGAGATTTTAAAACTAAATTACTATAAAACCCTTATAAATTTAGAATTCAAAACATATAAGTAAGGATATTTTAGGTAATCTATTTAAAATATTTTAAATCTCCCCCTCTCCCCTCAAAATCCCCCCAATATAGGAGATGAGCCAAAATTGACCCAGAAAGAATTTTACTTTCCTTTCCTCCAAAAAGATAAACCAAACAGAAATATTTAAAATAATCTCTCCCCTCCCCTCCAACCGAACAGTATGTCAAGCTATAATAAGCCTCCTTCATCCTTTCTTCCTTGCTACCATCCGTCCACATACCATCAATGATGCACGATGTCCTTGAGGCTAGGGTTGCAGATCTATAATTTAAAAAGAGCCCTGTTAGACTTCAAAGAGAAGTTGTAGAATTTTTTTCCTTGTCAGAACATACGCTAGCAGGATTAAGAAAACAAATCATGAACAGCAAAACACAAAGGAGAAATAATGCAACATGCTCAAAAGTGCAGCCTAAATCTATGTAAACAAATAAGAAATTAGCTTCAACCCCGATGCTAAGAATATAAGCCTGCAGTCCTGTACCATGCGTGATAAAACGGCTGTGTTATTAAAGATGAGATTCTATAGCAATGGCTTTATCAGGTGTAGAAATAGAAAACACTCCCACAATTTTCATGCTTATCAGTGATTAGCTAAACTTTTTATGTTCCTAATTCAAGATGCGTTTGGGTATACAGCTTATTTAAATTGTGTTTGAAAAAATTAAAAAAAATAGATTATACTGACAATCGATTATATGTATAATCGATTATTGTGATAATCGAGTATAATTAGAATCTGTTTTTGTTTAGGTATATTTACTGAAGATCGATTTTAAGATAATCTATTTCGTTTGTGTGATGCAAAAAAAAAAATCACTTTTACAGAATAAATTACAAAAAAAAATAGGAAGTTATTTACATAATTTAATAATACTTTTTTGAAAGTTAGTTTTGTATAGATAAATAAGGAAGAGAGTTTTAAAAATGAAAAATAGTTAAATCACAACAATCTTAAGCTAAAACAAATTAGATGACATAAAATAACTTTCCCCCCAAAAAAAGTTTTTTTATAAATTTAAGCTAATAGTCAAACATGATAGATTATATATGAAATAACTTTTCGCCAAAAAAACAGTTGTAATGGAAAAAATCAATCTTTTCCGAACATGCTCTTAAATGCTTATGCAATAAGATTCTTTTTAAATAAACTAAAAACAACTTATTTTCATAAACTTTCCTGACAAGCTTGTGAAGATAAGCTAAAAAAAACTTAAGGAAAGATTATAAACTATTTTAATAAACTATTTGCTTAAGTTTATTATCATAAACTATTTCCATAAGCTCTCTATAAATTCTTACAAACGCACCCTCAATATATAAAACAAAATCGTCAATAAAGAGAGAGATCTTATCCACTAAAAATACCAAAACTTTTTCGAAATGTATTTTTAGAAAGAGAAAGGTAAATCTATGAAGTAAATTGAAAAGTAGAAAAGGAAGAACAAAATCTGGTGAAGAACTCCGCATTTTCATGGTTAAAACTTGGTTGAAAGAGTGCCTACCAAAGCTACAACCTAAGACCGGTATGGCTGCAACTTGTAAATTTTAACATGACTATGCTCAATCAAATAACATTACAAGCAAGGAATACCACAATCATACTTCCTAAATTTAATTATTATTCAGTGCCTCCAAAACCATCAGGAAATTTGTCACGTCTCCCTCCAAATCCACGGTACCAAAACAAAAATTCCAAATATGTCAAGAAACTTATTCAATAATACAATGGGCTTTTTGAAGTTAATCAAATAATCAAATAAGAACCATATTATGAAGTTAATCCTTTGAATTTGTAGGAGAACATAGTTGGAGAAAATAGAACAATGATTGTGCCGTAGACAAACCACTACCTTAAAAGCAAGATTCCGACTGACCCAAGATGCAATCTACCAACCAGACTTGCTCCTCATGGTTAACACAACAAGCTCTTGAATTTGTGCACTCAAGGTCAAGAGCAATCGAATTTACACAATTCAATTACCCAAATATCATGACGAAGTAAACCTAGAGTCTCTAAAAATGTATATCACCTTTTTTGGGTATCTATAGAGGTTAAAAAAAACCATTTTATCTACCAACCACGTTTTGAAGAATATACAGAATTCATCCAAATATGCCTCATTCATAGGCTTTAAACACAAATGTTAATATAAAAAACGTTGGAAGATTTTAAGTCCCACCAAAACTCACCTTAACCTCCTTCCAATAACCCGTAGCCATCTTTCAACACTACCACTGAACTTCTCTTCAAACAGCATTCCAACCAACTCCATTTCCCAAATCTCTCTAACATGAACCATTGAGACATAATCACAGACACCTTAAACATGACCTTAAACCACCTACATCCAACAACAACATCACCATCCTCAATGAACAATTACCTATACAACCATTGAAAAATATATCTTATTAAGAGAAGCATTATTCTAGTTCATCATATATCTTATTTAAAGAAGCTTCATTTTAAAGCAATTGTATCCATTCAGCAATTTATATTCTAACATACCAACAATATGCAGAAGTGCAGAACATAGTGTATATGATGATGACTTTAAAAATAAAAGGTCACATGTATATGCAGAACATCCATTATCTGTGTAACAATATGTGAACGAATAATGATTGATTGCTTCTAATAAGATGTAGCATTTGTCAAAACACAAGTAGGAGAAAAAATAGTGTTCACTGTAGAGGTAATTTGATATTGAAGCAACAGCTGCAACATCTGGCATCATTAGGCAATAAAATCCTCTCAGCAAATATAGTTGCAAATATAGTTGAGCCAGTTTTTTTGAATTTTAACTTAAAAGAAAAAAAAAAAGAAATCCATTCAAACATACATTACAAAATATTGCTATTGCTTAGCAAGATAAAGTGCAACTATAACAATTTCTAATATACGCAAATGGTGCGGCAGAACCTAAATTACTTATATAGAGATTAAGTCTTTTACTTACCATTACACAAATAGGAGTAGAGCTGCAAAACACCATAGTTGTTAAGGAGTAAGTTGCTACTATTGTTCCCAAAACAACCTAAATGAAAGTCGTCAATAGGGCCATAAAAGTCTTCTGCAGAACTGGCACCTAGAACTGAAGTAGAAACTTAAGCTACAATAAGGCCCCTTCATCCTTTCTTCCTTGCTACCATCACTCCACGTACCATCAATGATGTGCGATGTCCTTGAAGCTACGGTTGCAGATCTATATTTCAAAAAGAGACCTGTTAGAGTTGAAAGAGAAGTTGTAGAATTTTTTTTTCTTGAAAGAACAAACACTAGAAGGACTAAGAAAACAATTCAAGAACAGCAAACACACAAAGGAAAGATAATGCAACATGCTGAAAAGTGCAGCCAATCCCTGTGTAAACAAAGAAGAAATTAGCTTCAACCCAGAGGCTAAGAATATAAGCCTGCAGTCCTGTACCATGGGTCATATAATGGTTGTGTTATTAAAGATGAGATTCTACAGCAATGGCATTATCAGGTATAGAAATAGAAAACACTCCCACGATTTTCATGCTTATCAGTGATTAGCTAAACGTTACATGTCCCTAATTCAATGTATAAAACAAAATTGTCAATAAAGAGAGAGATCTTATCCACTTGCTTCAACCTCAAAATTTTAGATAAGATTCTAAAGTTTGCCACCTATCTTGTTCTCATCTCTAACTAATTGTAAGCTAGAAGCTTTCATCATGGGAAGGTAAAAGTAAAACAGCCAAGACTCAATAAAAGACCTGAGAATTTCAGTAATGAGATGTTCAAGAGAAAAGTTTCCTATATACAGACAGCAAACAAGCCTTTCTAAGATCTTTAGCTAGTCAAGTGCAATCAAAATGAGATTACATATTAAACAGAATAAAACAAACCCATTCATTTCTAGTATTCCATATCTGTAATGAAATTTTACAGTATATGAAATTAATGTCATGTTTAAAGAAATACAAGAATTCTAGTTGTTTTCTCCCTGCAATTTGTTTAAAAAAAATTGAAGACCAATCCAATAATAGAATATTCAGGAGAGATTTCATTACCTTTTTGGAAAATCATCGTTCAGCCTATAAGCCTACAATAAATATAAAATCAAAAAACTTCATCCAGTCCATACATTTCAATTCAACCATTAGCAATGCCTCATAGATACTCTTCCAAAAAAAATCGTCAAACTATGGCACCACCAAAAGTATTAACACAATCTACTTATATTATATCTCCCTACTTCAAATGGCCAGAGTTTAAAACAACATACATGATTTAAAATAAATTCAGATAATCTACCTGCCACATAAGAACTTAACTGCAACAAGGTGAAACCAAGCTTTCAACATAAACCATGGTACTTTTCCAACATATGTAATCAGGAAGTTCAGTTCGTTCTACTCTATTATCTCTGCGATGATACAGAATTGTTTGCGACTCATAAATGGTTGCCATTATCAAGATATCACCATTCTCAGACATGCACAGTGGTAACCAAGGATAACTAAAATCATAGAAATCAATTTGAAGACTCTGATAACTGATTTTCATGAATTGAGTCCAAGACTTTTCAACTCCAAACTCCTTCATTTGCCATACCACAAAATGGGTTTCCTTGCGATCATGAGAAAAACACAGGCAATCCATCAAAACCCCAATAGTTGGCTCAACCGGAGGGGCCTCATCAAGACGAGGCAGCGACAATTGTGTGTATGTCTCCATCCCCAGATCAAGCGAAACAATTACAAATTGAGCAATAGTAATAGTATCATCCCATCTATAGTTGTTGCGCAATGCTAACCAATTAAGAGTGCCATTAAAGTATACTCCATCGTGCAGCTGTGGAACCCAGGGATTATCAAAGGGAAGAACAGGAAAACTATGAATGTTTCTCCAACAATTGTCACCCAAGCTGCAAATTTTGACCTTGAGTTTCTGTGACTCCTCCTTAACTTTAGCATCAACGCGGAATGCTAATACCTTGTAAGTGTCACTTAAATTATCATAACCAAATGCAAGCCTATAACTATCGTCGTACTTGAAAGCTAAAGTTGTCAAATATTTGGATGTTAGCTTTGTAGCTGGGTTCCATAAATAAAACCTGTATTTTCGTTTAGTATGTTGATAAAAACAGACCAAGCCATTGCAGGAACCAACAACAAATCGGTAGACGCTATTGTCGATTAATGGAAAGCAATCATCTTCATTAATGGTGGATAATTGGCTCTCCATTAAAGAACGCACAGAGCAGGGAAGGACACCGCTAAAGCCATTGTCGGATTCATCATCGTCCCACACTAATAAGAGGTTGGGGTTTTTAGCAGATCTATGAAGGTGCAATCTCACGAAATTAGGATCCGAGATTAGGGATTTCCAGGACTTACACACGCACCTGAACTGCATAAGAGATTTCACAGGTAGCCATGACAGAATTTCCACGATGAGGTCGTCAGGGAAGACTGGAGGTGGCGGCGCTTTGCGTTTGCGCTTACGAGACGCCGATGGCGACTGAGCTTGGGGGGTTTTCATGAGAGCAAAAAAGTGGTACAATACATACAAAGAAATTCCTATGAACTGGAGTGGCTTGGGGTATTCACGGTTGCTTTGCTTTGGTGGCAAATTTATCACTAGATCACTGTTTTCCTTTTTATTTTTTAAATTATCACCATTTCTAAATTATATATCAAACTATCATCATTTTTAAGAACAATGAGAAGTCCCTTTTGGTGGCAACGACTTCTCAACATGATTTGGAAAGCACGAAAGCTTAGACGGGTGAAGAACCGGACTTCCCAACTGGATATGACAAAAAAATTTCCCCATGTTAAAACCCACGTTGAGAAGTCATGGTTGAAGAACCAGACTTCCCAACTGGCTGTGACAAACTTTTTTTCCCAAATCATGTTGAGAAGTCGTGCCCATAGTTTGGTATATAATTTGGAAAGGGTAGTAGTTTGGAAAATAAAAATTGAAATAGTGATATATAGAAAATTTTGCCTGCTTTCGTTCGAGATGAAGAATTAATTCAAGATAAAATTAAGAGGGAAGGCCCAAAGTAGTCCCTAAAAATTTTGAGGGATCCATTTTTAGTCCCTGAAAAAAATAAATTAACCATTTATTCCTTCAAATTTATAAACGTTGGACATATTAGTCCCTAAGTTTAGTTCTGACGTTCATTTACTTGCTTACGTGTCCCACTGACCATCTTATTTGGCTCATTGGTGGTCCTGCACGACCTATGGCGCATTTCCACAGTGAAAAAAAATGAATGAAAAGTGAAAAAAGTGCATAATTTCAGGTATTTTGGGTTTTAAAATTGTGCATGTTTTTCACTTTTTATTCATTTTCAACCTAGGAAATTAGTCATAGATCACGCAAAACCACTAACGAGTCAAGTAGGATGGTTAATGGGACACGTAGGCAAGTAAATGGACGTCGAAATTATACCTAGGGACTAATGTGTCCCACGTTTGTAAATTTAAGGGACTAAATGACTAGTTTATTTTTTTTAGGGACTAAAAATGGGTCCCCGAAAATTTTCAGAGACCAATTTGGACCTTCACTCTAAAATTAATTTTGAACCGGTCCTTTTTTTTGTGCAAGAAGGTATCCCAAGTCCCCAACCGTTGGAGAATAACGCAGGATCGGTCCAAGCCAAGGGTAAACATCCTCTCCATTTTTTATGATAAATGGAGCGCTCCATTACTATAGTTTTAAGATGTATAAAGGATGTTTGGACCTTACCCAATATTACATTATCATATTTATACCCCTAAAACTATAGTAATGGAGAAGGAAATGGAGAGAGAAAATGGAGAGGATCTCAACTCCTAAGCCAAGGCCTAAAGTTATATGAGGCCTCCGAATGAACAAATCATGAGAGAAGCTCTCATATATGCAATTTTTGTTAGGTATCAAAATGAATGTGAGGTCATAAAATTAGTGGAGTTAAGTGAGGTGGGCTGGGGGCCTAGAACAAGGGTTTGTCTGGCCTTTTCTTAGGCTGACCCTGACTAAGGAAGAGGATAATATTATTTTAGTCATTGAGTCTTTCTCCCTCCTACAAGAAATTTTCGGTCACTAGAGAGGAATTGGACTCCATGACTAACCCCTTACGAGACGTAGGCACCAACAAAAGTCTTTTTCATATACACAGTAGAAATCGAACCCTTAAAACATGATTAAGGAATTTAATTATCTATCAATTGTGTCCGATCATTTTTAATTGGTTTGGTTGGTTCGTATTTTTAAAACCTATTCAGTCAATCTGAACAAAACCAATCTGATTAAATTAAGTTCAGGTCATCGAGTTAAGATAAAAATTAAATTATTATACCCTTTCAAGTTTTTATTCCCATATTTCTTATATAAAAATTTGAATTCTATATTACTACAAGGTAAAAAGGTTTCTTATTCTCCAACTTTATATAATAATTAAATTAATTTCAAACATTGATATTACTTTTAATTAATTAATATTTATCTTTTTTTGTTTTACAAGAATTAATATTTATCTTATTCTATAGTTAAAACTTTACATATCTTAATCTCTTTACCTAAAATATGATGGTGAAGTTGGATAATAAACATGATTAAAGACATTTGGTAATACTAGATAAGATTATAAAAAAGTAAATATGAATAGAAAAAAAGACAAAACTAGAAGAAAGTTATAAGTATTAAAATATAAAATGTATAAATTTAAAAGTTAAAAAAATAGTTGATTAGGTTGGTTCGAGTTAAAAAAAAAATTTGAGAACTGAACCGATTATAATTGATTAGGTTCTAGTTTGGAGTGAAATGAAGCGATTAACCAAACTAATCTGAACCAATTTAATTAGTTTGGACTAACGAGTTCATCGGGTCAATCTAACCCGATTAACACCCATACAACAAACACTTAAAATAACCACAGCTAACGCACCTTGTGGATGGTAACACAAAACTATTAACTATGAAAGGAAATGCTAGCAACACACTCTTTTAAACACTCTCCAACACACTATTATTGAGTGATTTCATGTGGGACCCACTATATAGAGAGTGAGTCCATTTTTTTTAGTGAGTCCCACATAAATTCATCCAATAATAAAGAATATGTTGAAAAGAGTCTTAAAAAAATCTATTGCTGGCATTACTCTAACTATGATTCAAACTCAGTCCATTTTAACACCGAGGCCTATATATCCATGGCATGGTTGAGTTGATAGTAATATAAACTGGATCATGATTATAAGCTGCATTGGTATGTTAGTTGCATCCGTTTTGTGGAAGTTTAAGACTAAAGACAAAGTTATTTTTCATTTCTTTCCTTTTATAAATCTCCATTCAACTAATAAAACTTGCTGCTTCTTAAAAGCAATAAGCTCTAAGTAGCCTCTCTCTCTCCATTCAATTGTTCTGTTGAACTTGGTTTTTGTTCTGTTGAACTTGTTACGAGATAAGCCTTCCAAATCTTGGTTAAATTAATCTATTATCCATTTTACTCTGGAGTTCACTAAATGACTATTAATGAGAATTTAAAAAGAAATGAAGAGAAGAAATTTTAGATATTGACCCAAGATAAGGAATGACATTGATTGTAGTCACTATGCACAGTTATTTCTCAACAACTACATGTGCATTTCACCACACGGTTGACTGATTCATTGATACTACTCATCAAGGCAAAAGGAGTTAGCAGCTAGCAAAGCATCTACGGAACTCATCAGAAAAGGTCTTCACTCGTCTGAGATGTTATTTAACTCCATTGCAAATGTCTCTGAATTAACATGGATGTTATAAGCTCCTACCTAGGCCAAACCAACCAGTTTCTCACTAATCTCCCAGACCTTGCGCGCCTTAACTGTATCGCTAGCCTCCTGGGACAACTGGTTTTCAAATGAAGCAGAGTCCTTGTTCCAGCTCCAGTAAACCCCAGATTTTGTTAGGCTTGGATCACTCACAACCTATATTAGAATCAAAACAGTTCATACATGACAAAATAGGATATTGGAAAACACATTCAACATACAAAAGTTCGAATAATGCTTCCTCCACAACACATATCCTTTGAGAGAACATCTCTCACATCATGGCTACATGGTCTAGGAGTTCAGAAAACGAGGTGGACTAAATAGTAATCAGAGGGTGAAAATTGTGTGGATGTGAGATAATGTGTGCGCGCACGTGCATGAAGCATTGTTGCAAATTTATAATCATCTACAGAGTCTCATTGCTATTACCTGAGCAAGTCTCTGTCCGGCTTCATCTTCTGACACAAAACCTTTGGTTATGTACTTTTGGAATGGTGGGAACAGAAGTCTGAACAAGGGAATGTGCTCCCTAAACAAGCCTGTTGTGGCAATGCAACCCGGGTAAAGGGATGCGAATGTGATCCCAGTTTCTTCATGGTATCTTCTGTGGAATTCTTGCATTGTAAGCATGTTGCAGACTTTGCTGTCCTTGTATGCCTTGGCGCCATCAAAGTCTCCACCATCTATCATGGATGAAGTGTTTATCCCATTCAAGCCTCCAGCTAATCCCCTCAAGTCACCAAGGTTAGCCTTAGGAGGCACATTTCCAGCCAATGTGTTGGTATTTCCTGTTTAATTTACACAATCAGCACCAAAATGCAGCCTAAGTATGCTTGATAAAAATTGGGATTCACAATAAACATCCTATTGAATTAGACCTGTGATTGAGCCAACAATAATCATGCGTTTTGATGGGTGATCAGATTTGTTCAAGTCATCAAGCAATAGGCGTGAAAGGAGAAAATGCCCCAGATGGTTTGTCCCAACACTGAGCTCATAGCCTTCAGCAGTGAATGTAGGTTCCTTAGCAGTTGGCAAGTAAACTGCAGCATTGCAAACCAGAACATCTAGTGGCCTGCCTGATTGCCTCAAGTTGTCTACAAATTGACAGACACTGTCAAGAGAGGCAAGATCTAAATGCATAATGGTGTAGTTTTCCTTGGCAATGCCAGCAGACTTTGCAGCTCTTTCAGCTTTGAGAAAATCTCTGCAGGCCATTATGACATGCCATTTTCCTGTCTCAGCCAAAGCCTTGGCAGTGGCCAATCCCAATCCAGAAGAAGCCCCAGTGATCACAACACTGCCCTTCCTCAAAGTTTTCTTGCCTTCTGGTACTGCCCTCTTGACTGCTGGAGTTGTAGTAGCCACTGTCTGAGCCCTCACAGTCCCACTTTTTTGTTGGAATTCCCTCTGATTGAGAGGAAGCAGAAGAACAAGAACAAGAAGAAGAAATCAGATAATTGGCCAGAAAACTGACGGGATTACATAATACTGATCGCGGATGTACACGTGGTATGCAGAAAATGGTATGTGAATATCTTTTTTCCTTTTGCATTTGAACTTTGAAACAGATTAAAGATCAACTATCCATGTTTAACAAGTACTATTACATAATCAGACTATCAGAGGCTAATGGATACCCAATTTATATTTTGCTAAAGAATATAACTAGATTAAGGCATTGTGCTTGCGTTATGACTATTGACCAAGTACTAACATTTTGCATGAGAAACCTTAACATCATGCAGAGTTTCAAAAACAAACAAAAGAAAAGAGAAAAAGAAAAATTCTCATCTGAAATAGAATCAAGTCAAATATCATAATGGAATTATAATATCTTCTTAAATAAGAGGAAACAGTTTACCTTGGACCTCAATGCAGAATAGCTGAAGTCAGCTTTGAGAGGGTCTGACAATGAAAGACCAAAAAGGGTGGTGTCCCTGAGAGATATGCTAGACTTTCCCTGTAAACACAAAAAGACATTTCCCATAGCTTCAATTAAATTATCTCTTTTAGAAGTACATAAGAAGAAGAAGCATAAAACAAGGAGACAAGATGTTTGTTAGTGGTTAATTGAAACATACCTCTTTAGGAATGGAGAAAGAAGCAGGGACCAAAGAAGCAGCCTGAAGAGCCATTGGAACTTTCAATATTTCTCTCAAGAAGCTAAGCTTGTCTGATGAAAAATGGGAATGTCAAGTGTGGATAGAAAGTGGATACTTGAAAATGAATTTATACAGTGAAGTGTATCTTAGGATATGAAAGAATAAGATAGTTTGCAGCATGTACCCATGCCAGGTCCCTTCAAACCGACCAATGAAGTTTTTAGTTTTAGATTTCTTATGATATTTCCATTAACTTTATGTTAGGACTTATAGGAAAGAAGGGATTTTGTGATCCGTTGCAGACCCCGGTAGCAGGTATGAGCTGTGAATATCAATGCTGAAAGGGATTGGGGAATGGAGGTACATATCGAGTGCAAGGTAAGAAAGACAAGCCTTCTGTTTTTCAGCTTCCTAGATAGGAAGGATATGTTTTTTTTTTTTGGTTGAAGGATATTGTTTACGGATGATATTACTACCATTTTCAATTTTTATTAGTTACTTATAATTTATAAAAAATTAAATTAGAATTAATTAACGAATGTGAATAAACAGTTGAGGTGTTGTATATAATATATAGGGGAAAGAGCGTACACCCTCCCTAAACTATAGCCCTTTTGCAAATAGGCACCATCAATTATTAATTTTTTTCAATTAATCCTTAAACTTCAAATATTAGTGAAATTGATCCTTCTATTAACCTACCATCAAATCACTAATGATGTTCGAATCCGGCCGTTCATTTTTTTAATCTCAACCGTTGATTATTTTCTATTTTATAATTTTATAATTATTTTTTAAAGGAAAAAAAATAGAGAAAAAACTTCAGATCTCCTTCTCTTTCCATCGTCGACCTCGCAACCCCAACAGTAGAAACCCCATTTCTTCAAAGTTTGATTTTTTTTCCCCATTTACCAGGTTAAAATCTGAGCATTCAATCACCTGGTTAGAAAGAAAGAAACTTGGTGATCTCAATTTTGTCCCTTAGCTCTCTTCTTTACCTTCACCATTTGGGTATGTATGTGATATAGTTAATTTTTTTAATCTTGTGTACTTTGATGGGTATATATATATATATATATATATATATATATATATATATATATATATATATATATATATATATATATCCGGAGACGAAGTTTGTTTGCAAGTATTGCAGTAACAGGTTTCCTTGTGGGAAGAGTCTGGGTGGTCACATCAGGACCCATATGACTGAAAAAAGAATTAATAATGTTGAATGTGATAATCTCAACTTGGATGTTGTGAGAATGAAGAAGAAAGAATTATGGTGTGAAGCTGGTGGTGGTGGCAACTCCATTTACGGCCTCAGAAATAACCCCAAGGAAACAACGAGGTTTGTGGATTCTGATGCCTCATTGGAATAAGAAGAGAAGTTCTGCAAAGAATGTGGGAAGCCGGAAGAACAGGGGAAAGAATCGCACAGAGTTGGAGATTTTTCTCTATTTTTTTTTGTCTTTTTTTAAAAAATAATAATAAATTATAAAATAAAAAAGAATAGATTTTATAAAATGAACGGTTGAATTTGATCACCGTTAATTATTTAATGATGAGTTAACAAAAGGATCAATTTTACTGAAGTTTGAAGTTTGAGGATTAATTAGGAAGAATCAATAGTTGAAGGTGCCTATTTGCAAAAGGACTATTGTTTAGGGGGTGTGTGTGCTCTTTTCCCTAATATATATGCACACAAAGAACATACAAATTGAGGTTGACGTGAGTGGTTAAAGGTCTCTCGCCCCTTAACCAAGGTCTCGGGTTCGAGTCTTGGATATGCCACTTATCGAGGTGCCGAACAAACTTTCACGGGAGATTAGTTCCCGTCTCAGTTCAAAAAAAAATGCACACAAAGAACATACAGTTTTGGAAAACCTTTACCTTGTCACAGCGTCTGTGGGGCTTGGTCATAAGTAACAGCCAAGTTAGTCTTTGGTTAAGCCCTAGAAGCTGCACTTGGTACTATTCAAGATCATACTAGTGCAGACCAAAAATAAAGATCATACTGGTGATTTTCTTTTTGGTTATAAGCAATCGAGATTCGAGACTATCATGGCCATTACTATCAACTCTACCCAAACTGCGCGTGACCTTCATCAATTAAGTCCAAATGATTTATGACCATTGAACTCGAGAATCCTAATGTAACAGGAAAAGATCAGAAATTTTAACAGCAAAGGCATTAGATATGCCAGCATATTTTACATTGGTCTGTAAGATTTTCCCATACTTTTCGAATTTCTATATTTGGAATGTCAGTATTAGAGGAATGTGCCAGGAATCCAAGCCCTAAACATTTTTCAACATCCCAATTTTATTGATGCCCCTAACGCACGAGTTTAAAATTTTGAATCTTCTCTGGCTAAGACACTCGCCTGGCCAATCGCATAAGAAACTGAGCATATTCACTCTGAAAATTTTCTGATAAATTTTAGACAAGTTTCCAGTTTTCATGTTCCACAGACAATTTTCTCGACTGAACAATGCCCTAGCCACAATAGTACTTGGAGCCATGATATTTTATTGAAATTGACTCCAATAGATTGAATTCCATAAAAACACTGACATTAACAAATGTGAAAGAATCATAATTTATAATTCAATAAGTTTTTCCCATCCTCGTTAATCTACATTTGCCCATTACATAATAAATCCATCGGTTTCCAAATTCCATGTATACCTTCTTTTTGTTTTCTTTTTTGTACACAACTTTGTAGTCATTTTTCTTTCTTTTTCTCCCCCCCCCCCCCTCAATGCCTGATCGGAATGGCAACCTATCTCCTCATCCGATGAGCAAAAGAACAAAGAAAGAAATGGAACTACCCTAATATTATCTCAACCAACATCTCTCTGTACAAGTTTTCACCAACTAATGGAGAAAGTGAAGTCTCCCATGCTCATTTTCGATCACCTATATCCGAAGAGGCAATCCAAAATTTTGAAAAGTTCTAATTTCCCCTCGAAGGCCGGCAGTTACAATCACCATACCCCATGCTGCATTGTTTTGGCTTACCTTATTAGGGTCAGGGAAATCGACACTGACACGAGGGCTTCGGTTCCTTGCAGCTAGAAGAAGTTTTTCCTCTGGCCATGTGGTGGAAATTCTATCAAAAAAGTAATTACTAGTAGCACTAGCAATAGTTCCATGAAGTGGACTATTTTTGCAACCTGTTGCAGATTGGGAACCGTCAGTACCAAAATTCTCCTCTACAGGCGTAGGAGGATGATTGGCTGATGAGACTTCATCCAGGTTATCATCAAGCTCAACTTGATTACCAGAAAATGTATCATGCATCTCCCATGCATCATTCACACCGGGCCAAGGAATGGCCACTGACACATCTTTACAGTGAAAATGTTCATATGAGCTTGTGACAGTGACCCCTTTACTTCTGTTAGGTCTGCAGTCAGCTTCATTTTTCCAGATGTATACATGGGAATCCTCGCTAGCTGAGACAATATATTTACCATTTGCTGTGAGGGAGGCTGAAATTTGGCTATTTGCATTTCCAAACCCTGCGCAAAAACTTGAATCATTTTACTCTGAAATGGAGACTAGAATGGAAATAAATATAGTGGAACCTTTTTCGATTCCATCAAAGAATCAAAACAAGCAATGACAACTTTTTTGTTACTTTTGTTTAAATAAAGTTACGTGTCTTTCTGCCTTGTCAATGATTCTCCAAAAATAGATCCTACTAAAATAAACAAAAACAATTTCCATTCCAGTCTCACATTAAGGTAGAAACCATAACACACACATATATATCATTACTTTTTGTGAGGAGTCTTCTTCGGATGTTTCAGAGCACTTTTTCAATAACAAGTGTCACCTTGGCAACAGTCAAAATTCTCATGAGGTACCCAACAAAATATTATACACATAAAAAATTGATGGCAAGATATAGCCTCCCCCCCCCCCCCCAAAAAAAAAAAAAAAAAAAAGAAATCCCACGAGAAACAAATATGAAAGTTTTGCTTCAACCATAGAAGCCACAACAAATTTTATTCAGATGAAAGAAGTTTGTTATCTTTGATAAATTTCACTTGCCATATAACTAATCTTACCAACCTTTAAATTTATGAACCAGATCAACACCATCAACAACTCGAATCCGTGAATCGGCAGATGTAATGAGTACTTCTGTTGAGCTTCCTGGAGCAAACTGTTCATAACAATCAGTAGGAAGACAATCATAAGCATAGTTACTAGTCAAAGCAAATCTACAATAATTGTAGACCCCCAATTGATTACCATTATTTTGTTCTTTTTTAAATTTCTGAACGGGGGCACATCTCATATAGCCCAGCAGTTAAGCCATTAAAAATTACCTGGAAGCCAGTAATTTTCTTGTGATTCGATTTCTTTTTCCTGTTCTGCAGATTGATCTGACTTTTCTGTTGCAGCTTATTTTCTGAATGAAATGAGAAGAATATATAATAATCAGTGGCCCTGGAATCATCAGAATAGAGTATAGACTATATACAAATTTAAGCAATGAGTCTCACTGGCCATACCAGATGTATTATATAAATGGCAGCTACCCTTGTATGAACCAACTAGTGCACCCTGTATAAAGCAGAAACTTTTACTAAGTTGCATACTTCTTAAGGTTGAAAAAGATGCACATTAATGTTGGACCAACCTGACCATCAGGTGTATAACAAGCAGCAGTGACCATTTCACGCAGATCAATCCAATCAACAACTTGTCGATCAGGAATGCTCCATATGCGAACCTTAGCATCCAAAGATCCGCTAATGAAGTATCTATCATCAACAGGATTGAACTGGATGCAAGTTACTGTGCCAGACAGAAAACAGATTGAAGCTAAAGGTATAATTAGCAAGGGACAAAAAAAAAAGGAGGAGGGGGGAGACAAGTAGACAACATAATTGCTTTCATTGCTAAATTTAAGTAACCATCCAATAGATGTGAAAGACCTCTTATATAATCAGTCCCATATGTAGCAACAACAAATATTGATAAAACTAGGCCTGTGTGCATTAATGTGATTACCCAATCCTCACAGCAGAGGTGAGAGGGTCTTGAATTAGATTGGAAAGGGATAGGTCATATTAGGAATTTAATTCAAATTCTAGCTGGGGAAGGGGAAGAAGGAACTTCTTACACAAATGCATAAAAGTATACGAGTGCTCCGGCATTTATTCAATACTATCATGCCCATAGAAGTGGTCTATATAAACTCTACGCAGAATAAGATGAGGGCATTGCAAGATGTAATAGCCGGATGTACTCACCATAGTCACTGTGTGAAAAAATTCTCAAACAAGACTTGCTAGACAAATGCCACAGCCGCACAGTTTTGTCCATAGAAGACGAGAGCAAGTGCTGAGCAAACGGAGAAAAAGATATTTAATATGATCTAAATGTCATGCTTTAGTGCATATTTTTATAACACACTGCACATCATCATGACAATTATTTGAATTTTAAAGATCATACGAAAGACAATAATCAAGAAAGTCTGTTAAGAGTAAATAAATATACAGATTAAACCACCATTTAAGCTTTTCAAAGACATCTTCTGAGCTTGCAATGATATCTGTCACTAAAATTGATTCTTCACATTTTAGTTACTCCAAAAGATGCTCATACCAATGCCACTGCGCTATTGTATCAATAAGGTAGGACTTAGATATGGATCTAAAGTGTTACAACAAGGTCAGGAGTTGGGCAAATTAAAAAACCAGTTAACAACTGTTTAAATTCAAAATGGCTTCACAAATTAATATAAATCAGAACATATTTCCATTTTTTTAATTTGTTTAATTTTGTATTTGGATAAATCAATTTTACTGTGTAATTCTTTTTATATCAATAATTTAAAATCCTTTAGCAAGGATTGCTTCATTCAGATAAACATTAGCAGGAATTCTTAAATTCCGGAGAATATTATGCAAGGATTTTACGGCAAAATATGAGGAATTTCATATTACTCTTGATATGAACTTTTTTAAATCTCGGAAATTTTTCTTGCTCCTCACTCATAGATCATGCTTCCAAGCTTGGTCCCTCTTATTATTCTCTGTTCAAGCTCAATGACAGCTTCTCGTGATGACAAAGAGTGTGAACTGTAAGCAGTGAGGTCGATGACAGCAATTCCTCTGTGAGGATCTCTGCACATCGGTGCCAACTTCACTCACAAGTCACAATGCAGGAAAAAGTCGTTAGTTCCTGCCTTGGCCTGACAAATACTAAGTAGCAACCAATGTTTCAGTTCTTTCTTATGTGTTTCAATTGCTGTTCTACAGCAAGAGTGTAATCCAAAATGTGACACCGCTGGGCTCTATCCAAAACCAAGTTTACAGTAAAACCATTTCAAGCAAAGTCTTCTTTAAGCAGTTTATCTTAAATCTTTTCATAGGTCTTATTATATCCCTTTGAATCAGACTATTTTCCATTTGATCCACTTTGTCCACTAGAGCTTCTATTCGTTTTTTTTTTTTTTTCTCACATGAGTAACCCACCTTATTCAAGTCTCCCTCATCTTCTCTCATAGATGCTACTCTTCAAAACTCTCCTATTTCAATCAATTATAATGAATGATGGATCTTTGAGCTATAGATACAGAGTAGAAAACTCTAATGAATATGATATGAGTGTATCAAACATAAGACCAACCAATGCCAAGATAATAGTTAACAATGAACTTTAAAAGTGTATTCAGAAATTGAACACACGGGTGGGATTACAGAATAACAAGTATCTTCAAAATAGTAGCTAACCTGAGACTTGGACCAAGAAAGGTCAAGCACATCATGGAGATGGCCTTTAAAGGAGCAAATGGGTTTTTCTTCAAGTTCAAACACAGTTTCTGGCACCACTAATTGGTTCAAGCTCAATGATTTTCTGCTAACAGACAACCTCCCACTTCTCTTATTCTCGGGAAGATTATCCAAGGTAGGGGGCAGCAGAGCGGGTTCCGGGGATCCGTTCACAACAAACAACATATTCATATTCCCATCTTCTGGTTTCTCCATGAGCATCTCCCTCTTGCTCTCAGACACCACAATCTTCCAAACATGAATGACACAATCCTCACCTGCACTAGCAAGATACTTGCCATCCAAGCTAAACTTAATGCACCAAATGGATCCATTATGAGCCTGTATCTCCTGGCTCTTATAAAGTCCTGTAACCTCTTTACATGACTTCCCATACTGCCTCACTCTAACTCTCGCTCTCTCAGGCCCAGGCCCATGAAATGAACCATCAGCCTGGCTATCATCAGTGGCAGAACTCAACCTCCTGCCACCCTTCTCAGACAAGGTATCCCTTTCATCACCACTCCTACTCCACCGCCGCGGCGCCGCCACACTCTTTATACTCTTAAACCAACTCCCTCTCTTCTTCAACTTGAAACCATCACTACCATCACCGCCGCCGCGGCCACCACCATTGGCATTGGAATCTACAGCATCCACATTTTGCCTTCGCATTAGTTCTTGAACAATTGGGGATTGACCAAGTGTCATCTCAAATTCCTCCATAGTCAAATTCCTCCCAGTACCAACTTCCTTAAGCTTGTTCCACATGCCGTCTTCTCTAACCTCCTTCACCACAAACTCTTTCCCGTTATCAAGATCCCTTATTATCGTACACGCTTCTTCATCGACCTCCTCCTTCACCAAATCGCTTCCAATTTCATCATCTTTATCCACCGTTTTACAGAATTTCCCCCGATTCGCATTATCTCCATTGTCGTTCGCACCATCGTTACCGTTATTTACAAACGAACCGGTTCCACTCTCCGAGTCGCGGCGATCCGCCGCGCCGTCTGATTTCGAACGGGATATGGCGGCGGCGGCGGCGGAACTGTCGGTGCGCCTCGGGTGATGAGAAGAAAATGATCGGGCGAAGTCTGCATTGTGTGTTGGTGTTGCGGCGGAGGGAGGCGGGTTGCGGCGGGGGTGGGAGGCGAGGCCGAATGTGCGTAGGAGGCGGGTGCGGCGTTCGGAGACGGAGGAGGGTTGGGAGGTCCATATGTCGTAGTCATGATGAGTTGGAGTGAGAGAGTTGTTGTTGTCGTTTTGGGTGAAGGTGTCGTCGTCGTCGTCGGAGTTTGAAGTGGAAGTGGAAGTGGAGGAGGAGAATGAACGGTCGCGAGAGTCGTAGAAGGAGTGGTGTTGGTCGTCGTTGTCGTCGTCTACGGCTTTAGTCATGGTTTATGGGGCATTCCCATTGGAATGCCCGCCCATTAACAAATGGATCGGATCAGGAAATGGATCTTCGGATCCAATGAGGTAGTGGGACAGAGTGGAGGGATTGGGAACGAAGCTCAATGCTGGGTGCCTTCTGTTATGCTGTCATGTGTGGGAAGTTGGGGTTCTGGGACCGTGTTTCCCTTTTTTTAAAGACAATTGAGAAAGAAAGTGTGGACTATTCTTTTCTTTCCGATAGAAAAATGTTAGGTAAGGGTTCGTTTGGTGGTCAGGATAGGATAGGATATGAGCATGATAAGCTCTTATCCTGTCCAATGTTTGATGTGCGTCAGATAATGACAGGATATGATATAAAATATCCACAAATGATAAAATTATCCTTATATCAAAATTATATTTTTTTTCCAAAAATAAATTTTAATATTACGTGGTTGTTTTATACATTTAAATTAAAAAATATTTAATAATATATATTTTTGGCTTTTTAATTATAAATTAGTCCATTTTTTTACATTATAAAAAATTAACTTTTTTTCACTTTTTATAAAAATTGTTAATTAAACCACATATTTTAATTAGTATTAAGGTTGACTAATTAGGTTTGAAACCGTAATTAAATAATAACAATATTAAAGGTAAGAGATAAAAGAAAGCATTTTCTTATCCTATCCTGTTGGTTCTAACCCAGCTCCACCCTCAGGATAGAATTATAACTAAGTAACAGGATAGGATAAGCTAACAGGATAAGCTTATCCTATCCTGCTGGTTCATCAAACTACAGATTAAAACAGGACAGGATAGCTTATCCTATCCTGCCACCCTTATCCTGACCATCAAACGGGCCCTAAAAGTAAGAGTGAGGTATGGTTGGGTTCCGGAAATGTTTTATTTCAAAATAAATTATATTTTTGATAATTTTATTTTTAAGAATATATATTTTTTCCACCTTTATATATAGGGATAGAATTGTGAACTTTTTTATACTAATTTTATTCTTAAACATATTTTATGTCTTGGAATAATTTATTAAAACTTATACCAAACATATGAAACTTTTATTTACATACCCACATTTTTCGGAATATTAAAATATAACTTATACCAAGCAATTCAAAATTAAGCAACACTTGTGAATTTATTATCACATAAAAATAACACTTATGGATTTACTAAATTAATCATATTGGTATATCCAGAGAGTCTTGAGTTGGAATTATAAGGAGTTGACTATTATAGTCTTGTTGGAGTATTGATACATAGAAAGGGTTGTCTAGGGTGAGTGAGCACATAGAGCTCTCATGATGAGAAACCACCTTTTTACCAGCTCCAGCCGGTTACGAACAGGTTTCCTGTCTCGCTCATTCCCCCTCCCTAGTGAAGCCTCAATTTGCATTTCGTCGAGCAACATGCATTCACAAATTCAGTGTAACTTCATGTCCTCAGCTGTGAATACTGAGGGAGGATGGAGATCGGCTAAGCACCCTGCAAATCCACACTAATGAAGATCGAGTAGGAGCTCTAGGGTGTCGAATTTGAGGTCGTAGATGCCGGATCTGGATATTTTCACTGTAGATATAGACAAAGTGACCTTCATCTTCATTCTCACCATCGTCGTCGTAGCCCTTCCACTAGACACAACAAGAATCTACAATTAACAGCAAGCAAATAGAAAAATAAAAAGTGAAATAAAATAAACTAAAAAACAAGAAAACAGGCAACAACAGACAAAAAGCTTCCAGAGAAAAAATAAGAGAGATGGCGCAATGGCGGGGAGACAAGGTGGCGGTGCAGCGGTGAGAGAACACTTCCAGATGGGACTGTGCGAGCGGTCTGGGCTCGCAGTGGTCAAGCGCGATCTGTGCGACGCAGCAGCAAAGCGCGACTACTGTCTTGGACAAGGCGGTGATGAAGTCGCGTGGCGGAGGAGGTCTTGGACACCTGTGGAGGTGTAGATGTCTTGGACACAGTGGTGAAGTCAATAGGTTGCCTATTTTAATCCTGTTTTAATCACGATTATCCAATTTTATTTTATAAAATTCAACTATTATATCTTGTTTTTCATCGTGAGCAACATGCTTAGCTCGCTCATTGTAGAAACAGATATATAGAACATATTTGGCACGCCACTTCTACGAGCTTATAGTGGATGAGAAAGTAGTCCCGTTTGGTAAGCGCCTCTGTCACGAGCTTATAGCGTTTTTTCTAGACTCTACTTGAAGTAGCGTTTGATCTTATAGCTTATAGAGTTCCATTTTTCTTTCCACTTTTATCCTTATTATCTTCATTTAATTCCACATTTATCCTCTTCTCTATCTTTTATGTAAAATAATTAATGAAGATGTCCTTTTATGTTATTTTATATTTTTCAGCTTGTTCAACCGCTAGTTTTACAAAACACTTCCATAGAAAACTAGCTTATCCGCTCTCCGCTATCAGCTACCTCATCCGTTATCCGTTAGTTTATCTCCTAATAGCTAATTTTACCAAACAAGCTCATAGAAGAATAAGAGTCGAATATCTGCAAAGATTATAATATTCAAATAAGAAAAAATGAAAGATAAATGTCATGATAAAAAAAATATTTACCGAGTCTTGAAAGATAAGTTCCAGTCGAGAACAACACCAAAAACTTGGAAATGCCTTCCAAAAATCTCTGTGTTCAACCTTTGCATTTTCCCTGTAATATTTTACTAGAAGGTTGCAACATGTTTATTAATTAATTCTTGGATGAATGGATAGTTTTTACCACTATTTTAATTTAACAAATATTTTTTTCTAAACATGTCTTTTTTTATACCGCTTAGCGTTACTCATTTGTGAAAGTAATTAGAAAGACAAACTCTTCCATATGAGGAAACGTCTATTATTGTTTATTTGAAATTTAAAATTTATATTTATTTATAGTGCGTTAGAATAATAATTTCTTCCATTTATGTTGATGTCAACACAGAACAAACATGTTTAAAAACTTTTGACTTAACGCTTGTTAACATTTATGTAACATTTAAAATATATTTGTTTATGATGCATCAAGAAGACAAATTCTTCCACTTGCATTGACCCAAATCTGGAACAAACAAACTTAAAAGCTTTTAACCTAACGCTTGTCAACAATGTTTAAAATTTCAAAATATATTTATTTGTGGAGTTTCGAATGTATATCCATTATTCTTTGGATTTTTTATTACATGCTTTAATTTTTATATATCATAAAATATATTTAATTTTTATACGATAATATATTCGAATCAAGAACAGTTTGATTATCGTGGATACATAAGAGAAAAATTATCAACACCTTCAAGCTTTAACCTTTGCATATTCCTTAGAATTTTTCAATGGGATGTTGTGACATGTTTGTTAATGCTTAGATGAGTGAATAGTTCTTGCCAATATTTTCATCAAACAAATACTTTTATTCTCAAAATTCCGCCTATTTTTATGACCATGTAGCATTACTCTTATGTAAAAGTGAATTAGAAAGACAAACCCTTCTATTTGAGTTAACACTACAAGAATTCGCTAGACTACCTAGGGCCTTTTTTCGACGGCCATAGAGCCCTCGGTAACGTGTTTACAGACGGTTTCACCCATCAGTAATTAGATAGTGTGTCATGCTTACAGTTACGGACGATCTGAGATCGTCGGTACTGGTTTTTTAATTTACCGACGGTTGAGCCGTCGGTATGGCCGAAGGTAAATTTGGCACGAATTTAAGCGCACGATATTTCTGACGGCATAACCGTCGGTAAGGAAAAAAATAAGTATCGACGGGCAGGCCGTCGATAATTGACTTCTAGTATTACGAGACGTAACATCTCTTTTTGGTTTTACCGACGGCTTGTGCCATCTGTAATTAATTTTTCCCTTGGCCGTCAGTAAGTGACGGTTGGTCTTACCTGGTTTCCGACGGCTAAAGGGTTTTATTAATTTTCGATGGCCTGAGCCGTCGGTAATCCCCACTTAATGCAACCCGCATGCGTTCTCTTCCTCTTTCACTCTCATTCTCAACCCTCTCTTCTCTGCAACTCTGCTCTCTCCTCTACTCTTTCACCGCCGCACCACTCCTAACCCTCTCCCAAGCCATCGCGCCTCCTCCTCTTCCTCTCCCAAGCCACCACGGCTCCGCCTCTTCCGCTCCCAAGCCACCGCGTCTCCCCCTGTCCCTGTCCTCTGTTTCATGAAGCTCCGATCACTGCGGCTTCTGTTGGCCAAGCTCCGGCCACCGCGGCTCCTCTCCATTGTAAGTCCTCTCTTTCTCTATTTCTCTGTCCCTCTTTGTCCATTTCTTTTTTTTTTTTAATTTTGTTTTAGTTGTTTTTAAATTTTGTTTTAGTTGTTTTTAAATTTTTTAGTGGACCAGCAACCGGACCACCATCAGAGCAGCCATCGGACCACCACCACCACCACAAATCTGTGTCTTTCCAAGTCCCTTACTCCCAGGTTTGCCTAGATTTTTTTTGTGATACTTTGATATTCTGAATTTGAGATACTTTGTAAGAACATGTGTTATTTGGATATACTTCGTGATACTTTAATGTTATTTTTAATTTTATTTTGCACTATTTATTTAATTAATATTTTTAAATAATTAATACAAATAATAATATTTAATAAATATAAAATATATTTAAATAATTATTAATTAAACAATTAAAATATAAATTTAAAAAAAATTATATATACCGACGGTCAAGCTGTAGGTAATGGTTCATCCACATTACCGACGGTTAGACCGTCAGTAATGTGCTTAGATTATTACTGACAGCCTAACCGTCGATAATGTGGATGGGTCATGATGCTTACTGACGACAAGGCCGTCGATAATGAGCTATTTTTTTATAGTGTAATGTTTGTTAATGTTTATTTAAAATGTATTTATTTACGGTGCATCGGATAGATACTCTTTCCTTTATGTTGACATAAACACAAAACAAAAGGATTTAAAAGCTTTTGACCTAACGTCCGTTAACATTTATTTAACATTCAAAAATATATTTATTTATGGTGCATATGATGACAAACTCTTCCATTTGCATTGACGTAAATATGGAACAAACAAACTTAAAAGCTTTTAACCCCGGTCAATGTACATTTAAAATTTTATAACATATTTATTTATGGAGTTTGGATTGTTCTTCCAAATTTTTATTATATGCTTTAATTTTTGTATTTCATAAAATATGTTTTTATATATTATAATAACAACAAAAAATGTTACTTTAAGCAACAATAAAAATTTGTTAGTAGAAGTATAAAAAGTGTTGCTTAAAGTTTAGACAGCAGTTTAACGACGGTTTTCCAAGTGTGATCTAGGTGAGTAGGGATCCTCTTGTGAGAAATAGAAATGTCCATTATTAAAGTTTTAGAATAATAAATGAATGAAGGGATTAAATAAATGTATATAATATACATTTATTTGGAAAAAAATTTTGGAAATGAACAGAAATAGAAAGATAAAAAATAAAGAGAATATTTTTCCCATTTACGTGGTACAGTTATTCCACTTGCGACGGCAACTTATTAATAACCGTTAACTAAAATAAGAGAAAATGTCATGATTTTTTAATTTTCTTTTTGGCACCAGTTGCTAGTGTTTGGGTTTATGTAACGTAATAATTGTTGTTATTTTAACCCCGGTTTTCAAAAGTTGTTATATTTATAGGAAACACCTATTTAAGTCTTGGGAGAAAGTATAAACAACAGTTGATTCTTCAAACAACTTCATGTGTGTTGGTTTAGGTTGTTTTTGCCGTAAATGGGAAAATTTGGCTTCCTGAAGCAATTTTTTTCATTGCTTCAAATTGAACCTTTCTCCCAACTGAGTTGTAAACAGATGTTTGCGTCAGCGACAATTTAAAACAAACATGCAGCTAATCTTCAACCACAGTTATTCAAACATTGTTTCCGACCACCAACATGTGATTGATCTGAGTGATAATGAGTTTGGACCTCTTAAGCAAGTGGTCAAGGATTCGATTCCTAACTCTAGCGTATGGAAAAAATCTGGTTGGGAGAGATTAACCCTTAAATATCGTGCAGTATCTCAGGGGATTAATCTCTGCAGTTACATACGGAGAGTATCCTGATAAACCAAAAACATAGTTGCCAACCTTATAGACATGATATAAGCAACACTTAACATGTATTATCTCTTACTACATTGTAAGACAATGATTTTTTTATATATTTATATATAACTAACACGTGCTAATTAACATTTATTTAACATTTTCTTTCAAAAAAATATTTATTTAACATTTAAAAACATATTTATTTATGGTGCAAAAAAAGACAAATTATTCCATTTACTTTGGCGTAAACATGGAACAAACAGACTTAAAAACTTTTGACCTAAGGCCGGTCAAAATATGTTTAAAAATTAAAAACATATTTATTTATGGAGTTTGGAAAGTATATCCATTATTCTTCCAATATTTTTATTAAATGATTTAATTTTTATATATCACAAAATATATTTATTTGTATATATTATAGTATATAGTATATTGCAAATTCACTTGATTATTTTTCTTCTTTCTAAGAATTAGAGTGTACTGTTAGAGCTAATATATTGGCATGCTTCAATGTTGGTCCCAATTTTTTGCTTGAAAATTGTTTTTGTTTGAATATATAAATAAAACAATTGAATATGAAAACCATTTTTTGAACAACTTTGTTTGCAATCTTGTAATTATTATTATTATAATTAAATACATATGCCTTCCATGATTCAAGTTCAAAGTAACAGTGTAGCAAAACCCAAGAGCGCTTGGATTAGATGACACGAGTCTTTTCCAACTTAATCAGTGGTCTCGAGTTCGAATCTGAATTCTGCGAATGCAGCAACATTAAAACTTTTGAGAGGAAGCTTTACCATCCTTATAATCCTACTCATCTCTAGGGATTATTCTCCACAATTATGCTTACCCTAAAAAACCAGAAAAAGTAACAGTGCTGCAGATCTACAACCAGGGAAAGTTTTGATGTTTTCACAATTTGTCCCTATGTAGTTGTGTTTTCTTAGTGAGTGTAGCAATTTAGTGAGGCATTATCATTATGTCTTGGATTAGCACTTTGCAACGTAACTGTCACCTCACATTTCAAAGTTACCATCACAAAAGAGTAAGTAAAGGAGAAGATTTTAGGGACACTTGATATGCTAATTGGAGACAAATTAAAAGGCAAAAAAGTGTTGCTAACTTTGAAAAGCCGTGAGTCCCTAACTACATAGTGCACCTCTGTTGGATGGAAAGTTCACCCTACTCTATTATTTTATTAATATACTATATATACACATATATACATACATTATCTTATACAATTATTATGCTTCACACAAACATTGATTTTACCACATACTTCCAAATATGAGAAATGTGAGGTATAGGAATATGGAATAAATATTTTTCATAACGATAATATAACAAGAAGAAAGCTTTTTTACAGGGTGAGGTCCAGTACATAGATCAAATGATCTTATTGTGTCTTATAGTAAACAATGTCTTCATAAATAACATTTAAATTTAATTCTTTTTAGCTAAGACGAGATTTTACCATTTTTTTACAATAGGTGCTACCCCTACCACAATTGCATTTTATCATAATCCTATTTTGTCCTATATGTCCACTTGTGAAACTCATCCCTAATATGTAGGGTAATAGAATTTTGTCTTTTTTTGCCCTAGAAAAATAAAAAATTTAAAAGTATTAAAGTAATAAATATTATCTTTAAATATAAGGACAAAATAACAAATACGGGGAGGAAGAAGAAAATAAACTTTAACAAGGGCCTTTCTGCAATAAGCAATACTCTATGTGTTTAAAAAAAAAAGGTTAAACCAAACTTTTGATCCCTTATCTTTTAGGTTTTGTTTTGGTTCTCTATTTAACTTTCATTCTCAAGTGGTCCCTTACATTATTAACGTTATATCAAATTGGTTCTTTCTGTTAGATTTGCACTAACAGTGTTAGATTTCCACCGCTAGTCGCAGGAAATCCTCCCCCTCGCTAGAATCTGGATAAAGTCGTCGGAATCAGGAAAAATTCACATGAAGACTCTCTCTCTCGCTTCCTCTCTTCCTGCTCTATGTTCTCCCTCCCTCCCTTTTTTTCACCTTTCCTCACCATAAACCTTAAAATTTTTCTTCTTTGTGCCACCGCCTCCCTGCTGCACATCTCTCCTTTTTATTTCATGGTTAGGGTTTCATAAATTGGGGGTTTGCTTCTTCAAGGTACAATAACAAAATTCTTATGCTTTCTTGCTTATTTATTCCATTGATGGATTATTTCGTTGCAATTTTAGTGTCTTTGCCATGGTTTTTTTTTTTGACATTATCTGTCGTTGGTGTTTGGTAGGTGTTATGTCTTATTCTAATTTCAGGGGTTATTGATTCGTTGGGTCATGACATGTTCATGTACTTAGTTGGTCTCATTGTTCATGTATATGGTTTTGGAGGGTTACAGTCAAGTTTTGGATTTTAACATGCATATTTTTCCCCATCCAAATTTAGCTTGAACAGCTGTACAAGGACACATGTGTTATTGAATGCATATAATCAAATTGAGAATTTCTGTGAATGCATCATCACCAATCTGTCTGATATTAGCACATGCAGGTACTAATTAATTGTTTTTCTTTGAATATATAAATAAAACAATAGAATATGAAAACCATTTTTTGAACAACTTTGTTTGCAATCTTGTAATTATTATAATTAATTAAATATGTATGCCTTTCATGATTCATGTTCAGAGTAACAGTGTTGCACAATCCAAGAGCGCTTAGATTAGATGACACGAGTCTCTTCCAACTTAATCGGTGGTCTCGAATTCGAATCCGAATTCTACGAATGCAGCAACATTAAAACTCTTAAGGAATAGTTTTATCGTCTTTGTGATCCTAACCAACTCGATGGATTAGTTTCCATGCGCGAGAATACCCTAAAAAACCAGAAAAAGTAACAGTGCTGCAGATCTACAACCAGGGAAAGTTTTGATGTTTTCACAATTTGTCCCTATGTAGTTGTGTTTTCGTAGTGAGTGTAGCAATTTAGTGAGGCGTTATCATTATGTCTTGGATTAGCACTTTGCAACATAATTGTCACCTCATCGACATTTCAAAGTTACCATCACAAAAGAGTTAGTAAAGGAGAAGATTTTAGGGACACTTGATATGCTAATTGGAGACAAATTAAAAGGCAAAAAAGTGTCAATAACTTTGAAAAGCCGTGAGTCCCATGCCATGTTCATCCATTTCCTAACTACATAGTGCACCTCTTTTGGATGGAAAGTTCACATTACTCTATTATTATTATTTTTTATTTTGACGTATTATATTATTTTTACTCTACATAGTATGTTATTTTATTAATATACTATATATACACATATATATAAATACATTATCTTATACAATAATCATGGTTTACACAAACGTTGATTTTATCACATACTTCCAAATATGAGAGATGTGAGGTATAGGAATATGGAACAAAAATTTTTCTTAACGATAATATAACAACAAGAAAGCTTTTTTACAAGGTGAGGTCCAGTACATAAATGATCTTATTGTGTCTTATAGTTAACAATGTCTTATAAATAACATTTAAATTTAATTATTTTTAATGATTTCACATATAGTTGTGTTTAATGGCCTTCTATTTCTAACTATTGGGTTATCCTATTCTTATTATATGGGCTCCTAAAGGCATTCTCCTTATATGGTCAAACTACCTAAGAAGAAATTTTACCATATTTTTACAATAGGTGCTACCCCTACCACAATTGCATTTTTCATAATCCTATTTTGTCCTATATGTCCACTTGTGAAACTCATCCCTAATATGTAAGGGTAATAGGAATTTGACTTTTTTACCCATGAAAAAAAAAAATTAAAGGTATTAAAGGAATAAATAGTATTTTTAAATATAAGGACAAAATAACAAATATGGGGAGGAAGAAGAAAATACACTTTAACCTATGGGCCTTTGTGCAATAAGCAATACCCTATGTGTTTAAAAAAAAGGCTAAGCCACACTTTTGGTCCCTTATCTTTTAGGTTTTGTTTTGGTTCTCGATTTAACTTTCATTCCCAAGTGGTCCCTTATATTGTTAATGTTACACCAAGTTGTTTCTTTCCGTTAGATTTGCACTAACAATATTGGAAACCACTAGTCGCAGGAAATCCTCCCCCTCCCCAGGATCTGGAAAAAGTCGTCGGAATCAGGAAAAGTTCACATGAAGACTCTCTCCCTCGCTCTCTCTCTCGCTTCCTCTCTTCCTGCTCTCTGTTCTCCCTCTCTCCCTCCCTTTTTTTTCACCTTTCCTCACCATAAACCTTAACCTTTTTAGGTTTTTTTCTTCTTTGCGCCACCGCCTCCCTGCTACACATCTCTCCTTTGTTATTTCATGGTTAGGGTTTCATAAAATTTGGGGTTTGCGTCTTCAAGGTACAATAACAAAATTCTTGTGCTTTCTTGCTTATTTCTTCCATTGATGAATTATTTCATTGCAATTTTAGTGCCTTTGCCACGGTTGTTTTTTTTTTTTTTTTGTTGACATTATTGGTCGTTGGTGTTTGGTGGGTGTTATGTGTTATTCTAATTTCAAGGGTTATTTATTCGTTGGGTCATGATGTGTTCATGTACTTAGTTGCTCTCATTGAGTCTCCGAAGGATAGCCCAGTTGGTATGGGCTGGGACATGAAGGAGTTTTAAGCTGGAGGTGTAGGGCTCGATTCTTGCCACTAACAAATCTCTCTCCCTTTAACATATTAACCACTAACAATTTGCCGATAAAAAAAAAGAAGTTGTTCTCATTGTTCATGTCTATGGTTTTGGAGGTGAAAAAGGAAGAAGTTCATTTACCAAATTTCTCTACTTTGATCAAACAAACTTATCCATTATAAACTAGATAGTTCGGCCTTGCCAAATTGAGTCATATTAAGTCATAAAAGTTCTTGAAATTTTTTATGGAACATCTAGTATATATATACAACAACGACGCCTCGTATAGACACATGTCAATATTATTGGTAGATATCAATGTTTACTATATAAATGTCTCATGCTAATATGATAGAAGTGTTAAATATGTATGTTCTAAAAAAAACCCAAAAAATGCCATAGAAAAAAAATTTGCTAGACTGTCCAAGATTCATGCCTGACCTTGAGCAGGGTCCTAAGCGCAATAGATGCGAGGCCTACGTTTATGAGTCAGGTGAATCAGGGAAACATGCCTTTTAACCTTGTTTATATTGTGTGATGATGGCACTGGCTTCAATACTCTAACCTAGGAGTGGAGTACTGAAACTCCTTTAATCGCAACCATTGATATATTATTAAAAAAAAAAAAAACTGATGTCCAGATTGCTCAAGATTGGAAAAGGGTAAGATGGTAGACTTATTCATTTCTCTCTCACACCTCCTTCTCTCTCACGCTCCAGATTTCCTCACCAACACCGCCGCATACAGGAGCTCCGAACACCACAGTCGCGCGCCTCCACCACCTTAGCACCGCATCCCGGATCTTACCCACACGGTCTAGCGAACCACCATGTCATATCTGCAGCAACCTGCGCCCCATCGTGAGACATACTCCCTTATCCAAGCTCCGTCTAGCCGCACTCCTTTGCCGTCTCAAGCTTGCGACAACCGCGAGCCACTCCAGCCACGCCGCCCTTCCTCTGCTCACGCCGCCTGGGACCACCGAGCATTTCAATGAGAACGCTACGGAGGAACGGATCCTTGAGGTCATAAATGGCGGCAACCTAAAGCCTTCTCCATCGCGAGCCACCACGGCCTCGCTGCCAGATCTGATGAGTCGTTTCCAGCGGTCGTGCACGCAGCCTCATAACGATGGTCGTGCGCGCAGTGTCTCAACGGTAGCGAAGGAGGGAGAGGGACAACGGAGGAGGGGGGAGAGGGACAGCAACGACAGTGGGAGGGAGGGAGAGGGACGAAGAGAGAAAGAGTGTTTTTTATTTTTATTTTTTCATTTGTTTTTTTTTTGTGTTTTTTTATTATAATGAAATACCAATTATAGCCTCTGGAGTATCAAAACTCCTTGGTTCTCAACTCCCACGTTGGTGTATTGAAGAATTGGCCTGTGATGATGCTTGGTTAGCAAGTATTTGTGCTAATCTCCATCACTATCTTTGTGGGATTCTAAGGAATCTTTTTTCCATAATAATATATTGGTATGGATTTTTGGGATATTGATTCTTTATTATTGGTTTCCCAAGAATATGGGAATACTAACCACCAAGTGGAACCGAGATAGCTAGCCCCGAGTAGATGGGGCCCATGCGTATGAGTTTAGGGCCAAAGTCCAGTTTGTTAGGGCCTATAGATATCGGAACACATAACTTCTTGAAAAAAAAAAATGAGTAAATCCTTATTTTGATCCCTGAAATTATATTACGTATCAATCTTGTCCCTAATATTAACGAAATTCTAAAAACATTCCTGAAGTTGTCAAAAATTAATCAATATACTTCCTCCGTCAATAATAACACTGTCAGAGTGGGTTGGGGATCAATAAATTGATTAACTTTTGACAATTTTAGGAGCGTTTTTAAAATTTCGTTAATGTCAAGGACGAGGTTAATACGGTATTATAATTTTAGGGAACAAATTGGGGATTTACTAACAAAAATTGACTGCTTTTTTTTTTCCTTTTAATTTAAGGGATTGAACATTCTGCATATGATACGACCGTTACCAAAACTCCATCTTACACTTATTATTTGAGCTAAGTTGTAGTAGCTTAAAAAGGATCGAGTATAAACTTCATAAGATCCTAGAAAAGGAGAGATTCAATCCTTTTACTTAATGCATGGATCTTTGTAGTTTTGCCTTTTTATAGTGTTGTACGTTTAACTATTCAATCAAAATCTTGATTCTTATATGGTTAATTCCAGTAATAACTGATTCGTAATTTTTTTTGTGTTCTAAATTGGTCTCTGTAGCTAGAGACATGGACGACTTGATTCCAATTACAATTATCCCGTAATTAATTTATATTTATTGACCCTTCAACTCAGACAAATGAAAAGCATCCCCTTACCATTTCTGCAAATATTTTGTAACCATTTTTTAATTGTCTGAACATTATGCCCTCAAATCATGTGTAAAAGCCATAATCAGAGTCATATTCCTGAAATTAAAAGCCAAATTATGGTATATATGTAATTTTCTTGTTCCTCTTCTACACCCTGTAAAATTGTCAAAGAAAAAGCAATGTGGTGGTCTAATGTCTGTTCTGCTCTAGAATGTGTCAGAGCCACCAGGTGGAAGAGAGCTTCTAAGTGGTACGTAAGACCACTTTGTTTTTTGGGTGAAAGTATGTAAGACTGTTTCTTCATAATACTCCTGTTTGTTAAATTTATTTTGGGTGAATACTTTTGGTGCGCTTTTGAAAATCGTTCTTTTACAATATTTGTTTCTTTATGCTTTAACATTGATCTTTGAAACTCAAATAAAAAGGAAGTTGAGTGACAAATCACATCCTAAGCAATCAACAAAATTGTTTCTATCAACTCTTAATTTAATCTAAATTGCATCGTAATTTTAATTTATTAAATAATTTAAATGTGAATGTGCCATTACTTATTCAATGTAAAATTATTTGAGTATTCCTTCTAACCTAGCTTTTGTGGTCTTGTATAAGGATATGCTAGTCATATTAATTTGCTAATTTCTATTAATGTCGCCCTTATATTTTGGCTTCCTCCTTTCTAGTTACAGATATTCCCCCCCCCCCCCCCTTTCTTTTATAAATATAAAGACACATTAGAGCTATACTATATACATGCTATTTTAATGTTCACTCTTGATCATGCTTTGATGTTTCTTTAGATCATCTTATTGCTGGAAGTCTTCGTTTATGTGGATTAGTTATACACTAAGGGCCCGTTTGGTGGTCAGGATAAGGGAGGCAGGATAGGATAAGCTATCCTGTCCTGTTTTATTCTGTAGTTTGGTGAACCAGCAGGATAGGATAAGCTTATCCTGTTAGCTTATCCTATCCTGTTACTTAGTTATAATTCTATCCTGAGAGTGGAGCTGGGTTAGAACCAACAGGATAGGATAAGAAAATGCTTTCTTTTATCTCTTACCTTTAATATTGTTATTATTTAATTACGATTTCAAACCTAATTAGTCAACCTTAATACTAATTAAAATATGTAGTTTAATTAACAATTTTTATAAAAAGTGAAAAAAAGTTAATTTTTTATAATTTAAAAAAATGGACTAATTTATAATTAAAAAGCCAAAAATATATATTATTAAATATTTTTTAATTTAAATGTATAAAACAACCACGTAATATTAAAATTTATTTTTGAAAAAAAATGTAATTTTGATATAAGGATAATTTTATCATTTGTGGATATTTTATATCATATCCTGTCATTATCTGATGCACATCAAACATTGGACAGGATAAGAACTTATCATGCTCATATCCTATCCTATCCTTATCCAGCTCTCATATCCTATCCATCCTTATCCTATCCTGACCACCAAACGAACCCTAATTGTCTAACTCTATGATTGAATTGATGTATTGATTCAAGTTAAAATTACATTTTTAAATATCTCGGCCGCGGGTTCAATTGGTACAGTCTCTTGCTATCGCTGCTAAGAAGTCAGGATTGAATCCCGTTTTCATTTAAGAGAGAAACAGTTTAAGAAGGTAGAGTTTCTGCAATGAATTGTATAACAAACAATGATATAGACAAATTAAAAATCATGCTGCCATTTTAAATGCACATAATAGTTTATTGTTGTTATTATTAAACACATTGGAGCAAACAAGGAGACTAATCAAAACATAAGAAGGTAAGAAAAATAAGAATGTGAAAGATAAGCTGATCTTTATTTTCTCTTCAACTATGCAGCAAGAACCTGATAATGCAATTTCAAACTCAACTAATGAACCGGAAGAATAGGAAGGATGCTATTATTAAGCAGTCACGCATGGATATTGCTCAGCTGCTCCAGAATGGCAGCCTCGAGAATGCTTTAGCCAGGGTAACTTCTGCTAATGTTTATATGTATATATTTAAGCCTTGACAACTTGGTTAGGACATAGGACTATAGGAGGTTATTCTGCTGCTATCACACATTGCAATCGTTATACAATCACTGTTCCTTACCTATATTAAGTTACAGTCAGGTTTTGGATTTTAACATGCCTATTTTCCCCCATCCAAATTTAGCTTGAACAGCTCTACAAGGACACATGTTTATTGAATGCATATAATCAAATTGAGAATTTCTGTGAATGCATCATCACCAATCTGTCTGATATTAGCACATGCAGGTACTTATATTAGACTCCTTTTCTCTCTCTCTCTCCCCCTCTCTCTCTCTCAGACACACACACACATCTATATATATATATATATATATATATATATATATATACTCAGCTGTAAGTTTGAATTCTAAAATGTTATTGCAGTTCTGTGCACAACTTGCCTATAAATGTTGCTGTAGCATTAGCAAATCTGATATATACTGCTTCAAGATGTGGTGAACTGTCACTGCTTCGTCTGATAAGAAACTTGTTTAGAGAAAGATATGGTAGGGAATTTGACTTTACAAATGTGGAGCTATCTGCTGGGAATTTTGTGGACTTTCAGTTGAGTAAAAACCTTAGCATCCATGTTGTACCAGAAGATGAGATACTGAAGTTACTAAATGAAATAGGTCAAGATCTGAATTTTCCTCTGGGGTTCAAGGACTTGAAACAAAACCTCAACCCACAACTTCAGGTGAGTCTGTGATATGAACCCTTTTCTTCCTAACTACAGGACTAACACTTGAGTGGTGCTAATTAGTATCTGAACCAGAACTATTGGACTAAGATGGTACTCTAGGTTGTAACTTTATTTATTTGAAGAAAGTTTTCATCTGTTTCAAATATTACTGTTTGTTATAATGCAATTCCTATCTCTTTAATTGGATCCTGGTAAGCCGTTTAGTGCTTTGTCTAGAGATTAATATGATAACCTACTTCAATTTTCTAAAATAAATATAAATAAGCATTGATTTGAAATGTGCTAACCATATTAGCATTTAGCACTTGTTTAAATGTGGTTTACACTTTGAACTTATTGACAAACTCTATTGGGCAGAGTCATTATCATGCATCAGATCAGAAACCTGAAGTTATGGATGTTGAAATGTTCGAGACATGCAGTGACAATGATGAAGCCTGGGTGCAGCCTCCATTTCCAAGGCCTGTGACCCACAGAGAGGCTTGGTCAACATCTCCAATGAGTTATCACGTTGACTCTAGAAGCAGTAGTAGTTCTAAGGACACAACAAGTTCAATGAAAGTTGATCACCAAGAATCATCATCTACTAGGACATCCTCGGAGGGTATGACTAGAACACCTAGTATGAGCATTGCATATCTTGATGACATAGATGAAGATGAAAAGTCTGTGAACCAAGACCATATCACTGGCAATTTACGCCTGGCAGAAAAGGGTTGGAGTCTTGGGACTAAAAACCTGAGCCCAATGAGTTATGTGACAAATAAGAGAAAGGTTGACCGAAGAGAAAGAAGACGTAGCTGCTAAATTTAGAAGGTCGCAAGGGAAAGAAGAGACAAAACCGCGTATCCTATATCTTTTAGGTTTAATTATCATGTAAGTCCTCAAATTATTTGAGAATTTTTAAATAGATCCCCAAATTAAAAAGTTTGTAATTGAATCCTTGAATTTCGAAGTACTTTGTAATTGGGTTCTTAAACTTTAAACGTTTGTAATCGGATTCCCGAACTAGTAAATAATTTGTAATTAGGTCCCTGGGATAGCAATATAACCTTGTAATTAGAGCATCCTATAAATTTTCTTCCAGAATTCTTGTCTATCTTGGAGGTTAATAGAACTACTAGATCACTCATAATAACGAAGGTTTTTAAAATGTCTCATATACCAAGAATCTAATTATAAATTATTTACAAGTTCAGGAACCCAATTACACACGTTTAAAATATAAGGATCCAATTGCAAAGTATTTAGAATTAGTTCGGGGACTCAATTACATATTTTTTTTAGTTCAGGGACCTATTTAAAAATTCTCAAATAATTTGGAGACCTACAAGATAATTAAACATTTTTTATGGTCACTTTGAGATGTACCGAAAAATTATATTTCGTCTAAAACTTTAGAATTGCATTTAGTATTATACTATCATTCATGTGTTTGCTGTTTGTTCCTTGTTTCTGCAAGTTTATGGTTGGAACTATTTGAGGGTTTACGATTTAAGAAATTTTAATAATTTTTAAAATTTAGAATTAATTTAAGCTTGAGCTAGTTGTCGTTCAGTTGTTTATTGCCTTTTAACCAAACCTATGCAGTAATCAGTATGCACGTGGATGCTCAGTATGAAAATTAAAATGAAAATATTATAGTGCCCAACAAACTGACGAAAATCTTCGATCCTATTTTGGTGTATTATATGATATCTTCATTAATAATATCTTGTCACATAAATTAAAATTCTTATAATTTAAAAAAGATAAAATATGTGGGGACATAATATGATAAATGAAAACGGGAGATGAAATTCTCATCTAACACTAACAATAAAACTCTTTTAAAATAATTTTGGCTTAATTGCACTTTTAGTTCCCCAACTTTTTTAATCGTGCGATTTTGGTCCATCAAAAATTTTAATTACACTTTTAGTCCCCCAACTTTTTCAGTTGTGCGATTTTGGTCCCTCAAAAGATATAATTACACTTTTCATCTCTCAACTTTGTGAAATTGTGCAAAATTAATCCTTCTAGGGACCAAAATAAAGGGTTTCATTGTACAATTTAAAAAGTTGAGGGACGAAAAATACAATTAAAATTTTTGAGAGATTAAAATCGCACAATTGAAAAAATTAAAAGACGAAAAGTGCAATTAAGCCAATAATTTTTTCTATTAAGTGAGTAAATAAAGTGAATTCATTGTTGAAATCACAACCTACTAAATTATAAATAGATAAATACATCATTACATACTTCCTTTAGAAACAAAATCATTTTTTAATAATAAAACCTTTTTCCATAATTTAGATTGAAAATACATTACAGTGAAATCCATTATAAATTATCATATAAAAAATAAGTTGTTCCATTACATACAAATATATATCAGTCTGACAATTTTAAACAGATATAAGAAAATCAATAAGAAAAATTGTCATTCATATACTACAAAAATCATTTTCGATGTTTATTTAGAATATTAATCTTTTATTATGAATTATAAAAAATAGTAAGTTATAGTCAGTCAATAATAATGGTTGAAAATTATGAACTCCTTTGGTTATTATTATTATCATCTATCATAAGTTATCATATAAAAAATAGGATTAAATATTTTTTGGTCCTCGTAAAATGAACGAATTTTGGTGGTGGGTCATGTTAAAAAAAATTCTTTGATTTTCGTCCCTCTAAAATTTCAAATAACTATTTTTGGTCTCTATTATCATGTGACATACATTAACAACTTATGTGTCTAACAGAAGGTCATATGGTCATCTCAAGTGATACTCAATGACCTCTGTGGAGTCATTTTAGCATATGATTCACCTGAATTTTTTCTTGAACCCTAAAATGAATTATATTTATCTATCCTAAAATGAATGTTAGGGACTAAAAACAGTGATATTAAATTTTAGAGGGATGAAAATAAAAAAAACAATTTATAGTGATCAAAAACCAAACTTTGCTCATTTTATAGAGATCGAAATTAATAATTTCATATTTTGGACAAATGAAAACCAAAGAAAAAAATTTGCAGGGATCAAAACAAAAATTCGTTTATTTTTTAAGGACTAAAAATATTTTTAACCCTAAAAAATAAGTTGTTCCATTACATACAAATATATATCGGATTCATCAAAAAAATACAAATATATATCAGTCTGACAATTTTAAAAAGATGAAAGAAAATCAATATGAAAATTTGTCAAAATGTAAAGTTGTTAACTTAAATATGATGTTCATCTCATCAAAAAAACATATGATGTTCATATATTACAAAATTCATTTTCGATATTTTTTTTTTTTTTTACAATATTAATCTAATTATTATGAATTATGAAAAATAGTAAGTTATAGTCAGTCAATAATAATGGTTGAAAATTATGAACTCTTTCATTATTATTATTATTTATTCTCTAAATACTGCCAAAAACTAATAATTTGAAGGAAAAGGAAAGCATTTTATTTTATACATGAATTTTAAGTTTTGCTTTCATTGAGAGTTGAACTCAAGACCTCCCGCTTACTAAACGGGTGCTCTAACCAACTGAGCTATGAAAGCAATTTGGAATAGTATGCAAAGAAATATATATTTGTATCATGAATTCTAAATTTGAAAGAATATGCAAAGAAAAGCATCATTTTTAACCAATTCTAAATTTTGCTTTCATTGAGAGTTGAACTCAAGACCTCCCGCTTACTAAACGGGTGCTCTAACCAACTGAGCTATGAAAGCTACTTGACACCCTAACCATGTGATCAGCTAATGATCCTACCATAACCATTCACCTGCATTTATCTCGCAAATGCTAAGTACGTGTTTCGGTATTTAATCGAATTGTATTTCTTTTTACATATTGGTCCACTGCCTGTGCGCCAAGACATGCAATGTAAGTTCAACACTAGCCTATATTATATTGCATTGTCCCAATTGTGTTGGGCAGGGACCAAAGCTAAAAGATAAAAATATTAAGTGTTTAGTTTTCATTTATATGTTTACATTATCAGTAATCGCTCTTTACATATAGCTTGTCATTATTAAGAAATTTCGATCACGACTTATGGTATTTGGAATTAGATCCGAATCTCTTGCATTCACAAATTTCATGCATTTATATATTCACTATAATCTACGATCAGGATTTTATATATCATTTTTACATTAAAACAATTATTCTACACAAAATTTAATCAATGATTCAGATCTCCTTACAGTCAAAAAGTGATTGCAGGGGATCCATTTCCAATTTAATTCCAATGTTAGTTTCATAGCTAGTTAAAAATGGAATTTATATTATTTACTCCCATTAATGAACTACACTGTAATAGTCTCTCAAATAGGAGGATCACGATAATTGACTGCAGTGACTGCATTCAATATATATCCAAACCATTAGATTTCTTATCTTTAAATCATGACATTCATTTTTTTCAAACAAAATGATAGGAAAAAAAAAAAAAAACAGGAATGGAGAGAGAGTGAAGCAGGTATGCAGGGAATCACAATTCCAAATAGGATCTATGAGTGATTATTCTTGCTCAAAAAAATAAAAAATAAAATGTAGAAGACACATGACACAGTGCAAATGTCTATGAAGCCCAGTATATAAACTGAAGCACAGCTTCTATCTCTGTCGACATAAATGCGATCACATTAAGTCCAAGATAGGAAACTTTAACGGAATCAATTACGGCCCAAGAATTCATAAGAAGTCCCACACGCCTTACCCCAATAGCCCATGAACAAACAACACGCTAATCTCTTATTATAATTTCACCAAATAAATAAAAAACAAAAGCAAAAAAGAGAGAGAAAGATTATCAACTCTTGTTTGATTCTTGAAGTTTTCTGGGTGTCATGTCATGTCCATTGAAAGCAGCACATTCCATTAGCCTTTGCAATATTGCATGCAGGAGGGATTCAGTGCAAAATTGAAATCCTTGTGAGCAACTTGAAGCAATGAAGCTCACCCTTTTTCATGTGACCTTCACCTCTGTGCATCATCCCACCCTATAATGTGTGTGATGTACTTCAATACCTTCACTCTCTCCTCTCTTAGTTTTTGCTTGCCCTTTTGGCTTCTTTGACCTCTCTTTTTTCTATATATAGGCATATCCTCTTAGTGCCTGAAAAGATCATCATTTGCATTATGCATGAAATAATAATGCCAATGAGAGTTTCTATCTGCATTGCAACATTTCTCGTGATTTTCCATCTATGGACTACTATCTTTGCTGCTCAAATAGATTCACCAACCGCAAGTCTGTTTCTTTTCATTTCTTTCATTCTTTCTTTCTCTTTCCTTTTTTTTTTTTTGGTAATTATTCTTTTATTTTTTATCAGTTGTCTTAAGGAGTAAGATATTGTTAGATGTATGTACCTGTTATCGGTGGTCTTTTTTTTGGTGTACAAAAATATTTTTTAATCAATAGTCAGAGATTAATCTCTTTCGAGACGTGTAGAGATCATCGAAGTGGATTTTGTCTCTCCCAACAAAATATTTTTCATACATGCGACAGGAATCGAACATCTAACAATATGCTTAAGGAACTTAACTATCTATCAACTGTGTTGGACCTTGATAGTATTCTCTATTGTCGTTTGTCAAAACTCTAATTAGCATTGAGCCAAAACGAAGTGGCAGTTATCATTATATATAATTTTCTTTCCATTCACAGTATAATAGAGAGAACTACGTGCGAAAAGTTAAAGATTTTTAAAACAGTAAATCCCCAATTTGGTCCTTGAAATTATAAAGTCGTATTCACTTGGTCCTTGACATTTTTGAAATTCAAAAAACATCCCTGAAATTATCAAACGTTAATCAATCCTGTCCTTCTGTCAGGAATTAAGTTGATACGAACCTTATAATTTCAAGGACCAAATTGATACAAAATTGATACAGGAACCAAATTGATACACCTTATAATTTGAGGTACCAGCAAATCGAAGATTTACTCATTTTTCAAATAAGGAAAGGGGCATGCAAATAAAGTGTATTTTTCTTTTACTTTTGTTGCTAAATTTCATAAATTAATTTGCATGACATGTCTGAAAGAAAACTACAATCTACGAGAATAATACACTACTGCTTAATTATTCACAGTGATAAGTTTGATGTTTGGCAGTGATATTCACAGTGATATGTTTGATGTTTGGCAGTTGGCATAGGTAATGATCACCACCAACATGATCAACATAAACATGCAAGCACAAGTGGATTTTGGAGTGAAAGAGAAAATATGTTGGAGAAGCCAGCGGGGAATGGGAAGAGAGAAAGGGTAGGAAGTAAAAGAGGTAGAAGAACACTTCAAATTGCTGGCTCAAGACTACCAGATTGTTTGCACGCTTGTGGTTCTTGCTCCCCTTGTCGATTAGTAATGGTTAGCTTAACTTGTGCCTCCCATACTGATGAAGCTGAGTCATGCCCTATATCTTATAGATGCATGTGTAACAGTAAATCTTACCCAATACCATGAACTATTTCTGTGCCTCTTCGTCTCGCTAATCACCCTCTCCTATCTGCCACAGTCATATAGCCATTTGCTTCTGAAGTTTCATTTCTATACTGGGTAGTTTGTGTTTATAATATTGTAATTCTAAGAAATCTTATATATATAATGTAAGTATAGTTTGATTAACTTCAAATAAGTTTTTGATGTGAACATTGTTTTTTTTTTCTTTTATTAATGGTCATGATACAAATTGTTTGAACATAGTGATGCTTTCAATTCATACTCTGAAAATATATAATTTATTTATCTATATATATATATTATTTTATATAAATGTAAAAACTTAGATTAAATCTTCCTTCATCCTTTAGCTTATTCAATGTGTATAAATCACTTACTAGTTGAAATATATAAGATTTACCACTGGAACCTGCAGACAACCCTCTGTTTTTTAAAGATAATGTAAAACCTAGTGTGGGTGTTGGTTAGGGAGTCTTGGCTAGCAAGGATCTAAAATTTTGTATGAAAAGGGTACATGAGTATAGGCACATGGTACTTTTTTTTCTTGTTGATGATTTTATCCTTAAGAAGGGTTTTGCATCATAAGATTTTAACAAGGTTCCTTGTGCTTATGCTTGGAGAGGGTGTTTTTAATACAAACCCATAACACTGATGTACTATTTTGCTTTCTTTTGCCTAACTTTGATTAGGTTTTTTTAAATAAAATAATTACTTATCGAAAAAAATAATATCGATCGATAGAAAGAAAAAAAAAATATGTATACATCTATTAAATATTTTAATGTAATTTTTTGGGGGGAATAAACTATATTAATATTAATATATTATACAAAATGGATGTATGCACACTGCACAGCTTTACGCCTAGCTATTGATACAAGTCAAATTTTTGCTATAAACCTAAGCAATTCAAACTTATGGCTAGCTAGTGATACAATTAATATTTAATTCGATAAGATAATATTTTAATTAAAAGAATTAATATTTATTTTACCACAAGAAATTTGTCTTTCAATGACAGTCAAAATTTGTCACTATATATTTAAAATTCGTAGGTATATATGAAGCTTATAATATTCACCTACGGTCGGTCCAATCATCTATTATGAGTGACGAATACCAATGACAATTGATTGTCATTATAAGCTTGACCTACGGTTCACATACTTTTACCTACAATTGCATTTGAGTGTCAATACGTTTTATCTATGCTCCACATACCTTTACCTACGGTTTGACCAACGCTAATACTATACCTACAGTTTTAACGACTGTTACTAAAAGTGTCTGCAAGTATATGAAAAATTTCTTGTAGTGTTTAAAAAAACGACACCTAAGTTGCTAGCCACATGAGACGGTTTCACGCAGTTATGGTGGAGGGATGATGGAAAACTAACACTACAACGTTATAAAATTTAAAGGATCAAAAGTATGTAAACAAATCAATAGAGGAACATCATACATAAATAGGGGTGAGAATAGGTTAGGCCTCCTGTCAGGGCCTATGACCTAGCTTGGCCTAGCCTATTTAACAAAAAGGTCAGGTCAAGGCTTTTTAAAAAGCTTATATAGTTAAAAAGGTCAGGTTAGGGCTTTACAAAATCGCCTATGACCTATTTATAGGTGGAGGCATTTTTGAAGGTCTTGTTGAAAAGTAGGCTTTTAAATAGGCTTCTAGGTCAAGCCAGGCTTTGAAGTAGGCCAGATCAGACCTTAAAAATTGACTTATATCAGGCTAATAAGTCAGGTTTAGGCCTTGATATTAAAATACAGGTCAGACTCAGGCTTGTCAGGGCCTAGCTCAGCCTACTCTATTCCCGCCCCTACACATAAAGTATAGTTGGATGACTAAGAGCGTTTGGATGAGCAGTTTAATTAAACGCTTATTTAATAAACTTTTTTTAAATAAGCTAAAAACAGCTTATTTTCATAAGCTTCTCTGACAAGCTTACGAAAATAAACTAAAAAGAGTTTATGGGAAGACCACAAACTATTTTCATAAACTATTTGTGTAAGTTTATTTGCATAAACTATTTTCATAAGCTCTTTATAAACTCTTTCAAACCCATCTTAAAAGTACAATTAAGTCAAAGATTTATTAAATATGTGGGGTTTCCGCTCTTTGGAAGTTGGAGTAGCAAGTAGCAACGTAACATTTATATATGGGCGTGGTGGTATTTTTTGGGCCATTGAACATTATATTGAGTTTTAAAGCACTAAGCATTTTCATACCCCTAAAAACAAAAGAATATACAATTCATCGAGGGGAAGATGGGACGAAAAAGAAACTGAGAGTATGTTCACAATCAAAGATTTTATAATTTAATTTAAGTTCTAAATGACTAATAAAATAATAACTGTTTCAACTTAGAAATTTTTGGGATTTAACTTGATTTCAATTTCAATTTTTAAATTGCATTTTATCCTTATTAGTTAAGTTATTTGTTTAACTTATTTTAATTAGTAAAAATAACAAAGTAAATTAGTAAAAAATTTAATTTTTGATTTATTTTTAATGTGTTGCAAACATGAAATTTGATTTGAAAACCAATTGGAATTCCATTTTTTTTGAATGAGTTTCAAAGATGAGAGTTGATTTCAAAATCAAATTAATTCTTTCACAAATTTTAATGATTCCAAATACAACCAGAAGAAAAATAAATAGTAGTTTGACTAAGAAAGAAAGAAAATGAGGATTTATTATCAATTTTTCTGTATAACATGACAGGTTTTTTATCCCCTTTTCTGTTTCGGGTACAAATAGATTTTTGTCACCAAAAAAGATAAAGTTCAATAACTGGTGAATATTATTATTTGAAAGGAAAATGCAAGATTATTAAAAACAAACAATGGTAACCCAAAGCAGTTTGGGTATTGAATTGAATATATCATCACAAAGCAAAGGTTGGAGTTCTACTATCTCAGTCACATAAACTAGGATGGGACTATCAGTCTACAGGAAGAATAAGTAACCGTGAATAAAAACAAGTGTGAAATGAGAATTAAAACATACAATAATTATAGCAGAAGCCAGAAGGGCTTCTCCGGTGTTCCTCCATAAGCAGCTTGTCAAATTTTTCGGTCTCCCAAGTACTGCTATTGACTAGCTAGTGCTAATATATATATATATATATATATATATATATATATATATATATAGTAAGGGCTATGCCTATGGAACGAACATAGTTAATCAGGGAGAACTCATTAAGGCCTTGTTCCTCTTACAATCTGCAGGATAACGTTTCCCGTCGCTTCTACAATCTCTACTGCATATCTGAACATCATTGGCCGCAGAAACAATCCCCACAATCCCACCACTGCCATTACTACCTCTGTCCCAAAACCCATTTCTGCTCTCTTTCTTTTGATAAATCGATCTCAGCCCATTATATCTCTGTATGCAACGTTGCCTCTTTTAATTAATTAATGGGTTAGGTAAGTTACGTTTCCTGTTTTGCGAGTGTTTCTAAACTTAGGACCATCTTATCTTCCTTCTTACTAGTAATTATTATGGTTGATTCCTCTCTCTCTCCATTCACCACTAACTTTGCACGAAGTTGAAGCCACCGCCACAGATAGATAATATGAGTGTGCCCAACCCCGCATAGTAATGAAGAGGGTCCAATGCTTTTATGTACCTCTGGAAGACTTAAGTTTGGACCTGCATGTCACCAAGTTAATGCCACCCCCCTTACAGATATATGACTAGGCCCAACCCCACATAGTGATAGTGATGAAGAGGGTCCAACTCCGCTTCAATTTTTTGGGGGGAGGGGGATGTTTACATTCAATCACTTCTTTAAATACACGTGGGAGTCTTGGAATGATGATGACATGCATATCCAAGTCTCCATCAAATGGAGAGAAGAAATATAAATACAACAAAGACAAATTAAAGGAAAAATTTATGATATTCTTTAGGTATCATATACGTGTTTACGTGGTTCAATTAGATTATAAGAATTTAATTTATTGTGATATTGACGTAACCATTTAATTGAGATGATTCATTCTGATTAGACATAAGATACTTAAACCCTCTATTTTTCAAACGTATCATTGCAATGCCCTAAGTTTAAAACGGGTTCAGTTAATATTTATCAGGAATAATGTACTATAAATAGCCAACAACCTGAAAACTACTTCTTAACATGAAGGGCATCTTCATTGATGGTTGTCACCCTCACTTACCTTGACCAGGATCAACAGGTCAGCAAACGAATTCCGAACTCTATTAATGTAATTAATATGTTTTCTAGTAATCGTGTTTTGCCAAGAGGAATGTTCCTTCGGCATCACATATAAATCACACTATTCATATATTTGTAGTTGATGGTCGATTTTGACCTAGGAAGAATAAAAAGCTCAAGGGGACATAAATTCCCAATCATATAACAACAGAAAAATAACAATAATCTGCCTATAAAAAAAAAAAACAATAACAATAATCAAAGCCTTTTCAATCAAGTGGAAAAGGCTAGCAAACTAAAATTTGAACTTTCGTGTTAAAACTTGAAGTATTTTGATGCAGAAATAATTGTTCTTCTAAAATGCCAGTTGTGGATTTTGATTTGTGTGTTTAGCTCTCCAAAAATTGTATGGACATTAATTGGAATGACACCATCCCCCCCCCCCCCCCGATCCTGTAGGGATCGGAGTCAAGGGCTCTAGGCCAAAAAAGTTTAGAGATTACTTATTTGGAAGAGCTTAAATAAAATTTATAAGAATAATTTATGGAAATAAATTTATATAAATAGTTTATGATCTTTTCATAAATTCTTTTTAACATATTTTCATAAATTTATTAGAAAAGCTTTGAAAATAAGTTATTTTTAGCTTATTTGAAAAAACAACCTATTGAATAACAATTTAATTAAACTGTTTATGCATGCGTCTTAACAAAAATACAAATTACAACTCCCTTTTTTTAAGCCATATATAAAAGAATCACTACGTCTATATTCCATCTTACATTAGGAAGGTAAATTATAGAATAAACTCTTTCATTCACTCGTTGAAAGATTGTCGTGTTACTAGATAGGTTCTTGAAAACTTATTGACACCAATTAAATATTTGAAAAATATAAGATAGTGTTAAATTGAAAGTATCTGCCACTAGTTATGTTCCTTAAAGTATTAATGTAGTGACATTTTAAATATTTCAAGGTTTCAATTGGTGACAAAAAAAATTTACAACTTAACTAGCAACACTACCAAGATAATATTGAGGGTTTCACTTTCCTCAAATTATATCTTGTATGTGAGTCATTTATGAAGAATAATTATTTTTTTCTCAGGCATGATAATGATCGTTTATGATTATTTAAAATCAATAGTCAAAAACTAATTCCTTTTGAGACATAGAGATCATCAAAATAAGTTATGTCTCTCCTAACAAAGTCTTTTTCATACACACTACCAAAAGATCACCTCAATGATTATTGAGTACTGGTTACTTGTTATAGAGGTAAAATAAAAAAAAGGTAATATTTATAATATTAGCCATTAACAAAGTTTAATTATATTGCGTTATGGCCCTCCACATCCCCATCCTCCCTTTCCAGCGACCAAACTTCCAACCGCTAACCACCACTTCTGATTTCTAAAGCTTCAACTACAACCAGATCCGCTATAGCTAGCTCGCACCACTTCTTTTTCTCTTTCTTTTTTTCTTTAGCTATGTATGCCTTAACAATGGCAAAACCTGGGGGTTGTTAATTGTTCACCAACTTGGGTTTTCTTTCAGGCTCATGCTCTTGCTCTTCTTCTCCCTCTGATTCTCATTTCTCATAATTTTGCTTGCTTTTTCAGGAGACGATGGCAACAGGTGATGGAGAAAGAGCAGGGAGGTTATAATGGAAGTGGTTCCTGGGGAATGATGACAAAATTGAAAATTGAAAATTACATTACTTTTAGGTAGATCATGTTTTTTTTAAGGATGGGGTAGTTTGGGACCTTATTGCAAAAATTTATTCTCTTAATTATTTGTTTTTTAAGGATGCTAATTCAATAAGTGATCCTTCTACAATCCCTACCATTTATCTCATTTTTTTACATATTTTAATTTTAATGGTTAAAATTATAAGGTACACTACAAAAAAATGACAAAATCGCGACCGTAGAATTCGGTCGCTATACATCAAAATTCGGTTGCTAATTTAATTAGCGACCGAATTTGCGACTGAATAGTAGTCGTGGCGAAAGACATGGTCGCTAAGGTTCCCGCGACCGAATTTAAAATTCGGTTGCTATTAGAGACCGAATTATCCGTTGCAATACTTAATATTTCCGTCGCTATGCTTTTGGTCTCATTATGTCAGATAATCGAAATTAGCGACTTGATATTTGGTTGCTAATTCGGTCGCTAACCTGCGACTATTTATATTACCTGCGACCGATATTTCGATCCCTAAATTGAGTGGATTTTTTTAAAAGGCGGTGACCGATATATCAGTGGCTAATTCGGTCGCTGTAATTTCCTTTTTTTTTAAAATTTTTTTTAATAAATTCTTTTTAATTCATTATTATGATAATACATAAGAATTAATTGGATTCTTTTCAAATTATTGTTATTGATTAGAAGTATGACAAGGTATGAACCTATCCCATTCGAGAAAAAACCTTTTCCACACTCGGTTAATACTAGTTATTCCCAGGCCCAAATGCCTTATACTTAATGAAATTTCGGCAGCATTTCCCTTCAGTCTCCAAGTACATGACTTGAACGGGGTCAGATCTACCACGATCAAGTATGTACCAGGAGAACAAAAAGAGATGCATCAAACCAAAATTTCATGAAGTATAGAAGACATTTAAATGTGGTTTTACCCCAAACTGTCCCACTTGGACAATTCAAGATTCAATACAATGAGCATTCGTACCTTAAGAAGGTGAGCATACTCATTAATATTGGAACTCAAACGACAAACTAAGACTTTTGTAAATAATTAACTATAAGAATGTAGAATCATTATCTTATATATCAAGCAAAAAAATAGAATCACATCCTATTGAGTTCAGCTCTCCACTAACAAACATCACATAATTGGCAAACACATGCATAAATTCTAAATTATCAGCACACAACCAGCATCCTGCCTTTCGGAAAGGATCACATCCTATTGAGCTCTGCTCTCCACTAACAAACAATACATAATATGCACACACATGCATAATTTCTAAATTATCGACACATAACCAGCATCCTACCTTTCGGAAAGGATCACATCCTATTGAGCTCTGCTCTCCACTAACAAACAACACACAATTTGCACACACATGTATAAATTCTAAATTATTATCAGCACACAACCAACATCCTACCTTTCGGAAAGGATCACATCCTATTGAGCTCTGCTCTCCATTAACAAACAACACATAATTTGCACACACATGCATAAATTCTAAATTATCAGCACACAATCAGCATCATGCCTTTTGGAAAAGATCACATCCTATTGAGCTCAGCTCTCAACTAACAAACAACACATAATTGTCAATCACATGTATAATTTCTAAATGATTAGCACACAAACAGCATCCTGCCTTTTGGACAAGATCACATCCTATTGAGCTCCGCTCTCCACTAACAAACAACACAAAACTTCACATAAAGCATTACATATACCACACAAATCAAGGCATAAAAAGAGAGAGTATCTAACTTACTTCGATTCCAAGCAAAGAATGATAAAGAGTGCCAAGCTCGCGGAGTGCTGGAAGAAAAGGGAAATATCATAGTCAAATTTCATTAAGTTCAATTATCCTCAAACAATCAAGAGATTTTTCCATGTTGTAAATACTATTTGCTTCATCAAACAATTAATTTGCAACCATAACAATTAGCAAAAAAATAGCAATTGAATGCAATTTGTAACTATGAAAAGCTACAATAGAAGTTATCCGCCGCTTGTTTCTTTTCTTCATTAGCACAATAGAAGTTATCCATCCAAAACAATAAAATGAAAGTTCAGCTCTATTCAGACATATCCAAAACAAAAAATATGAGATGCTAGCAACACATTCTCCAACACTCTCTTTCCAACATACACTCTCCAATTATGACCCATATGAATTTCAACCAACAGGAGGATATGTGTTGGAAAGAGAGAGTGTTAGCACTCAAAAAATATTTCTATTTCTATTCTCCACAAGGGGAGAATGACGAAAATGGGCTAACAGAACCTACTTTTTGCTTACTTGATGCTCTAAGCTGCAACAGAGAACATAAGAAGATAGACCAACAGGGAGCTGCATCATCAGCAGGACAAAACCAGAAAGTGCAACATCCTATGTAAACTGTGGCCGTGGACACAAAAAACAGCAGACCAAGGCTTGATTCTCAACAACAGGCACCCAAAAAGATAGACCAAGGCTTCATTCTCAACAACAAACATATACATCAGATTTGTTTAATGCAGAGCAGTAAGAAGACATACATAAAATCTGATTAGAAAACCACTCAAAGAAAGACAGAGAAGAATTCCCTAGTCTAGCTTTGAGCCACAACCAACTTCTTACTTTGATCATTTCAACCACTTCTTCTTAGTTTAGAATGGCAGAATTTAAACAGATTTGGTTTCTATGCAACCAAATAGACCAAATGATGCATAACCATAAAATCTGATGTTGATACTGATCTATGGTCCTACCATAAACTTTGCTTGTAGCGTCGTATTAATTTTCGGGTGTCTACATATCTCTATTGCTTGTGCTTTAGCTTAGTATAATTTATGTTTCTGCTTGTCTATATAATATATCTCTAGTCTCTCAATAGAACATGCATCTGTTGTCTTATAAGTTATCAGCTATCAGAACACACTAAGCTTCAGTAACATTGGAGTCATACTTTTTAATATTGGTTTTCTAGTCAACTTGTTTTGGGTCTTATCTTTTTTACGGGTATTACGGGAAATATCAGTAGTTCCATTATTAGAAGAGATTATGGCATAACAATAAGCGAAATTAAATCAAGAGGGCCTATTTGCCTTCAACTACCATCTCTTAAGGGCGCATGTAAAACATGGGCTTTGATAAGGACTTGAATGCGTGTACGATGTGTTGTTCGATGTGTGTTGGTTTGTATGATTGATTTTATAAATTTCCTTTACTTAGGTGAGGAATAAAGATGTCACCAAATTCAGTTATTACTTGTAAGAAAGTAAGAATGCTGATTCGAATCTCCTTTAATGCCAAGGGTTTATAGAAGAGAACAGAATTGATTGCTATCATATAAGCAAGTCAATGAATGAAAACTTGTTTGAGCCTAAGTTGAAGATGTAGAATTTCCCCAAAGATTGTGTGAAGTAGTATATGAGCGCTTAATTGTGCTAAACATCAGTAAAATATTTATGAAAAAAAAAAAACATAAGCTGTGTTGGAGAGAGTGAAAATTCAAGACTCAAGTAATTTATCCAAGTTAATAGTGTTGTGGTTTACTTGATTAAGAAAACTGATATTATACATCAATGCAGTGCTCTATACCTATCAGGTTGGATAAATCCGAAGGATGTGGAGAGGATTATTACTAGAGGAAATAAACAGTGTGTGTAAAAACTATCTTATATTGTGCGAACTATTTCATTTCATCAAATCTAACTGATTAAGTTATATTTGTTTATAAGAATTGGCATGTAAAGGCCAAAGTCAGAAAGGGTCTTGATTAAGAAAGCGGTAGTTAATATCATATAGAAAGAGAGTAACCCCTATGATTATAGCATGTACCCTAGGCAAAAAGGATAAAGTAGTTCTGCATACACGCACGGAAATGTAAGTAATTAAGGGGTTACGTACTGTCCAAACCGATGAGTGATGAACAAATAGAAAACAACACAGTAGTTTGGCAAGGGTGACCTTCAAACAATAATTATACATTATAAAGAAAAAGGTCAAAGAATTAATAGCCAATATAGATGAGCAAATTTATTTAATTTTCTTTCTTTTCGATTCATTTATTTTCCTTCTAAAATGATATAAAGGAGTTCAGATAAGCTTAACTTATGGTGTGTTTGATTTCTCCGTCGGGAAGGTTCTTAATCATAGGGATAGGGAAAAATCACAATGAAACAAAACTCAAATTGCTGAAACCCTAACATTAAGCATATATATATATATATATATATATATATATATATATATATATATAGGCATAGGGAATCCAAAACTCAACTACCCCACAACAACCAGAGGGAGGAAGATTAAATGGTGAATCCAGAGACAATAAAATGGTTACCTGGGAAATGAAAGAATGCAGCGGAGGAAGGGACGGTGGCCTGATCCCCGTTTCTGCAACGGAGAAGCGAAGAGATGAGAAGAGAAGAGAAGAGAAGAGAGGAAGCGAAAGATGACAGAAGAGAAGGAAGAGAAGAGATGAACTTACCGGAGGAAGGGGAGAGAAAGACGATGGCCGGAGGAAGGCAGAGAGGGACGGAGGAGAGGCAGGTGGCCGGAGGAAGGCAGAGAGGGACGGAGGAGAGGCAGAGAGGCAGAGATGCAGAAGTGAGGAAGGAGAAGGAGTCTAACGCGATTTAGGGATTAAAATCTAGCGACCGAATTTAGTGACCAAATAAATCAATCGCTAAACACAATCCTATAGAAGCCATTTAGCGCGTCTTAGCGACCGATATTTATTTCGATCGCTATTCGGTCGCAAATATGCCTCTCTTAAATATTCATTCAGCACATCTTAGCGACCGATATAAAATTCGGTCTCTAGATAAGGTCAACAGATTTTACTCTGACAAAATTTACTTTAACGACCGATTTGGCGACCGATTTACATGCGACCATTTTTTTCGGTTGCAAATTCGGTCATCGAATAAATACATTATGTGAACCGTAAAGGTATTGATATCGGTCGCGAAATCGGTCGCTAAGGGCAACGAAAATATTCGGTCACAATTTTCGGTCGCTATTTGACCTTTTTTTTGCAGTGGTACAGCAACGTACCCCTCATAGTGAATGTCACCTGCTAATGAACTGTTGAGATATTTGGTTATTATTATTCCCTATGCTTTAGGGATTTTACAGCTGTAAATTAGTTAGACAAATAAATTAGACTGATTTGGGATATAGCTTGATTATAGGTCAATAACTTAATCATAGGGATTCTTTTTGTTCCTTTAGTCTATATATGTATCTGTACTATTCTTTTATCAATATGTGAATGAAATACACTTTTCAAACTTGGTATCAAGAGCCGAAACTTGTACCATCATGGGCAAGTCAAACTCTGAAACTAATGAAGAGGTTGGGTCCAAGTCTGCTGCTCCAATTATTATTCAATCTGAAGGTTCATCGTTCAATGCGGGAATTGTACTCAATGAGACGAATTATGATATTTGGTCTCAAATCATGGAGATGCATATTGCTGAGAAGGACAAACTCTCACTAATCCGTAGAAAGTCACCACCACCTACAGAAAAGGACGATGGGTATGAGAAGTGGTATGCAGACAATTAGAAAGTCAAGAGATGGTTGTTGATGTCCATGTCCCCAGAAATTCTGAAGCGATACATTCGCCTAGCTACTGCTCAAGATAGCTGGAAAGCTCTTTCTAAAGCTTTTTAAGATGGAGCAGATGAATTATAGGTTTTTGCCTTGAACCAGAGCTTTCTCTGCCAAGCAGAATGGCAGAATACTCTCTGTATATTGTGGAGAATTAATTGAAATTTTTGGTGAGATCATGGAGTGTGCTAAAGATATTGAATCTTACCGAAAATCAGTTCAGCGACAAAGGGTACATATTTTGCTTGCAGGATTAGATGGTGAATTCGAACAAATCCGTGGTGAAACTTTGAGAAAAGATCCTACTCCTGAATTAGAAGAATGTTATGCACTGGTCCGCGGAGAATTTGTTCGACACACGACAATGAAAGGAGAGCCTGAAAATTCTGAACCTTTCGCCATGGCAACTCGACGATCCAATCAGAATTGGTCTTCTCAGAAATGGCAAGACCAAACTAAGACCAACTATTCTAAGCCTACTGATGGTGCCGATAAATCTACCTACAAATGTACTCAATGCAATCAAACTGGTCATACCAAGAATCGTTGTTTTGAAATTGTTGGATATCCAGACTGGTGGGATCATAGCCGAGACCCACGGAAGAGGAATTCCAAGAAGACCCTTGTTGCAGTTGTTGAAACAAACACAAGGGATGATTCCGCTAGACAAACTTCAGCATTGGTAGCAGCTGCAAGTAATGGTTGTAAGGTTTTTAATATGTCTTCACCTGTTTCTAATAGTGCATGGATAATTGATTTTGGTGCTACCGATCATATGACATTTGATTCTAGGCAGGTCTTATCCCTTAAACCATCTTCACAAAAATTTGTTTCCACTGCCAATGGTGCTTCAGCCCCTGTTATTGGGGAAAAATCCTTTCCCCTCATTGAAACTTTGATTAGACTCTGTTTTACTTGTTCCATCCTTGGACTATAATCTTTCGCCAGTTTCCCAAATTACTAATGCCTTATCTTGTGTTGTAATTTTTTGGCCTAAATTTTTTGTTTTTAAGGACATCCAAACAAGGCAGACGATTGGTTGTGATACGAGGCGTGGAAAGCTGTATTACTTGGACTTAAATTTAAAGAGCTCGGACAAGTTGTGTCAAACATTGACAGTGAATAGTCATGAGAGTGAGAAGAAGAAATCTGACATTTGGTTGTGGCATCGACGTCTAGGACATGCCTCTTTTGGTTACCTTAAGAAATTATTTCCTAGTTTATTTGAAAAAATTGTTGTTTCTAGTTTCCGATGTGATGTTTGTGAACTTGCAAAAAGCCACCGTACATCGTTCCCATTAATTTTGAATAAAAGCCCTATTCCCTTTATGGTTATACATTCTAATGTTTGGGGTCCATCTAAGATCATAACTTTGAGTGGATCACGTTGGTTTGTTACTTTTATTAATGATTGTACTAGGATGACTTTGGTATGCTTGATGAAATCCAAAAATGAAGTGAATTTTTTATTTCAAAAATTTCATAAAATGGTTTGCACTCAGTACAATGCACAGGTTTGGGTTCTTCGGAGTGACAATGGAGGTGAATATTTGAGTTCTGAATTTCAACAATATTTGGAAGCACATGGAATTGTTCATCAAACTACTTGTCTAAACACACCTCAACAAAATGGGTGGCTGAGCGAAAAAATCGTCATTTATTGGAGGTTGTCCGTGCTTTATTGATAGAAGCCCATATGCCGTTATCATATTGGGGAGATACCTCTACATCATACTTGATTAACCGGGTACCCTTTAACACTATTAATTTTTAAACACCATCCCAAGCTCTTGCTGAAGGAATTGTTGCCCCTGTCGTTCCAAACTTATCCCCTCATGTCTTTGGTTGTGTAACTTTTGTACATCTTCATAAGCATCAAAGTAACAAGTTGTCACCTCGAGCATTGCGATGTGTCTTTGTAGGGTATGCTGCTTATCAAAAGGGATATCTATGTTATCACCTTCTAACTCTAAGAATGTTTGTTATATTGGATGTAGCTTTTCATGAAGACTCGATGCATTTTTCCTCTGAGCCTGAACTTTAGGGGGAGTATCAAGAAGAAGTTCTGACTCTAGACTATGGTGTTCATGTATCCGAAGAAAGGAAAGTCATTGAAGAAGGAGAACTCTTTGAGTTTGGAGGAGAGCTTCGTGAACTTGGTACTGAACCTAGTAATCAGGATCTGAGTGAATCGGATATAAGTGGTGCAATTGTGGATGAAAGTGGTGATGAACACTCAGAAATTGAAATCTTGGCTCCACCTTCGTCTGAATTCCTAGTACCACATGTAACTGATATGCCAAACCAATCGCCTGTCAAGGGTTCTTGATTTGGAGTCTGAACCACCTAGAAAACAACTACCACCGCGTTGCACTAGAGGTATCCCTAAACCCACATATGAACCTGAACTTTCTAGTAAGATTAAATATCCCATGAGTTGTTATGTGTCTAACCATCGCTTGCCAAAATCAAATCAGTCTTTTGTAAATCAATTATCTATTGTATCTATGCCTAACCGTGTGCAGGAAGCCTTAGCTGACCCAAGGTGGAAAGCTGCTATGAATGAGGAGATGAAATCCTTGCTGAAAAATGAGACTTGGGAACTTGTTGATCATCCACTAAGAAAGAAACCAGTTGGATGTCGGTGGGTTTATACTGTGAAGTACCAAGCAGATGGTACAATTGAACGCTTTAAAGCAAGATTGGTGGCGAAAAGGTATACACAAACCTATGGGATTGATTATATAGATACATTTTCACCTGTAGCTAAAATCAACACAGTCCGAGTCTTATTATCTCTAGCAGCCAACTTGGACTGGCCACTGCAACACTTTGATGTGAAGAATGCCTTTCTACATGGCGAGTTGCCTGAAGAAGTCTACATGGATCTCCCACTAGGACGCATGATACCAGAAACCCATAGTCAAAAAGTGTGCAAATTAAAGTAATCGTTGTATGGGTTGAAACAATCTCCGAGAGCATGGTTTGGAAGGTTTACAAAATCTATGAAAGCCTTTGGGTATTGCCAGAGCAATGCAGACCACACTTAATTCTTGAAGAAACAGCATGGTAAAATCACTGCACTTATTGTATATGTGGATGATATGGTGGTTATAGGAAATGATCTTGTAGAAAGGATGGCCTTACAAAGTTACTTGTCTAGAGAATTTGAAATGAAAGACCTTGGTCCTTTGAAATTTTTCCTTTTAATTGAAGTGTCCCGATCTAATAAAGTAATCTTTCTCTCTCAAAGAAAATATACCTTAGACTTATTACAAGAAACCGGTATGTCAACATGTCAACCAGCTGATACACCAATAGAAGAAGGATTGAAGTTATGTGTTGAGCCTAATCAGGTACCAGTTGATAAAGGGAGATACCAGAGACTAGTAGGGAGATTGATGTACTTAGCCCACACTAGGCCGGACCTTGCCTATGCATTGAGTATTGTTAGCCAATTTATGCATAGTCCTGGAGAGCAACATATGAAGGCAGTTATGCACATTTTGAGGTATTTGAAGTCAGCTCCTGGGAAAGGAATATTATTCACTAAAAATATAGATCATCAAAGCGTGGATGCATACACGGATGCTGATTGGGCTGGAGCGATAGATGACAGACGATCTACTTCTGGTTATTTCACCTTTGTAGGTGGAAATCTCGTTACATGGAGAAGCAAAAAAAACAGAATGTTGTTGCACGTTTAAGTGCAGAGGCTGAATTTGAAGGTATGACACTTGGAGTATGTGAAACCTTGTGGCTAAGACTTCTTATGATGCATTTGGGATACCCACCTAAGCAACCGATTCGATTATATTGTGACAATAAAGCAGCGTGTGACATAGCCTATAATCCGGTTCAACATGATCGTACAAAGCATGTAGAGGTAGACAGATTTTTCATTAAGGAGAAGCTGGATGAGAAAATTGTGGAGCTTCCTAAAATTAGATCAGAAGATTAGTTGGCCGACATCCTTACTACAGCAGTGTCAAGTCGAGTATTCTCAAAGTTTTTAGACAAGCTAGGCATGTGTGACATCTATGCACTAACTTGAGGGGGAGTGTTGAGATATTTGGTTATTGTTATTCCCTATGCTTTAAGGATTTTACAGCTGTAAATTCGTTAGACAAATAAAATAGATTGATTTGGGAAATAGCTTGATTATAGGTCAATAGCTTAATCATAGGGATTCTTTTTGTTCCTTTAGTCTATATATGTATGTGTACTATTCTTTTATCCATATGTGAATGAAATACACTTTTCAAACTTGAACTAGCAACAAATTTAGGTTCGATTATTTATGGACTAATTAATCTTTCAAACCAAGGACTCCATATAGACATGGACAAAAATGCTCAAGCATGGTAGTTACGGATTTGCTCGTGGTCTTCTACTTATATCAAACTCACTCTTCTTTTAACAAATTAATCATCAACACTCCTTATATATAAAAAAAAAACCCCATCAACACTCCCACAATGCAATGCACTTTTTATCTTACTTTGTTTTAACACCTCCAAGACAAGATGTTTGTCAAAATCTTCTGAACCCCATTGCCAATTTAACTCGGACAGGAATCTGAATGAATGAATGGTTGGAGCGCACTCAGCTCAAATCTAGCAACCATCATGTTAACATAAAATCCACTCTACTCCTGTTAACAGATTCGATTCTTTATTTCGGAAATGTCACGTTTTCTTTTTAGTTTAGACAGGGTGTTGAGTTCTAGTAGGACTCAAAAATTCCAGTGGCAATAAACCCATAAATGTTTGGATGCATTTTCAAGAAGTTAAACCCATATATGTTCGGTCATACTCCAATGATCATGTTTTGAGTAAGAGAGAGTGATGACATGGTTTTCAGTAATAAGTACAATGGTGTATTTTCACACGCAGGGGCGGGCCCTGACCACTTTTATACCAGGGTGTGCATATGCACCAATCAAATTCATAAAAAAAATTGAGTAAATACCCGATCTGATCCCTAATAGGGTCGTATCAATTTAGTCCCCTACATTATCAATATTCCAAAATGATTCCTGGAATTGCAGAAAGTTAATCAGATTCGTCCCTCCATTGGTATTTGCATGGAGTATAATGACATTTAAGTTAGTAATATCAGAGATGCATGCATTTGAAACTAAGTGAATAATGTTAAGAATGCATTTGCTAACGGATCCAAATTGAGGGACAAACCTGCTTAAAATTTTGCAATTCCAATGATCATTTTGGAATATTGATAATGTGAGGGACTAAGTTGATACGATCTTATAATTTTAGGGACTATATTGGGTATTTTCTCTAAAAAAATTACTAATCCTTATCTTTTTTTTTATTTTGATCCTCATAATTGATACATTTGCACTCATATCATTGTCTTCTTTCTTTCTTACATAGCTCTGTACACTGTAGCAGGCAGCAACACCGTACCCATCAACTCTCCCTCATCTCTCCCATCATCAACTCTCCCTCCCGCCCGTCGGCTCTCTCTCTCATCTCTCCTATAAACTATCCCTCATTTCTTACGCAGCAGGCAGCACATTAGCAACTCTCCCCCTCAGTATTTGTCCACGTCTGTCAACCACCGCTCGACCGCCGCTAGCGGAGCGCACCAGCCGCACCAATCCAAGGCTCCCCTCCTCTTTCTCATTCCAATTATTAGGACCTCGATTGTTAGTGTTTGTAAAAGTTTGAAAATGAGTCTTTTTTTGATTGATTATGTAATTAGGATGATGAGTAACATGTTTGCAATGTCAATTTTATGAAATTTTTTCTTGTGATAGGTTAGAGTTTTGATAAGCTCAAAATTGGAGATTTTGTGATAATTGTGTTATTTCACCAAATTGATTGGTTAGACATGAAATTAAATGTATTAACTTTGTTTTTTCAATTGCAGGAGATAATGGAAAGATTTTTGAAGATAAAATTACCATCAAATGAGCAACAATCTTCGTTGAGATCTTGTGAATCAAGTCTTCAACAACAGCAAATTGAAATTAATATATTGAGAGATATGTGTTCAATAACATTGACAAAGAGATGACCATTCAACGATTTTTGTTGCAACTGTCCCGTAGGGCGCCATGAAAAATAAATTAATTAAATTGTCGAGTTCGAGTGTTGATTACGAGAAGGGAATGTATTAGCACCCTATATTATCCATTCCAAGAACGGTTACATATTTAATCTAAAGTCTATTTTTATTAAATTTGAGTTGTTTCTTTATTATTTAATAAAACATTTATTTTATTTATTTTTGTAAACGCTTGATTTTTTCCACAAATTATAAAAAAAAAAAATGATAAGTGGTTGTGAGAGAGAATGAGAGACTGAGTAGCCATTTATTTTATGGAACAAAATTTAATCCCATAACTTATTGAGCATGATTGTGATATATTAATCCTTTGAATTTTAAAAATAAATTTGTGAAAACAAAAGAGATTTAATTCCAAGAAAAGAAAGATTTTTAGAATTTGTTTTTGAAATGTCTCTTTCCAAAATAAGGTTCGAAGAAGAGAATATACCACAATCACAAAGAGGAAGATAAACAAATTTGCTCATTTTTTTATTATTTATGTAATTATAATTTTTTAATAAAAGTTATTATATTTAAGTGTGGAAATTAGATCGCGTTGACATTTCAGATGAAATCAGATAACATAGCTTCAAGAAAATTTAGTAGAGTTTACCTAACAGTCACTCGGCTCATCTCCCAATTACTTTTTTTTTTTTTGTTGTTGTACTAAAAGAAAGGCTTTTCCCTTATAATACGAAAAGAAAAAGGCTTTTGCTTTTCCCAATTGTGCTTCACGGCAACAAACAGGCAAATAGCCTTCTCATCCTTCTCGTGAGGCGTGTTCTGTTGGCCAAAGGAAAAAAACATTACCTTGCTACCAAGTTCTAGACAAAAGCAAAACAGTGCTGCACTGAACTTGGCGTCCTAGTTGGAGATCACTTCTCTGGAGAAAAAAAAAATGCTTCAATTTGCCTTCTTCTTCTCTTCACTATCTGTTCTTTGGTGTCTGGCCAGCATTCCAAAATAACAGTAACAGCAAATAAACAAAATGCAGAGTAAAGTGACCCTGGCAGATAGAGGGATTGAAAGAAAAAGAAGGCAGTAAAAGTGGAGAGTGTTGATTGTAGGGATGACAATCAACAGGTATAGTAGGATACCATAGTATTCATATTCACCTTTTAAAAAGATATTTGTGCTCATACCTGTATTGGTATCAACTTTAATACCTAGTTATGTGTATTGATGTATATTTAAGTATTTATATCCGAATCCATTATCCATATTTTAATATAAAAAATTTGTGGATGCTTGAAAACAGGAAAAGAAATTTGTGCTGTCAAAAGAAAAGAATATAAATATGTAATACAAATTAAGTCATTCTAGTATGTTCTCATATTATAGATATACATCACGATATATCTAACACTGAAATGCAAAGGTCTTTTATATAAAACATAAGATATTCTCCAAAACATTAATTAAGTAAATACAGATTGATCCGTAGCATTATTAAATATGAAATGTTTATTAAATTCCATTATTTCAAGCATGCATAACTAGAAAACAAAAAATAAAAGGAGAAAAACAAATCTCTCTATTATGTAATCAGAAAGCACATGTGTTAGTATGCTTAAATTGTATCGTTTATAGATCTTTCTACCATTAATTTACTGCTTCATTTTATCAGATAATTTCAGCTCCACTAGTGCACACGCTTTGCAGTGTGACTCCTTAATTTGTAATATATATTTTTTGTTTTTTTCCCCACTTTCCATTAAACAGACTTTCCATTTTCTAATCAATAATTAATGTTCTCTCTTATATTTTTATTTATCACTATGAACATAATTAAATATCATATCATATTTTCATATCCATATATTTGTTTTGAAATTTGAATATATTCATTCTTTATCGCAATATTATTATTTTTTAATAACATTGAATATCCTATCGTCATTGACCAATCTCTTCGAAATTACATGACTTAAGGAAGATAGATACGAAGATAAAAAAAATGAACGTTCATTAAACCTGATTACATTTTTTTAAATTTAATATATTATATTTATAACATATATATATATATATATATATATATATATATATATATATATATATATATATATATATATGCAGATATGGGGCGTCTGTCCCATATTCATACCCCATTAAGCAAGTAATTACCCATCATGGATAATTTTTTTGGGTAGCATATGGATCAGTTACTCAATGTCATCCCAACTTGATTGATCCGATTAGAGAATTAGAGTCCCCTTTTAACCCCTGTTGTCATGTCTTTTTTATAAAGCATGTGATGTCTTTTTTATCAAATCAAAATGGTTTTTATTTGATTTTTTTTATAACAATTGATTATTTTCTGTAATTGTATTTTAATTTTCTGATTCAAATAATCATATCAAACTAATTAATAGATTTTTTTGTCTTTAATCACCCTTTTAATTATTTGATTTATTCCTTTCTTGGCTGATCATGAATTAAATAATTAAATAAAATAAATAAATTACAGATTTTAAAAGATATTACTAAAAATAGCACTTCTTTCACCTAAAAAACTAATTATTCCTATCTTCCTATTTAATTCTAATATTTTCAAAATAATAGATTTGAAATTTCCATAGGAGACCTGAAAAGTAAGAAGCATCGGGTGCAGAGCCCTAAGCCTTGATGTAAAAGCTTGCGGGGTCGTCACCCGCCAAAGCTTGACAGAAAGGTAAAAAGCTTGCGAGGTCGTCACTTGTCGAAGCTTGACAGAAACATAAAAAGCTTGCACGATTGTCACCCGTCGAAGCTTGACAGAAACGTAAAAAGCTTGCGGGGTCGTCACTCACCGAAACTTAACAGAAAGGTAAAAACCTTGTGGGGTCGTCACTTGCAGAAGCTTGACAGAACTGTAAAAAAACTTGCGGGGTCCTCAACCATCGAAAAAAAGCTTGCAGGGTCATCACCCGACGAAGCTTGACAGAAAAGGTAAAAAAGTTTGCGGGGTCCTCACCCGCCGAAACTTGACAAAAAGGTAAAAAACTTGCGGGGCCGTCACCTACCGAAGCTTGACATAAAGGTAAAAGCTTGTGGGGTTGACACCCGCCGAAGATTGACAGAAGGGTGAAAAGCTTGCGGTGTCGTCACCCGCCGAAGCTTGACGGAAAGAGGAAAAAATCTTGCAGGGTCGTCACCCGTTGAAACTTGACAGAAAGGTAAAAAAGCTTGTTGGGTTGTCACTTGTCGAAGCTTGACTGAAAGTTAAAAAGGTGGTGGGGTCGTCACTCGTCGAAGCTTTGACAGAAAGGTAAAAAAGCTTGTGGGGTTTTCACCCGCCAAAAGTTGACAGAAAGGTAAAAAGCAAGAGGTGTCGAACCGCAACAGCTTTGCCATAAAAAAGCAGGCGGGGTTGCACCGCAACAACTTTGACCGAAAGATAAAAAAAGCAGGCGGGGTCGCACCACAACAACTTTGCTAGAAATATAAAAAAGCAGACAGGGTTGCGCCGCAACAGCTTTGAAAGAAAGATACAAAACCAGGCGGAGTCGCACCGAAGTAGCTTTACACAAACAAGTGAATTCATACAAAATGAGAAAAAGAAAGTTGAGATTCCAAGACAATAGTGGAAGAAAGAAAAGAAAATGTGTTTCGAAAAGAGAGAAGTGCACAATCCCAAAGATAACAATTAATATTGCATTTTAAATATATTATTTCATTTTTTATAGATGTTGTTTTATAATTTTGCCCTTACTTTGGGCGGGAAAGTTGATACATCAACACTACCTTACTTTTATATATAATATATGATGAACATCGCTCTTTTCTTTGTCCACATCAATAAGTTACAACCGCAAGACAACTCTAGTGCACTTAATCCAACCTAATATTAGTATTCTGTACAATGAACACGCACTTGCAATTTTCAGAAAATAATAGTACTTGAAGAACTTATAGTTGCAAGCAACAAGCACAATTAGAGAGACAGTGAGGTAAGCTCATTGAGGTGTTCCGTGTCATTTTTGCAACGCTTCATTCTTATATAGAGGGACACAGATTGAAAGACCTTATTAGAAGCTCAAGAGGCGGGGTTTGAAAGGGGAATCTCTTGTTGCAAGTGAATATGGAGCAGGAGATGGCAGACATAGAGTCCCAAACTACTCACAAAGCAACAGTGCAGGAGGAAGCACATGACATCTTCCACAAGGGAAATCGTCCGGTAACTCTCAAGGTGTTGTGGTTAAAAAGAATAGCTTCCTAGCGCATAACTTTGATTATTATATGATTATTGTCCTCTATGCATGGATTTAATTAAAAATATCCTCATGCAGTTTTCCTCATAATTAAATTCTAGCCAGGTATAAATTTCAAGTAAATATATTTCTTTTAATGTTTATTTATTGTTGATGGAATGTTAACCGTTGATTCACCCAGGTGCATTCTTATGCCTGTTATTGCTTTCTAAGATGCTTTCTAACAGAATCTACCATAGTATAATTTATTAGAGTTTTTTAACTTCTTTTTTTATGGATATTATTATGTCACATCATTACTTTTTATTTTATATTACTTTAAACAACTTTACACTTAAAGGATACAATTCTTAAAAGTTCATCAAATGGGACACACAAATTATCCTACATCTTTATTAACATTTACTTTTATTTTTATTTAAAATATTAATTCATTTGTACTTTTCTATGTCTCTCTGTTATGGATGGTTCTTATACTATAAGCAATCATCCTTACATGTGATATTCACATTAACTTACTCCAATGGTGTTATCCAGCAAGAACTTGTCCTTAATTTTGATAACTTATTAAACATAAGACTTTTATATTGTGTTTTCTTCAAAAAAAAAAAAAATCTCTTTTTTCTTGGAAAAAATGAACCAAAATAATGATGTAAAAAGTTAGGTGATTAATTTTACTCTCATTTTGAGATCACTAATGACATTTATACATCATTTTCTGTATGTCATTTTTACAATATATTTTTAGGTATTTAAATAAGGAAAATAAACATTCCAATATACACTCCTCCTTTTATTTCCAAAACAATTAAGATTTAAGAATAATGTAATTATTTTGATCTGTAAATAACATTTCTCTTCTAATTAAGAGCCTGTTTGGCAAGGCACTTCGACGAGCTTATAGCAGATAGTTTATAGCGGATGAGAAAGTAGCTCCATTTGATAAGCGCATCTGTCATGAGCTTATAGCGTTTTTTCACGAGCTTATAGCGTTTTTTTCAGACACTACTTGAAGTAGCATTTGAGCTTATAGCTTATAGCGTTTCATTTTTCTTTCCACTTTTATCCTTATTCTCTTCATTTAATTCTACTTTTATTCTGTTCTCTCTCTTTTATGTAAAATCATTAATGAAAATGTTCTTTTATGTCATTTTATATTTTTCAGCTAGTTCAACCGCTAGTTTTACCAAATATTTTCACAGAAAATAAGCTAGCTTATCCGCTAACAGCTAATTTTACCAAACAGTCTTATAAGTCGCTCCATATATATATATATATATATATATATATATATATTGTGCTTATTCCTCTATCTTTTATTGTTTAACATGCATTCTAATATGGACCAATGCTGAAAAAGTTTTATTAATCACTGTGTTATAGTTCCATGATGTTGTTTACAAAATTAAGACTACAAAAGTGGGATTAGTTGAGAAGAACAGAAAGGCAGAAGAGAAAGTAATATTGAATGGAGTGACAGGCATGGTTCAACCTGGTGAAATTCTAGCCATGCTTGGTCCATCTGGAAGTGGCAAAACAACTTTGCTAACCGCATTGGGAGGCCGGCTTGGAGGCTGTCTTCATGGAAGCATAACTTACAATGGCAAAGCTTTATCAAATGCAATGAAGCGGAAGACTGGCTTTGTCACCCAAGATGATGTTCTATATCCCCACTTGACTGTGACTGAAACTCTAGTGTTCACTGCTCTTCTCAGATTGCCTAGTAGTTTCACCAAAGATGAGAAAATTGTGCATGCAAATGCTGTGATGGCTCAACTTGGTTTAACCAAGTGCAAGGATAGCATCATTGGAGGCCCATTGGTTAGAGGGATTTCTGGGGGGGAGAGAAAAAGGGTTAGCATTGGACAAGAAATGCTCATAAACCCAAGTTTGTTGTTTCTGGATGAACCCACCTCTGGCCTTGACTCAACAACAGCTCAAAGAATTGTATCAACTTTGTGGGAGCTAGCAAGTGGAGGGAGAACTGTTGTGATGACAATACACCAACCTTCAAGTAGGATATACTACATGGTTCACAAGGTGTTACTATTATCAGAAGGGAGCACATTGTATTTTGGAAAGGGGTCTGAAGCTATGGAATATTTCTCTAATATTGGATATGCCCCTAGAATGGCCATGAACCCCTCAGACTTCCTTTTGGATCTTGCAAACGGTATGTTGCCTCTTCTATTTACTTTTTTACTTATGAACCATTAGACTTCATCATATTGCTATAGACAAAAGTAAGAAATTTATTGTTTCTACCAGTAGTAGTACGTATAAATATTTGGATTTCATTAGATTGTAAAATACAAATCACTTTAAGAATTGGTGCCTCAACTAGTACGTTTTGCCACCAAAAGTAGAAAGACTTTCTGAAGTGCATCTGATTTCTTTTTTAATTGAAGTCTGCTCCGAATTCTTCGTTTCTAACTTCCAACATTTATCAATTTAGAACTTAGAGATAAATTCTTTCTGCTAATGAGTATTAGGTTATGGCATTCTGCTAATGTGATATGTTGGAAGTCTCACATCGTCTGACTCAATTCCTAGGATGCGGTTTATATATTTGTTAGACAACTTCACTTAATGTAGATTGATTTTAGGATAAAATCTAACATGATAAAGACCCTAACAATGAAAATGAGTTGAGTTATATAGGTACTACACTACTATATTTAGGGTCTTGCTAAGGGCATTGGTTATAGAATCAAAATGTTGAAACTTGGCATTGAGAATTATAACTTTTAAACTTTGAAAAAATTGATTACACCACTTTCCAATACATATTTTCTATCTTTGTTTCCTTAACCAATGCTTTTAGGGCATTGGATGGCATTTCCTTTATGTTTGTTTAAAAGAAAATAGTAGACCTTGGGATATACTTTCTTACTTAATTGGCCTATTGGGAAAAAAATTACAGGTGTCTACACTGATCAGTCGAACGAGGACCATGCCTTAAACAAGCACAAACTGATTTCTGCATATAAGAACTATTTCGATGCCAAATTGAAGCCAATACTTCATGAAATTCCTAACTATGATAAAAGTCAAGGTAGATTTGAAGACAGTGGCGTTGGGAACTGGCCTACCAGTTGGTGGCAGCAATTCTTTGTGCTGCTAAGAAGATATATCAAAGAGAGCAAACATGCATCATTCTCTGGCCTTCGGATTTGTCAGATCCTCCTGGTTTCCCTTATTTCAGGACTACTCTGGTATAAGTCTGATATTTCACACTTGCAGGATCAGGTAAGAATTTTCAAAATAATATTAATAATAATAATAATAATAATATTAATAATAATAGTAATAATAATTTGTCCAACCCAGATTGAAAGAATGATGTGCTTCTAAGTTGTCAGCTTTAGCTCAACTTTGTGCAAAATTGGACTTACCCTGCTCAGTTCTTGCTCATGCATGTAATAGATAAATAAATAAATAAAAATCATATGCATGCAGTCACTCCGAGGCATATAATTACAATATAGAATTATTGCCTGAATTTAACAGAACATTTGATTTGTCATAATGTAGCTGATCATAGAACTAAATTAAGCAATGAATGACTGAGGCTTTTGAATCTAGACTAATAGTAAGCTAATAATTATAATTCATTTGTTCTGTGTTTGAAGATTGGGCTTCTATTCTTCATTGCTAGTTTCTGGGCTGTCTTCCCTCTCTACCAAGCTATCTATACCTTCCCCCAAGAGCTAATGATGCTGGAGAAAGAAAGGTCCTCTGGAATGTACAGACTCTCCTCATACTTCATGTCAAGGATGGTAGCTGACCTTCCAATGGAACTTGTCCTACCCACCATATTTCTTTTCATAACCTATTGGATGGCAGGGCTAAAAGCTAATGTGGTCAACTTCTTATACACACTTTTCAGCCTCTTACTCAATGTGTTAGTCGCACAAGGGCTAGGCCTTGCCATTGGTGCTATTGTAATGGATCAAAAATCCGCAACCACACTTGCCTCAGTGATCATGCTAAGTTTCCTGCTAGTTGGTGGATTCTATGTTCAACATGTGCCTAAATTTATGGCATGGGTGAAGTACATCTCCAACTGCTACTATATATACCATCTCTTCATAGGGTCTCAGTATGACACTAGTGACACTTACCCTTGTTCTAATGGACAGTGTTCAATTGCAGAATTTCCTATGATAAAGCAAATGGGTCTTCATTTACAAGGACAAATCATAGCTGCTTTGGCTCTAAGCTTAATGCTAATAGGCTACAGACTTGTGGCTTATTTTGCTCTTATGAGGATTGGGGTGACAAAGAAATTGGCGTAGTGGATTTCTCTCTGATTCTAATCTTGAGAGTCGGTTCTTGTTGTCCTTTCGTGTTTGTTACCTATAGCTGCATGGCAAGGAACTGGCTAGTCCATAGTACTGAGTAGAACAGCATGAAAACCTCTCTCAGCTTTCTTGGCGTGATACTAATGGTGATGTTGAAACTTGAAAGAGCTTATATAAAAATAAAAATAAAAAAATAATCCAAAGCAGCTTATTTTGTAGAATTGTGATTTCTGAATAAACGGTCTTTCTTTTTTCTGAATAAAATGAACTCGACTAGCAAATATCACATGTATTCTACGAATTTTTTTTATAAAATCTAAATGAATATAGATTAAGGGTTAGTTTGTTACAATGAAAAAATAATTTTCATATAAAATAATTTAGAGATTATATGAAAATCATTTTTTCATAATCTGTAACAAATATATATTCTCTCTCCTTTACAAAATCAGATTATAGTGAGAAGCTAAATGAAATAGCTTCTCGTTTTAGCCATAAAAATGATTTTTTTAAAATAAATCATTTTCTAAAAAATCTTAAACAAACGCACTATAAATGAAAAAATGATTTTCATATAAAATAATTTAGAGATTATATGAAAATCATTTTTTCATAATCTGTAGCAAATATATATTCTCTTTCCTCTACAAAATCAGATTATAGTGAGAAGCTAAATGAAATAACTTCTCGTTTTAGCCATAAAAATGATTTTTTTTTAAAAAATCATTTTCTAAAAAATCTTAAACAAACGCACTATAAATGAAAAAATGTATTTTAAATTACGAAGAAGATGTTTATAATTAATTTAAAAAATATTAAAAATCTTAAAATTACAGAGGAGATGTGAATAATTAACCAAACAGATAATTTGCATTTAAAATTAACAAAATAAAAAATAAGAATGACTTAGAGAGATATTGCTTTATATAGGGGTGGGTTAAAAGAGAAAAATATTTACATTTATTAAAATTGTAAACGAGATATGTATAATGAATTACAAAATAATCTAAATTTAGAGTTTAGAAAAAGTTAAAAACATGTCATTATTTGAAAAGAACAATTACGAAATTAAGTCACTCTGAAAAAAATATTCTAATTGGTTGTACACTGGCGTATATATAGTAGTGCTACTTACCCCAAAGAAAGTAAGAAACGAACCTTATGTCATCTGTACCCACGGGGCAGGCTGAGACTGAAATTTGGGCTTTCAGGTAGTAGAAATAGAACACCACCAAAAGTCCAATACCATGGCAGTGGCACGGGTTTTTGTTTTTTTTTTTTATTGGTGATGGGCCTAAAATAGATTCCAGACAATTTCGTCTTTCGGTTAAAAGAAGAAGCCTATTAAACTGCTTTACTTGGACTTTGATTTTAATTCTTTTTCCATTATTTTTTTTTTATTTTCTATTTCCATTATCAAAGCACCCTTTCCCGCTGGATGTGGTGGAGTTTGTTCTTTCATGGACTTGTTAATTGTTATGTAGGCTATTACAGGTTTAGGTCAATACTTTATCTTAACAGTTCATGTCGAATTGTATGCCATAAGGCCCAAAAACATGGGTCATGGTCCAATTCAAGATAATCCAAGTATGTTAGTTTTAGGGGTGTTGCTTTTTATATCATAATTTTTTCTCATACACAAAATTTATTAAAAACATTTGAATATCCCTAAAACACCCTCAACTATCTTAATACACCCCATAACTTATATTCAGAAATACACCCCTCTTCTTCCTTTTTCCCTCTTCTCTCTCTTCACCCCCACCCATTCTTCCCCTCTCTCTGATGCCACCTCCAGGGCTCTAGGCAAAGGGCGATCTACTAGAATCGTTCTTAATTTATGTATCAATAAGACAATACAGTAGTCAGAGGCTACTGAGTCAAAGCTTATTGACCCAGATTTAAAGTGCTGGAATAGACAGTTAATCTATGAAGTTTTCCTTCCATATGAAGCTGTTCAAATCACCGAATTAGGGATGGCAAACTACAACAGAGAAGATCAGCTCTTATGAATGGAGCAAAGGGTGGATCATTCAAAGTGAAATCTACATGTCACCTTACTAGATCTAGGCCACCGGGCCAAGAAAGCCTCAAGAGACTTGCATCTAAATTGGAATAAATTTTGGGAGATAAATGTCCCTCCATTTTGTGTCTCTAGAGGTGGCGTCAGAGAGAGGGGAAGAATGGGTGGGGGTGAGGAGGGAGAAGAGGGGAAAAGAAAGAAGAGGGGAGGGGGCGGAGTATTTCTGAATATAAGTTATAGGGTGTATTAAGATAGTTGGGGTATTTTAAGGATATTCGAATGTTTTTAAAAAAAAATTTGTGTATTAAAAAAAATTGTGGTGTAAAAAACAACATCCTAATTTTAGCTTGTTTGTTTAAGATTCTACTCACCGCAAAATACCTTTTCAATCGGCGTTTGACCAAAGCTTCTCTTTGGAGCTTTTATTAAAAGTGCCTCAGGATCGAAAAATCTCTTCCAAACAATCTCTTTATATATGCAGCCAATTGTGATTATGATAAAGACTTGAAGTTAGGCAATGTTTAGAATATTGATTAGAAGTAAAAGATCCATTTTCCAATTTGAACGCGGAATTCGAAGTCCAATTTAACCTGCAAATAAGGAAAATGGTATAGTATAAAGTGAAAATGAGAAAGTAAAGGTGTATCCACCCTTGATTAGATAAAAGGCATTGAGATTTCAACCCACTTTAACTAATCAATGGTGGGTACATTTTTACTTTCTCACTTTATACTTTTACTCACTTTAAAGGAGTTTTATCTTAATATAAATTATAAAAGGAGAAACTATGAAGCACAAAAATCGGGTTGAAAAATCTGATTCATCCGCTTGAATTAATCGCCATATAATGTATTTTTAAAAGGGAGAAAGTTGTTAAGGAATAAAAAAAAAGGAGTTTGGGGAAACAATGTATATAATATGTTCAAAAGTTTTACATTTATCTTTTCATTATAAATTTTCATTTTATTGATTTCTTAACTAATATCTTAAAGAATGACCCTTTCACAAATTGATATTCTTTTCAAATTTACGCATTTCACCGCTGCACTGGAAATAATGTTATTGTGACACTTAATACTCTTCACCAAAACAAATTTCAGAATTAGCACCTTCACCGAACCCAATAATTTAGGAAGAGTATTTTTTTTTCAAATTCTTTTTAGGATTCTTTGGATTTGAGTTCCTTCCACCCTCATTTGTTTTTGAAGAACCTAAATTAGTAAAAATAGAAAAAACAAAGACAAAAATAAAGATTGCTAAGTTTATTCAACAACCCTAACCAACTTGTATTTTTTTTTTTTTGCTAGATGACAGCAAAGAAAAACAAAAGCTACTCTAGGAGAAGCTAAGGACATAGAATCCAGTAACAACTTAGGAGCAAGATTAGAAGGAGGCTCCTCCATAACTTCAAAATATCTATTAAGATTTAAGACTCGAGTCACTCAACCTGTCGACCATAATAATCAAACAGAGCCCACTATATTCTTCGATGCCACTTGCAAAAATCATCATTATTTAAAAAGAAGTCAGCTATTGTATGGCAGTACAGAGCTAATTCTGGTGCGGCATTTGTTGTGCCGAAGACAATCGTTTGATCTTACTTCATCCTTTTCGTAATATTTTATTTTTATTTTGACCGGGTATCATGTAGGTAAGTTATAAGACTAATCATCAGGCTAGAAGTGGTGGTTAGGTAAAGTCCTCTTTAAAGTGACGACATCAGTGTTCGAATCCCTAACATTGCAGGTGAATGTCGTATGAGGTCGCAATCCACTTCCAATGTAATCAACTATTGTTAATATCTACGTTTTAGAAAACAAAATTATTTTATTTATTTATTTTTAAATTAAAAAATATTAATTATTATTCTCTAATTTAATCCTTATTTTATTGTATGTTCACTAAATAAAATGAAAAAAGTTGAAGATGTCAAATATATTTCTTAATAATAAAATAGTATTGTTTCTTTAATTCTCATTAAAACTATATGAAAAAAAATTCTTCAAGGAGCAGCCGCCTCCCTCACAATGCACATAGGTCTGTTCTTGATCACATATAAACCAAAAATTTATTCAATTAAATTACTCCAATCATGACCCAAAGACTAGCCAGTTCGATTTTTAGTTAAGTTTTTTTAAAAAAAATTGGTATTTGTAAAATTAAGGTTAAATTACTTTTTTTAGTTCATCATTTGTTTTAATTTATTCAAATTGATCCCTTTATTTTAAAAATATTCAAGTTGATCCCTTACTTGTTAAATATTAAGTAATTTGATCATTTCTGTTAAGTTTCACCATTAAATTGAATAAATTAAAACAAATGAGGGATAAAGTTGAATAAATGAAAAAAAAATGAAAGACTACGTTGAATAAATTAAATAAATGAGTGACCAAAAGAGTAATTTAATCAGAACTTAATGATGAAACTTAACGAAAATGATCAAATTGATTAACGTTTGACAAATAAAGAACACTTAAACATTTTTAAAATAAGAAAATCAACTTGAATAAATTAAAATAAATAAAAGATTCAAAAAAAAATAATTTAACCTAAAATTAACCACATTATACTGTTGGACTAATAATTACTACTCACGACATATATAGTGCAGTTAGACTATTAATTACTAACCTTCCAACCAAATAGAGCAGTCAATTGTTGGGGGCGTGCGTTCTTTTTGAAAACTTGAATTCAGCTGACCTCGGATTCACAATTAGATCAGCATTTGGTTGAATCTAAAAGCTACTACTATATTTGTTGGAAACGGGGTTGATGTGATTTGATTAGCATCTCACATTGTCAAGGATTTTGCAGAAAACTTAGCCCCCCTTCACGCTCCAACCCGTTTCACTGTATCTTTATAGCTTAATAAGGCTGGGTAGCCTGTTTCCTGTAGATGAATAGGAAAAGCTGAGGTGTTTCCCTTTCGTTGAGTTTGGTTATTTTTATAATAATATTTTGTTTTTTTTGTTTAGAAGTTGAAAAGGCCAGTAAGAAAAAAAGAATTTTGAAAGAGAATACCGACTCCCAAAAAAACGGTGATGGAGTTGCCTTCGGTAGAAAAAGGTGATGGATACCTGCTCTGGTTTCGTGCAAGTAAAGTGGGAATGGTTTCCCTTACAGTAGGTGCTGGGAAAAGACTACTCCTCTATGAGATGACTCTATGCTCAACATTTTAATCTCTCTTTCCACTTTTTCTTACAATGAAAACCCTTCTCTGTCTCCTCCAGCCCCTTTTCCCTTTGCTTCTCCGAGGGGACCAGCGGCTGCCGTGGGTGGCAGTCAGGTGAAGGCGGTCCACGGCGGCGCCTCTGCTATCACAAGATCAATCGGTCAGCCTTCAATGCTCCTCTTCCTCTTACTTTTTCAATGAAAAACTTTGGTTTCTTCCTTCCTCCAAGTTCTGATAGACCAGATTTGTTACTTTTTTTTTTTTTTTTTTTGTAGATTTCAAAGAACTGAGGTGCGAAATGCTCTCTTCTCTTAGAATATTCTTCGATCTGTATAGCTGAGGTCGGAGCGGCGGTGGAAAGGGAAGCAAAGGGAGGCGGTTGGGGCAAAGTTGAGGTCGCGCGGAGAGGAATCAGCGACGGAATCTAGGGATTCGAGGTCGCGACTTCAGGACGGCGTCGATACCTCTTCCATTATCTCTGACGCCACCTCCACGCTCACCACCCTTGTCGGCAAACCTAAAGTTGTACGCAGTCTCTCTCTTTATTCTCTCTTTCCCTTTCTGGGTTTTAATTATTTGATGCCCTTTTTTTACTTTCAGCAATTTAATAAAAAAAAAAATTAAATTTTTTTTGCAATCATATTCATGCCGACTGAGCTGTAAGTTAGTAATCATGGTAGAATTTGAAGCATTTTTTTATGAGAAAAGTCTTAAAGGGAAGCTTGGATTCTTATGTGAAAATTTGGGGTTTTTTATATTTTATTTTCGTCCTCAATTTTGGTTATATGGGTAAGAGCTGATTAAGATTTCGTTTTATTTTCTATATATTTTATGCAGTCATCAGTGTGAACTTCAATTAATTGTCGGGAGGGCTATTGCAAGTTTGCAACTTTTATTGATCTTAGTTCTTGGTGATTCTGGGATGAAGGATGAAAGTAGAAGGCAATGTGGCATGCCACGACAACAATACCACCATCACCACCAAAAGCAACAGTCTTTGACCATTTTCTATGATGTCACGGAGTTTCAGGTATCTATATGTTCTTAGATTTTATTTATTTTTAGTAGTGTTTGTTTCATTCGATAACAATTATTTATTGTTATGAAACTTATTTAAAATATTGCAGCTAAGATAGGATACTTTTTGTTCTGAAAATAATTGGTGGCCTCATTTGAATTTGGTTCACGGTCTTATTGTTGATTTCCCTCTATGAATCTTTGTTATTCATTTCTGTTCTAATATGTTGGGTGTTTATGGGTGTGCTTAATATAATGCATATGTTGATTTTACAACTTTAACAGCAACGCTGCTTCTTATTGGTGAAAAGAAATATAAGAATGTTTGCTTTCAGTAGTATACTACCACAATAACAGGTGATGATTTTAGGAATAAATAGAATATGGTAATGAACTTAAAAAAAGATTTAGTTCCAAATAAGATCAGTATATGAAATGAAGGTTTGGTTGGAGATGGGAAAGAAGAAAACAAAGGATTGTGGTAGGTTCTGGAAAAATAGATGAAAAATATAGGTTCTGGTGTGATTGAGGTAGGTTCTGGAAAAATAGATGAAAAACTAAAATAGGGGAGCTCGGATTTGCTATGCTGATAGCATTGTCGAGGTTCATATTAGAGCACTCAATTGATTTGTGTAGGGGTCAAGGTTCTCCATGGATTCATGTGAAAAGAACATCTTTGAGATTTGTCAAATATGCTGTGGTAATTTTCCCACTTCCCTCCAATTTCTCATTTCTTCTACTTTTTGGCTCTTTTTTATTTTGATATTTCCATTTCTGATGAATAATGAAGGGATACTAAAGGTGGCAGATTTTGGATTGACAAACTTCTCCAATTCTAGGAAGAACTCAGTACTTCTTCCGGCTCTTCGACAAGTACCATCTATTAAGCAGATTGATGGGGGAATGGAGGTGTTGAAATGAAAGACCAGTGTTTGTCCCTCTTGCTGACTTGCTGTGAAGCAATGTTCTCCAATTAGAAGGCAGTCAACAATTTATTCTCCAAAACTAATTCAAGCAAGGTCTTTTGAGTTTCATCATAGATTGTCCTTTCAATATATTTTTTTGGACTTTGTGCTTATTTTTAACAAGTGTGACTACTCTTTATGGTTCAGTTCCAAAGGCAGAAGAATACCATAGCTTTCCACAAAACCAGAACAACTTGCAAGGTCTAGGTGATTCATCTACATTTCATACTTATGAAAAACTGTTAAATTTGCTGGCAAAACTTTGTTCATATTACATTACTAATTCTTTATATATATATATACATATATATATATATATATATATATATATATGGTACTCCTCTTTCATAGTTTTCTTTCTTCTTTTCTATATGGTTAACAAGGTGGGATTGGGCTGGTGTTCTTTAAGAGTATATTCATTTTAGATTTGTGATTATCTTTAAAAAAATTGATTCATTTGTTTTGTGCATTTTGCTTGAGAGAAATAGCGAACCTTGCATTAGTGTTACCATTTGTTGCTTAAAAGATGGAGGAATATTACATATTTGTTGCATTATGAGTTGGTTCTCTTGATTAAGAAGATAACATACTACTTCTTCACAGTAGGAAGATAGAGATACTCATTTATAATTAGTAGCAGTTGGAATAGAAATCACCTCTTACAGATTATCAAATGCTTCGTATATTTGCATTCTACAATGACAAAGTAATAGGGTCTGGTTTCATCAAATATTGTTCAAACATGTTGTCTTCGTCTAAGGGTTAGTTGTGTTGATTATTGAGAAATAATGGATGCAATCAGAAGGGCAATGGGTTTGTCTTAATCCTTAAAGTGACTACCTCTGTCTTTTTTTCTAGATGATTCTGTTCTTGGTCAGCATACCTCCAGTTCACTGGGAAATGGTGCAGTGCTTGAGACAATCGACAATAAGATACTTGTGTTACAATGAAGTAATAGTGTTGGTGAATTTCCTTGACATTTTGTTTTACCTGGAGGCCATCCTGAGGTATTCAACACAAATTATATAATTATGCTTAATGGTGTGCTTGAGCAATAATGGTGTGCTTCTTGCTTTTCCTTTTCGTAGTTGTTCTTTGTAACACAAATTATATAATTATGCTTAACTAAACAATACTTGCAATTCTAAATTTCAGGTGAAAAAGTCGACAAAATGAAGAAAAGAACCAAGCAGACATGTAACAAGAATGAACAAAATAGCAAGTAGTAAAACATTGACATTTAAAACTTACTCGGGTTATGAGCATATACCTCAAACCGTCATAGAGGTTGCAAGTAGTATACAGGTCATGTCTCCCCTTCTTTACTCAGTATAAACTTACTCACCAGTGGTTAAGTTTCGTTGGCACACTCTGCAGCATTTCTTTCTTTACAAGCGAGGGAGTGGATAATAGAATGCAACTGCAAGCTTCTTTTTTGTTTATTAAGACACATGAGCTCCTTTTACTCCACAAACTCACAAACACACTCATGAGACCTACAATTAAATTGAAGAAAACAAAATTAAGAAAGACTCGGGTTAGGAAATATTAGCATAGAACAGTCTGGTATTGCTAACAGGAATATAGGATGATTGATTCATTTCTATTCATGACCAAGTGATGATAAACTTGATTATTAACACAAAAATTTACATTTCATTTGGGAGGGTCAATTCACTGAACTAAGTTAAGGTGCAAGAATCAAGAAGCAAAACATTGTCTTGCTTTACTACACCACCAATTTGTTATCACAGAGGAAGAGGATATTACTACACACCAGACTTAAAAAAAAAAGTTATGGCTCCAGAAAACATGATGGTGGTTGAGTTTCATGGAATTAAAGCAATATTGTAATGAGTTTATGGAGTAAAAGGAGATGGAGATGCTAAACGACTTTGTCACAGCTGATAAAGTGCAGAAATATTGTAGTGAGTTTGTGGAGTAAAAGGAGCTCATGAGCCAAACACACTTATGGTCACTTGTGGTTTCTTAAAATAGCACCAAGAATTTGAGGCTGACAGTAAAACTGGTGAAGCTATGTATAATGTTGTGACGCTAATTTCGTAGTTGAGAAGCATGGAATCCTGCTACAATACTCTGTATAATGATGATCGTAAATCCTTTGCTGGCTGGATTGAATTTTGTTGGAGGCTTGACACTGAACAAGAAGGAACTCTTCGATGGTTGATAGTGATACCCGAATTTTCCATCTTGTGAGTATTGTATCAACAATAAACTCTGTCAACTTTTATTTCTTGTGGTGTGTCACTATTGTGTCAAGTTGAACCCTAGAGGGCCTAAATTAAGACTGCATGTTCATAGTAGTAGCCATATTATTACTTAAGCTAATATTTCTTTTATGATAAAAAAGTTTTTTCTTTAAATCTAAATAGTAGAGTTCATCCTTCATATTTTACCAGTGTGTTGAAATGTGTACAAAATCTAATATATCATGGTCATGCATGATGATAAATTATCTCTTCTTTGAATCTAAAGTTTACTAAGTTTCCTCTTTACACATAAAAATGACTTATCATGTTTTTTTCCTCTGCAAGAGTTTATATGCATTGAAGTCAGCGGTACGGTATGCTATTTGGATGAACTACTAATTTTGTCATCCCCAAATTTAAGATTTGGCCTATATGCCACATACTCAATTGAAAAGCATGCAACAGATATTCATCTCATGTACATGGTTCAATGGAGGTGCAGTCTTCTCAAGCAATATAAACAAACCAAAAGGAGTTATTTTAATTTGTCTTGCTATAGAAATGAATACTGCTGCAACAAGTGCTAGAATAACCCTGTATTTCACTTTTCAGTTATTAGCGACAGCTGTTAGTTTGTCGGTGATGGAGCCTACAACATTCATGAAGCAGAGGAAGGTGGATTTGATCCGGGACAATCGAGAGATAGGGAAGAGAGACATCATAAGTCAAGCCGCATTCAATCAGGCTTTGCTGCTATTGTATTAAGGTGGTCTACTGAAATTGGACCAAAAAGTAATGGATCTCCAGAACTTCACATTATGCTAGCTGAATACATATATTTTGAAAGTCATGAAGTGGTATGTTTCACAACGGCGCTTTGCGTGTCTTGAATCTATACTTTGTATACAATTTGTTTCAAACATTTTTTTTACCAACATCTGTATGAACCTTTTCTTATCCTTTATTATTGATAGAAGGAATACACACTAGCACAGATATGTTAAGTTATTTTCTGTTTCAGTATTTAAAAATAAAATAAGCATTGATGTATTTGGATAATTTCAGGATTTTCTTCTGTGAATTGTGTTAATAATAGCTGAATTGAAGATTTATTGGGTGTACTGTGTGCTCATAAGAGGGATTTGGAAGGAATAGCATGATTGTTTAATGGAGGGTCAAATTGGTGGCTGCTCAGGTGCATAAGGTTTTGAATTTGAAGGGCTTAAGCAAAATGCTATTCAGGGAATGATCAGGGTTTTAACACGAAGAATTTCTAATGACATTTGCCAAGAAATTAGGTAGTTAAATTAAAAAAACACAGGGCATAAGATGAGAAGAAATTTAACCTTTACCTAGCTTCTCTTAGTTTGTTTGAATGAATTATTGTCAGACACAATTTTAGATAATAATTTAAATGCTTCTCTAATAGCGAATAAGGTGCTGACGTCTCAACAGTAGTAAGTTAAGACAATTTAAGGGATAGGGAAGGGCATAAAGATATTCACTTATTTGCATGAATGAAGGTCAATATTGTAGGACTTATCTATGTTGAGAAGTTTTTTCTTTCATTGTATGTCATCATGTTAGGCAAATATTCAAGTTCTCTCTAGGTCTAATATCATGAAACTGAAAAACTAACTGGGGTTTTTCCATTGTCTAAAAGCCTGTAATCCACATAAGTCATAACCATGTGCCCCCTTTGCACTTTGAGGATTCTCCTTTAGTATTTAGTTCCATGGCTGACCGAGATTGTGGTTTACAGAATTTCAACTTAGCAACTTTCTATTTGAGCTGAAAGATGTTTGGAATGCATTTTGTTTGCATGATGAACTATTTAATTTTATCATATTTCCATATTCCCCAAGAGTACAAACAGATTGGGGTTGACAATGGTTTCTTGTCAGAAATTGTAGATATTAAACCTGATAATCTAACAATTTGAGAGGCTTTGCTATATAAGATATGACGGCAAACATGTGACAACCCTTCATGGTAATGGTAAGATCAGCTACTTTTGATTTTTTTTAATGTTATTTAAAGTCTTAACTTTTTTAAGCTTTTTTGATAATTTATTTTTCTGACAACTTTCTGACAATCATCCACTTGCAGATTTCCTTCTCTCTGGATATGATCTTGAGGCAAATAATCTTTGACTTCGAATTTTAGCACACGATATTGTTATCTGGCATAAATATATCATTTATTTATTATATGATTTGGCATATTGTTTTATAGTCGTTGGTTTATGTTGTGGAATGAATTAAATTGCTTGGTTTCTTAATTTAGTCCAAGGCTCTATATCTGTATACAATGGATTGTGCATAACATGAAGGGGACAGTTTTATTTTCCATGCAATGGTATAGTTAAAAATAGAAGTTAAAATATATAAGAAATTAGGAGAATGTGGATATATTTTCCTATGGCAAGGAGGATTCTTGACTTTATTCCTAGCCACTGTTTGAGCTTACAATGCTAAGACTATACTTTATTCCCAAGGAGTGCATTGAATGTCTAATCGTTTTCCTGTTTACATGTTGAAAATATTTGGAAGACATACAATTCTTATTCACTACATCGGTGTAAAAGGAATAGAAAATCTGGAGATGATCTGAATGACCTGTCTAGAGAACCACACTTCTTTCAGTATAGCCCCCCCCCCCCCCCAAAGCTACCAAAAGGAAATAGGCTTTTCCTTTTTATGCAGAAAAAATAGAGTAATTCATATCATTTGATTTTTTAGTGAGGTGTATCATCAGGCTTTTTATGTTGCTCATTTCCCCTGCTTTCTTTTATTTGATTCCATCATTGCTGCCTTGCTTGAAGCACATGATGAATATCATCCTACAAATACCTAAATCTAGCATTTTATGTGCAAGCTCCAGTGGACCATACTGATCAAGGGGTTGAAGCGATTCCCCGCTCTACAACAACAAATTGGACAATTGATGTTTAAGATGTAAGGAAGAAATTATTACATTTTGACATTGGTGAGCATTATGATTGTAGAATAATGATCCAGGAATAACATTATGTTTCCATTCTGGATGCGTGGACAAAACAATATAAATCTGCATGCCGTTCACAATTAAACCTGTGGCCATTAGCAATAGCAACATTGGAAAAATATCAATTAATATTATAATTATCAATGTTTTGAAAACCGGACCGGTCACTGAACCGGTGAAGGCACAGGTTCAAGGTTCACTGGTTCAACCGTGGTTCAACCGTGGTCCAACCGGTTGTAATTAAATAATAATTAAATATATATTTTTTTATTCATTTTATAATATACTTAATAAAAAAATCTAATATGAGAAAATCTATGCCTACTAATTCCTGCAAACAAAACCCAATTCCTGCAAACAAAACCCAACAAAACACAAAAGGAACATTGGTAAATGTTGAGTAAAATACTCCTTAGAACATATGCAGAAGTCAGAACTCCTTACAATAAAATAAAGGAGAAGCATTTAACCATTTACAGTAAAATAAAGGAGAAACAAGACATTCATTGAAGAAGAAGCAAATCATTATTCGGTATTAATAATATCCAAAAATTAAAATGACTACAAAAATGACATTCATGGAGCATTACAGTAATAAAGAAGAAGCATTGCAGAAATAAAGGAGAAGCATTACAGTGATGGCAACGTTTTTCGGTGAAGGAGGTGGAAGCATCGACCCTACGGTGGCACGTCGCAGAGCGCCCCTGTTTCGCGGTGGCAGCGTTGCAGAGCGCCCGGAGAAGGAGGTGCTTCGCGGTGGCAGCGTTGCAGAGAGCCCGGAGAAGACGGTGGAACCTCTGGTCGCGGTGCAGAGCCACCGTTCGCGGAGAGAAGTGGATGAAGCTCTGATTTTTTCAAAATGAAGGAGAAGTGGAGAACTGGAGAAGAATGGGGAATAGCCGAATAACCTAGGACTTTGCACAATGAGGTCGTTTTACTGGTTTAGGGGAGAATTTTTTCCTGAAAATTTAAACCGGCTCTAACCGGCGAACCGTCGGTTTTGGCCGGTTCTCCTGATTCGTGGCCGGTTCACACGGTTTTCCACAGGTTTTATATCCAAACGGTTTCCTGCTGAGCCCGGACCGGTACCTGGTCCGGTTCACCGGTTTACCGGTCGGACCGGCCGGTCCGGTTTTGACAACCATGATAATTATCATTAGAGATTCTAAATCCATACATGCATAGAGGACTCAAACTGACTCAGAAGTTTATCTGATTTCACAAGTATATGGAGAAATCCCAAGTTGATTCTTTTTATTGTTGACAGATAAGAACAGTTAAGGCTAGCAATACATCAATAAAGATCGAGTACACTATATTAATTTACACTATTATTTGGTTGTTAAGATTAAATAATTGGTTCTAAATGTATGTTGATAATTTTTTCACTATTTAAGACATTTTGAACTGTTTTGTTTTGCTATGATATAAGTATGGATCTAAATATGCTTTATTTTTTATTAAACAAATAGATTTCTCTATATATTATATTAGTTAGGTTTTTGTTATGAAAATATGAAACAAGAAATAAATGTAAATATTACTTAGTTAATTTGTTTTGATATGTAATCATTCACGGAACTAAAACTTCCTTATAAAATAATATTTTCATCACTAAGTAATAAATTTAGTAAATATTGATAATATTTTTAACAAAATTGCTATCACCATTATCAATATTAAATATTGAATAAATTTGGTTTAAATGGAAAACTCATTTGTGCATTCTGCAGGGGTCAAACAGTTAGTGACAAAGTAAATATACTCTAATTTTTTGTTGACTTTTTGATTTGCAATAATGGTTACAATAGTGCTATAACTATGAACAATATTACTGATAAAATGGGTACTTAATATTTCAAATATTTAATTTAGATATTTTTTTATTTTCTCACTTTATAGACTTTCTCACATTAGAATGATCAAATTCTTTTTTTGTATAAGATTTAGCAGAAATATCTTATTAACTAATTAGAATAATAGTGAAATAAAAATGATCAAAGGGTAAATATATCCACATTAACCTCGATCCACATTTTATCTATTTATTGACGTAAGAATAAAATTTTCTGCCTACTTATAATGATGTCAACAAAATATTTAACATCATTCATTTCTTACATCTTGATTGATATATTATAATTATAATTTGAAAAATGTTATATTTTTGTTCCAATTGATAAAATCAAATCTAATCATGTATCAAAATATATGTAATCATTATCATTAAGAATTGATTTAATTGTAATATTAACAAATTTCAAAGGAAAATTGACTTGTGCGTTACGCACATCGGGATACCCATTTAAAAACACTCAAATCTAAGAAATTGTCACATAAACTACGTGTCATACTCAGAAATTGTCACATAAAATAAATTATTTGACTATTATCCTAATTACGTTAAAAGTCACTCGTAACATGATTTCTGATTGGTTAACTGTGTAAAAACCTTGACACTGACAGTGCCTAACAATTAAACTCCTATTTATTTTGTGAGTAGAGTTTTATAATTGGTGAAAATCATTTTTGTTTGGATTTTTTTATGAATTTATTTATTTTTGCTAATTAATTTATGTGAATGAATTCTTCTTTTATCTTTTATTAAGCCTATTAGTTTTATTTTTTATTTACAATAAAATGTATCCGGTCTTAATCTAAAGGTCAAACCTTTGCGTTCTATTGAAAACGGTATATCTCCATCTGTATCTTTGCATGCTATTGAAATGGTATATCTTGGTGTAACTTCTCATTTTGTCTATTATAAAATATATTTATTTGAGTGGAATTGTATTAATTTCTTAAATCATTGTTTGTTTGTTGGGTTCAATTTAGTATTTTTTTTTTTAACTTGCATTCATTTTTTTATGTCAAAACACAAATGATCTAAGCTTGTGAGATACTCTGTGGACCTACTGGGGAGTCAAAAAGCCCTAATTAAGGTGGGTTCTAACAAAAAAAAACATTTTCCACTATATTTGACTTTGTTGTGGAATAATAATAAATTTAAATGTATTTTTTTTAAAAAAAAAACTTTTCCGATTATTTCTAGAAATATTATGTCTTAATTATCATAATATAGTTAATGTGTGTCTAAATTTGCTTTTATCTTTTAATCAATAATATATTATTCCTTGAGTTCAATTGTTATGCAGTGTCAGTGTAAAGTTTTTTATACTGACAACCAATCTGAAATCACGGTGTGTGTGATTTTAAAGGTAGTTAGGATAAGAGTAAAACACTTTAGCTTATGTGAGAATTTCTAACTGGTTGTCTGTGTAAAAAATATTTACACTAACAGTATATACCAATAAAATCCTTATTCCTTTTTTTTTTATCAAAATTACTACATGGGAAACAACACTAGAAATATTTTGATGTAATTAATAAAAAAAATTATATATATTGATACTTATATTTTATTTCTAAGGAAATTTGTTTTGACCTATATATAAAATATATGCTTCACATAATAGTTGTTTTCTTTATCAGGATAATAGTTGTTTACTTTTAAATAAATAATGTATTATTATTTAGTTTTTTATCAAAATTATTACCTCAAAGGAAAATTTTCCCGTGCACAGCACGGGTAACAATTACTAGTTTTCTTACATTTGACAGGCATTTTAACATTTGCTGCGACTGTGAGTCTCTGAGTCTCTCATACTCACAAAGCATGTGCCTGGAAAATATTGTGTCCCCAAGTCAATGACGATGCTGAAATTTTGGAGTTGTTTTACATCGGGTTTACATTTTAGGCAACAGTTTACTTTTTTAATATTACTGACTTTTACTTAATATATATATATATATATATATATATATATATATATATATATATATATATATATATATATCATATTTAATTAAATCACATGATTTAAAAAATAATAATAAATAAAAAAAAAGTAATAATTTTATCAAATTAATCTTATTAATCATTGGTATATTAATTATTATCATAAATACAAAATAAGGTATTTAAGAATATAATTGATAGAAAGCATTTAATATTATATTGAAAATAGAAAATGACATATATTTTGAGACAATTTTTTTGTAAATGTGACATATATAATGGGACGGAGGGAGTATTAAATAAAATTTTAACTTACATGACAAAATATTATTAGTTGGGATATAATACAATATATCAAAATAAGACCAAAGATCTTTATCTACAGGGTAACAGTCTAGCAGATAAGTGCATAGGTTTATTACAATATCTTCTCTTTATTGCTTTGTTTGATATGAGAATGAAAATAAAAAAAAATGAGATAAAAAAAACCGAATAAAAAGAAATTGGTGAAAAAATGAGTAAACTTTAAGAATTGTTTGGTAGCGAAGAAACATATAAGAAAGTGAAAAGAAATAAATGTGAAATTTTTCCCCCCCTTTGTTTGGCAGCATAAAAAATGGAAAGAAAAAAAAATGAGTTTTTCTTTAATAAACAATTATATCTGTATTAATAATAATAATAATTATTCACTATGGATAGAGGCAAAAGTATCTATGAAATGAGAAAAAAATGGACTTCATAAATATATTTTCAGGAATTATGTGATATTAATAAAATACTTTTAATAAATATCAATTAAAAAGTTAAATTTAGAAGTATCACATGAGAGTACCTACTAAGAAGGAGAGATGGGTAAAAGATGAATTTTCTTCTCTCTCTCATGAGGTTCTCTTCCAACTATAGTGTTGAGAGTCCCACATTGGACAGTGATATGACCTGAATAGTGGTTATAAGTGGGGGCAACCCTCGCCCCATGAACTTATTTTTTGGATTGAGTTAGGTCAAAATCCAAAATTCAAAGATAAGGAAGAGAAAAGTTTTAGTCTAGCTCCCACATAAGTTTTTATCTGCATTTTATCTTCTAAACCAAACAAGAGCTAGAAATGACTTTTCTCTAATTTTTTTTCCCTCATTTTATTTTCAGTACTCAATTTCTATCACTCAAGCAAAGTGTATGTTTCCCTTGCCTCATCTTTGTGTTTTTATTGCAATTCATTATCATTTATAAGGTAAGTTACAAGATTACTGGATGCAATTATTTTGATTTTATTACATGTGAATTATTATTTTTTTTTTGAACAAATTACATGTGAATTCTCAAAAAAGCAATATCTTATTATAAGGTTTTTGATTTTTTGGAACCATTACTACTTAAAACAACACGTCAACACCCACAATCATTCTTTTTTTTGTAAGCATTTTCTTTATAGTTCAAATTGTGGTTTCTATCATGTGCCTGATTCGAATGGTAAGGGACTAGGATATCTTAAGCAAGTGATCAAGTTTTCGATCTCTCGCTTTTGTATATGGAGAAAACCTGGTTGGAAGATGAAAACTCACCTTGTGTGCCCACCAGGTTCCCCAACAGAGATTAGTCACTGCTAACGGCGGTGGATACTCCATACCTATAACATGGTTATCAAAAAAAATATTGTGGTCTCTGTTTCGAGGATTCGGGCAATTGGCATTGAATTTGATTACTATCCCATTTTTTTTTTACCCTTTTCTTTGATCAAACTTCTAGAACTTCTTATAAAAAAAATTAGAACAAAAATGTGATTAGAATGTGGTTGTATATAAAATTATAATATTGGAATGACTATTGCCCAAAAAAAGCATGTTATTAGATTTTGGATCTAACTCAACCTCAAAAACTAGCTCAAGAGATGAGAATTATTAAAGCCTTATACACTCTAATTAGGTACTAGCTTTAGTAAATATGATATTTGGATTTTTCCCAAAACACCCCTCACACCTAGCACTATTGGGCTTGGTGCGTGGATAATATGATGGGTGATCCAACAATGAATTTAGGACAACTTTGATAGAATATTATATTTTTGGCCTAACTCAACCTTAAAAGGTAGCTCAAGAGATGAGAATTGTCCAAGTCTTATAAACTCTTATTAGGCATTATCTCTAGTTATTTTGAGACTTGAGTTTTTTTCCAATACAAATTGTATGGAATAAAGAATGGGCTACAAGTAGTGAAGGAGCAATATTTTAGTTTGGATCTAACAATTTTAAAAAATTACTGCCTCTAACAATTTCAAAAACTTACTAACCCTTCTTCTTCTTCTTCTCCTTCACACCACTCCTTGTTACACCGTTTATTACCGCCGCACCAACACAAAGGCACAACTCCTCAACACGACGGCTAAAGGCAGAAACCTTGCACAAGCACGACACACCTAGAAAACATGGGTAACCTTCTTTATACATTCCAACATTTAATTGTCGTAAACAAAAAAATCTGCATTAATTCCAAAAATTAATTGTCAGAAATACATATTTTGTATTACCGGAACACATGTTTTTTGTGTTCCTACACTTAGTTGCTGGAAGAATTTGAAATGACGAAAAAAATAACGTTAACCTGATGTAGCAACAACACCACCTGCCTTCATTTAATTGGCACAAGCTCTAATAGCTATTCCCTCTTCTAGGGTGTCCACTAAATCCAATGCATCGCTCCATTCGATTCCCTTAGATTTCATCCATCGCTTGAATGCCCTCTAACGCCTATGCACAGAGCGAAATAGAGAGAGTTCAAAAAGGAGGTGAAGAAGAACATCAGGTAGGAGATGAGGGAGAAGAGAGGGCTGGGAGGACTAAAGCTACGAAATTTGCCTATAGGATATTTTTGTAATGAAAATTTCACTACAACAAATTTGTTATGTACCTATGAATATTTTTAATAACAGACGTTAAAACTGTAGGTATAGGTATTGGTGTCAGTCAAACCGTAGGTAAAAGTAGATGGACCCTAGGTAAAACTTAATACAACTGTAGGTAAATATATGTGGACCGTAGGTCAAACTTATAGTGACAGTCATTTCCAGTTGTTATTTGTCGTTCATAATGGATGGTTGGATCGATCGTAGGTGAATGTAAGTTTTACATATACCTATGGATTTTAAATATATAATAATAGATTTTATCCGTTACTGAAAGACAAATTTCTTATAGTGATTAATTAAATGTTGTGGAGTGATAAACGTATAAATGTGATAGTGTAGGTAGTAGCTCTTGTCCGAAAAAACACAGATTTTAAAGATCAAGATTGTTTGCACTCACTCTCGGGGAGCCATCATATTATGTTTGTGTCTCGGGGCCTACAGAACAACAGATACCATTTATTCAACCTGTCATGGAGGTGCAGCCCTTTAATTTATACACCGGGCACTAAGGCAGCTTAATCAAATTGTTATTTGCACATTCAGCCATGAAATCTACGGGACCTTTTTTTTATTCCTAGAAGAAAAAATGAAAATTTTTATATTACATTTTTTCGGTTGACTTCTCTAATGATATATATATATATATATATATATATATATATATATATATATTTGTTAAGTATTATTAAAGTCGTTCTTGTCTACCTTTCTGTTCTTTTTATTAATAAAATACAATAGTACCATTACAGTAGTATTTGACCAGCTTGTTCCCCTTGCAAACCAGTTTCATCGTTTACTAACTAATAATCTGCATCCACATTATATAAATAAATTTTCTCTGCCACTCGATTCGCTAGTTTCTGTTTCTTGGGGTAGTTTTCCTTAAAACAAACATTCACATGCCATTTCTAGAAAGGAATGTCGGTAAGCTACACTGCACACAGCCAAATTATAATAGCTAGCTTAGTCAAGATTACTTCACGTTATATTATTGCAGATGTCCTACCATTACGGGACACGCTCAAATATAATTTGAAATGTGATATTATAAATTTAAAACTTTTTTAGAGGGAAAATGTTTATATAAAGTCAATTTTGCCTTTGGATAAGACTCCTCAAAAATAAATTTGACTCTAAGAATTAGTTTGGGAGTTGGGAGGGAAAGAAATGGCAGGGGAAAGAGTTTTAAAAAGAAAGAAAAATGAAAAGAAATTTTTAAAGTCCTTCAAAGCCATCCAAAATACACCCCTAGTTCATATTTTTATTTCTCCCAAATTGGGAGGTTTTGCTTCTTTTGTTGAAAAATAAACCTTCATGTAATGTGGGGGACTATCCTCCCTTCCCCATCTCTTTCCCCCTCCTTGCACCTCTCAAACCCTTAATTTCTCTCCATTCCCCTCCAAACTCCGAAACAGACCCTAAAGTGAACAAGTAGGAATGTTTACACCTTTGATTTATATAGTGTTTGGTTGGGGGAAATGAGGGGAGAGAGAGGAACGGAAGATTTTTTATAAATTTTTCTTATTTTGTTCAATTTTTTGGAGGGCAGGGGAATGGAGGGAGTAAAATTCGTCCTCACTCAATTTTGGCTCCCCTCCAACATTGGGGGATTTGGAGGGGAGGAGAAGGGAATTTATAATATTTTGAATATATTAACTAAAATATCCTAACTTGTAATTTTGAAATCCAAAATTATAAGAGTATTAAAATAAATTAGTTTTAAACTCTCTATTATCCCCTTATCAACTAAACTAATAAAAATGGTATTTTTCCTCCTCTCTATTAAAATCTCTTCCCACTCCTCCTCTCAACCAAACACAATATTTAATTAAAATTTCTCACCTTCTTTGAACCCAACGTTGTGTTAATAAAGTAAATAGAGATCTTAAACCACTTTATTAAATCAATGGTGTAAATATCCTTACTTGCTCACTTTAGAGATAAGCTAACTTTAGAAGAACTTTTTTCTTATGTAAATTAGTTTAGTCCTAATCACTATGTTTTTTTAAAGATTTTGAATCATTGTACTATAATAAAAAAAGTAATAGGAACCAACAAGGTCCATTATAGCCTAATAGATAACTATGTTCCTTAAGAGTGTTATCAGAATTCAGATGTTCAATTCTTGTCATAGGTATAAAAAAAACTTTGTTGGGAGCAATAAAACTCGCTTTTGTAATCTTTACGTGTCGAAAGTAATTAATCTCCGGCTCTCGATTGAGGATACCATTCGGGATAAAAAAAATGTAATAGAATATGAACAATTTTTTCTATATATGAGAAATTTTATAAACTCATCAAAACTCACCCCTTTAAAGAATATTCAATATTTTTTTTTCTCTACATAACTAAGTCGGATTAAAAGAAGCCCTCAAGGTCCAACACAGTTGCTAGATAGTTAGGTTCCTTAAGCATGTCATCAGGGGTTAGATCCCTGCCGTGTGTATGAAAAAGACTTAATTTGTTGAAAGATGTTATACCCATTTTCATGATCTTTTTGTATCGAAAGAAATTAGTCTCTAGCTGTCATCAAAAGACACCCTTGGTTCAAACAAAGAAGAAGAAGAAGCGTGTAAAAAATTCAGCAAAATAAGATTATTGATTAATAATTAAAGCAAAATAAAAAAAGGAAAAATGATATTTGAATGTTTAACACCTCCAAGCAACATTTTGACGAAATCACGTTAACCATGGTAGTAAGTGTGTGTTTGGTTCCACAGTCGAAAACACAAGAATTGCTTTTGTCCCCGTTAAACGTAATTTTAGTAAAAATAGAAGTGTTTAATTATTGTTGAACAAAATTAATTTTATCTTCAAACATGATTATAATAAAAGCTGCTAAAAGTAGTTTTTGGGTTAGGTTAAAAAATTTACACTAATTTTTACATCAAACTTATTTTTCAAATAAAAATTATTCAAGTATAAATTATTTTACTTCAAATTCAATTATAATCAAAATAATTTTAAGAAATTAATTTTTTTCAAAATCAGGTTATGAAACCCTCGTCCAAACAGAACCCTAGCCTAAACAGCAAATCAATATTCAAGCGTTAATGTTTTGACTGTCATCTTTTTTTTTATGAATGATTTTGACTGTGATCTGCTGCGAACGAAATCATCAAAGAGTAGGTGTCCTGAAATATTTGTTTGTCCAAGTAATACGATTGTGGCAGCTTTCCAGAACTCAAACACGTGGCGAAAACCCCAATTTTCATCACTATCTTTATAAAAATCTAACTGAGCACCCTATTGACCACAGCACCACACTGCCCCTCCTGTATATTCTTCAACTTTTTCATGTCATTTCTCAACTACACTACACAAAAATTCAACGAAAAAACAAAGAAAACAAACTTTCGCTAGCGTATCGGTATGGACTTATTAAATATGTCATCAAAAAAAGTGTCCACATGTCATTAATAGAAAATATTAATAGAGTTTAATGGTTAGAATTGGCTGTATAAATTTTCTTATATAATCATCAATTATGAGAGTCAATTTTTTTATTAATATAATAATTTATAATTTGATATCTTTATAAAATAATTTTATATTATTATTGTATAACAATTAAATTCATATTAATAACACAATTTTTATATTTTTAATATTTTTTTATAATAGAAAATATACATTTTTAATAACACATCTCATTCTATTCCTTATTTCCTGATAATAAAAAAAAATACTATTTCTTATTTTTCACATATTTTAAGGAGAGTATGAGATTTAACCCAATAAAAAAATGTGTTAAGGAATTCATGCATGAAAGAATATTTTACTAACATTATATCCGGGAAAAATTATTCTATGTTCTTGGACTTCATCTAAAAGGTTTTCAACTTTTGATTTTAAAGAATATAATTCTATTATTTATATAATTAAAATTGATACTTAAACGGCACTCGTATTTATGTATTTGTTTACAATACGCCAACTTTACTTCGAAATACAAGATTTCTTTGTATCGATTTATACTCGCATCATTCTATTATATATGTTCTTATAGAGATATTCCATTTCAAATATTCAGAAAAGTTTTCTTAAAAAAGAAGAGGAGATAAAATCAGAATAAAAAGGGAATAAATGATTGAGATACTTTATAGAGAAACAAAACTCTTCCTCCAGATAAACGATAGACTCTCTCTTCAGACCACACACTGCAGCAATTTACGTATCCCAAATCCCTCCACACGTCCCAGTTTATGGTGAGTTGTTTGTTCTTTGTGCTATCTTTTCTTTCACATTTGGATTTTGACCAGAACATAGCAAACCCAAGGGATGTGGATGACTTTGTTTCTTTCCTATCTCTAACCTAAGTGGTCCACGTTCACAAAACTCTAAAACGTCACAAATCAACGGAGAACAGTTCAGTGAATCACACCACTTCATAATATTGACTTTGACCAACCACGTCACCACCTTTCCTTTTTTATGAAAGCTGCCTAAAAACATGATAACCTCGTTATAATTAAAAGTTATATTATTTAAATATTTAAATATAGGAAAAATTACATTTTGGTTAATTATTTTGTTCTATTTAGTCTCTTAATTTTTTTTATAACAAACTAGCCTCTTATCTTTACTAACTTTAACAATATTGATTTAAGTGTTATTTTATATTTAATTTCATTAAACGTGTCCGTTAAGTAAACAATTGGACATATTAAGTAGCTGGTGACCTAGTTGTTATTATTGGGGATGTATGGGTTATCTTCCTTCTCTTTAAATGGTGACCTAAAGTTCATGATTTCTAATCTTTTTCCCTACAATCATAGTTACAAAGTTTGGTTTACATCTCCTTACTCGAACACTAATCTGAAGTCGCCAAAACGATATCGTTTTGGCCAAACCATTAAGCCAGCAGCACGTCAGCGTTATGTTGGATACTTAACGGACACGTAGGACCATTTGAGACGATGTTTATTAATGTTTAGGTCAACGTTATTAATTTTTATAAACAAAAAGGATTTATTTATCAAAAAAACATTAAGGGATCATACTGAAAAAAGGAATTAAGGTAAGCAAAGAAAAGAGTAATTTTGCCTTAAATATAATATTCAGATGATATTTTATTTAAATGTATATCTACCATTCGGATCCATATTCCATAGAACCGATTTGTGGGATCGAGTTAAGAGTACGAAATGAACATAGCCTCACTTCCTATGAAAGAGGGGTAACTGTTTACTCCTTATCATTATCGAGATTTACTTTAACAGTCTGAATATTTCAGTATTAATTCTATAACTAATTATCTTATTATATCAGTATATAACAGCATAATAATTCAAGATAAAGAACATCTATTATTTAGAATTAAAATCTCTCTAACTGACCAAGGATAACAATTTCATCTCCATCTATAACAACTGATCATCTATATCTAGTTACATATACACTATAAATAATGCGATACATTTGGATTGAGTTCCAACTCATTCTCTCCCATTATTATTTACTCACTTAGTTGAACGTTGAAGTGTCTTTGCAGATATCTCTATCCTTTTGACTTCCACAACAAGACGAAGAGAAGAAGTTTAAAGAACATTTCGACTAGATTCTCAGATCTCAGGTATTTTTATGGAACAATATATATAATGTATTTATTTTAAATTAATATATGAATAGTAAGACATATTCATATATGATATAGTTTCTTATTGTATTCTAAGTATTTAAAAGACATTTTCACATAATTAATACTTATCTTGTAACTTGTAAACTTGCACCCCACGTAGAGGTTGAAGAGTGAAAGAAACAGCTTAGCAGCTCAAAAAAGAAAGGAGCAAAACGTGGAGAAAAAAATAAGGTAGAACATTTTAATCACCACACCTGTCACCAAGGCTGCCTTTGACGAGACAACCTTTATTTGACTTGGGATCTTCTTTATTTCTCAGAAAAAAAATAAAAATATTATTTATAAAAGAGATAGATATAAAAAGAGATTTTATATTTTAAATTTTTTTTTATCATTTAAAAATATTTAAATCATTAAAAAATCTTTATAATTATCTCTCTTTTAAATAAAATCCTTTATTTCTTTAGAGAAATAGAGAACATCCTAATCCCCATTATAGTGCCTCTTTTTTAAAAGTAAATTTATCATTAGAGTAATAATTAGTGGGAGCGTGGATTCTAAAATTACATCCCACTAAAAAGACCAAAAATATATATACTTTTACAATTCACTTTTACATAAATAATATTAATTTAGAAGTCATATCTTCTTTTTTACATTGTCATTTTTTGGTCGCGACAAAATTGAATACATAAACTTTGAGTCTGAATATAAAATTTGTGATAAAAATTAAATTTATACTTGCAATATGATTTTAATAAAGCTTTAACATAAAATTAAAAAGATTTAATTAATATACCTTATCAGAATATTTATATTATTAACAAATTATAAATTATCATATCATTAAAAATATTTAACTTTTATATCTATTTTTTAAGTCAAAAATTATACTAACATTCTAGTGTTCATAAAAAAAGTTCATAAAAAATAAAAAAATACTAACATTCTAACAAAAATAAAATCAATTGAAAGTAGTTGGTTGTATTTTATTAATAAAAAATATCTATGTATTTAAATTTTCTGACTCTCATTTTCGCACTTAAATACGTGTGCACCGTCTTTCAAAAATCCACACTTTATATGTTGCTGTATTTTCCAAAACACACCCCACCGTGAGAAAAAAGAAACTGAGAGAAACACTTTTTCTTTTCATTTCACTTTTCTTAAAAGGTTGACACGTGTGTGCATAACCGGTGTTGCTAACCGATGTCTTTAAGAATTAAAAGATACTAAAATTTTATTGAAAAATCAAAACCACATTTCTCAATACATTTATGATTCAACAAAAAAAAAAATCATATCATTTTTTTCTTATCTAAAAAAAAAATCATATGATTTTCTTGAAAAACGTTGCTTTTTTAATTTCTTTATTAGATTTAATTAATATATATTATTAATATAAAGATTTTTTATATTATCAACCAATCAAAAATTAACATATAAGCGAAATTTTTTATATTTTATTCTATTTATTTTAAAAATCATTCCTATCATAATTTTTAATTGATTGATAATGTAAAAATTTTTTTTATTACCTAACAATTAAATTCATCTTTATTCGTGTTTTTCTTGTGACTGTTACATACAATGAACCGACTGATGAAATCAAATATTATTAATATTTATATTTATATTATTATTATACATACACTGAACCAAGTCCGCTGAAGGCCACGGACCGTACGGGAAGCGGATAAGGTCGTTCGCACAATAATGAATTTTGAATTTGAAAACGTGGCAAATTCTGAGAGGCATAAACTCAAGTGGGCCCCATTCACGACAAAGATTACCGTACTTTGTCTTGATCCCTGTGCCACTATATAAATAACAGCCATGTCGTCCATTTATTCGAAAAAATAAAAAAACGTTTTCTTCTTCGTCTTACTCCTTTTCTTCTTTACTCGTGATATATATATCATCATCATCATCGTCGTGGTTAATTGTTTGTGTTTCAAGAACAAGAATGGGAGTTGCGGAGAAAGACCCGCTTGCACAATTGAGTTTACCTCCTGGTTTTCGTTTTTTCCCGACGGACGAGGAGCTTATGGTTCAATACCTATGCCGCAAGGTTGCTGGCCATCATTTTTCTCTCCCAATCATTGCCGAAGTCGACTTGTACAAGTTCGATCCTTGGGTTCTCCCAGGTATATATATATATATTATCCATTTCGTTACTCTTAATCATTCAAATCAAGCTTGTTGTAATTAATTGAACCTGGTTTAATTGTATATGGTTGTGCAGGGAAAGCGATTTTTGGTGAGAAAGAATGGTATTTTTTTAGCCCCCGAGACAGGAAGTACCCGAATGGTTCGCGACCCAATAGAGTTGCGGGTTCTGGGTACTGGAAAGCCACTGGAACTGACAAGATTATCACCACTGAAGGTAGAAAAGTTGGCATCAAGAAAGCACTTGTTTTCTACGTTGGTAAAGCACCAAAAGGCACCAAAACCAATTGGATTATGCACGAATATCGCCTTCTCGACTCTTCTCGAAAGAACAATAGCACCTCCAAAAAAGTACACTATTTATATCCTCAATTTTTCCATTTTTCATTACCTTGCCTCACTTATGTTTTAAAATGAGGTTACCAATCTCAATTAAAAGGGGAATATTATAGTTTTTTGATAATTTCCACAATCGTATCGCGACTGGCTACATGGATCACATTTTCCTGTATTTATACACAATGATAGAAAATGCAACGCAATAACAAATTAAAACCTTGGTCTCCCCTCATATTGTTCAATTGTTAACATGTTTGTTATTGTGTGATGTAGCTTGATGATTGGGTTTTGTGTCGGATATACAAGAAGAACTCGAGTGCACAAAAGATCATGCCAAGCTCTTCAAGCAAAGAATACAGCAATGATGGATCGTCTCTTTCTTCCTCCTCCCACATAGAGGACATGCTGGAATTGCCTGAAATCAACGACCAAGGCTTCTCCCTGCCGCGCGTGAACTCCCTCAGAACGTTGCAGCAGGACCTGGGAAACTTCTCTGACTGGGTTAGCCCGTCGGGTTTGGACTCGGTACCCGAGTTTCAAACTCAGGGGATGGTGAATTACGGTGGTAATGACCTTTATGTCCCTTCTATGCCGCAGTTCTGCCACGTCGACATTACGGGGAACCCAATGGAGGAGGAGGTTCAGAGTGGATTGAGGAATCAACGGGTTGTTGAGAACTCCGGGTTTAATCAGCAGAATCCGAATGCGTTCCGATTATTATCGGGCTCTAATGACCCGTTTGGGTTTGGATACCCGAATCAGCAAGGCGGGTTCGGGTTCCGGGGATGAAAAGGATCCGATACATATAGTGTAGGAAAGTGCATTTTTGTAAATATACTTGGGGGATTCTTTGGCTAACATAAAAGTTTGGCTTATAGATTCCAAAAGTAGAAAGGGGAAAATGCAGTTTTGGTCCTGGTTTTCGGCTAGACTAGACATGGAGGTGGTGAACATATTCAATGAATCCATGTACATTGAGAAAGTATGCAATGGTGTGAACCATTCAGCTAGTCTGAAAGTTAATTGGTTAGGATGTATTATTTGGCTGCAGCAGGCGCACTCAGCCACATGAATCACGTTGTACTTGAAAGCATTATATATCAACTGTTTCCAGTCTTTGGTTAAGATATTTTTTATGTGATAATATTCTTTTGATAATATATATACCATTTGTTATAAAGTTGTTTTACTTGCTCCAAGGAGAGAATATGATTTGGACTTTGTTGGCACAAATTGTGTAAATTAAATTAATCCACAGTAAAATTATTATTTTTGGTGAGCCTCAAGGGTCCCCCAACCAATAATCGGGGACTAATTCCTTATAATATATAAAGATCATCAAAATAAATTTTATCTTTTTCAATAAAGCATTTTTCAAACATAGAGTGGGAATCAAACTCCTTAGAGAATATTTAAAAAATTCAATTATCTAATACAATTGTATCGGGCCTAGTTGGTTAAATGTAAATTATTGTGTACAAGAGTTGTACTTAATATTTATTTATAAAACATGTGTCGACAAGTGAGTTTGTGTTAATTATTAATTAATTTATTATATCTACATGTGTGGACAAGTTCCACACATTAATTTCTCTATTAAAAGTGAATAATGTGATCCACATGTAAAATGAATCGCCATGAATATATAGGTAGTAAGGTAGGAAGATTGTCTTTATGAAGGAAAAAAATTAGCAATTAAGGTTCATATATAAAGCATTTGCGAGTTAGAAGTTTAAGCTGTGGAATTCTTTATTTATTTGCGGGTAAATTCTCTAGTATCTGAAGTGTGCGTTTGGATGAAGTATTGTTAGAAGGGTAAAGTAATTTTATAGGATAATTAAATTATTTTACTTCAAAATATGTTGTTTGGATATTTTTTTTAAAAAGTATTTGATATTCTTGAAATTTAATAGGATATTTGTTGTAGTGTAAAAGAAGGAATTTCAAATCCCCACCTAGATAGATGGAATTTATAAATTCCTCTCACTCCCTCCACATTTGGCCACCATTTCCGGTAGCCGACCACGACCGCCGATCACCGGTCGAGCTCCGGCTGCCGCCAACCCCGGCCATCGTAAAACCTCCTATCACCACCACTTGTCACCATTTTTTATGAATAATGACATAATTAATTATTTAATTATTCCTAAAATTAGTTAATTAAGAAAATATTTTAAATTTTAATTATTTTTTTGTGGTCAAAAAGCTTCAAATAGGAATTGAACCCTAGACCTCCAAGGTGAAAGAGTGGAGATCAATCATTAGATCATTGATGTCTATTTATAATAATTTGTTATTTAAAATGACTAATGTTTATTTTTTTTATCACATTTTCTAGTAAAATTTAAAATTTAAAAATAAATATTGTGAAATGAAATTTTAAAATTAAACAGAATTAAATTGTTTTATCTAAACAAAGAATTTTAAATACAAGGAATTCGAATTACACTATCCAAACAAAGTATTTTCAAAATGAAGTTAGTTCAAATGAAGTAATTCAATAGCCTTATATTTTAAATACCCTAAAATTTTGAAATACCCTATCCAAACGCATCCTTAGGGTAATTTTATCCTGTTTAGGTGACCCAATCAAATGGTGAGAATTATTTGACTTGACTCATTAACATGATTCATTTAATTGAGGCGACACATTTTAATTGGACAAGATAAATTTTACATTATTGGAGGTACCGGAGAAAGTACCTTATTTGGTATGTACAATGACAATTAAATATAAAATAAAATGAGAATAAAAAAAATATAACAGAAAATAAATGAACAATAGAGGGTATCATATAATCTTCCAAAATAAAAAATAAAAAAGGCTAATTAAAAGAGGTACCTCCGCTGAAAGCAAAATAAGATGGGACCATTAATTAAACATCAGTAAATTTGATGATAAGTGTACTGTTTTCCTCCTCTCTTTGGACTAATTCATATTTTATAACCTACGTACCTAGAAGGGTAAACACAACTCCTTTCAATATCTCCAAAAACCAAGATAAGATTAGTAAGGACGAGATCGCAAGATGAAGTGGTATTGTTTTTTATTTAAATATTCCTCATTAGTTTATAACTGAAAGATTCAATTGATCCACATTTGAATACCAAAAAAAAAAAAATTGATCCACATTCATCCATATGTCAATACAATGTTTAACAGTTTGATAAACTTATCCAGTTGTTAAGTGTGTGTGGGTGACCTGTCTTCAGTGACTTATACTATAAATTATAAGTTATCAACCTTTCTTTGGAAGACATAAAAAGATAATAATATTTTTTTTGGGTGCTTATGACTCGATCAAATGATACTTTCAATAAAGTAAATAAATAAAAAACTCAATTTTAGTTTTTAAATGAAAGATTTTTTAGGGCTCGAATCATGAAATCAAATCATTTGAGTAAGGTTTTATTTAATCATGATCCCAAGGTTAATCCCATAAGTTATTTGTGAATATCGAATCAAAAACAGCAAATTTTACTATTAATTAATTATTTGCATGCCTGCACGTATCGCGTTATAATTAACTGTTTAAATGATTAATTCTATCAAAATTGACTGACAGGTTAATAGAGAAACCAATGACTGAACTGACTTTTTTCTTTCAAAAATTAGATTTAGATTAATAAAAGATTTTAACAGTTATTTCACTAAATTAAGAAAACAAATTCATTAAATAGAAGTTTAGGATATAAAATATGAAGAAGTGGGTTCACCAAATAATAAAAATATATATTAAGAAGTGGATGCCAGATAGAACGAAAGAGAGGCCAGATAAGCATCTTATTCTGCTTGCTAAGTGCAGCCACTTTAATTTAGTCAAAGGGTAGCATCGCAATCCTCTCATCCGATGCATGATGCACCCAAAGATGGATGTGAATGTGGGAATTGGGATTAGGCCAACAACAGTTGAAAGCAGAACCACAAATATGAGATAAGTACCAGCTTAAATTCGTACTAGGATTCGGGTTTTATAGCAGGGAGAGTTTGAAGTTTGAACCTTGACTGGAGTTTCAAATCGGCGTCATCATTCTCATGATTGTACTTGGGATCCTTCTTAGATGCTTTTCCTTTCTTTTTTACCCTGGGCCCTAATTGGCTAATTTTTAATTAGATGCTCCAAATGCAAAGTGTTTTTGTTTTTTTCTTTTTTTTTCTTCTATGGAGCTGTCAATCACTTACGAGCGAGATTTTTGGTGGCCTTTCTGATTCTTCTATTCGTTTCTTGCACGTGTTTCTAACGTGACTGTTTTTGTCTCTTTTGTTGTTTCAGTTTGTAAATTGCGGGGATTTCTTTTTTTTGTTTCTCTTTAAAATTTAAATCATATTATTGTCTTCAATTCAAAACTCAGTTATAAAAATTTTAAATATGATTTTATTAAAGGAGATTCTGTGAGACCCATTGGGCAACTTACTTTTATTTATATGATCCAATCGAATGATGTGAACTTAATCACATGCGACATTGACGCATTTTAGTTGAACTCCCTTTTATTAAACACATAAGATAAAGTCAAATTCGTTTTACATATAGGATTTAATTGGTGTATACTATCAATATAAAATTTTTTTATACTGTCAAGCAATCATAACTTGTCACATCGGCTAAAATGATTGACTTTTATCCTAACTAACTCAAAAGACACACATAACATGATTTTTAATTGATTAATAGTGTAAACTTTTTTATACTAACATTGCATAACAATTAAACTCTAACATATATCATGTCACAATTTGGATAGTGTAAACGGTGAACCAACTATGTTAAATTGGTATGAACTGTCAGTGTAAGTTTTTTACATTGATAATCAAGGATAACTTTAAAGGCATTAAAATAAAAGTCAAATATTATTAATGATATATCAATTTATGATTGATCGACAGTATAACCATGCATAACAATTAAATTCAAACCAAAATGGACTTTATGGTATGCCCTTTAATCGCCATTCTTATTTTTTCGGATATGGATTCCGTAATTTTCATAATTGGTACCTTTGGTGCTTTTCTCTCTTTCTCTCTCATTTGACACACACCCTCTCATCTTATTTTATTTTTCTCTCCCATACTTCTCTCTCCAAAAAATACCTAAAGTCACCAAAGTCACCATAAATGAAAATAACTTAATCCATTTCCATTAACGATTTTTTCTATGGCTTTATGAGGATGCTTTTTTGCTTCTCCAAATTTAAACAAGTTTCAAACGTGCAAGCTATAAGCGTTTGAAACATTGACTCCGTGGAAACATGCACGCATACATCATTTTCAGCTTTTATTAAAATCAATCATTGGGCTGGTTCATGGATGTGCCGAACATCAGCTTTTATTTTCACTCACTGCCTGGGTAACGTCTACGATGAAGCACCTTAGCATATGGTACATCGATGAGGCATTTAAAACAGCCGTTAGATTTATTAGTATAATATTGAATGGTTGAGATTGTTTTGTTTAAAAAAAAAAAATTAACCGGAGACCTGCTGTGGTTCACAAGAGAATCGATTCACTCACAAGAGAATCGATTGACTACTGGAAAGAAAGAAAAGTAACTGATTCACAAGCTATCCATAATCGATTCACTCACAAGAGAATGGATTCACTAGCAAGACAAGTAATCGATTCAGTAGCGGAAATATACATAATCGATTCACTGAAAATAAAAATAACCGATTCATATTCAGTTGCAACACAAATAACTGAATCGATTACCTTATCAATTAAATTGTTGAATCGATTCTTACAAATAATAGATTATATTTGGCATTGTTGAATCGATTCTTCCAAATAATGAATAGATTATATTTGGCATTGTTGAATCGATTCTTCCAAATAATGAATCAATTCATATTTGGCATTGTTGAATCAATTCATATTTGGCATTGTTGAATCAATTCTTTCAAATAATGAATAGATTATATTTGGCATTGTTGAATCGATTCTTCCAAATAATGAATCAATTCACATTTGGCATTAATGAATCAATTCACATTTGGCATTGTTGAATCGATTCTGCAATTACTAAAATTTTACATACCGACAAAACCTGTTATAAACGGTAAAAAAAGTGCCTCACGGGTGTACCATATGTTGACATGCCTCATGCTAGCATCCACCCACTGCCTGCATGCAATATAGTTCTGGAAATATCAATGTTTCATAAATCTTCACATTAGAAGGATATCTTAATTAATTATGTACAAGTTAATTTGAAGGGTTCTGTTATAGAAACACAAAACCACAAGTCAAAATTTGAATTTTTTTGAACTTATACCTCTTAATCTAAGCACCAATTGGGGTCATTGAAAAATTTGAACTCATTTATATAAATTAACAAAAATATTATTAATTTTGAAAGAAATGGTTGTAATATCATTGTATATATGGATATTAAACGCTGTGAAGTTTTAGGGGATAGTGATCACTCACTCACTCTCAAGATTTATAATCCACCATTGACTAGTACAACCACTACGCTAGAAAAGGAATTAAATGACGCACCTTTAATAGCGTTTTAAGTGAAACGATATTAAAAAAGAGGCGGAAGATTTTAGACAGTGCTTCCTTGAGAAAACGCTATTATAAGGTGGATTTTAGATAGCGATTCCTTAATTAAGGAAGCGTTATCTATTCCTCATCCCAAGAATAGATAGCGCTTCCTCAAGGAAGCGTTATTTATTCCCTTTTCATATCATAACTCACTATTTGGGAACCCCAATTTTACTGTAGCAGCAGCAAAATTTGATGACAAGTGGCAGCTTCTTAGTAGTCCATAATAGTAATTTCGTTTTTTTTTTTAAACTTAAATTGGCCAGCTATGGGTACTGTATCGCTTTCTTCTTTCTTTTTCGCTGGCAGAACCTCTTCCCCTTTCCTTTTCCTCTCTTCTCTCTCCACCACAAGCACCTCTTTCTTTCTAGATTCCGACCACCACTCCGGTCACAGTTGGCAAAAAGGAGACCAGATTCGGACTTCTCTGATCACCGTCTTCCTTTCTCACCGATTAGTTTTCCGTTTAGCCATAGTTGCTCCTCCGCCTCCACCGTCGTTGTCCACGCATTTTCCGGCCAAACGAGGTAAGTTTTCGCGAAACCATTTGGAACATCTTCTTCCCCTCACTGTCCGGTCCCTAACCCATGTTTTTGGCTAGGAAACGTCGCAAGCCCCCGTGCCGGAGCATTGTCGGACCGCCGTTCAACACCATTTCTTCTTCTTCTCTGTTTGGTGAGTGGAATCTTACCCATTCAGTTTTAGATTCAAAAAACCCCAATATTCAAACCCTAACCCCTTTTTCAAACCCTAGCTTATTGATTTCACTTTTTAAAGTGTTAAATTAACTTTGTTGATTTCTCACGTACAACTTTCTCACTTATATATGTCCTGTTTGTTATATTTTTCTCTCTCTTCCTCTGAAGAGGATTTCTTATCCTCGGTTCAGACTGTTATTGTGTTCTCTTTCTCTCCTCTATTATTGCTAGCTTTGCTACATGTTCTCCTTGAGCCAGAAGTTTGCCATTTGTTTTTTTTTTTTTTTTTTTCATTTGTGGTAACTGTTATTGTTAAATTATAAACATCTTTGTGCAATCTTTATGTAAGGTCGTAAATTTCTTACATTGAAAGTATCATTATGTTGATTCATAAATGGTGCTAAACCAAATTTTGCTGCTCAATTTGATTCAGAGAATTGGCCAACGTACTGCAGAGTTCTTATATTTTTCTGTTCAATCTCTTATGGTACAGTATATATTTTGCCAAATATTAGGCACCGATAAATGAAAAGTCTATTCCTTTATAATGTCAGATATTTCTGAGTATTAGCAAAGTCAGTATTGGCTTGCTTACTCACTCTTCCTGATGGTGCCTTTTATTTATTTCAACAGCAATTTAAGGAGGGCAAAGGTTCATTTTTTCGTCATGGGTCATACAGTGAAACACCAGGAACACCAAAGGTTAGAAATCTGTTTTTTATTTTTGTACTTTACCCTCTATTGATTTTAATAATCAGTCATGATCATGCAAATACTATATCAACTTGGATTTGTTATTGCATGTAGTGAGTTCGTTTGAGGCCACTAGCTTTCTTCAATGTTAGAGATTAAGTACTATGGTGCTGACTTAATCTGTAATAACTTGTCCTTTTTTAAATGTTTTAAATGTCTAAATAATATGTATTGAAATAATTTGTTAATCACCACCTAATCATTGCTTACCATAATCTTACCTTCCTATCTCCACATCTGTTGTTTCCATGGAGATGATTGAGTTTTATTGCCTTTGCAGTTTGCTGGGATGGAAACTTCCTGATATGATGTTTGCAACCTGATATGATGTTTGCAACAAGGTGTGGTGTATCTGATGCTTGCACTTCTATACAAAATCGGCTGGGCAAGCTTTATGAATCAGTTGAGATAATTTTTTATGAATCAGCTGCTACTCTCATGGGTAATCCTAAACCTAACATTTGGGAAAATTTTAGAAATTTGAAAAATTAAAAAAAAATGAATGGGTTGTGGTTTATTAATGATTTTGGCATTGGATTATGGCAACTGATGGAGACTCGCGTCTTCAGAAACCCATTGAAAGTGGGCATCACCAGGTCAAAGAAATATTTTTCATCTTGTGCTTTATTTTACTATCTTTGGAACTTTAGCAGTTCAGTACCTTAGGGCCCGTTTGGTGGTCAGGATAAGGGAGGCAGGATAGGATAAGCTATCCTGTCCTGTTTTAATCTGTAGTTTGGTGAACCAGCAGGATAGGATAAGCTTATCCTGTTAGCTTATCCTATCCTGTTACTTAGTTATAATTCTATCCTGAGGGTGGAGCTGGGTTAGAACCAACAGGATAGGATAAGAAAATGCTTTCTTTTATCTCTTACCTTTAATATTGTTATTATTTAATTACGGTTTCAAACCTAATTAGTCAACCTTAATACTAATTAAAATATGTGGTTTAATTAACAATTTTTATAAAAAGTGAAAAAAAAGTTAATTTTTTATAATTTAAAAAAATGGACTAATTTATAATTAAAAAGTCAAAAATATATATTATTAAATATTTTTTAATTTAAATGTATAAAACAACCACGTAATATTAAATTTTATTTTTGAAAAAAAATGTAATTTTGATATAAGGATAATTTTATCATTTGTGGATATTTTATATCATATCCTGTCATTATCTGATGCACATCAAACATTAGACAGGATAAGAGCTTATCATGCTCATATCTTATCCTATCCTTATCCAGCTCTCATATCCTATCCATCCTTATCCTATCCTGACCACCAAACGAGCCCTTAGGGTTTTGTAAATTGACAACTTTAATACTTTTTTTACTATGAATCTTATGCTTGAGTTTGAGTAGTTAATTAATATGGGAAATTAACTCAAAATAGTAAAATACTTCAATGTTTTCGTATTTTTATTATATTAATTAACACCTTCCTTCAGTGAAGGATCCACTTTTTTGTTGCTCTCACCTCAAGGCATTTAAATCCCCAAATGCCTTAAAGGGCGCCTTTTGCCTTTGACTACCTACTCTACTATAACATGTTATTAACATGTCTTCAAAGTTGGTTAATTGCAATAGAAAACCGTTGCAGCTTATGCAAATGTACTTTCTGAAAAGATAAAGCTAATTTCCCCTTTTATTTTTGTAAAAATGCTTGATTTCTCACTAAGGGAGTTCTAGAAGGCTATTGGTATTATTCTACAGGAACTTCAACCTATAATTTATAGCCTTGGCTTAAGTGTCTATTTATAGCTTTGGCTTAAGTGTCTGATGTATTTAATTTGAAATAGGATGACTATGCAATGGATGATGATCAATATGGGTAGAAGCTGAAAAAAGAGACTCTTGCTTTCTTCATGTTGGTAACGTAAGATTTATGATGATAAAAATGGCTGAAAGGCATCTATTTATTTGTTTATTTTTTAAATGTCTGGTGCATTTGATGCATTTGGACTTGACATGGCAGTTATGGAGATGGAGAGCCAACTGACAATGCTACAAGATTCTATAAATGGTTTAGTGAGGTTTGTCGTTATATCTCTTTTAAGTAAATCCAAGGTTTAATGTCTTTCTCACTCTGTTATATTTTCATAATTCATATAGCTTAAACTGATTCTAAGTTTTGAGGGCTTTTAATTTTAGGGGAAAGATGAGAGGGGCACCTGGCTTCAACGTGCTCACATATGGAGTTTTTGGCCTAGGTCAATATGAACATTTCAATAAAGTATAACTCTGATGAATTTATTTTTATTTAGCTAACAAAAAATTTTATCGTCTGATGTTCTTTTGAAATAGATTATAGGTAAGGTCGTTGATGAAGATCTTAGTGAACAAGGTATGTGAGTTCATTACCTTTATTTCACAAGTTGATTTCCGTAGTGTTTTACTTAAAATGCACGGGGTTGAGGACCGTTTCATTACTCACTCTACCAGTTATTCACACTATTCAGTGTATTCTTAATTGAGATTATTATTATTATTGTCATTATATTATTATTATTATTATTATTATTATTATTATTATTATTATTATTGTTTTGATTTTTCATCTTTCAAAGATGTAAATGATTTTGAGTTCTGACCATAATTGTATTTGCTGGTGTCATCTTCTGGTGTTGCTGGTGAACTGCTTATGTGGCTTAAAGAACCTGCAGTTGTCACTATTGCACAGGTTAGTAAAAGAATAATTGTACTTCCTTGGTTCATGTTATCAACTGAATAACTTATATTTATTATGTTTTGTTGCTATTTTTTTTACTACACCATCTCGAGTACATATTTGTTTATTTTATTCTCATGCTATGAAGAAAATGTGAAGTGGTCTTAAATTTATTATGTTTTGTTGCTGTGTTTTTCTACACCATCTCCAAAACATACCTATTTAGTTCATTCTTATGCTATGAAGTAAATGAGAAGTGGTCTCAAGAGGTTAGTTATCAGTATGAAGCCAAACCATGACGATGATTAGTCATTTTATGATAAAATGATTAGTCACAATGCCACTCTTATTCAATTTGAGGAGAAAGGAATGTAGAGTACAATTAAATATTATTAGCAGTAATTTAATAGACCAATTATGTAGGTACAAAGCAACAACAACTTAGTATGTGATGCTACTTGGGCCGTAAGTGGAAGAAAGAGTGTAAGAAGTTTTATTTCTTATTTTTTATTATGCTAAAACTCAACTGAAACCCATGGGAAATAGAAGAATTTCTTTGCAAACCTTTTTGTAGAACTACAGTTTTGCTCTATCTTCACTGCTTATAATAATTCTTTTATATTAGTTGCTCTGTATCTAGCACTCTGAAAATGTTGTAATATAAAAAATGTAATGAAAAGGCTGAAGTTTTGTATCGCTCTATCTTCTCTTTTTATTTTTTTATTTTTTTTATTTATGGAAACTTATATATGAAAAGGCAGTGACTTCTAAGTAAAGAAGCCACATATTGCCAAAAAAAAATAGACAACAAAAAAGATAAGGGTTGTATATCTTGTGTTTTGATTATATTTCTTCTACTACATGCAAGGACCCTGATACAATCCTGCATTTTTCATCTTCATAGTAAAGGTCTGTTTAAAATTATTGATGATTCTTAGGTTTTTTAGTTCTGGTTTGTTTTGTAACTTAATGTGGTTGAGATCAATTGTGAACTCTTCTTTGAATGTGTTCTAACTGGAAATGTTATTTTTTGATAATTTTGGTGTTGTTTTTCCATTAAAGGAAGGTTGTGAGAATGATGCAACTGTTGAGGAAGGAGCTGCAAGAAAAGCTATTGAAGAATTAGGAGTTCGAGGAGACCTTATGGTGAAAACCTTCTCCAATTATATAAATTTAAATTTGAGATTTGATGTTATGTAATATTCTATGTTATTGTGAGTTTTATTGTTGATAATGACAATAAAATCTATACCATACTGTATTTCTATTAGAATTGTGAAATGTTTTTTTTTTTTTTTTTGCGGGGAGTGGGGAGTGGGTTGGATTGGATTGTGTGACGATAGTAAATATTATATTGACAAAGATACATGTTAAGACTTAAGATAAGTTTCCAATGTGGTAGATAGGAATTTAACAGATTTGTCCAACAGATTATATAGTAATTATTATCATATCATTTCCAGTTATCTTGGGTTTTATTGATTCCTCCTTTTGTAGAATTTTTATCAGTACTCAAATGATTTATTTATTTTTGCTTATATCTGGATGTCAAATAGAACCATGGAAGTAGGAGGATGAACTGCTGGATAACAATAAAAGCATTGCTCTTATCCAACAATGCAGTCAAAGAACCCATGTTTTTTCGGGAGGTCCACCAAAATGAGGAAACCAACTATAACTTGCGTAATAGAGGATATTTGCTTTTAGAGCATTGGAAAATTAAAGGACGATAATGATGGACAATTCTGACAATCTCTCATCGGTGCTTGCATCTGAAAGAGGGAGAAGATGCATCAGTGAAGGCAACCCCTTCAAAATGTGTTGGTATTTTAGATTTTGAGATCGATGAGGCACTGTTATTGAATTAGTGCTTGATATTGAAGATTCGAAATGATCTATGCAAGAAAATTTTCTAAGTAGAATTTTTTTATAAAGTTAATGAACACTTTCTGTTATTGATGGAGTAGTTTTTCATTTTGGAGATTGAATATTTGTATATGAATAACAATTTTTTGCAAGTAATTAGGTTGGTAGTTTATTTCCTGTAAAAAAAAAAAAAGGTTGGTAGTTTATTTTATTTTCATCTCTTATGTTTGTTTTCTTTTATATCTGTCAATTCCATTCATAAAATCTAGATGTTTTAATGTCCATTCCAGTTTGGCATTTATAGGTTGAGGATTTGCCTTTGAGTTTAATTTTGCATCATATAAGTGAATAGATAGAACCAATTTGTTCTTTTGAAAAACATCATACATGTGAATAGTTAGAGCCAATTTATTGTTTTGACCGGCTAAGCCAAATTATTGTTTTAACACCTTTGAGCAATATAGTTAAAGTTTGTGGTAGACATGATAACATAATCTAATTAATTCGGTGAATTAGATGTGGAGATCCAATTCTGTTATGGTATAGGATACATTCAAAATGAATAAGTATATATTATATTTGTGTGATTTAGATAGATGTAATCAAGCATAAATAGTATGAAATAATTTGGATATAATTCAAGCTCGATCAACATTGATAAACAACAACTCTTATATGATATTTATGCTAAATAAAAACTATCAACATGAGGAATATTGACCGGGCTTCTGGTTTGTGTAATGGGAAATGATTGATTGTGAGTGAATTGAGTGCAAATGTTATGGGTGCTAATTTGCCTCTAGAATTCACATTGGTGGTAAAGTTTACATTCATGAATTTAGTCCCTTAAGATCGTGGAATTCCTTTCCAAATTCATAGGTTGTAATTTCGATTGGTTTTAAGTTTTGCAATGACTATAAATAAGAGTTAGGGTCAAATATTATCTCATGTTGGTTTATATTTGTCTCGGCCAGTGTTTTCTCATGGTCAATAATATTTGCCTTAGTTGGTATACACTATTACAATACTATTACAATCTGTTACAATAAAAATATTTCCCAGTGCATAGCACGGGTACAGCACTAGTATTTTTAATTTATCAGTTATATACTGTAAGTCCCCTCCTCGCTAAAACTTCCCTCCTCACTTTCACTCGAACCCTCACTCTCAATCTTTCACTCTCAGTTACGGCACCACCGCCACCGCTACCTGCCTCCTTCCCCTCCCACCGCGAACGGCTCACAATCTCCCAACCCTCATTTCTCCTTCCTCCCCTCTGTGATGCGAATGATAAATTCAAAATTGATGCTTCAGTCCTTTCCCCCTTCTTTTCTCCTTCCTCCCCTCTATGACGCGAAGACACCGCTAGCTGCAGTACGTCGTCAACCACCCAGGTAAACCCTCTCCATTTCCTTCCCATGCGTATTCTGTTTTTTATTTTGGGGAGCGATGGGACATAGAATATAAACTTCTATGATTTGAATTTTGGGGATGGTTGAAATTAGAACAAGTATTGCGATAGGGGCATAGAATAGGTTGTGTACTAATTTGTAAATAAGTTGTGAATAGGGACCCAAAGCAGCATTCTTGGATTCGGAAGCTTCTATGATGTGATTATTGTTGACATTTGTAATGTTGATTCCATTTCAATGTTTTTCTGTTTTTTATTAGAGGAGGGAAAGGGGATTTAGAGGTTGATAATGCAAAAATTTCCGAGATCTTTGTGTTCATATTTTCTTGTCTGTAGTTTTGATGTAATCATTTCATTGGCTACCTATGTAACTATAAAGCTTTGTTCAGCCAATATATTCAGTTTCTAAACAAGGATAGAAGCTCCTAGCAATTATTCCTAAATCAGTTTGGTGCAAAGAAAAGCCCCAGTTCCTTATTTGAAGATCTTTTTTTAAAAGCAAGAAGCAATGTGCTTCACAACATAGGGAAAATGTCGATAATTTAATGGAAGACAGTATAACATTGAATCTAAAAAATTATTGAATAAACTGTTTAGTTAGGCTAGCTTTCCAACCCCAACAAACAAGAATGGCTTTTGGGACTTGGGAGAGTGCATTAAGTTTATCTGCACATTGGCAATATTACAGTGGTTGCTTTGGGTCAACATGGATACCTGAATTGTTTTTTTTTATCTTGCAGCAATTTCAGTGTTGTCTCAACCAGTGACTGAATTGTTAGTTTGTGCCGGTTGAGTCCAACAGTACCAGAGTAAACATTGAAGCTTTCAAGCTCTGATGTAGTCTCTAAGTCAACCTCCAGCACTTCCTCTATTCCAGGATCCTTGAAGGTATGTATATTATCTGCTTTGTCTTTCATCATCCAAATTGCCATCTCTATTGTGGACCTCTTTATCCTTGGCACTTTAGTTGGAGGACATTGGTGTTTCTTCTGAATCTGAATTAATTTATTTGCATGCTGAGCCTCAGTGATTCCAGCTTCTTCAAAAACAATCCTTGATTCATGAGAATTCATATATTTGAAAACATTTGCTGCTAGTCCAACCATCACTTCTTGTATCTTGTTTGAAAGTCAGGTTATCTGTGAAAAAGTTTGAAAAAATTGGTAACTCTAAATGCTGCCGGGCCTCACAAATTTGTTAATTAAACTGTTAGCACATAGTCTGCATAGATGTTAATATGGTCATTTCAGATATTAAGAAATAAAGTGAGACTGAAAGATGACATGTAGGAATATAACCAAACATGTGGTTGGTTAATTTGTTAGTCAAGTAGTTTAGTGGTCATTGACTATGATGTTGGGGGTGTTGTTATTTAAATGTAAATTTGGTTTATTCTATCACAATATAAGCATTTTTATCGGTATACATGCATTGATTTGTGCTCATGTCTGCTTAATTTCAGTTTTAGTTCTATTTTTATCGGTATACATGCATTGATTTGTGCTCATGCATTGTTGTGAATTATATCAATAATTAAAGGTAAGTAAGTTTGTCTTTTTCGTGTTAATTTAAGTTGTGAGTTGTGATTAGATTGAATTAAACATCAAGTTCACTTAATAGCTTGATTTGTCTCCAATTTTACGGGTTGATGATTTGCTGGAAGTTTTGGGTGACTTTTGGTATAGGCTAGTATTGTTTGAATTTGTATGTATTAGTATAGTTTTTGTTAGTAGTGTTTATTGTAACAATATTGTTAATTAGTACATACTTTTATTGTACTCATGTTGTAACATTTTTAACGAATGAAATGAATTTATGTATACTGTACCAATTATTGTCTCAAATATTGCTTATACTATCTGGGTTTTGCTGAGTGCAGAGAAGAGTAGAAGAAAAATAACGTATTTTATTAAAAAAAATGGGAACAGATAGCGCTTCCTTGAGAAAGCGCGATCTAAAACCCAAGAAAAGATAGCGCTTCCCTGATTATCTAAAACCTAGGAATAGATAACGGTGCCTTGAGGAAGTGTTATCTATTCCTGGGTTTTAGATAGCACTTCCTTAAGGAAAGGAAGCGCTATCTTTTTCACTTTCCATAACGCTTTTTTAAACGCTATTGTTTCTTCAACCTTTAATAGCGCTTGATTTAATAGCGCTTAAAAGTGCTATTAAATGCAAAAAATAAACGTTATTAAAAGTCTTTTCTGTTTTAGTGAACACCTATAGTGCCTTAAGAAATCGTCAAGTATCTTTTGAGAAACAAGTATCACACTCGTGCGCACGGAAAATATATATTAAATGAAAGTGATATGAATAGATTGACATATAATTAATTTTTAAAGAAATCCTTGGTGATAAAATACTAAATTATTTTAAGAACAGTGTCAGATCCAAATTTTTTGGTTAGTAGGCACAAGAAAATAGTCTATAAATATTTCTACAAAAAGAAAATATTATAAATATATATAGGGGATTAAAAAAAATGTTATAATCTTGGGTAATTGGAGGTAGAGGCTTTTAGGTGAGGAGGAGGTGTTGTGGCATCAGGTGTTGAAAGCTAAATAGGCTGTCTTTGACTTCTAACACTACGTTTGAAACATAAGAAAATGGGTGGAATGAAAAAGGGTGGATAGAAAACACATTAATCAAGAATTTTTCCACTCTTTGGTTTCAAAAGAAAGGATAGAGGAAGAGAAAAAAGACATGGGACCCACCCTTTTTTTGTTCACCCCAAAATGGACGGAAAACGAGAGAATCACGTGAACCAAGGCTGACCAATGTGATTCTCATGTAAAAAGACTAAAAAAAATATATTTATTATTTTTTAAATTATTATATGATTGTATTTTGGTCATTTCATAAATATGTTTTTTCTTTCCTCTCACTTTCTATTCAGCCAAACAAAGGGAGAGAAAAGTTTTGATTTTCTTTCCTCTCATTTTCTCTCATACCAAACAACTAAACCATCATCTCAATTTTTACTCTTTTTCTTTCCATTCACTTTTTTTCCTCCCACTTTCTTTGCTTCCACTTTCCCCCCTACAACTAAACAGAGTGTAAATCTATCTGGGGTGGGCAGGTTCAAACATTTTTTTGTCTGGTGGAAGGATATTTATGGTATTGGAGTATGAGAAGGCAGTGGTGTGGGTGATTGGTTATAGGAGGGGGCGGGTAAAGAAATTGGGAATGGAGAAACAATCTTGTTTTGGGGAAGATGTGTGGCTTGCATGTATCCCTTTGAAGGTTCTTTTCCAAGGTTGTTTCTCATTTCATGTCAAAAAAAACATATTGTTGGGTGTTAGATATGGGTTCATGGATTTAAAATAGTTGGATAAGGAAGCTCGAATGGGGTAGGGATATGTTTTTGTCGGATAGGTGGATATGGAAAGATTGTAGTTCAGGTCATTTTTGGGGAAGTCAACTTATGGTATGTTAATTTCCAAGTTTTTGCCTAAGATGGAGATTTCATATATGGAGGCTAAGGTTTTTAGGAGGTTGTGGAAGGGGTTAGCTCCCTCTAAGGTAAAGGCTTTCTCGTGGCAGTTCTCGAAAAAATTCTTCTAAAGTTATTTTGTGGTGTAGGAAGGTTTTGTTTGAAGCGAACAATTTGCTTCGCATCTTTTATCACAATCATGTTGAATATGGGCTTCATCTTTTTTGTCACTGTTTGTTCACAACAAGGGTGTGGTATGTTGTTTTTAGTTGACTAGGTGTTGTTCTAATTATTACTCAAGATATGTACCATTTTAATGTTCAATTTTGTTCTTTGGTAAAGAGTACTATGGAGAAGTGATTTGGTGTGCAACAATGTGGTCTATTTGGTAGTGTTACCTTGCCAATCCTAAGAAGTTAGTCAGTCAGAAGAGTTCGATCGAAAATCACCCATAGTCGGTCCGGTCAAGTTGTCATATCGGATATGCATTGAAATCAGTGTTAATGTCATTAAAACGGCCTTGAAATGGATTGGAATGGTAAACTCGACAGTCCAGCTCGCACACGGTTTCGAAAAAGGAAAAAAAATATGGGCGAACGTCTCGAGAGGAAGTGAACGCAAGAAAAATAGAAGAAAAAACAAAGGCCGAACCGTCGAAAGTCTAGTTTAACGTCGATGGCGTCTGGCACAGTTGGGTCCTTTGACTGCTGTCTTCGATGATGACATCGACTTCTTACTCTTCTGAATTGATGAGGAGGGTTCTTTGTGCTCCCAATTCTTCCATATCTGGCGCTGAGATTGAGATTGAAAAGAAAACGGTGCTGCCTATGTGTTTTAGGTTTAGGGTTTGCAAACAATTCAAAGCCAATGGGTTGCGATCTTTGTCTGCTTGAAGTTAGAAAGAGGCTGGCCCCTCTTCTAACTTATGTTTTCTTATGAAGCCCGCAGTCGTACATCACCCTGATTTAAACATGAGTTGGGGGCCCTCTTCTAACTTAAAAGTAGAGGAATCATTGGCCCAAGACGCGACACATGCACCACCTAATATTATAATAATCATTGATTAAATACTCAATTTGGTCCCTGAAATTGTAGGGACATATCAACTTCGTCCCCCTACATTATCAATATTCCAAAATGATCCCTGGAATTGCAGAAAGTTAATCAGATTCGTCCCTTCGTTGATATTTGCATAGACTATAATGACATTAAGTTGGTAATGTCAGGGATGCATTTGAAACTAAGTGAATAATGTCAGGGATGCATTTGCTACATTTTGCAATTTCAAGGATCGTTTTGGAATATTGATAATGTGGGAGACTAAATTGATATGAATCTACAATTTCAGGGACCAAATTGGTTATTTACTCAATAATCATTATATTACATTCCTTAAATTAAATTAAATATAAAAAACAATACTTTGATGAAAAAAGGATAAATAAATGATGATGAACCAAAAAAATATGTATATATGATAAAAAATATAGTAGACAAAAAAAATTCAATATCTATTTAAAGGTTTTTTAATATTATTAATTAATTTATACAATATATTTTAGAAATTTTTTAAATATACCGAGTCAACTGGTTCAATCAGTAACTCTTTGGTTGGACTAGTGATCCATTAATCCAGTATCCTGACTGAGTCAATGACTGATCCGAATTTTATAATATTGATATCAAACCTCAAATAATTATTTTATCACGTCAGATCTTAAACTATTAGGGGCCGTTTGGTGATCAGGATAAGGGAGTCAGGATATGATAAACTATCGTGTCCTGCTTTAATCTGTAGTTTGGTGAACCAGCAGGATAAGATAAGTTTATCCTGTTAGCTTATCATATCCTGTTACTTTGTTATACTTCTATCCTAGAGGTGGAGTTGGGTTAGAACCAACAGGATAGGATAAGAAAATGCGCTTTCTTTTTTATCTCTTACCCTTAATAAATTTAATTATGGTTTCAAACCTACACTACAAGAAATTTTTCATATACCTACAGATACTTTTAGTGACAGTTGTTAAAATTGTAGTTATAAATATTAGTGTTGGCCAAACTGTAGGTAAAGGTAGGTGGAGCATAGGTAAACCCTATTGAGAGTAAAATACAACTGTAGGTAAAGGTATGTGGACCGTAGGTAAAGTCTATAATGACAATCAATTGCTATTGGTATTTGTCATTCATAATAGACGGATGGACGGACCGTAGGTGAATGTAAACTTTATATATACCTACGGATTTTAAATATATAGTGACAGATTTTGATTGTCACTGAAAGACAAATTTCTTGGAGTACTAATTAGTCAACCTTATTACTAATTAACATATGTGATTTAATTAGCAATTTTTATAAAAAGTGAAAAAATGTTAATTTTTTATTATTTAAAAAATGGATTAATGTATAATTAAAAAGTCGAAAATATATATTATCAAATATTTTTTAATTTAAATGTATAAAAAATCACATAATATTAAATTTTATTTTTGAAAAAAAAAATGTAATTATGATATAAGGATAATTTTATCATTTGTGGATATTTTATGTCATATCTTCTCATTATTTGATGCGCGTCAAACATCGAATATGATAAGATCTTATCATGCTCATATCCTATCATATTCTTATTCTGCTCTCATATCCTATCTATCCTTATCCTATCCTAACCACCAAACGAACCCTTTGATTCACCCATTGGGGCCTAGGTGTTTTCAACCCTCAAAGAGAGGCTTCAGAAAAAAAATTTGTTTTGAGGAAGTTTAATGTACGACATTAGTGCATTAGTGCAGTTTTCACTAATTGGGGCCTCGTTCTTAAACTTGAATGTACTGCATTAGTTCAGTTTAGACTTTAGAGGAAGTTTTGTTGAGTCGAATTCAACTCCGAAACCCAAACAAGAGTAGTATATGCAGCGTCCCCTAAAGCCCTGTTGATCCTGCATGGTTTTGCCCACCTTACTTGTCAAGTTTGATAATCTTATGGGTCCTTCAGTTGCCAGAAGACCAGAACTGTATTACAGACCAATGTTTTAAGAATCGAATTGGAGATTGAACTGGCCAGAATTCCGGATCATAATTCAATTAGTTCAATCAGATATCAAATAAATAAATAAATAAATAAATTATATATATATATATATATATATATATATATAAGTTAATAAAAAACAAACATAATGGGCTGAGCCCAAATTAGAATTAGCAGTCGGGAAAAAATGGGTCAGAACCCATTATAACAAAAATTTAATAAAAATAAATAATAAAACAAAAAAGGGCTAATTTCCTAACCTAAAAGAAGATGCTAGAAGATAGAGCAGGGGGTGGGGCTGCCGTTTAGGAAAAAAGAAGACGAAGAGGGTGCCGTCTTGGCCACCATCAGCGGTGCACACAGGAGGAAGATCATGGCGGCTAATTAGTCTGCAGATGCTGCAGCGTCGGACGGCCGCGCATGGCGGCGGGAAAAGGAGACCTTTGAGCTCTCTCTCTTCTTTCTCTCTTTCCAATGGCGGGTCAGAAAGCAGAGGAGACATTTGAGCTCAACAATGGAGTCATTCAGTTCTCCCTCTCCAGTTTTTTGGACCGGCCGGTTAACCGGCCCTGGTTAACCGGTTCGTCAGGTTGTTCCCGGTTCCAACTGGTTCGGGCGGTTTTTTGACGGTTCAATCAGACTTCCGATTCTTTGGACTTAGCCGAACCGTAGACATAACCGGTTCAATTCCCGGTAAATTGAACCGACATACAGCATGCAAAAGAAAAGCATTACACTAATATTTATCTGAACTTTGTAAATAACTAGACTTTGATTCCGTGTATTAGGGGTGGGCATGGGTATGGGTCGACCCGCGAATCCGGTGTACCCAATCCAACCCAACCCATAAATACTGGGTTGGTTCGGGTCATTGGGTTGGGTTGGTTTCTAAATAAGTAGACCCATAGCTTATGGGTTGGGTGCTGGGTCCAAAGATTATAAACCCACTCAACCCAACCCAACCCACATATTGAGAGGAATATTATAAGCCCAACTACTGGACCGTGGAGTGACTCTTCTATCTTATATTTGATGACTCTTCTTTAATACTCAGCCGCCTAAATTGGAGTGACCATTTTTTGGTTACATGAGCAGAAATAGTTTGAAGACATACAGAAATAGCTTGAAGACATAGTCAGTGAAATTGTTTAAGAATTGTTTGAAGACATTATTATTTTTTTGATTTCACTTGTTTGTTTAATTTTGATGGATATTGTGCTTCAAATTGAAGTTGTATGCTTCATTTTTATATTTGGAAGTTCAAATTAATGCATTGGTAGTCTTTTTCTTCCCTATTTTTTCCCATTATTTGCTTTTGATAAAAACAAAATAATTTACTATCAAACCCGGTCACCGGACCCAAACCAACCCATATGAGGTTGGGTTGGATTGGTTTGGGTTACATGAAAATTTTCGAAGAAACCGATCCAACCCAACCCATATTTATTTGATTGGGTTGGATCTTTAAATGCATCAAAACCCACCCAACCCGACCCATGCCCACCCCTACCGTGTACCCACCAAGTTATACTATGAATGATCATAATTAGTCATGTATGTCGTATTTGTATGTATTGAATATAATAAATTGTAATTTTTATTGTTGAGGTAATATAAATATTTGAAAATGTTGCTATTTAAAATATAAAAGATAAACTTTTTTATTAGTTTAAATTATACACTTTATTAATAGATAGATTTTTTTGCAAATGACATATATTAAAAATGTCATGTAAATTGTTTTGAAATAGATATAAAAAAAAAGAATGTAAGAGAATTAAATAAAATGAATTACAAAAGTAATTTGAACAAACATGATTATTCATCTGAATATAATCATCTTTATCCAAAAGAAAAAGAACATAAGAGCACAAAAAAGTACATGTAAACTACATAAAAAAATAAGAACCGACAAGAACTTTATCTCGAAAAAAACAAAAAATATTCATCAAAACTGTTTTTAAATTTATGGTTTCATCTCAGAAGTTATCACTATATGATATTAAATTGTTGTTTATCGATGGTTGAAGTTTGTTTGATGAATTTTTTTATATTTTATTCATATTATCATAATTCATTTTTATAATATCTCGTGCGCGTCACATGAGTAATATTCTTCAACCATGTCGTATTTAGACGTCTTTTTCATAGCATGAAATCATCAAAACTCAAGTTGATATTTATTATTTAACATATATATAAGATAAAAGTTGTTAATTATCAATGATCCAAGTTTGTTTGATAATTTTTTTATATTCTATTTCTAATGATGGGTTGGCGGGTTGGCTCACCAAACGCATAAAATTTTAAATTGGGTTGGCGGATTGACCCGCTATAAAAATAAAAATAAAAAAAATCATATAATATTTTTTTTTGGGCAATCTTCAAGGCCTTTCTTAAATTATGATTAAAAAGTTGAAATAATCTTATCTTATAACATACCATTCGTGTTATAAAAGTAAATACATAATTTTTTTAGTATGAAATAATTTCAAATAACAATTAAATTAAATTAAATAATATTAAATAATTAATAAATTATAAAAAAAATTATATTTTAATATAACAGGTGGGTTGATGGGTTGAGGATCTCAATCCACCCCATCAAATTTTGACGGGTTGACCTGCGGATCGCAACTCACTTTGCCACCCATAACATTCACTGCTCTGTCATGAGATCAAAGAGCAGCCAAGATAAGCACCCCAAAGCAGCAATGGAATACCATTTTATTAGACATATAAAATACTGTATAACATGTTATCACATTATTTGATGATATAGCCCCCATTTTGCACCGATGCATAATGAAATGGTCTGTTTGTTTAGTAATAAATGGATGCCTGCATAACGTGAAACTTAGGCCAATATATGGCTATCCAGTAGCTTGTAGTTAGTTACATCCAAACAAGGAGAGAAATGATTTGAAAGTAGGCATCATCATCTATTAAGAGCCTCTTTGATAAAACTAGCTGTTTGCGGATAAACTAATTTATAGCGGATAGAGGATGAGGTAGTTGATAGCGGATAAACTAACTTATTTTTGGTGGAAGTGTATGATAAAACTAGTGGTTGAATTAGCTGAAAAATTTAAAATGATATAAAAGGACACCTTCATTAATGATTTTACATAAAAGAGAGAGAAGAAGATAAAGAGAGAATTAAATTAAAATAATAAGAATAAAAGTGAGAAAAAATGTAACACTATAAGCTATTAGCTCAAACGTTACTTCAAGTTATTAGAATAATTGGACCTAACTCCACTCTAAAAGCTAGCTCATAGAGGAAGGTTTGTCGAAGTATTATAAATGGTTCTTTGCTCATATTTCTAACCAATATGGGACTTCTTTATTCTCTAACATGGCCCCTTAAGTCCAACTGACTTGACCCAGTTGTGACTTTGTTTATTTTTTTCTTCAGTCTGGGCTTGTACTTCAAGTTTTTTTTTTTTTAGCCTCAGAGGCCTCAGGTCCTTGTTGATTTTTATTGCTTGGGCTTGTGTTTTTTTTTTCTTGAGTCTCGAAGGCCACAGATCTGCCTATGTGCTCTGATACCATATTAAAATAATCGAGCCTAACTCCACTCTAAAAGCTAGCTCATAGAAAGAGGTTTGTCCAAGTATTATAAATGGTTCTTTGCTCATATTTCCAACCAATATGAGACTTCTTTATTCTCTAACACAAGTAGCGTCTAGAAAAAACGTATAAGCTCGTGACAGAGGCGCTTGCCAAACGAGACTACTTTTTCATCCGCTATAAACTATCCATTATAAGATCGCAGAAGGAACGTGCCAAACAGGCTTTAAATATTAATTTGTGGCGGTTTTGCTTTTGCGGCCAATTTATAAATTTGTCATCTTCTTAAAAGCTTAAAAGAGGCTTAGAGGCAAGTGATTTGCATTTGGAGAAAATGTCATCAAAACTTGACTTAAAATAACTCTTGAACCCGTATTTTCTCTCATATTTTCTCTTATATTTTGTATAGGGCTAAGCAGAACTCCAGCACTCATACAACTCTGATTGCCTTTGTTAAGCTCTACTTGATGAGTCAACAATCCCTCTTTGTTCTGTTCAAGTGTATCTTTCTGATAAGAAACTGAAATACGATTTTCAAAAATAAAAATAAAAATGAAAATAAAGAAGATATGAAGATGCTTGCATGGTAAATTTTGCTTGGATGGTTAAAGCCCACGAATAGACAAATTCACCTGTTTTTTGTGGAAAGAGTAATCTGAATTCTGCATCTGTCTGCCCAAGAGAATAAAATGTGAGGCCAATGGATATAAATTCCTAATTTTGATAATTTTGGGGAGTTTCAATCCAGAATGCACGAAGGGAACCCACATTGCATCTATTGCACAACAAACTGAAGTTATGGAAGTAGTAGTGATGATAAATTTGACAACGATGTCAAGAAAATATAGAAATCTCACTCATGATAAGCAGTTTTGTTGATAAAGTATTTTGGAATAGATTACATGCTTTAGCATTTTTTATTTACATTCCCTTTATTCTTTATCCTTTTTTGCGAGCAAGCATTACTTTGCGGCTTTATATCTTAATATACACGTGCAAAGAAACCCGCCTCAACTTTTGAATAGAGGTAATCAGAAAGATGGGTTCTCTTTCATAGTTTGCTTTGGTGTATTATACCTCCACACCACATGTTTTTTACCCTAAGTCATTAGATGCTTTTGATGTAAATTAACCGAAAACGTTTTCTACAGTTGGCTTACATGAAACGAAAAAGACAGTTCGCATCGCCTATCATGTTGTAACTAACATTCACATGTTAAATGCAACTGAACACATCATGTTAGTAAGCAGAAATGGAAGTCCCACGTTGAAAAGATGTTGAGAATTCCAAGTGTACGTAAAATGTAGACAAAGAAAGACTCAAGTTGGAAAGAATTTCATAAGTTGAAGACTATATAAGTGGAGAAAACTTATACACTCAAGGTTTTGGGTCAAGATATTATGTTAAGTCCACTTATATGGGTCTTCAATTAGCCCGTGCAAGAATATCACGGCCCATGGAAGAAGATCTTTCAGTGTCCGCGATTTCATATCCGCGTTTTAAAAAAACACACTTACCCGGATCCATAGTGATAAGCCTTTTCAGTGAATAAGCCTTATAGTAGTCCTAATACAGTGTATCAGGGTCGTATCCACAGGGACTTGATAATATTAACAAGCAATTCAACTATTCTTATATTAATGTGAAGTGTAAAGAGAATTTTGATGCGGTTTTAAAATTGTAACATGAGCAAAAATTAAAAGGTTGTGATTCAAATTCTTAAAGGCATTGGGATTGAATTTCATCAACTCCGTTTAGCGGTATCTAGTTGATTCGTTGCATTTCCATATCAAATCTAGTATTGATTTATCTTACCATGTGGAACTTATCACATAGCCGCGCATGTACCAAATTTAATACCCGTACTCTTACCCGATGGGTACCTAAGTATCCGTATCCATTACCCGTACTTTTTTTTGTCTAAGAGGAGACTCATAGAAGGCCTTACATGAGGAGGGGATATGAGAGAAGGGTGCTAAGGGGCAGAGCGTATTGCGCTGGTTTTAACTCATGCACTCACGATTCATGTCCTACAACTTAACCCGTACTCATTATCAACATTTTAATTAACTATGAAAAATCAATTAAATGGAAAAAGAATATTGATTAAAAATACAACTATAACTCAATTGAAAAATTATTCAAAAATCATCCAAACTTAATCTTAAAATATTACAAACAAAATTATTTAAGTAAATTAAAATACAACAGAATAAGGTATATGTTACTTTTTATTTTTTTATTTAATATTATAATTGTATATATATAAATGTGCGGGTAGGAAGCGGGGTGGGTACTAGAGTACTCGTACCCGCATTTATCCCCATGAAATTTTGCGGGTAATTACCAGTACTCATATCCATACTCATTAAGCGAGTAATTATTCTACCCATCATGGGTAATCTTGACGGGTATCCATCGGGTCCCTTACCCATTGTCATCCCTATTCCACTCAAGGGAGAATGACTCTATATGAAGGACTCACATTTGAGGGGGAGATTGTTGGGAATGTCAACTATGGTAAGATGTAGATGAAAAAGTCTCACATTGGAAAGAATTTGACAAGTTGAAGCCTATATAAGTGGAGAAGGCCCATAGACTCATTACCTTAAGATTTTGGGTCAAGATGTGCTGTGACCCGGCTCATGATTCCTTGCCAAAGGTAGGGAAAGGCACTTCTTCTTCTGGGCCGGTCGATCAATCCAACACTCCAAAAGACACCACGTGTCAACATCTTTTTTAAAAAATAAAATAAAAAACAAGTCCCTGCCTTTGACGCTCCATAAGCCATAAATCTTGCTCCCCATCACCCAATTCATTATAAAAAATAATTGCATTTATCAGTATACTATTGAATTACAGATGGTTCCATTAGGGGACAAAGTTGAGCAAAAATGTATGTTCATGGAAACATTCACTGACGGCTTTCCCATTTCTCGATTGGAGTCTGGATATTTTGGTTCAGGACAACACCATATTTGTGATATTATGGGTTCAAGGCAACACCATATTAGGTTCAGGGCAACATCTTATCTTGATCGGATTTTTCACAAATGTATCTTGAATTGTGGATTTATCAAGGCAAAACCCCAACATAATGTGTACCGGTGCTAGAGAGAAAAAGAGATGGTGGCTGAGACTAAGGGTGGGAATAGGTTAGGCCGAGCTATATCCTGACATAAACAAGCCTGATCTATGTTCCAATCTTAAAGCCTAGGTCTGACCTATTAGCCTGATATAGGCCAATTTTTAAGGCATGGTTTGACCTACTTCAAGCCTGACCTGAAAGCCTATTTAAAGGCCTACTTTTCAACAAGGTCTTTAAATTTACCTCCACCTATAAATAGGTCATATGCCTTCGCTTGGGTACTGGCCGAGACCTAAATGCTCGGCAAACTGAGTATCCACGGTGAAAAGCCAAGCATCTCTTAGCTTTTTACAAAGTTATTCAAAACATCACACTCAGCAGGAAAAGTAAGCAATCCAGAACAAAGTAGCTCGGCGACCGAGCATATGCCTATACATATAAAGGATAAGATCATATCCTTTATTTGAATATTTATGACTCCGGTTATAAATTAAGGATCTTATCCCTTAATATCCGGAACTACCTTGGATATGGATAAGTACTTAAAATATCTGATCAAACCAAAAGGTGTTAGTTAAACTAGAATCTTAGAGCTCCCTAACAGATTGGAGTCCTCTCGGAGCTCATTAGCAGATAAAAGCTATCCCTTTATCTACGGAGGAAGTTATCAATAAGGCTCTATACTCTATTTATAGAGCCTTACTCTCACAACTTAGAACTACATAGCTTTGATTCCCTGACTGGGATATGTAGGAGCAGGATTCACATTCTGTCAAGCTATACAAACACTTTCCAAAAATACTTGAGGGAGATTAGTTGAAGTTAGGTGTGACATACATCTTCTACTCATATATCTTGGAGTTGAGATATTTGGACAAAACAACTTGTAAATAGGTTTATAAGCCTAAAGAGGTCATAGGCCCATACTAGTAAACAGGCCAGTAGGCCTTTACAAATAAATATGCAAGTTTATAGTTAAATAGATCAATACGCTTTTACTTTCAAATATTATAAATATATATGTGTGTTAAATAGACCAGTCTGATAGGCCTAGTAGAATTTTTTTATAAAGCCTTTAACCTGACCTCTTTAGCTATATAGACTTTTTAAAAAGCCTTAACCTGACCTTTTTGTTAAATAGATTAGGCCGGGATAGGCCTTAGATAGGCTACGCCATAGGCCCCTGACGAGCGGTCTGGCCTATTCTCACTTCTAGCTATGGCAGTCGTCCTCTATGACAGAGGTGGCGGTCCCATGGTGATGGCGCTCGAAGTTAATGGCGTGGTGGATGGACAACAATGGTGTGCGTTCGTTCCTGTGTGTTCCTTATCCTCTATTTGGATTTTTTTTTTTTTATAAAAAAGTTGTTGACACGTGACACCTTATGGGACATCGGATTAATCCGACGACCCAGAAGAAGGGAAAAGCACCATGCCTTTCTCGTGCCTAAGGCAAGGAATCGCGATACTGTGGAACCCACTTATGTAGTTTTCCATTTTACCCATGGAAACATTTCACATCCATGGAAGAAGATCTCTTGATCGGCGCTTCCCCAAATTTTGATAAATTGAGAGGTGGGTCTTATCATTCTCTCATTGTTTTTGGAAGCGTGGTTAATTTTTTATTTAAAGAGTGTGCCAAATAACTTTTGTACTTAGCTATGGAATCTGGCACAAGATGTCAAACTAATGTTTACCTGATAAGGATGGATAACGCAACAAGTCATCTGAATGATGAGGTCTCGGTTACATGTGTAAAGGACATGCTATTGAGGCCGTGTTGAAATTAAATCTCTTACAATGGAGGAGTAAGTTAGGCATTGTTTGGTGGGTGGCTTTTTACGTGGTCCTCTTTGGTAAATGGACCACCAGTCCACCACTGGTCTCGGACTTACATAGTATAATAAGTTTTTGTATTAATAGCAAAGTCCATGAATTTTTATCTTTATATTTATTAATATTTTCATTTTAATCCTTCTTCTTCCTAAATTTATTAGTGAGTCCAAACACCACCCAAATAGATATGGTCCATGTGATCATAACCTATAGGATCCCAGATCTAGTTGGGGTGCAAATAGGGATGGATTTACGGTGGGGGCAGTGGGGCACCTGCTTCCACCAGTTATTTTTTTTGTTTGAAAAAAAGTTTTATATAACTTATTGTCCCTACTAAAAAAATATTGTTGCCCCCATTGTCTCACAATCTTAGTCTACATTTTTTTTTATTTCTCAATATAACTTAAAATATAACACTTTTTATTTTTCAATACAACTTAAAATATATCATACTTTTATTTCCCAAATACTGACATAAGTATCTTTTTATTTCCTTATTCTATGGCCCATCTGGTTCCTCTCTTGCTTCGCTCTCTTCGCAGCGTAGGTTCAGAGAAACTAAGAAAGTGAAATCGTGTGACTAACTTTAGTACTTATTCTACAATTGAACTTTGTATATCATTTATGATATTCATTTAATTTTATAAGTATTTACAATTATGAAAAAAATATTGTGGTATATGATATTAAAATTTATTTCATTTACCTAAATTTGAATAGTTGCAATAGAAGTGGACTGTGATCCCAGATGACCTTCACCTGCAATATTATGGGTTCGAATCCTAGAATCATCACTCTAGGGAGGGCTTTACCTAACCACCACCCTTGAGCTAAGAGTTAGTCGTTTAGTTTGCCCGTGAGGATACCCAGTTAAAGACAAAAAAAAAGTTTATTTCATTTATGGTTTTTATTTAATAAATTGTTCTAAATTATTACATTCTTGTAGATACTCATAAATATGTGTCTCCTCCACAAAGATTATAAACGAGTACTCACAACATAAAAAGGAATGCGGAAGGGAAAAACACTACTCACCTCCGACCTGTCCTATTGTCATTCTTACTCTTGTGTTGGGCTAGTCATGTGCTATATTAAGAGTGTTCAAGACTCATCATATCCCACTAACCTATCTCAACTCGAAGCTAATTGTGAGAAATTTAAGTTTTAGAAATTAGACCCGATCTTTTATTGAGTCGGGTTAGGATTTTACTTTGAGTCGTCGCAATTCGGGCTAATGTCCTTTTTTTTTATTAAAGTTTATATTTTTTTACAGTTATTTATAAATCATAAGATTTCTTGACTTAAATCAAATTTTTTTTGCATAAAATGATAATGTATTTATATTAATTCTATTTATTTTGAAATATATATTATAAAATATACTTTAATTTTAATTTTTTACTTCTGTTCTTGCTAGAACAATACAAGTACAAAGTGTCAGGATTACAAAGGAATTATCACTGTCTCTCTCTAGTCTTTACGTTCAAAATCATCCAACCTTCCGCTTCTGCTTTCGCCTTCCCTTTATAGCCCTCCCAAGGACGTGGGGTGTGTGATTATGTTATGTTGGTGGGCCTCACCCCAAGTCGTTAGCGCATTATGAGAAGGGGCGCTCTACGCATTATGGTCACGCCCCTCGGATGCGCCTTATGTGACCTTCTAGAAGATTCCATCTATTGGATCCGGGTTGGACTGCTCATCTTGGCATCCTCTTCTGTCAGGGGAGCTCGGGTGGGAGTACTCGGGCTTTCCACCTGCTCTTGGGGGATTGGGCCCTGGTTGTTAGGCCGTGATTCCAAGGCTAGGCCTCCTTCCAAATATGGTAGGAACAACTTCTTTAATTATATGATTTAGATAAACATAATATTGGAATTCAGATATTATGTTAATATAGCATATTAACTCAAATTTATCTGAAACATTATCAGAATCATCTGTTCAAATAGGACATCTCATTTGTAGGGTCAACTCAAGGTAAAATGAGACCTTAAAGTGAACAAATCATTGGAGGAGGTATCATACGTATAATTTTTGTTAGTTATCATAATGAAAGTGAGACCATAAAATTAATAAACTGTATATGGAACCTAATCACATAAAGAGAGGACTTGGGTTGCCTTATTCTTAGACCAGCCTTGCTCATTTGAGTCAAATTAAAGTGATGCTAACTAATTGGTATCGTAGACACGAATATAAGTTGGAAAATGTCACCAACACACGTTCTAACATTCTCTTTTTAATACACTCTTTTCTATTGGTTGAAATTCATATTGGTCATATAAAATTCAAGTGAGACCCATATGAATGAGTAAAACTCATACTAATTTCAATCAATAAAAAAAATATTTTAAAAAAAAATATTAGAGTTACTATCACTTTTCATATAAGTTATATGGCAGGTGATTCTCGATGGGACCCTTTGGTCGATCACGGAATCAGCATTTGGACCCCACCAATCATAGTTAAGTATTTTCAACATTGAAGATTTTTGTAGTCTCCATTGGTTTTGATTGGATCATCACTCGGTCATTGAGGGGGTATGATCGGTTTTATCTCCACGAGGATTTCGGCATATGTGGCCATGTACTGATCTACATCACTTTCACCTCATCTTTAGGTCAAATGCATGGTAGGAGTCGCAAATATCAAACGAGTGTATTTGTCAAAAACCAGCTATGATACAGTGCAAATCACGGGCTATTTTTGAAAAAATGAAACAAAAATAGTATTAATAATTCAATTGATTCATCGGTTATCATAATTAAGAAAGATACTTAATAGAAAATATTTGAAAATAATATAAAAATATAATTGAGGCCACAAATAGCATTAGATAGAAATTTTATGTGAAATGTCTCATTGACTTAACTCAGTTGATAGTGTAAGATATGATAATTGTGAGTGTGTGGGTTCTTCAAACTCCCGTAATACGTTCTGTCTCTTTTTCATTCTCCCTTCCCTTATAAGACCTATTATGAACCTCAACTTAGATCAGAAAAAAGAATTTCTTTTTCTAAAACAACAAAATGATCATATCTAATTAACAAACCATAGTCCAGTAAAACACTATTGTCAGTGTAAAATTTTTTATATTATCAATCAATCACAAATTATCTTATATGTGACTTTTAACTTAATTAAGATAGTTACTCTCTCCGTCCCAATATATATGTCATATTTAGCTAAATCACACCGTTTAAAAAAAATAAATAAAAGAAAAAGAGTGATAATTTTACCAAATTAATTTTATTAATCATTGGTGTATTGACTATTGTCATAAATGCACATTACAATGAATTTAGCATATACCTACAGACACTTTTAGTGACAGTCATTAAAACTATAGGTATAGGTAATAGTGTCAGTCAAATCGTAAGTAAAGGTAGATGAATCGTAGGTAAAGCCTATTGACAGTCAAATACAACTATAGGTAAATGTATGTCGATCATAGGTAAAACCTATAGTGATAGTCATTTCCCGTTGTTATTCGTCGCTCATAATGGACGGTTGGACCAGCCGTAGGTTCCGGCCGTAGGTGAATGTAAATTTTACATATTCCTACAAATTTTAAACATATAGTGACATATTTTACCTTTCACTGAAAGACAAATTTCTTGTAGTGACAAAGTGGAGTATTTAAGGGTCAATTGGTAGAAAATATTTAATATTATATTAAAAATAGAAAATGACCTATGTTTTGGGATAATTTTTTTTATAAATGTGATATATATAATGAGACGGAAGAAATATAATAAGAATCAAATATTGTTATTGATGTGATAATCTATATTTGAGGGAGAGTATACAAAAAGGCTTAACCCTTACGGTGTATATCAATTAATTTTTCCCGTGAAAAGTATGTTCTAACTTCTAACTAATATTTCAATGTAAAACCAGGATTGGCTAATTTTGTTTTCGTTTATTTTCTCTCGGTTACATACCTTTAAAATGGAAAACTAGCTTAATTATCCACCATTCACTATCGCTTTATCAACCATGTCATGTATCATTCTTACCATTTCCATGGTTGAAGGTTGGAGTGTTCGTGGATCGGTTTGATTCTGTTTTATGTATAAAAATCATCCGATTCAAAGAGTAAAACATCATGAGGTTCGGTTCGATTTGCTTCTTTAAAAAAATCTGAACCAATCTGGTCTAATTAAATATGGCTTGGATCGGTTCGGTTAGTTCGGTTTGGCAAAAATAAACATGGGCAATTAAATGTGATTTGCCTTCTTTTCACTCTTCTAATTTATTTCATACTACTACTGCACAAAGCCACAAATCAAGCAACCAATGTGTCTTTTGTTGAAGACAATATTCTTACTACTCAAACAAATATTTGTACATACAAACACGTTATATATCAAGCAATAAATATTCCGAAAAAACTGACTTCTATATATTTTACTTTTTTGAAAATAAAAAGTTACTAAGTTAAGCCTAAAGAGTAAAGATGGTCCGAAAAGAAAGTTTCAGGCTACAGTGAGTGACCAGTGGTGTGTCGTGTGCGTGGGTAGTAAAACGCAGAACGCAACGTTATATTACATGAGTCAGTTCGGTTGCGGTTCGGTTTCAGGAAAGTAAATCGCAATCAGAATCGAACCGATCGATTCTCATCAACTGTCATTCAAAAAAATCCAAACTGAATCAGTTTTTGTCGATTTTTGATTAATTTGGATCGATTTACGATTTTTTAGTGGTTCGATTTGGATCTGAACATCCCTAATTAAAGATGGGGGATTACTGTATGAATGTGGGGCCACTGGTTTAGCAATTAACACGGCAATTTTCTTGTTACATAGGTAGGTACGTAGGGGTAAGCATGATATGAAAAAGCTTTGTCCCCACTCCCACATTTCACAGTTATCATCTTTCCATCAATGAACTATTTTAGTATCACACAAAACCAAATAATTATTATCAATAAAAACACAAAAAATAAAGATATAAATATATACAACTAAAAAAAAAATGGCACTGTCTCAGTGGGCCTCTATCCAGGTGTCAACATCTATGATGTGGAATCTTACGTGTCGATCTCATGACGGCCAAAGTCAAGTTGGCGTCTTCATCAGCTAGTCAGCTTGGTAACCCACCCCCTTCTCATGCACCCGCAGGCCGCACCCATTCCCCTCCCTAACCAACCTCAAACACCCCATCGGTCAAAAGACTAATATACCCCTCCCTCTCTGAAGTGGCATGACACCGTTGGACCACCACCATAAATTACAATGGAGGTGATCATGTCCCTACTTCCATGCTCATATAAAAAACATGGTGTTCACCTTAATTCAATTCAGAGGGTAAATAGAGTATATCATAGTGAAACATGTGTCTTCTGTTTTTATGTAGGAACCAAATCCAAATCCATAGCCATAGCCATTAGCCATAGCCATAAAACCCAACTCAGTGAAGAACAAACTTGGTAAATAGCATGGAGAGCACCGAGTCATCCACGGGTTCACAGCAACCGAACCTGCCACCCGGGTTCCGGTTCCACCCCACAGATGAGGAGCTCGTGGTTCAGTACCTCAAGAAGAAAGTCGCCTCTGATCCGCTCCCTGCAGCCATCATCGCCGAGATTGATCTCTACAAGTTTGATCCGTGGGAGCTACCAGGTATATATATATATATATATGTCTTCAATCACCCTTCTAATACAAAGATTCAATCAGGTTATAAACCGAGGTTGTAACCGCAATTGAGATGGTGAGGTTGTGATTTTGGTACTCCATGCAATCATATCACCATCATAAGTGATCAAATTACATTTTCTCGCAATTATCCGCAATAACAATTAACACAACGCTACCTGTCAGGATTGCAATTTAGAACCTTTGCAACCTATATCATACAAAACAAAATGGGTTTGATTTTTTTTTTTTTTTTTTTTTTTTTTGGTTTTGCAGCTAAGGCATCGTTTGGGGAGCAAGAGTGGTACTTCTTTAGCCCCAGAGACAGGAAATACCCGAACGGTGCGAGGCCAAACAGGGCTTCAACTTCTGGGTATTGGAAGGCCACGGGAACTGATAAGCCTGTGTTGTCCTCTGGTGGGTCCCAGAAGGTTGGGGTGAAGAAAGCTTTGGTTTTCTATGGAGGGAAGCCACCGAGAGGGATCAAGACCAATTGGATAATGCATGAATACCGTATTGCTGATAACAAGCCTAACAATAAGCCTCCTGGGTGTGACTTGGGCAACAAGAAAAACTCTCTAAGGGTAAACCCTTTTTTCATACCAAAAATCTTGCCTTGTGGTTTGTTCTGTTTTAATTATGAGTATATATGGCTTTCTATGACCGATAACGATCTGTTGTTTCATTTTGTTCTACCATATACTGTCCCCACCAATATACGTGACAAGATATTATTGGTATAGATAAGATATGATACATCCAAATGGGATAATCGATCCTCATCCTTCTATGACCATTTAGGTTAGTGAATATGCTTTTGCACTTCTTTTTAATGGGGTGATCATGTTGTGTTTGTGTGTGTGTGTAGCTGGATGATTGGGTGTTATGCCGAATCTACAAAAAGAGCAATACACACAGGTCACCTATGGAGAATGACAGGGATGATTCCACAAATGACATGATTTTAGGGGTACCTCCTTCATTCAACGCAGGCCACATGAATTCGAGGTTTCAATATCTCTCAAAGATGTCTACAAGCTACAGCAGTTGTGCATTGTTGGAAAATGGCCAAAACTTGTTGGAAGGGTTGATGATAGGCAATGGAGGGATGAGCACAACAACAAGTGCCATATCATCTCAGTTGGAAATTTCAAACTCCAAGGCAGAGCTTCCTTTTGTTCCAACTATCATAGCCTCTTCAAACGCTACCCCCAAAAGAACACTCTCATCCCTATATTGGAATGATCATGAGGATGTGGCTGGCACCTCATCATCCAACAAACGGTTCAATTTTATGGACAGTACTGCTGGGGATGGCAGTATTGTGAGGACTGAAGAGAATGGCACTGCTAACTCTATTGCCACCCTGCTTAACCAGCTCCCACAGCAAACACCTTCATTGCACCAACAGACCATGCTGGGGTCTATAGGAGATGGGCTACTTCGGACTACACCATATCAAATACAAGGGATGAATTGGTATGGTTAGTTCAATCTCAGGTTTCTTGCGGGTGTGTATGGTGATGATTATATTATTGATGCACAAGGAAATACTATTGAACTACGAGGGTGGAAGGATGCCTCACAAGACTAGTGTCTCTTGCTAATTAGATTGTAAAGATTTTAATGGGTTATTGAGATTTTGGTTTGTTAGGAAACTGGAAGCAAGTAAGGGTCTAATCAAATAGATCGCCTCAAATTCTTTCAACCATTTGCAGGTAGCTCAATTTTTAGTTAAAAGTATATTTAGCTTTATACATATATTTGCTTGTTTTATTTGTATGTAAATAAAAAAAATGAGGGCACTCTCTATGTACAAAAATTCAGAAGAAAGGGCGGGGGGGAAATCAGCAGTTCTATACTTTGCTTTAAGAACTTTGTATAGATCATATACTGTACGTAGAACTCTTGATGCAAGAATTTTAAGAAACAAATTGTTGATTAATTGTATTTGTGGTTTGTCTATCTATATCTTGTTAATGAAGAGCTTGCTGTTGATTTAATTTTCCTTAGATTTACCAATAAATTATTAAGCTCTTGAAGGTTAAGCGAGGAGCTGAGATCCTCTCTCTTTATTTCTTCTCTCCATTACAATAGTTTTAAGGGTATACACATAATTAACAAGGGAAATGGTAAATGGTACGAAAATCTAGAGTACGAAATTCGTTATATTATCTACTGCTGTTTATTGTCAATTGATATTTTTAACTTTTATTTTTATTTATAAAAATAAAAATAAAATTTTAGAAAAATAAAAATAAAATGGTAGTATCAATTTTCAATCAGATTCGTCACTTTCCTCTCGTGACAAATAGCAAAGCTCAATTAATAATGTGACATTGGATGAGATTTAAATATCCTTTATACACACCATCAAAATCATAGTAATTGAGTTCTCCATTTTTCATGAGAAATGGCCCGCAAGCGAGCACAATTATAAGGGGATTTTCGCTTGTTCAGCCTATATTATTATATGGCAGCCAATTGATCTGTATCACGTCTATGCATGTAACCTATGTAGCCTAGAAGGCTATAGTCTTGTTAGTATCTTTATCCGTTCACCCAGGGTCATTCCGTGGGGTCTAAAGGAGCTAGAACATGTGTATCCATACAGAAACATATAAAAAAAAGTATGCAATATTAATAAATTTGTTTGTTATAAAAAAATTTTCACCACGCTTCCTAAGCCATTTAGTTAATATCAATTTATCATGCGAAGGAAGATTTACATGTGCAACATTATTCTAATTTATATTCTTCTGTTACGAACTCTTTGGAATGATACACCAATTCATCCCAGAAGGGTTATGAATTTTGTTCCAACTGAACATGTTAATCATATCTCTTCACGTATTATTTAATATGTGATGATATTATTTACCGGAGCAAATGCCATCCATGCTTGGGAGCTATGCTCTAACTAGTGGATATTCAGGCACCTTGTCTTAATTAATTTTTCCTAATTCTTGATGTTATTAATGATTTGTGGCCCGTGATGCCATGATTCCATGACCAACAGGAACTAGTTTTCATGCTGTCTATTTTTGTTTCCCTATTTTCTCCCCATCTAAAATTGGCACTGGACTCTTATATACAGCCCCATATCTCAGGGTAAGCTACCCGTTCTTTTCAATATTACTATATATTCCAATATATACATATCCAACTCTGAACTCACATAGATATAATTCAAGTACGTCTCATCTGGAGAAACCCTGACACTTCACCATACCTAATCAAGTTGACATGCGCGCAGCAAATTTCTAGATGACATACTGTCAAGAAAAATATCAAAAGAATAGTGAGTAACAGAGAAGTACTTCAAATAGTAGAAAGAAAATCGTGAAGTGTTCCAACTTAAATAGTATCAATCCTAGAAGCAAAAAGTAACAAACATCAAAGAATATATCAAGAATATATAGAAGAAAGTAGTACATACATACATACATACATACATACATATATAGGATACATGATACACTTGCACTGGAATTGTCACTTAATCTCTAAGGATTGATCATGCTCTAAGGCAAACAGTTTCAACTAACGACTTAAACCTTGTTTTGGACACATCATGCTCTTTCTTGACAGATATCTAGATAACTGTTATTATATTTCTCACAAAATCTGCTCTCTTCATTGCACGGCTGTTATTTGGACATCATCAAGATCGAATAGAACGTGACTCATGAGAGGTAAAAAGTATACACTCATGGAATGTGTGGTCAGAAATTAATTAGGTTGAATATTGTTCTTTTATACCTTCCAAGTTTTCATCCACACCAGCTTTGGTTTAATCTGAAAAAAGGTATCAAGATATTTGAGCATATGGGTGTGATTTTCTTTCGTGGGACTGATAAGACATAGTTAAGTATATTCCACCACCCTGGAGGTTACGCAAATAGACAACAAAGTCGACCTCATCGATCGCTAGCCGCTAGCTTTCTTTCTGGCTCAACGCTAGGGGACCATTCTTGTTATCATCAAAAGGAATTGATCATTATCCAAAAACCACACAAATTAAATACTCTCCTTTAATTTGCATTTCCATTCTGGGGAAGAATACAAAACAACTTTATAAAATTTAGCATCATTTGTGCTTCATTTTGGAATATATAGATATATCATAACAATGAATTGCACTGTGATTGCTATTGCTATCCTTGAGTTGTGCATGACGCTTTCACGCGGCCTTAAAGTCTATGAAAAATCTTATCCGTGAATTAAATAATTAAATACTTGAAAAAGGAAAAAAGACCCACACGACCTACCAGTATTCCTGCCTAATTAAAGTGGATTACTAATTATGAGGCCAATAAAATTTGAAGGAGTCACATAATATTATAGAAATCATCATATTATCTCGGCCAACAATAATTGACACAACTGATAACGACAGATTGCGTCAATTAAATTGGTCATAGTTTGATTCTTCCTATTATTTGTTATTGGTGGATTATTTATAAACGCTCGTTAAATTTAAAGGACTGAATGTCTGAATTAGATAGATCAGCCGCTCTTAATCCCAAATCTTTTTTACTATATAAAATAGAAATCATATTGTCCACCATGATCTAAATCAATTCTAGCCCTATTCACTGCGAAAAAGAAAAGGTAAAAAAAAATTGAAACATGGAGTGGTTTTGGTCACGAGGAGATAAATAGATTTAATTAATTCTTGCTAGTGGCATTTATGATGATGATGATGGAGGGCAATAGGGCATGAAACAGTATGTTCCTATATATATATTCATGGATGGAGCCGAAAAGAATAGAATAAGGGTCTTGAGTCTTTGATTAATGAGCCGTTCGTATTCAGTCACAATTACAAACCATGCAAATGCTGGCAACTTTCTGCACCTTTTAAAATAAGGTGCATAGTTGCTCCTGCATGATGCTTTGGCCATTTTTTTTTTATGGGTCAATGTTAGTAAGTTAATTGTTATGTTAGTTTTATCTCCTTTGTCAGGGTTTGAATCAGGATCCTTCAACTCCTTATACCCTTAGCTCAAAAGAAGGATGGTAGAGATCATTATTACCTGTATCTTGTTGATTAAGTAAATTGGCAAAAGTCATTCATTGCAAAATAATTCCTTAAAGTATATAGAACAAGAGAAATACTAGCAATAGACTCTCTTTCTAACACACTCTTTCCTATTGGTTGAAATTCATCTGGGTTCTACATAATTCAAGTGGGACCCACATGAATTAGTGTGACGCATTTGAATTTCAACCAATAGAAAAGAGTGTGTTAGTAGTACTCCTCATAGAACAAATCATGTACATGTACTTGTGTGCTAAAATGTTTGCGAACAAATCCTTCAATCTCAAACACACACTCCCAAAACTGTTCGAAAAAAACCGTTAATATAAAGGGCATTGTTATGATACTCTTGGAAAGTATAGAGTTTGAGTACCTTATGTCCAACCAGAATGTGTTACCTCAATTAATTGAGTCATGTCAATTTCACATGAGACTAAGTTCTAACCATCTGATTGATCCATAGACAAGGGTATGGTATCCAAGGGATATCAGATAATCTTCCGAATATAAAACCCTCATGGTTGAATCACCTCATAGAAGGGGAATCGAAGGGGTGGCGATGGGGGAGAACGTGGAGGTGGTCCTGTGGAGGAGGAGGGAAATGGGAAAGGGAGAAGAGTTTTTTTTATTTTATTTTAGTTGAATAAATGTCAATTTGGCCTTTTCATTTTATTATTTTAATTATTATTTTAATAAAATAAATTTCAGTTGGGCATGTCACGTGGAGGACACTTGGCAAAATAATTCAGGTGGCGGTCCACATATATATCTTTCATTACCTAATTGACAGACATTGGACGAAAGAACTAAATTTGCCACATTGAAGAAATAGGGAACCAAATGTCTTAAAAAAAAATCATATGAATTAAAATCGCACATAATCAACAATAGAGGGACCAAAAATGCAATTAAGCAAAAAAAAATTAGCTTACTAAAACACCGGCTAAGTTTTTAGATGGGATTTCACTGTAATTCTGCAAATTGTGAGCTCATAAGTAAGAAGTTGATCCCTTCTAGGATTAGGGATGACAATAGACAGGGTATGGATATGGGTATGGTACTATAGTACCCATACTCGCGTTTTAAAAAAATACTCGTACCGAAATCCATACCCGCATGGGTACCTAAGTACTCATACCCGCGTCCATTACCAGCACTTTAATTAATAATGAAAAATCAACAATTGAAAAAAACATTATTAAAAATGTATAACATGAGGAGAACACACACACATATATCATGATAGTATATATATATATATATATCAAGGCAAACCAATCTAGTATGTTCTCACGCTACACATCCACATAATGTTATATCTAAGTTTGAAATGCAAAAGTGATACCAAACACCTAATATTTTCTAAAACATTGAATAAATATTACAATTAATCTCTGGAACAACAATTTCATAAAGGTAAGAAAAAGAAAGTTAGTATACCAAAAAAAACAAAGTTAAATTGAGAAAATATGTAGAAGTGTGAACGCGCAAGAAGATAAGAAAAGTAATAACCTAATTTATATTTCAAATTTTTTTAATTTAATATATTATAGTTATATATTTATATATATAATAATTAAAAAATTAATATATATGTATTAGAATACCTGTACCCGCATTTATATCCATTAAATTTTACGGATAATTATCTGTCCTCGTACCTATACCTATAAAATGGATAATTATCCTACCCATCATGGATAATTTTTGTGGGTATCTATTGTGAAAATACCCATTATCATCCCTACTTAAGATAGAGACATGAAGTATGGCGAATGATTCATCTCTATTTAAATTGTAAGAATAATGATCTTGGAGAGACTTTATCTTCACAATTTCCTTACAAATTTTAAGGTAGACTCATTCAGACTATGGTAAAAAAGTTACAAATATTATTTAATTAATGTGTAGCCTGGAAGAAGTTTGTGAGGATAAATTCCATTCCCATACTTTTCTCTTTGAGTATGTGGCCTACATCAAAATTCCGAAGTGAGCTTTGTGGCTAATTAATTATAATAAGCTTTTGGGAATTTAATTGTGTCATTTGAACATTTAAAATACAATAATTAATCGATAGTCGTTTTTATATTGATGCATGATATATTTTAGTAATATTTATTAACACTGACATTGATGTAAAATATATATCATGTAACATGTCTTCAAAAAGATATTTTCTTTTTCGGAACCTTGTGTATTCTGACTAGCTCCAGCTCCAAAACGTGAGAGACAAGGAAGGCACTTCATTATTCGAAAGTAATCAACTGATCATCGACGTTGGAATTTCATAATTGAAGTGGTAAATTCCCACCAGCACTCACCAAAATAAATACTGGTCAAACATTTTGGCTCACTCCCAGTCCCACTGCTTACTCAGTCTTCATTCCATTCCATTCCAAAATCCAAACACAAACAACGTTCATGAACCTTCCTTCTTGATTCACCTTTCCTTGCATATAAGTCTCCACAAACCACAAGACAAAGTTATTCAAAACCCAAACCTAGAGCCTCAGCTCAGGAAACAAACACGGCATACCTTTTCCATTTTATTAAATTCATATTCATATTCATAGTTTTCTATAATCATATAGTCATAGAGAAATGCATATTATTGCCCTTCAGAACCAAACCAAAGAAAGGCCACAGCTTCCACCAAAGATGTCAAGTTCCGGATACAAGAAGGGGAAGCTCTGTGTTGGCCACAACAATGGTTACTTGGCCATGTCACCCCTGTCTCGCCCGGCCTGCACGTGCTCGAACCGGCCCGGTTCGGTTCGGTGTGTTCGTTTTGGGTATGTAGTTGCAGGGGAAATGTTGAAGAAGCCTCAGGGAAACAAAGAGGTCTTGAGAAGGGCACTGGCTCCACCATCACCGCGACGCAAAGGCCTTAGATGGTTGAATTTCAGGCCAAGCCCAAGCAGGCTTTCTAACATGTCCATGGCTTGATTTTCTTTCTTTTGTGTAAATCTAATTTGGTTTATATTGGATGTATTTGTACAATTGAGATTTACGATGTGTCTCAAAGTTTACTCTATGCAATTGAGCAATTTAGTTTCAGACCCTTCTCTCTCTTCTTGACAACTGTACCTATATGCAGACTTCGACAAAACAACAGGGTGGCGATTTATATATAGAAATATGTTATTTGAGTGCCTTGAGGTTGAGAGAGATATTTTTATATGGGAGTAATAGGAGGAAATTCCCATACATGAATGAACAAGATTAAAAGTTAGTTAGTGATCATGTGATTATTTAAAAAGTCATACTTTATATTTTAATTTTGACCATTCATATGTGATCTAAAGGCTCAAAGTAGCTCATTTCACTTTCATAAAAATACCATCTTGTGTGTGTGTGTGATCTTTATTATGTCGGGCCAATGTTGGGCATGAGGCCTTGTGACAACAAGTGTTGATCATGTAATACCAGCGCTCAACACTGGTAGTTCCGTGCTGAGTGTTGACCGCGACCTATATACTACTATAAAACGTGTCTTTCTCATTCCAAAGGTGTCTTTCAGCCGATGTCGAGGGAACTCTGATTTTAAGTTTTTAACCTAGTTTGCCACCTTCTTGGAGCTTAGAGAAGGAAAAAGGAAATATTCTTGCTCATCCTTCTTTACCTTCATGGAGTTTTTATCCCCTTCTCTTTTTCTTTGTTTTTAAGGTTTTTATTATGTTTTCTTAAACCCATCTTTGCTAGGGGAAATGTATTTTAATTGTGGTGATGAATGAGTTACTTTATGAACATTTTCCTTTGTTGATGTGATAATTGTTATGCTTAATACTTTTGGATGTTTGATCACTGTTTAAATGGTTTCTTGGCTTATGTTTATGTTAGGAATAGTGAGATATGAGTTATACTTCCTACAATTGCTTTCATGAATGAAGAAGCTATTCTAGGGATAGATAACTTAGTTTGTGTGGCCTTTGCTTAAATTTCATTACGTTTCGTGACCTTACTTTATTAATTTGACTTGAGAAATTAGGTTTGTTAATGGAGTTTAGGTAGAGTTGTTTCGTCAAAGGAATTTGAGTTATAACCAATTTAGGAAATTTGATCTTCAACAAAGAAATTAGGATTAAGATAACAAAATCAAGGGTAATTCAAAGGATGTTTTATCTACAGAGTATCTAGATTCATAGTCAAAGGAAATCGAGCTCCTAACGCTTCAATCTTTGTTTTGCCCTCTTAGTATATGTCTAAATTCCCCAAAGAAAAATAAAAAATGAAGATATCAAGTGCCCAGCGCTGATCCTCACCCCCATAGAGTTAGGAGGGATGATGGATGTATGGCCACAAATCCGGAGAATGTAGGACCCCTCGGCATAGTAATCAAATATCTCCACATGACAGGGCTGTAGTGAACCACCTACAGTCCTCACTCCAATCAAATGTAACATGAGATATTATATGGAGAGAAATTATAAAAGTAATGAATTATGACTCCTCCCTCCAATGAATGTTCATGCCTTGAACAAGTATGGAAATTGTGTGATATATTATTTGATATTGCCTTCTCTATCGTGAATTGTTATGCATGAGAAGATGTGTACATATTTATAGATGTGTGTCATGGGGACTTCCTTATTTAGCCATAGGCAAGGAACCGGAGGAACCATCACATGCTTTTCAAGCCAAGTGATGGATTGTTAGAATGCTGCTACTTGAAGATATTTGTTAAAATATCTATAAGATATCGCATAATATTTTAAGATATCTTAGAAGATCTCTTAGGAGTTATTTCTTATTTATTATTTCCTGATTTGTTTCATCGTTTAATTAGGAATAGGATTATGTTATTAATATAAATAGGACTCTTGGATTTTTTTTATAGAGAATATCAAACCATAATACTATCACATTACTTTATATCAATATTATTCTTCTTGTCTCTCTTTTCCTTATTCACTCATCCCCAACCTAATTTATTCAACATGGAATATCGCATAATATTTTAAGAATATTTTGCTTTCATAAGAAGTTGGCTTATATGAATATCTTATTTTGGATACATTTATATTTATATATCCTAGTATTTTGGATGACTTTGAAGCAATGTATTGGCAACTTAAAACTGATATACAGTGATATCTTTTTTTGGGTTGAAACCAATTATGCTTATTTTGATTTTATTTTGGAAAAATACCGATCACAAGTTAAGTGTGTGATAGGCTTTGGAGTTAGAGAGATGTCTCGAACTCTAGGCTTCGGGCATGTTGTGACATGCACGCTCTGATATTATATTCTACATGACATTAAAGAATCATGTAGATGGTACTGAAAAGGGTCCCTTTCTAGGGATTTCTCACTGTACCCCGGGATTTGTATGAATAGAAATTTCAACCTTTTCATTTATAATTTTGGTAATTTACAACACAACCTGCAACAAAAAAATCAGGCTGATGCAATCCACACAGCATACATATATATTAGAAAGAATGAAAGATTATTTCCTGCTGGGACAAGACCGCAAGATCAAGAGACCTACTCAACTTTCCTTCGGCAATACAAGGCGGTCTTGGCCTTCAATAAGCTTTGCAGAACGAATAATATCACCAGTTTTTATCTCGGGGAGGATATCTCTCCCAGTCGTGGTGTATCTGCATATTTTAATAGCATAAAAAACAAGAGAGGAAAGATTAAACTCCGAAATCATTTATGTAGCAAGGTTATGAATACTCACAACGCTTACCCAAAAACTGAAAATTGCCCTTCATCAAATGATATCCCTCCCAAGCCAGCCTACAAAATAGGAAAAGAATAACTTACATGAATGGAAAAAAAAAAAAAGTGAATGAAATCAATTTGCAAAATGAAATTACATCCAAGCATAAAAAATTCTGCTTCCAGCTTTCACTCTTATTTTGTATAATAACAAAAGTATAATATATCCCGCAAGCAAATATGTACTAGGGGTGTGATGGGGAGAGTGGTAGATTGCGCTTACACTTCGTTTATCATAGAGATAGAAGAAAAACTGATAAGGTGATGAATACTCCTCAGAGACTTCATTATGGGCCATAGCAACTGCCCCATAAACAGATAGAGGAAGAACTGGCAGCTCTCCATCCTTTCACAAGAAACATACATAAGAAAACAAATGAGAACAGTATGATAAAAGTCTGCCAAGCCAGCTGCAAAATCATCCATAGAATAAAACAAAAACGTACCTGCACGCTTAATGATGTTTTGTAAAGGGGCTCAAATTGTCCAGAGGGCATTATTTCCAAGGGAACTCTGTAACCACTGTTCTTATCAAGTCCATTATCTGAGATAATAGCTTGGTTGATACAGCTGAGCTTTACGCCATTATATGCTCCATCCATCACCTGAAGGATATGTGACTGTGTGAGTGCAGTTTCCACTAGATTGTACAACTACAACCCAATAATCTAGACGTTTAAAACACCAACACTTAAACACAGGAAAAATACTACATTATATAACTTCAAATGCACAATTAAAACTACTCCATGGCCAAAAGAAGAACAACCCAAGTTCCAACGAGTAGACAAGTTCAGTCCATGAGAATTGCAATAACAGTTGCACTCCATAGCTGAAGGCCCAGACTTTCTTACTTTTATCTTCCCTTATTATAACTTCAGCTTTGCATTAAACCCTCATTCAAATCCATTTATTGCCATAGTTCTTCAGTTTGTTTCCCACCTAATTATTAAAGCTGACTCTTCCACATCATAAACAACTTTGTCTGTATTATGATATTATATTATATTTTGAACTGACAATCTGGGTATTCCAGTTAATAACCAATTCTACTTACATGGAATTGCTGATTAATCACTGCAAACACTAGAGTCTTAACAGGGGTTTAAGTATCTGGAAGCCACTCTCTTCTCTATTTTAAGTTTTGAACTACCAAACCAAAAGGCCAAAACTAAATATAAAATTTAAGACCTTGAGAAACTCTTAAGTATTTTCTTAAGAAAAGAAAACTAGTTGACTGCATAATTTACAATGATAGCATGAAAAGTTCCAGAGAAACAAAAAGTGAAAATTGAACGTCACGGATTTAGTTCACTCAGAACTTGCGAAAGCTGACAGAACGTGGATGAACCATCAGAAGTTATGAAAATAAAGAGTGGTATACATAAAGGTTATTGGCAACGAATAGCTATATGCAAAATTCACAAGGCTGAAGTACTGTTTAACTACCTTACCAGTTTTGCGAAATTCCCTGCAGTTAACGGAGCTGAGTATCCATCTAAAACAACCTGAAAACAACGGTTAACTATCAGTTAATATTTATATACCACCTACCAAAGTTATATATCCATGCAGGCATGCACCATTGACCCAGCTGCAATTTTGCAGTATGTACATTCTTTAAAATGGACCCATTTTTACTTCTTATCGATCCTATAAGAAACCTGAGGCCCACCAAATTAACAGCCAATGGCTAATCATAAAGGAAAACTTACGGAGTGAATTATACCTGAATGGTGGCAGTTTTTCTCTGTTCACCACTGACTGGAGAAAATGTTGAACCGTCTACTTTCTCAATGGTGAACTCAACAGTTCCTCTCCCTGAAAGCCTACCAAAAAAATTGAAAAGATATTGATTTCCCCTCTCAATGGTGAACTCATCAGTTCTGAGTGTGTAATTTTCCCAAAGAATTGAGCTACAAATGTTAACCTTAAATCAAATTTTATGTTAGTCTCATGTTAAATGGTGACAGTATGTTCAAGATAGAAGGGGGGAAATATCAAGTATCTATTACAGGGATCTGTATACTATATCAACATAGTGACTTTTGAAAGGATTCACTAACCGTGGATATTGCATGTATTGCTCTGGCAACAGAAAAGATAATCCTGGTGCCTGTTGCAACAATATCAAGCTCAGAATTTGGACATGCTAATAATATTGTATTGTTGAATAAAATTTCAGTCACGTTCTTAAGAAGAAAAAAACTACTGATTTCAAGATGCTATCATATTCTCTTTTGCAGTTACCTGTAATAACTCTAGCTCTGCTACAGTATCCAGTGTAGATGCAAGGCTCACAGATACTTTATCTGCATCCTGTTCCTTTATAGATTGAAGAAGAGCTTGCAACCCACCCTGCAAAATATTGACAATCTGACATCATTCTGGTAGCTTGTACAATAAATCATAACTACCAATTTCACATGATGTATGAATTATTTAACATTGTAGAAGATTTCATCATACAAAAAGCAGAACATAATGAACTGAAATGAGTAGAAATAGCCAAATTCCACATTCTAGTTTCTTCACTGAATCCCTTTTCTTGCATCCAGCAACCTTTGGATACAGGTAAATGGAATATTGGTGTATTAGCTCTATATGAGAAACGTGAACAATGGGAAAATGTCCTCATTTCCGAATATAAGAACTATAATCACAATCATAATCTCAAAGTTAACTCAACTGAAATCATCATAAATATGATCAATTTTATTTAAATGTGAACGCTCTCATTAGTCCTTTTTTGTGGTTTTTGTTTTTGTTTGGGAGGGGAGGGGAGTTAGCACATGAATGCCGGTAATTAAAATGCCTAGAATTTTATCCAGATATTAATACAAACACTCATATACTCCAGGTGTGTTTTTCTAAAATACCTTTCCATCTATTAGGGATGCATGAACTAAAGAGCCCCTTTCCTTCAGTTCTGCTGGTATACTTGCCAATATAGAATCCTTTTCATCTACTGCTATCTGAAGTAAGAAAGTAATTATCAACATTAGAAGTCATCATGCGAACATTATACAACAATAGGTTACTGTCAGACAAAATATAACGTGAAAGATGTAGGAAGATACTGTGATGAGATGCAACAAATAATACCCGCTCCTCATGCAAATTCCCAAGTGTTAAAAGTACATAAATTATATACACCAAGGTTTCTATCAACAACAAAAAAAACAATACAACAAGGCTTCACAGATGTGATGGCACAGGAAATAGTTATAAAGCAAAAATTGCAAACAGATAACCTGATGGGGGCTGTAAAAACCACCAGCTTCAATATAATGCATTTCCAACATTTCAAAAATTCAACCTATTCATCCTTCAATAAAATCCCCCAGGATCGAATGACGTATCTGTGAACTTCTTCTAGAGATGGAATAACACCTAATGATGCTTTTCAATCCCATATAAATACACAACAAAGAAAAAGGAAACAAAATAATGAAATTTTGAATACCTTCAAAGCTTTTTTCACATTCCCCTCCATTGTTCCATAAGGTTTTCTCTGTGGAATCCTCAACAAGTAGGAAATATCTTCGAGAGTGTCCTAATAAAAGATGGCAAAACAATGGGCACCGATGATCAATAAATATTGAAGAGAGCACAGAAATAAGTGTACTGAGTTAATAGTGATAACATGCAAATAATTAGATAGTTTAAATAATATGTAGGTCCCTGAACTATTTTAGAATTTTTAAAAAGGTTCCTACACTTTGAAAGTTTGTAACTAGGTCCTTGAAAATAAAAAAATTGTAATTGGATCCCTCATACACTTTTTCGTTAGGGTTTCTTTAAGTATCTGTTAAGTGATCCATCCACTGATCATTTGTGGGTCCCTAAACTTTTTGGAAAAATTCAAATTGGTCTCTATACTTTTTAGGATAATTCAAATAGGTCCTTGTACTTTTTGGAACATTAATGAAATAGTTTAAGGGCCTAGAGATTAAGAAAGGTAATTATAACATGTAAATAGTGTAATGAATGGTTAAAATGTTGAAGTTACCTGGATAGCCTTCATGTTAGGGTTTGCAGGGATGGCTTTTCTGAGAGCAACTTCACCTGTTCTGGGAACCTTAGTATCTGGAGAGTACAGAACTGCCCTCGCAGCTGGAAGAGATATATAACCTGATGATCCTCCAACCAAAGGAAGCAAAAATGTAATCTGAACGGAGACAAGTACCATCGGAATTAAACTCTTCAATTGCTTCATTCTCGGTTCAATAATAGCTTTTGAAATGTGTACCACTTCATGAAGCTGCTGCAATCACCGAAACATTTTAAGGAATAAGAATGTTAAATTGTGATTATATATAGTGAACATTTTATTTGTGAAGTAGTAGAATGCAGGTGTGTGTAAGTGTAACCTTTTTTGAGAAGCAAGTGATTCTAGAAGGGGGTGGTGGTAGGTGGTTTTGGAAGTTGGAACGATAGAAGGAAGAAGGATTGCGAGTGATGAAGGAGGAGGAAGAAGAAGAGAGAGGGAACGCCATTGAAGTTGTGAAGGGAATGTCGTTTTGCTTGCGCGCCTAATCCTCTCCTTGTGGCTGTGGACGCGTAATGACATCGATGCCCTCCGTTTCACAAGATGGGAAAAATTAAATCCGAAAAAAGGTCCCACCGAGATTTGAACTCGGGTTACTGGATTCAGAGTCCAATGTCCTGACCACTAGACCATGGGACCAATTTGTTATGCTTTCTCAACAGTAAACATAAATATTAGTTTCATTCAATTTTAAAGAATTAGGTCAACAATGTCGCTATATGCTACGAATACTTTTTTTCGTATGTCTTGTACAAATAACGTGATTGGTGGTTCATTACAAAGGAAAATGATTTATTGGAGTGCTGGTTTTCGAATTCATTGGACGGACACCATACCACCTACCACCACCCCCTTCCAGAATCACTTGCTTCTCAAAAAGGTTAGACTTACACACACCTGCATTCTAGTACTTCACAAATAAAATGTTCACTATATATAATCACAATTTAACATTCTTATTCCTTAAACAATGTTTGGGTGATTGCAGCAGCTTCATGAAGTGGTACACATTTCAAAAGCTATAATTCATACAAACCATCATTTACTTAAAACAATATTAGAACCTAATATTATTTTTATTAATCCTTTATGCTTCGTTCCATCCATTTTCATCAGTCCAAAGTTTTAGCTCTAATTTTATGGGTTACAAAACACACAGTCTTTAACTCTTGTTAACTTCGTGGACCTTGGGATTTAACCCGCCATTAATTAGGTATAAATAAGGTTGTACTGTCTCTGGCCATCAAATGACTGTGTGCTTGTCAAAGTCTAAAAAGAGCACACGGTGGCGAGGAAATACGTACAATATATTTTAAGTTGACTGTGTCTTATAATATGATCAAGTTCATTCCAGGGAAGATATTAATGATGAAAATAACAAGAAGGATGTGCAGATGACATGATCGTGCATATAACAAAGAGTCAAATATATATTCAAGTTGTAGTGCCATTATAAAAAAACACGAACTGTTTTTAAGAACAAGAAAGAGAAAAAAACAACAGCAAGGAGAGGATAAGAGTGGAAACGTGCATCACGTATGGTAACCCATAGCTCTATGAATGCAACCTAAATGAAGAATAAGACCTAACATTGACGACCACGTGTATTATAAAATAAAGTGATTTTTGAGAAATTGAACTTTCCTACTCCTTAAATTTTGTCCATAAATAATCCACAATTAAAATGATGACTTTGTCAATCGCTCAGCAAAATAAAATTATATAAATAGGATGTAGAAAAAACTAGCTATTATAGCATTGCTTCCAGCGTTTCTAGAACGTATACAGCTATTATTCCCTTTTTACTTTTTAGGGGAAGAATCCAATGTGTTTGGTCACAAAATCTGCTGATTCATATTGTTAACATAAAATAATGTCTTCTTGGCATTTGGTCACTGAATAATCCAAGTTATGTTATAATTCCTCTCCCTCCTTTCTTTCTATATCTATTATCTTTATTCCATATTCGCGCGCGCGCACACAATTATATCCTCAATTTTAATATAATATGGCAGCAGGTAGTTGAAAAGTTAGCTAATTACTGAAGTGCATACAACTTTGTAGAACAAAAAAAGAGACAGATGGTGAACCGGATTGCCTCTACCAAAATTTTGCCTCACTGATGTACTTGCAGGAGAAAAATAGCCTCATAAATTTGAGGAGTCCCAACTAGCATAAACAGCAGCAATTAATTTTTCATGCAATGTGACACCAGAGCATGCAATTATGCCTCTGTCAAGACCTTCTAAGTACATTCCTTTTGAAAAGTCCAGAGGGCGGCCCCCAGCATCAGTTACCACACCACCAGCCTCTTCAACAATCACAACACCAGCTGCATGATCCCATATCTTCTCTTTGTACCCGGCCTTTGCGAATTTCATGAATATCTCAGCATCTCCCCGAGCTATTGCTGCATATTTTACCATGCTGTGTACACGCAAGGGCTGTTTTCTGTCCAAAGAGAAGAGCAGTTCCACTCAATCCAATGATGGTTTTCAAAAGAGGGGGCAAAAGAAGTGTCATAAACTTTTACCAAGTTTTGAAATAAAATGTAGGCAAGAAATATCAGAGAAGAGGAACTTCATTATTAAACCTTTTACAAGAACAATTTGGTCTAATATCAATGAATTCATGAAATGATATATTACCAAAACAGGCTATAATTTCCAGGCAAAGTAAGGTGCTGGTCCATGATTCCTTTCATTTATATCTTCGTTTATGGGCGCATTTAAGAATTGAACCGAAATCTCTATATATTAACTTATTCTCATCACCATTTTACAAACTCAGCTATAACTCTCCAATGTTTTGTTGTAATAGACATATAATATATCAAAGAGAAATCAATGCCTATGGTCAGTGGATATGCAAGTTGCCCAAAGAACTTTTTCTGTTTCAAGTTTTTCCCCCTTAATAATTGTACACATAAGAAACCCTACAGATTCAACTGGTAATATTTACAAACACACACAACCCCACACCAATGCACACACGCTAAACCTAAGGAGGGGGAAACCCACGTTGAGCTTTGCTCATATGTGGAAGGTGTAGGCAGGAATTGATCTCAAGACCTTACAATCAAGTGCAAAAGTCTTTACTAGCAGAGTTAGCTAGCACCCACTTTTTGTTTCTCATAATTCCCATTGAAGTACCAAGAACTAAAATGTCTCATATTTTCATACCATCTTCACTAATTCTAATATTATAGTAAAACTGACTAAGTTCTACTTTTCTAATGACCTTTTTGTTAGTCTAATAACGGTTTCTGTCATGGCACTTAAATCCTAATTCTTTTAACAACATCCTTATTTTCTAATGCAGTCTGCATTACTAATTACAAGGAAGTACTTTAAGCCAATTTGATGTGTGAAATATATCCAAATTTTATAAATAAAAAAGCAAATATCATACCTAAGTCCCACAGTGTGAGCAAGTCCAGCAGTGAAAGAATGGTTCGAGTTTGCCCTTTCCACTGGTTCACAAAGAGTCGCTAATGCTGGATCATCAATGGAAGAAACCTGAATAAGTCTAGCACAATTTGGCCACTCTAGCATCTTATCTCTAGAACTTAATGACTGCAACCATGCCTCACCACTGCCTCTCCTTGCATACAACACACATCCTTTCCCCCATTCATCAGGAGTTGCCAGAGATGATTGAGACATAGTTTGATGATACTGGTAATGATAATTTAGCCATTCTGTCTTCACTGGGTAGTTAGGGCACCCAAGAACTCCAAGAACAACTTTTCCATCTTCAATCAGAGCAAGAGCAACAGCATACTGATCCCCGCGTACAAATCCTAATGTGCCATCAACAGGGTCAAGTACCCAATGTCTTCCACCGGGGCCTCCAGTTGAGTTGCAGCGGCTAATGGCCTCAAGAACTTCTGAAGTCCCAAGAGTTGTCTCTGGACATTGAAGACCATACTTGGATGCAGATGCTAAGGACTCGTTGACAGTATTCACAACAGCCTCCAGTAAGCCTGCAGAATCATCCTTGGAGATAGTTTGTATATCTTCTTCAGCAACAATTGTCACATTTTGAACCCCAAAAATTTCCGATAGTAACCAACTAATAGTTGCTTGAACACTGAAGTCTTCTCATGCAGAGATATGAAATGAAATACCCAGTCAATTTACTTTGACCAACATTTGAAGCAAAAAAAAAAAAAAAAAATTGAGCATCAGACTTAAACATGCAACTAAGGAGAAAATGGTGCATACTAATAATAGAAATATAAATTGTAAAATATCCCCATTTCCAACATCAGACATTCAGATGGATTATTGTCGGTGCTAAATGAATATAACCAAGCTAGTTTGGTCTGAGTACAAACTTGTGAAAATTAATAATGTGTTCAAGGGAAAGAAAAGGAGAAAGGTGGTTTAGCTCTGTTTTGTATTTGTAAAAATGGGTACTTCCGTAGTTAGTTGGATTTTTAGACTTTCAGTAAATAACAAAAATAAAAAAGTCTCCACCTTTATTAAGTGAAGTCCCACAAAACAGATCTAACAATTTCTGGTAGTTCACAACTTAAAAATGACAAGTTGACAAGTGAACATTAATATGCGATATACTCGATCAAAGTAAAAGACTAAAAAGTAAAAACTGTAGATGTTGATCAAGCTAAATTTATAATGACGGAATGACCTAGAGAAGAAGAAACAAACCGTTGAAAGTTTCCAACCACAATGTAAATATGATTTCCACCATCTAGAAACTGAGCACCAAAAAAGAGACATGCACTTCCTAGGAATAGAATGGGACACCATGATTTTATATAAAACACCATGAATTGTGAACCACAGTCATCTTAATGCATCCAATGAATAAATATGATTTTATAATTAATTAGAAACGTTAGGTCTACAATGCAACCAGTACCATAGTTACCAGATTCTCTTAGTAAACCTGCAAACCGCATACCAGTTCCCGCACACCAAGTACCAATTCATGGTACTTCACAGTGTAAATAAAGTCTTACAATTATGGTAAGAAGTGAGAAACCTCATACTAGTACCGTGTATGTGTACTAGAGAGTACCACGAACCTGGTAAGTATCTTAACTTTGACCAGTACAATTATTTGTGTGACAGATTTTGAATTGCTGGATTGAATTTCTTTCACAGAAAAAAATTTCTCTGACATTGAGATTTATACCAATCATATAGATACTGGCAACTACTGGTTGCACAAGTCCAAAAATTGCATCATAGACTTAGCCTTTATAATAACACGCAAAGTTTTCCAAGACCAGATTTTTTTTTTTGGCGGGGTGATACAAAGTTTAATTTTTACTGTTATAATTCTGTCTCCATACGTGGTGAAAAAAAGAATATTCAATATTCCAGTCCAGATGGATGATTATAACCAAACTAAGATATTGCTTTCTTCTCCATTGAAATGTAAGAGTGGACCATGCAATGTAGTAAGTGGGTAATTACGCCAGCAACTTTTTTGCCAGGCCTGAATGCCTACGTCAATATACAAACAGCATATGCATTTCCAATCATTTCTGGTAATGAATATGAGTTCAAGGAAATCTAATCCCACAAAAACTGAAACACGCAAACTAACTGTAAAATTATATTAGATATGTTATATGTACAACAACATTAACATAATTTCAACCACTAACCTAGATGTATAACGTGTGTGTGTTCACTAGATTTATTCCTCAAACAAATGATGCCACTGCTTAAAATACAAGTTATGAAACAGCTGAAGTTACTCAATAGCTCCATGGAAAGGTTCACAAGCACTTTGAATTAAAGGAATGAGTACTCATTTCAAATGAACAATGCACTTTCCACTAGCAACTTGTTTTAAATTTTATGGTTCCTTACCATCCCAATAGACAAACAAGCGGTGAACACTAAATGCCAAAACGATAAAATCTATAAGACACATGGCAATGCAATTATGACAACATCATTTACAAAGGACAAAGATAGATGGAGAAATTCTATCATGATACAAGATCAAATGATCATATCAAATCATGGCCAAAAAATGAATGTATATCAGATTATCAACTTCAGATTTAATCTGGCACTTTAGTTTCACTAAGAAATAGAATACCAGAATACTTCACTGGATTCATTTCGGCCCATCATACACTTCCCTACTGGGGTAATGCAAAGAGAAGATTTTCCCAATCCCATATGAATCCTCAAGCTGCATTACCTATTGAAGATTTCAATTTCACTAAGGAATAGTTCAGTGTATTTGATCCAATCTGGTTCACCCTACACTTTACCATAGTGCTAAAAGAAAGATAAGATTTTGGCAACCACATTTGATTCAATTCCAGCTACCAAAAACCAAATCACTAATTTTCTTCTTCTTCTTCTTCCTAGCGATTATTAAGTACGTGATTCCAATGCAGACTTTCCCACACCCAAAGAACAAAAAGATAAAACCCAATAGCAAATTTGCAATTCACAATATCCCCAAAAAACAAAACGGGTACATGGGGATTCAAATTCAAATTGAATGCAAATAAATATATACATACCTGCAATAGTAACAGGAGAATCATCGTCCTTGGACACAACGTGATCATTGCTGGTTGCAAGGAGCCTCTCCTGCACCCTTTCACAGAGAGCACACGCCACGTGGACCACCCTCACCGCCACCTCCAATTCCCTTGCGTACTTGTCCTTCTCCTCCTCCATGCCCAAAACAATTCACCCTTCAGAATCAAACAATTCCCACGTACCCACTTCGTAAAAACACATCAAAAATGGGAAAAGGTTTCGGTTTTGCAAGGGACAATGGCATCATTCCCCCAAAGCAAAATCTGAAAGTGAAATATGGGGTTTTTCTTGCTCCGAGAAACAAGATGAAAAAAATAAAAATAATAAACCAAAGTGTTGTGTGGGGTAACTTGGGTTTTGTGTTGGGTAAAGGGTAAACAGTTTTTTTTTTTTTTTTTTGATGTACAAAGTGTAAACAATTTTGATATCAAAAGCTGAAGCTGTGCAGGATCAGTGGGGTCTCCATCACATTCGATTTGATCTTTGCTTCTTCACCACCACTAGATTCTGCCACGTCAGCACTGGGTCCCGGTTATGCTAATAGATCTTAGTCTAACATTCCTAATTAAAAGTTTTATATTGTTAATTAATAGTTAATAATTTAATTAAATATATAATCATCATGAAAAAATTCTTAGCTAATGCCTCCATGGCCATGCACATGTTCACGTTGCCGTTTACGTGATGGGATAAGATCAAAATAACCTTAAAGTTTAGATATAATTAACTAATTGTATGGTAAAAATTATATACAAGTATGAGATAAAGCTCATCTAACGTAAACATATCCCTAAAATTGACAAGTAAAAAAATATTCATCCTTAATTTGATAAAATATATAAAAATCTTAATTCATTTTATAAAATGAATGATCATTCTTATTGGTTTAATTTAGAAAAAGATTCACTTTAAACGATATTTTTCTATAAATATGAGATGATGTAATATGTATAAGTGTGTGGAAATAGATGTAATTATTACATCATATGGTGCTTTTTTGTTTTTTGATATATTTTATATATATATATATATATTTAAGATGATAAAAAGTAAATAAAAAAATAAAAATAAATATATATAATGTCATATATATTATTTAAATTTTGATGTTTAAATAATACATTCCATAATGATTAGTCATACAATGTCACAAGTTGTTATAGTGATTAGTCATTCTATGTATTACAATCTTTCTTTCTTTTTTTCGATAAATCAAATGTATTACAATCTACTCATGCCTGCGTCCTTGTTAGTTCTTATAGGAGTCAAGTCATCCATCTATAATAGGATTTCGCTTATCATACATTCACCTATAGAGTGACACTTTTTTTTTTACTTACTTAAAATTGTAACAAATGAAAGATTTAGTTATTAAAAAAGATATTCTTCCTATGTTTTCTTTTAGAGTTTGATTGTTATATACTGATAGTGTAAAGTTTTTTACACTATCAATATCAACTAATTAGAAATCATGGTATGTATGACTTTTAAGGTAGTTAGGATAAAAGTCAAATATTTTAGCTTACGTGATAATTTCTGATTAATTGACTATGTAAAAAATATTTACGGTGATAGTGCATACCAATTAAATCCTTTATTTTATTTTATTTTTTGTTGACAAAAGCAAACTTATGGCATTTCTTTCATAATAATGTTTGCAATACAAGTATGAGCAGAATAATAACAGCTGGGACAAGCACTGAAAATAGAAGCCCTAGCTAAAGCATGAGCCACTAGATTAGCTTGTCTCTTGATAAACTTCACTGAAAAGTTTGGAATACATTGAGTTACAATGGAGCCAAACTCGGTATGGTTCTCGGTTTGTTTGCTAAGCTCATCCACAACCGTTTTACTGTCAAAGATCACGTTGGTAGCACCTAGATCAATGACCCACTTCGAGCTTGAAGCAACCCAAAAGCCTCTCCTTCATGAGGTAAAAGAACTGGATATGACCAAGAAGTTCTAGCTTGAATGAAAGAACCCATATGATTCCTCAAGCACATGCCATAACTGGCCGGTTGATTTTGTGAAGTGAAGAAACCACCTGCATCCACATTACACTTCCAAGAACCCAAGCCAGGAGGAAACCATCTAGTACAAGAAATATTGACATGTGTTTTGTGAATTTGCTTGCTACATCTAGCTACCTGCCAATCAGACAACACCTCTTGAGCACGAATAATGACCTGCCTGGTTGGAGTATTTTTTCCATCCCAAAGAGCATCGTTCCGTTTTCTCTATAGACTCCATATAATCATTGCTAAGTCTTTGGCCAGTATCATTTAGCTAGCCTTCTACAGATTTGGAAAAATAATTCCCTAAAGCAGCTCACCTGATGGATAGCAAGCTCAATAAATCCTTTCTTTTATCTTAATTATTCGAATAATACTTTTCATTAAATTAAGAATTTAATTACTTACATTATCAGTGTAAACTTTTTTATACTGTCAACCAATCAGAAATTATGGAATATGTGACTTTTAAGATAGTCAGGATAAAAGTCAAACATTTTAACTTATATGTCAATTTTTAATTGGTTGACAGTGCATGTAAATTAAATCCTTAAATTAAACAAAAACTCTTACAAGATAAAAAAAAATATAAACCTTTATTATATTTATTTTTATATTATGGGAAGAGGGGGAAAAAACAGACAAAATAAGAAAGAATGGCAGGTGTATCTAGCTTAAGCTTGGTCCAGTTCATTTTAATATTTTCTCTACAAAACCATTTTAACAAGTGCCGATGAGACCACGTCTATTTATTTACACGTGAAGGTGCATCCTTCGCTTTTTGAGTTTTATTGTTTTTGACGTGTTAGAAGAAGAGATTGAAATTGACATATGAGTTTTATTTTGTGTTTGGCATATTTTATCGAATTTAATTGATAGATATTGTCAATGTAAAATTTTTTTACACAGATAACAAATTAGAAATTATCATATAAGGTAAAATGATTAACTCTTATCCTAATGACGACCTTAAAAGTCATATATATCATGATTTTTGATTGGTTGTCAGTGTAAATTTTTTTACACTAATAGTGTATAGCAATTAAACTCAATTTTATAAATAAAAGAGAACATCACATAAGATTTAAAAGTGAAATATTTTAGTTCTATTAAAAAAGGATAAAAAAAACCTGTACCAAAAAAAAAGGATAAAAAAACAGAAAATACAGAATGAAACATCTTATTCTATCTTATTTTGTATACACATCAAACACTATATACTTTAATAAATCAAGTTAAGCAGCATTATTGTTGTTATTATTATCATGATAATCATCGTTTTGATTAGGTTGCGGGTAGAATAATTAGTACGCATATAGATAAATCTATCCTTTTGGTTTAACTAAAAGTAATTTATCCATGTTGAAATTAAGAAATTCAGAAATATAATCCTTACAAAACTAACCCTAAATAATTGGTAATTCTTCATTTTCTATCAAGACATTACCAAACAATACTAAGCATTTTAGATATTTGTTTGATTTTCAAACTGAATTCTTAATTTTAAGATATGTTGAACATCAAAATATGGATACCATACAGTGTTTCCATACTTTTTTAATATATTTTTGAAATTAATATATATCCAATCCAAAGAAGATAAAAAATAAGAGTTTATTGTTATGCACTGACAGTGTAAAGCATTTTTACATAGACAATCAATCACCAATCATGGTATGGATGAATTTTAAGATAGTTAGGATAAAAGTCAATTTTTTTATTGATGTGATAACTTATGATTGGATGTCTGTGTAAAATACTTTACACTGTCAGTATATAACAATTAAACTCAAAAAATAAATGAGAGATAAAAATAAGTATATACAATTTCAAATATGATGTTCAAATAATAAAACTCTAATTCATATGATTTTTTATATCAAATATTATTATCAAGTCTGCATATATAATAAATCTTTTATGTAGGGAAACTAAACTAACTCTCAAAAAAATTTAACTATTAACTTAATAAATGGTGTGAAATTACAATTTCCTTGATTATCCTGTTGTCTAGGGATGGATGCACTTTAATGGGTGTGGGAGCACAAGGCAATTATTTTTAAATTAGTATAACTAGTTATTTTTATTTTGTCCCCATAAAAATTTTAGATGTTTCTTTCACCTGTCAAATCATCACTTATCTTTCAGTAAGAGCGAAAATTACTCTTGTAATTTCCTCTCCTTTCCTCAGTTTTAAATTTTTTTTCATTTCCCACCGTCTCGTGAATGTAGGTTTCACATTGTAATCGAATCACGTTATATCTTGTATATTGTATATTACGTATCGTTTATGCATATATACTTATAATATTTTTTAATAAAAAAAATTTATAAACTAACTTTTACTTCCACTAACCAAATTTCTGGAACGGTCACTATACCATCACCATTCATGTATACTGTTTTTCATAGATGGTAATTGAGTGATTTGTGAATATCCACTTGATGATAGAAAGGAGAGCATTAATATTTCACATAAAATGGAGGCATCAATGTGTTTCAAATGGAAAGAGTTTAGATTTCTTAAATATGTAGTTCTAAAATATTTGATCTTAAAATATATTTGTATGGTAACAAAAATTGACATTTAAATTTTATTTTGAGTAATTAGTCTTTCTCGATATTATGATTAAAAAAAAGATAACATCGAACAGAAGTTTATACATGTGACTATGACTCCTTTGGTCGAAATCCATTGGCAAGGTTCATTATCAAATTAATAGGGTGGGAAATTGTAGCTAGAGAACAAATCATGTGGCAGAGGGGGAGAATGTTTCAATTGTCAATAAAAACTTCAAATCGGTGGGAAAGTTTGAAAATTGTGACATAACTTTTGGTTTATGAAATGTTTTATTATTAGCTAAATTATATTTTCGGGAATTTCATTCCCAGGAATATTTCTTTCCTACATTCACACATGAGAATAGAATTTTTAATTCTCATTCACTAATTTTATTCTCGAACATCTTTTATGTCCGTGAATAATTTTTTTAAACTTGTATCAAATATGAAAAAAATTTATTCCCATTACCACATTCCGGAGAATATTAAAATATAATTTGTTTCAAATGCTATCTAAAAATTGTGTGCATGATTTTGTCATCACCATAGTATGTGCCTTGCTAAATACAAGAGTTGATGTTGTTATCACCGTTATATTTGTAGATTGTATCTAAACGCATTCATTTTTTTCTTGTGATGTATTTTTAAAATTCATACATATAAAAAAAAAAAGTAAGTAAAATATAAAAATAAAAGTATATACATGACATTATTCCTACATGGGCCAAATGATTCCTCGACCCTTAGAAGCCCGACCCCTTTCTCAGCTAGGCTAGGCCAAGAAACATTCAAAGGCTCGATCTCCTCGACTCAAAAGACAATTCAACCAGAGCCATAACAAACGAGATACTTAGCTTAAGGCCTCGCCTAATCATTATATTACATCAGAAATGACCTTTAATAGCGTTGTTAACGCTATATATCTTTGTGCTATTAAAAGATGAAACCAAAGATAATGTTTTTGAAATGCTATTGTAGGGATACGTACGCTAACGTTTTTTCGAAGAAGTGCTATCAAAGATATCCCCTTTAACAACGCTTTATTGAGGCAACGCTATCTTTTCCACATTTTTTTAAAAACAATATCATAATTTCCTGTATTCAATGTTCAAATGTAACAACCTCGATATTTTTAATTAATCAGTAATTAAGTAATTTCATTTTATTGGAGGGTCTAGAAACTTTAATAAATTATTCTGAGGCCATAGTCACGCACTACGTCATCGTAGGAGGCTATGGTTAAGTTTTGGGCCGAAAACTCGAACCGAGCTCGATCTATATTTTTTCGGATGATAGTGTTTTTCTACTATCATGACCTCCTTTTGACTAACAGTCAGAACCATTAGTATTAAAATTCAATCCTCTACCTTTTTGCTAAAATGTGTCCTGACGTCCAAAAATATAAATAATATTTTATATTCGGACCGAAAACCGATCTGGTAGACGATTCGAGTTGTCTTAGGATTTTTCGAGAACCTTGAGCCAATAATTTTCATACCAGGGCTATGTTAAATTATTTGGGGACTCCTATCAGTGTCATGAGGATTTTTCAAAATGTCGGGATATTAATTGACCAAATTGTCCTTGATTAGTTTTTACTAATTACCTTTTACCTTCTTTTTTTTTTACTAAGACTTAACTCCTAAGTCTTCTAAATATCCATTATTCACCCTTATTCCCTCCTCACTCTCTCATTCTTCGAGCACACAGCAGCCCAGCAGCCCCATTGTCTTCCCTTTTCTCTTCTTTCTCTCTTTTCTTCAATTTCTCACCATTGAAGCTCATTTTTGGAGCTTTAAACCTTGAGATTTTGTGAAGCAATCTTCACCAAATTTGAAGGAGATCATCATAGGAGGTAGCTTGTCATCTCTATCTCTTTCAATCTCTCATTTTTATTCTCTAATTTCCATGATCTTAAATGTTAGGGTTTTTACCCCTAAATCTTCAAAAATCCATGATAAATTGTAGGAAAGTCATTTTGATACCAAACCAATTTCTAAGGCCTAGGTTCATGACACACTTGCATGATCCCAGAGATTAGAGCCAAGAAATCTCTCTAGCTATTTTTTTGAGAGAGAGGCCGAAACCCCCTATTGTGTAGGGTAGGGTTTTTGGTTGGTTTTTAAGGTTTTGACTTGATATCTAGGGTTATCACATTTAGTTAGGGTGTTATCCAAGAAATGAGGATTTTTGGAGCTCCCTAGATATTTTTCATGTTTTTCATTCAATAGGGCCGAACCCTAGGGTTAATGCAGTAGAAGAATCTTTATTTTTGAGCTAATGCCTTCATTGATTATGTTTAGGGATACCTGAGGATCATTGATCCAAGAGTTAGGAATTTTTAGACATCCCTAGCCTAATTAATTAAATAGGGGCAGTAGCTAATCTTAAGGAATTTGAGAGTTTTTGATTTAACTGTATTGATTTTATGGTTGTGTTTTGTTGTATAGAATCGGATAGGATTCAAACATCCGACAGCGCACCCGACTGACAGCTGCGGAGTCATAGCCGGAGCTGCGCGAGGAAATCACTAAGGTGGGGAGAAAGAACTAATATCGTTGGGAAGGCAAGATTAGTATAGCGTATATATATCTGTGTAGAGAAACCCTAAAACCCTACTAAAGGTTGAGCCCTGGATAAAGTGCCTAGACCCTAAGTGCAGGTACTTTTGGGCTATCACCGCTAAGTCGATATTATGAATGATGAGACTGATTGAGGTTGATTGTGTTGAATTATTTAATTGATTACCTGTTGATTTTATTTTGAACTATTGTCTGAATTTATGATGATAACTGTACTAGAAAGATCTTCTGTTGCGATGTTTATTGTGATTGGTTGGTTGAGTGTTGATGAGAGTATGGTGAGTGTTGATGTTGTTCGGGTTGATATCGTTGTGGTCCCGACCGTGGAGCTGTGGCTCGTAGACGCAAAGCGTCGTAATGCTGATGCTGATGCTGATGTGATATTGATGTTGATGATTGATGTTGATGTTGGCGTAATGCGATGTGTCGTGGTCGTGGACGAGTGTTTAGGCGTGAGGTTTCGATATCAACCTGCGATGGATGTTTGTTGCATTTTCATATCATTTCATACCACAGCATTTGGTCCCAAAGGGGGATGTCCAATTGGGGACGTTACGTAAAATTCCGAGGCGGGATATGATGTGATGTGATGTGATGTAATCCCGACGGGGATGTCCAATTGGGAAAGTGATGTATCGGCCGACATGCATATAGGGAAGACAACATATATATAGGGACTAGTATCCCTCTTATAGGTTTATTCGAGAGAACGACGTTTGAGATGATTGTGATGGGTGACTTAAGAGATGGATGAGGTTGTGTTATATATGTTATCCGTGTTATGTGTTCTACATATATATGCTGTACTGATGCCCCTCTCCAATATTGATGAATTATGTTTCTTATCTCCCTTCATTTTCTATATGTGTTACTTTATTTAATGGGAAGATCCCGAAGAGGAACCAGCTGCAGAGGAACTGGACGGCATTCCGTACGAGCCCGACGCCGGAGGACGGGCCACGGACCCTAGCCTCGAGAGGTTGAGCAGTGATCGTGATTAGCCGGAGAGCTATCTCTCGGCCTATCTTTCGTACTTTTATTTTGGTTTGTAATAATATACTCGTATGTATTACTTTATTAATGTAGCCCTACTAATGGGGCAACCGATGTATGGGATATATTTATTTATATTTGAAGCTGTGTACTCTGAGGCGTAGCGTGCCGTAAATCGTTTTGCTTCCGTGCTAAATTTTTCGCTTTGCTTCGTTTTAATAAGGCGCGCTAACATTTATTATGCGATTAAGATTAGTTAATATCTTAGGTTCTACTTATGGGACGGCGGGTCGTCTCATTCAAACATGCAGACTTAGAAGGAAATTTAAAGTAAGAAAATGATATTCAACACAGAATACAATCATTTGTTTTGGCAAGATTGTGATTCGAAAACTAAAAAGGAAAAGATTCCTATTTACCTTCTTAAAATAGAGACATAGAAATGAAAAGGAATTGCGACATTCCCTCTAAGAAACCTCATACTTTGTGTCTCTGAAATTGCAACCTAAAAAGTAAATTCCATCAGTAACACAATTTGGGAATATAGGGGTGGATATAAATCACGATATTCCCTTTAGAAACCCCAAACTTTACTTCACTAAAAAGGAAATTTCATCGGTATTACGATTTTGAAACTAAAAATGAAAGAACTCATATTTACCTTCTTCAAACGAAACATAGAAATGGAAATAAATCACGATATTCCTCTTAGAAAACCCCCAAACTTTGCATCTCTAGGTTTGGCAACTAAAAAAGAAATTTTATCAGTATCACGATTTGGAAACGAAAAAGGAAAAGATTCATACTTACCTTCTTCAAACGGAGACATAAGAATTGAAATAAATTGAGACGGTCCTCTTAGAAACCATGAACTTTACGGTGTGGATTTGTAAATTAAAAAGAAAATTTCACCAATATCACGAATTTGAAACTAAAAAGGAAAGTACTCATACTTATCTTTTTCAAATGAAGACATAGGAATGAAAATAAATCGCGATATTTCTCTTAGAAACCTCAAACTTTGCATCCCTGGATTTGGAAACTAAAAAAGAAATTCCATCAGTATCACGATTTAGAAACGAAAAAGGAAAGGATTCATACTTACCTTCTTCAAACGTAGATATAGGAATGAAAATAAATCGTGACATTCCACTTCGAAACCTCAGACTTTATGATTTGGATTTGGAAGCTAAAAAGAAATTTCATTAGTATCACAATTTGGAAACAAAAAAGGAAAGAATTCATACTTACATTCTTTAAACGAACACATAAGAATAAAAAGGAATCGCGACATTCTTCTTAGAAAGGAGTCAAAGGATGCAATTGAGTCCTATAAAAACCCTAGCAGAAAACACGGCAGGGGGACTACGAACATAAATGGATACACTATCTAGGTGTGTGCATTTTTTTTAAAAAGAAGAGGGAAAAGATAGTGATTCTTTGAGGAAATGTTATTAAAGATATCGATCCCTTTTTATAGTGCTTCATTGAAGAAATACTATTAAAGTTGGAGCGCATTTTAAAAAAATAGGGAAATATATTTCTTCCTTGAGAAAACGTTATTAAATGTCTATATTTTAATAGCACTTATTTTTTGAAGCACTGTAAAAGATGGAACACATTTTTTTAGAGAAAAAAAAGCATGGGGGTAAAAATAGCATTACATTGGGGAAACACTATTAAAGGTATATATTTTAATAGTGTTTCCTTGGGGAAGCACCATTAAACACCTCTGTGCATTTTTTTAAAGTGTCTCCTTCCGAAACAGCTATTAAGTGTGCGCTATTAAAAGTCTATTCTAACGTAGTGTTACGATCGAAGAGAATCATGATCCTCGGCAATAATAGTCTTGAAGAAGGTTGTTACAAAGGAGACCTATATAAAGAAGACTCGGGACAAATGAGAAGGCAAGCAATTATCAGAAACGACACCCAAGTCATGAGAGTTGTCTAGTTCTCTCGTAACATCCAAATCTTATTTGAAACATATGTCAAATATGATGTTCAAAAATTGATATTCAAATAATGGAACTCATGTATTAAGTATTATCTGCCATAATCTAAGGCATCTTTGGCTTGCTTGATACAACTTAATACATGATTTTCATTGTTTGAACATCAAATCTTGAATATCGTATTTAACATCATATACTTTTATCTATATCATTGACTTACTTTTTATTTCTTTATATGCACAATTCAAAAATACATTTCATAATCAAATGGATACGGTATAATGTCCCCCTATATGTTCATGAAATCTTTTCCTATAAATTGTGCATATCAAAATAATTACACTCCCTCTTTTGTGTTGACATATTTTTTTCTTTTTGAGAATATTAATAATATACTATTTTAACACTCTCTTCGATACATTTGGATGGATTTGAATTCACTTTATAAATTCAATCTCTATTATGAGTGTATTTGAGAAAGCTGAAAAAAATAGATTATATTGATAATCGATTATTGCAATAATCAATTATAATCAGAATCTGTTTTTGTTTGTATATATTTGTTGAAAAACGATTTCAAGATAATCTATTTCCTTTGAGTGGTGAAAAAAAATCATTTTTATATAGTAAATTACAAAAAGAGTATGAAGTTATTTGTATAATTGAATAATATTTGTGTGAAAGTTAATTTTGTAAGGATAATCAAAAAAGAATTTTGATAATAAAAAATAATCAAATCACAATAATCTTAAGTTAAAATAAATTTAATGACATAAACGAATTTTTTTTTCAAAATTTTTTTTTTTATAAATTTAAATAAAATAATAAATAAGTTAAATTATTTTAAAAATAATTTTTTAGAGATAAAACAGAGGAAATCTAAAAATTAAAGTTGTCTCAACCTTGTTTTTAGTGCATCCAAATGAATTACAGCCAATAATAATATAATAATAATAATAACAAAATGTGTGTGTAAAAGAGTTTGCCGGTCGGTTGCTCTTTTCTTCTTAGTTATTATTACTTCCAATCTCTCATCCAACAACTTGGTACCTTTTCATTTACCAAAAAATATCTTAACTTACACGTGGCAACCATAAACGCAATCACCATGACTGAGTCGGGCAGGTCAGGTCTCCCGCGCCAATAACATGATGAAAATAACGAGGTAACCCACTGATCACCCAACACGTGTCCAATCCAATCAGTTCGACCACAACACGCGTCATTCACCAACTGTCCATAGCCAACCCAAACAGTTCGACCTTTAAATAACCTCACTTCCTTCAGTTCTCAATGTGAATCCTTCCCCTGCGTAACAGGACAAAAAAAATTCCAAATCAAAAGCCAACCTTGAAAAACGAAAAAGATCTTCGGAACAACGTTGGAGATTTGTTGAGGATATAATATCGATGGTTTGCTTCTGTTTTCTGGTGGATCAGAGAAGGAAGGTGAAGCGGTGCAAGCCGGTGGCAGGGTCATGCTCGCGGTGCGGCGGTGGTGCCAGCGTAGCGGACATGATTACACAAACAAGATTTTGTTATGTTCCTTTCTATCGGAAATCTTGGAAGGCTATTATGTGCACTTTCTGTGGAGCTATGCTCAAGTCTTATAGATGAGAAATACTCCTATTTGACAATTAGATCAAGCCTCGATATCATTGCAATCAATGTTATCCCTCTTCAGATTTATATATAGGATGTTCGATATACACGCATAGCTGGATTTGAGGTTGGTTTAAAAATTTGGGTAAACTGGTGGCCTGTTGTATTGTAAATATTAAAGCGAAAATATTGAAGTCTTCTAGTTTCTATGCATTTCTTGTGTCTCCTATTTTGGTTCCCTTTTTATATGAAAGCCTATAATTCTTCTTATCTATGTTTAGGATACTGTTCTGGAGGTGAAGATAGTTAAGCAATAGCAAGCTGCATAATAATGGTTTTATTTTTTGCTTCTAAGAAAATAAAGTTTTTTTTTTAATTGGTACTGCTAAACTCCAAAATATATTTAAGATTGTCGTTTGGAGATGATTTGTCGCGACTATACTTTATATCCTTATCATGTCAGCTTCATTCTTAGAAAGTGCTTACATAAGATTTTAATTAATCCGAGTCTTAACAACTTTTGTCGGTTCAATGTTCCAGGTTATTCTACGAAGGATTTGGCAATGAGTAGAGTTCTAAAAAAAAAAAAAAATGGGATTATCTATCCTTAAATTATTTAAAGAATTGATATTTTTATGTAATTAATCAAATCAATGGAGAATAATTTTTTACTTTCTTATTGTAGAGATTCACTCATTTTAGAGGAACTAAATCTTTGTACAAAGGTGAGAATGTAACTAAAATTTATTCATCTTGTTACAAATAATTGGATCCATTTGGAAAATGAAAAAGAAAATAGTAAATAATGAAGATTATTTCATAATATATATATATATATATATATATGTGTGCGCGCGCGCGCGTGGCGACGACCTATCAAGAGAGAAGTTGTTTTAGATGAGAGTGAGAGAAGTAAATTTAGATTATTAAATCATATATGGATGATCAAAATTAAAAATTAGTTAGTAATATGTGATCACTTAAAAAAGTCGCAAGACTTGATAGGTGAACATACACCTACTCAACTTGAACAAGACATCAAAGGTGTCCCGGATGTGTTTGGCAAACTTATTTGACTTGCTTTATAAAAGGTGTTCGAAAAGATACTATTCTTACTCGTCGTAGCAACCAAAAAAATCGTTAGAAGAATATAGGATATTGAAAAATATAATAAATATAGTCATGGTGTCAAAGAGATTCATGGGGAGAACTTATCATAGAGAACCCTATCGACATTTCTCATAAAAAGGGAGATACATGGCAGGGGAAATGACAAAAAGGCCATAATAAATTTGTTATGAGGAGTATTAGTAATAAACTCTAACACTATCTTCCAACACACTTTCTTATTGGTTGAAATCTATGTGGATCTCACTAATTCATGTGGGTCCCACTTGAATTTTGTAGGACCCACATGAATTTTAACCAATAGGAGTGAGTGTGTTGGAAAGAGAGTATTAGATAGCATATTCCTAGCATTTCTCATTTGTTATTAGATGACAACATGGAAGCTAAAATATCTATGATCCCTACCGTGGGCATCGGTTGGGTTGGAAAAACCACATTAGCCCAATGGTTATGCAATAAGGAGGATCTGAGGAAGAAGTTTGTTTTGAAAGTATTAATTTGTGTTTTTGAAGAATTTCTCATGTTATGATTACACATATTATAATAGATGAAGTTATGTTTAGATCTTGTGATATGAAGGATTTAAATTTACTTCAACTTGATTTGAAAGACAAGTTGATTATAATGGTTGGAATAATATGTAAAAACCTTCTCAATATGGGATGTAGGGAAGAAAAACTCTAATAACAACTCAAAGCAAAAAGGTTGCTTCTGCAGTCTAAACTTATTATCCCACCTTCTTAATGAGTTGTCTCGTGAGTATTATTGGTTTGTGTTTGCAAATCATGCTTGTTTTTCTAAATTTAACATGAATTCAACTCTAGAAAAGTTTGAAGAAATATTGTTAAAAAGTGTAAGGGATTACCCTTAGCTGCACAAAAACCTGGAGGCCTAATGCAAGTAAAACAAGATGTTAGGGACTGGTATACTATTGAATGGGGAAGGGATTTTTCTGTAAAAGAGAATATGATTGTTCCACTGTTGTTGATAAGTTATTGCCATCTCAAGTTGAAATAAATTAAAATCTTTCATATCACAAGATCTAGAAATAACTTCCTCTATTATAGTCTTTGTAATATTAACATGACAAACTCTTCAAAAGCACAAATTAATACTTTCAAATCAAACTTCTTCCTCAAATCCTCCTTATTGCACAACCATTGGGCTAAAGTGGTTTTTCCAACCACGTTCATGCCCACAGTAGGATCATATATATTTTAGTTGTCATGTTGTCATCTAATAACATTTTGGATATGATATTTTTGTCATTTTCCCTGTCATGTATCTCCCCTTTTATGAGAGATGTTGATGGAGTTCTCCATGACAAGTTCTCCCCAAGAATATCTTTGAGGCCGAGGATATATTTATGTTTTTCAATATCCTCTATTCGTCTAACGAATTCTTCCATTCTAGTTACCATCTCCCTATATTTGAAATTGAGGGAGCGAGGCAAAAGTTACTTACCTCCTTGTTATGAGTTGCAACTTTTGCAAAAACATGATCCAGTAAATCATCAACCATATAGATATCATCTTTGAGACTATCAAGACGGTTCTTCACATTTGTGTTATGCAAGCATGAATAGGTAGAGGTTCAACGTTAGTCACGGCAATCTTCAACCTTTCAAGCAACTATTGGTCAAGCTGCCGTAGATCAAATTAACAGCCTCAAGTGAAAGAATCCTGTCAAAAACAACATTGATAAAAACAGAGAGGAAAGGTGCACCCACAGTTGCTTTTGCCATGATATGAAAAAGAAAATGTGATGAGATTATAGGAGTGAAAATGGTTGTAAAGTATGCACAAAACTCGATTTGTGTATTAAAGTGTATCATACCCAAGTGGTTGGGCGTCTTTACTCTTGATGGAAGTATTATTTCTTGGGGATCAAAGAAACAAACATGTATTGCCGATTCCACCATGACAATGACCAAGGAAGCATAATGACCTAAAAAATTGCTTAATGAGATTTCTATATAGCCAAAAAATCAAGGGAACGTATCTTCAATCCTCCCACTAAAATTCGGAGTTTTCATCCTTCCTAATTTTTGGATCATAGATTTAATACTAAAAAAACGTAACAGTTGAGATTAGGAGAGATAAGAAACTTGGAATCGGGATAACAGGTTAGTGACAACGAAATTCCAACCACAGCCACTGCCACCGAAACTTTCTCCCCTGCCGCCGTCCGTCGTCACCAACGAAGATCGTTTCCTCCACCGCCAGTTGTAATCAATTTACCTTCTTCTTCTTTCTCCTACATCTCCCTTCTTCTCCACCGTTACGTGCTCCTCTGCAACCGTGAAAAACCTTCGTCGAGTAACCACCGGAAACACCTTCGCTCTATTCAACCCTCTAACATGCCAATAGAGATTTAATTCCAAAATAATATCCAAAAGAAAATATACCAGAAATTTTCAACAAAATCCCGAATAATAAAAACAAAAATATTCAAGACATACCCAGAATTGTACACCCCAAAAAAACAAGGAGTACAAAAGAACCGAAAACCTTGAATTTTCTGGGCTTCTTTCCGAATAATAGATTACAAATAAACTTTGGTAATCAATTAAAAATTTTGGTAATCGATTACAAAAAAAAGATTCAATGTGTGTAATCGATTACATACAACACAGACACACTAAAATGTTTGGAAAGTAATCGATTACACACAACACACATTAAAAAATAATCAATTGCAATTTTCAAGAGAATCAATTATTTGGTATAACTTCTTTTAAAAAAAAAAATATTCTGGTCAGTTTTACTTGACTGGATAACCGGTAAAAAAATGGGAGGATACATCATCCAACGTTTGAGTTGGAAGATGTTAGAATCGCCCCCAACTAAATCAATGGTCCAAAAACGTCTGAGGTTTGGTCCTCCTCCACACAGTGGAGGATTGAAGACAACGTCGTTGCAAATAGGTTGTAGGGCATCTCCAATCCATACAGCATTTGCATTTGGTAGAGACCATTCGGCCATTTCATTTGCTACACGATTTCCACTCCTCTTGAAATAAAACTCCAAAAGAAGATAGAAGCCCAATATAGGTGTCATTTTGTCCCCTCTGAATGACCCCAATAGTGTCCCTTCGGATATTACTTCAAAAAAAGCATCAATCAAGTAACAAAAAAAAAAAAATTACTTTTTACACCACTAAAATTTTTAATACATCACAATTTTTCTAAAACAAATTCAATATTCCCAGACTACCCATAACATCATGTAATCTATATCCTAAAAATAAAATGATTATTGGTATTCGTACGAACCGTAAAACTCCTCTTTCTCTCGTTTCAGCCTTTGTATTTTGAATACTTATCCAATTGATTCTCTTATTTTTATCTTTCTTCTCAATGTCAACAGAGAAACATGTGTACCATCTTCTCAAATTGATTCTTCTAAATTTTAATCTTTCTTCCCAACTTTCATTTTTTATGTTTACATCTACTATTCTCTGTTACTGCACTCCGCCCTCAGTTTGTTGTCGACCGCTAGAGCCACCCCACCTCAACCACCGCCGCACTGCCACCTGCTACGCCCTTCGCACCACCGCCCACCATTCCTTCCTCATTGTCATTGTCTGATCCTTGTGCACCACTGCCAACCACTCCCTCAACCCTCCACCATCCCCATGCTATTGACCTCTCCGCCGCACGGCCGCACCGCCACCTCTGTGTAGTGGCATCAACCTTCCTTCGATTTCAGCGTCCAACTCCCTCTCTGCGTCCACCCAAATCAAACATCGTTGTCGCCATTGCTACCCGCAGGATGTTATGGCAGAGATAGAAAATGGGTTTTGCTTTGTCAAACCATTATTCTTTTTTTCTTATAAATAATTTGTTATTAAAAAAAAAAACACAAACTCCACTGTTCATACCAATCCTCTTTTCGTACCAAATAGCATATCTGTTTTGGAAGCAATGGAAATCTATTTTTTGTAGCTATTAAAATAATCTATTTTCCTCTCCCACAAACCTTTTGAAGGAAGATGAAAATAGAGGGAGAATAATATAGAGAAAATAGGAGGAAGTTAAGAGATAGGGGTATTTTAGGAAAAATAAAATTTTAAAATAAGATTTGTGGTGTATTAAAAATTTTAGTGGGGTAAAATGCTTTACCAAAAAAAAAAAAGCATAACTGTGACCCTAATGAAGGCCCAACATTGCTGCATAAACCAACAGAGCTTGGGCTTGGATTAAAGGCAATGACCAATTCTCCTATGGGTTAAGGCCTAAGGGTAACTTTTCACAGGGTAAAACAGTTACTTATGAAATTAATTAAAATTAATTTATAATTAAAAGTAGATTAGTAATTATATTATCTTGAAAAAGGTTTGATATAATCCTTTTATGATATCTTAATATTTTTATTTTTTAAATATTTATACCTCACTGGATAAGAATTTTTCATGATATATTAGTATGTAGAACATTAATAAACAATCAAGTTAATAAAATACTAATTTATTATTAGAAAATTAAATAATTAAATAAAATTTGATTGCGGAAAAAACCTTTTGTTAGGGTAGTACGAGAATATGGATTTATTAGCTACTGCATTAAGGACATTAATCAAGAAATTAAATAGTAAAAAATTTATTAAAAATGATATATTTTATATATTAAAAATTTAAAAGTATTACTTTTAGTAAAATATTTTATTTTTTTGGATTCTATAACCAGAGTGTCTCTAGGATACTAGTTACTATTTGCCAAAAATTTAAGGATAAGTGGACACTATGTTTTCAAGTTTAATTAATAAAGATATACTTGAACATATTTCATTAATAGGAGACTTTGATAGAGTTCGAATGATTTTAAATCTAATACAATATTAATGCAAATTTTATATACAATTATTTAATATTAGTAGTATATTAGTAAAGAAATAAACTTTTAAATTTTGATCTACTGTAAAGTTTTTTACATTGTTAGCTAATTAATATCACCTAGCTTATGACTTTCAAAATAGTTTTTATAAGAGTCAAATATTTTTAATGATATGATGATACATGATTTGTCAGTGGCAAATCTAGAAACCTTGGTTAGTGGGACAATAAATAGTTAATAAATATTTTTACTAAAGGAAAGTAGTATAAATATGCATAAATGATTTAAAAATAATATTAAATACCCAAAATATAATGAGGTTCGGTTTAAACCTACAGCCACGAGTAAGAAATGATAAGCAATTCATTAAAAAAAAGATGAAAGATTACAAAATTAATTTTCGCTTTCGCCAAATACCTAATTACACTCATTGTCTCTCACACAAAATTCATTAAAAAAAAACACAAGATACCAAAACTCTTACAAATTATATATGTCGTCTACGAATTTTCATATTTTAAAAATGTTGTATGATTTTTTTTTTCATTTTCTTCACTGTATAAAATATATCTCTATGTATCATGTACGTAACCAAACAATCATCCAACCATTTATCTCTCATATTTTTTTGCATTCCATTCTTCACAAAATTCATTGCAGATAGACATCTTTCAACTATTGTAGTTGTCACGGGCAAAGTCAAAGCTAACTTCAGAAGTAAATATATCATTGGATACACAATATGCTTTTTGGTTTTCACCAACATTTCTGAAAGTATTTCTTTTCAATTTTTATATGAAGTAATTCTTAAATTCAATTAAAAAAAACTTAGTGGATGGGCTCCAACTAACAAATTTAAATAAATGATTATGATTTGATATGTGGGGGCAACAACTAAATTTTATGAGAGCAAAAAAATTACTCGATATATTAATTTAAATTTTTTGCCTTGTGGGGTCAATTTCCCTCGTACCCTACCTAACACATGCATCCGCCCATATATGTGGTTGGCAAGGGAGGAGTCAAAAATTTCATATGAGGGAATCAAGATCAGATATACATAACATAAAATAACAACAAAAAATTATCTTATAGAAGCAAACTTTATTAAACAAACTTGGTATATAATATAAATTACTCCGACAGATTTATAGTCAACTTAAGTACATTCCTAAAACCTTCACTTCTTTAATTAAGTCAAGTTTTTTAGGAATTTTTTTTATGATTTAATTGATATATATCGTCAATGTAAATATTTTTTATACTGACAACTTATTATATATTATCACATCATTAATAATATTTGACTTTTATTATAACTATCTTAAAAGTCATACATATAATAATTTATAATTAATTAATATAAAAAAATTGACACCGATAATATATCAAAATTCAATAGCTATGTAAAAAAAATGAAAACGTTGGAAGCAGTGTGACATCCCTTCGTCCCTTCCCTCCGCCCTTAGTTGTTGGTTGTGAGTGGAACACACTACTGGTATATTATAATTAAATTCAACTTTTAAATAGTAATTGTAATAGTTAAAGTTCTAAACAACTTGGTAGAGGCAGTAATTAGATGTTTATATTAAGAACAGTAAATAGTTGAATTGCCCAGGCATAGTATATGGCTCGAAATAGATAAGAAAGTTACTTAATTTTGAAGGATGTGAATTGAGAGTTGTTATTCTAATAGAATAAAATAAAGACAAATACTAACTAATGTCATAACTCATAAGAACATTAATTAAGGATTCAAAAATAAAAGTTTTGTATTAAAAATAATATATTAAATACATTAAACATTCAAAAATTATATTTCTCAATAAAAAAAATTTTAATTTTAAATTGCTTAAATAATACAGTTATGACACTTGTAACATCCCGATTTTTCGTGCTTTCTAAGGACGATAAACTCAATTAATGAGTTTATATTTTTATCTGTGTTTTAGAAAATGATTTTAGGAAAACTAAGATCATAGTCTTGTTTCATAAAATCATAGGAGCCTTCGGTTAAGTTTTGGGCCGAAAACTCAAACGAAAATCGATTTACGTTTTTCAGATGATAGTGTTTTCTACTATCACGACCTAATCTGGACTAGCGAACGAAACCATTAGTCTTAGAATATATTCCTCTATCTTTTTCCTAAAATGTGTCCTGACGTCCAAAATATAAATAATATTTTATATTCGGGCCGATAATCGATCGAGGAGACGATTCGAGCTGTCTTAGGGTTTTTCGAGACCCACGGTCAGATGTTTTTCATACCAAAATTGTATCAAGTTATTTGAGGAATTCATACGAGTGTCGGGACGATTCCAAATATCGGGATGTGAATTGACCAAATTGCCCTTGATTAATTTTATTACCAATTTACCTTTCCTATTATTAAACTAATAAACTCACAAATATCTAATAATCCCACCCTTATCTCTTCTCATTTTCGGTGGTCTCTCTCTCCTCAACTCACTTCATCTTCTTCTTTTCTCTTCCTTTCTCTTCTTTCTCTTTTCTTCTCAAAATCTCCATTTTTGGAGGTGGAAAGCTTGAGTTTTTGTGGAGCAATCTTCACCAAACTTGGAGTGGATCATCATAGGAGGTAGTAGTTCAACTCTATCTCTCTCAATCTCTCCTTTCTCTCCTCATATTTTCATGATCAAGGATGTTAGGGTTTTGTCCCTAAAATCTTTGAAAATCCATGAAAAATTGTAGGAAAATCGTATCTGTACCAAACCAGTTTCTATGGCCTAGGTTCATAACATACTTGTATGATCCAAGAGCTTAGAGCCAAGAAATCCCTCTAGCTATGTTTTCTAGATAGGGGCCGAAACCCCCTATGTGTGTAGGGTAGGGTTTTGGTTGGTTTTTGATAATTTGATCTGATATCTAGGGCTGTCACACTTAGTTAGGGTGTTATCCAGAAAATGAGAAATTTTGGAGCTCCCTAGCTATTTTTAGTGTAATAGGGCCGAACCCTAGGGGTGGTGCATTAGGAGAAATCTTTGTTTTGTAAGTTAATGCCGATATGTTTTACGTGTATGTAGTGATCGGCAGCGTGTTGGGACGAGAAACAAGTTGATCGGGTGTTCCGAGTTGAACGGGAAGCTACAAGAGGTAAGGGGATAAACCTGAGGAATTCCATTTCCGACAGCTATGTGCTGCATCGGTGTTTGTATTTGTATTGTATTGGAATAGTTTATATCTGATGTTAGTTGATTTCTTGATTGACTGCTGTTGATTGGGAATGTGCATTGATGTGCTGATGTCTTGATGTAACTGCTGATATAGTTGAATTCATGTTATACTTGCTGAATGGTTATATGGATGTATAGTGTGCCCTGCTGTGGGATTTAGGCATTAGAGGATCTAATTTTGATTAGGATCCGACATCGTGTAACTTAAAAGCTTTAAAAGTCTGAAATGTGTTTTGATAAGGAAAAGTGAAGTTTAAAAGCAAATAGGGCATTAGAAACCTTCAATATGTCTTAATTTGATAAGTAAACCCTTTTGAGTAATGTGGTTTCCGAAGTCATACTGAGTTTATTCAAGAAAAATGATTTTTGCAAGCTTTGTTTTAAGTTCGTATTTTACCAAAAAAAACAACGAAAGAAAAAGAAATGGTCTCTGGACCAAGTTTTGTTTTGAGTTACGAAGGTGGCACTGGGTTTGAGGGTGTCACAACACTGGTCAGCAAACCCTAAAATAAATGGGTATGAATAATTGGGGATGAGAGGTTGGTGTGGTGTGCAAGGCCACGTGCTACTATGCGGCGGTTATTTAAAAATGTCGTGCATTTAGGTACACACATTTAATTATGTCAAAGTTCAATCCAAGCGGTCCTCTGTCCTTCTCAGTTTCTCTCCCACCAAGTCATTTTGTCTTCATTTCCCATATCTGTTTGGAAATGGATAACACCGATAACACATTTTCAACCTGTACGACAAGAGGCTTTGGAAACGAGATGAGATCATCTTCATTTTTATAAAATAAAAGGCTATATTATTATAATTTTGAATGTATAAAAATATACATTTCTAAAATAAATATTTATTAGGCTTTTATATGATTTATATATTCAAAATTATAATAATAAAACTTTTCATTTCTTTTGAGAAATAAAAAAAAAACCTTACTCTTGAGAAGCCAATTGATTTGCACCCAGATTGAAGCCAAGAAAATGTGAATGTAGAGAATAATAACTCGTATATGTGGTATGTAGATGTAGGTACCTGGAAGGGTTGGCCTAAGGGGAGGCCACTAAAGCCCTTGCTTTAGGCCTCCATCCAAACAACTTATTTGTTGTATAAATGTTATACAAATGTTAGGCCTATTCTTTTTTTTCAATGCTTACATCCTAAAGGTTCTAGGCCATTGTTGAAAGGTCTATCTTTTCCACCGTTGCAGTCACAATGTATATGTTTGCTTAAGGCTTCATGTGACATTGGGCTGACCCTGATACCTGGTGGAAGAGAAAGGCGATCCAGGAGGCGATCAATGTGTGCAACCACTTAGGCTCCCTTTGGCAAGTTCAAAAAGTTAGTCTATAGCTTATTTGACTAGCTTATAGGTTCTGTTTGGCATGTCCAATAAATTAGCTTATAATTTATTTGATTAGCTTATAAGCTCGTTTAATTAAAGTAGATGTATGTGGTAAACAAGCTTATCTCATTAGATTATAGTTTTTTTCATAGCCTAATTTATTTAGCTTATGGATTATAGTTTATAGCTTATTAACTTTTCTCTAATTTTTACCTTATTAATTTAATGAAATTCACACATTATCATGTCTCTCATAAATATGTTCTTTTATATCATTTTACATTTATAGACTAGTTTGACCGTTAATTTTACCAAACACTTCAAATTCAGTAAGCTAGCTTTTCAGCTAACTTATCAGTCATAAGCTAGCTTATCATCTATTTTTGCCCAACAGAGCCATAAGTTTGTTTGACTGAAATAGAGGTGTTTGGTAAACAAGCTTATCTTATTAGCTTATAGCTTTTCTTCATAAGCTATTTTATTTAGCTTATAGCTTATTGATTTTTCTCTCATTTTTACCCTCATTCATTTAATGAAATTACCATTTTACTATGTTTGTTATAAATATGTCATTTTATGTCATTTTACATTTATAAACTAATTCAACAGCTAATTTTACCAAATATTTCAAATTCAATCAGCTAGCTTTTCAGCTATCAGCTATAACCTATCACCTAAAAATTAGTTTAGCATGTATAAGCTAATTTATCAATCATAAACTAGCTTATCAGTCATTCTTGCTAAATAGAGCCTTAATTGAAAATGGCAAGTAGTAATAGGCAACAAAAAATATATATGACAATGGCAGAATGCTAATGAATAATGGCACTAGTTAAAAAATCAAGAAAAACAATTTTTATGAGGGAAATGATATATTTATTATTCTGAGAAGTTATATGTTTACTTTTCCCATAAAATCTTACTTTTTATGCATTCCTTAAACCGTGTCGTAGGACACTGGTTAGAAAGATCCAAAAATATAAATGGAGAAGAGAGAATAAAGTGAAAAGTAATGGTATTAATTTTTGAGTGTAATTGTTATATATTGATAGTGTAAATTTTTTTACACTGTCAATCAATCACCAATCATGATATGGGTGACTTTTAAGGTAGTTACAATAAGTGTGACAAATCCATGGATGTGAGGGATAGAGGTCATAGGCATAAGCCAAAAAGAGAGCATACTCATGAGGTAGCATTATGTATTTGACAAAAGATGTTGAATGAATTACAAATGCTTTTATTTATAGAGAGCTTATTAATCTAACTACTTGCAACTAACTTCCTAACAAACTAACTAATCATATACTCTAATACCCTCCCGTAAGCTGACAATATTAACCATATGCAGCTTGAAGTGAAAAGAAAGAGAAATAAAATGCACAAGTGATGCACAAGTAAGCCTAAAAGGAATGCATCAGTTGAGTCCAAAAAAAAAAATCCATCACAAAAAAAAAAACAAGGCAATGAGGCCTAAGCCCAAAAATATGAAGCTGGTTGTTTAGCATTCCACGGGTTAGGGTTCCCAATTTCTCCTGTAATCCAAAAATGATAAGTGTCGCGCAGGTGAGGTAATTGGCTGGGAATGTTGGGACAATCAAGAACAACCGTAATGTTCCAAGGCACCCAAGGCAGACAAGAGGCCGGTGGAGAAGGTACCCGCAGTAGAGAAGAGGTCCACGGTTAGTAAGGAGGCCGTAACGACGGAACAAAGGTCAAAGACGCTGTCACAGGCAAGAAGAACGTGTTGTTCTGGTGACGGCGCACAGCGGAGTTGTAGATGGCGGTGAGAGTTCCCCTAGGATCGAAGATGGCGATACTGATGTCAGGGAGAGCGGAGAACCGACGCAGCTCTCGACGATGAACACGGTGGACGCGACCTCCCTTTCCAATGCCTCGTCAAGAGCGTCAACACCTCTTCTCGGCTCGCCGGTGGAGAACCAGGGTGGTGGCGGTGTTGCTTGAGACAATATCGAAGGAAGAAGTGCGGTATGACTGTGGGACCGCAGAGCATGGCAGGGAAGAGCATCATGAATCGCATGAAGGAGTTGTCCTTGGCGGTTGAGGAGAGAGATTTGAAAACCGAAATGAATCATCTGTGAAGGAGGATCCTGATGAGGTTCTTGAGAGTGAAGGAAAAGCATCTTGCAGTCTCCTTCATCATTCTCTTCGGCGACGAGCTCCTTCGAGACAGCGATCTTGGTTTCATCGGCGATGACCTCCTGCTATTTGGTTGTTCCTTCTTCAAACTCCACTTCTGGATCTATGGCAGTGGATTCTTCCTCCATTACTGCAGATTCGATTGATGGTTGTTGCGGTGGTGGAATCTCCGATGCTTGTTGCTCCTCCTCTGTGTCGCTGAGATCTTCAACTCTGTCTGAAGCATCTTCATCTTCATCACTATCTGAAGCATCATCGGAAGCAGCACGGTATCTCTCTGATACCATGTGACAAATCCATGGATGTGAGGGATAAAGGTCATAGGCATAAGCCAAAGAGAGAGCATACTCATGAGGTAACATTATGTATTTGATAAAAGATGTTGAATGAATTACAAATGCTCTTATTTATAGAGAGCTTATTGATCTAACTACCTGTAACTAACTTCCTAACAAACTAACTAATCATATACTCTAATAATAAGAGTCCCTTTTTATTGATGTGATAACTTATGATTGAATGTCTGTATAAAAAATTTTTACACTGTCAGCGTATATTAATTAAATTCTTAATTTTTATAAAAAAAGATATCGTGTCAACTTTAAATTATATGGTAAAATTTGAGTGATCGAGAATGAGTTGAGTAAAGAGAAGAAGAATTTTATCCCTTTCTCTATCTTTTCTTTGGTTACAATCACGGGTGGGAATAGGTTAGGCCGAGCTAGACTTTGACAAGTCTGAATCTGGCCTGTGTTCCAATCTCAAGGCCTGAACCTGGCCTATTAGCCTGATATAGACCAATTTTTAAGGCCTGCTTTGGCCTACTTCAAAGTCTGGCCTGGCCTGAAAGTCTATTTAAAAACTTATTTTTCAACAAAACCTTTAAATATGTCTCCACCTATAAATAGGTCATAGGTCTTCACTTGTAAATAGGCTTGTAAGCCTCTAATGTTAAAGAAGTTGGTAAGCCTATACTGATAAATAGGTCATTAGGCCTTCACAAATAAATATGCAAGTAGACTTCTATAGGCCAGTCCAGGCCTTAAATAGGCTAGGCCATAGGCCCCGACGAACGCCCTGACCTACTTTCATCCCTAGTTACAATCTCATACTTTGTTTTTACTACTGTCATATATGCAGCTTCCTTGATTTGTTTTTAACATTTTTACTATTTAGAGTATTTTTGGGAAAGCTGGACGATTTGACTTTGAGTTGTTTTGAATGAAAAAAGTTGTTTTTTAAATAATCTTTCTTGTTTGGCATTTTGCTTAAATTTATAAAAAAAAAAAAAAATTTGGGGGAAAAAACTATTTTATGCAATCTAATTTGTTTTAACTTCAGATTGTTGTGATTTGATTATTTTTCATTCTCAAAACTCTTTTTCCTATTTACCCCTACAAAACTAACTTCCAAATAAATATTATTAAATTATACGAATAACTTCATACATTTTTTCATAATTTACTATATAAAAGTAATTTTTTTACACCAGCCAAATGAAATAAATTATCTTAAATTGCTTTTCAGCAAAGATACCCAAACAAAAACAGATTCTGATTATAATCGATTATCACAATAATCGATTATACATATAATCGTTTATCAGCAAAAAAAAATTTTCCAGCTTTCTCAAACGCACCCTTAATTAACTCAACACAAATAATCTTTTTTAGTCTAGCACTGAAACTAAGAGTATGTTTGGAAAAAATGGATTAATTGAGTTTCAGCTGTTTTGGATGAAAAAAGTTGTTTTTGAAATAATCTTTCTTGTTTGGCACTTTGCTTCAATTTATAAAAAAAGCTTTTTTTAGGAAAAAAAGTTGTTTTATGCAATCTAATTTGTTTTAGCTTAAGATTGTTGTGATTTGATTATTTTTCATTCTCAAAACTTTTTTTCCTATTTACCCCTACAAAACTAGCTTCCAAATAAATATTACTAAATTATACAAATAACTTCATACCCTTTTTCGTAATTTACGATGGAAAAGTGATTTTTTTTGCATCACCCAAACGAAAATAATTATCTCAAATTCGCTTTTTAGAAAATATGCCCAAACAAAAATAGAGTCCGATTATAATCAATTATTACAATAATCGATTTTACATGTAATAGATTATTAGCACAATCTATTTTTTTCAGCTTTCCCAAACACACCCTAATATTTTCTATATCATCTTGGTTTCATTATAGTGATTTATCAATATGGGGACTGCTACGGTACCCCTGCTAATTTAAGGGTTTTGATACCTGGGAATGGGGTACCAATATTCAAAGGTGTTAATAGTTGCAAATATTTTTCCATCTTGCCTCTTATATCGAGAGATACAAGCTAATCTTCTTTTAGCTTTAGTAAGAATGTCTTCTTCTATTTCTTTAAGGGCCATATTTTCTTCATGTAATATTATCCCTTCAAAATATTTTTTCTTTTTCCTAAGATAATTCATTACTTCTCGATCTTCATACATAAGGATAACATTAAATCCTTCTATGAGTGTTATTATTTTTCCTTCAATACGTAGTCCTAGCTCTTCTATATATTCTATCATTTTCTTAATTGATTTTCTAATAGAATTAATTTATTTTCTCTCCAAAGTATACATTTTTCAATTAATTTTCTAACTTGTTCATCTATATAATCTTCTTCCTTAGTTTTTAACAAGGTAGACAGATATACATATTCATTTTTGAGTTGTAATTTTATTATTTGTATCCATTCTTTTATTTGGGTTTGATTCATGCTGTAAAATTTTCTAACTCGTTTTTTTATTCTTTTTAGCATTTTTAATTTATAATCTATTATACCTTCTATTATACACTCATCAATAAAATCTCCAGCTTCTTGTTGTTTCCACTATTCAATTTCTTTCCTAAGTTCTTTTATCCATTGTTTAAACATAGTAAATGTCTTCATGCTATTAATCTTTCAAGTCTCTTTTTGATCCATTTTCTAATTTTAAGTGATGATTTAGCATACTTTCTTTGAGCAAATATCTTGCAAAGTCATAGGTTCATTTTCTTGCCAATAGATTATCTTTTTACGATTATTGTGTAACCACTGTTTTAAAGTGATGTATATTATCATGCTATTATTGTCTCTAGTTTTTGTTTGAAAATCTGAATACGTGTTTCAACTCGTCTTATTTGATCTTTAATTGTAGGGTTAGGATTTTCTTTATCTAATTATTTTAAAGATTGATAATAATTTCTTAGCATTTTTATAGTTTTCTTTAAGTAGCTAGCTGTTTGCATTATCTAGCTCTGATACCAATTCGGGTCGGAGAGCGCCCACACGCTCGTGGCCCCAAAAGGTCCCTTAGAAACCATTTTACTAACAGTCCTCTCGGAACTGCAAACTCTCCGGTGACTAGCCGGGAGCCCCCATATGCCAAGAGCCAATGCTTTGCCACAGATCACACTGTGAGAATGCTTATTAAGGGTCGAAGTTTTTAGTCTTCGTCAATGATTCCTAATTCCGTTATTTCATTCCTTCGTGGATAATAAATTTTTCCAATATTTTCAAATAATTGAAGAACGTCTATTCTATCGTTATTTCTAAAAGTAATACTATGATGAGAATTTGTTAATGCGTAATTCACACAGTATGTTACCGAAAATATTTTATCTCCAGGTCTCATTAAGTTTATCCTTAAAAATTTGTGTTCTAGCGTTAATGATTGGTCTAATCTTTGTGTATTTAGAGGGATGCCTATATTAAGATGAATTTCAAACTTTAATTTTACATAAGCTAAGTTTCCTTCTATAACTCCTAATACTTTATCGCGTACATCCGTTATTCTTTCATCTTTTAAGATTAATTCTATTGGAGAGTCTATCCCTTCTTGGAATGTTGCTTTAATTAGGATCTGAACTGCGCCTATGTGAATATATCCTATTTTCCTTCTATGTGCTTCTATTTTTAAATTTTGTCTTAGTTCTGAAATCTTTTTTCGATTTAATAGTTGTATATTTGTCAGGCCTTGAGCTTCAGTTATATCTATGGGAGTTTCTGTAATTATTTTACCATAGTAAATAATATTTTCTTTCTGAATAAACCTTTTCATTATTCCTCCTAATCTTTCTTTTCCTTTCATATTTGTAGTTTTAGAAAGATCTAATTCTTCTTTTTGTATTTTTTGAAATAGACGAGGGTTAATCAGAATACTTCCTTGATAATTTCCATCTTCTTCAGTAATTTGAAGGTGTTCTACATCATCATTATTTTCAATTATCTCAGGTTCATGATTCATGATGCTTTAAACTAGTTTATGAAAGATTGTAGAGTTTTGCCATACCTGATTGGGTTTAACGAGCTATATTGCTTTTCTGGCCGCGCTTCTTGAGTACTTGCCTGATCTGCTTTGTTTCTACTGCTTCTGAGTGAATGCATGACTGATTCTTGGCAATTAATGATTTTTGCAAGTTGCAAGGTAAATGGAAAGTAAAAGGAGAATTTATAAGTAAAACGAGTAATTTATTTGATGAAAAGTGGTTTACAGGTGTGGTATTCTCAGATACCTAGTATCCTCTAAGGAGACTAACAACTTTCCTCAACTTGGGGAAACTCGGGCGAGAGTTTTCTCCAACTGAGTCACTTTGCTTTGCCTCAGCATAAGAGGGCTTATTTATAAGCTAAGGGATTATTGTCTATTTATATTATTGTCCCTATAGCACATAAGTGCTTACATCAGAAAACTAATAATTTACATGCTGCCGTCACTGCTTACATCATTCTTCAATTATTGCTTCGTCTTCGGAATCTTTCCCTTGTGGCTGATAGCTAGTAGTGGCTTCTGACGTGGCTTGCTTTATGCATCTCTCACATGCATGATTGTCGTTTTCTTTAATTATTGAGCAAAGTTTATGGAGGATAGCTGAGCAATAATTCATAGAGGGTCCCTCGAATGCATAGAAGGGCATCTCGAAGCTTGTTAGTAAAGCTAAGTTTTTTTCTCTGATAGGCTTTCCGCTTGTCTTGCTTAGAAGCAAAGTATTTGGTCCTTTATACGGAGTTTTAATAAACGATTCTTTTCCAATGGTTTGACATTGGGAGTATATGCTGGCTAATTGATGCTATGAAGTTAATAATTTGATCTTCGTCATAGTCTACTTCGGTAGGTTCATCCATTAAAGGAAAATTATTATTGCTGATACCAATAAAGACTAAGTGCTTGACTGGTTGTTTGGTGGTGAAGTCTGGATAGGTTGTGTAGAATTTTAAGAAAATAAATCTTTCACCAGCAATATTATTTCGAAACATTTGGACTGCTTCTTTGAAGTGGTAAGGAAACAGATTAATTTCTTCAAGGTTGGGACTTAAATAAAGACATTAAATTAGTCCGAATTGGAACAAATTGATTGCTAAAATTGATGGGACTCCCGGTGTAAGTATTGCCTTCGTAGCGAATAATTTTCGATCAACCATGTATACACAATTGCTTTTTTCTTTTTCTGTCCAATGGATTAGTCTTTTGAGGTGTTCATAAAAGTTTTCTTTTGAAAATTGAATTTGAAGTTCATGCTCCTTTCTTGTAATTATTTGAAAATTGTCTAGAGAAGAGGGGATTCTTCCTAGTATTTTCAAAGCTTTCCTTGGTTCTGGGTTTAGAGTAGTGGTTTTTGCAAAAGTTCTTGGTCCCAGATAAATTTCTTTACCTTTGGCAATCTGAAAATCTTTCAGAGCTTTTTCTGCTTCTTCTTTTGTTGCATAAGACTTATGAATAACTCCTGGAACTTTCTGACATTGGGGAGCTGCTTTGTGCCACTCGTCATAAATTCCGGGAAATAGTCCGTTAAAAATAGCGTACCATTTTTGATTTCCTTCTCTTTGTGCTTGCTTTTTAATTTCTGCTGGAATTGCTTCTTTCAAAAAGTTTTCAATTTCTAATTGTATGTCCAAGACTTTGATGTCTGCTTCAATCAAGTCTAGTTCTCTCAGCTTTTGATCTCTAAGTGCTTTCTTAAGTTCTCTTTGTCTTCTCAGCATCTCCGTAGTTCCTCGCTCCATTCTCTGGATAATATATCTGCAAGGACATTCTTTTCTCCCTTAATATGAGATATTGAGTAATTGTATTCAGATAATTTCATTTACTATCGAATCAATCTTCCTTGCTTATAGGTGCCTTTATGATTAATATTTTTAAAACCTACAACGTAATTAGAATCGGTTCTAACAATAAATTTTTTATCAAGCATATAAATTCGATGTTTTTCCAACATTCGAATAAGTGCAAGGATTTCTTTTTCATGAGTAGGATAATTAATTTCACTATCTGAAAAGGTTCCAGACATGTATCGACATAGTAATTCTTTCTTTTGTCCAGGGGGTTTGGCTTTCATAACACCTCCTCAGTACTCATTCGAGGCATCTGCTTCAATAATAATTAAGTCATCGTCTGACGGATGATTTAATTCAGGAAGATTTTGACATAAGTTCTTTAACTGAGTAATAATTGCTTCATCCTCCTTTGTCCATGACCAGGAGGCATCCTTCTTGAGCTTTTGTAGGAGGATTTTCCTTTTTACTGCAAGATCTTTTAAAAATCCTTCATTGGAGATATATGTTAGTAATCCAAGGAATCTTTGTAACTCTTTTTTGTCTTTTAATTTTGTTGGAAAATTATGAAGTTTTTTTAAAACATGTTTTTGCATTATTATTTTTCCTTTTTCAATCTCTAATCCTAAATAACTAATTTTATTTTGCGCTAGAACAACTTTCTTTCTACTTAAGACTACTCCATGTTCTAGGCATTTATTAAGAACTAGAGTGACTTTATTAAAATGGTCTTCTATGGTTTTGTTAGTAAAGATTAATATATCATCGATATAAATAAGACAAAAATCTTTATAGTCTTTGAGTATTGAATCCATATATCTTTGAAAGATTCCTGGTGTTTGCTTCATACCCATAGGAAGTACCTTGAGGACAACTGAAAGCTTTTAATGCCTTGGATTTCTCGGTTAATTTTAACTGATAAAAGCCTGATTTACAGTCAAAAGTACTAAACCAGTGCATATTTCTAATTTGTTCGATAATTAAATCTTTTCTCGGAAGAAAATATGCATTCCCTTCCATTGCTTCGTTTATCTGCTTATAATTTATTACCATTCTTCTTTTGTCACGCTTAATCTCACTATGGTTTTCTACATAAAAGGCTGGGGCAGAGTGCTTACTTTTAGATGGTCTAATTAACCCTTTTTCAGTCATTTGTTTAATGTCTTCTGCAAATTCATCGCTATCTTTTTTAGTGTAAATCATAGGTTTACATTTTACTTCTTTAGTGGGATCTTTTAATTTTAATGTGATTAATTCGGTATTTTTATTATTTATGTTTGGATCTAATGGATGTTCACTACATATTTTCTCTAGTAGATCTTCAATAGGGGCTGAAATTCTTCTATTTGGTTCTAAAGTAATTAAAGCATAGCGAATTTTTTGACAAAAGGATAGTAAATACTTCACCACGGTTCAGCTTGCTAAACTCTGATGGTTTAGATGAGTAGGTGCATTGAGAGGAATGGAGAATTGGAATGGAAAGTATCTCACGGGATTGGATATTTCGTATATACGGGATTCGTAGAGTAATATATTCTAAGTATTGACTAAATGGTGCATAAAGTCGTAAAAAGTTATTTCCAAGAATTACATCGATTCCGGTTTCTTGCTGATAGATTGTTGGTATAATAAATCGTTTATTTTGTATGAGTAATGTTATTCGCTTAACTACCCAAGATAAAGGGTGAATTGATTCATCAGCTATTTGCATTTTTAAGGGTTTTTCTAATTGTTCCCATTTATCAAATAATGCTTTTGTTGCTAAACAAATACTTGCTCCAGTATCTATATAAGCTTCGGTTTCTTTATTTCCTTTTTCAATTTTAATTTTAATATAGGTGCTATTCGGATTCTGTTTCTTTTGAAGATAATTCATCGTGTTCGGAATATTCATAAATACTATCATCAGTGTTGCTTATTTCTTCCTCTAATGGTTCAAGGTTATATATTTTATAAACTCGTTTTATTAGCTTAGCTTTTTCTTTAAATTCCTTTTCGTTTTTCTTTAGACATTCATTTGCATGATGCCCTTCCTCATTGCATAGCCAACATCTACATTTCTTTTTTTCCTTGTGGGCAATACTTTTTAGGTGTTTGTCATTTCCTAAAATATTTTTTCTGTGTGTTTTTATAGGCTTTTTTCTTAGGATAAGTTTTCTTAAATTTAGGTTTACCTTTGTAGTATTTTCTCCTTTTTATAGGTTTGTTACAACTGTATTTGTCGAGTAATTCTATTTCAGGCAGGTCACAACAGATTGAGTTTTTTCCTCTGTTTAAGTGTCTTATAGTTTCACGAGCTATACATTGTTCTCGTAATTCTTTGTACAGTATTTGAATAATACCTCCTAAAGTTTTTGCAATTGCATCTGGATTTAATTCCCATAGGAGTTTGATTTTTGTATTAAGAGGAAATGGTAATTTATCTATAAATATCTCTTTGTACGTTTCTTTCGTTGGAGTATTTAGTTGATAGTAATATTTTTTATATTCACATATAAAGCTTTCAATTTCACACATATCACATAACTGCATTTGATTTAAGTGTGTCTTAGCTTTTTCGTGTAAATGTTTCATTACTTCTGAGTTATGTTCTATACTCGCGTATTCTATAAATTCTTGATATATGAGACTCATGATAAGTCTCGCAAAATCTTGATTAGTAGTTGTTAAGGTTGAGTATAGTTGCCACTGTTCATCTGTTATACTGTCTAAGTATTTTTGTACATTCCCTGTTGTTTTATAAAGAATATAATTTTTTATTGACAACATGTTTAAGTTATTGAATTTGTTATCAGTAGCGATTAAAAGAGTTATTTCATTAGTCCATTGTAACAGTACTTCTTCTTTATTCTTTACACAGTCAAGATTTAGAGTATTTCTTGTTGTTCTTTCATATCTGGGTTTAAATTCTTCTTGAACTTGTGACCATTTATTATTATTCTTTTTAACATATCCTTTATTATGCATTGTTTCTTTTTTCATATTTTCCCAAATTTCAAATACTTCTTTTCTTTTTCTTTTTGGTATCACGCTACTACTTGTTTCTCCATGGTGCATACGTATTTCGTTAAAGTCTGTTTCGTCTGACGAAGAACTATAATTTAATACTACTTCTTCAGTCTCATTTAAAGGATTAATTGTTTTTGCATCTTGTATTTGATTATGTTCTTCTTCGATTATTTTTAATTCTTCAAGGAGTTGTTAAATTTCTTCTAAGTCATTCGATCTTTTTATTGTTTCAATGTATTCGATTTTTATAAATATACTCCACAATTTTGGTAATAGTTTCTATTAACTGAGTCATATTTTTATTTATTTCCTTTAATATTTTTTATAATTCTTTATATTTTTTATTAATTCCTTCTAATAGATTCATAATTTTCCTTTCTGTCTAAGAATATCCATACCCTCAAATGTTCTCAGTTATCATAGAATTTGCTTATCAATAGATGATTCCCATTTTACGCATGCAGCTTTTTTCTTAGGTTCTTTCTCCCCTTCTATATATCTGGGATAAATAGTTGTGACAATTATAATGGTCGTTCATATTGCAATAAACCGAGATAACGCTTCAACTGAACTAAAGTGTGGACATATATTTGATTTATTCAAGTTGAGGGTACAGTACCTTAATTTAATGAATTATTTATAAGTTGTCCGTGCAATGCACAGCACCAATTTTTAAATGAAAATTTATAGATTATCATTTATTACGTTATTAATCTTTTTCAAGTAAATTATAAATTATCACACAACACAACACAATAAAGTGATTATATCACAAATAAATATCATCCATTAATGGAGTAATAGGCCTGTCAAAAAAAAAAAACAGTAATAGACTCCATCAAGAATTGGCTTTTTAAGCATTGGCTTTTTAAGCTCTACCCCTTAAAGAAAACCGAGAGCCATCCCTTTCTCTCAATCTTTTCTCTATTTTTCTTTTCCTTCTTTCTCATCCATGGAAGGGGTGGTTTTGGACCATTTTTTGACGTAGAATCATCTCTATACATCGTTTTTATCTCCTTTTATTTAAATAAGTGATTTTTACACATAAATCTGATTTTTCTTTCGTGTTTTTCAGTGATTTCGTCGTCTGAGTGCGGCATTGTTTTGTTCGGCGTCTTGGCGCGACGTTGTTTGGTTTTCCGTCTTGTTGTAGTGTTCGTTTGGTTCAAATTGACAGATCAGTTTCGATCCATTACAGATTCAATCAAGACTTGGCGTGTCAACGTTACAGATCTGGAGACATGAGTATTTAAGTCACTTTGATTTTGTCACATTTGTAAGCATTTTGCCGTTTTATGCTATTAACCTGAGTGTTGTGAGTTTGTTCGCAGATTCATCCATTTTGATTTTTAACGATGTTGAATTTGTGTTATTTTTTATGTATTTTACCAATTTGAATGAATGAATATCTTTTTTAGTAAAAAAAAAACTCCACGCCTTAAGCGATAAATTTAGGTATCTAATTCCCTTAATTTAATTTGTTGGAATTTAATGGTTGACTACTATAGGTTCATGAGGAGCTTTAAAGGATGAGTAAAACTCTGACTCAAATCCTCTTCCAAGGCCCATCATACTCATCTCAATCTCGCCATACACTGGGCCCACGACTCCTATCTCGGCCTTATAATCCGGGGTGCCCGAGTTTCAGACGTCTACTCGGACATCCGACTTGATCATGGAGTACCCAACCTCTTGTATATTACGTATTGATTGTCACATGAAGAAAGAATCTTCTAGAAGACTAACACGCAATGCAAGAGGGTATTTGGCTCATAACAGTTGACGAGATCATACGCTGGCGAATCACGCTAATGGCCCGGGGCCACTCGACGCAACCAACTCATGCATACCCGCCTTTCCAAAATGGCTGTATAGAGAGAGAGCTCCAGCTATGGTGATGAAGGATTAATTGACTTAGCATACCTAGCATAGGACATTTGTAACCTATTCTAGGTTGTATTAATTCGCTAGCTCGAAACACTTACAAATGAAAAACACAAGAGTGTTGTAATGTATAGAATCAACATGGCTAACATATATTTAAAACAGATGTCTGACATGCTATTAGCTTAACCAAATTAATCTTTTCAAAAGGTAATATTTGGTATAGAAGAAGAAATAATAATAAAACCCTAATGTAAGAATATATTAGGAATAAAAAAATGGAAGACAAAGAAGAAAATTAAAAAGATTGAGTGTGAAAAGTAATGACACCAGAAAATAACTAAGAGATAATCAGAATCATGATTGATAAAAGAAATAAAGAGAAAAAAAAATTATATGTGGAAGCTTAAATTAGAAAGAGAACATGAGAAGTAAGAGAAAAAAAGAATAATGCTCCATGAATGTTAAAAAAGGACCCCCATAGAGTGTTTTTTTAATATATTTTTGAATTGTGTGTATATAAACACTATGCTATATTTGGTTTTGTGGAGAGAAAGAGAAGAGAAAAAGAGAGGAGAGAAAAAGGAAAAAAAGTGATTTTTCCCTTATTTGGAATGGAAAGAAAATGGAGGGAAGGAAAAAATATGGTGGGTCCCATATGATTTTGTTTTCTTCTCAAATTGGAAGGAAAAGAGAAGTGGAGCACAAAATCCAAGTTTCATGCCTGAGATATTGTGATTTTTTCCGTGAAAAGACAAAAAAAATAATTTTTTTATAATTATCATATGAAGGTATTTATGTCATTTCACAAATATGTTTTCTTATTTTCTCTCACACAATCAAACAAGATAAACGAAAATTTATATTTTTATTTCATTTCATTTTCTCTTATACTAAATAACTAAATAATCATCTTATTTTATATTCTTTTTCTTTCCTCTTATTTTCTTTCTTTTCACTTTCTTTTCACAACCAAACGTAGTGTACACAAGAAATTTTTCATATACTTACGGGTACTTTTGGTGGCATGTCTTAAACCTGTAGGTATAAGTATTAGTGTTGGTCAAACTATAGGTAAAGGTAGGTGGAGCATAAGTAAAATTTAGGCAAAATAGGTTGATTGGTTTTATAAGTTTATTTAAATTTTCACATCGGTCCCATAAGTTTTTTTTTCCAATTTCCTACGCGTTATATTCCGTTTCCACATTAGTTCTTTCCGTCAATTTCAACCTAACACCGTTATTTTTGAGCTGACATGGCTACGATAGTAGTGCTACCCATAGCTCTTGATCTGACGTCGTAAGGTCGAAATTAACGAAAAGGACTAACGTGAAAACGAAACCACGTTTAGGACCAATTTGAGAGGGAAAAAAACTTACGAGACCGATTTGAAAATTTAAACAAACCCATAGGACCAATCAACTTATTTTGCCTAAAATATATTGACAGTCAAATACAACTATAGATAAAGGTATGTGGACTGTAAGTAAAACCTATAATGACAATCAATTGTTATTAGTATTCGTCACTCATAATGGACAGATGGACCGATCATAGGTGAATGTAAACTTTATATATACCTTCGGATTTTAAACATGTATTGACAGATTTTGATTGACTTACTTGCTTAAAATAAAATAAAAAGTAACTGAGATATATAAATAAAGAATTTAATTGGTATGCACTGTTAATGTAAAGATTGTTTACACGGTCAACCAATCAAAAATTGACACATTAGTTAAAATGTGTGACTCTTATCCTAATTACCTTAAAAGTCATTCACATCATGATTTTTTATTAGTTGGCATGTAAAAAACTTTACACTGACAATATTTTCAATATATAGTAATTGAATGTTGTGATAGTACATAGTATATGTAGTCAAATATTATGTTCTGATATTATGTTTTTTTTTTTTTTTTTTATAAACTGATATTATGTTTTTTGATTTCTCATAATATTGTTCCCTTTGATAAGTGAGAGCCTAATATGTATGTGGAGGTCTCCACTTAGCCGGATGACAATATATTGGAAGATTAATCTTTTGTTGTACGGAGAATACTGTGAGAAATCAAAAGATAATATACCTTTTTTTTTTTTTTTTTTTGGATGGAATATACCTTTTTTTTATGTAGTTACTTTAGGGAAGTTTTATGTAGATATTAAGAGCATGTTTGGCACATCACTTTTATGAGCTTATAACGGATAGTTTATAGCGAATGAGAAAGTAGTCCCGTTTGGTAAGCGTCTCTATCACGAGCTTATATTGTTTTTTCACGAGTTTATAGCGTTTTTTCCAGATGCTACTTAAAGTAGCGTTTGAGCTTATAGCTTATAGCGTTTCATTTTTTTTTTCTTTTATCCTTATTATCTTTATTTAATTCTACCTTTATCATTTTCTCTCTCTTTTATGTAAAATCATTAATGAAGATATTCTTTTATGTCCTTTTATATTTTTCAGCTAGTTCAACCGTTAGTTTTATCAAACACTTCCACAGAAAATAAGTTACCTTATCCGCTATCGATTATTAGCTACCTCATCAGCTATTCGCTATTAGCTAACTTATCCGCTAACAACTAATTTTATCAAACAGGCTCTAAATTAAAAGCATTTGCTTGGCTTACAAAAAAAAAAGCATCAGCTTGAGATAATTTGTCACTCTCAAAAGAGAGTACTGAGATTTATTAGATGCGGGGTAGCGGTTAGAGCTGGGTATACGGACAGGTCCGGGCTAGTCCGATCCGATTCGCATTAGTCCGCACTTAGATGGATCGGATCAGAATAGTCCTCAAAATAAATGGACTTGTATTTATCAAGTCTGTGTCCAATCCGCATTGTCCACGGGTTAAATGGACTGATCCACGGATTCAAAAAAATAAAGGAGCAAATTTTGTAGGTCAGTTCTAAATTTTATTTATTTGTTTATTTTCTTTAATTAAAACATTTTTTATGCTACAAAGACTGAAATTGGTAAATGCAAAATTTGCATATGACTTGTTTAATAACCTGCACCATTTTTATGTAATTTTATCTAAAAATTCTCCAAAACAAATAATATTTGACTGAAGTACATCAAACATAATCCAAAGTAATCTGGTGGGTCACAAATTGTGCCCTAAATTCTTTGGGCACGTAAGTCCTCCTAATTCAAGATTTTTTTAAATTGTGTAAGTCCGCGAGTCCGCGGATCCAGAGTCGACCCAATGTCACATGAGGCCTTAAGCAAACATATTCATTGTGACTGCAACGGTGGAAAAAATTGACCTTTCAACAATGGCCTAAAACCTTTAGGATGTAAGCATTGAAAAAAAAGTAGACCAAACATTTATATAACAAATAAGTTGTTTGGATAGAAGTCTAAAGCAAGAATTTTAGTGACCTCCCCCTTAGACCGGCCTTACACGGATCAAGTCCATTTAATTCATGGATTAAACGAATCGGACTTAAAAGATCCACGTTTAAATGAACATAAATTTTATCTAATCTTGATCTATGCCTACTGCAGGCTAAATGAATCGTCCGTGAACCCACATCCATATAGAAAGCTCTAGTAGCGGTGGATTTATACATTAATTACGATAAATAATGCAAGTATCATACGTCAGACTCCGTCACAGCACAGTAGTGAAATTCATGCATCAAGAGCCAAGCAGCTGAACTCGCGGCATTCACCCTTGCCCTTCTGTACGTAAACTCGAAGCCGCGTAAAAGCGGGTCCCACAGATCGTTGAACCCATCACAGCGCATCGACCATTCCCTTCCAACCCATCCGCTTTTTTTTTTTTTTTTAGGACATTGATTAGTTAATTAATATTCTATAAGGATTTTAAGTTTATTATACTTTTAATGTTGATACTGTGAAAGATTTTAAGGTGATTATGATAAAAATTAATATTTTTTAATAATATAATAATTTATAATTAATTAATAATATAAAAAATTATTATATTAATAATATATATTAATTAAATCCTCCCATCAAATGAAAACCGTAGATATAATAAAAACTTATAACTCAATTAGTGCATACTACCATTTTTATAGCAAAAAAATATATTATAAAAAGCTTCAGTCGTATGGCGTAGCCCCAACTTCCATGGTGTTCAATTTTTATTTTTAATTTTTAATTTTTTTGGATTAAATTATTCCATTGTTTTCAAAGATTCTGAAATTTGAAGATGACACCACAAAATCTCGAGGGAACAGCTGGTTTTGTGGGAGGAGGATTGTGTAACAAAACAAGGGTTTGAAGTTTCATACCGTTTTTGTTGTATGTGGGTCCCTCTTATTTCCTGTGCAAGTGACAGCCTAATCAACAGGCTGGAAAAAGGTGTTCATATCATAGCCACACTAAAAACCTCAACTTGATGGGTTTTCAGTAATGGGTTTCATGTAATCTCAACTGGGTCTCCGTCTTATAGTTCATTTTGTAACCAGCTTATTCACATCACAACAAGGTAAGCAAGCTTATTTCCTAACACAACTGAACTTCCTATATTCTCAATCTACTTACGTCACAAAAACATTACCATACTAGATTCTAAGGCTCTTATAGAGCTAAAGTTTTATGTCTTTGTGTTTGTGTTTGTGTGTGTGTGTGTGTTTGTGACGTTAGAAACCTCGTACTTTGTCTCTTGCTTGTAATAGAAAGTGTCTGGTTATGTGCATTGGTTTTGATAGATCCGGGGTTGTTGCAGGTTTTTTGTGTGGCTTGGCTATCAACTGTTTTGGGATTGAGATTTGCACTTCTGGGGTCTCTTTGGATCCAGATTTTCAGATTGTAGTGGAGTGGAGTGGAGTGGCATCCGTTCTGGTGATTCGGGTACCCACCAACCCGTTTATGGACTTGTGAAGACCCGGGTGAAGCTACAATGGTGAAGATGGAACTTATAAAATGGGTTCCTTATGTTTTGTTTGTTTTTCTGGTTTTGGTGAATGGATCATTTGCTTTATACATTCCTCCTGATAGTTACCTAATTGCTTGTGGCTCTTCCCAAAACATCACCTTCCAAGGCCTCACTTTTGTTCCTGATTCACAGCATTCTTCACTTGTATTAAAAACTGGGAATTCTTTTGTTGCTAGTTCCAATTCTAGTATCCCCTTTCCAATCTACCAATCAGCTAGGATTTTCACTGATAAAGCTTCTTATAGTTTTGAAATTCAGCAACAAGGTAGGCACTGGGTCCGCCTATATTTTTCCCCTCTTCCCAGCTCTGGTCATAACTTGACTTCTGCTTCTATAACAGTGGTTACTGATGATTTTGTCCTCTTGAGCAACTTTACCTTTAAGAACTATAATGGTTCTTATATGTTCAAGGAGTATGCAATCAATGTTACAGCTGATACCTTGACTGTTAACTTCATTCCTTCAAATGGTTCGGTAGCCTTTGTCAATGCAATTGAAGTTGTGTCAATGCCAGATGAGTTGTTTGTTGATCAGGCATTGGCTCTTAACCCATCAGCTCCATTCACTGGACTTTCTGAACTTGCTTTTGAAACTGTTTATCGCTTAAACATGGGGGGTCCTTTGATCACTGCCCAAAATGACACCCTGGGAAGGACTTGGGTCAATGATCTGAAATACCTCCATGTGAACAGCTCTGTCCTTAATGTCTCAGTCAACCCTTCGACCATTAAGTATCCCGTAGGGGTTACACCCGAAACAGCCCCATATTTGGTCTATGCCACTGCTGAAACAATGGGGGATCCAAATGTAGGCAATCCGAATTTCAACATTACTTGGGTATTCACTGTGGATCCAAATTTCTCCTATTTTATTCGGGTGCACTTGTGTGATATTATGAGCAAGTCACTCAACACTTTAGTGTTCAATTTATTCATAAATACAGACATAGCTCTTGGAAGTCTTGACCTCTCATCCATAACTAATGATTTGGCTGTGCCTTACTACAAGGACTTCGTTTCCAATGCCTCAGCGGACTCTAACATTTTGACTGTAAGTGTTGGTCCAGATACAATGGCAGACATCACAAATGCCACTATGAGTGGGCTGGAGATAATGAAGATCAGCAATGCATTGAAGAGCTTGGATGGGCTTTCTTCAGTTGACAGTCTCCTTCCTAGTTCACCTTCAAAGAAGAACAAGATAGGAATAGTAGTTGGTTCTGCTCTTGGGGCTCTAGCTGCCATTGCATTGGTTGGTTTATGTTATTGCTGCTTGGTAAAGCGCAAGTCAAAGTCTACTCAACAGGGCTATCCATGGCTGCCTTTACCCTTATATGGAAACTCCTTGACCGTGACAAAAATGTCAACAACTTCACAAAAGAGTGGAACTGCAAGCTGCATTTCGTTAACTTCATCGAATTTTGGACGATTCTTCAGTTTCCAAGAAATCCTAGATGCAACCAACAAATTTGATGAGAAGCTGCTTCTTGGTGTTGGTGGTTTTGGTAGGGTTTATAAAGGAACACTTGAAGATGGGACCAATGTAGCTGTTAAAAGAGGCAACCCAAGATCTGAACAAGGTCTTGCTGAATTTCGAACAGAAATTGAAATGTTATCCAAGCTTCGTCACCGTCATCTTGTGTCTCTCATTGGTTATTGTGATGAGAGGTCAGAAATGGTTCTTGTCTATGAATACATGGCTAATGGACCTCTCAGGAGTCATTTGTATGGAACAGACCTGCCACCTCTATCATGGAAGCAGCGGCTTGAAATTTGCATTGGAGCTGCAAGAGGCCTCCATTATCTCCACACTGGTGCTGCCCAAAGCATAATTCACCGAGATGTAAAGACAACAAATATCCTCTTAGATGAGAACTTTGTTGCTAAGGTTGCTGATTTTGGCCTCTCCAAAGCTGGTCCTGCTCTTGATCAGACCCACGTGAGCACTGCTGTTAAAGGTAGTTTCGGTTATCTTGATCCTGAATACTTCAGAAGGCAACAACTTACTGAGAAATCAGATGTGTACTCATTTGGAGTAGTTTTAATGGAAGTGTTATGCACAAGACCAGCTTTGAACCCTGTCCTTCCAAGAGAGCAGGTTAATATAGCTGAATGGGCAATGAGCTGGCAGAAAAAAGGGATGCTTGATCAAATCATGGATCAAAATCTGGTGGGGAAGGTTAGTCCAGCTTCTCTTAAGAAGTTCGGGGACACAGCTGAAAAGTGCTTGGCTGAGCATGGTGTGGACAGGCCGTCTATGGGAGATGTCTTGTGGAATCTTGAATATGCACTGCAGCTTCAAGAGACCTCATCAGCCCTCATGGAGCCTGAAGATAACAGCACAAACCACATTACTGGAATTCAGTTGACACCACTTGAGCATTTTGATAACAGTGTGAGTATGATTGATGGGGGAAACGCTTGCACGAATGATAATGCAGAAGATGCTGCTACTAGTGCAGTGTTCTCACAATTGGTAAATCCTCGTGGAAGATGAGTTCTGTGTAACCATGATTCCGGTCAAGGGCCATTAAGTACAATGGCTATTCTGGCCTTGGGACTGGTTGAAAACGTCCTGATTGATGAATGGAGATTATTTCTTATTTAGTTATGCTTTTGTAATCCATTTTTTTGCCATAAGGAATTTACTATGTAACATAGCAGGGATGATGATGGGTGCCAATGTGCTGGTTAGAAATTGTATGCTAGGTACCCATAAGATTCTGTTGTACTTGATATAAACCAATTAGGAGTTCAGCTCCTCCGGTTTGTTCTCAAACCTTACAATATATGGAGGTTATAAGTTCTTTTTCCAAAACATGAATAGGGCGAGTAGGGGACTGCTTCTGATAAGTTTGAATTGCTTTCCTCTTCACTTTTCCAGAAATTCTTGAGAAGTTGTTCTACTCTTTACATATGGCAGCTAAAGAGACTAATTTAAAAAATTTCAATACTCGGTATGAAATTATTGTGAAATCAATATGTGAGTTACAATAAGTAGAGACTGTTTTGAAACGTTTGAGGAATTATTTTAAGACATGAATTGTTATTTCTTGGATGATTATTCTATAGAGAAAGTTTATTTCCCTCCTATATAAGTGTATATGCAAAGGAAACGAATTTTATAGTCATAAACATGATTTTGAATTAACTTCAGTAGATCCGTTCTCCTAGCAGTCAAATATTTCATATTCATGTTTCTGCCGATCTTGGATCTTGGACTGTTTATTCTTGTATATGTCCAAAAATCTCTTGAAATCTCCCATATCTATGTTATTTCTCTTTGCAATAACAGATTTCAATACACGGTGTTTTCAATATTGCTTGTTACCCAACTTTCATTACATGGGGCTCTTTCGGAGTAGTCATTCTTTGAGAGCAAATGCAAATTGAATGCAACTTATGACCTTGATCTTGGGCATGATATTATTAGGGGTATGAAATGAGAGAACCTTGCATGCAATCACACTATTTGATCAATTATAAGTCAAACAAACAGAAGAGTAGACTACTTATTCCACAGGAAATCTGGGTACAGAACACTTTCTTTGACATAAGGAAATTGAAAACAATTATTTTATCACAATTACAAATTTCAATAATTCTAGGAGCACATTAGTGACTCTAAAATTTATCTTCTGCAAACAATACCATTCCCACTATTGGCAGCACCGGTGCAATCCAGCATACCATATTCCATCACTGAGTTCTTCTTTTCTGAAGCTTCAGCAGGAGCAAATATACAGACACCACAATCTGCAGAAAGAAGTGATGTGGTTCTGTACCTGTCTTCCCCTCCAACTACTGGCATTGACACACCTAGCTTTGCTGCTGGATTTTGAAAATCTGGCTGGTAAGTCCTCCCAAGAACTCCTTCAACTTTGGAGGATAAATCATAGAATTTGAACTGCACTTCCAAGTGAGCAAAGCAATCATCATCAGGGATTTGATAGTTGTGGATTCTACTGTCTTCCTCAGTGACAGGTACTACATTGACAGATATCTCTGCAACTTCTGATAGAGTAACCATAACACTGTTCTTGCTAGATGTTCTTTCTACTCTAAGCTGATTTTGTGGGCACTGCCACGTTGAGAGGTGACCTTCTGGGATGACAAGTTCCTCTCCATTGTAAGTGAGTTTCAAATGGTCAATTTCATCATTCCATATTGCTGCTGGGGTGGCCTCAACAGAAAAGTTGTGAGAGTCTAATAGGATTCCCAGTGCTTGAATCCAAGTATAATCCCTGGTTCTCCCTTCTGGCCTAAGGCCAATGAAACGGGCATTGATTTGGAGATTGACATCAGATACTAAGGTGAAATGCTCATCGCGCCTTCCATGGAAGTAGAAAACAATGCCGTCTGCACCAACAAAACGGGGGTCCAAGCATGCAGATCCAGGAGCTTTACAATTTGGTTTGCGGTCTGTTATTATCAATTACAGAATGAAAACATGTTATACTTGCACAAAATGGTAAATGAAAGTAAAGTGGCAAAAATAATATGCCAAGTCAAGAATTTTAATAAATGATTATGCAGTTATACAACTTTCTGAAGTCATATCAAATGAACATAGAATGATCTTACTTTTACACTGAGTTCTGCATATGGGAGAAGCACAGTCCAAAAAGCAGACTTTGGCTTTTGGGTCAGATGGTGATTTATGAGGGCACTGAGAAGGGCATGGTATTTTCTTGCCAAAGCATGGACTGCTGCGGAAGGGGCAGCTTAAATTATCTGCTGCATTGATTTGCATTGCACAGAATGCAAATAACAGCAGAACAAATATTAAGCCATTGCTGCTTGAGATAGCCATGACTTTCCTCTAATACATTGTGTTACCTCCCCTTATATGCTCTCTTTGGTTTATGATTGGTCATTTTTCTACTATTTTAGCACTTGGTACTCATTTTTGCTTGCTTAGGGTCTTATCTATGTTCTGTAAATGAATTGTCTAGTATGGATTTCTCGAATTCTTTGCTACATCTTTTACCTTGTCAATACATTATTCATTAGCATTTACGTTATAATAGAGCAAGTCATAGTTGACATTTGTGCCTTTCATTGATGGCAAAGGCTTATTGAGAGAGGGGCTGACAGACCCCGCACTAAGTCCGGTCTATCCGTGAGAGGTGGAGGGAACCTTTCTTTGAAGAGGGCATGGCCTCTTGTGAATTTATTAAAAGTGACATCGAAAAATGAAAAATGACATGGGAAAATGATCTCGATCCCATTGGTGAACACACAAAAAAATGTTATTATTAGTAATTTTGTTTTTATCATCATCATCATTGTTATTTATTTGTTTTTCCTGATATTTTTGTACTAAGATTAGTATGTGTTTGAGTTGGTTGTATGATATGAGCCCAATGGAGACCATCATGGATAATGAAGCTATCCAAAGACTTGGTGAGCCCATGACAAGAGCTAGAATAAAAAAGGCCAAGCATGTCATGTGGGTGTGGCCAAGCTTTCAGAGGTTGAGGAGCTGCTGGTTGTGACTTGACTTGAGGCTTCAATCTTGGATGTTGTCTCTATAAATTGAAATAAAAGAAGAAGTCCAGATGGTGAAGCAATGTTTAGTGTCGAATCCAGTGCATGTGTTGTGCAATCCAGATGGTGACGTCATTGCCATGTGCTTTCTGACTTTGAACATTTCTGATACTCCACAACTCCATATATTCGAAGAAAGGGAAATATTAAGGACAAAACTTAGGCAACCTTCCTATATAGTTATGGTGTTGTTTTGTAGTGAATAATACATAGGATTTAATTAATATATACTGTCAGTGTAAATTTCTTTTACACAGACAATCAATCAGAATTTGCCACATAAATTAAAGTGTTTGACTTTTATCCTAACTACCTTAAAAGTCATACACACCATAATTTCTGGTTGGTTGTCAGTGTGTAAAAAAAATTTTACACTGACAGTATATAGCAATTAAACTCTAATACATAATACACGTAATAGTTTATCAATGAAAATATAATATACATAACAATTGTTACACATCCTATTTTTATTGAAAATTAGTAACACAAGCACCTAAACAACACCATCTAAATTTTGTTTAAAGTATTAAATGGTACAACTGCAACAGTGTTATGAATAGAGAAAAAGTGAGAACAGTACGTGCGTTTTGAAAGTTCTAATTTTAATATCAATTTTAACAGTGCGTGTGTTTTGTAACCCAGCTATGTTGATACGAAAGTATTGTATTGTAGAGGATCTCTCTTCGAAGAAAAACCTGTCTCATAGAGGACATTATTTCTCCACAGTTCCTGTGAAGGATTAACATTGGTTGAATAGTACGTGATTGGCAATGCATGAGGAATATGACATACCTTTTTTTTCTCGAGACTCATTCATTCAAATTGATAGAATATATTGATAACAATACAGATCCAAAATTGCTAAAAACCAAAAAGGATGAAACTGCGAACAAACTCACAGCATCCAGATTAAAAGCATAATACAGCAAAGTCAAATTACCTACAAAAGTGATACCATCAAAGTCACCGGAATACCCATGCTTCCGGATCTGTAGCATTGAGACCCAAGTCTTAATCAAATCTGTGATGGATCTAAGCAGATCTATCAATCTGGAACAAACAAATACCGCACCAAGACGGGAATCAAAGAGTACCGCATCAAGACGGGAAACCAAACAAAGCCACACTAAGACTACGAAAAACAAAGATAAAAACACAAAAAAGATCCAGATCTATGTGGAAAACCCACACAAAAAGAACCAGATCTATGTGAAAAACTCACTTATGAAAAGAAAAGAAGAGAAAAAACTAAATAAATGGATGGTTTTAAGCCAAAATGGCCCAAAACTACCTCTGCCGCCATCTGTGAGAGTGTGAGACAGGCGAGAGAAAGAGAAGAGATTTTCTTAGGTCAGAGGTATTCCTCAACTAACTTCCGGAATATGGCATACTTATTGTTGAATCAATCCGGAATTAGTATGAGTTTAGCTCCAAGTTTCAATTTTGGTATACATTGCAAGTTTACATAAAATAGAAAAGCAGTTACGAATAAAATTCATTATGATAAGGGTGTGTTTGGTTCAAATGAGGGGAGGAGAGGGGAAGGAAGGGGATGAATTTTAATTAGCTATTGTGTTTGGTTGAGAGGAGGGGAGGTGAGGGATTTTAATGGAGAGGAGGGGAAGTAACACTATTTGTGTTTGGTTCACAAGGGGAGGGAAGATATTTTAAAATTAACTTACTTCTATACCCTTAAAATTTTAGATTTTGAAATACATAAGTAGGGTTATTTTAGTCACTCCATTCAAAATGTTTTAAAACCCCTCTCTTCCACTCCAAATCCCCCCACTTTTGGAGGGGAGCCAAAATTGGGTGAGGAGGGATTTTGCTCCCCTCCCCTCCTAAAAAATAAACCAAATAACAAATATTTAAAAAAATTCCTCCCCTCCTTTCCATTTCCCTCCAACCAAACACTATGTAAAAGAAAGGGAACGAGCGACGGAGCAAGAAAGGTAGCTCTTCACTTTTCATTGGAAAATTAAATTAATATGTCGTTTTATTAATAAAATTATTTGGTATACATAATTTTGTAAAGACAAAATAGGTTGATTGATCCTATATGTTTATTTAATTTTTCACATCGATCCCTTAAATCTTTTTTTTCAAATTGGTCCTACACGTTATGCTTCGTTTTCATGTTAGTTATTTCCGTCAATTTCGACCTTACGGCATCAAATTAAGAGTCATGTGTCGCACTAATATCATGCTACGTCAGCTCAAAACTAATGGCGTTAGGTCGAAATTGACAGAAAGGACTAACATAAAAACAGAATATAACGTGTAGGACCAATTTAAAAAAAAAAACTTGTGGATCCTATATGAAAATTTAAATAAACGTATAGGACCGATCAACCTATTTTTCCTTTTGCAAATAACATAGTTTCTATAAATTGTATTATAATCTCTCCTTTACATGGGTCATACTTCCATAGTATGGTCAATTTTCGATCAGTATAAAAATTACCGAGTACATTCTTCGATGCAATGTTGGCCCTGTTATTGGTGCCTATATTTTGTTAGTGTTAGATTTTGAAACGAGTAAATACTTAATTTGATCCCTAAAATTGTAGGGTCGTATCAACTTAGTCTCCCATATTATTAATATTTCAGAATGATCCTTGGAATTTCAAAATGTAGCAACTGCATCCCCGACATTATTCACTTAGTTTCAAATGCATCCCTGACACTTAGTTTCACATTATTAATATTTCAGAATGATCCTTGGAATTTCAAAATGTAGCAAATGCATCCCCGACATTATTCACTTAGTTTCAAATGCATCCCTGACATTACCAACTTAATGTCATTATAGTCCATGCAAATATCAACGGCGGGACGAATCTGATTAACTTTCTATAATTTCAGGGATTATTTTGGAATATTGATAATGTGAGGGACTAAGTTGATACGACCATACAATTTCAGGGAGTTGCTTTTTATAATCCCTGTTTTTTCTAATACAACCCCTCTTCCTTTTTTTAACTTTTTTCTATCCAAAATATTCTTTATTATTTCTGAAACTATCTCTTTCTCCTATTTACGGAATTTCCTCTCCACCCTCTTCTTAAAACCATTTTAGAACCAAACACCATAACAGTTTAAGATTCAAATAATCTTTAGAAAGAAAAAAAAAATCAATGAAATGATTTTTCTTTATGGTTAAAATGCTCTTGAAAATATTTGGCAGAAAATCCTATGAATATGAATGTGAAGAGAAGAACTGGACGCTTCCGGAGGGGTTGCCGATTGGGAGAGGGGGAGAGAGAGCTCTTCAAAATCTACCCCGTCCTCGCTTTGGCGGAATTTTTCATTTCATTTATGTTTTAATACCAAGCTCCCAACCCCTCAAAACTATCAATTTCAACCGGAATAATAAAAACTACGTCAAAGCCTCAAAGGTAGAAGTTTTGCTCTGATGGCTGATAATTTTTCTTTTAAATTGAAGTGGTGGAGTTTATAAAGGGAGGGTTTTGGGAACCCAGCAAAATAAAAGAGTGGGTTGTCGGCTCCCTTAATTGAAATGAATGAGGGAGAACTGGAAAATAGTAAAAGAAAAGTGTAGGGAAGAAAAGAGTGGAGATATAGTGATGGGAAATTGTGAAGAGGGTTTAGGAAAAAATATTAAAAAGAAGAAGGATATTTTAGATAGAAAAAAAGTTAAAAAAAAAGAGGGACTGTATTAGAAAAATCTGGGACTACAAAAAGCAGCTCCCTATATCCTATTTGCATTTTTTAAATTCTTTTTCTGGACCAGGTTGCATTTTGTTAATGAGACTCAAGTTTTCCACACCAAACCAGAAAGAACACCAACGTGGGTCAAAGAGGAGCTTCAAATCAATTTGGATGTTGGACTGCACTAGGCCTACTAAATAAGGGCCCAAACTATCCGTTCAACCCTAATAAAGACTCGTTGAACCGTGAATCCAATTATTTGAAGATATTTTTTCAACAAAATGGGCTGTTTGGTCCAACAAGTTTATTTAAATTTTTATATCGATTTCATAAGTTTTTTTTTTTTTTTTTTTCAAATTGATCCTACATATTATAGTCTTTCCATGTTAGTCTTTTTTGTCAATTTTGACCTAACGCCGTCAATTTTGACTATGATATTAGCGCTACACGTTGCTTTTGTTTTGACGCCGTAAGATCGAAATTGACGGAAAGGACTAACTTGGAAATGAAACATAATGTGTAGAACCAATTTGAAAATTTAAATAAACATATAAAATCAATCAATCTATTTTGCTTATTTTTTTTAACAAACTCAACAGGTGTTAGCAAGAGACTTGAGAGGTAAATAACATAATCTCACGACAGACAGTGGCAATGATCCTGAAGTGTGCATCGCACGTATCAACATCTTCTGTTTCACTTTCTTGTCATATTTTCTGTCTTCCTCAATGATAATTTATCATTTAATAAAATAAAATTATAATTCATTAATACTTATGTACATCCCCAACCTTTGATTGGTAAGGAACACTGATACACTATTTTTTTGGGACAGCAGCAAAATTTTGTTCCGCGCCGCACACCCTTATCCGAAATGTCTTCTAAAAAAGTATAGATCCGTTTGAATTTTTTTAAAAAGTATAAGGACCTATTTGAATTTTCCTATAAAGTTCATGGATCCACAAATATAAAAGTGGATAATCCTAACGAAAACATAAAAACCCTCATGGAGATGTATAAAAGGAATTCATTTACAATTTTTTTGAAAGCTTTGGACCTGATTAAAAACTTTTAAAGTTCAAAAAACTTTTGATAAGGTGCCCCATAGAATAACCCTATTCTTCATCATCTTTTTTTATATGGAAGACCTTTTTATTATTCGAAAATCATATTAAACTCTAATTAATTCGAGTTGAGTCGGTAAGATCCATTTAAAGGGACAAAACTTTCCCGACTTTTATTTTTCTCATTCACAAAACTTCATCCCGAAACCAGAACCAAGTTGTTTACCCCTTCGGACCAACAATAGTTGATATTCTCCATCACCTTACTCATCCATTTATTTGAGTACCAGAGTGTGTCTTGCACTTTAGGAGCATTTCCGCGTGAAAGTCTTTAGCCAAACCAGCCATCGGAGTAGAGGCAGGATCAAATGCCAACGGTTCATTATTTTACCAAGTCAAATATATTTCATGACCTGGTATGTGGAAAAAGGAGGCCTTTGCAATTGCTTGGATTGGACGATAAATATGTGGGCAATGTAGGTCAGCATAAAATTCATTTGTAACTTACATTCTAGTTTCTGGCTTTCTTTTATTTTATTTTTTATTTTCTTGGGGTAAGAACTTTCCTTTAGTTTTATTTTTTTTTAATTCAAAATACATAACGTGCAATTACGACATACTCAACAAACAAGTAGTAGCTCTTGTTGTTCAAACACCATTGGAATGCTTAAATATTTTGAAATCCTGATAAAATTGCAATATCTTCCATTTTCTGGTACCAAAGAATTCACATTAGTTTGGTCATAGAAAACAATCACTCCCACGACAATCATGTTAGTTTTAACTTTTATATGCATAAACAGGGAATGTAATTAGTTTGCAAAAATATAACAGTATAATTGAGAAAACCTTAAACCGTGAGAGGTGTATGTATTATTAAACCTTCATAAGTTCATAACCATATATATAATATGGATTTTGAAACATAGTTGTAGATGAGTCTATTCAGATTTTGATGATTTTATACTATCCAGTTGGAGAGCACTAGTCAGATACTAATCAAGATTTACTCAGCTGTTAGCATCAAACCGACATAGAGAAAAATGGTTTTGAATTCAATTCGTGGACTTTCATTGATAGGTTATCCGTAAGTAATACTGTAAACTTCTATTAAGACCAATGCCATGCTTCCATCTTAGAATGAGACAATCTCCCCTCCTTCCAATCTTTGTCCTACCAAAATAAAAATTCCTTCTAGTCTAGCTGTTGTAAATATTAGTAATGGTGAAAATAACGTGCCTGTGTTAAGGACAGGAGTTTTGACTTGGTATATATATATATATATATATATATTGTTCTAAATACACCGACATTATATAGTCATATTCTACACAAGCATCTTCAATACTTGTGCACACATGATTTCATTGAGAAGATTGCTTCTTTCAATTTTCAATAACGAGATATGACAAGATTTGGCTTGACTGCACTCTTCCATTATCCTGATGATTTGTTTGGATGAGGAGAGAGGAAAATAAAGGAGACAAAAAGGAAGATAGAAAATAAGAGTGGCCCAATGCACGAGGCTCCCATCTATCTGGTGGGGTCTAGGAAGAGTAAATGTACACAATCTTACCCCACAAGTGACAGAAGATAGAAAATAGACAAAAAGAAACATTAGATGAAAAGAAACTAAAATGATTAAGAAATTATAAAAAGTTATTTCGATCAAACAGTTTAGAGTGTGTTTGGGTTGGTGCTGGATACAACACCAACATAAATCCAACTACCTACGTGATTTTTTCAATGCCAAGCCAGCGGGTTATTGGTGTTGACAACACTACTTCTATTTTCTTTCTTTCGTCTCTTCTCTCGATCAAACTTTCGATGGTGCAACTCATTGGAATTATTGAACTCCTCTTTTTATGAGTTTCATCATGTCACATCACCATCTTTTACTTTATATTATTTTAAACAACTATCAAAATTCTAACTTGCGAGTTGGGTTTCAATTCATCTAATTATAGATGCATTTAAGAATTCAAGAAATGCAGGCCAGCTAATCAAAAATACTAGGAGAACTTTACGTGTTGACTTGCAAATTGGGTTTCAACCAATTATATTTTCGTCTAGTCTCTTAATACCGTCCTTCTAGCAGGAACCGTACTGTTTTATATCACTCTTCAAAGTATAAAGGAGAGCATTAGTTCCTAGTTTCTTACTTGGGGATTGAGTTTCAACTTTCGACCAATTCTATTGACAGCATTATTGTTTTGTGCTATAAAGGAAAAGAGATGGAGATGCCAGAGGTTGTCAAGTGGACCCCATTTGTTGTAGCTTTTCTTGTGTACGTGGGTAAGGAATCATTTGCCTCATTCACTCCTGTTGATAATTACTTGGTTGCATGTGGTTCTTCCAACAATATCACCTTTCAGGGTCGAACTTTCATTCCTGATTCTGAATTACATCCCAATATAGAAATAAAATCTGAAAATTCTGCTGCTGTTAGCACTAAATCCAGTGTCCCTTCTCCTATCTATCAGTCAGCTCGAGTCTTCTCTGGCTATGCTTCATATATATTCAGAATTGAACAGCAAGGGAGGCATTGGGTCCGCCTCTATTTTCATCCTTTTCCTGATTTGAACCACAACTTGACCTCTGCCTCAATAACTGTAGTTACTGATAATAACTTTGTGCTTCTCAATAATTTCACTTTCATGAACCATAGTGGTTCTCACTTGTTCAAGGAGTATGCAATCAGTATTACATCCCATGAGTTGTCTCTCACATTCATCCCTCACAACAATTCACTTGTCTTTGTTAATGCTGTCGAAGTCGTCTCGATACCAGATGAACTCTTCCCTTACTATGCACTGGCTCTAAATCCATCTAGCTTTTTCAATGAGCTTTCAAAATATTCCCTTGAAACAGTTTACCGGGTAAATGTAGGGGATGCATCTCTCAGCGCTCAGAGTGACAGCCTTGGAAGGAGTTGGGAGAATGATGAAATCTACTTTCACTCCTTCAGTGCAGTAGCTCTTAATATTTCAACAAACACTAGTGCCATAAAGTATTCTGCTGATGTTACACCTGATACAGCACCACCATTGGTTTATGCTACAGCCAAAGCATATGCATCAGGGGGATCCAATTTAAGTTGGGTCTTCTTTGTAGACCCAAACTTCCAGTATTTTGTTAGAGTACATTTCTGTGACATCATTAGCAAGTCACTCAACAAAACTCTGGTTTTCAATCTATTTATAAATGAAGCCTTTGCTCTTAGAAGTCTTGACCTGTTATCCAAAACTAAGGACCTTGCTGTGCCATATTACGAAGACTTTGTCTCCCACTCCTCAGGACAAACTTTGACAGCAAGTGTTGGTCCAGATACAACGGTAGACACACTAAATGCAATCATGAATGGGCTGGAGATAATGAAGATCAGCAATGAAGTGGGTAGCTTGGATGGTTTGTCTTCTCCTAAGAGTATTCTTTCTACCTTACCAAAAAATAAGAGTGTTCTTCCTAAATCTTCTAGAAAATTAGGGATTATAATTGGTTGCAGTGTCTGTGTTTTGATGTTTCTGCTATTTCTAGGACTATCACTTTGTTACTTCACAGCTCACAGGTCAAAGAAGAAATCAGCAGCCACGTTCAAATCTCCAACAAGTTTTACTTTCCATGCAATCCAACAAGCAACCAACGATTTTGATCAGAACCTGCTTGTTGGAGAAGGAGGTTTTGGCAAGGTCTATAAAGGAACACTTGAGAATGGGAAAACTGTAGCCATCAAAGTAGCAAATCCTGAATCCAGACAAGGTCTAAATGAATTCCATAACGAGATAGAATTGTTATGTGGACTTCGTCATCACAACCTTGTGTCTTTTATTGGCTGCTGCAGTGAAGACTCAGAAATGATTCTAGTGTACAAATACATGGCAAATGGATCTTTCAGCAGTCATCTCTACGGGACAGACTTTGTTCCTCTATCATGGAAGCAACGGCTTGAGATATGCATTGGGGCTGCAAAGGGACTTCATTATCTTCACATTGGAGCTAAACAAAGCATAATTCATCGTGATGTGAAGGCAGCAAACATTCTCTTGGATGGAAATTTTGTGCCTAAAGTTGCTGATTTTGGCATCTCAAAAAAAGGACCTCCTCTTGATAAGAGCCATGTGACAACCAATGTAAAGGGTAGCTTCGGCTATGTTGATCCTGAGTATTTTTTAACCAAGTTTCTCACAAAAAAATCAGATGTTTACTCGTTTGGGGTGGTACTGATAGAAGTTATATGTGGAAAGCCAGCTTTAGATTATGCCCGACCAACGCAGCAAATGAATTTGGCATTGTGGGCATGGGGCTGCCATAAAAAAGGAACCTTCCATGAAATGATGGACACATATTTGATCGGCAAAGTGAACATGGATTCTCTAAATAGAGTTTCTGAGTTGGCTTGGAAGTGCTTGGAAGAGAAACGGGTTAACAGGCCACCAATGGGATATGTATTGTGTGAACTAGAAGAAGCTCTTCACCTTGAGTTGGCATCACAAGTTAGGAATGGTAATGGGGACTCTGTCACTCATGGCAATGTAGAAAATGGTATGCCAGATAATATAGAAGATGTTGCTTGAAACCACACTCTCAAATTGTTGAAAGTTTGTTATTCTAGATAGGCATGTATCATGAATGTAGTGCAGGAAGGGACAACTTGGATGAGTAAATGTAGAAGGCAATTTGAACTATGAGAAACAAAGCAAATTTGTTGTATTTGAGTGAAGTTTCAAAATCATAGACGAGAAAGATAAATCTAGAACATAAAAGAAAAATACTTTTCAAGTATATTTCACAAGATTTTTAAAAAAAATATCTTTAGAATTTTATAGTTAGTTTGTTTAAACTATGCTGGATTGTTATTTATTGGTGAAATGGTGGTATTGAGTAGGGGTGGGCATGGATCGGGTTGGGTGGGTTTTGGTGCATTTAAAGACCCAACCCAATCAAATAAATATGGGTTGAGTTGGATCGGTTTCTTCGAAAATTTTTATGTAATCCAAACCAACCCAACCCAACCTCATACGGGTTGGTTTGGGTCAGGTGACCAGGTTTGGTAGTAAATTATTTTGTTTTTATCAAAAGCAAATAATGGGGAAAAATAGAGAAAAATACTACTAATGCATTAATTTGAAATTCCAAATACAAAATGAAGCATACAACTTCAATTTGGAGCACAATATCCATCAAAATTAAACAAACAAGTGAAATCAAAAAAATAATAATGTCTTCAAACAATTCCTAAACAATTTCACTGACTATGTCTTCAAGCTATTTCTGCATGTCTTCAAACTATTTTTGCTCATGTAACCAAAAAATGGTCACTCCAATTTAGGCGGCTGAGTATTAAAGAAGAGTCATCAAATACAAGATAGAAGAATCACTCCACGCTCCAGTAGCTAGGCTTATAATATTCCTCTCAATATGTAGGTTGGGTTGGGTTGAGTGAGTTTACAATCTTTGGACCCAGCACCCAACCCATAAGCTATGGGTCTACTTATTTAGAAACCAACTCAACCCAATGACCCGAACCAATCCAGTATTTGTGGGTTGGGTTGGATTGGGTATATCGGATTCGCGGGTCGACCCGTATCCATGTCCACCCCTAGTATTGAGGAGGTTTTAATGAAATTAAAAAAATGCAGGAAAAAGGAAAAAAAGATAAATAAACGAGATCGGTGAAAAAAAATGGCAAGGATACAAAAAAATAAAATAAAAAAGAGGGCCATTGAAGGAATATGTAACACGTGTATGACAGGTTGATGAAAGCATGTTTGAATGAAAATATTCTGAATTTTGATATTATAAAGGATGTTATTAAATTTAGTTCCATGTGTTCCAATATGTGAATCTCTCTTTTTTCGTCTTACTTTCCATGTTTTCGTATTGGTTGTAGCAAAAGATTGATTTTTTTCCCTTTCTGGGTATTTGTGAACCAATATCTGATTGTTTCAGTAGTAGCAGTGGGCAAATTCTCCTGGAGATGATTTTCCTGGTGCATTCCCGTGCATGATCATTTACACATGGCAGTGATGCAGATATCCATAGAAAAATGAATGAACGCAGTTATGTATTTGCTTGGAATCAATAGTGGTGAGATAGTTTCATAAGATTATATTTGTTGAACGCACTTATGCAATAATTACTTTTTGTTTTGATTTTTGGCACATATTTGTTGTCCTTTTGTTACATTTTTACATTTTTAGTGGTAAAAGTTTTTTGATAATTTATAATTAGAGGTTATTTAGATTTGTTTCAAAAAGTACATTTTTTTAGTTAAATTATATTTTTCATTCATGTGACTTTGTTATTGCTCATTTGCTTCATTGGAAGCTGAATTGATGTTGATACGTAATAAATGAGGACTTAAGTATGCAAGTACTTGAAGATGGTTTTGGAAATCTTATAATTGATTAGAGGTGGACTTGAAATGTGGGGACGTTGGGTTGAACCAGTTGCACTCGCTTGAGTAAGGAGATGGATTTGAAGGGAGGAAATAATTGAGTCATGTAATCTCCCTGTTCTGCATAGTTTATTAATGAATAAATAGTTGTAGGACCTTATTGGAGAAAAAAAGTGATGGAGAGTTAGAGAAAAGAACAGTGGACATAGTTGGCATTAATATGTCTTATTTAAACTCGTGCAGTGCTCTGCTAAAAAAAAAACTAGTTATATATGAGTAACATATTATTTGGATATTGTAGTTTAAACTTCAAATCTTCAAATGACATAACTGTACTAAAAAAAAGATCATAAGAAAACAAAAGGCATCTTTTGTGCTTAGTGCTTACATGTGGGATATGCCGTTTTGTTTTCTTCTTAAAGGCCACAGACAGCTTCTCTAGTTTCTTGTACTACTGCTACATAACATACTTATCATGCTGCTCTATGGATGCACATATTAAAGAGACATGATAAAGGAATTCAACACTCAAGCAGAGCTCGGTGTGGGGTTGGAAACCCTGTGGCAAGCTCTGTCCAAGGATTTGACAGTCATAACTCCAAAGATTTTGCCAAATATTGTGAAAGATGTGAAAGAGATAGAAGGCGATGGAGGGGTTGGTACAATCCTCCTCTTTACTTTTAACTCTGGTGAGTTTAGTTTAGCTTCTTTCTTAGTGGGAGGGGCAAAAGGCTGTTAGTAATCTTCTTTTTTTTTTTGATAAACAATTAATCTTCTTTCTGATGTTATCTTTTTTTTTTTTTTAGATAAATGTTAGTTTGTTAGTATTTGTTATGTTAGTGATACACAGTTTTTTGATTTATTTAACCCTACTAAGCAAATTCAATTTTTGGTATTGAGTCTCAGATGTATCCCCAGTAAGTTATCAGAGGGAGAAGATCACAGAGCTTGATGAGGTTACTCATGAAATTGGGCTGCAAGTGATTGAAGGGGGGAATCTGAATCAAGGTTTGTCATACTACAAGACAAGCTTTCAACTATCTGCAATAGGAGAGCTTCAGACTCTGGCCAACGTGAAAATCTCATATGACTATGAGCCCGGCATAGAAGAAAGGACTCACCCAACGAAGACATCAGAGTCCACTGTATTCTTTCTTAGATGCCTAGAAAAATATCTGTTGAATGATGCTTGAAGATAATATTTGTCATATCAATTATCTGGTGCGAGTCATTGTGTTTTGGTTTGTGGCCTTTCAATAATGTTTGAATGTTTTAATTACCAAAATAGAAACTTCTAGGAAGAGTGTTGTGTGGTTTCTGAAATAGAATTTCAATTGTCTTCATTTAATAGGTAAAATTTTACTTTTCATGCATAAAATTTATTTTGCAACACAAAATTCTCTTAAAACTAATGTAAAGTGTAAACAGTGGGAAATTGTTTTTTTTTTTTTTGTTAATTTTGATAGTGAGAATATATACCTGAAAAGCATATAATCTCTATTAATGTAATATTTAAAATATTCAACTTCCAAGTATGCATAAAGTGTTACCGTTAAAATAATTTATAACTTGCTCACAAAAAAACAATTATTTTCTCTTAATAAAATTATATTTCCGTTACATGCATCACTTGAGAAACTTCTACCATATCTAAGGTTTAAGGCTATGTTTGGATTGCTCATAAAAAAAAAAAAGGTTATGTTTGGATGAATGGAGTAGTTAATAATGAAATGGAGTGGTAAAATGACTTTAACCCATTGTTTGAGAGTTTTCTTAGTAATGAAGTGAGATGGTTAAGAGTGAGAATCCAAACACTCCATACCACTCAAACCCTCATGTTTTCATACCCTCCAATTTGGGAGGTTTGGGATGGAGTAGAGTTTAAACTACTTCATACCCTTTATAAATCACTTCACTTCATTAATTATTATTGTACTCTCAAACAATGGAGTGAAATCTCCCTCCATTCCCTCATTAAAATTTTTAAACAATGGAGTGGTATACCTTTACATTTTCACTCCACTCCATTCTTGACAATTTCATTACTAACCATTCGGCTTCATCTCTTTCAAAACTCTCAAATAGGGTTGTTCGCAGATTGGAATGGATTGGTTTTGAAGGAAAAAGATCATCCGATCTAATCTCTTCGGTTTTATTTTTTGATCATCCGATCGGTTTGATTTTAAAATAAAATCAAATCCAATCTCATTCGATTTATTTCGTTTGAATTGGACTGGTTTTCGGTTTTTCTAAAGAATCTATAAAGTATTAGTTATTAAGTATGTCTTTCGTCCACAATTTACATGTCTATCAACTTTTGTAAAATTGGTCCTTTTGATTTTGAATGAAAACATACAATTTTCGCCCATACGATTAACTTATTCAACAGTGACGTAAACAAATTACCCTTGGCTAACTGGAACAAAGGTAAACAACACAATACAAGTTTATAAATTATGATCCTCAAATAACAAATAAAATGTGTTTGCATATAAAAAAAACAAATGAAGTGCATTTCGAATAACATATATAATCCACATAACACAATCAAAATTCTTGAAAGACTTTGAATTCCAAAGCTCTTAAGTACATGCATGAAATCTTCTAGGTACATGATTAACTGTTGATTTCTAAGTACATGAATAATTTTACAAATTCCAATTTATCTATTTGACAAATTCCAACAAAAATATTAAAGAGAGTGAGGGTATTCATTCATAAAAGTATGAAAAACAACGTTTAAGTATGAATAATACTATAATTTCAAAAATAATAGTATATATACAGTAGGTCGGTTTGGATTGGATCAGATCGATTTTCACTAGGGGTTTGAAATCTGATCCAATCCAATGGAAAAAAAATAGTTATTATGGTTTTTGAGTTTTCGGTTTGTTCGGTTTTCGATTTTTCAGTTCGATTTTTGTGGTTTGAATTGGTTTGGATCGGTTGATGAACACCCCTACTCTCAAACATAGCCTTAAGGGTACCAAAGTTACTTGCGGGAAAAAGTTACTTCTGCACCAACTAGTATCATATCAAGGGCGCGTTTAAATAAACAACTTAATTAAGCACTTATTCAATAAATTTTTTTTTAAATAAACTAAAAACAAATTATTTTCATAAGCTTCTCTGACAAGCTTATTAAAATAAGTTAAAAAAAGCTTATAAAATATCATAAACTATTTTAATAAATTATTTGTATAAATTTATTTTCCTAACATATTCTTGTAAACTCAAATGAGCCCTTCCAAACGCACCCAAAAAAAACATAAATTCCCTAATCTCTAATTAAAAAAACTTCTTATGTGCTTGTAGTATTATTCAATAATAAAAATTTAGTATGTATTTTACTTTATAATCACCTCATTAATAAAATATAAAAAATAATACATATATTATATTTTTATTAATAAATAACACTGTAAACATATTTAAAATGTGACCAAAATTTGGTTCTTAAACCAACAACACAACCATTTTGGTGACTCACCAACTTTGTAAGCACCAGATAATTATGTAGTTGTTTTTTATTTGAGTTCTGCTATTTTGACAACAACATTGTTGTCAAACATTATATATGTTATTTATACTTTTCAACATTTGTTTATTATTTTATTCTCTCTCATTCTGTATTTCATTATTCAAAACATCACTCAAACATATGGTGTCTGTATTCGGTATATCCAGATTTAGAAGTCCAAACATAATTTCTGTTTTATTTTTGGGGGCTAGACCCCTTCTAATTACCAAAAGAAAAAAAATCACCTCAAACAAAAAAACAAGAAAAAGAGACTAATTCGTTCATTCTTTCTTTATCTAGTAAATCATTTATTTAAAGGATTTAATTGGTATGTATTATTAGGGCAAAAAGTTTTTAGGTTGATCGTGTATCAAAATTAAATTCTTATTTTCTATAAAAAAAAAACTCTTATTGTAATCTATTTATAATGTTTTATCTTATGAAATAATTTATGAGTTTAATTTCTATGCACTGACAATGTAAATTGTTTACACTGTCAACCAATCACCAATAGTTACACACTATTTTCCAATATAATACTGTGTTTAAACAAGGACCCAATACTTATGCGAAAAAATTTTGCTATCCAAAAAATGGTGTTTCAGTGTCTCATAACCAATCAAAGACTGAGCATGTGCATAAATGTTTTTAATGAGTTATGAATTTATTTTATTAAATGATAAATTATCATTGATAAGGTACAGAGAATGTGACAGGATGTTGGGACAGAAGATCTTCATCCCATATTATTGAACTTAAAATCACAAAGATTTTCTAAAAAAAAAAAGAATTATTGTAGAATATTGACATATTCTTTTAAGTGATTGTTAATATAATTTTTTTTCGTGACCATGACATAGTGTGAAGTATCCACCTGCTTCGCCGATGACTAATCTTCCCTGGGAAACCTGACTGACCACCTTTAGTGAGGTCTCCCCTCCCAACCACGTTTTTTTCATCCACAAGGTTCGAACTCGAGGTCTTGCTTAAGGGATCTGAGCCTAGTTCTACTCGGACTAACGTAATGTTGGTTGATTTTTATTATAAATTATCTTAATACTTTAAAAATAATTGTACATAAGGTAATTATCTTAATTTCAAGAGTAAATTATATTCCACCACCTCTAAGTTTCAAACTTGAATATAAATTTCATTCCACCCATTTTTAGTGTTGACTAACTATTGACTTAGTATCATTATTTAAAATGTTATAAGTTATTTGCCGATTATAAAATAAAAATGCTTTTAAAAATTAATTTTATGTTTTATTCTTTACAAAATAAAGTTGATTTTATAATTTGAAAAATGAAATATATATTTTGATAATCTTGTAAAAAATAGTATAATTCATTTAAACATTTATTTTTTTCAGTCTATTATATGTTTATTTTTATTTTTTTGGTTTCCAAAATATCATTCGCGCGTATCTGCGAAGACTAATCCCACGAGAAACTGGACGACATTAAGGGCAAACCTCTTCCAATCCAATATTATTTTAGAATACACTCTGACAAATAATGTACATAAGACATATATCAATTACCGTAACGTGAAAATTAATTTTTTATTTATATTCTGGTTTTTAATAATTTATCTGAACAACTTATAAATAGATATCATGCTTTCAATTATTTATCTATAGAAGATATGATATATTATAATAATTTTTGTTGATAAATATGATAAAATGTTGTTTAAACAAATATATTTGAGTATAAAACAGAATATAAATTTGCCAAATTATGATATACAAACTAAATGAGTATAATTTGATAAATGTTATCAATAAATTTCTTGCTTATATATTTATTTTAGTCTAAAAAATAATTAATATATCTTATGTTCATTATGTAACAAAAATATATATAATACTCTTGTTTACTCGATTTATTTATTTTATTGAGCGAAAAATTTAGTTGATTCTTAGCAAATTTCTTACTTCAAATTATTTTAATTTGTCTATGCGTTACATAGAATATTCTAATATGAACATATATTACATATTTATTATTTTTATACTAAAGTTATTTTTATAAGTTTATATATTAAGTATTTACAGGGATGTGAACTTTATTCCCAACTTCTATCCTGTTTAAAAGAGAGAAACATATTTATCTTCATTCCTGTATTCAAATATGCCTATTTTTTTTTTTTATCAAATGGAAAAATAGGAAAAACAAACAAACTAAAGCCTAACAAAATGAGTTCCCAACGCATCAGCTAATAAAATAGATGACATTTGGGGAGGACACAAGTTCCAAACAGTGACTATTTAAATGATACTTCTATTATATTTATTAGCAATTATTATAATAATTCATATATTTTATACATAAAATATTTGAAAGCGTGATATTTGTCTAGAAGTTGTTGAGCTAAGTGCCAAAAAAAATAAAAATATATAATAAAATTAAAAATTATTTTTCACATGATAGAAACATGCCTAGTATCCATCATAATGTATACTAAAAAAATAATCTACTTAAACAAATAAATATATATAATAGATTGAAAAAATAAATACGTATATGAATTATCGAACTATATTAGTTTTGTAAGATTTTCAAATTGTACATTTTATTTTTTAATTTAAATTTTTTTTATTTTCTAAACAAAAATTAAAGCCTAAAATTTTTCTTTAAAAACATTTTTAATGTATAAATATCAAATAACTAATTGTAAATAACTTTTTTATTTGTTTAGTAACTTAACAGTGTTAAGCCTATGGTTAGTCAACATTAAAACTTGTGGTGAGATGCAATTCATGACCATGTTTGAGATTTGTTATTATTTTAATAAACTTTAAAGTGCTGGAGTGTAATTTATCCTAATTTAAATAATTTCATATTTGGAAATTTTTAAATATTTTTTATTGTTTTTTCATATTTACTAATTGATTTTTATAACTACCAAATTTGTTGATTATGGAATTTCAAGTATGCTAATTAATTATTATAACTACCATATCTACTCATTATTTACTTATGAGTTTAATTGCTATATACTGTTAGTGTAAAGTTTTTTACACTGACAATCAATCAGAAATCATGGTGTGTGTGACTTTTAAGGTAGTTAGGATAAAAGTCAAACACTTTAGTTTATGCGGCAAATTTTGATTGGTTGTCTGTGTAAAAATTATTTACACTGACAGTGTATACCAATTAAATCCTTTACTTATTTTCATTTAATTATTTTCCTTTTAAAGACAAAGAATTTGAAAACAAATGTTACAGAATTTTAATTTAATTGTTTTTGCAATCACGAAAAAATTTCTAAAAAATCTTGTGAAATAATTATATATTCTTTTTTATGATTCTTAACATAAATTATTGCTATCATTTTTTTAATAAAAGTAATTGTACATTAAGTAATTATCTTAATTTCAATAATTTTATATCAAGTAAGTTTCTTAATATTTTATTTCTTAATATATTTTTTAATCTACTAATTGATTTCTATAATTACCAAATCTGTTGATCATTTATTTATTTGCATTTAGTTATTTTTATTTTTTGAAAAAATTTTCTTAAAAAATATTTTGGAAAAATTGTACATCATTTTCAATGATTCTTAATTAATATAAATTATATTAATTTTTAATATTGTATTTTTTAATGTATGTCCAATTCTGCTAATTAATTTATATAACTTAACAAATTAAACAGTTGAAATTTATAACATATTATATATATATATATATATATATATATATATATATATATATATATATATTGTGTTTTATTATAAATTATAAAAATTTTAAAATATTTAGTTCATAAATAATAACTAAATATGCAGTAAAATTTTTTGGCACTTGAGTAACAGAAATGACAGAATAAAAGGATAAGACATACAATTAGTATCTGTCATGTTTAGGGCTATTTGGTAAAAACTAGCAGATAGCGGATGATTTGGTAGCTGGTAGTGGATAACAGATAATTTAGTTGTTTATATGCTATTTTAAATGTGAGACTCGAAATGAAAATATTAGTATTATAATATTTTATTTTATTTAAGAGAGGATAAAGGAGCAATTTAAATAAACTAGTAAGGATAAAAATGAAAAAAATAATAATATAATATAAATTATAAGCTCAAACGTATAGCTAGAGTCCAAAAAAATACATTATAAACTAATAAGAAAAAAGATATTTAAAAGTTATATTAATTAATTAGCAGACGTTATTTAATTAGTTGATTACCTCTCTCCTCATTTATAAGTTATCTCCGATAAGCTAATAGATTGACATGGCAAAAGAAAGCCTAGGTAGGTGTTAATCGGTGGATGCTAGCATGAAGTATTTCAGCATGTGGCACATCGGTGAGGGAGTTTTTTGACCGTGTGTAACTGGTTTATGCGGTATTTATAGGTAAGTAAAGTTTAAGTAATTGCAGACAGGTCCTATTAACTTATGAGAGGAGGGACATCCGAGAAAATTTGGGAGGCTGCCACCACAATTTGTAATCGATTACCCATTGAAATCGATAATCGATTACCCATTGAAATGGGTAATCGATTACCAATTACCAATTGAAATTGGTAATTCGATTACCCAGTGAACTGGGTAATCGATTACCAATTACTTGGTAATCGATTACCCATTGAAATTGGTAATCGATTATCAAAATTTGTAATCGATTACCCATTGAAATTGGTAATCGATTACCGATTTCAGTGGGTAATCGATTACAAATTGGCATTTTGTGTGTTAAGTATAAATTAAAATAAGTATCAAACAATATCAACAACAGCGGAGCAATAATAAATTCTTCATTTTTTTGAATGATCGATTCAACACGTCCGCCCTTACTATCTCATACTCTGTCTCGGCTCCGCTGATCGCACCTTCGATTCCACCCTCGTCGCCGACCTCTGACTCCATCAATCGCGCCGTCGATTTCGCCCTCGCCACGTTACCATCGTGCTCCACCCAAACAGCCACCAAAAGCCCAACCGCATAGAACCATTCACGCAGGTACGCCCAACCGTCGCCGCCAGTCTCGCACCGAGAACGCCGTTCTCCGTTGTAGCTCCACCTCGGATCAGTACCGCAGTAAAAATACAGGGATTATATTATAATTTGTTAACAAATCGGTTTACCAAGTCTCAGGTTAATTTTTTTTTTAAATAAAATAATCTCAATCATTAAATACTATATTAATAAATCTAACGATTATTTTAAATGATTCATCCATATATCATATTTGAGCATGTTTCATATTAGAGGTTATCGTGTTAATTAGTTAGTTGAGAGAGGTAGGCTGTAAATAAGTCATTACAAGAAAGTGAGAGACGTCGATTGTACTTGAAAGAAGGGAGTAAGCTAGAGTTTCAAGTCTGTTGAATACTTGGAGTGGAGAGAGAATATTTACAGTGCCAAATTCATTTAATAAACACTATATTTTATATTCAATTCATTCCAGTTCTATAAAAAAGTTTATCAGAAAAACGCATATGTTGCATAGGCCACAGACTAGTATGATATTAATCGGCTACATTATAACCTAAATCGATTATGGTGTCTTATGCGTGTTATATTTAGCGGCTGTCTGTGAAAATTGAAAAAAATAGATTATGTTGATAATTGATTATATTGTGATAATCGATTATAAATAAAAGGCTTAAATATGTTTTTAATCCCTAGAAAATATGAGGATTTTCGTTTTGGTTCCTGTAAAAAAATTTCTTTAGTTTTCATCCCTATAAAATATGAAGTTAATAATTTTGATCCTTATAAAATGAGTAAATTTTGGTTTTGATCTCTGTAAATTGTTTTTCTTTGGTTTTCATCTCTCTAAAATTTAATATCTCAATTTTAGTCCCTAACATTCATTTTAGGGTAGATAAATATATTTCATTTTAGGTTTCAAGAAATTTTTTAGGGAAATCATATGCTAACATGACACCACAGTGGTTAATTAGGTGTCACTTGAGATGATTATATAGACACATAAATAGTTAATGGATGTCACATGACAGTAGGGACCAAAAATAATGATTTTAGATTTTAGAGGGACCAAAACCAAAGACAAAATTTTACAGAGATCAAAACCAAAATTCGCTCATTTTACAGGGACCAAAAACATATTTAACCCTAATCAAAATCTGTTTTTGTTTGGGTATGTTTGCTGAAAAACGATTTTAAGATAATCTGTTTCGTTTGGGTGCTGCGAAAAAACACTAACATAGTAAATTACGAAAAGAGAAATGAAGTTATTTGTTTATATCAATAATATTTGATATTTTTTTTAACATTAAGACTTTTTAAATTATTTATTTTTCATCACTTTTTTCTATTGTAAAAAATTGAACAAAGTTACAAGATTTTTTCTTGACATGTAAAAATATATATTTTTTAGAATAGTAGCCATGCATGGTACATATGAGTGGTTAACACAAAAAAATAAATATATTTTTCACCGTTGTGCATGTGCTCGACACCACCCCTTAAACATCTTTTTTTCAACCAGAAAAATGTTTTTTCTAAAAGGGCTAAATTATCATTTTGGTCCCTTAACTTATTTTTTAGTTTCAATTTAGTCCCTTAACTTTTAAAAGTTTCAATTTGGTCCCTTAACTTGTCTTTGTGAACCCAAGTTAGTCCCCTCAGTCAATGACATAAGCAAAAGTGACGAAAGTGCCATATATGTTAACAATTTAAAGGACCAATTTGAAATTCATTTAAAATTTAAGAGACCAAATTGAAACTCATTTAAAAGTTAAGGGACCAATTTGAAACTCATTTAAAAGTTAAGAGACCAATTTGAAACTTTTTAACAATTTAAAGGACCAATTTGAAATTCATTTGTTTATGTCATTGACAGAGAGTACTAACTTGTGTTAACAGAGATAAGTTAAGGGACCAAATTAAAACTTTTAAAAGTTAAGGGACCAAATTGAAACTAAAAAATAAGTTAAGGGACCAAAATGATATTTTAGCCTTCTAAAAATTATCTATAAAATAACTTTTTAGTAGAAAAAATAATTGAAATAGATTTAATCCATTTTTCCCAACCGTACTCTTAGAGTATAAAAAATAATTTTCATTTTCTTTATGATTTCACGTCCTAATAACAGATCTATCTCTTATTAACTTACTTCTTGTCCCCTAGAGGGAGCTCAAGCGGTTAGAATTAGAGATGGCAACGGGACGGGGAGGATACGGGTAGTACTCCCCCTGTTTCCATATCCGTCGGATGAAATCCGTATCCGTCTCCGTCCGTTACCCGCGCGGGTATCTTGCGGGCGGTTATCCAGCGCGTTTCGCGGATATTCGCTGGTTTGCGGATATCCGCGGATTATTTTTTTTAGGAAAAAAAATTGTTATTTTTGCTTGAAAAATTGTTGAAATATGCATAATTTCTATTAAAATAATTGTGTTCATACAAATAGATGTTACGAAATTACGAAAGCATTATCCAATTACAAAAGTTAGTAACAAGAGTAATCAAATATATTTGTTTTCTCTAAAAATAAAAGTTACAAAAGTTAGGATCCACTTAAAACACCCTTGGATTATATTTTCTCCTAACTTAATAATAGCTCAACTTAATATAATTAATATTAGTAGGTGCTTATTTTTTCATTAGTATTAGCTTTAGTAAGGAAGGATGAGAAATTAGGTTTAGCAATTAGTAGATATATATAATAAAGAGTATTATAGTAATTTAAGTAACAGATGCTGATATCCGCGGGCACGGGTAACGTGATACCTGTCCCGCCCCGTTTATAAGCGGGTATTGAAATTACCCGTTTATTTTACCCGCGGACACCCGTTTAACTACTCGTCCCGTGTCTGTTACAAATTTTATCCACGGATATCCACGGGTACGGATAAAATTGTCATCCCTAGTTAGAATCGTGGGATATTACATAGAGAATTGAATCTCCGAATTGCTCTCACCCTTATTCTATTCACATTCTCCCCCTCACCTCGGGTTCCCCCTACGGATCACCTTACGGTGAAACGGGGGAATGATCCTTGGGAGTCCCGTCCTCGAGAGATGGGAACAGATAGTTCGGTCAACCTCTTAGGGTGAGTAGAAGAAGAATAGTGCATCAAACATGTTGATGCTTGTTTCTTGTTTACAGTAAAGAAAGTGCAACATATGCATCCCCTAGGTCCACCCTATTGATAGAGTCTCCGTAACGGAAAGAAAAAACTTACTTCTTTTAAATTTTGAATAGGATTATTCTGTACACGAAACTTATTCTTTTAAAAAAATATCATCAATATATGTTGGTTCAAGTGGAAGTTACTTGAATTCTTTAAGCATGTTATACTGGATTCGATCTCTGGATTGATGTGTATGAAAAAATCACTTTTGGGGGAGGTCCTCACTTAAAACGTTTGAGAGTATATGAGAGATTAATCTTTTATTTATCATCTTTCATGCTTATGTCAATGAGGAGATGAAGTATGGCCGCTTATTTTCTATTTGAAGATTCTCTAATTTTTTGTACGAGTAAACACCTAATTTGGTCCCTGAAATTGTAGGGTCGTATCAACTTAGTCCCTCACATTATTAATATTCCAAAATGATCCCTGGAATTGCAGAAAGTTAATCAGATTCGTCCCTTTTTTGATATTTGCATGGACTATAATGACATTAAGTTGGTAATGTCAGGGATACATTTGAAACTAAGTGAATAATGTTAGAGATGCATTTGATACATTTTGGAATTCCAATGATCATTTTGGAATATTGATAATGTGGAAGATTAAGTTGATACGACTCTATCATTTCAGGGACTAAATTGGATATTTACTCGTTTTTGTACTATATATATCAACATCAAGCTGCTCTGTATGAAACCACAAATTAAATAGCCATGATAAAGGAATTTAACACCCAAGCACAGGTCAGTGTGGGGTTGGAAACCCTGTGGCCAGCTCTGGCCAAGGATTTCGATGTCATAGTTCCAAAGGTTGTCCCTCATATTGTGAAAGATGTGCAAGTGGTTGAAGGCGATGGAGGGGTTAATACAATCCTCATCTTTAATTTTTTGTTGCTTTTTTTTTGGATGGGCAAACGGGTAGAAAAAAACTGCCATTGCATCATCTTTTTTTATGTTATATAATATCACTTGCAACACTATTGTTGAATGAGGAATGTTAGCAACATATTTTTTAACATTTTTTTTCAATATATTCTTTTTTATTGGTTAAAATTCATGTAGGTCCCACTTGAATTTCAACCAATAAAAAGGAATGTATTGAAAAAAAAAAGTGTTAAAAAATGTGTTGCTAATATTTCTCTTCTTAAATTAATTTTGTGTTGTATTTAACACTGTTAATCAAATTCATTCATTTTTTAATATGAATCTTAGATGTTGGCCTAATAAGTTACCAGAGGGAGAAGATCACTGAGTTTGATGAGGTTACCCACGAAATTGGGCTGTAAGAGATTGAAGGGGGCTATCTGAATAAAGGTTTATCATACTCCAAGACAACTTATCAACTATCTGCAATAGGAGAGCATCAAACTTTGGTCAACGTGAAGATCTCTTATGGCCATGAATCCGACATCAAAGAAAGTATCAAACCGATGTAGACATCATAGTCCACTTTATTCTTTCTTAGGCCTAGAAAAATATCTGTTGAATGGCGCTTGAAGATATATAATATTGTTATATATCTCAATTATTTGGAGCCAGTCATTGCGTAGTAGGTTTCAACCTGCTATAGGCGAATTCCACCTTCTCTCATCATGAGAGAGTTCTATTTTATAAAATAAAATTACATTTTAGTATGTTTTTCAATCTTTTTTCTCTCACTCATCCCTCCCCCCTCCTCCGTCATTTCCATCCCCTTTCCCTTTGACATCTTGAAATTCCGGCCTCACCTTCTGCAACTTTCACCTTCTCCACCACATCGATACATATCAGCACTATCTACCTATGCCGCCTCCGGAGAAAATTTTATTTGAAGCAAACCCCAACGTGAGGGAGAGAAGCAGTGTGCCCAAAACAGGAAGGGGAGGCTGCCACCAATGGAGAGGGCGATTGGCTAGGCGGCAGGACAAATTTCAATTTGTAATCGATTACAAATTCAATTTGTGAATTTGTAATCGATTACTAACTTTAGATTGATTCTGTTCTTGAATCTGTTACTCTCTTCAAATTCACCGTCGTGAATCTACCACCGTCGAGGCGTCAGAGCAAGGTTCCAATCTCCGTCTATAACCACACCACCCCCTTATCCTCTGAGATCATCAAGCAGGCGTCTACTACACCCCCTACACAAATCAATATTGTACAGCCAGAGAACAGAAGACATAACACTGTAAAAAAAAGAAGAGATTTATTGATGTGAGAGGACCATTCCTCCGTGGCTCTATAAACACGAGCTCGAGTCATAATATAAAGGAGATAGGAAGATTGAGTCTTTTTTCGGAATGAGAAAGGGAGATTTTGAATTATGGCGTTTTCTTGGTGTGAAAAATTTCAAATTTAAAGAGAAATAACACGAAGAATGCAACAACGAGATTCGCTAAATCCCTCACCTAAAAAGCACACAACCGTTCTCGATGAAGGGAATCCTAAATATCTGCACTCTATCGTTGTCGGTCGCCGACGGTGGCGATTCTGTTGTCGCTGTGGAGGGCGTCGACCGGAGAAAGGAATGAAGATCTAATTTGAGGGAGACGAGGGTTTGGGAGTGACCGTTGTGGTTTTTCTGTAATTGCAAAAAGACCCTTAGCCTTGAATGCATCTCGATCGTCTAATTTTTTTCGCATAATCTAACGTGTATAACTTGTGGTGCACCGTGAGCGACTTGCTAGAGTCACTAACGGTAGAAGTCGCCCAGGTTTTAGTATTCAAGAATGTTTGACTGTTTTGGGTACCAAAATGAAATTAAATTTGACTGGTTTATCATACAGAATTTTTGGTTGCCTTTTAACCTAATAATAATCAGGTGAAGGGGGAAAAGAAAGTAATGCACCACAATAAAAAGAGAGAGTTTAATTATTATATATAGTTAGTTTAACATTTCTTAAGTTATTAACTAATTATAAGTATGACTTTTAATGTAATTGTTATAAGAGTTAATTTTTTAATAATATAATAATATATGATTAAATGACAATATTTTATGAAACATGTCACTCATTTTATCAAAACTTATTCCGATGTGGTATTTTTGAGAAAAATATAAGGAAGAAGTTTGTTCACTTTTTTTTGCAAATGGCTGCAGAGGATCTGTCATATTCCTACAAGTTTTTTTTTGTAAAATGTAAAGGAATGGTGATGGTTCAATTCCCTATATCACCCCTTTAGATCCAATAAAAAAGCCAGGAATTTAGTATTTTTCATTTATTCAAATGTAAAGTACATTAATATAAGAAGAATTACACAACATTGAACAACAAAGCATAAGACAAAGAAACAGCTACGGTTTAGTTATAATTTTAGTTATTGGAAGCAAGGTTTGAGATTTTCACCTCGACCTTTGGTTATTGTTTTGACAAATGGCAGCAGCCTAGCCAACATTATATAATTGATAGTTATCATTTCTTGCAAACGATTCCCATACCATAAGAAAACTTGGTGCAATCAAGGGTGTCAAACTCTATCACTTCAGTGGCCTCTTTCTCATATGAGCTTTCCTGTGAGAACACACAAGAAGCACAATTCGAAGAAAGCAACGAGGTAGTTTTGTATCTGTCTTCTCCTCCAACAACGGGCATTGCCACACCAGGCTTTGCTGGGTTTTCAAAATCTAGCCTGTAAGTCCTCCCAAGCACACCATCAACTTTAGGGGACAATGCAAAGAACCTGAATTGAACTTCCAAGTGGGCAAAGCAGTCATCATTAGGCACTTGGTAGTTATGAATTCTATCATCTTCTTTGGTTACAGGCACCACATTGACCAAAATTTCAGCAACATCCTCAAATGTAACTATGACACTATTCTTGCTAGCTACTCTCTCCACTTTCACGTCTTTTTTTGGGGAATACCAAGTGGAAAGAGAGTCTGCAGCTAGAACTAGATCATTTCCATTGTAGGTAAACTTGAGATGGTCAACCTGGTCATTCCATTGGGGTGTCTTGGTAGCCTCAAGTGAGAAGGTTTGGGAGTTGAAGAGGATTCCAAGGGCTTGAATCCAAGTGTAATCACGGGCTCTGCCATCTGGCCTATGTCCAATGAAGCGGGCATTGATTTGAAGGTTGGAATCAGAGACCAAGGTGAAATGTTCATTGCTTTTTCCATGGAAGTAGAAGACTCTGCCATCTCCACCAATGAAGCGGGGATCATAACACCCTGATCCTGGTGCATTGCAGTTTGGTTTGCGATCTAGAAAATGAGAAAACTAATTTCATCATGTTTATTTCAACAAACCATAAGAAAATAAACACCATACAAGCATTAGGTGGTTAAATACATTCTAATAATATCATTATTGTTTAATATGAATCATGTAGCTTAAGAATTTAAGGAATAAAATGTGCTTTTCAAAAATGAAATAAGAAGGTTAAAAATGAAATAAAATTATATATTTGAACGTTGATTATCGGATTTGGATTCACTACCCTGGCCGCACTCACGTATTTATGCATTCATTAAGATGCACCAATGAATCAGTGTTATTTCATTTTTTAATACACACTCAAATGCATCCAACGGTTCATCTCAATGAATGCGTGAGTATAGTAACTGCTGAATTCAAATCAATGATTATCTATGTAAAAGTTGTGTACAAAATTTGGGGTGTGAATAACAAAACTGTAGTTTAAAACAAAGTATAAGAGAAAATAATATGTAAATGTTTTTGTTCTTAGAAAACTGACACCATCAAACGACAAGAAAATGGAGGCGAAATGAAGTTTATGATCTTACGTCTGCAGACAGCTCTGCATATAGGTTTGTCGCAGTCGATGAGACAAACCTTAGCCTTAGGATCATTTGATTCACTGCTAGGGCACTCAGCTGGACATTTGATGTATTGTCCATAGCATCGGGTACCTTGGGTGCTACATTGGCGGTAATAATATGCCTTGGCCTGGAACAAACTTGAGGCAAAGACTAGCACGATGATTAGGATGGAATTGCTTTTGGTGATCTCCATACTAGCTTGAATTCTCTATTAGTGAAATATAATTAAGAAACAAAGAGAGCAAATTGATGTAGGAACACAAACTTTCCCCTGCTATTTATAGATGTATATCATCAACTATGTTGCTTGTTTATTGTGAAGGTGGCTTTAGCAAACTTGTAGTCTAATCTAATGCTAGCTCAAACTCAAAGTATGAACATGGGTTTCGCTGATTGAAAGCAGAAACATCAAAAGGATTCACATAATGTCTTCTTATGGAAGGGTACGAACATGAAGGTGCCTTCATCAACTGCAAAATTGGTGGCTGAACTTGTGATAATCTTAATTACTTGGTTAGATACCAAGTATTAGATGGATGAGGCATGCTTATGTGACAGGTAAAGGAGCTAAAGTTAATACCTTGAGGATGAAACAAATATAATAACTATATATATATATATATATATATATATTATCTCTGTTTCTATTTGATTAAATTTATTTTTATTAAAAATTATCATTTCATAAATATTACAAATATTAAGAGTTGTATTATAATTATTTTAAAATACAATTAAAATAAAATAAATGTTATTCATATTTTAAAATAAGGTCTTGCTAATCAATGTTTTAAGGGCGCTGATTAAGAAATCTATAAAAAGTAAGTTTTCATTGAAAATCTAAATGCATAACATCTTAAAATATTAAATACATAACTTTCCAATAAAATTTTTCTTTTTTTAATTTCTTAAACAATATCTTTAGAATACTGGTTAACATTCTCCTTTAAAATATTAGTGGTTAAAACAAAACAAGACTTAATTTTTAAATAATCTATCATTTAGAAAAGTACGGAATATATGAGCACTACAATAAAATACATTTTTAGCGACAATTATTATGATGTTTAGCAGCAATAATAATGGCCGCCGAAACCTTTACCGGCAATTATTAATTAGCCGGCGTATCCAGTGTCGCTAAAAGCTTTGCTGACAATTGTAGGAAAAGCTGGTAAAGACCTAAATAATTGTCGCTAAAAGTTAAAAGTTATAGCGGCAATTATCATGGCATTTAGCGATGATTTTAATGGCCACTAAATATGATTTTAGAATTGTCTTCTAAGCTCATTTACCAGCTTTTTTTATTGCCGCTAAAAGTTCCAACTGACTTTTCCCCACAATTACTATTGCCACATAATATTAAGATTATTTGCCGCGTACTCAAAACGGATATGATTTGATTAATAAAAGTTTTAACGACAATAATATTGGTCCAGAATTAAAACATCTTCTAAACCACAATCTTAGTTCAATAAGCTAACACACTTCATTTCAAATTTAAAAGAACTTCCCAACATTGCATCCAAATCAGATTGTCAGGGACAAGTCATAAGAAGAAAACCATTGTTATAGCCAAAATGCCTAAAGGTCGAACAAAAAGTATGCTACAAATCCACTTCAAACAATAATACATAACAAACATTGTAATGAGGAAGTTTCAACTGCTGATCCCACCATTAATCACCTACACCCTTCCTATTTCCACCAAAACTTTTTGAAGGTCATCAATTACTGTGAACTTCAGAGTATCACCCTTACTCAGTTGATTAGCCTTACAAAATGCATACCATTCATCGCCACCTATGTAAAATTCTGTTTTTCTTCGAATGGTTCTTAACAGCTTGCACCGTTCGATCTTTTTCCCTTCATCTTCAATTAATATAATTTCTTCATCATTCATCAAAAATTGTCGCACAATGTGTCCAAGTATCATCAATGGATACTGATGGAAGAAGAAGAAGGTAAACTACCAAGAATCGAGTTGGATTTTTTATTAAAGGAGTAGTAAACATGCATTTTAAAACCAGAAGAGTAAGCTTCTTGACAATATAATCTATATTTCCCAGATTTATGATATGCTATTCCACACAGTGTGTAGTTTCCAGAATCTATATGTGCAGAATATAACAGTTCTCAACCTCCATACTCAAATGCAAAATTACCATTTTATTGAATATTCAAATTTGTTAGCAGGCCCTTTGATTACTCAAGAAATCGCAGTCAGTCTTTGCTTCTGTGCTTTCAATGCAATCAAGAAATTAATGGTGTTCTCTTTGGAGATAGCCATGTTTGCTTTGGAGATAGCTTGATTAGAGGTGTTCTCCCAAAAAAGAAACCGAAGAAATATGCAGCAACATCATTCATAGCAATAAGGGATGCTGGGAAAAGAAACCTTCATAACATATATAATATTAACATGTTAGATTGCAATAAAAAATAACTAAAATGATGTGTTAAGTTGACTAAATTCACATAAATGAAGCTATATGGCATTAAATAATCTGTATTAAGTATACTTATTCACATAAAATACATGAAGAAGCAATTAAAAGAAGGAATAAAAATATAGATTTCATCACCAAGTAATATATTAGAAGTCCTATTACCAGAATACCCCTTGAAATATATTGGCTACAGTGAATAAGGACTGGGTGAACACAACAATTAGTATCATATGTGTCCATGCGTACTGGCCAAATTGATACTTGTAAAATCTCTTCTTTAATGAAAGAATAAACCATACAAAACCTGAAATTACAGATGAAACAACTTATTCAGAAATGAAAATTTTAAATTACAGGGAAGAGACACTTGAACCAGCAGCAGACCAGAATAATACTATCAGATAACAAAATTAAGTTATTCAACATAATTGACTCAGATTACTGAGGAATGTATCCATCAAAAATAAACCTATAGGAATCTTCATGAACATATATATAAATAATTATTTATTAGTAATAATTGGGGTGGGATAATCATACATCAATATTAATATGAGTGAAACATTTGAAAGTACTAATTACCTGCAATATATAAGAAGCCTGAAGTGTAGTTTTAAAAGAAACAAGTTTCTTTTGGTGCAGCAATTAACTGCAATGCTTTCTAAATAGTCAGAATCTGGATACAGAAGCCTGAAGTGTAGTTTTAAAAGAAACAAGTTTTAAAACTAAGTTGCATGCTTAGATGCAAGCAACTTTATCAAGCATTTTACCAAATACATAGAAAGCAACAACATCATCACCCGTTACTTTGGTTTTTTATCAAACATCTAGTGTGCAAAGGTGAAACACACATAAATTATTGAGAACACCAAAAACTTTATATTAATCTCTTCAAATCATCGTAAATAAAACAAAACAAAAAATCATTGAGTGAAAACAATCCAACATTTCCAACCAAAACAATTAAAAAGCATGATCTGAACCAGTTAAACAATGAACCATGATCACAAAATCATGGAAAATAAATCAAATTTCAACGTCACAACCAAAACCCTAACTATTCATTAATTCAAATTAAGAAAGAAAGAAAAATGAAGAAGAAAAATTAAAGGTTCTTACACTCGGTGTAATGGTTGGGATCAGCGACGTGAACCTTCTGGCGCTCGATGATTTTGATCGGGTGAACGAGCTGCTAATCAAGAAGTAGGTGCTGTTAATTTCTGATGTGGTGGAAGAAAGTGGAAGTTTTGGAGTTGGAGAACAGAGAAATGTCGAGAACAAAGAGAAAGGATGGACAGTTTTAGATGGGTAAGATAATTTATTACCGGCTAATATTGATTAGTCATAAAAAAATTTAGTTTAATGAATGAATTAGTGGCCATTACTGTATGGCTACTAAATAATTGTCAGTAAAAGGAAATTTTGGTGTAGTGGAGGTCGAGTGAGAATTCATAAATGTTATTGAATTTTTCTTTTCTAAGTATGTTGTGCTTGCGGCACACGTTTTGCGCTCCTAATTTCTGGGTTGTTTGTGAGTTGTGACTTGTGCACATTCTTTAGATGGCATGCTCTTATGGTCATCATCATCATGAGATGATATTTAAGATTGCATGCTGATATATGTTGTTGCTATAAATGGTCAACGTTTCGAACTTTATGTCAGATTCTTACAATCCTTTGCCAAAATAAAAAGGAAAGATGAAGAAAACATACAGGAAATAGAGTTAAGAATTTAATTCTGACATATTATTGATGTAAAACTAGGATCAGAATGATTAAAAATAATAATTATAATACATTATTAGTTATACATTCAACCAATCATATATTGTCACATTATTAAAAATATTTTTCTTTAACTAAAAGTCACACATAGAATGGTGTGTGATTGATTGACATTATAAAAATTTTACACCGATATATCAAAATAAACTCTTAAAAAATCAAATTTGTTAGTACTTGATTAGTCTACCCCTAAATTAGATGCTCACACAATTATAAATTAATCTCATAAAAACTGAATTTAAGTTTAGACACTTATAAGACCACTTTAAACTCATCAAAAGTTAGATTGACCGTTTATTGTTTAAATTAATTATTTTTCGCATTATATATATATATATATATGAGTTTAATTTTAATATATTATTAATATAAGTTTTTTTATAATATCATATAATCAAACATCTTTATATATGTGATTTTTAAAATAATTGTTATAAAAGTTAAATATTTTCTTTTACAACGTCATGTCATTTGACTAGTCGGTTGAACTATTAGAACCAAAACTAAAATATTTTGTCCATTCACTATCTAATTTGATTTTAGAACATTAATTGCAATTTTGATTCATTTAACTAAAACTTATTGATTATACATTACACATAGTTTTCATAATGATCTTGACCGATTGGTCGGATAAGAAAAATAAGGAATAGATAGATAAAGAACAAGAAAAACTTCTCTTGTCTTAAGCTAGTTGAAGCTAATGCTTGTGCCGATTTCCTAGCTAAGCATGGAGCTAGAAAATATAATGTCTATAAGGTGGGGCAAGAAGCTCCTCCTTCCATGGGTTCTCTTATCTATAATATACTTACGCTAAGTATTTCTAGTTTTTCTTTCATGCTTTTGTTTTGTTTTTATTCTCCCTAGCATAAAAAAAACTAGTTGACTTGTTAGGTCATGGTATGGTTAATATGGCTGAATACGTTTTTTTTTTTTTTTTTTTTAAAATTGTACTTTCTTTAGCTTTACTAGTTATTTGGTTCCCAATTTCTTATCAAATGTAAGATTTTCTCTTCTTAATTATGTGATAAATCAAGTCAATTAAGTTAGAAATATAGTTAAATTTTTTTATTGGTCACTTAATATATGTATATTGTATTTCTCTTTAATATTTTTGTATTTTTTACGTAATATAAATGTATATATAAAACTTGGATTCGACCTTGCTTTAAAACTAGTTGAACCTTAAACATCTCTTGTTAAAGTTCAAATGATCCGTTCTGTTCTAAAAACAATGATATTACATGTGAAAATATGAATGATAATAAGTTTTGTTAATGAACAAAGAAAACACCTTTTTACTTTTTCTTCCCCTATCTACTTAACTTAATTGTGTAACTGTTGAAAATTTATAATTAATGAATACATTTCCCTCTATCTATGTGTTGGAAATTACTTGCATCTTTGTGTTAGAATTTGCAAGAACCTTTACAAGAAAAAATGTGACATTTAACTCTAAATTGAAATTTAACGTTTTAGCCTTTTGATATGTTAAAAATTCCGGCTATTCCGGCTAGACTTTTTGAATTTGGATTTCTATTGATTGATGTATTTAGTTTTATTAAGTAGGTTGAATAGATAACATGATATTTTCTATATAACGTGTAAACCATATTGTCAAAAAAAAATTTATAAAGTGTAAACCCATATTATTATATGATTCATTATGAGTTTAAGGATTATATATATATATATATATTATTGGGCTTGGGCCTAATTGGTAAAAGTACAAAATTTAGGTTACGATATATAATATATATAATGAGGTCAATATCTTCTTTCTAATCCATCATTTCCGACTGCGCACTATTTCAATCTAGGTCTTAGTTGTTGAGAAAGAAGGGAAGATTGTGTTCCTGAAGTATACGCTTCTTCAAAGTAGTTAATATTAAGAAGGTCTTCAAGAGGTACGCAATAGTTTATTTTCTTGATGATGGTGTATATAATTTATTTACATGTGGTGTTGGAATAAGTTATACTAGATCTATAATTGTTTTAGAGAATTCCTAAAATGATTAAAACTTAGGAATATAGGGATTTTTGAAATACCAATTTTAAGTTTGATTTTATTTTCTGGGATTTTAATCTTTAGAATCAAAATTTGTATTGAATTATTATCATGTGTTTAGACCTTGTATATGTTGAGTTTCAAGAAATGAGAGCCTCCACTTTTTTATTGTTAAATCTTTGTGTTGATGGTTTTTATCATGCATTGTCAAGAGAACATGAGTTCATGAAGATATTTGGTATGATGTTTGATCTTGGTCGAATGGTTGGCCACCATTAATGGCGAACTGAACTCCTCTTTGAAAGTGGATTTCCTAGAGTAAAAAAACACGCATTCACGTATTTTCTAAGTGTACAATTGGATCAATCTTAGACTTTCTCAAACATTTTCAATGATTGATCTAATGATGTATACTTAGTGAATGCGTGCTTTTTAACTTTAGGGAATCCGGATCCATATGGGTAAAAGAAAATCTTTGAAATAAGAAAATTTCTTGTTGAATGATGTGGGTGTTTTAGATTTTTTTTTCTCTATTGAATTTCATGCAAATATTAGGTTAAACCATTTTGGTTAACACAATAACACCCTTTTGGGACCTTCGTGGGAGCACTATGCAAAGCACCGTAAAGGGGAGAGCAAAAAATTTTTATTGAACATCTATTTTTAATAATTTTGAGATAACTTTATTATTTACAACGCAAAATAATGGACAACGTGAATTGTTTGCTCTTTCCCCCCTTAATTACTATTAATTATTTTTCATATAAATTATGTCTATATTGGGATTTGCAAAATCACAAACCTTATGACATGGTACAATTTTTTCACATTACCGCAACATAAATTATAGATGTTCACGAGTTAGTTTAGTTTAGGTTTAATGGAGAAAAATCCAAACTAGTTAATTCTAGTTGTTTTGAGTTGGTTCAAATATAGTACTTGTGTGAAATGCAAAGATTGGACATCATAGCTATTGAGCCCATGAACCTCAAGAAAAACATAATCACTCGTAATTTTTTGGTACACAAAAACAATCACAATTTTAAAGTGTTAGCTAACCACAATATAACAGCTCTTAAAATTTCTCAAGTTGACAATTGTTTTTATATTGGATTTTCCCTACGTTTTTGTTTAATTAATGAAAAAAATAGAGTGGACAATGAGTTTTCGGATTAACAAGAAATATAGTGACTTTCCACGCTAAAGTATGGAGTGGGTGGGACGGTTAACATTAGCATGGAAAAATGGGTTTCAGAAGGTCATAGGGAGAGTCATATATTTAGTTTGAGGTTTGAGGGGGATCAAGCCAAACAAAACATATACATAACATGAAGAAAATTTTCAAACCTTTTAAAAGAGTACAAGAAGACAATGACAAAATTGAGGTGAACCATGCCATACTCGTGTCCCGCTTCATTCCACCCTGTGCAAGGTTATAATTAATGGAACTTGGTATCAATGGAAGGAAATGTAGAGCTATCAAATTAGGTTATAACCCATGAGCTGACATAACCCACCAGAGTTTGAGTCGGATTGGGTTAAGCAAATTCCAGTTCCAAAAATTTGGGTCAAATCTGTTCCGACTTAGTTAACCAATGACTCACCTCGGTTGAACTCAAGTGAGTGGAGTTCGCACACGGGTTAGGTTTGATTTCTGAAAATCTCAATCTTATTTCCACATTTCACTTTTTAGTGTTCCCTAATCAGAAAAACTGAAGAAGAAAGCTCATTGGCGGTGACGTTCAACATTCAAAGTTCAATCGTTCAACCATGATGGACCACCGTGCGTCCAACTGTTTAACCACTCTCGTTCGTCCATTCTTGTTCTACTGAGCTCCTTCTCTGTTTGTATTCAGCTTGAGTCCTTAGGTTGTCCGTGTTCGCTTTCAACCAAACCTCTAAATAAGCCGCTTCTATCTTCATTCCTCTTCCCTGCTTTGTAACCCAACCTCAACATTCCATCCATTTTTCTAACATGTCTAAGGAGGCTCTTGCAATTCCAGGTAGAAAAGTTTGATGAAAATGGGACATTGATGGAATAAATAACGATCTAAAGAGGCTCTTGCTCCATGTTCCCATCTTGAATTTTTTTAAAATTTTTTTGTGAGCCAACCAATGAGCTAACTCATCTAACCTATCAACCTGTAATGGGTTGAGTCAGGTTGGCTAAAACTCATGGTTAGACCAGTTTGGTGACTTAAACTACAATTCAACCGATCAATCATTATTATTCAAAAAAATTAGTTTTTTGACTTTTTTCACATCTCATGATATCTTCATATATTTTACACCGTTACATGTGATCCAATTCAATCAAGAGAAATGTTATTAATAACATACTCTTTTCAATATTTCCTCCAACACATACTTTTTTATTGAGTAAATTTCATATGAGATCCACGAAACCATATGAATCCACATAAAATTTACCTAATAAAAAAGTGCGTATTGAAAGAAGTGTTGACAACAGTGTATCGCTAACTTCGTTCTTCAATCAATCCGTCTAAAATATTAGAAAGGAGGGTTGAACATTACCGATTTCCTATAATAATGTGGGCCATCTGCGGACCAGTAATTCACTTTCGGGTTGTCAGACTGTCAGTGGCCCAAAAGTGTTTAATCTTCTCGGCCGAACATAAACCCTATCCATTTTTTTGGGTATAAAAACATAACATAAACCTATTCTTAATCCAAAGTTTTGATTACTTTCTTGCGCTTCCCGTTGTCACTGGTCGTGAGGAAAAACCTTTGCATGTCCAATCGCTGTAACTGTAAGCCCCTTCTCTCTCCTCCACTCTACCTTCTTCCTTTTCTTCCTCTGTTGAATTTATTGCATTCTTCGTTTCGTTTCTCAGTGTTTCAACACTAACAGTTCTCCACTGAACCTTCTTTGCTTCCATTCTTGCAGACAAGAATTATCTAGAACCGTGAGAAAAGGTTCTTAGAGAAAAATTGCCTAAACCTAAACAGTAGTAGTAGCCTCATCGTAACGTTGTTGTGAAATTGAATGTTGATTCTTTTTGGTGAATAAAGAATACCCATTTGCTCAATCTAGCTTACTATACTTGTGGTTTAGAAATAGTTGAAGGCAAGACACCTTTTTGTGTTGGGGGTTAGGAATTGTGGTTGTTTTTTTGAACATCAGATAGGAATAATGGAAACCCCATCTTCAGGTGGATCAGTTTCGAAGCGTTCTCTAAGAAAGAAGGCCACTTTGCGGTGCTACGACGAGAATCTGATGGATGAGTTGCTTGATAAGCAGTTGGGTGGTGGTTCCAAGAAGAAGAATAAGACCAAAGAAGATATGGAGAAAGAAACCGAAACTGAGGCCATGATTGCCAACTCGCTCGGTTTCCCAATTGATGCTTTGCTTGAGGATGAAATTAAAGCCGGGGTTGTGAGTGAATTGGGTGGAAAGGAACAGAATGATTACATTGTCATAAGGAATCATATATTGGCTCTGTGGAGGGGGAATGTAAAGATATGGTTGACAAAAGGACAGATTAGAGAAACTGTGAGCAGCGAGTATGAACATCTGATTAATTCTGCTTATGACTTTCTTTTGTATAATGGGTACATCAATTTCGGAGTTTCGCCTTTGTTTACTTCCCAAATGCCTGAGGCAACTGAAGGGAGTGTGGTTATTATTGGTGCTGGGCTTGCTGGGTTAGCAGCGGCCAGGCAGCTTTTGTCATTCGGTTACAAGGTTGTGATTGTGGAAGGTAGGAGCCGTCCTGGTGGCAGGGTTTATACTCAAAAGGTGGGGCTTGATGGTAAATTTGCTGCCATAGATCTTGGTGGGAGTGTTATCACAGGCATTCATGCTAACCCTTTGGGGGTTCTGGCTCGGCAGCTTTCTATACCGCTTCATAAAATCAGAGATAATTGCCCTTTGTACAAGCCAAATGGGGCGCCGGTTGACAAGGACCTAGATTCTCGTGTTGAATCTGTATTCAATAAGTTGCTTGACAGAGTTATGGAGCTGAGGGAAATTATGGGTGGTTTTTCCACCGATACCTCCCTTGGTTCAGTCTTGGAGAGACTCAAGCAATTGTATGGTGTGGCTCGAGAGCGAGATACTGATGAGAAACAATTGCTTGATTGGCATTTTGCAAATTTAGAATATGCAAATGCTGGATGTCTTTCAAAACTATCAGCTGGCCATTGGGATCAGGATGATCCTTATGAAATGGGTGGTGATCACTGCTTTCTTGCTGGAGGCAATTGGAGATTGATAAAAGCATTAAGTGATGGAATTCCTATTTTTTATGGAAAGACTGTCAATACTATCAAATATGGAAATGAGGGTGTTGAGGTTATTGCCGGGGAGCAAGTTTTTCACGCAGATATTGCCTTATGCACTGTGCCTCTTGGAGTTTTGAAAAACAAGACCATCAGTTTTGAACCCGAATTACCTGCTAGAAAGCTGGCAGCAATTGAAAGGCTGGGGTTTGGGCTGCTGAACAAAGTTGCTATGCTTTTTCCTCATGTTTTTTGGGGGGAGGATCAGGACACATTTGGCTGTCTCAATGAACATAGTCCTAAACGTGGAGAGTTCTTCTTATTTTACAGTTACCATACTGTTTCTGGAGGGGCGGCACTTGTTGCACTGGTGGCTGGTGAGGCTGCACAAACCTTTGAATCCACAGATCCGCGCATTTCACTACATCGGGTTTTGGCCATCCTAAAAGGTATCACTTATGTTTTATGACTTGGTGATGAAAAATTAAATGTCCTTATGGTTATTGTGTTTTTTTATTGAATATTGTGGACATTTCCCTTTTCAGATTTTCCATCTTATGCCTTGTTTTACGTGTTACATCTATTTCTGCAGGTATATTTCGGCCCAAAGGCATCGTTGTGCCTGATCCAATACAGTCGATTTGTACCAAATGGGGTGGTGACCCCCTTTCCTATGGTTCATACTCCCATGTCAGTGTGAATTCTTCTGGTGCTGATTACGATGTGCTTGCTGAAAATGTGGGGAACCGTCTGTTCTTTGCTGGTGAGGCCACTAGTAGGCAATATCCAGCAACTATGCATGGTGCTTTCTTAAGTGGCTTGAGAGAAGCTTCACGAATTTATCAATCAGCCCAGTTTCGGCAAAATCATTCTGGAAGGATTGCGCCTAAGAGTGTTGCACCAAACAATGATATACTAGCAGACTTGTTCAAGAAGCCTGATGTGGAGTTTGGGAACTTCGCATTCATATTCGATCCTTCATCAGAAAGTCCACAATCAATGGGGCTTCTGCAAGTCACTGTTGGTCATCCTGATGAAAGATTAAAGGAGCTGTTAAACAGCTATCCACATCCCACAAAATTGCCATTGCCGCTTTACACTATTATATCTCGGGAACAGGCGCACCAACTGCAACAAATTACAGGAGGAGATAAAAGTAGGTTGTCATATTTGGCAAAAAACCTTGGGTTGAAGCTTATGGGACTGGATTATATATATAATGCAGGTAACTCTTTGATTACTAGCATTGCTAGCGCACGAAAAGGCAAGGGGAAGAATCGGATAACTACCCCGTAACACCTCATCCTAAAAAGACATCAGTTTGGCTGTATTAGCTGATCGGAGCCATAGATCAGAAATGTAGACATCAGTTTTAAGACATGGATATTATCAGTCTTTGGGATGGTTTAAGAATAATACATAGAGGGGGTATTTTATCAACAACAAAAAAAATAATACAGAGAGGGGTACATTACCGTCCCATTGTATCATCTATGTCCATGTAGACTTTCCAACACCCCCACCCCATAGAGAAAATCACTGTATTTTTCAGGTACATGTGTACCCCGCTTGTACTTGTATCATTATCGTTTCTTTGATTAATTAATTGGTTTTATACATTTATTGAAGGCTTGCATTTAAGTGGAGTTGCTTTATGCTTTCATTGGTACTAAGACAAGCTGAATATGAAGTTACACATGCTCCTGGGTATTTTGGTTTGCTGCTATTGATTATTTGATTCTGGTTGAATTTTTTGAACGTTTCTAGTAGGCCGAAAATACCGTGGTCAAGAAAGTCTCATCAAGACCCTGCAAAGGTTTACAAATTTTATCAAGTTCTTTTCCGCAATATATATGTTATCCTCTGTCATAAGTCATCATAACCTCTAATATTTGTGAACTCCTCTTCGTTGAACATAATCGCACCTTCATTTCCAACCACTAGCCTCTTCTTCCCCTTCCTTTTTATTCATTTAAAATATGTTTATATATACAATTTATATAGAGACAAAATTACACAGCATATATATAATCACAAATTTAAAAGTGGATTTAGTAATGCATTACGGAATCAGAGACTAGGCATGTTTGGTTTAGATTTTTCTACATGTAAACGGAAAAAAAATAAAAATTTCTATACAAGTTTGGCTTCCCAATATATTTTTATACAAAACAAGTATTGGTAGCTTTTATTCAACGGGATTTTACAAGTTGAAAATGTAAAACAAACATAGCATAGACCGTTTAGCCCGGAAAACATGGGGACTCAGATCATATATGATATATGCTTGTTGTTTTCGTATTATATTTTTTATCTGTGCCAAACAAAAGAAAATAATTTCCATTTTTTTTATTGTCAGCACTCTCTAACAAGTATCAAATAATGAATATAAAATACTATTTAACCATCCTAGCTTTACTCCCTTATTTAATTATTATTATTTTTATTTTCTGTCGTGGAATTAGAAGAAAGACAAAAATTAAAAGCTTTTATAGCTGGTTTGCATCCTCACAAAATAAAAATGCAACTACAAAGTAGAGAGCGGCTCTGGCGCTTCCAAGCCAAGCCCTTCGTACTTTTCACTGTGAGCCACAGGGAAGCTGACGTGGAGGTGGAAGAGTAGTGGCAGTTAGCAACCACTTTTTGGCGGGAAATTCCGTTTTAGCATAAAAGCAACTTATAAATCCGAATACTATGGCTCAATTCAAACACTTTCTCTCTCAAAATTCCACCTCTCTCTCTCAGGTTCTCTTTACGATGGTGTTAGATATTCCCCTTCCAGAACCGCGTCAATCATTGTGAGATTTACAAATTCGAATTTTCAACAATAGGTGTTTGCGTTTCACATGAGTGATCTTTCTCTTATGATCCAGTTTTTCTGATAATCAATTGAATTTTTAGGAGTTTCTATTTTCATATAATTGTTATATATTTCAATTTTTTTGTTGATGCATTTGTGTTTTTTTCCCTCTAATCAAATCCTATATTCATATGTTTCTTTCAGAAACAAAAATGGTTTTCTTTCTTGGAAAACACTGTTTGTTTTCCCGGAAAATTTCTTTCAGCTGGGAAATTCAAAGAGTTGAGTTCAGAATATAATAAGGTGTTTAATTCAGCAACTGAAACTAACTAACTATCAGTTTAATTCTGCACCAGTGAAGAAATGGATTGCTTATTTGTTGAGATCGTTCTCTTTCTAAATTACTCTTGATTCCAACAAATTGTCCTTCATAGAATTGACTTTAACGGTTTTGATGCAGATTTCGTCTATCGACTCATTCAAAGGAAGCGCTAGAGCGCTGGAATTACCATGTTCTTGGACTAATTGGATCTGGCAGATCCAGTGATGTTTACAGGTGCTGGAACCGTTTGACTAAAGAATTAGTAGCCATCAAGATTATCACCATTCTTGAAGAAGAGAAAAAGAATGGAGTTCCGTACTCAATTATAAGAGAAGTCTCTGCTCTTAGAGAGATGGACCATGTCAATATTGTGAAGTAAATACTTCTCTGATTCTTCGTTTTCTTTCATCAGATTTCATGCTAGATCTGATTTTAATATGGTTGTGTATCCCTTATGTCAAATAGTTTTAGCATATATCAAATTAATAATGATTGTTTTGATGATTTGATTTGATGTTTAGTGCATTGCTACTTTTTTTTTCTGTAGGTCAAATTTGTTACCATTTTATTTTTCTCTTTTGAACAACATATAGATTTTGAATTGTTCTATCGATTCTGCTGGTTGTCTATGATATCTTCTCCAATACATAAATCTTGAAAAAATTCTGAATGGGAACTAATTAGGTTGCCAACAATTGTTGTATTTGGTTCCATAAGCTTTCCATGGATAGGTTGGACTTACATCAGCTCAGCTTGGCTTTTTACATACATTAATTATCAGGTTTATCAGTTGTATCATGTACATATATATGCACAATGATCACAGAAGTGAATTTTGCGATCCATTTTATTGATTGTGTTTGCTGGTATCAGGTTGCTGGATGTCCTGAGCAGTGGAGATGATATGTATCTTGTTTTTGAGTATCTTGACTATGATCTGCATAAATTCATGAATCGTAAAACGACTTCTAAGCGACCACGTCTGGTAAAAGTAAGTGAAGTTTTTGCTTTATGACTTCACTATTTTAAGGAGTTGCAGTTGCTTGAATACTTCGCGGGAAAGTAATAAAACTTGGATATATTTTTTGTTTTCTGTTAATTTCTATCAACAGGATGTATCCATATTTTATGTGCTTCTCTGAGATGCTGCTTTTTCTTCTTCCTTGTATTGGTTTCATAGCGTGACCGTGAAACTCAGCAAATTATTCTCATAGAGTTAGAAAAGGAGGAAAAATAAATAATGAAACGGAGGAATCAGACATATGGTTTTGATGGAGATCCTTTACTTTTTGTGTGAGGTTTGAGAATTATATACTAAGACTAGTATTACATGCAAAACAAGGGATTGCACTGTTTAATAATCACTTGCTATTTCACCATATTCCCTTTCTCTTGTCCTTGCAGAATATTCTACATCAAATTCTTTCTGCAGTAGTATACTGCCATTCTCACAAAATTCTTCACAGAGATTTGAAACCTCGGAATGTTCTGTTCGGTTTCGCTACCCATACAGTGAAGTTAGCGGACTTTGGTGTCGCTAGAGCTTTTGATGTTCCTCTTTCATCGTATTCTAATGAAGTATGATACTTTATTATTATTTTTTTAATTAAAAAAAGCCTAGAATCATTCCAGTAATATTATGGTTTAGGGGATTAGCTTTGAATTTGAGGCATCATTTGAAATGCTTTTGCAATTTTCTTTTTCTATTATCAGGTGGGTTCGCTTTATTATAGGGCACCTGAACTCTTGTTTGGCTTCACTAAATACTCAACTCCAGTTGATATCTGGTCTGCGGGTTGTATATTTGCTGAGCTGGTTATTGGTCGGCCTCTGTTCACTGGTTTACATGAATGGGACATATTGAATGCGATATTTAGGTTATTTTCATCATAACACAGCAAGTGTTTGTACGGTTTCTCTGAGCTAATGATGCAATTCAACTAACAATTGGAAATTTTATTTGTGAAGCTTGCTTGGTACCCCAACAGAAGAAACCTGGCCTGGACTGACTTCTGTATGCGACTTTATTTTAAGACTCAGCGTTCAAATGAAACCGAAGGTATTTGCTGTTCTCTGGTTTCTTTTACCATTTTTTTTGTTTCATTTTGAAAATATAGGTAAGCCATTTATGGTAACTGTTGGTTTTCGTAGGACCTAGCAGCAGAGTTTCCCACCCTCAAACCAGCTGGGGTTGATCTTCTATCCGTAAGTTATTTTGACATCTGCCCGTATGCATAAGCCATTGTTGGTTAACTGTATATTTCAATGCTATTCCCCTAGTTGCAATATTGATTCGTATATTTTAATTTTACTATTACTAGTTAATACATTTGATTTTGGTAGCGCTGTAACTGTATCTCTATCCCACTCCCCTCCTTCCCTTATTGCACTCTCTCACTCTCAGTCTCAGGCTCTCGGCACACTGTCTGGCCTTATCTACTGTCTCGGATTCTCTTCTTTTTGATGTGTTAAATTAAAGGCTTAATTGTACTTTTGGTCCCTCAGGTATCACGATTGTGCAATTTTGATCCCCCGGATTTTAATTGCACCAATTGGGTCCTCCAAGTATCACGATTGTGCAATTTTGGTCCCCCATATTTCAATTGCGCTAATTGGGTCCCTCACGTATCATAATTTGCAATTTTGATCCCCCAAGTATCACGATTGTACAATTTTGGTCCTCCAAGTATCACGATTGTGCGACTTTTAACATCAATAGCCTACGAAGCACATGTGCAACTGATTTGACACTTAATGAGACTAGTTTGGCAGCTTACGTGTCATTCTTATGTGACACTTAATGATGTACATTTGATCATTAAATTGTGTGAGATGTCAATAATGTCTTATAAGAATGTCCCGTAAACTGTCAAGTTGATTTCACTAAGTGTCAAATCAGCCTCACGTGTCCTATGTAGGCTACTGATGTTAAAAATTGCACAATCGTGATAATTGGGGGACCAAAATTGCACAATCATGATACGTGGGGGACTCAATTGGCGCAATTGAAAATTGAGGAACCAAAATTGTACAATCGTGATATTTGGAGGACCCAATTGGCACAATTAAAATCCGGGGGACCAAAATTGCACAATCGTGATACCTGAGAAATCAAAAATACAATTAAGCCTAAATTAAATGCATACTCCGATTTTGTTAGCTGGCAACACTTCCCAGTTTCAAGTAAATGAAAATTATTTTTCTGATCCACATATATCTGAATTTTCAATAGGTTCAACTAAGAAAATAAACTTACCTTCTATAAAAAAATAAAAAAAAAAAAAAAAAAAAATAAACTTACCACCAAAGTTTTACATAATGTGATTGTTGATATCTGGCAAAACAAGTAAATTAAATGATGGCGAGGAAACCAAGTACCAGTGCTGGAAATGTTTTTTTATCTATTGTATGTTTATTTATGCCCATTGTTTTATGTTGACCAGAAAATGCTTTGCCTATGTCCAAATTATAGAATTTCAGCTGAAGAAGCTGTTAAGCACCCATATTTCGATGGTATATGAGAGAGGTAATGTTGGTATTAATTCAGCTATCATTTTCTAACATTTCCTACATGTGTGACGTATGGACTATCTTTTTGTTTATTTCAGTAAGAATAAGAATGAATAAAGAATCAAACTATTGAGGTCAGAGAAGGAGGATAACTTCACTGATCTACAACACATCTGATGAAATTTATTTACTGACTCTTAATTCTTGAACTTTTTTAATAAAATAAATTTATGGTTTTCGTTATTCTTCCTTGGAAGATAGACAGATAAATGTGTTTTTTGGTAATCTTATCTAACAACTAAGAATGCATAAATATAGTATTGGCTGTATATAGCAAAGAATATAACTATTGAGTTCAATGGTTATGCACTGTTAGTGTAAAAAACTTTTATATTGTCATCCAATCAAAAATCATGATATGAGTCACTTTTAAAGTAGTTAGGATAAAAGTCAAACATTTTAGTTGATGTAATAAGTTATGATTGATTGACAGTATAATAAATCTTTATACTATCAATGCATACCAATTAAATCTTATAAGCATCATAAACAACGTTATCGTTAACTAGCAACTAGCATGTGTATTGTACGAGTGTTTTTTAATTTAGAAAAAAAAAATCTTAAAGATATAAATATAATTAATTCAAACAGAATGTAAAAATTATAATAAAAAATGTTTATTTTATTAGAGTTGGCAAATAAGTATAATTAGTATTAGTATTTGAAATAATTTAAAATAAATTTGACAATCAGAATAAGATGTTATATTCACTTATTAAAATAAGTATAACAGATATTTGAATGTAAAAAAATATAATCAATATTTGAATAAGTTTTAGAATGTCATAAATGAAATATTTATTTTTTAAAGTTTCTATTTATCATAATAGGCAAATAATAATAATTTGAATAAGATATGACCGCAATTAATTATAAATTTTTGTCTTGAAAAGGAAAATAATTAAACACCAAAAAAAAGGAAAATAATTCAATGTAAATAAGTAAATAATCAATAGATTTGGTAGTTATGAGAATAAATTATTAGATTTAAAAATGCATTTAAAAAATAAAATGTTTAAAAAAAATTATACTTGATGTATTCAATTAGAATTTTAAAATATTTTAAAAGACTTTTGAGACAAATAATTCATGTGGTATTCAATCTAGACTTTCAAATAATTTAAAAACTCTTGTGATAATTAAGCATGACTATTAAGATTTTTTTGAAAAGGGTGTTCAAATCTTGTATTTATTCAAGACTTTAAACAAATAACAAAAAATTATTTGATATTCAAAAACTGACGGATTTAGATAGATTCCATTTTAATATGAAATTTTGTGTGTTTTTGTGTGATTTTTTTAGTAACTTTTAACAAAAAAAGTCTCCTAAACCCATCAAACTTTTCAGTAATCTCAATTCTTGCATGTAGAATTGGAAAATGAAAAAATGCGAAGAGCATCCATGCGACCACCATGAGCATCATCAGACCCACGCTACCACCAGGAGGACCGCCCAACATTTTTTACATACATATTACAGTCATATAAGCTAGATGCAGATGGCTAGCAGTTGTTAACCGCCCAGAGCTGATGTTATGAGTTGGAGTTAAGCTAGAGTAGTTGTTTCTGAGGATTTTGTTTCTTTTATTCGTACATTTTTTGTGTTCGGGGCTAGGAGTGGAAATGCTGAGGAATGTATAAAATGTAATTCAAAAATCAAAATGGTAGATACACACAGGTCAGACATGAAAAGATGGTTATTACTATCCCCTCCTCTTTCCAGCTTCACCCTGACGCTCGTTCAGTTTCACCTTAATAATTGTTCAATTTGCAGTAACAACGTATTAGCATGGTATTCATTGTTTGTGGCATGTGATTCTTTTTAACAATTTTTTTTTTCATGAAGCAGTACCTATGATATATAGAAATCCTGGGTCCAAATTCTAAGTTCTACCTTTAATTGGTCAGCAGATGAATCAATCATTATCAACCTGCGAGTATTTACATCACTTTTCTTCCTAAAATTCTGTGTCATTATAGTTACCCTTAAAAGTTTGTTTTTGGATCAAACTAAACCTCAAAAGCTGTTTATAGGATAAGGATTGTCTCTCACTTATAAACATTAATCAGGTCATATCACTATCCAATATGAGACTCTAACACACACCCCTCACGTCTAGTCGAGTTTGCAGGACTGGACATCTGTGGATGGCCTAACGGATCTCGGATATGCTCTGATACCATCTTAAAATTTTAGGTTTGGGCCTAATCAACCCCCAAAACTAACTTATAGGGTGAGGGTTACCCTCAATTATAAACATTATTCAGGTCATATTACCATCCAACGTGAAACTCCAACGATTACCTAAAACTTACTTTTTATTTAAAGGTAAGTCCACCAATAGATTATATTGCAATAAAAAGTGAAAACTTAAGCTTTAAACATAAGCACCTAAATAAGCTTTATTGACTTTTGTAATCTTGAATGTTTGCTAAAAATTCATTTGATTCTTTCAAATCTTATAAACTCTTATCATGTAAATCATTCAAAATCCAAACATCAAAATCTTGATTATAACAATCTTTAAAAAAAAATCTTATAAGTTACAATATTTGATTGACTTATATAAAAAAGATTCAGGTTATTTTAGAGGGAAAAAGTTTATCTTAAATAATACATAAAAATTAATCTATTTAATAATAATAAAAAAATAGTGAGTAAGAAAATAAAAAGTTTACATATTAAATATATATAGATAGTTTTTAGCATAATATTAGGTGGTTGGTAATATTTATTCATAAAATATTCATTAAACTTATTTTCCGGTAAAAAAGAAGTAATAGTGACAATTACTTATATGGTACAATAATTAATTATTTTGCAGCTTACATTTTGATGTAATTATTCTAAATATGTTAACTTACTAAAAATAATATTTGATATAAAAATCTTATCTATACCAGTTTGAGATTTGATTAAAAGCAGATAAGCAAGGCCCCAACCAGGCTCATCACAGTTGGTAGATAGTTGTGTTCTTAAGCATGTGGTCAGGAGTTTGATTTCTGTCGTGTGTATGGAAAATGTTTTATTGGGAGGGACAAAACTCATTTCGGCGATCTTTACACCTCGAAAGGGATTAACCTTTAGTTATCGGGTGATAATACCTTGATACACACCAAAAAATATAAGCAAGATAAACAAGGCATTGGTTAAGCAAATTTAGAAATTGATTAAGAGTCTGTTTGTTTTAGATTCTGCGAAGGCAAAATCATTTTTGAAAACCACGTTGGGAAAAAGTTCCTCTCACAATACTTCCAAAATAATTGTCTCGGAAAGTGTTATTTTCACGTTTACATTAAAAATAATCTAAACCAAACAGGCACTAACTAGATTTGATTTGTATCTATTATGAAGATGAAATAGGGATTATGAGAGTAAATAGAGTATGTAACATAAGAGGAGAATGTAAAAAAAAAAAAAAAAAAAAAAAAAAACGTGATATAAGAAGAATAAGAGTATTATTAAAAAAAAATCATACTGTCAAAGAGAAAAGAGAGTACAATAAAAAAAAAATATTTCACTCTACTACACAAAGAGTACTCCTTTTTACAAGGTGGATGTTATTTACCAAAAACGTTTTCATTAATTCACATTGTTTTCATCATAATTCATTTACTTTCCCCCTTTCTCTTCCTATTTCTTATTGAGTTATGCTATTTTGAAAATCAAGGTTTATACATCGTATTTAATACCGTATATATTTATTTTTAGGTTAAAGTATATTTTTGGTTGTTTATCTTATTTTTTGATTTCAAGTTGGTCCTCTAACTAATAAACGTTTCGATTAGTTGTTAACGTTACACCATGTGAATCCTTTCAGTTAGATTTGCTATAACTGTGTTAGATTTCCACTCTTGTCGGAATTTCGACTTCTACATCTTCTTATTTCCTCTTTTGAGATCCCCAATGGAAAGAAGAATCTTGAAATATAGAAGCACAAAAAGTTAGCAAAAACAAAAGAACAATTTGATTAAAAACATACAAAAAGAATATTTGATTTTTATGTTGGATTGGCATGCGATTGTGAGAAAGGAAAAGAAACAAAGACATCGCACTATGCCGGATAATGACAATGGTGTTGGAATGTTTGGATTTCTCGAGGAAAGGAAATTGAAGAGAAATTGTGATGTCGTAATCATCGGAATATGGAATTCCGAAGAAGCACAATTTGAATGGGAGCAAAGAGATGAATGGACTTTGAAATTGTAACTGTTGAAAGTTGAAACCCTAACACAATGGATACAGGAAGAAGACCGGTAGCAAAATCTCTCAGGCTTCAAAATGTTGAAACCCTAACATAATGAGAAAGAAGAAGATGGAAAAGCCCAAATACCTGCAGAAGGGGAAGAAGAGGGGTCTCCGACAAAGAAGACTAGATTCCAGCAACTAACGATGAAAATCTAACACCGTTATAGCAATTTGATCTGTTGAAAGTTGAAACCCTAACAAAATGGATACAGGAAGAAGACCGATAGCAAAATCAGACAGGCTTCAAGAAGTTGAAACCCTAACATAATGAGAAAGAAAAAGATGAAAAAGCCCAAATACTTGCAAGAGAAGGGGAAGAAGAGGGATCTTCGACAAAGAAGACTAGATTCCAACAACTAACGATGAAAATCTAACACCGTTATAGCAATCTGATTTCAAGAAATTGAAACCCTAACATAATGAGAAAGAAGATGATGAAAAAGCCCAAATACTTGCAAGAGAAGGGGAAGAAGAGGGATCTCCGACAAAGAAGACTAGATTCCAACAACTAATGATGAAAATCTAACACCGTTATAGCAATCTGATAGAAAGGACTATAATGATATAACATTGATAACTTAAAAGACCTACTCGAAACGTTTATTAGTTAGATGATCAACTTAAAATAAAAAATAAGATAGTGGACCAAAATATATTTTAATCTTTTTTTTTTTATCTTTGACCAATAGGTATTTCAAAAATAGAGTAAAAACTCAAATTGGTCCTTCACAAAAAATCAGTGACATTTTAGTCCCTGATAAATAGAAAATACCAATTTAATCCTCAAGAATATAAAATGCGGGTTAAATTGATTATTTTTAGGATAATTTTTAGAAACATTTTAGTTTCTGTCAGGGACTATTTTGACCCGTATTTTACATTCTTGAGGATCAAATTGATATTTTTCATTTTTCAGGAGCTAAAATATTATCATGATTTTTTGTCGAGGACCAATTTGAATCTTTACCCTCAAAAATACATAATTGCGTGACCTATGTATTTGTATCTTACGCGCAAGTATCACTCGCAACGTTGGTTATTTTGTTTTTCATCCGCCGAAACAAAACGAGATAAAAATCGAAAGCAAAATTCCTCAACAGCCGGCAGGTTTCTAAAGTTGATTCTAAGTAATGGACTACATCGACGAAATATAAAAGCACAAGAGAGTGAGATGCAATTAACAAGCATCATTCCAATCCGTTCATGGAGAACCACGCGTCATCAACTAAGACCGCTGATCTAGATGCTCCCCTTCACGCAATTGGGTTCGAGATCGATGAATTATCACCCCACAAGGTCACAGGCCGTCTTCCAGTTACCCTCAAGACTTGTCAGGTCAACCCTGTTTTTGTCTTTTACTGCAATCCAATCACATCTTTCCCTCTGCTTTCTGTTTCTTGTAGCAAACTTTGCTCCTTTTCATTACATGCGTAATATGTCTGTTTTAGTGAGTGTGTTTTTGTAATTAAAGTTGTTACAATTAATTTTGTTAACTTCATTTTCTTGAAGAGCATGCTTTGCAGAAATGGTGTATGTTGTTTGAATAGTGCTGTTTGAATATGTTATTACCAAACAGTACAAGAGCAACGTTAGCCATCACACTCATTTCAAAATACTTTCCGTTATCGGGATGAGGAGTGTTAACAACACATTCTTTAATCTTCTATTTTCAATATATTCTTCTATTGATTAAAATTTATGTAGATCCCACTTGAATTTTGTAGGACTCACATGAATTTCAATCAATAAAAAAGTGTTAAAAAGTGTCTTGCTAACATTTCTCTTATTGGAAATTCATGTGGCATCCATTATATCACATGATTGGTAGGTCTCACATAAAATTCATCCAATAATAAATAGTATTTTGACGAAAGTATGTTAAATAGTTTGTTGTTATCATTTCTCAACCTTACAATACAATGATGTTGGGTTGTGTATGTTAAAGTTAGATATGTGACTTTCTAAAGTACACATATAAATAATAAACACATGTAAATATTATTTTTCAATATTGCATTTAGTATATGTTTGGATCAGCCGTGAAAATTTGATTATTTCAATAATCGTTTATAATAGAATCAAGATCAGTTTGTTACAGATTATGAAAAAAAGATTTTTCATATAAAATAATTTAGAAATTATATGAAAATTATTTTTTCATAATCTCTAACAAACATATCTTCTCTCTCCTCTATAGAATCAGATTTTAGTGAGAAGCTAATGAGAATAACTATTTTTTTTTAAAAATGATTTCTTAAAAAATTTTAAACAAACACAATTAAAATCACTAATTGTCATCAAATAATCTTACACAAACTCACTCTTAATTTTATATTGGATGTGTTTGCTGAAAAGCGATTATAAGATAATCTATTTCGTTTGGGTTGTCTAAATAAATCACTTATATGTAGTAAATTACTAGAAAAGGTGTGAAATTATTTATATAATTTAATAATATTTGTTTTGTAGTTAGTTTTGTAAGGATGAAATAGAAAGAATGATATTGGTTTCAAAATAATCTAACAGCTTTTTAAATAAACTTCAAACTTCTAGCTTTTCTATAAACAACTTTTTTCTCATAAAAATAATTATTTTGAAATTTAATCGGTTTATCCAAACATGTCGGCTTATAAGAAAAACGACTTTTATCAAACACCCTCTATATGTGTCATAGATGCCAAATATGTTGGCAATACTTTTTAAGGCTTCAAACGGGCTTTTAGATGTGGGGAAGATGGAAACAAACATGTTCTGAACCAAAAGGTTGATTTAATGTACGTAACTAAGCACAATTTAGCAGGGTTTCAAGGTTTTACATGGAGGGGTATCAGCTATGATAGCAGAGGGTATTGCAAGCATTGGAGCCCACATGGCCTGTGGTTTTCAAAGGATTGCTGGGATTCAACTTAGCATCAACCACATGAAACCTGCTCAACTTGGTGACCTTGTTTATGCTGAAGCCACCCCCATCAATATTGGCAAAACCATTCAGGCAATCTCTTGTCTAGTATTTTTCCTTTTTCTTTCCATTTGAATTAATTTAGTAATATTTCTATTTTTTTATAATGTGTGAACCTTTGTGACATTTTTTTATTATCAATCCGGTAATATTGACTTTTGAGTAGGTGTGGGAGGTGCAGCTATGGAAGACTGATCTTTCAAAGCCCAAGGACAAAATCTTGTTATCATCTTCTAGAGTTACTCTTGTATGCAATATCCCAATGCCTGAGCATGCAAAAGCTAATAGCGAAAAGCTCAAGAAGTATGCAAAGCTGTGAAATTAGAGCAATAATAAATTCCAGGGATTTTCTGGGGATCCTTATTTAAAGCAAGACTCTAAGGCGTCAAAATGTACAATAACATGGGTACGTAAGATTTCTTACTTAGAGGGAATACCTTGTATTCGTGGAAAGGTTTCAAGATATCCATGAAACCTTTTGGGAATCTGTTATTTGTGTCTGCTTTGAACACCAGTAATTAGTGATACAGTTTTTCCCATCACTTTCAATGTTTCAACTTCAAGTGTAAATTTCAAAACTGTAAAAAGAATGTTTATTCTATACATTGCCAGGGATAGCCGAGTCACTTTGATCTATGAACCAGCCTTATCTGGTCTTCTGAACAGGGTTGGTGGAGTTGTCGTATTAGCAGCCCATTTAACATTTGGACTTTCAATGCCCAGCCTGTGGGGACTAATAAGGCCAACTTTGACACATCTAATCTTAGCTTACTACGGTGATGACTAGGGGTTTGAATATGCTAAGTCAAGATAGGTCCTGACAAGTCTGAGCTTGTCCTGTGTTTCAATCTCAAGGTTAGAGTCTGATTTATTAGCTTGATATAGGTCAAATTTTAAAGCCTGTGCTTACCTACTTCAAAGCCTGGCCTGACCTGGAAGCCTATTTAAAAACCTACTTTTCAACAAGATCTTTAAATATACCTCTATCTATAAATAGGTCATAGGTTTTCACTTGTGAATAAGCTTGTAAGCCTTTAATGATAAAGAGGTTGGTAGGCCTATATTGATAAGTAGGTCGTTAGGCCTTCACAAATAAATATGCAAGTAGATCTCTACATTTAAATGGGCTAATAGGCCTTTACTTTCAAATGTTATAAATACTATAAATAATATATTATAGTATTATATATTAAATTATATTAAATATTAAATTATATATATTATATATGTAATATGTGTGTGTTAAATAGGCCGTCCTGATAGGCTTAATAGATTTTTTTTAAAGCCTTGGCCTGACCTCTTTAGCTATATAGGCTTTTTAAAAAGCCTTGACTTGACTTTTTTGTTAAATAGGTTTGGCTTAGGTAGGCTTTAAATAAGCGAGACCATAGACCCCCGATGAGCGACCTGACCTATTCTCATCCCTGGTGATGACCATAAAAACAAAATTCAAATTACTACAGCATCCTCATCAGTTATATATTAGTATCCTTCTTGTAAAAGTCTCAATACCAATTTGCACTAGAAATAGTTGTATTGTTTTATTTGAAATTAATTTATTCACTCTACTCCTGGGTTCTCCCTGGGCTGTCATTCTTTCCCGTTGAATTCATTTATAGTGTGTTTGGAATGTAGAAAAGGAGCAGTACCACTAGTAATGGGTTTGGCGCAGCTTTGTTTTTTAGCTGGCGCAGCTTTGTTTTTTAGCTTATCTTCTCCTAAAAGGAGAAGGAGAGGCTGAACCAAACATATATCGATTAAAAGCTCTACAATAAAAAATAGGAGTTCAATTTTACCCAAGAAAAGTAGCTTTCAAAAAAAGCCATATAAGAGAGTTTTTCGTTGGTTTGTGCGGAGCTGTTTAGCTCATTAACACCCTTCCGTTCCTACTGTGCAGAAATCTCCTTTTATCTTTTATATTTTTTTCGTCTCCCATTTTTTCCCATTCCATCCGTACAAAACTCACTGTGCACAGCGTCGCACCCTCACCGTGCACACCAACCTGCACTGTTTCGCTCTCTGCTTCTCCAGTACGGTACCTCCTCTCTAGCTTTTCCTTTTGTTTTTCTTCGATTTTGGTGTAGCATGTTTAGGTTGAAATGTCCGCAAAAAACATACACGAAAACAACAATCCAAAAGTTCCTATTCATGCACAAAATCATAGCATTATCCGTGGACAGTGAAAGAGCAAGGAACGTGAATGGGTAACATTCATTACTTAACCAGTAGCTTATATTTTGTTTTAATCTTACCTAGAACCAAAATCTTAAAAGGAGTATAAAAAAAGTAGCTTAAAAGTAATGTCAAACAACTTTTAATTTTAAGTTAAAAAAAAATGAAATTATCAACCAATTTTAGTTTTAATTTTAAAATTTTTATTTCAAATTTCTCCTTTAAAATAGCTTTTAAGCTCAAAAAAGTTTGGCCGAACGAACACGGATATCTGAATTTATCAAACCCGGATAGAGCCCAGCTGTCTTGATGCAAGGATATTTCTACGTCAAACAAATTTTTTTTTTAACTAAATCGTGGTTGTGGGATCCACGCCACACAATTCACTACCTGGGCTTCCTCTTGGTTGCAGCCCATAAAATTTATGATTAAAATTTGATTTGATGTGAGATAAATAGACCACTGTGCTTTTAGTAATTATCTCAGACTACCTCTCATAAGGTTATTTGTAAAATAAACAATTCATATTCTAAGAAGTTCCAAACACAAAATTTGATTTCTGAGTAAATTCAAATCCTCCTTGTTAATAAGTTCTAAATATGAAATTTCAAAAAAAAAAAAAAATCAAATCAAATGATTCTAAACACTAACAACTAGGCAGTATACTAAGGATAGTTTGAAACTTTAATATGTAATTCTGTATAGGTTAAACTTGAATATCATGCGCCAAACTCAAGCATATTATTCAGAGGGAGCTAGTTCTGGTGAGATCAACTGAAAGATACAACAACTATAGCTAAAGCCTTTTCCCGGTAGCTAAGTGGGGAAAGACTTAAGATACCACTCTAGAAATTCACCAATGTTTCTTACTAACCAATGACAGGACAAGCAAAGTTAAATTACGTTTGATTTATCGTTACAAACCTTCATTTAGGTCCAAACGTATATTTTTTCGAAAGGAAATCTATAAATACTTTGTTCCAAACATATATTTGTAGTTTTTCATCTGTAAACAAAACATGCACTTACCACATGGTGCAATGAGTCAGCTCAGCCAGGAAAGGCACAGTATGTAGAGCCTAAGGTTCTGCAAATAGCATGAAGTCTCTGCATTCTTGGCAACTACAGTTCTCAAAGCGGCACTTGATACAGCCTGTACAATAACATTGTGGGCAGTTTTGGCACTCTGAAGCCCGAGGACAACCCCTGCTGGTCCTGAGACTGATTCGCTCTGTAACATCATTGCAGGTTATTCTGAAACATGAAAAATCCTCACATCCCATTAACATACATATTGAAAATGATCTCACAGTAAGAAACTGGCATCTTTCAGTATTCTACTTTACCATAGTCTAAATGTAAACCATGAAACTCTTATGAAGACTAGTATTGAACTATTTCCTTTTTTCAATTACAATATCTTTCTAGTTTACTTATGATTCATAAAAAACATATGCTATTATCCGATCATGTGTTGATAAATCATTAAAATAAAATAGTTCAACCAAATGTCATAACTGAATAATAAAGTGCGTGTTTGGATTTCCATTGGCACAACCAAATTGAAGTTTGCAATGACACAAATGTAATAAAAACATCATCCAATTTGAAAGGAATTTTTTTTTTCTTAACGTAGGTTTCAAATGGAAATACAAATACAGCCAAAAGTGTTTAGTAGATCAAAATTATATTCGCATTAAACTTTAGAAGAGAATCTAAACCTCTTATTATGATGTTAGGGAGTTTAATATCACTAAGCTTAAGGTGTGAGTTGGTTGGGAGGAACTTACTTCTGATAGGGCCAATCAGAACATTTCCACATTTTGTTAGTGAGAGCAGCATGGTACTTCTCAATTTGTTGCCTGGTCCTGAGACGAAACCTGCGCTCCTTTGTGCAAATTGAACAACTAATGAACTCATCCCTGTGACATTTACGTTTTCGGTTTGCCGCATCTATCCAGTTAGCCACATTTGCTAGATGTGTGTAGTATTTTAACAGAGGCGTCCTCCAAAGTGGAACTCTGTCACCTTGTTCATGATGAACCCAAATGTTGCTTTTCCATTTTCCACTCCCTTGTTTGCCAGCATGTTTCTCAAATTCTACTGGAGTGACATTCACTAATCATTACAGCAAAAAAAAAAAAAAAAAAAAAAACCAGCATAGTTAGTATTCTTGCTTATTAGTTACTATTACTAAAAGAATCAAAGGCATAACGATATAATGTAACGACCAAATAATGCGTTACATCCAAATAAAATAACTTTGTGTCTCTTTTGGGGCAAAATGAAATTCCTTACTTCATACTCATGGACATAGTCATCATACACACAAACATTTTGTAAGTTGTAACAGTAACAAATAATAATATAATCCAAGCAATCAATACTGATGGGATACATACAAACCTAGTAAAAGGAAATGAAGAACGGGAAGGATCCTAGATTGTGTACTACTCCACATACATCTATAATATATTCAGAAAAGATTAAGTTTCACCCTTATAGGTTCCATGTAATTTACTTTTCTCCCTTATAATTGCTCAAGATCATTCGTACCATTTTTTTATTAAAAAAAAAATCTCTTCATGCTAGTTGTTATTTTCCAATTATTATCAAACAAAAATAAAAAAGACTAGTAGACTACACTTTAACTTTAACCTGCACTAAATAAGAAAGAGAACTATAAAGGGTATAGAGAAATACTTGCCTATGGTACACCCCTGGACGCACTCACAAGTGATCGAAAATTGACCTTTGTCATTAATTCTCAGTGTACCAATGAAATCTCCATACTTTTTGTTTGTGCAGCCACAACCGACCTCAATATATGCAGTTCCTGTCTCAAAACCTCGGATAGTTTTTAGCTCTTCTTTGTCAAAACTTATCGCACCACCATATTCAACCACAGCCAGCTTTCTTCGTTTCCATGTTCCTGCTTATATTATATAATGAAAATAGTTCCAAGCCAAGAATTATAGACAAAGTTAAGTGTAGTTACAAAACAAAAGTGTATAACGTAAAGAAAATGCTGGAGGAATAAACATAAACATGCTGATCTACGCACACATGATATGAGGGGTAGAGTGCCTCAAAACATGGATTAATTTCAGATTTAAAATAGTTGATTTCACTATTTCCTATACAAATATTTAAAAACAAAAAATAAAATCAAAATAATGTGACAGTTTTGTAATTATCAGTGAAAACAAAAAATATTTTAGGCTTAATTGCACTTTTGGTCCCTCAGGTATCACGATTGTGCAATTTTGGTCCCCCGGTTTTAATTGGGCCAATTGGGTCATCTAAATATCATAATTGTGCAATTTTGGTCCCCTAAGTTTCAATTGTGCCAACTGAGTCCCCCACGTATCATGATTGTGCAATTTTGATCCCCAAGTATCACGATTGTGCAATTTTGGTCCTCCAAGTATCACGATTGTGCAACTTTTAACATCAACAGCCTACGAAGCACATGTGCTATTGATTTGACAATTAATGAGACTAGTTTGATAGCTTACATGTTATTCTTATGTGACATTTAATGACGTGCATTTGACCATTAAATTGTGTGATATGGCAATGTTGTCTTATAAGAATGTCTTGTAAACTGTCAAGTTGACTTCAATAAGTGTCAAATTAGTCCCACGTGTCCTATGTAGGCTACTGACGTTAAAAATTGCACAATCGTGATAATTGGGGGACCAAAATTGCACAATTATGATACGTGGGGACCCAATTGGCGCAATTGAAACTTGGGGGACCAAAATTGCACAATCGTGATACTTGGAGGACCCAATTGGCGCAATTAAAACCCGGGGGACCAAAATTGCACAATCGTGATACCTGGAGAACCAAAAGTGCAATTAAGCCAATATTTTATTAAACCAAACATACCCTAAATTATGTAGACAGGTGTTTCCAAGGGATTAGGATTCCCTGTAGTTTATCTCTATCTCTCTCTACTTAAGTTTTTTTTTTCCTATTTTTTTAGCCAAAACAAATCAAGGGCTGGGAGTTTGAGATAATCAAATCCAATGGTTGCATGTAGATTGCACAACTGCAGCAAATGCGTAATTTGCTACTGTAGGCAATCCGGATCCGTTTCCAAGTCACTCATCCACGATTCAACATAAAAAAATGGAAAAGGATAATGCTATTGACACTCTAAGGCTAAGAGTCTGTTTGCCTTGTTTCCAGTTTTCTATTTTCATTAATAATTGCAAAAGTGACACATTATTTTCATTTTGTGTCCTGTTTTCACATATTTGTACATGAATTAAACATAATGAAAACAAGAAGTCATTTTTACAATTATTAACGAAAACAAGAAATAAAAACATAAAATTGGAAACAAAGCAAATATGTCCTAAATTGTTTATTTACATTTTCTACTAATCAGTTATATTTTTAATTTTTAATTTTTTGAAAAATTTATTTGATTAATAAAGAATGTAAATAAAAAATTAGGAATACCAATAACCTCACATGGTGTTTTTGAATTTTTGATTTCAAAAAAATGTTAACTAATATATGGTGTGTATACTCTTTAGATTGTCTAAAAGAAGAAGAAATTTCTGCATATATGTTTAGATTGGTCATTGAATGAATTTAGGTAATGTTAGCCTTGGGCTTCAGGTCAAATAAAGCATTCGAAATATTTGCAAAATGCCAAAATGTAACAAAGTATTCAATAAATATCATGGATAATAAATGTAACACCTAGTAAGTTTAAACTCACGAGTTCAAGATCCTGCCTATTACTACATACTGTGAATATTTTCTCCAAGATATTTTGGCATTAAAGTATTCTTTTTTGGGAAGAATGGTTTTGGAATTTCAACAGTCTGTAATTATCTTAGTTATTCCCCGTATCAAACATTTACCCGTTTGTGTCAGTTTGTTTTAGTTTTTGTGTTGGGGAAAGGGGCTTTACCTTCGTTACTTTCGTTATTTGCTCGCTTGCATTTCAGTCCTGTGCAAAACAGATAGACCATTAGTTAGCTTTGAATTATAATAATTTTTACAAAAAATAAAATAAAAGGGAAGTTTTGCGTGTAAGTAAAATTGTATATGGGATAAGGAGAAAAGAAAAACAGAGGTTGTCTCTTCATTATGATAATTGGTAAATAGAATAGAAAATGGGATCATGACAATGAGAAAAGTTATCTAACTAATGACTAATAACATAATACATATTTTATCAAAAAAAAAAAAAAAATAACATGATACATACAAAATCAGTGCAGTTACATCATTCCATGTATTACTCCATGGTCGTTTCTATAAATATTCTTTTTGAAAAATATAAACTTATTTTTTAATTGTTTTACACGTCCTACATTTAGCATAATTGAGTTGAGATCTTCTCTTACAATTTTCTTTTGAGTAAATCGTCAATTTGGTCGCTGAAATTGTAAGGTCGTATCAATTTGGTCATTGTGTCAATTTGGTCTCTGAAATTATAAAGTTCGTATCAACTTGATATCTGTAAGAGAACTGAATTGATTAACTTTTGACAACTTCAGGAATGTTTTTAAAATTTCGAAAATGTCAGCGATCAAATTAATACAACCTTACAAATTTAGAGACCAAATCGGAGATTTACTCATTTTCTTTCCATACAAATTGTATTGTGTGCTTATTTTTATTAACTATATAATTTTCTACAAAGAAAAATGTTTGGGGAAATGGAAATGGTTTCTCATTTTGAGGATTGCTAATAAAAAATAAAATGATCCGAAAGTCTTTCAACGAAATATTTCAACCTTTACTAGTTAAACCAACTTCATTGACTAATTATTATCCTACTGTCTCTACACAAAGATAATATAATATACTAAAAAAAACATGGAGCATATACACAAAATCACAACAGTGCGCTATTGAAACAAATTTTTAATAAAAACAATTGAGACTTTGTAGCATAATTAGTGTCGAACTTTACTATAAATTAATATCAAAATATTTATGAAGTTTGCAAGTACAGTAATACATATGATTGTAATAACGTCTAAAAGGTAGTCGCGAAAAGGTTTTACTAAACAGAAATGAAGTGAATGTTTAGAATCCCGATGGGATTCCTTAAATCGCGTTTTGGATGTGATAATTGAGAAAATACGATTTGTAGTTTCTCCTAGTTGGACGTGCATTTGTCATTTATTATCGTGTTTCCAAACATAACAGAATTGTTGAGACATTAATGATGTCGTCGCTTCTCAGCAGGTTTGTACGGTAGTGCCTCTCCGAATGCCCTATTTGAGGATTCAGCTTTTGCTTTCCACATTCATTCCCCATTAAACATCAATTACTATGAAAAGTTGATGAAATCATTTTTCTTGAACAATTAAACAAAGTAAAACTCATTTCTATAAGCTTAAATCTAATGAAGGATTAAAGTAATAAAATTGTGTATTGGAAAAAAAAAATTAGAACGTGAATAGGAAAATACAGCAAGCTCATATCTAAAATTCGATAAACAATTAAATATGTATAATGCTTTAGTTATTTGAGCATCCATAATTTAGAGAAATAGGATCATATGCAAATTAGTGTAGCAATGTCTCAAATTTTTAATTAAAAAAAATAGAGACTTGGTAGCATAATTAGTGTCCAACTTTACCATAAATTATCAAAATATTTATGAATTTTGCAAGTAACACATATGGTTGTAATAAACACAATGATTTTATTTCGGTTTAGGGCACTGAGACATTTGCGACGCCATCGGTTCTCAACACTTTTGTTTGGCGGCGCCTTTCCTTCGCAAAATGCTCTGCGGAGGATCCAATGTTTTTTCTCACTTTCATTTCCCATTCAACATCATGTGATTTAAAATAACGATAAAATGATTTTTCATGAAGAAATTGAAATCATGTGAAGAAAAGATTTGTTTTTTGGTACAATATGAAGAAAGCAATTTGAAGAGAAGGTTTTGTTTTCAAAGAAAATAGAACTTACCTGGTGTCATTCTTTGATTCCTTTTTCTCTTACTTGGTGTCATTCTTTGATTCTTTTTCTTCACTCCTCTATCTACAATTGTTTTGGGGATTTAGTTTCTTTCGAACTGAGAACACATCTAATAAAGAAGATGAAGGTGAGAATAAAATATCCTACGGAAATTTACAAATCATATTTAGTTGTTTTTCATTAAATAGGGCACAAGTGTTATAAGAATAAGAATATTAAACATTTAAGGGTTTGTTTGGGAAAGATAAATACCCAAGGAAACCACTTTTATTTTGAAAAAAATATTGTTTGAGAATCTGATATGTTTGACAAACCTGATTAAATTACAAAAAAAAAAAAATGGGAGACAAAGTTGTTTTTAGAGAAATTGGATGTTTGAAATTTATTTCAAAAGTTGATAGACTATTTTGAAACCAATAACACTCTTCTCATTTCACTTATGCAAAACTAATTATCAAATAAATATTGTTAAATTTATATAAATAAATTCATACCCGTCTTTGTAGTTTACTGTATAAAAGTTGTTTTTTACATAACCTAGACAAAATAGATTGTTTATCTTAAAGTCGTTTTTCAATAAACACATTCAAACATAAAATTGATTATATTATAATTGATTATAACAATAATTGATTATACATATAAACATATAATCGATTATTGAATCAAATTTTCGCAACTAATATAAACACACTAAATCACGGATTTTCCTCGAGGCATCACATTCTGTATATACATATAATCGATTATACATATAATTGAGATAATTTAAACATACTAAATTACAGATTTTCCTTGGTTCATCACACACTGTGTGAACCCTAGACGCGGCCATCAGTTGCCGTATATAAAGAAGAACATATAATATGATAAAAACATGGGAGAAAGTATTTAATATTTTCACGTGTCTTTTTGCTTAAATGAGACCAACCATATCAAATATGTATTTTTTTATACAGCAAGGTTAATTTAGAATTTATTTTTGTATCAATAGATACTAAGTTCAATTTTAAACGATCTTAGCTTGTTTTGTTAGTTTTCTAAAACTAGCAAAAGTATTTGTTTCAATTAGCTTATTTTGTATTAAAAAATATATCAGAATGTTGACGAGAATAATTTGGCTACAATTTCTTGTATAAAAATTAAACATGTGCCACATCACAATTACATATAAAGGTTAATATGAGCTAGAATTACTCTTATATTACCAACATGTGACTGGTCCGAGTGATAAGGGACTCAGGCACCTTAAGCAAATAGTCAGGGGTTTGAATCCTGACTCCTGTGTATGGAGAAAATCCTGCTTGGGTGGGAAGAAGTCACCTTGTGTGTTCAATAGGTTCTCCAACGAATATTAGTCACTGTTAACAATGATGGATACTTCGTACGTATATCATGATTACAAAAAAAAAATTTTACTATGATATTCAAAGAGTATAGAAAAACCTAGCAAGACAAGACTAAGAAAACTCTGCAGAAGATATTCACTCCAGCTATCAAAAAGGATGAAATTATATTAATAAATATATTAAAACTCCAACGTTGATTTAATGTGGAGGATTAATATTATCTGAATTTAGTATTAATGTTAGAAATTTCATAGCTTAATTGTACATTTTGTCTCCCATATTTTTCACTTTGACGACTTTCATCCTCCATTTTTTTTGAGTCAATTGTCTTTCCATTTTCCAAATCTCGCAAAAGTTGTCCTTCGGTCACTGTATCAATCAAAACTTAATGGAAAATAATGAGGTTGTAGATGTATTGCCACGTGGCAGGCGTATAAGGCAAGTTAAATGACTTAAAAATAATATAAAAAATTTTAAATAATGAAAAAAATTAATAATGTAATAATGTTTAGAAAATATTTAAATATTAAAATAATTCATATGGTCGGCAGTTGCCTCAGCTTAGCATATTTTACCTACCCTAAAACGTTAATGACATTGAAAGAAACAAAGAGAATCAAGAACGTGCAAATGTTAGTATCCTTTCGTCCTGTTTGTTGATCTTTTCAAAATTTGGTGCTTTGCCAAAAAAATGCACAACTAATTTTATTAAGTACACAATTGTTTTATTAAAAGGGCAGATATGACAAAAAAAAACTAATAAAAATATTATTTGCAAATATAGTGTAAATAAAATTATTTAAAGATGAACTGTAATTTATAATATTTTCCCCAATATAAGTTTAATAATAATTTTCTAAATTTCTATGTTTTATTGCTGATTTTGACAAATAATCAAAATTAACTATAGTTTTATCTGTAAGTAAATAGAATTGTTTTACTAATATTATGATAACCTAAAAAATAAAATATAAATTTTTTTATTGAGCAAAATATTTAAAATTTATAGAAAACTAATGAATGATATTTAATATCTAAAAAATAAAAATAAAATGTTTAATAAATAAATATTATAATTTTAATGAAAATTCAAGAAAATATAGTAAATAATTAATGAATATTATAAGAAAATAATTAAAGAATTTTGAATTTTAATGAATTTATAATTTTTTTAATATTTTATATTTTAATTTTTAGATATTAAATATCATCCATTTTAATTAATTTTATCTGCATTATATTTCCAGATTAAATTTTTAATGAGTTTTTTATCTGTGTTTTCAGTAAAATTATCTTGTACATAAGAAAATTGTACCTGCAATTTTAGTAAAAGATTCTTCAATCCGCTTTTAGTTAATAAAAAAATAAGTATCTATAAATTAGCATTTGAAATATTTAATACATAAATATTACAATTTTAATTAAAATTCAAGATACTTAAAATCCTTTTTCATTAAATATATTCTATTTTTTAATAAATACTGTAGTTACTCTCAATTAATATCTTTCTTCATTAAAATTGATGATTTAAGGGGTTAGATTTATGTCAAAAAATTTGGCACTTGGTGTTAACAGACACCGGCTCATATATAAGAGGGATCCGTTTATATTAGTGTAAACTGATTTTATTTTCATCAAACGATGTAAAACTATTAGTAAAGTTAAAATGACAATCACCATTGAAAATAAAATGAACGACCGAGAATATTGAGTGTTAGTAAAAAATGACTTATTATTAAATTTTAAAACATAAAATTGTTAAATTTTATCAAATTTAGCAATAAAACATAAAAAAATTAAAATTTAGAAAATTCTTATTAAATTTTAAATTCGGAAAAAATTTTAAAATTTTAAAACATCGTTAGGTAATTTTATATACATTATATTTGCCTATAATATTTTTACTAATTAGTTTTGTCAAAAAAAAATATATTTAATTAGTTTTTTATCTATGTCATATACGCATTTTTAGTAAAACAATCTTGTCCATGATAAAATTAGATCTCCAATTTCAGTAAAATATTCTTATATCCATTTTTAGTTAGTAAAATAATAACTATTGGTAAATTTTTCACAAGGAAAGACATTCATTCATTCAAATTGATAGAGTACATTGATGACAATACAGATCCAAAATTGCTAGAAACCGAAAAGGATGAAACTGTGAACAAACTCACAGCATCCGGGTTAAAAGCATAATCCAACAAAGTCAAATTGCTTACAAAAGTGATACCATCAAAGTCAACGGAATACCATGCTTCCGGATCTGTAGCGTTAAGACTCAAGTCTTGAGCAAATCTGTGATGGATCGAAGCAGATCTGTCAATCTGGAACAAACGAACACTGCACCAAGACGGGAATCAAACAACAATGCACCAAGAAGGGAAACCAAACAAAACCACACCAAGACTACGAAGAACAAGAAAAAAAACACAAAAAGATCCAGATCTAATGTGGAAAACCCACACTAAAGAATCTGTGTGGAAAATCCACTTATGGAAAGAAAAGAAGAGAAAAAGCGAAGCAAATGGGTGATTTTAGACCAAAATGTCCCAAAACCATCCATGCCGCAGTCTATGAGAGTGTGAGGGAAACAAAAGAAAGAGAGAAGATTTTAATAACTATTTGTAAATTAAAATATAAAATATTTAATAAATAAATATTATAATTTTAATAAAATTTTAAAATACTGAAAATCTCTCTTCATCAAATATATTATATTCTTATCTAAATATTGAAGTAACTATTAAGCAAGCCTTAGTTATTTTCCCTTCAATAAAAATGATAAATTAATCCGTTAGATCAAATTAAAATCAATAGTTGAAAATTGATGTAAGAATAAAGTTTGACATCAGTGTCAACGAATCTTATCTTTTTTATATATATTTCTTTTTCAAAAAAGTTTTTCTAACTTAAAATCTCATTAATAATTTTTAAAAAATCATATAATCATTTAGTAAAAAAAAACATATAATCAATGTTTCATTTCCCTATGTTATGTTTGGAAGAGCGTATAGAGAGCTAATGGAATTAAACTTATACAAATAGTTTATGAAAATAGTTTGTGATCTTTCTATAATCTCTTTTTAACTTATTTCCATAAGCTTGTCAGAGAAGCTTATGAAAATAAGTTAATTTTAACTTATTTAAAAAATAATATATTGAATAAGCATTTAATTATATCGTTTATTCAAACGGACATTAATTTATTTTTTATATTTAGTAATTAACAATTAATGTGTACATGTAGATTATGTGTACATGTAATTAATGTCCCATCTTCGATTCTCGTTAAATACGTCATTTTTTTTATTATTGGATTGTATAGATTTTTTAATGAGTTTAATTGTTATGCACTGTTAGTGTAAAGTTTTTTACACTGTCAATCAACCAGAAATCATGGTATGAGTGACTTTTAAGATAGTTAGGATAAAGATTAAATATTTTAATTTATGTTATGATTTCTAATTAGTCGTGAGTGTAGTTTATAACAATTCTTTAATTAGTGGTCAATGAATAATATACCATTAGCTTAAAATATTTTAGCATCAATATATTTTCCCCCTATGGTTTTTATTTTTCTTTCCTCGACGGAGTTATTGAAACTCTTTAATTTTTTCTCCTTTGATGGACTGGCTTTCTTGTTGAAATAATATTAGTAATTAGTAATTAATAACATTTGTGTTTGATTCACAGATCACTTGTGATCAATTGGTTATTCTTATTTTTCTCTTGCACAAGTAATTGGAATAAAATACAGATAATAGTAATTAACAAAATTTCTTTCTGATTCGTTGATTAAAAGTAGATGAAAGGTTTTGTTGGGTAAAAATAACTGATAAGCCAGTTTATGCCGATAAGCTAATCTTTAGCGGGTAAGTTATATCTGATAGCTGAAAAGCTAGCTGATTAAGTTTGAAATGCTTGGTAAATTAGTTGTTGAACTCACTTATAAATGTAAATGACATAAAAACACATATTTATATGATTTTTATATAAATTCTTTTAAAATTAAATTTAAATCTTTATAAATTTTTGTATAATATTATATTATAAAAATGGTTTACATTGAGTATTAATTTAAGCTAATAACACATTCTATTAATATATGTATTCACCGTGGATAAATGGTCGGCCAGACTCAACCCAAGTAATCGAGTATCAGATGATCCTCATTAAGTTTAATACTTGGATAAATGAGTCTATTCTCGTACATGACCAACCTTGACTTATCCGCTCCCATCCACTCATTAACAATAATTACATGTGGTAGTCACCAAACTCTTCATCCCCCTCACCCAAGGAAGAAGGGTCCTATAAAAGGAAGAAAAAAATAATAAGAAGAGAGGTTTAACTTCACTTGGATACTACTTAGGGTTTATTACTACGGTGATTAGCCTCAAGAGGTTAAGACTGAAGAATATTATTCCTACCTAGATTTCGACGTACGATTTTTGGACAATTTCGATGTACGTTTTTTGGATGGACAATATATATTTGTCGTATTCATCTAATAATTTTTTTATACATAAATTTCTAATTTGTAACTTTAATTTAGAAAATAGTTTAGATATATATTTTTTTATAATCACGTTATAGGTATAGAGTATCCATCATTATTAACAGTGACTAATTTTTGTCAGGAAACCTGTTGGGCACACAAGGTGGCTTCTTCTCTTCCAACTAGATTTTTTCATATACAGAATCAGAATTTTAACCCCTAACCAAGTACTTAAGGTGTCTGAACCCCATTTCTTTCTCTCAAGTTTTCTATCATGTTATGAGAGAAAGATACAAAATCAAAATTGAATGGATCCCAAAAACAAAAGTAAATTTGATTGTGTATTTATCTCTCATAACATGATAGAAAACATATGAAATAATAAAGGCAGAGGATCCAAATCCAAGATCATCATAATTCATGGCATGTGCATTGCATTTTAGGTTTGCTTGATTTGTTTCTTTATTGTTTAGGCTGTCTGATAGTCTTCCAGAATATTGGTGGAGAAAGTAGAAACGCACAAGGAGGAAGGTGGTGGAGGAACCTAGGGAATAGGGTTGCGTGTGGTAGAGGGGTGAAAGAGATAGGGTTGGGTGAACTTGAAATTTGGTTAAAATAAGATTTAAGGTCCAAACTAGTTCTTTTTCAAAAAAAATTAGATGATATTTTAGTCTTTGAGAAATAAAAATATCAATTTGACTCATATTTTACATTCTTAAGGATTAAATTGGTATTTTCATTTCTCATGAACTAGAGTGTCACCATGTTTTTTTCAAGGAACAAACTGAACCTTTACTCTAAAAATAATAACGGTAAATTTTGGATAAAAGGTGAAAAAATAATCTAAAACACTATTTTTAAATAGCGTATGAAAAAAAGTTATAAGCTAATGTCATAAATTTATTTATCTAACATCTCTATTTTTGTCAAACAAACTTATAAGGTAATCAAATAAGTTATAAGCTAACCTAATTGTGTCATTCTTGTTTTTCTCTTGCAAAAGTAATTAGAAGGAAATACAAATTAATTAATAATTAAAAAAATCAGATATTGTCAATAAAGAATTAATATGACTATAAAAAGTTTCCAAACTGTGGGAGCACGGATCGAGATGACAAATTTTACCTATACGTTGAATCCCCGCAGAAACTGCCTCGAATGGGGCTCCATGAGGACGAGGACGGGAGAGAAAATTTCACCAAAACAGTTTGGGGGTGAGGAACATGTTCCCCGTCCCACGGGATCCCCGACTGGGAAAATATTATTAAAATATCCTTATAAATATATGTGTATATATTATAGATATATTTTTATTAATTTTAAATATATTATTTTGTTAAATAAATAAAATAGTTAAAATATAGGTGTACTATTTAAGGTTGAACTTGTGCAATGTCTTACTAGTGTTTTAACTTTAAATATTAAGGACTTTTAGTGTTTTTATATTTTATTAGATTTTAGTTAATTACATGTGAATGTTTTTTTTATGAATTTTCAGGGTCTCCAAACTGCCTATGGATATCCGTGGGAAATAAGGACAAAGGAGAAAAACTCCCTAGGGCAGGGAGCATAATAGGGACACGAAAAAAAATGAGGACATGAACAGGGAGTGGAGGAGTACTCCCCGCCCCCGTTACCATCCATAACCACGGATCACAAGTAGGTTCAAATAACATTGTTATTGACATTCTAAATTGCTTATTAACATGATCATAATTTTAATTTGTATAAAATTATCATTAATTAATGAAGAATATGAACAAATATGAACAACTTCCCCTTGTTACATGGTCAGAAATATAAGTGGACATGCACACAACTTATTTTAATAAGCACCACGATATTAAGAGCTTGTTTGACACGTCTCTTTTGCGAGCTTATAGCGAATAGTTTATAGTAGATGAGAAAGTAGTCCCTTTTGGCAAACGCCTTTGTCACGAGCTTAGACGCTACTTGAAGTAGCGTTTGAACTTATAGCGTTTTTTCACGAGCTTATAGAGTTTTTTCCAGACGCTACTTGGAGTCTGTTTGGTAAAATTAGCTGTTAGCGGATAAGCTAGCTGATAGCGGATAGCGGATGAGGTAGCTGATAGCGGATAGCGGATAAGCTAGCTTATTTCTGTGAAAGTGTTTGGTAAAACTAGCGGTTGAACTAGCTGAAAAATATAAAATGACATAAAAAGACATCTTCATTAATGATTTTACATAAAAGAGAGAGAAGAGAATAAAGGTAGAATTAAATGAAGATAATAAGGATAAAAGTGGAAAGAAAAATGAAACGCTATAAGCTATAAGCTCAAACGCTACTTCAAGTAGCGTCTGAAAAAAACGCTATAAGCTCGTGAAAAAACGCTATAAGCTCATGACAGATACACTTACCAAATGGGGCTACTTTCTCATCCGCTATAAGCTATCCACTATAAGCTCGTTGAAGTGCCTTGCCAAACAGGCTCTTGAAGTAGCGTTTAAGCTTATAGCTTATGGCATTTCATTTTTTTTCCCACTTTTATCCTTATTATCTTAATTTAATTCTACTTTTATCCTCTTCTCTCTCTTTTATGTAAAATCATTAGTGAAGATGTCCTTTATGTCATTTTATATTTTTTCAGCTACCGTTAGCTTTACCAAACACTTCCACAGAAAATAAGTTAGCTTATCCGCTATCAGCTACCTCATCCGCTATCCGCTATAAATTATCCTCTATCATCTAGCTTATCTGCTAACAATTAGTTTTATCAAACAGACTCTAAAAAGATAAATAAAAATTCTCACACCCAAAATACAAATATATATATATATATATATATATATATATAGAGGGAGTTTCTTTTAAGATTTAGAATATGTTGTCAAGAATCACATACTCGAGAATGTATTATGAGAAATGTTATTGCTCGACATTCTGTAAAACATGTTTGATTAGTAATTAAAATTCTTGAGAATAATTTAAAAATTTATTTGGTTCATAATGTATATTTCTAAGAATATATGTTGTAATTATCAAAGTACTTCCGATACGTAAAATGTTATTTAAAAATCAATTTTTAAACACAATTGATAAAAAAATAAAATATAAAATATAAAAATTAAGATTATTATCCTACTTAGTGTATGTTTGAAATAGTTGCAAAAAATTGATTATTTCAATAATATGTTATAATTATGATCATATACCACACGACATCAACATAATGTTAATTTTAAGATTAAAATTTTTAATGAATATTATACATAACTAAATCATAAAAATTTAAAAATGAAAAACTAACACTAAAATGTGTTTTTATATATAAATAAATGATATTAATATAAATATACTATCACATAATACAATTTATTATTAATTAAAGGCTAAACTATATTTTTAGTCCCTTATCTCTATTTTAATTTTGGATTTGGTCCTTCTTTTAGTTTTTATTCCGAAATGGTCCTTTATCTTCCAAATATTATACTATTTTAGTTTTTTCCGTCAAATTAACTTTAATGATGTTAGATTTCTCATTGGAATTTGAGTTCTCTTGCCGAAATTTGTCTTTTAGAGAAAAATACAAGTTTAGAGAGAGAAAGATAAAAGGAGAGAGAGACCCAGGAGTCTAGGTTCTTCATTACTTTATCAAATGTTATCATATGGAAATTGAATTCTCAAGTTAATAATCCCTTCACTCTCAAAATTAATTTGGGGTTAGGTTTTTCTCGGATTTGTTACTCTGAATGTATTGAAGGTAGATTTGGAGAGAAAGAATGAATAAAGAAGGAGAAGGATAAAGAGAAAGGGAAAAGGAGTAAGATGCCCTTTTATGACGGGTATATCCAAAATTCGATGAGTTAACGTCAGAATCTAATATTTTTATAACGATGTTGATAAAAATGATCAACTTAAAACAATTTTAAATTTTAAAGGATAAAATCATAAAAAACAAACAAACAAAATCGAAACTTTAAATAAAAATAAGTGACCCAAGCTACAATTCAGCCCAAATATTAAGTTTTAAAACAGAGTATTGTATAGTATAGTATAACACATGATTCGATATATAGAACAACTTGAGAACTTAAGCTTATTTGCTTGGGAAGAAGAATGTGCCTCATATCCTGCGCCATCTCTGCTTATCCTATCCGAGCTTCCACACCGATGGCTACAGTGCGCTGTGCCTCTCGGGTCTCAGTTCCTGTGAATGTTAACAACATTCATCATCCCATTGCCAACCCCTTCGTCCCTCAGGTACTACTGCTTTCCGCTCTCTCTTTCTGGCACTTACCAAAATGCTTGAACGAAAGAGAGCATCAAATTAGGGCTCTGTTTTCAGTTGAGTGGCTCTCTTTTTTTATTTCATTTCTGAATTTTTTTTGGTGTTTACTTTATGCATTTAAGAAGTCAAAGAAATGAAGATAAATTGGTTCTACAAGAGTGTCGTACTCATAGGTCTGTGGGAATGAAAAATATTCAAGTTGAATTTGCAAAACTGCGTGGGATACTCAATTGAAAATTCCTTTTTCTGAAAAGGGCATAGAATATTGTTTGATTTCGTTCTCATTGCTCAAAATGTTTCTTTCTCTTATCTTATCTTCTGGTTTGCTATGAGCACTGAGCTATTCAGAGTGTGACGGAGTTTTATTTTTACTTTTTGTTGATTCTAATGTGGATGCTGGTGCCTGTTTTTACATGCTGAAAAAGCTTATGGATTGGGAAAAGACAGTAATGGTTTCCTTCTCTTGCCCTGCAGGTTGTGGAAGCAGTGGATGCCTTGCATTCAGAGTTTAGGGCTGTCGATAATTTGGTGGCATGCAATACAATCCGCGTCCTTAAAGCTTTCCAGAATGCACGCGTTGGTTCTCATGTAAGCATGCCCATGGGTTTAAGGCTAATAAATGTTCACTGTTTTGATTGGAATTGGTAAATGTATTTTTATGAGCCATTCATCAGATTCTGTTGCGCTTTTGCAAATGCTATAGTCTAGTGAGATCAAAGAGAGGGCATAAATGGTGAATTAGAGTTATGGAGGGAAGTTTTTGGAATCACATGGCTTCCATTTAAGCAGAACTGCAGAAGTAAAACAGAGTATATAAAAGTGTGGTCCAATGCACGAGGCTCCCACCTGGTCGGGGTCTGGAGATGGTACATATACACAACCTTACCCTCGCAAGCGGAGAGGTCGTTTCCAGGATTTGAACCCGTGACCTCCAGGTTACGAGGAAGCAACCTTACTGTTGCGTCAAGGCTCACTCTCAAGTAAAACGGAGCATATGAAATGCAAAATTATTAAGACACACCTTAGCGCTGACATAGAGGTAAAAATTAGAGATCATACCATACCACAAGTCATAGAGTTGAGGTACCTTCGATCTATCATACAGAGTGGTGGAGAAATAGAGGGATATGTAAATCATAGGATTCAAGCCGTGTGGATGAAATGGAGGAATGCTTCAAGTGATATTTGTGATCGAAAGATTCTTATTAAGCTAAAAGGAAAATTCTACCATATAGCCATAAAACTAGGGATGCTTTGTGGTGCCGAATGCTGACCAGTAAAGTGCCAAAAATAGCATAAGGAAAGCGTGGGAAAGATGAGACTGTTGAAATGGGGGGGTGGGCATACAAGAAAAGATATGACCATGAATGAATGTATTAGAGGAAAAATAAGAGTGGTACCTATTGAGGAAAAGATGGTAAAATCGTGCCTAAGATGGTTTAGACATATGAGAAGAAGGCCAATAGAAGCTCCATTTAGAAGAGTTGATCATATGGAGGATAGCCCCATAATTAGAGGGAGAGGAAGACAAAAAAAAACTTTAAGTGAAACCATTAGAAAGGATTTAGGCATAAATGGCCTATAAAATTATTTGGTTTTTGATAGAACATAGTAATGCCATTTGATCCATGGAACCTACCTCACCTAGTGGGAAAAGGCTTTGATTGTTGTTGTTGGATAGATTATGATGTCATTGTATTTTTTTGGCATTTTGAGCAAAAGCATTGCAAAAATAGGAAACCCATAACTTAATATCCTATAAACATAGATTTTTTTGGTACTCTATCATTAATTCAATGGTAAGGTGCTTGAATGTGTGGTTCCATGTTTAATCACTAACGTCTTTGTTTTGAATGTAAATTACTATTCTGTTTGAAGCCGCAGCAGTTGATTCAATCAGGCAGCCATACTTTTTTTTTGTTTTAATAGTTATTTCTGTAATTTGGGATTTTAATTGGTTGTTATCATGCATATTGCTATCAGCACTTTGGTGGTTGCACTGGTTATGGTCATGATGAAGCTGGGGGGCGTGAGGCTCTTGACCAGGCTTTTGCAGAAATTTTTGGGGCTGAATCAGCTATTGTTCGTTCACAGGTTCTCAGTTTTTCAAAAAACAAAAACAATTTAAATTTACTTCTTAGTTCTTACTGAAGTTGACAATATAGAAGACATAAGTTATAATATTCTCATCTGTCAACAGTTCTTCTCAGGTACTCATGCTATCACATGTGCTTTATTTGCCCTCCTGAGGCCCGGGGATGAGGTAACACTTGGTTTTTATGACATTCTTTGCTCCTCATTATTTGCTAGTGGTTTACCTCTAGTTATAGAATAGGACAAAACTTAAATAAAGTTTTTTAGATGCTTGTAGTGTTGTTCTCGAATAAATACATAACATTTATATCATTTTTTACACCTCATTGATGAAAAAATTTAAAAATGAGGATGAGGTGGCTAAAAAATAATACACATGTCATATATTTATTGGATAACAACACCACATCCTCCTAAAGAACTTTACCTAGGTTTTTGTCCTATAGAATATTGTCCTGTTGAGCTTGTAATTGGATCGGAATATGGTTAAGACTAATATGGCTGTCAGCTTTTGGCAGTTGCTGGTGCTCCCTATGACACCTTAGAGGAAGTAATTGGGAAAAGGGACTCAGGTGGATTGGGTTCCCTCCAAGATTTTGGTGTGAAGTACCGAGAAATTCCAGTATGTTACTAATTAGTAGTTAGCAATTACTATATTTTTCTGTCTATAATTAGTTAGTCTTCTTTCCTACTCTTCTCTGACATTTTTCCATCAGCTTGCTGAGGATGGTGGACTTGACTGGAAAGCACTGATGGTTGCTGTCAAACCCAAAACGAAATGTGCACTCATACAAAGGTCATGTGGTTATTCATGGCGTCAGAGTTTGAGTGTTAATGACATAGGGAAGGCGATAGAAATAATCAAAGTAAGGTTCTTAACTGTGCTCTTTGCTTTGAACTGTAAATTCAAGGCACCCACTGTGAAAAGTGTGATTTAAAACTTGAAATGCTCGCATATTTTGTAATTATTGTTTAGTTTCCTTAGTCCGAAATGGCGGCATAAATGAAACTATATTTGATTGCTACCACGTGCTCTGAAATAATAAATCAAAATTAATCCAACTTCTATGTTTTGTTTATTCAAGTCCCTTCTTTTTTCTTTTTAGATTAGAAGAGAAGAGTACAAAGGAAGAGGATAAGGCTTCCTCACAAAAAGACAAACAGAAACAACTAAAACCTAAGAGACAGAGCCATGCAACATAGTATGTCAAACTCTCTGCATATCTAACAGAGAAGCACCACTTAAAAACCCACGGGCAGAGCACCAAAGAGATGCCAAAAGAGTAACTCTATCCCAAACGAAATCCAGAGTCGAAAAGGAGTCATTGAAAATTCTACTAAGTATAGTATTTTCACTTTATGACATGTGATCTCATTTTTGGATGCAGAGTTGCAGGAGGGAATGAGATACCAAAGAGACATATGTTAGGTTCTTATGTGCGTAGTACAAAATATTATCTTAATAGTTGATTAGTCTGTGCAATTCTACACTAACTTTTTACCCATGAAACCTTCATTCTATGACATAGCTTCTCGTCAATATGTACATATGCACAACCCTGTCTTCTCCTTTAAGGTGGAAAGAAAGAGACCAAAGTGACATGACTATTTTTATATGTATATAGTAGAACATATTCCTTAGCAGTTGATTAGTCAGTACTATTCTCCTGTAACCTTTTATTAACCCATGGTATTTTCGCCCCATGACATGCTCTCGTGTATATATATGTACAGATGCAAAGTCCTGTCTGCTTAGTCATGGTGGACAATTGCTATGGTGAATTTGTCGAAAGCATTGAACCTCCCATGGTGGTATGTGATAATGTGACACACATTGTTGTTTTATTCCAAGGATGTGTAGTATCAAATTGTACATTGGTGGACAGGGTGCAGATTTGATTGCAGGCAGTTTGATAAAGAATCCTGGTGGGACAATTGCACCGTGTGGCGGATATGTTGCTGGGAGAAAAAAATGGGTTGAAGCAGCTGCTGCCCGTCTTTCTGCACCTGGGCTTGGTGTGGATTGTGGTTCAACCCCTGGTGATGTCATGCGAGCTTTCTTCCAGGGATTATTTCTTTCACCTCAAATGGTTGGGGAAGCAATCAAGGTATTTGATTCTTCATTTCAATAGGTCAGATTGTGTTTTTCTTGCTTGTAGCTGGTAGTGAGACATTCTGTATTCTATGTAAGGGTTCCTTCCTGATTGCTGAAGTTTTGGCATCTAAAGGCTATAAAGTGCAGCCACTCCCTCGCGTCCCTCGTTGTGATACAGTTCAGGTTTTCTTTCTCATTCCATTCCATTCCTTTTCATTTGAAACGTGGGTATCTGAATTATTTTAAATGTTAACCATAGTACTAACAAGAATGTGTTGCTGGTAGAAAAGCTGTTGTTGATGTAGACAATAACCAGTCAATTAGGAGTTTTTTCCCCATATAAGATGATAATTATTCAGATGGAAAGTAAAATTAATCTTCAATGCTAACAGGCTGTACAGCTTGGAAGCCGTGAGCGTCTTCTTGCTTTCTGTGAGGCTGTTCAGAGAAGCTCTCCTGTAGGTTCATATGCCAAACCAGTTGCGGGTACCACTCCTGGATATGCATCAGAGGTCTGCTTGATTTATCTCCACAGGTTACACACAAATTTATGACTTTGCTTCTCTCCAATAGATATTAATAACTCTTTCTTTTATACCAATCTCAGGTGATCTTTGCTGATGGAACCTTCATTGATGGGAGTACTAGTGAGCTTTCATGTGATGGACCTCTTAGGGAGCCATTTGCTGTATTCTGCCAGGTATGTTCATTTATATCATGTAACACTACCTATGATTTGCTTTTATAGTTTATGGCTGGTCTTAATGTTACTTATATGATCTTAATTTTGTTTTCCAAATGCAGGGTGGCACCCATTGGACTCAATGGGGACTAGTCCTAGGAGAAGTTTTGAGATCTATATGATGAATATAATTTCCTGCCAGTGAGTTTATATGAAATAAAGTTATGTGAGCTTCAAAGGACGACATGATTCAGATTGGTACAATGATACACTACAAGAAATTATTTGTGCATAACAAGATCACTGGATTCTACTGCGGAAGGGAACACCAACTAAAATTATTTTTGGAGTTCTGGTCCGGCAGTGTGCAGGTTCTGATGTTTTTTTGACCTCATTGAAAGAGCTGCTGTTCAGAGCCTTCCTCACTGGTAGATTGATTGCTAGCTAGTAAACTAGTTGATCACACCATCTCTTCTGTTTGAAGCAAGCTTCCTAGGATCAGATTCTGATTCTTTCTACTTTTGTCTGATCTATTTCAATATTGACAAGAACTGTGAAAGTTCAATATGTTAATTTTCTCATGTCGTTAGTAATTCAACCTTCATCTGTAATATGTTACATAATTTATATAAGGGATTGTGCATCTTTAATATTGATGAATGAAAAAAAGGGAGAGAGAAGCACCGAGAGTTGTGGTTAAAGTAGTCACAGCCTACTGTCTAAGTGCGTGTTTGGGATAGGTTCGAGATCCCAAAATTGAGTTTTGGGGTTCTAAATCCAGTTTAATTTTTTTTAATATATTTGGCATCTCCCAAACGTTGTTGACTATATTTGAGTTTGAGCTTCAAATTTTGGTTGGGGAAGTGAAAAATTCTTATCTTTCCGTTTATTACAACTCAGTGGGAGCTTTTTAACTATTACTTTTATCATATTATATCCTAAAAAATTAGTCACTTTAAATACTCGTTTAAAGGTTCGAGCAATTTGATAACTACATATAAAAGTCAGTTTGAATGGTATAATTTAAGTAATATTTGTTATTCTAAAACTATTTTTGATAATAAAATTTTCAAACATAAATAAATTATAAAAAACTCATTTTAAATCAAAATTAGGTAAATAGACAATTTGGTGTATGAAAGGTATACCCAGTTGAAATATAGAGTTGATAAAAATAAAAACTGACATACAATAATATCTGTATGAGAAAATTGTAGCTTTTCTCATAATACAAAAGAGAATAATAACGTATTCTTCAGTGACGATACATATCTTTCTCTAGAAGAAAACCTTTCAAAGGAAATTCTTTATTTTCTTCTCTAGAGCACTTTTCTCTGTTTTGGATGCTCTAAAAATTTGCAAACGAGAAGATTTAGGGCGCATTTGACAAAACAAATTAATTAAATACTTATTTAATAAGTTGTTTTGAAGTAAGTTAAAAAATAGTTATTTTCATAATCTTATTTAATAAACTTATTGGAATAAGCTAATTTATAGAAAGGTCATAAATTATTTTTATAAGCTTATTATCATAAGTTATTCTCGAAAGCTCTCTATAAGCTATTCAAACATTCCGTTAATTTAGGATTTGACTTCTCTAAAGTGAGTGAAGTTCTAAAGTGAGAAAATAAGAAGCTATCCACCATTAATTTAATTAAGTACATAAAGATCTCAACCTATTAAATAATTTAAAGATAAATAACTCATTATTTTTTCACTTTAGAGCTTCAATCACTTTAAAAAAATCAAATCCGTTAATTTATGAGTGAGCAGCACTTAACATTTTTTATCAGGTACCAATCAATTTTTTTGATCAGGTGAGCTGCACTTCACTAAGATTAAGGAGAAAAATTATCTCCTATTTTGACGTGTGTATTAATAATTAATAATATGTGAGAGAGTAATAAAGAGAAAGATAAGACATACTTTCTATCAAAAAAAAGAAAGATAAGACATGCTTAAGCCAAATTTGAAAACTATGTTACTTTAATAAGAAATTCAACATGTGAGTCATCGTTTTACACATATTAATAACTAAATGAATTGTCTAAGAAATAAATGTTGAGAAGTATTTAAATAAAAATTTCCCCACCACGGAAAATTCTCGTAGAGAAATATTATTTTTCGGAAATCACGAGCTCTACGTTTACTTTTCTATATATAATGTCGGCCACATCGTGTGACATGAAATAATTCACATGGTTCTAGGATAGGAGCCGACAATGTATTAATAAAATAAAGAAAAATATTAACTTCTGAATATAAAAAACATAAAGAAAATATATTAAGGATTGAATTGGTTTGTACTATTAATGTAAATATTTTTTGTATTATCAATCAATTAAAAATTATAATATAAATTAGGATTAAATATGTTTTTGATCCCGTAAAATAAATGAATTTTGGTTTCGGTTCCTGTAAAATAGTTTTTTATTTTTGTCACTCTAAAATCTAAAATCGATATTTTTGATCCCTACTGTCATATGACATCCATTAACTACTTATGTGTCTAATTGAAGATCATATGATCATCCTAAATGACACCCAATGACCTCTGTGATCATATATTAGCATATGATTCCCTTAAAATTTTCCTTGACCCCTAAAATGTATGTTAGAGACTAAAAACAGTGATATTAAATATTAGAGAAATGAAAACTAAAGAAAAATAATTTATAGGGATCAAAACCAAAATTTTCTTATTTTATAAGCATCAAAATTAGTAATTTCATATTTTAGAGGGATGAAAACTAAATTTTTTTTTTTTACAGGAACCAAAATCAAAATCCGCTCATTTTCTAGGAACTAAAAACATATTTAACCCTATAAACTAAAATGTTTGATTCTTATCCTAACTATATTAAAAGTCACTTTTACCATAACTTCTGATTGATCAACAATGTAAAAAGTTTTATATTGATAATGCATGACAATTAAATTTAAATATTAATATTGTTGTTTTTTATTTTTTTATTTTTTAAATTGACATAATTCTATTTAATATTTAGTTTTTAATAAACAAATTTTTAATTCTTAACGCAATTTCACTATGTGCAATCAAGATTACTTAATTAGTTTTTTTCCATACCGACACTATTACCAATATTTTGTTATATTTTTTAGTTTTATATACTACTTTTTATTTTAAAATAGTTATTTTGTATTTAATATTGATTTTTTATTTAAAGTAAAATTGTACTTGTTAAGCTTATGCCATCAATATTAGGTGATTAACATTTTTCTTGTCAACACTCAGATTTTAACCCTTTTTTATTTATAAAAGTTCATTATTTTTTATTTTTACATAGTAATCATGTAACTTTTTGACTCAAAAGCAAACATATATTTAATGATGTCATTAAATACCTTTTAAGGCAATTTTTTATAAGAAAATAGTTTTATCTCATTTTCTACATATTTATATTAAAATTTAAATTTGTCATATATCCTATGTGTAAGAGATGTAAAGTAATGAAGATCAGCGACCAGCATTTTTCGGTAACATATACAAGGGTGCAAATAATTTACCATGCAATATTATCTTAAGTTTCGAATTTTTATAGCTATATTTAAATTAATTTGATAAATTAACGAAAAATGTATGTAAAATCATACTCAATCTGTCTTAAAAGGAATTTGGAAAAGGGCCAAATGTATGTAATTCTAGTCATGGAGGCTGTACTGAAAAAAAAAATCAATTTATATGAATAAAATTATTCAATTTTATTTGTTTTGTCACACTAAAAAACAGCATAATAAACACGCGAATATATGTGGACTTTTTTGACCGTGTCTTTGTTTGCATATCCAGGTGCAATCTACCAAGCTACATTTATATGTGTTGTATAAGGCAGGGACCTTGGATTTAGTGCAAGGAGGTTGTATTATATGTTGTCCACCTTGTAGCAACGTTTAGTGCTCTCAACTCAACAAATCACCCACCAACCAGAGAAGAAGGAGGAGGCAAAGGAAAGTATTGAACCTTGGTAAAATCGCCATTACAACTTCAGCCAGCTGTTAGTTTAGACTTATATCAGTGATTCAGTATTTTTGCTATGTCATATCATTCATCAGTTTAAAGAATTGTAGACCCTTCTTGTCTTTGACATATGAACAACTACATATTCTTTTTCTTCAGTTGAGTAGTACTGATCCATGTGATTGAGGGTAAAGTTTTGTATATTATGTTGCTGTTCTCTTATGTTTGGTTCATATAACATTACATGTAGTCTGAATAAATGATTTATTTTCCTAGTTGATGTTCTGCTTGTGATATTTTGATATTATAATTTATAGCCACACACTCACACTAGCGAGCCAATTAGCCAAAGTCAGTTTTTTTACTAGTGTTTCAAGTTTTACTGAGATGCCAGAGAACACTCACCATTGCCATTCTTTTCGCACCTTAAAGAGGATCAGTTATTGGATCACAACTTAGATTTGTGCCTCTATCCAGCGTTTTATCAATTTATCTTGTAATTTTGAGTTTGCTGCTATAGTTCATCCTTTATTGTCATGTGACTAATTTGATGGAAAGGGAGTAAGACCTGGTCATAAAAAGAATCACGCTGGTATAAAGACCATGTGGTGGGGTTTAATCAATGTTGAGGAGTGGGGTGAGGGGTGGGGGTATATAAGAGAGTACTAAGGAACTTGTGAGGAAAAGTAGGGAAGTATGTGAGTTTCATGTTTAAAGATGATCAAGAGATTGACATGATACAACGAGTTGCTGCTGGTTTTGATTTAGGCAAGACAAATTCGTAACTGTTGAAATTTGTACATCAAATGGATCTGACAAAAGCAAGACCATTTCCCAACAAGATGTTATGTAGTCAAGTATTAGAAAGAGAATTAGTGCCTTTATACCATAGTTGGCAAGAAAAAAAAAACATGGTATAGCAGTTTATCAATATACTCAGAAAGTGATGCACTGTTTAATTAGGTAAGCATTTTGTCTGAGGACCATGGTACCTTGGTGACCAAAAGAAATTTTAGTGTATAATGGACTAAGAAACTCAATTTGGGAATAATGAGATTATTGGATTGGAGGAGAGTGGAAGACAAGACAGAAGGGTAGAACGAGAGGAGGAAGGCTTTTAAAAGGCAGTGGAGTGGAATAGGAAAAAAAAGGGAAATTTTTTGAAGAGTGGTTCTTGAGTAGTATAAATGACTACGCAAGCCACTCTCAATGTTGTATTGAGTAGTATTCATGTCCTTATTTCTGTTCTGTTATTTCCTTTTTTTCGTGTTTTGTATTCTAACAAATCCAGAATGATTAGCATCATAGAAGCTGATTTTTTTGTTCATATTTATGTTCAATTATAAGTGTTAACAGTTTATAAGCCTTTTTTAAAAGGCTTATGTATTGCATTGGAGTCCTACATGTTGTTCTTCTATATATTATTATCTTCAGATAGGTTCCCTTAACCATCTTAGTCATCCTTCTGCAGGTTCGATATCCAGAATTCTTCCAAGTTCAACAGCAGATACAATTAAAATGCATCCTGCACAGATCATTTTGTGGGGATCAACTGTGTGTGTCATGATAACGGTGCACTTTTCTATTAAGCTACTCTCAGAACATGTTTTAAACTGGAAAAGGCCAAAGGAGCAAAAAGCCATAGTAATTATCATCCTTATGGCTCCATTATATGCTGTGGACTCCTATGTTGGTTTGATAAACTTTTTTGGAAGCGAAGCATTCTTTACATTCTTGGACTCAATTAAAGAGTGTTATGAGGCTCTGGTAAGATTTTCAAACTTGGAATTCGGAATGTTTGTGGTGCTAAACCTTGCAACATATATATATATATATATAATTTTTTTATTTATTAGTTTGATATATTACAACTTACTCAGTGTGTTACCTACAGGTTATAGCTAAGTTCTTGGGTTTAATGTACTGTTATTTGAACATTTCCTTGAGTAAGAACATAGTGCCAGACGAGATCAAAGGAAGAGAGATTCACCATACCTTTCCAATGACTCTTTTTCAGGTGGTTGATACTCATCACATTTTTGTGATTTTTTGGTTAAAAAATGTCTTCTGTCTTGGTTTCTTTCACTCTTGTGCATGATTATGATTGCAGAAATGTTGCATCACATAAATGAAGAAGTTTCTGGAGTTGTGGATTTATGGTCTCCTGGACCATGCAAAAAATGGTTGCATTAATCATTAGTATTGATAATTAGTGATGCTATTTGTCACTCCCCTGTGTCTAATAATGAGTCTGCATTGATCCAGAGATGTATTGTGATTCTTTAAGTCATAACTAATGCTGAAATCACCCTTAGACCATATTGGATGTTTTCTTTGAATGTAGCAACTTGGTTTTGGTAACAAGTTGACTGTAAAACAAGAAAACGATTTCATCCGAGAACGGTGAATATATTTATTTTGGTAAAAACATTATGTCAAGTATAATAAGAAATAAAATAGACTGTCCAGTTATTTTTTTGCTCATTGGTGAAATTTTCTAAGTAATGAGTTTCTACCTAGTGGTCTTGAGAATTTTTTAAGTTTAAACCTACAAGTTAGAGTACATGATTTCCATACTAAGCCTTTCCCTGACTTTGAAAAAACTCCAGTCGAATATTTTGTTGTGGCTTGGGGAAGGAAGGGATCTAGTTATTTGGTTCTGCTGGTTTTTTATGCAGAATTGTATGTTCTTCATAAAGATGTGTAGAATCACCAGCAAATCAAAGTATGATATGCTTGATTCATCAATTAAGCTAATTACGCTAATCAATGTATTATTTTTACTTCCATGAATATTTCTACATATAAATGTGAAGTTTAACTCATCATGGCCACCACATGCAGCCTCATACTACTCATCTGGACCATCATACTCTTAAGCTTCTCAAATCCTGGACTTGGCAGTTTGTTGTGCTGCGCCCAGTTTGCTCCATCTTGATGATAACTCTACAGTATTTTGAATTATATCCTAATTGGGTCAACTGGACACTCACAATCATCCTCAACGTTTCAGTGTCACTGGCACTGTATTCTCTTGTTATTTTCTACCATGTGTTTGCTAAAGAGTTGGAACCACATAAGCCTCTCGCCAAGTTTTTATGCATAAAAGGGATTGTCTTTTTCTGCTTTTGGCAGGTACTTTTCTCTGCCTTACCTTTACTATGATTGAGCACCAATCATATAAGTTGTTGTGCCTGTAAAATATGGATAGTGCTATTCACAGTCATTTTTTAAGATGAAATTCTGTATTTTGGTCTGGAATCTCAATTTGCATCAGTGAAATACTGTATTTTAATTGCAGTATGCAACTATGAGTTAACTTATTGGTTCTACAATATGTAAATTGATGACTAGCAATTTAGGCTCATTAACTCATTGGTTCATAGATTATTAGGCTTAGGACAACATATCCTAAGATTATGCACACGACATTTCTCATGGCATGGACACTTGAGACTCTTGGAACCAAGGGAGCTTCTTGTTTGCTATACAAGATTATTCTGTTTAAAGAAAGATGTTGTTTTTGTTTAACAACTAATGGTGTTCAATGATACAGGGAATTGTGCTTAATCTCTTGGCATCACTTGGAATAATTCGATCCCGTTATTCCTGGCTACCTGTGGAACGTATTGAGCAAGGCTACCAAAACATTTTGGTCTGTGTTGAAATGGTTTTCTTCTCTATATATCAGAGATCTGCATACAGTGTTGCACCGTACAAGCTTGATATCAAAAGCAGTGTAGCTTCAGATAAAAAGTCAAAGTGATTGTAGGACATGGACTACTTTGTGTTAAAATTATCAATGTATGTACCTTCCAATATCAGTATTGCTTCTTGAGACTTCTCCATGAGACAATTGGTATGCATGAGAACATTGGCGAAATAAGTCACCTATTGAATAAGATCTAGATACATTGATGCTACTTCTAATGATCTAGAATGTTTTATTCAACACTTGTGCTTAGATGTTCGGCTTTCACTGTAGTTGTATTAAGTCTCGACTCATTCCAGATTCAATTCCTTTTGTTGGTCTTACATCAAAAGGAACCCTTTAGTTGCAAGTTATTTATATTATAACCTTTGTATTTTTCATGTGATATAATGACCTCGTTAATCTTACATTTAGAGAGTAAATATCAAATTACTGAGTCATATTCATGTGGACTCACAAATGCTATTATATTGTCATAATATGACTAGAAAGATATTGTTATATCAAAGTCTTCTTTTTTTGTCATAGAACAAGAAGCCTGCCAAAAAAGATTGTTGGTTAAGTTTGATTTTTTAACATTTAATTCCGCTTCCTTTGTTTGAGCATGGTGTGCGTGCAATGTAGTTTGAGTATTAAATCAATTGGAAATTTTTAAGTTTGGGTTTTACTAAAATCTTAAACCGTGTCTCAAGTTCTCAAATTATTCATATACGGATAAATTTAATCTGAAGTCGGATACCTGGGATAAATGGCGCATAATTGGAGCCCAATTTAAGTGAAATCTTTCATACGACAACGATATAGAAATCTTCCAAAATTAGTATGCTCATTCGTCACCAACTTCAAATAGATTAGTACAAACAAAAAATAATCATGAACCTCCAAAAGCGAACTGCTAGCAGGACGCCAGGACCCATTAGTATGCTCTCTTTAATGTTAGTTTAAGATATTCTGAATTGAAAATGAAAATTACATTTAGAAATATTCCTATGCCAGATTTTAATCACAATGGAGTCGATGTTTGGTTTACTGTTACAAGCATACGTTTTAGTCCAAACGTACTTTATAGATACTTTGCCCAAAACATACATTTGCAATTTCCTAACGATAAACCAAACATGAATTAAATCTTGAGATGAGTTGTAGCATTTCTATTTAATGTGAACACAAACGTAATAATATTCTTATATAAGTCTGGTAATAGCATAATGCTAGAAAACTAGGCCGACTTTTCTCTTCAACACTGAAAAAAGAAGCAAAACATACAAACATGTTAAAGGGGTTTCTGATATATCCATTGAAAATATATGATCATTGATACTGTTGGGAAGAACAAGTTCTAGGACTTGGCTGTCACCACTCACTACACCTCAAGTTGTAGCAGTATCCAGGCTCAAAACTCAAGTCTACTAGTTATCCCCTTCCCATCTAACATGGTGAGAGGGGCTACAGGAAAAAAAAGCACATTATATTGTACTACCTTCATAGATTATATATGTAGAATCTCTAGCGTGATTAAGTAAATTCCATTCTATAGACGAGACCGAATGAATACTCTCCTTCCGTTTTTCTTCAGGAGATTCATTTCCTTAAAGCCATCATTCGATTTGTTTGGACCCTGTGATTCCTCAACACGTTTGGTTGATGTTTTGTACTGCTGCTTTATATTATTCATGTCTTCCTCCATTTTTGTTTCAAAATGGATGTCATTTGCAACCTTTAACTCAGGTTTTTTCTTGGTCTTTAAAGGCGTTTGCAAGGGTATATTTATCAATCCTTCGGGCACCATCTTATCTGCCTGCTTCCTACCTGCAATAAATACCACAGGCAGGTAGTTAAATGGAATCTAGAAATGCAACAAAAATTCATATACCATACTTAGAATATGTGATATTAAAATTGAAAATTAAACCCATATATATATATATATATATATATATATATGTATGATCTATGTAGCAGTAATATATTAAGTAAAAGTAAAAGAAGCTGTAGGGATCAGATGCAAACTAAATTAGAACAGTAAATATATCTTGCACTGACTTTCCAAGTAAAGAAACCAAAAAGGCATTGGCAGGATGAACCCGCAATTAATTGATCAGAGTAGCACCAGCACACAATATCCTTTTCTGGTTAAGATCTTACGCTTAGATATGTTTTGTAAATGTTTCAAGCGATCACTGAATTTATTAAAATCATCCGTAATTGTTTGGTAAGCGCATCTTCATTGGAGTTGCTTAACTCTCTTTTTATGAGTCTCACCATGTCATATCATCATTTTTTATTTTATACTGTCTTAAACAACTCTGCAGTCTATTGGTGCAACTCAAAAATTTCATCAAATAGGTTCCATAAGTTACCTCACTTTTGCTCTACCTTATTTTTTCTCTTTTCTGTGATTTTTTATTGTGTTCTTATTATATAAGAACCACTTGCTTGCTTATAGAAGTAAGCAAGTGTCCTTACAGGTGGATCTCATATCATCTTAACCCAGAAAGAACCAATTCTTATCTTTGAGAACTACTTAAATTGGGGGGATTCTCTAAGGGGCAAGTCATAGAAGGAGATCCAAAATCATGATTTGGGGTAGTAATAGTAGGTAGTAGTGGTGATGGTAGGTATTAATTAATTAATTAATTTGTAAAAGAGCAATGAAGAAGTAAAGTGAGAAATAACATAAGTGGTTATTATCATGGTGATGACTACGAATTATCATAGTGAGAAATCAACGGTTATTGTTATGACATAGGATCAGGGAGGGATATGGAAGACCAAGATGTATGAGACTAAATGCATCATCAAACAAGTGAACCATGAACTGTAAGGTCCAACAAACAACCATGTAAACATAAAACTCCTAGCTAGGTACATAAAAGGAAAACCAACTTTAGTAATTATATATATATATATATATATATATAGGAGGATACAAAAATACCCCATCAGAAACAAAACGCATGTTTTGGATTAGAGAACAAGCATCCATCAAGACAGAGAGAGAGGGGCACCGACCAGGGATGATTTTGCGGGAGCCGTCGATGGCGGAGCCGACGGCGAACTTGACGAGGTCGACGAGGAATTGGCTTATCTTATGGCGGCGGGCCAAATCAGGGACGGCGGAAGCAAGTGCAGTGTTTGTTCCAACGACGGCGGCCATTCCAGCGGCAGCGATCACCAATAAGATGCGGAAGAAGTAAGGTGTGTGGTTTGCAGGGGTACAGCTTTCTGTTTCATTATTTGGATATTTGAGAACGAATCACCAGATATTTGAAGCCTAAACGTCATTTCAAATTTTCCTTTATTGTCTTTTTTTTTTTGTGTAGAAATTATACTTTAGTGTCTTTATTTATTATCATATGTTTTTAGCAATATTTTACCATTTTTAGACAATTTAAAATGGAGGCTTGCTATAGTACCCCTTAAAAAATAAAGGATTTGGGTATCATTTGTCTAACCAGAATTAGGGATGTAAATGGGGCGGGGTGGATATGGGTAGTAGTCCTCACTACCTATCCCGTTGGATGAATTTCGTATCCGTCTCCGCCCAATATCCGTGCGGGTATCCATCTTGCGGGTTTTAAACAAATTTATTAATATTTGCGGGTATCCATGGATATTCAGCACCTCACAAATTTTTCTATTCACACCTAAAATTCAAACTAATTTCTACATTTGAGTTCTTTGATGGTATGAGAATTTCTTGTACTTGAAAAGTATTATGATAAATATATTAAACAATATGATATATAAACAATATAATCATACATATCATTAAATTAAAATTTAAAATAGTAAGTAGTAAAACCAATCCATAAACATGTCTAAATTAATCCACTGACACATGAGCATCATTTCAATCCATTGACCTACTATTTTCAAATGTAAATATTCTAACCCCCTTAGCGGGTACCCGCGGGTATGGATACTATACTGCCCGCCCCTGCCCCATTAATAAACTGGTGGATAAAATACTCGTTTAATTTATCCGCTGGTACCCATTAAGGTATTCATTTTCTACCCGTTGCAGATATTATCCACGGGTATCCACGGGTACGGATAAAATTTACATCCCTAACCAGAATGCGATACCTCAACTAAATGAGTCATGTCAATATAATATGGGACTAACTTCTCACAATCTGATTGAGCCACATAGACAAGGATAAATTATCCAAAGGATACCGTAGAATCTTCCTTAAAATGGATTTAATTGGTATGCATCGTCAATGTAAAGATTTTTTACACAGTAAACTATCAGAAATTGTCACATTAAGTTAAAATGTTTGGCTCTTATCCTAACTACCTTAAAAGTCACTCATATCATGATTTCTAAATTGTTGATAATGTAGAAAATTTTACAATGATAGTGCATACCAATTAAACTTATTTTAAATTATAATTTAAAAATACATTTTTCAAATGTTAAAAATTAAACAATATAATTTTATGCCATTTTGAAAGTCTTTCTTTTTAAAAAATATTTTTTTAATATGTTAAATGCTTTTATATTTAAAAAATATGATATATTAGTATTAGAATTTAATTGGCATGCACTGTACCAATATGTGATTGGTCCGAGTGGTAAGGGGACTTGGGCCCCCTAAAGCAAGTGATCAGGAGTTCAATTTATGGCTCTTGCATACAGAGAAAATCTGGTTGGGAGAGGTTAACCCTTCAATGTCATCTAGTACCTCGTGGAACTAGTCTCCACAGTTGCGTCCGGGAATATCCAGAGAAACCAAAAAAGTTAGCATGCACTGTCAGTGTAAAGATTTTTTATACTATCAATCAATCATAAATTGACACGTCATTAAAAATGATTGACTCTTATTGGTTAGTTGATAGTGTAAAAAGATAATGCATACCAATTAAACATTTTTTTATGAACGACCCTAATTAGAGCCTTTGGAAAAAAGAAACTCTTATTATTGAATAATTAGGCCCTCTCCAAAGAACCTCTCCCGTATGGGTTTATTTTCATTGCCATTAATTAATTTTGAGTAAAAGATTCCCCACTTTAGTATCATAACTCAAATATTTAGACTCGGTTTGACAAAAATAGTTGATAAGCTAATTTATGACTGAGAAGTTAATTTTTTTAGCTGATAGCTAATAGCTGAAAAGCTAGCCGATTGAATTTGAATAGTTTGGTAAAATTAGCGATTCAACTAACTTATAAATATAAAATGACATAAAATGATATATTTATATGAATTTTATATTCAGTCAAAAAATATATGAATTTTATATAAATACTTTTTAAATTTAAATTAAAGCTTTGAAAGGACTACATATTTTGAATAAATAATATAAATGAAATGAGATATTTAGATGATTTTTTATATATAAATTTTATTTTATGCGGGGTTAGGTAAAATAGGAATTTCATTAAATTAATAAGGATAAAAATGATAAAAAAGTTAATAAGTTATAAGCTATAAGTTAAATAAATTAGGTTATGAAGAAAAGTTATAAGCTAATGAGATAAGCTTGTTTGCCGAACTCCTCCACTTTGGTCAAACAAGTTGATAAGCTAATCAAATAATCTATAAGCTTATTGGACTTTCAAACTGAACCTTAGTGTTTGGACTAGTTTACAAACTTAAGTTTGATTTCAACTTAATTTTACATGAGTTTAATTCATATACATTGTTTTAGTAAATTTTTTTACACAATTTAATCAATTATTAATCATGATATGTATAACTTTTAAGGGGGTTAGGATCAAAGTTAAATTTTTTTCATGGTATGTCAATTTATTATAGGTTAATCGTGTAAAAAAATATTTATATTAATAATACATAACAATTAAATCCATTTTATAAGATTAGGTCACGTTTGAATAAATAACTTAATTAAACATTTATTAATAAGTTTTTTTATGTAAGCCAAAAAGAGCTTATTTTCATCAGCTTTTTTAATAAGTTTATTTTTTATAAGCTTATTGAAATAAATTTAAAGAACTTATAAGGTTATAAATTACTTTCATATGTTATTTTAGCAAGCTTATTTTCATAAACTATTGTCATAATCTCAAATAAATTCTTTATAAGTTATTCCAAACACATGAATTTGTAGTAAATGTTTAGAAACTTTTATATTCAACTACCACGTGTGTTTGATTTCCTTAAAAAACCTTAATTAAACTGAAACGGAAGTCTGAGAGCAAAATCATGTTCAAGGTGGGCAAACAAAAACACTGTCAAACAAAAATGGACCTACTCTAAGGAGCTCGAACGTAGGTTTATTGTGCCAAACCACATAAACAAAACACACCCTTACATTTTGCAATGAGGAAAGCAAAATGGCTTTGCTAAAGGAAAACAATGGATTAATCCTAGAAGAATTGGAGGTTCAGCCATTTTACTTCAACTATTACCTTCGTCCTTCATGGTTTTAGGAACCCGAAATAGCTCTCATCTCATCCAACAATGATATCAGACTATCTTAATTCCTTCATAATAACCAGTTGCCATTACTTGCATGCCATAAATATATACAACATTATGCAGTTTGGTAGGATATTTCTTAAAATGTCATTTCCAGAGCCATTACACTAACACAGCATGTCAATAACATTACTGATGATCCCTGACCAGATTATGAAAGCATGCTCCTCCATGGCATGGATCACTAATGAAACCAACAAATCGAGGAAAAGGAAAAAGAGGCAGCAAGGTTGCAAATTGCAACATGATGTATTACTATTACATAAAAAGTAACCAAAGAAATGTAGACAATGTTGCGGAAGCAGAGCCAAGGCTATATCAGTAAAGCTCAACTGACTATTATGAACCGATCAGTTACCAAGTACTGCATGCCTAAATGCCATCCAAACAGTAATCAAGCTTTTTCTTTATCTTTTGGCCTTCAAGATCCGCCTCCGCTACCACAATGTGGTTACCAAATCTCGAACCTGTGTGTAAAAAAGAAAATGAAAAGATACCAGGGTTAGCTGGTGTTATAAAATGGCAAAGAAATTAAAATAATATAAAAAATGTTCAATTATGAAAGTGGAGTGGAGCAATATGTGAAGCCAAAATAACATGCACATAGACCTCATCAGCACAAATAACATTGCAGATAGTTACTAACCTAATATTGATTCTCCAAAAACTTACCATCACCAGTTCACAAAGACAGCCCAACAAAAAGCAACTCCAACTCCTCCTCCTGTGATACAGTTCTCTGACAAAACAGGGTAAAAGTAGAATACAATTAATCACTTATTAGAAGCAAATATATTATGAAACTCTAATAAGTAACACAAAGACATAGACAAACCAACCTATAGTTGATAAACAAAGAATCAGGACTGTCATACCTGAATTGACATAAGTTGCAGAATTTTATTAAGAACCCTCAGACGATGAGTAACATAGGTACTGTTTGCAGGCAGTCGGCTCATTCTCGTTATTTCTTCATGAACTGCAGCATGCTTTTTCTCACACCATGTCTGTTGTTTAGGCTGGCCAATAGCTCCACTCTCCATCATTTCATCAGGGGTATTGCTACCCTTTATATGATTAAGTGAGTCCACTTTTCCACTGAACTGACCAAACATATACAAAACTAATATTCAGATATATATCACAACTATACCAAACAAACATAAAGAAAAGAAAGACTGTAAGGGGCATATAAACATGACATACTTCAGATAGATGTAATAAATCTACTACTCCAACCTTAGTCACCAGGGTTACACTCACCAACAGAAGTTTTCCTAAAATGTTTCACAGTTTCAAGTTTCAACAACACAATTTTGACATCATGATGTAAATTAGTCTTGAGAACTAAAAGCTTGAGATAAGCCTCTAGTGCTATGCAAAAGCAACTACGATCAAAAGAGAGAAACTGGCAAGGCCTAACCAAAGAATTGTTGTAGGAACCAAATATAACCAATGCCCATTTGTAGACCATTGGCCACCACATAGCATGGAAAAAGTTTATTTGATTAATGATTCCATCACTATTTAAAAAATAAAAACGAAAACTACTACCAGAAGATAAGGACTCATGCAACAAGAAAACGTTAAAATCACAGAGGGAGGAGCAAGTTTCAAGATCAATATGCGAGCACCGGAAATGAATTTTTCAATTGAGTTCAGTAGTCATGTCACCAGTTCACATTAGTATATACTATATTACTATATACAACTAAATAAGATCAAATTCTAGACAAAAGTTTGTATTAATTTAAGATTTTATTTTATTTTATTTTTATCAACAGTCAGCTTAAAAACTTAACTAAGATTTTTCAACTAAAGTAAAGGCCATCAACCCTTTTTTCCTTATTTGAAATGGCAGTAAATGTTTCAAGGATGGTGCAAAATATAACTTTTGGTGGATCAAAAATTACATCCTCATTCATTCCCTCCTTATGATTCATCTATCAATCCCTTAATATTGTACCAGACTAAAAATACGAAAATTAGAGATGAATTTTACCCCACAAGTAACCAAGCTGTAACCCCATGAAACAAATTAGGGGAATAACAGGTGGAAGTGAAAACATAAAGGAACAGAGTGAACAAATGAACATGTCCCAATTTGCATGAAGAATCGTCGAAGAATGGAGCCTGTTGAGTAATTTAATTCTACCTTCAATATCTTAAAAATTAACTAAACGGGAACAAAACAAAAGTGTATAGAAAAGTAAAGAGAAATTGCAACCCTAGCAGAAGAATAAAGTTTAACGTTACATGGAGAGGGAGAGAGAAAAGGATAGTGGTAGTGCTATGTCGTCGCTGAAATTTGAAGCTTCCCTTCGCAGCGAAAACCCCTTTCCCCTTCAAATCGGACCGATTGGGTGAAGAAGAAGAAGATGAATGCGCTTTGTTCGGCTTCATCGTAACCAATGCCACAACGAAACAAAAATACACAAATGCCAACCAGAGAATTGGATATTATGGACTAGGCCCACAAAATATTGGGATTTTACTTACAGATATTATTCATTATTGATTGATAAAAATAATTAAATTTTATGTATAGTTAATAATTGAGTTTTTTATGTATATATATGAATTTTAACTTTTAAGAAAATCTCATGGTATGAGATTGTCATGTAATTTTTATAAAGTAAAAATTTGGGAAAATGAGAGGTTATTACTATTTTAAGGTTAAGTCAATAGGATTTAAATCTAAGGATCAACTGATATCATTGTTGTTAGCTTAAAGTTTATTAAATTAGCTAACCATGGTTGGCTATTAATGTTCTAAGTGTGTGTTTGTGTGCGCGGTGACTTTCCCCCTTAGTATAAATTTTATGGTAGGATTGACATTTACTTAATTAATTCTATAAAAAATGTGAAGGTCAATTATGAAAAAAAAAACGTGAAAGCTAGAAAATATAACTTTTATGTTGGACATGATTTTAAGATTGGGGCCACCGTTACAAATACAAATCTAATACACTCATGCATATTTGTCTTATTTTATTTTATATTTTTAAATTTACTCTTAGTTATTTAAGTCCACTTCCTAGTTATTGAACATATGTTTTTTTTTATATTAGTTAGTATATGTATTGTGTAATATATATTTGATTTGAGAATGATTTTTAAAATTTAATAAGAAAAGAAATTTTTTATCGTACTGCAAACTGTAATGAATACTTTTTATGCATGAAATTGTACTACACACTGTATGATATATTCATAAAAAAAAACATTATATGATATTTAGAATGAGAAATGATTTTTGGACATCAAAATGAGATAACAATATGGTATCTCTTTGTTTTTGATGCATTTTTGAATTGCTTGTATATAAAGAAGATAAAAAGTAAGTAAAAGATAAAGATAGACATATACAGTGTCACATACGGTGTCCAAAACTTGATATTCAAATAATACAACTGTTTAGAATAGATTAAAAAACTAACAAGCGATTGATCCGAGTGATAAGTGATTTTAGCACCTTAAGCAAGTGATCAGTAGTTCAAATCCCTTGTGTATGAAGAAAACCTGATTGAGAGGGAAGAATCCACTTTGTGTACCCAACAGATTTCTCGATGGATATTAATTATTGTTAACGATGATAAATACTCCATAATTATAAGATACTTATAAAAAAGAATAGATTAAAGAAAGAGAGATCAAAAGAATTCAATTTCGTTTTTCTTGGCTATGATTAACATGATTTGGTTAATTGATAAGTGTGAGATGACAGCTATCAATGATATAAACTTGATCAGCAATACAATTGGTTTTTTTCTCACAAACTAGTGAAAACAATCAAGCAACAAATAATTCAATGATTAAGATGATTAAGATTAGCTAACAGAACTGAATATTAGTACATATAGGTATCTTTTCTATGGACTAGTGCAGATGGAAACAGAGGGGATGGAGAATGGCAAAGTAATATATGGATGTCACGTGGGCCCTTCCAAGACTTTAATCACATCCCACTGGCACTTTGTTATTATATAATCGGAGTAATAGATTCCTATCTTTTCTTTGGTGCCTTTCATTTCATCCATCAGCACAAAGCATCTTATCCATGAAAGTACGAAACAAACAAGTAAGGTTTGGTCACCTGCTTTTGCTTCGCCTTCACTCCAAAGCTTCCAAGATCACCAACCTTACATATTGAACTGACCTTCACACACACACACACACACACACACATATATATATATATATATATATATATATATATATGTAGAAGAGGTTCATCTAAGGCACTTTGGTAGAGAAAGAAATATAAAAGCCAAAAATTTCTTACTATGAATGCATTTGGAAGAGCTTATAGAAAGCTTATAAAAATAGTTCATGATAATAAATCTAAGCAAATAGTTTATTAAAATAGTTTATGATCTTTTCATAAACTATTTAGAGCTTATTTCCATAAGTTTATCAAAGAAATTTATGAAAATAAACTGTTTTTAATTTATTTAAAAAAAACTTATTTCATAAACACTTAAATAAACGGTATATCCAACGCATCCAATTTATGCCCATTTTTTAAAAGGGGGTAAAAGGATTAAATAATGACTGCTTCTACTTGGTTTAGAAACCATCATATAACCATTTGCATAGTTACAACAGTTGCATTACACTATTGCACTACCCTCTGCCTCCTACATTTTACCCTAATTACATCATTGCAAGCTTTGTATGACTACCATAACTCATGATGTGACAAAACAATCAAAATAGATAATCTCATTTAGCAAAGTGACAAAATCCCAAATGAATTTTATTTTATCAATGGCAAAAACTAAGATCCAAATAGTGTGAAAAGGGATTTATTATCCAGGAGTTCCTGCTACCCTGTAAACGTTTCCCGAGGTGGACGTTGTCGCTCGGTGCGAACAATGGCTTTAACACCTCAGAGTAGAAACAACATCTCCCCATTGACAAATTGTGACAATTAATTGCAAGCTTCCTACTAGCTCAGCAAGCAGAAACCAATGCATAATGAAGCAAGAATAATTGGAAGAGGAGAGAGGAACAAGTGAGAAACGATGCATTTGCCTGGATTTATTCAAGCCATCCTGAAAATGAGTTTCTTAAAAATATTATTTAAAAAATCAATAAAAGAAAAGTTTATCTTAAAAAATTAAGTGAAACATTTTTTAATGTATTAAATACATCATTTTTCGATACAAAATTTTTTTTATTGATTTCTTAAACGATGTCCTAAGAACATTCGTTAACATTCTCCTTATTTATAATATTATGTTTAAGAGTCACATCATACATATCTAGATATCTATCATAATAATGATAATTTTATTCAGCTAATCACAAGTTAAGGAGCGAATAAAGGTGGAAAATAGCATGAGATCAAATTGATAGTTATTTTCACTATTAAAAAAATGGATTACTGCACACAAAAATTATATGCAATAACCAAAACCTAATAGAAGGGGATGTTTACTTAATTCTCTTTTTCTTAATCATGTTATTTTGAAAGATCAATAGGTAAACAACGGCCAAAGTTGTCTTCCACTTCAAACAGAGACGTAATGTTTCTTCATTTTATCATTTTATAAATATAAATTGGACAACAAAAAAATTGAAATTAATTAAAAACATAAAAGATGAGCCTTATTACTTGTGCTCTGTATTATTTTCAAATGAAATCACGATGATGGGGTGACCAATTCTGTGACGATGATTCCATTGTCCAAGGGAAACTATTTCAGTTTTAAAGCAATATGCAGCACACAACTTAAGAGACTTGCAGAAGCTAATGTTAGTTCCACTAAATGATTATTGGCAGATTAGAGATTGAGTGAGGCTATGTTAAAAAAAGAATAAATGATCAAATCGTCATTAGTTTATAAGATTTTTTTAGTAAATATTAGAAAGTAGGAATTGTTAGGTAACCCTTCAAACTTCCTAAATCTTAGTTTTTCTTTATTCTTTTTTATTCTTCAGTTTTCCTTAATTCATCTTTTAATGTAAAAAAATGTCAAATTTTGTTATTTTCCTCATATCCCTTCAAACTCTCAAAGAACAATCAAAACCATTTCACATATCAAAATTAATTGTGTCATATCATGTTTGTTCATTGGAAAATGATTGACATCCTGAGAAATCCCAGGAAAAAGAAGTTGGGTTTGAGTTGCACTTGCATTCATGCAGTGCTTTAAATTAGTCTGTTGAAATTTTACCAAAAAAAAATATAGTCTGTTAAAATGTGAGTTCGTTATATTTTTTATTTGAATTTGAATATTATATGATTTAATTATCATTTAATTACAATTTTAAATGGTTTAGTTAATTAAATATAACACAAAAATCTCGTTGATTTAATCTTTGGTTTGATTTTTAAAATGTTACTTCATCCTAACTTGTTTATAAAAATACATATATACAATTTTTTAATTATTGTTGTTGTTATTATAAATTTATAATTATACAATTACATAATAAATAGATATAAGGATATTGTTTAAGGAATTCCAAGATAGAAAATTTTTATTGGGAAATGTGACTTTTGGATGTTCAATATATTAAATACACAACTTTTAATATACAAATTTTATCTTTGATTCCTTAATCAATATCCTTAGGCACTGGTTGACATTTCCCTTATTTAAATAAACTTTTGGATCATACTAAACATTTCTATATTTATAAACAAATCAAACTAAATCTTAAAAAAAACAAGTTACGAATATATGGTTGGTCCGAATGGCAACATGATCGAATTTCTTAAGCAATTCGATTCCTGACTCTTGTGTATGAAGAAAACCTGATTGAAAGATGTCAGCCCTTCAATATCGTCTAGTATCTAATAAGATTAGTCTCCACAGTTGCGCGTGGGATATCATTAAAAAAAAAAAAAACACAAGTTAGGTAGATGACAACATATTATTACAAATCAAACTTAAGCCTATTGAGAAACTAAAAAAAAGTTTAATCTAACTCAATTCATTTTTATCTTTTTTTTTTGTGCTAAATTCATTTTTATCTTTATTAGGAAGAATATTAGTCTCAGAACAAGAAAAAATATCTCAATGGAAAAGAAAATAAATTTACTATTAAGACTAAACTATAAGAAAAATAATTAACCTTTTTCTTTTCAATCTATATATGGGTGTAAATTATTAAGGATATGGATAAAATTGGTATTATAGTTTAAAACAATAATCAGATAATTTAATTGAAAAAAAATAAAATATGAAAAACAATTCAATTTTTTTTTTATTACAAAAATCCATATACGCGTATGATCCAAAAACTAAAAAAGGGAAAAATACAGGGAAAACGCAAATTAATAATAAAAGTCAAGGAAGGAGGAAACGCGATCTCTTTTTTCTTCTTCTTCTTCTTCCTTCCTTCGTGTTTTGTTCGCATTCTTATTCTATCAGACAGATAACGAACAACCTAGCGAGAGAGAGAGAGAGGAGAGAGAAAGTGCGTTAAAAGACCAAATTGACCCTTGGATCTTCTTCATTTTCCTCTCTCTCGCTCACTCCTTCATTTTGTTGTTCACATTCATTCATTCACGATCACCATGAACCAGAAGGCCAACGTTTCGAAAGAGCTCAACGCCAAGCACAAAAAGGTTCCCCTTCCCCCTACCTTTTCCTTTTTTTTATTTTCTTTTTCAAAGCTAATAATCATGAATTGTAGGATTCGATTCAATCATTGTCCGATTCGCATATCGAGAAATCGGCTCTAGAAGTTGCCATATTTTGTGATTGTTTGTGGAATAGCTAGCTGTTAAACATTTTTTTTTTATTTTTTTAATCAATGGTTGGTGGTGGTAACGGTTTTCTGAGAAATTTGATCTGCTTGTTACAATATTCTTTTACTGATTGTTTTTTCATGTTTCATTATTTCGGGATTAAATTAATTAGTCTAGGTTATTGTATTCGGTAATTGGTACTTTGGATCCTTTTTCTAATTTATAGTTAATTTTCCATATTTTCTTTTCTTGAGTGTTTTGAAGGTGTTTTAGGTCATTTACAGCGTTAGTAAAAGAAATACTATTGGAAGCATTGTTGTTTGGGATTACTCACAATCTATGTTTTTAATCTATGTAAAGAAAAAACTTCGTTTTTCGTGTAGTTGTCTGTACTTTATTTATTTTTCTTCATATTTTCAAGTTATCTGGGTATTTGTAAGTTTCTAATTTTGAGGAGAATTTAATCCATGAAGTGGGTTGCGGTCATAAGGAAAAGAGTCGAAGATATTGTGGGGATGTTATTTGAATTTTAAAACAAAAAATTGTTGTATTTATATTTTGAGCTAAAAAAGAACCTAGTTGGAAGTCTTTGGATCTTGTTGTTGTTATATTTTGAGCTGAAAAGGCTAAAACTCATTCATATATCAAAAATGTTTATAATTTTGGGTAGTTGGTTCATTTTTTCCTATTTGAATGTCAATCAATTTACATTTAGTGGAAGGAGCTTTCTAGTCATGAGTGTCTAAATTCTTAATGTATGCTTTAGTGATATATATCTGAGATCCTTTATTTTTCAGCGTATGAACTATAATTGGATTGTTTTGTGTATTGAGTGTGGTTGCATTTGAAATTTGCCACATTTTTACCCTTTTCTCTTTTGATTAAATCTTTTCTTTCTTTACTTTAAATATGCAGACACTGGAAGAACTTCTTAAATTACCAGAGAATAGGGAATGTGCTGACTGCAAAGCTAAGTATGTATCTGGCTGGGTGTAAATGATCTGATCCTTATGTCATATCTGTAGGAAACCAAGCAAAGATATACTAAATGGCCAATGAAAATTGGATTGTCTTCGTATTAAGCATTTTCATGATTTTTTCCTTATTGTTTTATCACAATTTTCACTCAATTTTCTATAAAAATTTGTTTTGCAGAGGCCCAAGATGGGCTAGTGTCAATCTTGGCATCTTTATATGCATGCAATGTTCAGGAATACATCGAAGTCTTGGGGTACACATATCAAAGGTAATGTCATGTTCTTTGGTCTGTTGTGTTTGTTTATCTGTTACATCTCAGAAGTAGAAGTGGTTAAGGTCTGTGGGTTTCTCTTACAGTGCTGATGCTTAAAAAGGTTTTAGTTTGTTCTATGACTATCAGAAAAAACAAATTTTGAGAGGGGATTCGGGAAATTGGGTATTATGGTCGACTCACGTGGAAGTAGAATCTTTGTGAATTCAATTACATTGAGTGTGCTGGTGTTGTCTATGCTTTACATATGTTGCACTAATTGTATGTGGATAATTGATTTAATAGTCTATACGATATGATTTGTTTTGAGAGACAGGTATTATTATTTTTATGCTCATTTCACACGCTAGCTAATAACTAACAGAAGGTTTCTAAATAAGTAACAATAGTACAAGTATCATCAATATCTGTCTTCTTTTAGTGGGATAAGGCTTGATTGTTGTTGTTATAAGTAAGTAGCACTGCTGCAGGGCATTCCTTTGTCACTTTCTGGTCAGAATGTTATTATGTTTTATTGTGGCTCTAGAAAGAGTGCTAGACGTGTAACTTATTTGAATCATAAAATGTTTCATTATGACTTTGTTCCTTTTCAATTTAAAAGTCAAATATTAATAGTTAATAGTAATACTGACTCAATTTGAAGTGGGAATAACTGATACATGCTCTAGGTCCAAACTATTGGTTTTTTACATTCTAAATCCCTAATTAACTAATAACTAAAGGCTGGTTGGTTCTAAATTTCAATTTGCCAGTACATTTTTTTTATTATATGTTTACTTAATTGCTTTTCTGCAGGTTCGCTCGGCAACTTTGGACACCTGGCTCCCAGAGCAGGTGGCATTCATTCAATGTAAGGGAATCTGAATGGTGACCTTGTGTTTATTTTGAGTTTTGTTGGTGTGCATTTGTTATATAGTCTGCTCATTATATTTGAATATCCTTTTTTGGTCCTATATAGCGATGGGAAACGAGAAAGCAAACAGTTACTGGGAAGCAGAATTACCCCCAAATTATGATAGAGTTGGAATTGAAAATTTCATTCGTGCAAAGTATGTCTATTTTTGAACACCTTTAACCAGTCTAATTTTTATCTTTGTACAATTTGAAGTGTATGCTTCTTATTTTGTGCACCTGATGAAGATGATATTCTTTTGCTTCCAATTATTGCATATATTTAAAGGTATGAAGAGAAGAGATGGGTTGCAAGGGGTGGGAAACCGGCATCACCTTCTAGACTGCGAGAAGAGAAAACTCCCTCACATTGGCAGAGGCCTGTGGAAAGAGGCGGGCATGGTTATGCAGCTACATCCGTGAATAATTTTGAGGAAAGGAAGAAAATCAAACCATCAAATGCAATTCCTGCTATAAAAATTAGTGTTCCTGCTCCTCCCAAAGGATCCGAGCAGGTGAATTTTCTTTTTTCTTAATTGTTTTAAATGTAAACTTCTCTCTCTCATTGTTTTTCCTATCTTACGTTGTTTTATGGAACAAGATCCTCTCCCGTTGTAGGAATACAGAGAGTCCTGTTCAACGAATCTCAACCTTACATCTATGTTAAACCTTATTTACATCATCTCAAAATAAATCTATTTAATATAAATGTAAGGTTCAGATCTAATCCTGTTTTTCCACAACAGGAGAGGATCTCGATCCTTGTTTTATATGTGGCATTGTAGTTGTAAAGTCCATGTTTCTGCAATCAGTGCCATGAGTTACTAATACTTTTTAGTGATAAAAGTAAATATAAGAAGGGAAGATGCATACAAATAAATCCGTCAACCTTTAATTTAGGCATTCACCCTCTCTTTTTAAAGGAAAATGCCCTACCAGGTACTTTGTATTCATCCTGAATGCCTTGTTTTGGATATTTAAGCCTCTACTGGAAGAATATTGATTGGATTGGTGGTTGGATAATAATCCTGTGATGATTATGAATACTCTAGCTGTCGTGTCATTTTTCAAAATTGAGGGGGGTTAATTTCCAAAATTGAAAGTTAAGGGGTTTTATGCACTTTTCTTAATGATATCTTAGTTTTTAAGTGCTAACCAAAATAATAATAATAAAAAACAAAGTTTTCAAGCGTGGAGGTGTGCCCATGATAATAATTGCAAAGTAAAACAATAAACAATTATAGTTTTTATCCAAAAAAATGGAACAATATGGCATGACGAGAAATTTTGACACCTATGAAGCACTGGCTTAATGTTGTCGGGTGTTATTTGTGTTGGTGTCTTGTCTGAAATGCCAACTCACCACTACAGATGTGTTAATATCTATTAATCTTTTGTTTACAACGTAAACCATGTAATTGAGCTTGTACTGCAGATGGTTATTCTTTACTCGAGTGCCTCATATCTTGGATCTGAAAAGATAAGTCCACCCATTTTGGAACCTCAATCCAAGTTAGGCAATCGAGAAATCCCTTCTGGGGAAATTTTTTGTTTGTTGTACATATTGATGGATGTTTGGAAAATATTATCAGTAGGAAATATTAATTTTGACATTTTGTTATATAAAACTATTTAGCTTATCATATATTTTCAATAGCTTACATGATAAATTATGATGCTAAGAGCAATTAACCTATATAATTCTAGCTTTTGCCTTTTTTTCTGTAATAAGGCATTTTTTTCCTTTATTCTTCAAAATTTGAAAGTATCATCATTTATACTTTATAGACATATGAAAGCAATTAATTTTTGAACAGGTAACACCTGTGACAAAACCTCAGCATATTGAGAAAGTGGAACCTGTGGCAGCACAACCGCAAGCTGAAACTTCAAAGCAGGCTACTGAATCAGATCAAAATACCCCTCCAAAGGTTGACTTTGCTACAGACCTTTTTGACATGTTGTCTGTGGATGGTCCATGTGAAAAGGGCTCAGAGGCAGCTGGGGCTACTGCTGATGATAATAACTGGGCAGGTTTTCAGTGTAAGTTTCATGTGTCCCTTTTTTTAAAAATAATAATGACATAAAAGCACAACAGGTGGTGCCATTCATTCTTTTGGAAGCCTTGAAGATGCTTATGATTATTGTGTTGTGTGATTGTGTTTGACTTTGGTTATAATTTTGTTGTTATAATTGTTTCAGCTGCTGCTGAGGCATCAACAACCGAGAAAACTGATACCCTGAAAGCAGGTAAGAGCACACCCAAGTCTACTTCCGGAATTGAGGATCTATTTAAAGATTCGCCTTCTGTGACACCAAACTTAGCTCCAGAAAAACCACAAAAAGATATAAAAAATGATATCATGAGCCTCTTTGAGAAGGTATGTGCCACTGCCAATGCTTCAATAGGTTTGTTAAAGATGTGGAGTTCCTTCTTCCAATGGATATGCTTTGTCTTATTTATTGAATATATGAATTCTGGGTTGTTGTTTGCACTCCCCTTTTACTATCCAAGACATTGCAACAATTGAATTTAGTTGTTACCCTCTATCCTCAGATGATTGTTTTGTTTTGGCATGTGATGATTTTACCTGACCCAGTAAAATGGATATCTGCAGACCAATATGGTGTCTCCATTTTCTATGCATCAACAGCAGCTGGCCATGCTGGCACAGCAACAGTCTCTTTTAATGGCTGCCACAGCTAAATCTGCTGGTGGGGATCCCAAGTATCCTGCTAGCGTACAACAACCTGGTCCCAATATTCCTGGCCAAAGTTGGCTAACTGCCGGCTACCCAATTCCTGGAGCAATGCCCATGGGTGGTCAGGGAGAGTTGCAGAAACTCATGCAGGTAATTAATAATTCATGTAAGCCTTTAGTTAATTGATTAATGATTTGTTCTTATGTATCTCTTCTTTCTTCTGGGCTAGACCATGAATATTACTTCAGCGCATCCAGCAGGGAGCTCGGTTCAATATCCAGCATCTAGGTACATCACTAGTTTGTGTACTTAAAGCCAATTTAATTTCAGGTTGGATAACTAATAGGGATTTGACTTGGATGTTACCTGATTCTGCTGCATAGAATTCTTAATAATCTTAGCTTGATATTGGTGCCATTCAGAAGTAGCCATGGTTCCACAAGCCAAAAAAAAGTTACTTGTAGACTGTTGTGCCAAAAGGCTATTTAGGGGCTTCTGTTTCCTACCATTATGATTTTCGAAAGTTGATCATCTGTTCATATAAGGTTATCATTTCGTAGCTAAGGGCTGGTGCCAGTAGCATTGGAATAATTTTCGTATTAATCCACTGCTAGTTTTGCTGCCCCATGTGCTGCTGCTACTTTGATTTTGATTGAATGTAAAGTACCTCGTCCTGAAATGCATGCTAATGGGGACATCCTTTTGTTTCAAACATTTCTTACAAACTTACCTGGATTATAGGTTACGGAGATATGGCCTTGTTTTCTGAAGATTATCTTACAAAATTAATCTACGAACCTTGCAACAATTGTCTTATAGTATCCCGTTCATTAAGTCATCTATATTGGACATTATTTATACATGGTCTACAATGCCGTATTTGCACAATAACTGTTGATTTATTTATCCTTCTTTTTTGTAGTTAACTAAGTTGCCATTGGTTGCAGTTTCTACACTATGGGGCAAGTTGATCCAGTTAATGGTACGATGACAACGGGAGTGAGTAAACCTCAATCAGCAGCTCCTGTATCATCAACTACTTCCCAGACAGCGAAGGATTATGATTTTTCCTCCTTAACACAAGGAATGTTTGCGAAACACTGATTGGCCTTTTGTTTAAGATTGCCTGCTGTGTCATCATACACCATAGAAGATTAGTTAAAATTACAGAAAGGTGCACTTTCTTTTTCTCTTCCCTTGACCTTTCCTTGGGTTGTAAGCCATTTATAGAGCTACTGAGCTAGTTTAGTTTCTTCCTCCTTGTTTCGGGCGATTGCTTCATTTGTATTGATATTCTAATATTCTATATGTGATTTCACAATAAGTTAGTGATACTAATTATTTATTCCCCTTTCTTATATATCCTTTAAACTTTAGGTGTTTGCTGTTTAGTCTTACTGCGCTGTACAAATGTTTCCACAACATAAGAAATTATATAGTATATTGGGTAAATATTTTATTTTATTCAAAATATTAAACTGTCGTAATTATATAAAGTGATATTAAAAATACAAAAACAAAAAAGGCGATGAATGTTTTTTTTACAATGTGAAACAATCATAAATTGACATATCATTAAAAATATTTGACTTTTATCATAACTATTTTAAAAGTCACACATAACGATTTGTAATCGGTTGACGTGTAAAAAAAAATTTACACTGACAATGTATAAATATTAAATTCTAATATACTCCCTCTGGGTTAAATTATAAGCAAAAATATCTACTTGCACACTGATTAAGAATGATAATTAAATATATTTAATTTTCTTGTTTTCATGTAAAAAAGTAAATACATTTATTAAATTATTTTTAATCATAATGATGCTCACAATATTAATGAATTAATAATTTAAGAGTGTTTTTGAAAAAATAATATTAAATATGGGCAGATTAATTGATATTTGTTTATATTTAATTTCAACATATTTAGCCATTTTTTTTGTTTATAATTGAGTCTAGAGGGAATATAATGTAAAAATAAAAAGTCTTCCAATATTTGGGGTTCGTTTGCTTTGTTTTTAATTTTTTATTTTCATTTTTCGTTTTCAGTAATAATTATAATTTATTATTTTTAAAGATTTGTATAAAAAACAATAAAAATAAACTCATTGCTTTTTGTACAAATCTTTGAACAAATCTTTGCAAGTAGAAAACAAAATGAAATATAAGATAATATTTTTGTAATTGTTAATAAAAACAGGAAATCGAAAGCAAACAATCCTTTGACTTTTGTAATAGTGATACAACGGAAGTATGAGAACTGGATGCCAAAATTTCTTATATTCTACATTGGAATCAGGCCTTCGTCCCCTGACTTTTAAAGTTGAGTCATTCTTAACCTCTTTTACAGTTGTATGTCATTTTTTAAATGTATTTTTAATATTTATTATTTCTTTTTCTATCTTTCCAGAAAATATTTTTAATTACTATAATAATTTTAATTGATTATTATAATTATCAAATTGCTTACTTATTTTTCATTTAATTCTTTTTATTTTTAGGGTAAATATTTTTAATTGCTAATATTTATTTTAGGATTGAGTGCTAATTATATAATACTAGTTTTCAGATTTTTTATTTTTAATTGCTTACTATTAATCAACCCTTATATATTGAATTAATACTCTTAACGTGAGCCATTTCCGCAACTTCTCTCATCCTTATTGAGTCACGTGATTATCTACATTCATCATTTTTTAATTTTAATTTTTAATATATTTTTAAATCTATTAATTAATAGCTATTATTATCAAATTTTGTATATTATTTAATTATTTTAAGGATGTATTTCTACTCTACTATTAATAGTTTTCACTATCAAATTCACTAATCATCATATATAATAAATTAGAACATACTTTCTCTTCAGTCTCTTACTATTCTCATATATAGAACTAGGGCCGGACGCTGGTCGGATTCGGGCCCAATTAGCCCAATCCGATTATAACCGGGCAGGCAATAAGCAGGCCCAATCTCGTCCGAATATATGTTCGGGTTTGGGTTGGTTCGGTGAGTAGGTGGGTCGGGTGGTTTCAGACGGTTGTGGGCCACATTTGGGCCAAAATAATTTATTGGGCCTATACAAAATTTTAAGCTTTTTTTTTCCTTTCGATTAATTTTTAAAGCAAAATATAGCTCAATTGGGCCATTTAAACAACTGAGTTGTAAACATAGTGGGCCATTTTTTGTTCTATACTGCCATCAACTAAAATTTAGTTCTATTGGGCCTTTTTTTTACTTCTTGTCAAGCTTATATTATTTTGGTTCTATAACATACAAAACAATTCCAAGTTTCCAATTGGACCTATATGAATGTTTCCAATTGTTGATTATGTATCATGCTATTGGGCCTATATATTTCTAGTAAACTTGGTTCCAATTGCATGATTCTAATGCAAAATCATCCTACTAATCTACTATTCTAATTCAACTTCAAAATCAAAGTAAAAAAAATTAGCAAAGGTTACAAAATAACCCAAAATAAATTCTTGCAAGCATACTGCTGACTTGAACAGTCGGCCTTCAAGGATTAAACCAAAAAATAATTCCACTCCACATTTGGACCTGCCAGCCAAACATACAGAACAAGCATTATTAATAGATCCAAGCATCAAGTATCATTAACCAATTTAAACCAATAAAATTCCAGAACAAAATTACAGATTTAGAGTTATCATTCCAAAAAATTAATGCCAGTTATATTTGCAGCAAGTTTTAGAACTGTTAGGAGATAATAAAATACAAAAATTAGTACATATCATAATTTAAAGCACAAAAATTCAACAAGGCAGTAGGAATGGAAAAACCCTTAATGGCTTGTTGCTGCAGTTTCAGGTGCAGTTGTAGCTCCTTGGAATTCTGATGTACACTCACATAAAATATCGAAGTTAACTTATATACTTAGACACAACAATTAAAGAATTTCGTAGGCATAAAATAATGAAATAAGTACCTGCCACCACATTCTCAAATATCTCAAACTTCTTAGTGAGATTGAGATCTTTGAATTAGGTAAGAGAGGGCCTCAACCGGTTTTGAAGACAAATCAGAGCCTCCGCCATTTCTGGGTTTAGAGAGCTTCTAAATGTGTCTAGAACCCTTCCCCAGTACTGAATGCACTTTCAGAGGCCACTGTCAAAACTGGTGTGGCCATAATGTCTCTAACCATGGTAGATAAAACAGGGTACCGAGAGGAATTTTGTTTCCACTAAAGAAGGATGTCAAATTTGTCACCCTCATCAATACAAGCTTCACTCAAATACCTCTCAAGTTCATTTTGTTTATCTATTGAATCTTTATCCCTCAAGTGTTGCTTAAAAGCATCTCTCCTTGCCAATTGTGATGGCATTTCAGCAGATGTATCACCATGGGAAACAAACTCTGTTGCAGCAGATGATTGGGTAGATCTATGTTGTTGTTCATACGATGACTTATGCCAATTGTACGTTTTAAAAAGACTATCCTTTAAAGTGGTGCACAGTTCACTTAGAGAGATTGGCTCATCACCATACATGTCCTTGAATGACCACTCTACATATCTCATCTTAAATCGGGGATCAAAGATTACCCCAAAATAAAGAAGTTGATTGATGTTTTGAATTTCGCCCCAATACTTGTCATGTTTTTTCTTCATCTCACACCCCATATTTCTCAAAACAGTATTTAAATTCATGGAGGACTGCTTTATTTCGACATAGATTAAAGCTAATTGATGAAATGTAGTGTGAAGACTCACATGTGTTCATGATGAAAAAACACGAGTCGCCTCATAGAAAATCTTGAGAAATTTATGAAAAGCACGCACATTCTCCCAATCAATAAGACTAGGAGGACTTGCGGCCCTAAAGAACTCCACATAGCTTGAGTCCTCAAACTCGAGCTTTTCAAAAGCCGCTTGAAACTTTTCAGCAGCATCAGGCATCAAGTATGTCGAGTTCCACCTAGTTGAAACATCGAGACATACTAGTTTTTTACTAGTAATTCTGAAAAAATTCTATGCATTCTTTGAATTTGGAAACTCTTTCGGCCGAAGACGTCACAAATATCACCGCATCCCGGATGCTCGAAATGATAAGGTGCATGTCTTTCAACCCATCGTTGACTACAAGATTCAAGATGTGGGCACATCTCATGTGAAAGAAAGCCCCATCCACCATCAACCCATTCATGTTCCTTATTCTCTTTTTCAAATGGAGTATGGCCACATCATTGGATGATGCATTATCAACTGTGACCATAGACACATTCCTAAGCCCCTACTCCCTTAAAACTTCCTCAACTTTCTTACAAATTGTCTCACCTTTGTGATTGGTAACTGTAGAGAAGCTGATTATTCTCTTTTGATACTTCCAATCGTTATCTATGAAGTGGGCTGTGAGGGTCAAGTAGTTAAGTTTCTGTATGGAAGTCCAGCAGTCTGTAGTGAGGGCTACCCTAATGCAATCCGATCTAAAAAAGGCTTTTAACTTTTGTTTTTCATCAAGGTACATTTGAAAACAATCTCTTGCAACTGTACGCCTTGATGGGAGACTAAATTGGGGCTGGAGTTGTTTACGTAAGTGCTTAAATCCCTCACCTTCGACTACCCTAATGGGTTGTTCATCGACAATTACAAAAGTAGCCAGTGCCTTTCGACAAGCTTCAAGATTGAATCTTGTACTTGAAGCAACCAAACCACCCACCTCTCCACTGTTAAAGGTGAGGGTTGTTTGAGTGGGGTCATTGACTATAGTACCAGTAAATTTAGCACAATGTTTCAAGTGAGCAAGCATGTTAGAAGTTCCATGAAGTTTTGTGTCGCATAAATACTTTTTATTGCAGTATTTGCATGCTGCAATGGGTTCTTTAGCTTCAGTTTCTAGTAATTTTATGAAGTGATCCCAGGCGGCAGAAATCCGCCGAGGACCATTTGCATTTGGCTTCGTCTTCTTTGTGAGAGGAGGATTGGTGGGATCAGTTCCAGCAGCTTCAATTGCAAGTGCTGCCTGCTCAGTGGGTTGATCTCCAACCCCTTGAGTCCCACCTTGCGGTGTTACATAAGAGGCTCATTTTGACTAGATTGCTCCCTTACTAAAACAATGAAGAAGTCGTAGTCAAGAATTGCCAACCACATTATCAGTTTCAGTTTTCAGTTTTCAGTTTTCAGTTTTCAGTTTATTAGTGTATCTATTTTATAGTTTATAGTTCAACTATAAACCATTGTTTTAACTATAAACCAGTTTATAGTCTATAAACTCTATACACTCCTTTCACAACTTCTATGAATGGGGTGTGCAAGTAAAACATGCATTCATTCATATAAGCACAGTTCAATAACTTTCAGCATTTATATAACAAAGCAATAACATACTTCCATTTCACATTCATAAACAAAGCACAATTCACATACTTTCAGCATGAATTAATAATTTAAAGATAGCAATCAGATTTTAAAGATAACAATCAAAATTTAAATGAGCAAACAGTTCAATAACAAAGCACAGTTCACAACTTCACATACTTTTAACATGAATTAATAATTTAAAAATAGCAATCAGATGTTAAAGATAGCAATCACAATTTAAATGAGAAAACAGTTCACAGCTTCACATATTTTCAGCATACATGAAAGATAGTAAACAGTTCACATACTTTAGAGATAGAAAACAGTTCACATACTTTCAGACATATACTTTAAAGATAGCAAACAATTCACATTCATAATTTAAAGGTAGCAAACAGTTCAATAACAAAGCACATTCATATACAATCAGTTCAAAAAATACATACCTTTACAACCATTAGCTCCTTTGTCCTACACTCCTACTTGCTGGCTAGCAACAATAATTATTCTCTGTATTCTGTAACCAAGGCAGAATAGAAAGGAACTAATTAGTCAAATATACGTCAAAATTTTGAAAATAAAAACCTAAACAAAAAATTATAAAAAGAAACCCTAACCTCGAATCTGAATGGGGTGTTTGAGATTCTGCTAAGGTGCTAAGTGCTATCACAAATTCACGGTTGAGTTGATAAACTGAAACACAGAGAAAAGAAAGCAAGGGTTAGTAACTTAGTCAACCTCAAAATTTCAAAAATAAAAACCTAAACCAAAAATTAAAAAAATGAAACCCTAACCTTGAATTAAAAAAATGAAACCCTAACCTCGAATCTAAAACATAGAGAAGAGCAAGCAAGGGTTAGTAACTTAGTCAACGACCTCAAAATTTCAAAAATAAAAACCTAAACCAAAAATTAAAAAAGAAAACCCTAACCTTCGTGACTTCATCGATCTCCAAGAGACTAAGACTTCTAAGCCAAAGATTTCGTTCCCAAACAACCACAACATCCAGTACTAGAACCGAAGAGACAAGAGGAGTGACGCTAGGGTTTGATTCGTTTGAATGGTGAGACGAAGAAGAAAGTGAGACGAAGGAGAAAGTGGAGGAAGGAGAAAGATGAGCGAAGGAGGAAGATGAGGAGCGGCGATAGGGTTTCAGTTGGTGGAAAACGAAGCAGGAGGAAGGAGGAAGCAATGGTAGCTGCTAGGGTTCGTGTTTTGGGAGAAACACTCTAGCTGCGCTAGGGTTCGCGTTTTGGAAGAGAAGCACAAATGACTCAGGGTAAGGTTAACCCTGGTCTTCACCCTCCCCGTCCATCAAAACGACGCTGTATTGCATCTTAAAAAATTTAATTTCACCCTATCGAGCGGGTTCGGTCGATAGCGGTAAAAAAAATCTAAAACCGAACCCGCCCGCACTAATCCGCGTGGAACTGGATTAGAGGCCCCGAGAATCACGCACCCGCCCATACCCGCCCGTTTCCTCTCATTCCCTATCGGTTTCCTCGGGTTCGGGTCGGCCCAATGTGTCCAGCCCTATATAGAATGACTAATAGCAGTCTTAATTTCTCTTTTTTTAATATTTAAATTTAAATTTTAAAATTAGTTATGGATATCTTTTTTTTAGATTTAAATATTTTCTCTTTTAAGTTATACTTATTAGATATATAGTATTTATAATTTTTAATACTTTTATTTTTATTTTATTTATTTATATTTTTTCTAAATTTAAATATACATCTCGGTACCTTTAAAGTCAGGGGTATATATTGAATCAAAAAAAAAGTCAGGGGTATGTAAACAATTAATCTCCACTCATTAACAACTACAATTTATAGATTTTCAGATTTGTCATAAATCATTCTTTTAAAAACTGATAATATAATGAATGGAATGTGAATGGATCGTACAAGTTTCAGTTTAAAGTTTAAAGTTTTAAACTGCATGTGGTATTTCTCCTCTTTAATACTAGTGACAAATGTGCCACAACAGCTTATGTTTACAAGCGATTGGCCTAAGTGTGACTGTGATCAAAACCACGAACTGGAAGTCTTATACCTTAAAATATGGTGTGCTTGTTTGGTCATTGTCATTATCAGTATCAAAATTTTGCACGGTTAACAAATGGCCCTAAGTCGAAGGTATTAGCTAAATTAGGCAGTATAACTTTTTGTAATTGACTGTGAAATTATGGAACCAAATGTCGTTTTCACTCATTTGGGTTACATGAGCAAAGCTAACCCTCTCCCTAGATATATCGTTTGTGTTAGTGTATATGTATATGAATACAGGTGCACAAGTTAATTATCAACTGAAATCCGTAGGATTTTCCAAATCTGTCATCTATCACTAAAAAATGGCCCTAGTCATACCTTTTTCATCTTTGACAATTCTCAACGTGGCATACCACTTCATTTTTAAATCTAGGGTAAATTTATTTCTTTTTTTAATGTGATGACTTAACTCCATGTAGTTTTTTGTTTTGTTTCTCGAAGTATCTCCCATCCGATAGATGAAAGACTAATTTCCTGAGATACTATCAGACGCCTAAGCAGGGACTTCTCATAGTTTGATTTTATTGAAAATGTTTCTTTTCTAGTTAAAGGGTAAAAGGAAATCCAGCAAAACGGTAAAGTGGCATTTTCAAACACAACTGTGGCGTGCAACAAGTCTAATTTGAATTTCTGTTTCAATTGATTACTGGTATGATAATATATACATGAAACTGTTCAAGTAAAAGATCACGGTGTGCTAAGAGCCAGGAAATTTTCTACATCGCCATTGTGGCTGGGAACAGCCTATCTAAGAAAGTATACAAACCTCCTCCTAACAGCATTGCTCCGCTGTGGGACAAGCAAATTGTAACATTCATAAGAAACGTAAAGTATAAGAAATCCAATAAGGAAGAGGATAATACTCTTGAAATTAGAAAAAAATCAAAAATTACCTTAAAGGATTGATCCATGCGGAGAACTTGCGAAATGAAAGCAAGCTCTGGTAATACAGATTTGAGTCAGAAATATAGTTTTCCATGAGACAAACTTGTGTCAGAGGGAGGTACTAAAGTTATTATATAAAACCAAAAAATCATGTATGAACCTGTAATGCTCCAGCAAAAGAAGCAGCTAAGAGTAAGGGAGAAACATAGCCAGTTGTGTATGTCAAAAGTAAGCTGCCTCCAATAACTGGATCCTGTCATGAAATCACCATTTCTTTCATCCACATAAGATTGACTAAATATGTAAACTGAAAAGCAAACAGACAGTCAAATTATTATGTAATGATATTGATAGAAACTGATATTCTATTACTAAGAAAATAGGGAAAATCCCTTGAATTTCATAACAGTCCTACAGAACTTTGAGGGTCTGCACCTCCCAAATGCCTAAAGGCTCCTTTCCACTCAATTCACAAGATGCCCTCTCTCTCCATCTCTCTCCTCTTATTTATAAGCAACTAAGTAACTAACTCTAACTAACTGATTTATTACTAACAAGGCCTAACGCAGGCCCAGTAGGGCCCGTACCTTACAGATACGTATATTAATTAAGCTTAATTAAGCATCTCTTCTACTTTGACATGCTACACAACTACACGGTCACATATTTGAAAAAATCAGAAAGCCTTTTTTATGGAGGCATTCGCTAAAAAGATATTCTAAATTTTAAAAAATTTACAAATCTTAAAAGTTATGACAACTGAATATTAGACACCTCTTCTGAGTTTTTTAAACTGATTAACAAAAAAAAATGAGCAAGTAACACTGGTTTTGCCCTTGGTCAGCAAGGAATAATGAAGAGCTATTGGTTGCTAATAGGAAGTACCTTGGATGCAGCAACATATCCCAGAAGGGTAGCCAGAACCGGTGTACTGCAAGGTGAGGCAGCTAAAGCAAATGTAAGCCCAGCCAGATATGCTTGCACACCTAAGAGTAGAGTTCCTTCATGTTAATGCTAGGCATTCAAATGTATACTGAAAGGACTAAAGTCAGTGTAAGAGCATCAACATACTTGATGGGAGATTGGCAGCTGCTGCACGTGGATCAAAACTGTCGAAGAATGAGGGGAGCTGTAATTCAATGATCTGCAAAATTCCCAAGGTGAATCATAAACAAAAATAAAGCAAACATGTAGTCAAGGAAACTTGTATACTTGATTAGCTTTTAGAACTTGTGTTAGTGAGCGTCTCACTCTAAAAAGCTTAGAACTTGCAAGAATTTCTTCTACCTATCTTTGATGAAAACTATAGGTGAAAAAGAGGATAAGGAATGTAAGTTCAGCAAGAAGCACGCTAATACTAGTTTAGAGGTGAAAATTATAGATTATACCATATCATAAGTCACCAGTTTAGGTATCTGGGATCTATCATACAAAATGATGGAGAAATAGAAGCAGTGTAATGAGAAATATAGTGTTTATTGATGATTGCCCAGGTATTCAAGAGACCTGATTTTCTTGTATCTCTCCTCTCCTTTCCAATACAATCGATAATCCCTCACTCTCTCCCTATGACTCCTTATAATCTACCCCTGTCAACTAACTAACAATTACCTAATCATAGCAGTTACTAATTGTTATGCCTTATTCTATTATTTCTGTTACTCATGTATCTAACTGAGTATTTTGGGTGTTATTTGTGATAAAAAAAATTAAATGAAAATTTTTCCCTACAACTATAAGACCCGCCATGTTGTATGATATTGAATGTTGGGTGGTAAAAAGCCAACAAGAGCATAAGCTCAGTGTTGCATAGATGAGGATGTTGCATTGAATGGGTGGTCATACAAGGCAAAATAGGATAAGGAATGAAAACAATAGAGAGAAAGTAGGGATAACACCAATTATGGAAAATATGGTAAAATCTCGTCTTAGATAGTTTGGTCATGCTAGGAGAAGGCCATTAGAAGCCCCAGTAAGAAGAGCAGATCAAGTGGAGGATAGCTTAATAGTTTGAGGTAGAGGGAGACCAAGAAAAACTATATGTGAAATTATTAGAAATGACTTAGATTTAAATGACATTTCTGAAGACATGGTTTACGTTAGAACACAATGGCATCGTTGGGTAAATCCAGCCAACCTCACCTAATGGGAAAGGCAGCCAACCTCACCTGATGGGAAAGGCTTTGTTGTTGTATCTATCTATGATGAAAACACACGGAGAACTGTACAGAGCTGAAGATAACTAAGGTGAAACTTATCTGAACACTGGGATTTATATATAGATCATAGTAGTTACAAGTGTAAGATATTGTCTGCATAGTAAACTACTAGACTGTGCTTAGACAGGCCTGATCCACTGGAATTATTTACAATATTTAAAGATTTTGTCAAGTCCGTGATAAATAAGTAGTTCCAAACAAAAGAAAATGAAAACAAAAAAATTGATATAGCATAAGATTTTCCTAACTTGAAACTTGAAAGATCATCACCTTTAAAGCACAGAAAAAAGTGGGGGGAACTGTTTTAGTACCTCAAGAAGGTTCAGTCCCATAATTACAGCCAAACCAGAAGCAGCCAAAGGTAATCCTTGGCCAATCTGTCCATAAGCCTTTCCTGCAAATGATGCTGCAACACCCAACAGTGCTAATGTGGTCGCAAGACCTAAGGAAAATGCAATGGAATCTCCAACAACCTGACAGGAAGAAGGAATCCTTATTAGTGAGAATTATGTCTCTGTTTGAGTGAGTGTGTGCACACCTATATGTATATACAATCATGAGAGTCTCTGAAACAGAATTTATCCAAAAAAAGGAAGAAATAAGACAAGTGGAGGAAATGATGCACTTTTGAGAATATTCATATATGAAATGCTATGCGTGATGGTGACTTCCTCGAATATGCAGCTTTTCACTAAACTCAATATATACAGTAAAGAAAAAAAATAGAAGGCCTCAGAAGATGAAATATCCAAGCATTTGACATACAAAGCCTGCTCTGAAGTGCAAGGCATTGTGGTTGTAAAATGCGATCACAAATAAGATCTTTTGACATTAGCAAAGACCTAAAAGCCTAAAAACCTAGATTTAACTTATCAATATTGCTTCACGACATTTCTCTTCCTATGTTAGTATTCAACCACAGTGATTTGAGAACTTCATCCTCAAATATGGGCATAAAAAAGATAAGAAGAATTATGTCACCGAAATTACACACTTGCAAGTTATTACCTCTGCTTTGCTTTTGCTAGAGCCAAATGCCCCTGCCACATTCCACCCCACAAATTTAGGCATATGACAAGGTATGAAATAGAAAATGCAAAACAGTAGCAAGCTCACCAATGTAACCGAGGGTCAGTGGTAAGACACTAAGCGTACAGGGAGAAAGGCTGGTTACTAGCCCTGCCCCAAAAATTACTGCCAAACTGTAAATATGAATAAGCAGCAAATAACAAACAACAAACATAAGCATCCAATTTTCGGGGGGTGGGGCGTAGGAACAAAGGAATGTGTAAAGGAATTTATAATCCACCTAGTGAAACTGAGAGAGGATAGCTGGTCCTGAACCGCTTCATTAGCCTGTTGTCCAGCTGAATATAACAAGCCTCCAAACCAGTCACTGATGCTTCCATCAGCTAAAGCATAAACAGAAGCAGCCACTTCCTGACTCGAAGAAAAATAATTCTAGTTCCTGAGCTATATAACATACCTATGACTTGGATGCATAGTGTAGATAATATCAATTTACAACATAAGGACTGATTTCTGCCATTTCAACTATCAAAGGGACATTCACAGAATAAACTCATTCAACAAGCTTTCCTAGTTGTTATTGGTTAAAAAAAAGCTAGCAACTTTAGATCGATATCTCGTACACAAATAAAAGGAAGCACACACACACGATAGAATGAGTTCATGTGACTTTTATAAAATAGAATATAAAAAAATATACTTGAATACACACATCAAAAGGGACATCGGAAGAGCTAATAACTATACATGGTGTTGATGCTAAATAACATAAACCTATGACCAACGTATTTATCTGTACTTACAGCTTTTGCAGTGAGTGGAGCAACCATGTGTGCCACTGAAAAGGATAGAAACAAGAAACTTTCACTGATACAATCAACCAATCCCAGTCATCCACGTGATAGAAATATCCCAACTCAGAGTTTGAGAAGGGTAAAAAGGATTAGAAATTTGACAAAAATGCCAATCAGGAAACCAAAGAAGCATGCAGTGGCATGACATCTACAACTTGCATGTCATCTAAACAGCAGCAATGGATATTTCCCAATTTTATTTCAAATCTAAACATTTAAATTAGCCTTGAGAAAAATTATTTATAATTCACCCAGTCAAGTTGCAAATATATTGCATACAAAGTTTATGCTCACAAGTTTCCCCATTCCTGGCCGAATAAAAAAAATTTAAAAAGTCTGTACGTGAGTCTTGTTATATAAAACAAGAACAACAAATGAGATAACACAGCAAAAGGAAGGAAACAAGGGAAGTTTTTGTTCAGATAACACAGCAAACTATGAGAAAACTAAAGGAAGGAAACAAGGATAAAAATGAGATAGGCAATATAGTCCACAGTCCAGACCCACCAAAGGTTGAAACCTGAAATCCAGTACCTGTCATGGCACCTATGAATGTCTTCGTGCTATTGCTATTAATCTTCCACTTTGACTGAAAACAATTGTCAGGCTCAGAAGGCTTCTTGATGGGAACAATATGCCTGTCTACAAGCAAAAATAATAGTAGTAGTAGTAGTAACAACTAATAAATATTAGGGTGATATTCCATGTTTTAGATTTTCTTCAAAGACATGCTGGAAGATGCATGCACTGAACAGTTGCAATATTTGATGAAATAATTGGCATTTAGCAACTACAATTGTTCCAAACTCCAAAGATAAAATAAAAGCATGAATAAAATTAGCAAAAAAGAAAGAAAGAAAACACAGCCACCATTTTCACCAAAAATGAACCCAAAGACAGCCATTAAAATCTGGAAATTCATAGGGCTTTCGAAACACATGTCCAAAAGGAAAAAAAAACACTAACATGAACAAATCAGCAACATTTAAAAATTAAAAAAAATAATGTCCATTTATGATCAAAATGTAGGCACAAAATAGATGGAAGGAAGTTGACAGACTCACCATGAAGATTGCAGTTGGTAATTCTGGAAGGTTGAAGGCCAAGACTGAAACCTCCGCAGTTGCTGATACTCAAACTCATCTGAATTTACAATTAGATAAAAACAAATAATAATAATGATTGTATTATAGTAAGCTTTTTGTTGGCAGAATAGGAGTGAATTTGAAACTCGTAGAATCAAAACGGAACACAAGCTCAAAATTTTTGGTTTTCCATTCACTCACCGTTTCTACTTTTACTTTCTCGGCGACCAACCAGAAAGTTTAGTTAGAGGAGAGGAGAGGAGAGGAGAGGAGAGGACTGAGGAGTGTACACGAAACCGATGGATGGGATATGCAAACAATCCAATCTATACAAGTTGAGTTGGGGCGGTTATCTATGTTTTGTTTCGTTAAGAGTGTATTTAGCACGGCTCCCAAAAATAGATTATATATCAATAAACGATTATACTATAATTCATAATGGTGATAATGGATTATAATTAAAATATATTTTTCTTTCGATCGATTTGTTGAAAAATGATTTTAATATAATTTATTTTATTTGAGTGATAAAATGATATTTTTAAATAATAAATTATGAAAAAAATGTATGAAGTTATTTATATAACTTAATAATATTTGTATGAAAATTAGTTTTACAGAGCTAAAAATTGAAAAATAATCAAATCACAACAATCAAACCGTCCTTGATACAGATGACATAAAATAACCTTTTTTATAAAATAAAAAAAAAGCTTTTTAAAAAACTTAAGTTAAATGTCAAACACATTAAATTATCTATAAACCAACTTTTTAGGCAAAAAAAAAAAACAACTAAAATGGAGAAAATCAATTTTTTTTATTTTTTTTTTTTATAAGGGAAGACTCGTAAGAGGCATTACATGAGGAGGAGGAGAAGAGGAGAAGGTTTCCCGCATAAGGGGTTTCCGATTGGGGGACTAAAATTGTACGATCGTAATACTTGAGAGATCCAATTGTCATAATTAGAATCTGGGGGACTAAAATTGCACAATTGTGATATCTGAAAAATCAAAAGTGCAATTAAGTCATACAAATACTAATTATTTGCTATCATATCTAATTTAAAATATTACATTTAAAAACTTAAGAATAAAGGCTCAAATTGGCCCTTGACAAAAAAACACTGTGACATTTTGATCCCTGAGAAATGAAAATACCAATTTGGTCCTCAAGAATGTAAAATGCGGGTCAAATTAGTCATTCTTAGGATAATTTTTAGGGACATTTTAGTCTTTGGCAGGGAATATTTTGACCCGCATTTTACATTCTTGAAGACCAAATTGATATTTTCTATTGTTATCATAATTTTTGACAAGGACCATTTTGGGGCTTTACTCAAAAATTAATGTAATAAACTTTATATTTTTTTACATAACCTTTATTTTAAAAAAAAATTTAAATGTCAACAAATTAAATAGTTGAAAATTATAACATATTGCATATATATATCATCTTAGGTTTTTTGGTATGCACAAGAATATCCCCGATCGATAGCCCTCTTTTTGAGGCATAGAGATCATCGAAATAGATTTTATCCATCCCAACAAAATTTTTTTTATACACAAAAAAAAAAAAAAAATCCTACCAACTGTGTTGGACCTTCGTTATATGTCATCTTAAATTATAATTTATAATTAAAGGGTAATTTAATCGCCTTGCAACGAACTCTACAAAAATATAGGGTAACATATTAACTATTAATTCTCCAATGGCTATAACAAGAAACTCATTTCTCCTTATACGAAATCTCAGGTTCAAAATCTTTTAAATGAAAAACAGAGGCTAAAAATAGTTTACCCCCTAAAATAAATCTTTTCACTCAACTCAAATTAGTCAAAGTAAAGTGACATCCAGATGCCAAAAGTCTCATACCAAAAAATTATTGATTTTATATATGAAAGCTTTTATAAGAAATTCTAGTACAATAAAATGATTTAATAAAAGAGAAAAGCACAATAGATAAAAATAAAAAAATAAAAAAAACTTGACGCACAACTCTTAAGTCACGTCGTCTCATATTTATGTTAACCTACAAGGTGAAGAATCGAGATGTAAATGTGTAAAAAATGTCACCAACAACCAGTGATGAAAATAATAAATAAAGGAGTATATTGTGTTGGCATAATTCAACACTATCCTCGGCCAAAATTCTAAATCCCTACGCAAGGCCCCACAATTTTTTAACAGTACAATACCTATTCAGCGTGACTCAATTGTGTAACCCACACCAATCCAGAAGAAAACGAGTATATTATATTGAATGACAGATTTGATAGAGCGCAAAATGTGCTGGCAAGTAAAATTTCACCTTAATTTCATGGCGCTGATCAATTCGATCGGACAGTAGAACAGATGGTCCACTGCAAAGACTAGAGATAGGACTGCCCTCGGCTCAAGACAACTAATTCAGCTTGTCACCCATAACACTACGAGAAATTTACAATAATTTCTCTACGTTTAACACTGTTTCTAGGAATCGATATCTATCAAGACAGTGAGAAGGAAACATGGCTGACTGACTATAAAAAAAAAAAGCGTGGACGATATCCTACACTGCCAACATACCAATTGGAACCCAACTAATAGAAAAACACACAATCTTCAATTTATGCGAATTCATTAGTCTGCAGTTGCATCAGACTTGGGTAACGAATATCATGAAGAAAATCAATTCAATGATCTCAGAATAAGCGCATGATAATTTATCTGGCATCAAATTTGAACAATCATATCCTTGACTTATCAAATCCAAAAATCAATTCAGTGATCTCAGAATAAGTACATGATAATTTATCTAACATTAAATTTGAACAAACATATCCTTGTCTTATCAAATCCAAGAACTCAGTCACGCTCACTTATTGCAGTCAAGTGTTCATCTATCTCGTCGGTGGACAAATTTCTAAATTCTGGTTTCTCCTTCTGCACCACTCCAACCTAGAAAACGCAAAATACAACCATTTGCATCATACCAGTGAAGGAAAAATACTTGTTGGATCACAATGACCATAAAAATTTAAATCACCTCTAGCCTAGAAATGTAGAACAAAAAAAATCAACACACTGATCTATGCCACAAGCATGTAATTTCAAAATGAAGAAATAATATACTTCTGGGACACAAATGATAGAGTTCTCAATAGAGATTGTAAAGGCAAACACTAGGCAGCATGACACAAATGCATGGCTTTCATTTAATGAGAAAGAACAAGTGACTTGCAGACAATAAACTAAAGACAAACAAGACTGAAATCCTTCAAAAGTAAAATTTATAAAAGAATAGAAAGTCATTTTTACCACATTTCAATTAACATGGTGTCATATAAAGGTACTTGAGCTTTAAAAAAAAGTTCTACCTCGATCTCAGTGGCCTTAAAATCCTCCTGAAGAACTGATTGCAAGGCAGAAATGGCAGTCTGAAAAAGAAAAAAAAAAGATTTTAGAATTAGACTGTTTGACAAATTTGGTTAAACAATAAATGTCTTCAATAAGTTTCTAGCGTCTTCAATTACAACATAGCACCCTTTAAAGTCTCATGAACAAAAACCTGTTACTGTTCATCAGATAACACAGTTAAGATATTGTCACCCTCAAGAATGAAAGAATAAAGAGCAACAAATCCCACATACACATTACTGAATGTTTAAGCTAAGGCTGATATGTAATGTTCATGAAATATAATTATTATGCGTTAATGCCATAACTACAGTAATAAGTTACCATTTTAACTAGGTTCCAAAGGTTTAGGTTTTCCTACATAATCTGACATAGATATAGGTGTCGCCTCCTTCATTAGCACTCAGAAATATATATATATATATATATATATATATATATATATATATCAACCACTGCTCCTCCAATTAGCATAAGATGTAAAACTGACATTTACATTAATTTCCACTCGTTTACTTTTTGCCTTTCAGTACAACACAGCCAATAACTTTTGAGCAGACTAACAATTACAGAATATAATAGCGTAGCAAATATTTATGAAGAAAAAATTTAAAAGTTACCAGCAAAGAAAAAAAGGGATCAACATATTCATTGTTTATCCTCAAACAAAAGAAAATTCAGAAAATCCATATACATATCCTTGAAGAAAAATGCTAATTATACAATACTTATACTTTAACATATGCCTATGAGGTGGCCTGAACACTAATCAGATGGTAAAAACTGTGTAGATGTGAGGCTGTTTGTGTAAGCATGCGTCTAACATTGTTAGTCCTTGAAAGGGCACAAGTTCTAAGTGACAACATGCTAGTCTCCACTTTCCATACCAACAAAAGCCAGCTAATAGACTGGCAATTTCTTAAGCTAGACAAGTGGAACTGCACAACTATACCTGTATAGAATATTAATTTTACACAACACCTACATCGTTTATGCAGAACTTGGCTTGCAAAATGGCAATGAGGGGAAAAGAAATATAAAATAAACTAAAAAGAAAGCAAATATGCTACCTGCACCGTCTCCTCATAGGTAAATGAAGGGTCATTCTTCATCTTCTTTTCCAAGAAATTAATCGCCTCTTGGTCCTTCAATCCAGCACTTGTGGCCTGAATACACTTTAATTTCTTAACACCGGTGCATAAAATTACGAGCAGATTATGAATGCACAGAAGTGATGAAGAAACAAAGAAACATCATTCCTTACGTTGAAATGTTTGGTAGACATATTAGAACATGACGAAACATAACATATGGGTTTATGTTTGACATATTTTCTAAATAGAAATAGAATAGAACAGGACATTAGTTAAAAAGTGAGATATTTTGGTTCCACGAAAAAGGTGGAACTAAAGAGAACAAAATAGAACACTTTGTTCCATTCTGTCCGCACGCCAAACACTACCTATGTGTATGGGATAAGAGTAATCAAAGATTAAAAAAAAAAAGCAGAGCAAACAGCACAAGACAATTGGAAGTTTTTAAAAAAATTACAAACTCTACGCATTGGCCAGGGATGCTATTTGGAAAAACTAGCTGAAAGTTGAAAAGTTCGCTAACTAGGTGAAAGCTGACATATGTGCAAAATGACGTAAAAGGACATGCTTGTGTGTGTGTGTATAAACATAAATATATATATATATATATATATATATATATATATATATAAATAAAATAACAATTTAATATATATCATGTTATTATTCTTATTCGCATTACTATTGAGAGAGGAAGAGGTGAGTTTTTTTTAGGGTTATTTGACATTAAGGCTGAAAATAAGGGTATTAATTAGGGGAGGATAAAATATTGTCATTTTTTGAAACAGCCGGGCAAAACCGGAAGAAAAATCGTATAGCCCCCAGCTTATTTGATAAGCTACCTCTACTAATCAAGTAAGAGGTTTTTTTTTTCAAAAACCCTCCTTTACCAAACAGCTCTACTAGCTTTTTTTGGTCAAAAAAGCTAGCTGACTAGCTTATAAGCTACTTTGGTGCCTTGCCAAACACAATCATAGGCTTCTCCATGTATGAGTGACTTCGTGATAGAAATCATGATCACTGTGAAAATGTAAGAATAAGCAAGAAAGTGATTGAATATGTTGAGAGAGAATCTGAGATGAATGTAACTATCATTCACTGAATCTGAGATCTGAAACCGATCTCAACTATTTTATACAGCAGTAAACTGTCTAGAGTAACTAGAAGCTGAGCCTAGAAGGTACTAACAGGATATACTAACAGAATTATGGCTGTCACAAACTAACTGAACCAGCAAGCAACTCAGCATCACAACATACTAACACTTCGCTTATATACTTTAACAGGTGACTATGCACTTTGTAACACAAGTACATTATATAATGATAATTATTACATCAACTTTATAACCTGTCTATGATAAATTCAAGGCTGCTAAAATAATTTAAAAATGATACATTAAATTTTCCAACTACCTCCATCATTCCCTTCACTATACAACCCTTAAGCAACTTTCCTCTTTAAATATGCAACAAAATTATGTACTCCCTTTTCACAACTATTGCCTAATGACCGTCCTCTTTCAGGCCAAGCATACACAGAGAAAGAACTCTGTTTTCATAGAAGTATACAGGCAGTAGGTAAATTATTGTGATAACTTCTGGATTTGGTTCCCTGGTTCCTTAATAATTCATCTCAATAAGTTCATAGTAAAAAATCTTACTCTGGTAATAAAATATAAAAAGGGAATATGCAACTTTCAAGAAGCACACGGTCTTTTTTCTTTAGTCATCCACAACCCTCTCCATCATTTTATAATGAGTATGACATTTAATAGTTTTCAAGGCATAAGATATAAAAGTACAGAAATAAAGAATCATAACTTAGCAACTTTCATGGAATTGAATTTACTATCGTCATGTTTTTCATCTTCTCATATTAAATAACTTAAACAATCTCATATCAATCAAAGTGAAAGGTGATCTTCTACGTACCTTGTGACCAAAGTAATGACCAGCTGGGTCACATTTGTAAAGCTGAGGCCCACTTTCTTCATCAATACCCAAAACCATAGCAACTTCATAACACAATAGATTCAAAACCATAGAAAGAGGAAGTAACATCAATCATAACAATAAGTAATTGAATTGCGAAATAATTTTGATCATACAAAATTAATGATGTGATCTTTCACAAAAGGTGGAAACTGTTCAGCAGTAAAAAGGCTAAGAAAAACATACCCACTCCAAGTGGTCTCATGTAAGCATGTTGAGTATATACTTGTGATTTATCTGCAATCCTGTGAGTGTAAAAGATTAAAAAAAAAAAAATCAGATGCCAATGCTGTTACTGACAAATTGTTAAAACCCGAAGTATTAATGTAGCCTTTGGAAAAAGATAAAATTACAGCCAGATTCTGCAATTGAACTAATATAATCAGGTTATTGTGATCTAATAGCAATGAGGTGAAAAGGATCACATATAGAGCAGTGGCCTAGGACCACATTCCTGGGGCTCAGTTGTGGACAATGTCCTTAGTGGGGGAAGGGGGTTGGGCCTCAAAACCTTACTCATGCATAATACATATTAAACAACCATGGTCCTCTTTTGCATAAAACAAAAGATGCAAGAATCCATATTAAGTTACTAACTACTTCAGAACAAAAATATGTAACAAACATCGACAGAAATGATGACAAAATTTAGAATGTTTGTGCTAGCTGCCATATTAAGCTACACAGACCTGTTTGATAATCCTTTCAAAAATTGTAGAAATGAATCCTAATAAAGAGAACAGATTACCCAGGATATAGGATAGGATGGTGGATCCACATCCAGTAATGAAAGCAAAAAGATAAGAAGTTACAAATAACTGGTATTAGTACTACAACCAACAATGCTGTCATGTCATAAAATAAAGCACTGCAACAGAAGCTGCTAAAATTATTTTCAAGGTAGTTTGTGAAGTAATGGTTCCTAATTTGGGATTTGTGAACAACGCCTATTTAGAGGGCAAAGTAATAATAGTTTCCGCATTGCTTTAGTACATAAGATTCTGATGCGGTGGCAGCAACAAAAAATAGTCTTCCAGTTGCATCCCCAATTGCTGAAGCATATGTTACAACGTTGTGGTTATTGAGACAATATATTGAAGAGATGAGGAAAAGACATTTATGCATTGTTCTAGGAAATTAGACAAAGGGGTGCAAATAACATTTTTCACAAGAAAATAATGACAGTTTGAATTGCGTAAATGAAACAGAGTAATAAGCAGCCAGCAATGATTATAGTGGCTGAATATCTTTTCTAAAACAGAACCACTTACCATCTAGCCAATATGTCCACAGGCATCTCATATCCCCATTTAAAGCGAAACTCGGCGGCTTCATTTCTTGCTTGTTGAACCAATGTCTTAGCATCAGCTGGAAAGACGTATTCCGATGGGATAAAGCAAAAGTGAACTTAGATGAGAAGACGTATTTTTATTCAAAATATATCTGTAGACAAAATATTTATTTTCTCTGACTGAAATCTAAACATTTTCATATATCAAATTTCAATTTACAGAAAACTAATCCTTTTTGAGACATACTACCTGAATTAACTTTCACTGAAAATAGAATCATATTTTAACTGAATTACTAAAAAAGTATGTAAATGAATTTCACAAATATCAACAAGAAAGAAATGTTGAAGAGATGTGATGAAAGATCAACCTGTCATGCCAGTTGCTAATAACCCAAGGTACTTTGTGATAGGAAATAGGTGTGAAACACTTGTCTGATCCAATAGCTTGTCCTGCATTGAACTTCCCAATTTAAGCAACCAGCACAAATACTCATACAAGCATAAGAAAGATCTAAGAGCCAACTTCTTGTACTCACCGGAACCTTCTTCTGAGTAACAACACAAACTGAATCCTTTCCTCGGACACCAATCGAGGTGATCCCAGAAGCCTTAACAGCCTTGAAAGCATACTCTGTTTCATGCATTCAAAAAATCCACAACTTAGAACACTCCAGCCTAACAAACTAATCAACTCATTTCCAAACAACCACAGGCAAATTTCCATAAGATTATGATGATCAAGGCTCGTTATGTAATTCTTCCGGAGACAGAAAAATGACAAATATAAGTGACACAACCAATTTATTCGATTTCAATATTGCTTTATCAAGCATAATCCAAACACGCAGAAGAAAAAAAAAATGAAAAACCTCAAAACATCAAAGACTATCAGGAATATGAATTATCTGTTACACCACTCAAATTGAATAGAATCCCCTATTAATTGAACCAACCTATCTCACTAGTCCACCACCAGTATTTCTTAATTTAACCAGTCAAAATTAGGAAACGACTAACACTACTAGGCCAGTTGTATTATCGAATTTATATAAGAACAATATCTCACAAAATTTACAAGAGTTTCTTATCCATAATAAAATCTTAAACAAATGGGACCAGTCCAGTGTATGTAAAAGATCTAAGCCATATTTGACCGATTAACATGTCAAAGTGCAAATACGTTAAACTAAAACTAGAAATCTCAGCTATTAATGTTACTCTACACTACTAAAAAAAACCTAGAATGCACAGCGACAACTAGATAGAAAAATGAACAAAAATTTGTGTAACTGAAAATCGAAAGTGAATAAGAGGAGAGAGAGAAGTCACGTACCGACTTGAAAGAGACGGCCCTCGGGGGAAAAAATAGTGATGTGGCGATCGTATCCACCTCCACTTCCTCGACTCATGATTTAGGGTTTTTGCGTTTCAGACGGTGGAGACTCCCTCGCTTGCGGTGGTGGACGACGGCGATGAGAAGAGAGTGTAATGGTTTTCGGAAAAAACGAGGGGAGATTGGGGCTTTTCTACTTCTCAAAGTTTCGATCTCAGCTTCCTCCTCAAGAAAAGAAGAAAAAGCTACTTTGATATCGAGCTGAGCAGAGGAGCACCGTAAATTTAAAAAAAAAAAAAAAAAAAAAAAAAAAAAAAAAAAAAACTGGCCGAACCGGCCCATTGGGCGAATGGATTATACAAGCTAACTAGGCTAGCAAACATGTATGCTGGGAAAGCATTTTTCCCTGTGAAATGGCTTCTGTTTTAAAAAATATATTTTTAATTTAATTTGATATATTTGGTAAATTTAATTGAATTACGGGAAAACTGTTTTTAGAGAAGTTTGAAATTGATTTTCTTTTTTAAAAAAGACTGCTATATTATTCTAGAGTTAACCACATTTTTCGCACATCACACGTGTAATACTAATTATCAAACTTATATTATTAATTAAAACAAATAACTTCATTATATTTTTTGTATTTTACTATGTAAAAGTGATTCTTTTGAACAATATAACAAAATAGATTATCTTAAACAATACAAGAATGAGATTGAATTGTGTTTTAAAAACTTTTTTATTTAAGTAGAAATGTGATACAATGTTGTCTCAAATGAAGACGAAGCAGACAAATCCCTTACGACAGATTTATCTTGGCTTGGCTCAAATCATGGTCTACGACAAATCCCTAGACATCGCTGAGATTTTCACTAAGAAATATTCTTTGAACACGACCTTTTCAGTCTAAATACGCAGTTTCCGCAAGCTATTACAAAAGAGTAGTCTTTAAGACGCACACTCTCCAAGCTAATGCAACATAATATTCCTTGAGACAAAACCTATTAAGGCTAATACAACAAGTATTCTTTGGACACAGACTCTTTAGGCTAATACAATGAGTATTATCTGCAACAAAGCTTCTTCACGCTAATACAAAAAAGTTACAACGAAATATCACATTGATGTATTTCAAACAAAACATTGATAAGTAGCCAACATGCATACCTTTTAAGTGTGCATTTAGGTAGATTGTTGCTCGTTTAATGCTTAAGAAGTTGTTTTATCCCATGTTTAGTGGGTTTTATTGAGTCATGAGAATTTAATGCTTTAATTGTTAATTTGGTTAAGTTAGTAATGTTTTTGGTGTGTTTTTTATAGTTTAGATGCAAGTGGTTGAAGTCCACTAAAGCCCATCGAAGCCCAAACTTGAAGGCCACATGCTGAAGATGACGCCTAACCTGAGGTACAAGAGAAGCTGTTGAATTGACTGACGCAAACCCATGTTGCAGCATGGTCCGCGTTGAGCCCAGTTTTATAGGGCTTAGCGCCGGTTAATGGGGCTTAGCGCCAATACCCCCCTATGCATGTTTAAGTGACTTGATTCGCGTTTAGCGCGAATAAAGATGGGCTCAACATGGACGTGTTTTCCTGATAGGGTATTTAAGCCCTATTTTCACATTTTGGGATCACTCAGCAGCTGCACACGAAATTCTTCACCCTAGACCCGATTTTTGCATTTTTTATGGAGTTGAAAAGGAGGAGAAGAAGGAATTCTTCACCATCCATCTCCTTCTTCATATATTTTATCTCTTTCTCTTCTCCTTTTCTATTTTTAGTTCTTATCATGTTTAGTTAAATATTTTTCTAGCTAAGGTTTTAATGTAATATGATTATGGTGAAGTTTTGATTGAATCTCTCATTATTCTATGAAATCTTGGTTTTGTCGATGTGGTGTTTACTTTGCTTAATGACATTTGAATGCTTAGCTATCATTTTTGTGTTTTGAGAGTTCAATTATATGCCAGGAGTGGTGATTTTTGGACTTCGTCTCTTGTAATCATTACCAATAATTGGGTTTATCTAGGAATTGATGACTTGTTTGATGTGGTTGTGCCACAAATTTCATTGAGCTAATTTCATCATCATGTCTTGTTAATTAAACCGAAGGGATTAGCTATTTGATTATGTTTGGTAAAATTGATTCACTAAGGAATTAGGCTTCAATTAATTAAGAGAATTTAACCTTCATCAAACCAATTGAGATTAGCATAATCAGAATTTCGGTAATTCATAGGATTCATTGTCTTTGAGGAATCCAAATTTATAATTGGGTGAAATCAAATCCTTTGCGCTTTTTCTCCATTTTTATCTTCCAAGTGTTTGTTTAATTGTCTTTAAAAAATCCAAAAAAAAATTTAATTGCTTTATTTTATGCTTTGAGTTCTTCATACCAAAAATAGGTCCAAATAGTGGTTTTACTTATAAAATGGTACTTGGCGGACGGTCCTTGTGAACGATAGCCGGTTATCACCGTTTTATTACTTGTAATGATCTGGTACACTTGTCGTGGTCCTAACAAACACTCACACAGTGAAAAAAAAAAATGAAATGTTTGAAAGATAAATGTATTTTCTCATAGAAAAGCTTGGCGAGTACAAGTGAAAATCTAAGAATATTGAGAGAACACAAATGAAGAATAAGAATGATTGTTTAATTAGGAGTTTCCTTCAGGAAAATGATATTCAAATATAACAATGTTCTCCAACTTGGAATTTTCGATTCTTCTTTATTTATAGGCTTCTTCAACATTAAAGTGATTGTCACTTCTTCATAAATATAGACTGTGGAGAATAATCATTTACCCTTGCATTTCTTCTCGAGCAATACATGTATCAATCGGCTTAATTATACTCTTTGTGCGTTGTGTTGTTTGGAACAACAAAAAAGTTACCTTTTGTTTTTGGCACAAAATAGGATGTCTTTCTCTTTCTTCAAAATATCTTCGAATAATTTGGTCTTGACCTAGCCTTGAAGAGAAAGCTTTCAAATCTGAATGCTTCTATGCCCTTGAGAAAGTCAATGATCAGTTATGTCCAAATTGAAACTAATGTGCTTCCGTTGGACTTTCTTTCGTCTAAGTCTTGATGAGTATCTTCTATGTTTCATTTCACATTGTTTGACTCATGTTATTCTTCTTCTGAGTTGAGACAAACTTCGTCTGAACTTGAATTTCTTCTTTGAAAAGATGCATGTGTTCCGTCACAAATGCTTGAGATTCCTTGTAAGATTTTTGCCATGTAAGCATCTTTTTTTTTTTTTTAAAAAGGACTCTAAATTCATCATCTTGATTTCTTATATCTTTTGCTTGTTGATCAAGTCCTTACAATGTTGTAATTGATCTTTAAGTCCTTCATATTATTTGATATGTCTCCTCACACTTAAGCAAGCCGTTAAAACAGTTCACAGATGGTTTTTCACAATAGTGTGTACAAACTCAAAGAGTTGTTTGTTATCATCAAAACATCAATTGAGAAGACAAAAAGGATTTACACGATCAATTTGGCCTTAAAAAAATTGTTTTTCAACAAATATATCTAAACATAAAACTGATTATGTAATCAATTATAACAATAATGGATTACATATATAATTGAATATTGACATAATTTATTTTTCATAGCTAATCCAACCATACTCTTGAGGGTAAAAAAAGAAAGAAAGAAAATAGATAATAAAATAAGATAAAATATTATAAAATACGATTCCAAAGTGATTTTATATTTAAAATAAACAATAAATAGCATAGGTGCTAAAAAAAAAAGTGGCAAAGCAAAGAGCTGGCAATGAATGAGATTTACCCCTTTTGTTTTTCATTTAAAAGCACTTTCTTTTTTCTTTTATAAATATACATACTCTCTTCTAATTATAAGTCAATTGCAAAAAACTTGTTCGATTCATAATGAGATTTACCACTCGACTCTCCCAACTTATTAAATCATGCAAGTTAGTGTAGATTTTATCTCCTTATTCTTGCGCATGAAACCTCTATAGAGGTTCAGTATGGATATTTTGAAAGTTTAATGAGTTGAGTTACTGAATTTTGAACTAAAGAATATTTTTACATTTGACTTACAATTAAAGGAAATTTCTTACATTTTAACTTTTTTCAATAAAATAACTTGCTTGTTCAAAAGTTTTATATATCGAAAGGGGATAACTTTGTTTACTGAAGTTTTGGGCTCACAAGCAAGCCCACTCAGTCCAAAGAGACCAACAGAAAATATAAAGGGGATAACCTCGATCTTTCTTCTCAGGAGAAGAGAGCAATTGTATGTGGATCTCAATAACAAAGGTATCCAATATATGTACACGTAATATTTGTGCTTAAGTTATAGACCGGAGGCCTTCCAATCCAGTGGGATGGCTTTTCTTGCTTCATACGTCTGGTTTCTGATCCAGAACGATAGAGATTCCTGATTAGAGATAGAGCTCTCAAATAATCTAAGTATTTTTAGGTGCTTTCTCCGGTATCCCTAATAATTTTGGGATAAAAGTTATTCAGTCCAATCAGAATGTGTCACCTCAATTAAATGGATCATGTTAGTAAGTCAAGTCAAATGCATATGATTGGGCCACCTAAACAGGATAAAGTTACTCTTGGGTCTGGAGAATTCACTCTTTTTCTATCTCATTTAAAATTTACAAAGATGAACCTATTACCTCTACTGAAATTCTATCCTATCTTGTATAAAGTGGCTAATTATGCTTAGTTTGTTAGCTCTTTCAAGCATTTAGTAAGCCATGACCGGCACTAATATATGGCTCAATTCTTTAGCGTATGTATATGTCCAAATCGTTCGTGTGGCGTGTTGTTTTCAGCATTGTTTCTCCATCACTTATTAAACATTTCTCGTTTATTGATTTTCACAATAAACATTTAAAAAATCATCAAATATTTATAATTAAGGTTATGCTAAGTTAAGGAATCCACCAAAAGTAATTTTTCAATGAAAATCTAAGTATATCATTTCTTCAAATATTAAATACATTAATTTTCAATAAAAACTTTCTTTTCTTCCTTCCTTAACTAGTGCCCTTAGAATATTCGTTAGCATTTTTCATATAATTAATAACTAATAAATGTTTTATTCAGCCTTCACTCGGAAGTAAGAGCGGTGGACTGTATTTGTGGTTGCTTTTATATTTTGCATGTATAAATTTTGTTTGAGAACAGGTAGAATCTCATCTACCTCAAAACAAATTAATTTTGTATCTGCACAAGAGTTAATAAAAACAAAATAGTAACTTTTTTTTTTACATAGCCACGTGATAGTTAAATTTTGAGGTTGGAAATGGGAAAAGGAGGATCAAACGGAGGTCTTCTAGCAATTTAAGAGATTCACAGACAATTTGTGCTATATGTGGAAGCCTAAATGGATTACTTTTTTTATAAGTTTAGATAAGTGGAAGACACGCCCTCTTCTAAGATCAGAAAAGATCGTCAAAAAGGATAATATGAGAATCAAATCCAAGCCACAGAGAGTGTGGGTGAAAGATTTGACCAGATGTAAAGTGTATAAATTTAATCGTAGAAAATAAGGTGTATTTTCATGTCTAGTTATATATGTGGTGTGTTTGTGTATACAACTTTATTAAATATTTATTCAATAAGTTATTTTGAGATAAACTAAAAAAAGTTTATAAAAAAGTTATAAGATATTTTCATAAGTTATCTTCATAAGACCAAATAAACTATTTGTACTCTATCAATTGTTCATCGCTTGCTTAAAATCTGTGGAGAGGGACAGATTTAGAGATGATGAGTGCCCTCCTCTTGCATATATTTTATAAAATTAAAATTATATATAGTATTTTATATAAAAATCTTTCTAAAAACATTTAATATATATATATGGTGGCTTCTATGGTGAGGGAGCAAGTAAGTCCCTCAGCAGTGAACTATTTTTTTAGCTCTTAGATATATTAATAAAATAGTTGGACGGTTGAGATTAAAACTAGTAAATGGTTAAACAGGTCAACAAAAATAATCAATGTGACACTTTTATCCCTACTCCCTTCATCCCATCTCACCCCCATCGGAAAACGCAGCTAGGAAAACGATAAATAGATCGGAACGTTTTCTTGCATTTTCTCTACAATAAAAAAAACAATTTTACATCTCCAGAACCAATTAAGGTCAAGTTCTTGATCTAAAAAAGACCCCACAAACACTGTTAACGTTAATAATAATACTAACAATGGAGATGGAGAACGGTAATGATAATAACAATAGAGATGGAGATAAAGAGATAGAAGCAACGCTGTTTGAGATTCTTGGTTTCATGGAGAGGTTCGTAGATCTGATGGAGGAGAAGATAGCGAAATGAGGAGACGCGATTGAAGATGACTCGTTTCTAGAAGGAGATAATCGGATTTCAAAGCTAATGAAATTGCTGACTTAGCAACCTGAAGGTGGTGAAGATATCAAATGAGGGTTGATGAACCACACTGGCTCAATCCGGCAGCGTGCGATGTCGTATTTGGAGGAAATTTTCTGTTTGTTAATGGAAGAATCTTGAAACAACGACCCAACCGAATTTGATACCGATGAGAATAATCATATCCAAGTTGATCACGAAGGGAAACAGGTTGCTTCATCAGAACCATTGGTTGTAAAAGGTGGTCGGGGGCATTTCACGATTGTCCAAGGTTGAATAGGATGACGTGTCCAACACCTCCACTCTTACTGATAGGCCCCACCACCACCACCAGGCCACGCGCTACCTCCTGCTCCACGCACGAATCTTTTTATGCGTGCCCGAGTCGTTCTCTCTGGGCATGGAGGACCTCTTCTTCTGGCTTGTGGTGGCGGTTCAGTCTATCCGATCTGGCAAGCATCGCCACCCACGCACGTCACCGTCTCAGACGCTTTACTTTGTCCCTTTCCTTAGCATCGTCGCAGTCCTCTGTCGAGCACCACCAATTTCGGTAGTGTGGATTATTAGCAGCGGATGGAGATCTTCTGTCCCAATTTCCTGTCACCTTCTCTGTCCCACACCAATAATAATTTGACACTTAAGAAAACAAAATTACAACTCATTAATATTTATGTTCATTCCCAACATTTAATTGGTGGGGGGACACCGAGGAACTATTTTTTGGGACAGCTGATTTCTATCCATTAGCAGCTCTGACGGATGAGGAGTAAAAATAGATTTTGAAAAATAAAAGAAATTAAAAAAAATTTAAAAAATGATTAAAATTACTTATAAACTGACGGTACATAGATGATGGATTTACTTGTTTTCTCACGTTAGGTGGCTTGCTTTCTCACCTTACAAGCCACTTATACGTATATATTTGTACATTTGACCACTCTCTTTAATATTTTTTTTGAATCCTTCCTCACCCACCATCACGTGGATAAGGCAAGTAACTCCATTTCAACTGGTGCAAACTGAACTAGCAGTTCTCCTTCTTCCTAAACATAAGCATTACATTCAAAGTAATTTTAAAAAAAAGAATTAAAAAAAAGAGAGATAGAGAAGAAAGAGTAAAAGTTAAAGGAAAAGAGTCATCTCATGCCGAGACAATTCAGAAACCTGTCAGAAAATTCTTCTGTGAGGATGATGTTCAATGATTGAAGGCATCGCAGCATGTGACAAGATTTTTTTTATTTTTCTTTGTAAAAAAGATAAAAATATAAAAAATATAAAGAGGGGGCATGTAATGAATGAGGGTGAGACACGGAACTCAACTCGTGTTGCTCTTTTAATTTCTCTCGGTTTCAGTGGGCGAGATTTTTGTTTCCTCTCTCATTGCAAGCAGGTTCATCATGATATTGATGGGTGAAATAATCTCAGGTATAATATGAGTTTAGGGAGCATGCAGAGTGGAAAACGGGGAATCCTCTAATAATAATCCACATTTACATTTGTATGTAACTTGGGACATGGTTGAATGATTAGGACTCGTGCGTGAGTGATGATTTTATCACTTTTGGAGGAGAATGTAATTATGGCTACAATGCTAAGTTTTCTTAGAATTGGTGATTGAATTGTTATACCGGTACATTAGCCGTCCGTTTCCAGACAAACTTTTTGTGCTATGAGGTGATGGTTTGCAACTAAGGGTGCATCGTTATGAACTGTGGTTGCGTGGTTGGCATTCTTTAATTTAGTTAATCGTGCATCGCACCAACCACAAGTATATAATATATTATTATAGAGAAAAAATTATATAAATAAAAAATACTTAAATTGAGTGTACTTAACTGATTATATTATTTATTATGATCAATTATAATAACTAAATATTAATTAAATATAATAATAATTTACTAATTAATAATATAATTGAATAATTATGCCAAACCTGAATACTTTATTTATGCAAAAATCCCTCTTATTATTGACCACTATGCAGTGTGTAGTACATGATAACAATCAATGATAACTAATGTTAGAGTCAAACTTTAATAGAATTTCGTAAGTTTGCACCTTTTTCTTAATCATGATCTTTGATGATTAAAAAAATAAATAAAAAAGAAGGTTGTAGAGCCCAAATATGTTTAAAACTTAACATCAATGTCCAAAGTTCAATGCTATACCAAACCACGTCCCCCTCTTCTGTGTCTAGGTAGTGTTCTTCTAATTAAAAAACAGGGATAAGGTTGAAAATACAATCTACAAATACATATATTCATATAATATATAATATAAAATATAAAAAAGATTAATATGTGTAGAAAGATATTTATTCCTTCAACGATTGAAATAATTAATAATTTATAAAGAAAGATCAATTTTGATTTAAATATTTATATAGAACTATGTATTAAAAAATAGGCATATTAGATATATAGTTAGTTGAAGAAATTAGTTAATTGGTTAATAATTAGTTGTTAGATCATTAGCCTATATAAAGGCTTGATGTACTCAATATAATCATCTTTCATGTTCAATCAATTTTATATTTCACATTCTCTTTTAATTATTCTTCCTTCTTCTATGGACTCTACCATGATTCCTAACATGGTATGATCGAAGACTTCTCAAATCTATGAACTTCGGCCGTTATCATTTTCAGATTTTTTCTTGATTAGCCGATGTAATTCCGGCTTGTATTTTTTTTAGATTCGTTTCTTGATTGTTATTCATTTCTCGATTGTTGTTCATTTCCAAGCTTGAAGTGCTAGTATTTACAGCTTGCAGGGGGCTATTAGATATATAGTTAGTTGATTAATAATTAGTTGTTAGATCATTAACCTATATAAAGGCTAAGTAATAATTTGTAATCAACTTCTCATTCTATCAATTTCATATTTCCTACTTTTCTCTCTTAATTATTCTTCCTTCTTCTATTAGCATTACCATAAAAAAAAACCATGTAAAAAAGGGAAAGTGATGAGAGAAAAAAATTAAACTAAGAAAAGAAAAAGAAAGATAATGCAGCGGAAAGAATCCTTCAAGGGGGATGATATCGTTCTGATACCATGTTAGAGCCCATAGGAGAAGGAAGAATAATTAAGAGAGAATGTGAAATGTAGAATTGATTGAATATGAAAAGATGATTACATTGAGTGTATTAAGCCTTTATATAGGCTAACGATCTAACAACTAATTATTAACAAACTAACTAATCTCTCCAACTAACTATATATCTAATACATACCAAACCTATTAACCAATATTTATGCCTTTAACATTTTGAAATAAGTGCCATTTATATTTGAGTTTAATTTCTATATATTGATAGTATACAATTTTTTACACAAACATTCAATCATAAATTATCACGTCAGGACATTTGTTTGACTCTTATCCGAACTACCTTAAAAGTCATTTATATCATAATTACTGATTGGTTGATAATGTAAAAAACTTTATACTATAAGTGCATTGAAATTAAACTTTTATATTTTATGCTGAGACAACAACTCATAAATTAGTAGCATAATGCGCTGGTTTGTGTAATTTGATCACACCATATTATAGTGCTTTTTCTCATAATTCAAGAATATGTCATTTTATTGTAAACAACATAATGCACAAATAATCTGATTGTAAATTGGATTCGAAATTATTATTTAAAGTTTAATTGTAATACATGTACAATGTAAAGTCTTTTTACACATATATTCAATAAATTTTTTTTTAATATGCAAATGTTAATAATAGTATTTGTTAGATTTGTTAATGGGTGAGAGTTGAAGCCTCTCCCTCCTTATCACTCTACTTCTTAACTCTTTCACCCCACCAACCACCAAGCCAACCTTATATCCCCACATATACATCCAATAATAAATTATCATATCAGTAAAAATGTTTGAATTTCATTCTAACTATCCTAATAATCACTCATAATATGATGGGTGATTAGTTGACAGTATAAAATTTTTTACACTATATATTATTGCATAACAATTAAATCCTATTATTTAATTATAGGTATAAAAGTTTAAGAGAGTAAAGTTGTTGTTACAATATAAAAGCAGCACCCATGTCATACATTTCATCAACCATTTAAGTAGAAGAGTTTAAATTCAATTGTATTGTTTTTTTTTTTTTGCCAACAATTCAATTGTATTGTTAATAATGTAATATTTTTTACATTATGAATCAATCACAATTATCACTTATGTTTGAGATAATCACTGTCAGAGTCACATATTTTTAATGTCAATATATAATTGAATTACCATGTAACTTTTTTTTTTTATGTTGGCCGCTCAACAAAATTAAATCCTAAGTACAGTGGCATTTACAATGACCTACTAATAAAGACCTACTAATACTTCGAGAATTTGTCATCAAATTGATAATAAAATTACGATTTATTAATTGCGTTAATCAAATTCTAGATGCCACAGCCTTAACCACGACAATATAGCATGTGTATTTGAATTAGCTTAATTTATATTCAACACATTTATAATCAAAATATTATTAGATGGGTTTTTAAATAATAAAAAAGCAATACTTTCTCCCCAAAATTAATCACAACTTCAGAAGCAAACACGGGTTAGAGGTAAGCATGCTATATCATCTTTTATTGATTGTAGAACATCCATTTTATAATTATAATAAAGGGATAAAGGGATAACCATATATTACCATACCCTGCCATCACCCATCATGCATAATTTGACTTTGATTTATGGCTTTCAGAAAGCATTAAAACTATGATTAAGGATTCCATCAATAGTCTAAGGTAGGGAAAAGACTCTTCTAAACTAAAATTTAGTATAAAGTGAGAAAGTGAAGTGGTATACATCTTTAAATCATTTAGTGAATTCAGATTTTATTATTTTAATATATTTTAATCAATCAATGATAGATATATTTTTACTTTATTAGTTTACATTCAAACTAATTTTAGAGGAATCTTACCTCTAACAAAAGCATGAACTAACGCCATAGCTATGGTGGACAACAAGCGTAGCAATTAATTAGAAAAGGTTTCCTTTTGATTGGATAAAGTGTTTTATTTTATTTTAATAAAAGTTTATCTTTTCGGTAGACATATTAAAGATAATTTAAAGCTCTAACCACCGCTGTCCGGAATATTAGTCTCATTGTCTCAACTATGTAATAGCAATACCTTGGCACCTGGTGTGCAACTAAACTGTGCCAAATGGGGTCACAATGTATTAGCAATAACACATATAATCAAGGCAACGTTAACGGGGAAAAGAACAAGCATTAAATACAGGAGTCACCAGATCATGGTTGGTACGGTTGCTGGTTCAGACCCACACGAAATGAAGTGAAACAAATTAATAAGAAGAGTAAAGGAAGAAGAACAGAGGCATTGCTTGCTTTGTTATGACTTGATGCACTTGACTTGAATTGTTATTAGTTGGTGGGGGTGTCAATCTCTTTGTTGACTTAATAAATCAATGTGCTGGGGCCAATGCTTTGTACCAGTAGTGGAGCTTCTTTTTTTATTTGGTGAATGTAGGAGTGGAGCTTTGAATGACACAACTACCCCTCTACTAAAAAGAAAGAAAAATAAAAAAAAAATCCTTTTATTCTGTGTAAGTTTTTATAGGAAAAACTGTTAAAAAACCATTTTTCAACATACGGTCAGTACAATTTAATTTTTCAACTACAATTAGTTTTTGGATCAATAATATTTAATTTTGATAAAAAAAAAAGTTTAAATTACAACATTTAACTTTGCTCCCTCCCGGGGCGGATCTTGAGAATTTTTTTTGGGGAGCTACTAAACACTAGTCAAAATAATTCACTTATATTTACAATTAATCATATATAATTTTATCACTTAAATATCTAAAGTGAGTAAACATTCAATATATGAAATTTTATCTAGTGTTTACTCATCTTACACAAGAGCGATTAAGAAGTTTGAAGCAGATGAGCTGAGGAGGAAAAACTTATTTGTAGTGAACTTGGAGATGAGTTGAGTTGGAAATAATATTCACTTTAATGGACTTGTTCAACGATTTGAATATTTTTTAAATAAGTAAGGTCTAATAATAGTGTTCCAAAAAAAAAATATGGTAGTTTGTGAACTTTGCATATATAATATATGTTGCATAAATTATTTTGAGGGTGTCATATAATTTTTTATATAAAAAAAATTAGAAAAAAAAGTTTGGGGGGAGCCGTGGCTATCCTGGCTCCTAAGAAGATCGGCCTCAGGCTCCATGGTAAGGTGATTCCTCAACTTTTGAAAATGTATGATCCTTAACTGTCTAAAAGTGTGCTAGAGGGGAGTCATGTTGGAAAAAAAACATATAGAGGATTATGTTTTTAATCCTCATCATTCAATCTCATTATCCCTCATTTTTAATATTTGAGTAAAGGTCCAAATTGGTTTTTTACAAAAAAATATGGTGACATTTTGGTATCTGAGAAATGAAAATGTTAACTTTGTCCTTAAAAATGTAAAATACGAATCAAATAGTCCCTGATAGGATCTAAAATATCTCTAAAAATTACCCTAAAAATGATTAATTTGACCCACATTTTACATTCTTAAGGACCAAATTAGTATTTCCCATTTCTCGAGGATCAAAATATTACCATGTTTTTTTGTCAAGACAATTTGGGCCTTTATTCTTAATATTTTAAACACACTTTCTCTCTCCTTCAACATATTAGATGAGGGGTTGAAATTCAACATGAGAAAAAATAACATGAGGGGATCCATTTCCGTGTTTGAGTGTCTTGAAAAATAAATAAAAATCTAAAATGCTTAAATTAAAGGATTTAATTGGTATGTACTATTAGTATAAAAAAATTTATACTCTCAACCAATTATAAATCATCAAATCATTACAGGTGGTTGACTTTTATTATAATTACTTAAAAGTCACCCAAATTATGATTTGTTATTGGTTAACAAAACTTTACAGTAATCGTGTATACCAAACTCTAAATTTAAAAGTTTAAAAACATGTAGTGCAACAGCCCTAAGAAAATCTACTCTTTTTCTCTCGTCTCCCTCACACTCTTACAGACGGCGACAGGGGTGGTTTTGGATCATTTTGGCCTAAAACCACCCATTTACTTGGTTTTTTCTCTTCTTTTCTTTTCATAAGTGAGTTTTCTACATAGATCTGGTTCTTTTGTGTGGGTTTTTCACATAGATCTGTATCTTTTTGTGTTTTTTTTTATTTCTTGTTCGTCGTAGTCTTTGTGTGGCTTTATTTGGTTTCCCGTCTTGGTGCGGTGTTGTTTGATTCCCATCTTGGTACGATGTTTGTTTGTTCCAGATTGACAAATCTGCTTCGATCCATCACAGATTTGATCAAGACTTGGGTCTCAATGTTACAGATCCGGAAGCATTGGTATTTCGGTGACTTTGATGGTGTCACTTTTGTAGGCAATTTGATTTTGCTGTATTATGCTTTTAATCTGGGTGCTGTGAGTTTGTTTGCAGTTTCATCCTTTTCGATTTTTAGCAATTTTGGATCTATATTATCATCGATGTATTCTATCAATTTGAATGAATGAATGTTTTTTCTTATAAAAAAAATAAAACATGTAGTGCAAATCTTCTAAAGTGGGTTTTATGGGGTTTTACCTTTTTATATTAATAATTATAATTATTATTCATTCATTACTAAAATTATGCTTTATTGAAACATATGTTGTTTGACATGAAATGCCATTCGAATTTGGAACTGAATCCGAAAATAAGAGCTTTATTAAAATCATTGATCAAATAAGTTGATATCTCATTCTTTATCAAAAAAAAAAAAAAGTTGATCTCATTGCGTTTGTTTACCCCACTACTACAGTGAGTGGTGACCGGGGCAAGTTTGGGATGGCAATTGCATAGGCCACATTTTAAGTCGATATTAAATAGTATGTAAAAATTTAATTAATAATTTAATATATATAAATATTAAAATAGAATTTTATATAATTAAATTTTTCACAATAAAAAATAATTGTTTCAAAAAATTAACAATAAATTGATATAAGATAAGAGTTTAGTTGTTATGTATTGATAATGTAAAATTTTTTATGTTGTCATCAATCATGATATGAATGACTGTTAAAGTAGTTATGATAAGAGTAAAAAAAATTCTGTCATGTCAATTTTTGATTGAATATCTATATAAAAAGGTTTTATACTGTTAATATACAAAAATTAAACTCATACGATAATATGACAAATATATATTAAAATATCTCTTTAAATTAATATACTGTAGACTTGTCCCCTTCCCTTTTTCTCTCTCTATCAAACGGTCTCTTGCATAGGCTGCAAGCACAACACACTGAATTCCTAATTCCCTATTGCATGTTCTTGAATCTTGAATTTCAATCCCTCGTCGCCCCTATTCTATTCCTTTACTCGTTTAGCACAACATGTTAATGAGACACAACAATTTTGTCATAAAAAACGGTATAAATTTCTTCATTCTTGTCTTCTCATTCCAATTTATTATATTAATTTTCTTATATTTCAAACAATACTAACTCTCATGGTTATTTTCAAAATTAAATTGTGATCTATTATTTCATTTAAGGTAGATTAAATAGTTTTGCTTTAATTTCTATCGAAAATAATTTTTTAAAAAATCTTGATTATGAACGATTTATTAATAATTTTACATAAAAAATAATATAAGAAGGATAATGTTCAAATAATTATGAGTAAATCAATTTATCAGTTAGTACAAAACACCCAAAATCTTATGGTCGACCTTGACTACAGTTGATTCATGGGGCTTTTCATAGTTGGTCCTTAATTCTTCATGCAGGGAAGCACAGTTGCGGCAGTTTTTTTTTTTTTAATAAAATGTGAGATTTTGAAAAGATTTATTATCCTTCATGGTTTTATGAGTATGATAGACTTGACCTGGAATGGGAACACCCCCTTTTATATGTTGAAACACAAGCACACACTAGAGAAAAATATTGAGAGGAAGAAGAAAATACTCTAAATTTTATTGATCACTTGTACACACTTGCACAATCACATTACAATACACTATTATTTATAGTGCACACTACAATAGCTATTCTTCACTAACAAACTAACAACCATCTAACCATTTCATTAACTAACTCTATCAATACTAACTAATCCCTAATCTGAATTATTTCCAACACACCCCTTTAATTTAGATTAGCCAAAAACATAGTAAAACACGATATCCACCAGGATCCCATTGCAATTGTTCAAAGAATTGAACTGGACCCATTAGGTCTAAACCTTCATTAATTCCACACTCCAGCAAAGCCCACTTCCTTTCACTAATGATTTGGACTTGACCCACTCCATCACAGCCCATTAGGCCAGAAATTGAATTCACGCTCCAATTTCCTGGACAACCTTCCATCTCTCCCCCTGTTAGCATCCCTTTCTTCCCCATCACGACGGACCACTGTACCAGAAGCACATTTCCGACGCTGCAGCTTTTCTTCTCATTAGAAAACGCTACTCCAACCACCACACGTGAGTTCGCATCCGGCGGGTCCTTCTCCATTAGGCTCCACCATCGCATGCAAACCACTGCGGGACCCCATCGTTCCACCGCCTGACCAAATCTGCGAATCGCCAACAACCTTCCCAACAGCCATTTGTGGGCTCGCGGCGGGTAGCTCCTCCACCGTCACCAAAACAGAGCCTCCAAGTCTAGAACGTCCACCTCTGCGATGTCTGCCTCGCTGTGCGCGTCCAATCCGCGCCGTCACTTCACGGTCGCCACCGGTCACCAACACTTCACGGTCGCCACCGGTCACCACCACTTCACGGTCGTTTTCGCGGCCTATTTCTCTGTCTGCAGGCTTGACATCTTCTTGTGAAGTAGATAACTCGGCCTAGACTGACTCAGAAGCACGAACTCGATCAAAACTCGGAGGCGACATAGCATCTGCACCTTTGATCTCGTGAACATTGTTTCCTTCGTTTGGAAATACTTCACATCCAACACAGCCAAACTCTGTTGACACACAAGCTCCGCTTCAGTCATAGCACCGGGAACGATTTCCTTTGGTGGTGGTGGGGTGATTAGTCTGCTGGAAAGAAAAACCCCTATGGTTTAGTCGACTTCCTCATCGCCATTGTCTCTCTTGTGTTCAATTTTGACCACATCCCTGTGCTTGCTTGTCACCACTTTGTGACTATAGCTATCATCCTTGTCTGTATCTTTTTTCTTCTGAAGTGCTTCTATTCTTGCTTCTTTTTCTGATTGATTGCTGAAGAGGTCTTGCATTATTTGGTATTGCTGCTCTTCTCCTCTTAGCCTTTCTTTACAAGAAACACTCTCTTGTCTACTGTTGCTGCGACTCTTCTTTTTGCTTTGGACTCTTTGATCTTCTTCTCTGTTTTCCTCGACCGCACCATTGGCTTTGTGCAAGATTTCCCATGCTACTTTGTCACTATTTGCTGTGGAAATCTTTTCAAAATGAGCAAAATCCACACATTGATGAATGATAAAGAGAGCTCTAGAATCTCTCTCACAAGCTGCACTGTCAGCCTCATCCTGCATACCATCAACCACCACTTCTGATACATCTTGGAAGCTGAAGATCACTTTCATCTTCGCGACCCACTGGTTGAAGTTCTTGTCATTAAGAACCGGCAAGGAAACCGGAAAGTAATCATCAAACCCAAGCACAGCAGCCATGGACATACCCTCGTAGGTCCCTAATCATATAGCTCTGGATACCATGTTGAAACACAAACATACACTAAAGAGAAATATTGAGAGGAAGAAGAAAATACTCTACATTTTATTGATCACTTATACACACTTGCACAATCACATTACAATATATTATTATTTATAGTGCACACTACAATAGCTATTCTTCACTAATAAATTAACAACCATCTAATCATTTCATTAACTAACTCTATCAATACTAACTAATCCTTAATCTGAATTATTTCCAACATTATATACAGAAAGAATGTAAAGCCCTTTTGAATAATATTGTAAAATTGCCGCGTATTTGATTTCTCGTTTAAAAAGTCTCAAATCATGGTTTGAGCAACAGTTTATCTCTTGTAGTTTTTGTACCAAATTAATTATGGTTTTGAGCTTTGAAAGGAAAAAAACATAGGGCACTTTATATTTGAGTTTACTAAAAAAAAAGATAATTCATATATGCTGTTATAGTACACGTGTTTAATATTTACAATTCTCTTGAACGCAAATGGAGGTGCAGGAGAATAAAAATAATTTTACTTCATTTCAAACCATAATTCAAAGAGTTTAATTTTTATGTATTGTCAGTGTAAAATTAATTTTACACTGTCAACCAATCATCAATTATGATATGGATGACTTTTAAGGTAGTTAGGATAAGAATCAAACAAATATGCTGATGTGACAATTTATGATTGGATGTCTGTATAAAAAAGTTTTACACTGTCAATATATAAAAATTAAACTCTAATTCAAAAATGTAAAAAGAATACTGGAATAAACATAAATTTAAAAAAACGAGGATATAAGACAGTAAGGCATTACATCTGTTGATTACAAGTACAATTACTGGTTTTTCTCATTCAAAGAAGGAAACCTATGTAAGAGTTTTGCCCCTGTGAATGTATTATAGGATAAATAAATAGCATATAATATGAAACTGTGAGTGAATGTATTGTAAGTTATAGTTCTCTACGATTCTCCATAATAGAAAACTATCATACTCATAAAAGAATCTTGAAATCTATGATTCTCATATAAGAGTAAATGATACTTATCTCCTTGATCCATGAGTAAATGGCAAGAAGAAGATATTCACCAATGCTCAATCTATCTCTTCCCTTTGGCTTTCCTTCTCACACTCTTTCTTGATGGCAATGATAGAGAGAAACTTAATGGGAGAGATAGAACCCAAGATACATCAATATAATAACTCCCATCAAGTTATTAAATAGTTACTGGAAGTTTTCAACTTCTCATAATAACCAATAGGTCTCTTACTTTATTTAATTACATTCAGGCCCATTACTTTATTTCACATGAGTCACACTAATTGATTTATTTATTTATTTAATTTTTCCAACATTCTCCCATTTGACTCATGTGTTATTGTGACACTTAAATACATCAATTATGATGTGCATCAACGGACCTTACATATATTGGTCCCATCATTAACCATAATCAATAATATAAACTAATAAGAGTCATGGCGGTCATATGCTATTAAATCAACACACTTCCTTCCATGTACTACTATATTAGCCTTTCTCCTCAATATGATCTTTGAAATGAGAAATCCATAATGGGTTCAAACATAATGTCATTATCAAGAACATAATCTGTTTTCGACATCATCCATTGCATGCATATACATAAGTAGAAAACAGAAAATTCAGAACTTACACATTAACGAGTTCAGAGTGTCAAACATACATTAATAATGAAATAAAACATTACAATTCAACATTCGCTAGCAGACATAATGCCCATATTCTCAACATGGCCAGCAAATATTTTGGGCGGCAACCGTTTTGTTAAAGGGTCAGCTATCATAAGGTTGGTGCTAATATGATTAATTGACACCCTATGTTTCTGAACTTCTTCTTTAACGGCAAAGTATTTCAATTCCATATGCTTAGCACCCTTGGAATACTTGTCGTTCTTAGAAAAGAAGACTGCTGCGGAATTATCACAATAAATTTTTAGCGGCCCAGCAATACTATCGACTATTCCAAGTCCTGGAATAAAGTTCCGCAACCAATTAGCCTGAATCGTGGCCTCAAAGCATGCCACAAATTCAGCCTCCATGGTGGATGCAGCAATGACTGTCTGCTTTGCACTCTTCCATGATATCGCTCCACGGCTAGAAGATACACATAGCCAAATGTGGACTTTCTTGTATCCACACAACTAGCAAAGTCTGAATCTGTGTATCCAATCACCTCAAGGTGATCAGATCTCCTATAAGTAAGCATGTGATCCTTCGTTCCTTGCAAGTATCTCAAAACTTTCTTTGCAGCTTTCCAGTGATCCAATCCTGGAATACTCCGGTATCTACCCAGCATTCCAACTGCAAAACTAATATCTGGCCTTGTACATGTTTGAGCATACATCAAACTCCCAACAACAGATGCATAAGGAATCTTTTCCATCTCCTTTCGTTCCAAATCATTCTTTGGACATTGCATGAGACTAAACTTATCTCCTTTCTGAATTGGAAAGGGAGATGCCGAGCACTTGTTCATTCTAAATCTCTCTAAAACTTTATTAATATATGCTTTCTGAGACAAACCCAACAATCCAAGTGATCTATCCCGGAATATTTCTATTCCGATCACATAGTTTGCCTCTCCCATATCTTTCATTTCAAAGTTATCAGAGAGAAAATTCTTAGTCTCACGTAATAGACCAAGATCATTAGTTGCAAGCAAGATATCATCAACATACAGAATCATAAATATAAACTTACTCCCACTGACCTTTAGATATATACATCGATCAACAATGTTTTCCTTAAATCCAAAGGAAACAATAGTATTATTAAACTTGAGATACCATTGTCGGGAAGCTTGTTTAAGTCCGTATATTGATCTCTTAAGTTTACACACTATATGTTCCTTTCCTTCTTCTATGAATCCCATTGGTTGATCCATATAAACATCTTCCTCTAAATCCCATTTAGAAAGGCAGTTTTCACATCCATTTGATGCAACTCTAAATCATAATGAGCTATCAATGCCATGATAATTCTGAAGGAATCTTTCTTGGAAACCGGTGAAAAGGTTTCCTTGTAGTCAATGCCATCTTTCTGAGTAAAACCTTTAGCAACAAGTCTAGCCTTGTAACGTTCAAGGTTGCCATGAGAGTCACGTTTAGTCTTAAAGACCCATTTACACCTAACTCTCTTGCAACCTTCAGGCAATTCCACAAGGTCCCAGACATCATTCTGTTACATGGATTTAAGCTCATCTTTCATAGCATCTAACCATTTATCAGCATTATCACTATTAATGGCCTGTGAAAACGAAACTGGATCGTCATCAATTCCTAAGTCGTTTTTCGACTTTTGTAGATATACCACATAGTCATTCGGCATAGCAGATCTCCTTTCTCTTTGGGATCTTCTTAATGCTATTTCTTGTGGTTGTTCTACTATAGGTTCATTATCAACCTCGGGCTCATTAATTTGTTGTTCTTCTTGATTATTATGCGGTACTACAACATGAGGAACAACAACTTGAGTAGTAGGAACACAAGTCAAAGGGACTTGTATTCTAACTTCCTTAATCTCCACATTTTGTGAAGCTTCACTCCCACTGGTTTCACCATTCTCAATAAACTTAGCATTTCCAGTTTCAACAATTCTTGTACTATGAGTAGGACAATAGAATCTAAACCCCTTAGACTTTTCTGGATAACCAATGAAATATCCACTGATTGTTCTTGCATCCAGTTTCTTTTCTTGTGGATTATAAATCCTTATTTCTGCCTGGCAACCCCAAACATGTAGGTGCCTTAAACTAGGTTTCCTACCAGTCCACAGTTCAAAAGGTGTCTTTGGAACTGCCTTACTAGGAACCCTGTTCAACAAATACATAGCAGTGTTTAAGGCATACATCCACAATGATAAGGGTAAAGATGCATTACTTAACATACTCCTAACCATGTCCATTAAGGTTCGGTTACGCCTTTCTGATACACCATTTTGTTATGGTGTACCCGGCATTGTGTATTGAGCACATATGCCACGCTTTTCTAGGAACGTAGCAAATGGACTAGGGTGTTGTCCATTTTCATCATACCTTCTGTAATACTCACCACCTCTATCAGACATAATGATTTTCAACTTTCTGTCTAATTGCCTTTCAACTTCATTTACATAAATTTTTAAGGCATTCACTGCTTGAGACTTCTCATGCAGTAAGTAGACAAATCCATAACGTGAATAATCATCAATAAAGGTGATAAAGTACTTTTCTTTACCGAAAGAATTGACATCAAAAGGTCCACATATATCGGTGTGTACTATTTCAAGACGCTGAGTGCTTCTTGTGGCACTTTTTTTTGTGTGTTTTATTTGCTTTCCTTTAATACAATCCACACAAATATTAAGGTCAGTAAAATCCAATTCTAGAAGGACTTCATTCTTTACTAGTCTTTCCATTCTCTCCTTGGAAATATGACCCAAACGCTTATGCCACAAATAAGCAGAACGTTCATTCACTAAACTACGTTTAGTGCCAACATTATGATGCAAGGTCATAAGAGTTTCAGCATATAAATTATCAAGATTCAATTTATATAAACCATCACAAAGTATACCAAATCCAATCATAAAGGTATGCTTATACAAACTGAAACATCCATTACCAAACTTAAAAGAGTATCCAACAACATGTAGTTTAGACAAAGAAACTAAATTCCTAGAAATATTAGGTACATACAAAGTTTCAAATAAATCTAAATGATGTCCAGTGTCTAGGATTAAACGATAAGTCCCGACAGCTTCCACTGGAACTTTCACTCTATTCCCCATAAAGACAAACTTCTCATTTGGGCTTATGGTTTGGATTGTAAGGAGTCCTTGCATCGTATTAGAAACATGAGTTGTACATCCAGAATCAATCCACCAAGTATTATGTGGAACTTCAGTTAAATTTGATTCAAAACATACTAAAGCATTAAGCTTATCTTTCTTTTCGAACCAAACCTTACGTTTTGGGCACTCCTTCTGGAAGTGTCCAGATTTCCCACAGAAATGACATTTGTCATTCTTTTCCTTCTTCTGGATCTTAATGGAGAACTCATTTATCTTCAGCGGTCCTTTCCCCTTTCCATGTTTCTTACCAGCTTTCTTACCAGCTCCTTGATGGTTCACATAATGGATTGAGTGACTTCTTTGATTCTTAAGTCTCGTTTCCTCTTGAGCCAACATACTATGCAGTTCATGCACATTCCATTTATCTTTCATGGTGTTGTAGCTCATTTGGAACGGGCCATACTCAGACGGTAATGAGTTCAGAATGAACTGCAAAAGGAAATTCTCATCCACTTCCATTCCCAATGACTTAAGTCTTGCTGCAATATTTGTCATTTCAATGACGTGCTCATGCATGGTACGAGAACCATCAAACTTCATGGTGGTTAAAGTACCCATGAATGTCCCAGCAAGAGACTTGTCAGCAGTTTGGGAGCGCTCTTCCACATTCTTCATAAATTCTTTTGCACTTTCAGTTTTGGGAAGAGCAGACTTGATGTTACTTGTTATGCTCATTCGCATAAACATTAAGCTCAACCTGTTTGACTTTTCCCAAGCCTTATAATGGGCTATTTCTTTATTGCTACTATCATCAGTAATAGCGGTGGGTTTCTCAACTTGAATAGCCAAATCAAGATCCATTACACCAAGGTGAAATTGGATTTGTTCACTCCAATCAGAGAAATTCAGCCCATTAAAGGTTGGAACAGACATAGCATGCGAATGTAAGGACATAGGAGTAGATACTGCAATTAACACATGCCTAACATTAATACTTTGAGTCATAAAATAACATACAATACAGATTCAGACAATAAAACATTAAATATTCAATGCACATCAATGTTCTCCTTTGGGTGATTCATAAATGTACAACAAACATAATGATGCTAATAAAACCAACATTATTAGGCAATGAAATATACACTAACTAGAAATATTTATTATCTTTGGATATATAAATAAAACTAATAGTGCATTCACATTACCAGCAATCATATCCATTAATTATAAGAACAACTAATCAACCTTTGGGTGATTCATAAATGCCTTATAACAATGAACTTCAATTTACCCATAAACAAAAAAATCATTCTGTCATTTATAGCATCCATTCTATGGGTAATTGAAATTAAACATAATTAATTTGGAACTAAATAAACTTGCAGATTTGACTACTTTGATGATTAACAAATCTATCATACATTCAATTCCAAATTATTTTATCAGGCACGATTCGTACCAGTGTTCCACAACACGGAGGGGTTGGGGGTGATACTGGCCATTAATTTCTTTCGGAAAACTCAATTCACGTGACAGTCCAAAAGATGCAGTTTTTTGTGGCTTTCGTCAAATCACATCACATTCAATATAAAACAACCAAAAAACACTGTTCTTGCTTTTTCATTATAAGCTTCTCGTGAAAGAAAGATCCATTACAAATTCTTTATGTATATTTTTATTATACCAATTCTTCACTGGACTTTCAGAAAATCAATTCAAGATGCAGCGGAAATACATATCAACGATGAGAATTCATCTATCATAATTAAATTCCTAATTTTTATAATTAGGGTTCATACAAATTGGGGAAACCAAACATCATCAATGGAGAATCACAAATTTTCACAACACTTGCTCTGATACCACATGTAAGTTATAGTTCTCTAAGATTCTCAATAATAGAAAACTATCATACTCATAAAAGAATCTTGAAATCTATGATTCTCACATAAGAATAAATGATACTTACCTCCTTGATCCATGAGTAAATGGCAAGAAGAAGATATTCACCAATGCCCAATCTATCTCTTCCCATTTGCTTTCCTTCTCACACTCTTTCTTGATGGCAATGGTAGAGAGAAACTTGATGGGAGAGATAGAACCCAAGATACATCAATATAATAACTCTCATCAAGTTATTAAGTAGTTACTGAAAGTTTTCAACTTTTCATAATAATCAATAGGTCCCTTACTTTATTTAATTATATTCAGGCCCATTATTTTATTTCACATGAATCACACTAATTGATTTATTTATTTATTATTATAGGATAACTAGTGACTCTTCTAATTTTGGCCCCAAAGAGTTGTCAGATTGTTACTTTCAATTCACAGTAAAAGTAAGACCCCTCATGTGGTTGTCCAAACAGAATCATTATTTTCAAACTCGATTGTACATTCCCTCAAAAACCATGCATGTTACTATGAACCTTTTGGATTTAGTTTACTACTACTTTTGCCTTAAAAGGGACGAGAAGGCATAAGCACCCATTATCAATGTATGATATTTTTTTCCTTGCTAATTAGTTTTGATTAGACCCCCCCTTTTTCCATTTGGCTCTTTACAATAATTATATGCGAAAGTTTAAATTAAGAGCCAATGGATAGGAATGCCTACGGGATGAATTATTCAAAACTCCCTCCACTAATGTCACCATCGCTACTGAACTTTGACTTCCAATAATTAAAAAGTATAATAAAGTGTATGAATGAGAAATTGAGGGATAGAATGGAATGGATAATTTGGTACACGTAGTAACGTCCTCTATCAAGCATGAAATGAAGTTCAAAGTTTTAGTTGATGTGTGTGGCCCTCAATGAAATTCAAAAGCGTTCGAGGACAAAAGCTATTCCCGAATGGTCATGTCCTTTTCAACAAGGCCAAGCGCATATGGTTATCCTTGTTATCCCATTTAAAGTTATGCATTATGTCCTAATACATAAATCTATTAACTAATTTACCCTTCCAGATAATGCAAGCGTTACTATTGTTTTCTTGCAATTATTGCAGGGACAAATAACCTCCATGCCAAAATATCGTTCCTTCTTTGGAATTTGGATCACATATTCACCTTGTTTTTCCGGATGCTTGTCTACAACAATGTGATTTCTTATTAATGTGATCTTAATGTATAAAAAGGAAGGATATTACATTTGGTGATGTTTGGAATCATGTTATTTCAAATATACACACATTAAAAAAAAGACATATTCGTTTACACTGGTGTAAAGTAATTTTCGCTTACATCCAATCTCAATTGTTGATTTTATTTCCATCTAACGGTATAAAACTATTACTAAAGTTAAAATCACAATCACCACTGCATGAAAATAAAACCAATAGTTGATATTGCGTGTACAAAATGATTTATATCAGTACAAACAGATCCTTTCTCTCTTTAAAAAGTAATCAACTAAACAAAGGGCATGAGTTTATGTTCAAAAAACTTTTAGTTTGGCTAAACATGCTTGTCCTTCATATTGGTAATGGTAAGTGGTCATTATATCTAATGAGAACAATTAATTTAATGAATTGCCCATCTTAAACATTATGGTAACTGTATCCGATTAATCAAATTTCGGTTCATTTCAGCCACCCTCTGTACCCTTAATCAAATTTTGTGAACTCCATTATCTTCTTCTTTTGTTTAAAGTTGGACCACAAATATTCTTTTCTTATATTTAGTGTTCGAAATTGATTTATTAATGCAGTTTCCTGTTCTATATTCGTGGCTAGGGTATGTACCATTGGTTCTGCATTGCCTCACTTGCCGTCTAAGTGAAAGTTGAAATCATTGTTGGTGGGAGAGGAAGGAAATGACATTTTGGTATACATGGATAAGATTTATTCTTACTATTTTATTTTTTATATTTTAGTGTTTTACTGCAATTACTAATGATTTCATTCTATATTTGAGTGGTTTTTTTTAGTTAAATAATGCTATTATCACGTTTTTTTTTTTCATGCTATATCACTTGAAATTTTATTTCTCAAAATATATAGATTTTAGTAATGTTGAAAAGTTGGTCTTAACATAAACTTCTATTTTTCATTTTTTGTAATGCGTTTATTAATACGAGATGCTAATTGGTCGTTCAGTTACAGTTAAAAAATGCAATTAAAGGACAAAACGGTTGCAAATAAATAAGTATATATATATATATATATATATATATATATATATATATATATATATATATTAAATCTTTTACGCTGTTAGGAAGTCAGTTAGATGAAATTCACTTTCACCGACATATGGTTGATTCAGGTGGTAAGAGACTCAAACACCTGAAGTAAATGGTCAGGAGTTTGAATCTTGACTTTTATGTATGGAAAAAACTTGATTGGGAGGGAAAAACTCACCTTAAGTGTGTGTCTATATATATATAGACATATATAAATCTTTTACGCTGTTAGGAAGTCAGTTAGATGAAATTCACTTTCACCGACATATGGTTGATCCAGGTGGTAAGAGACTCAAACACCTTAAGTAAGTGGTCAGGGGTTTGAATCTTGAATCTTGTGTATGGAGAAAACTTGATTGGGAGGGGAAAACTCATCTTGTGTGCCCAACAGGTTCCCGATGAAAATTAGTAACTACTAACGGTGCTGAATATTTTGTAACTATATCATCGTTACAAAAAAAGATGAAATTGGCTTTGTAATTATATTTTAAAAAATATTTAATCATTATGTTGAGAAATCAATTTACATCATTTAATAAAAATATTAAATATCAATTTACATTGAATTTAATTGGTATGTACTGTCAGTGTCAAGATTCTTTATATCGTCAACCAATTAAAAATTGTCACATAAGTTAAAATATTTGACACTTATTCTAATTACCTTAAAAGTCAGCTATATTATGATTTCTTATTAATTGCTATTGTAAAAAACTTTACACTAACGATACACAACAGTTAAACTCATTTACATTATCAAATCAACTACATTAATATTACTAATAACAAGCATATCTTGAGAAATAAATTTGTAACTATGTTTTTTTTTTTGAAACAATTTGTAACTATGTTAACATGGGGAATAAAGTAAAAATTCATTATTTAGGTAAAAAAGTGAATTTGAGTAATCATGTATTATATATGGATCATTGAAAGGATCACCTAATGGCAAAACCGATATTTAATTATTTACATTTTCATAAAATCCTTTATCACTCTCTGGATTCAATTTTTTTCTCGAAGGAGAAGAAAATTTTATCACTAGTTGCAAAAAAGAAGCATACCTAGTTTTGTAATTTTTCTTAAAGTCCAGCCCATTTTACAAATTTCCTTTTTAATACAACTGTCAGCTTTGAGCTTTATTCACTCCCACTCCTAGTCTCCTACACTCATTTTATTTGTTTTTGTTAAATCGTGGCTTAAAATAAAATACTTCCCCTATCAGATCCAAACAGTTTTCCGGATATTGCAGTGCTGAGTTGCCACCTCTCACCTGAAAAAGATTTGAATTTCTGGGCAGAGAAACACACAAGCGTACGCCATCACCTACTACCACGACAAAAAATTCAAATTAATTTTAAAATTATTTTATTTTATTAAAAAAAAAAATTTGTGTTTCAAGAAACACAGAGAATAAAAAAGAAACCATTTTCTTTTGTTCTTTTCTTTTTCTTTTTCTTTTTTTATATCTTTGGTTTCTGAAACAAACACAGAACAGAAAAAACAGAACACTATTACAAATTTACAAGCAGGAAGCAATTCTCACAAATTGGTTCCTGTTTTTTGTTATCCCTTCCTCTTTTCTCTCTCTGTGTCTGAGAAGGAGGTTCCTTTTTTTCAAACAACACAACAACAACAACAACGTTACCTTAACCTTAACCTTCTCTTCTTCTTTACTCTCCAAACCTCGTAACTCACGCTTTCACTAATGGAAACCCGTGCCGTTTCACCTCTTCGATTCGTCAAACGCAATTGATCAATTCTCACCTCCACCCTTCAACCTCATCGCTTTCAAAACTGAGAATTTTTTATTTATTTTCTGTTGTACCAGTTTTGTTTTTCCGAGTTAAACCGGTGAACTCGTGTTTTCGACCTCAAATCTCAAAAGGGTATCTTCAATTTCGCATCTTTTGGCAATGCAGTGATGGAACTCGAACTGGGGTGTTGAATTTTGAGTCCGATACGTGAATTTGAGGGGAAAAATTGTGATATTTTTTTCTGTTTAATTTGAAGATGATGCTATCAGGCTCGCCATCTTCTCTGGCGAGGAGCAGGTTGGAAGAGATGCTCGATTCGCTTCGCCGGAGGGACGAAGAAGAAGAAGAGAAGCCGAAGGACTCGCCGCCGGCATTGCCTCCTCGTCCGGCGTCGCGGGCCCGGCTTCCTCCGGCGAGGCGATCGTTGCCGAATAACTTCAAGGTCAGTGATGATTGCGGCGCCGGGGAGTATTTGATGAATGGATTTGATGCCATGGAAGAGAGCAAGAGGAAGGAAAAAGAGTTGGGACACAAGAGAAGTAGTTTTGGGAGCAAGAGGATTAAGATGGATATTGAATCTCCTTACATGGTTTCATCAGAAGAAAACATGACACTTTTGCCATCTACTGCTTCTGTAGCTTCATCAGGGAAGATTGAAGAATTGGAGGATGACAGCATTTCTTATTTCATCAAAAAGGTAACTGGGAAATTGAAATAAAAAAAGGTTTTGATTTATGACTTATGAATGTTGTTGATTCCTGGTTGGTGTTTAAATATATATGCTGTTGCATTAACTTGGATGATGAATTGCTTCTTGTTCCCCAGAGTCTCTCTATTGGATGATTATTTCAAAAGACTATTTGATTGAAAGATATGGAAGTTCCTTATAAAATTTACTTGAGGCTAAAATTTATGTTTGTGGGCTATTATCTATTTAGAGTTATGTATGAGCTTCATATTAGTTCTTTTCTCTATTAATAACCGGTATAGATTGAGAAATTGTTAATGGCATGTGCCTTTCTGTTAATTTTACTTTCGGTTTTTGGTTGTTTCCACCAGAAACTTCGTGTTTGGTGTAGGCAACCAAGAGGGCTGTGGGAACTAGGAACTATACGGTCAACCTCAGGAGAGGAAGCATCTGTTTTACTCTCAAATGGAAATGTAAGTTTTTAAGCTTTTCTAGTCTTTGAAAGATAGTGTTCAATATTGAGTATGCAAGGTGACAGGTTGTTTGTGCCATTGAGTTGTTACTTCAGGTTATGAAAGTGGCCAGATCAGAGCTCCTACCAGCTAATCCTGATATTTTAGAGGGTGTGGATGATCTTATCAAGCTCAGTTATTTGAATGAGCCATCAATTCTTCACAATCTTAAGTTTAGATATTCTAAGGAGATGATTTATGTATGTATTCTGCTCTGGACTTTTCCTTTACTTAGGCGATCAACTATATGCTCTCATATGCTGCTTGTGCTTTCTGTATGTAGAGTAAAGCAGGCAACATTTTGATTGCACTCAATCCGTTCAAAGATCTCCAGATTTGTGGAAATGATTATGTCTCAGCTTATAGGCAGAAATTTATTGATAGTCCTCATGTTTATGCTATGGCAGATGCAGCTTATAACGAGATGATAAGAGGTGAATGAACTTCTCCCTTTCTGTCTTCTCCTTTGAGATCTTTATGCCGTACTTGAATGATATATTTATAAAGGTTTTTTATTTGCTTTTGTATCTTGCAGATGAAGTAAATCAGTCTATTATCCTAAGGTCAGCAACTCAGTACATTCCTATAATCACTAGCATTTGATTGTCGTAGTAATAATAAGATATAATCACTACTTTACTTGTTAATAATCACTGTAAGAATTCTGTTTGCAGTGGTGAGAGTGGATCTGGGAAGACAGAGACAGCAAAAATTGCTATCCAATGCTTAGCTGCTCTTGGTGGTGGCAGTTGTGGGATAGAAAATGAAATTCTTCAAACAAATTGTATACTAGAAGCTTTCGGGAATGCAAAAACATCTAAGAATCACAACTCTAGCAGATTTGTGAGTTTGTGTTTCTTTTCAGTATAATGGAATTTACTCCTGCTATTGTTTTATAAGATTTCTATAGCTTGATAGGTTTTCTATCAATTATGTCCATATTCTTTTCCAATTTTAATCTTCCTTTTAGTTTTTGAAGGAGTTGCAGCACTTTTTGGATGACTTTTATTGGCTGAGCAGTTTAATTGATTTACATTTTTAATTTGGTGCAGGGAAAGTTGATTGAAATTCATTTCAGTGCAATGGGTAAAATATGCGGGGCAAAGATTCAAACTTGTAAGCATGTTCAAGCTATATATGTTACTGCAAATGTGCTCATTTGTAATATCCATTTCTATTGCAATTATGGAATTGACTTATTTTTATGGCTTTTTGTTTGTCTTATGCCAACCCATATGCTAACTTGAACAGTTCTGTTAGAAAAGGTAATTTGCAATGTCCTATTTGAACTAAAGTGTGGACCTGTAATGTCTGTCTTTTGTCACTTCTGAAATAATCATGTCTCCTGTGAGCAGTCAAGAGTTGTTCAACTGGCCAGCAGTGAGAGGTCGTATCACATATTTTATCAACTTTGTGCTGGATCTTCATCCAGTCTTAAAGGTGTATTTTCTAAGCAATCTATCAACTAGTTGGAATACTTATATACTTTTGGGTCACAGAATCATTTCTCATATGTCATATATGTGTCAATATATGGGTTTATTCACAATGCATTGGAATGACATTGATCATGGTGTTAATTTTAAGGGCCAAGTAGTCCATTGTTTTGTTCATTCTGAAAGAGTCTAAAAGTTCTGATGCTCAAAAAGTTCTCAGCTTGGGGTATTTGGATTTTTCTTTCTTTCGGTGTTTTACTTAACCTTATGTTACTGTTGTGACGGCTGGCATGCCTATATGATAATGTAACCTGTCATTGGATTTAATCTATTCGGATGCAACATAATTATTTTATAAAAAGTTAACTAAATTGCTAATTACCATCCTTGAGACCATCTATTTTAAATGTAACTTTGAAGTTTGATCCTCCCAGTATCATCATTAGACCTCCTTTGTGCTTTTAATTTTCATCAATGTTTTTTTAACATCAGAGATTTTGACAACATTAACCACATTTTGTACATCATTAACCATGATTCCGACAACATTAACCAACTTGTCAACCACCCACATGACATCATTAACCAAGATTTGTACATCCATTAACCAAGTTGTCTGGATGTACAAATAACATTTTTGTTTAATTTTATATACCAGTTTTAAATGGACAAATGTTTTAATACAAATTAATCAACATCATATTCTGCATGTGAAGTTATAAGTTATCTTTGAAGTGTGTTTTCTTCATCAATTTAATTGAATTTGTAAATATGTTCACTCATATAGAATCATTTTTTATCCTCTGCAGAGAGACTGAATCTTAGAGCTGTCAGTGCTTATAAATATCTTAATCAGAGTGACTGCATAACAATTGATGGCGTTGATGATGCTAAAAAGTTTCATCAGCTGATGGTATTTACTGGACAGTTTGTTTGGTGTACAATAACCTCTTTTAACTTTGTTTATGGCCTCCTAAGATCTCATGTCATCCCCCCTTCTGCCATCTGTGTTTACCCCAGAAAGCGCTGGATACTGTTCGAATTTGCAAAAAGGATCAAGAGCTTATCTTTAAGATGCTTGCTGCAATACTATGGCTGGGAAATATATCATTCCAAGTTACTGACAATGAAAATCACATTGAGGTTGTTGATGATGAAGGTAAGATTCATAGCGTGTGTATTGTGCCTTTTGATGGACTTCTTGCACCTTGTGCTGTTTTATGTATCATCGAATTCTTAAAGCAAGTTGGGGCTCATTTGGATTCTTTGCAATGTCATATATACGGAACCAAATTATGTTTTGTTTTGTGTTGTGTTGGGGAGGACTTCGAAGTGGTTTAGTTTGACTATGATATGACTAAAATATTAACTTAAGAGTTTATATATAAATTTCACTTACAACTTAGAAGTGAATTTAATTTATCATGAAGGTAATATTCTTTGCAATGTCATATACTGTACGGAACCAAATTATGTTTTTGTGTTGTGTAGGAGAGGACTTTGAAGTTGTTTAGTTTGACTATGACTAAAATATTAACTTAGGAGTGTATATAAATTTCACTTACAACTTAGAAGTGAAGTTAATTTATCTAACTGTTTTGGCAGCTGTAACCTGTGCTGCCCTGCTGATGGGTTGCAGCTCCCAGGAATTAATGGCTGCATTATCCACCGATAAAACCCAATCTAAAAATGGTACTATTGCCAACAGCTTGACATTGCAGCAGGTGTGTGTTTTTACTTAAACCGTTTAATTGTTCTATTTTCTGTGGCTCCTAAATGGTCTATATTAATTTTTTTTTTTCACCTTCTATGTTCAGGCAATTGACACAAGAGATGCAATTGTAAAATTTATATATGCAAGCTTGTTTGAGTGGCTGGTAGAACAACTTAACAAGTCACTTGAAGTGGGTAAAAAATGTACTGGGAAATCAATAAGTATCCTTGATATTTATGGGTTTGAGTCCCTCCAGGTGTGCAGTTTGTATGAATGTTTTACTTATGCTTCAAAGAATGTTGTATATGTTCTAACACTTTCTTGTATGTGATCTAATAGTTTCATGTTCCTCTTTTTCAGAAAAACAGCTTTGAACAGTTTTGTATAAATTATGCCAATGAGAGGCTTCAACAACATTTCAATCGACATTTGTTCAAACATAAGCAGGAGGTTTGTAACTATTTTAAGTGTTAATAACTTGATATTGCTGGGTATTTGATGACATTTATCTTTAATTTGAATGCAATCGCGTGATGCAATTCCGTGAATTTTGTTTCTGTGTATTTATGTTTTAAGAATGCTATTTTGATGCGGAGTACCTTTAATTTAAATGCGATAGTGTGAATTCCAGGGATTTTCTTTCTTTGCATTTAAAAAGTTTAATACTTATCCTTTGGGAGATAGTAGATTTGGTTAAGACGTCAAAAAATTATTGGCAAATACTAATGAAAAGGGATTTCGAACATTGTAATAATGGGTGTAATGTCATAGTCAAGCATGTCGTGGTGGTAAGTTATGTAAAAAATTTAGTTTAATCAAGCACATGTTCTTAATGTTGTTTGGTACTATTTTAGTAGAGCTACAAATTGACCATCTCTGATCATAGTGAAAAAATAATCCAGTGAGTAGAGGTACTATTTTTGCTCATGCATAAGGTTAATAGCACATGCTAAGCATGTATTCTTCAATAGGCTTGATATGCATAACAGCAACATTGCAATTTACATTTTTTGTTTCAGGACTATGAATTGGATGGCATTGATTGGACTAAAGTAGATTTTGAGGACAATCAAGAGTGCTTGGATCTCTTTGAGAAGGTGCTTATATAGTTCAATTTCTAAATGTTTGAGTTATTCCATTTTCCCTGGAAATCGAGTCGTTGTTATGGTGGTTGTTTCATTCATTCCAGACATTATGTTTTTCAATAAAGCAGATTATTTTTGTAAAAAATAGTGTGTTCTGGTCTCCCAATGTTGGCTGCATTCGCAGTATTCTCTGTGATTACTATAGTCGTTATATATTCTGTTGCAAAATGTGCAGAAACCTTTAGGTCTACTCTCTTTGTTGGATGAGGAATCAAATTTCCCCAAGGCTTCTGATCTAACATTTGCCAACAAACTTAAGCAGCACCTGGATGCTAATCCTTGCTTCAAAGGGGAAAGAGGCAGAGCTTTCAGTGTTCGTCACTATACAGGGGAGGTTAGTTGCTGCTCAGTATTTAAGGAGCTTTGGAAGTTAGTTGCTTCCCAATCTAATTTATTGTAATTTTTAAATTCAAAATAATTCTTCCATATACTTGTTTAAGTTTTGCGTTCTTTTCTACAATATTGCTTATAGAGACTACAATATAATGTGTAAACATGCCTGATACTGATGTTGATAAGACTGTAGAAATGACAGTACTAATATCTGTTATAGTAATTTGTCTCTTGTATTATCTGGAGTATAATCTTTTGCAGCATATGATTTGCAAAGGACTAAGTTTCTGAATATGATTCTAAACATGATGGTGTCTTGCTCTCCTCCTAGTTCCTATAGTGTTTTTTATTTAGTCTTTCTTTACCTGCAAGATAATAACATATAACACTGAATATTGGGTCCTTTACTTCATACAATAGAAACATTTTGATAACAATGTCATTCAGATGTTAAGCATGCAATTATGCATCTGGGAGATGTTTTATAGTGGTTCTTATTGTTAAGTAGCTATGAGCAAATCCTTCTTTCCAATTTTCTGTCCCTGATCCCTTAAGCATATGTAGAATGGGTACCATGGAAGTCAATTTTCTTTTTTAGTTTGGGATTTCACTAACATATGGACCTCTGTCAGGTTTTGTATGATACAAATGGCTTTCTAGAAAAGAACAGAGATACGCTGCCTTCTGATTCCATCCAACTCCTGTCATCATGTAGTTGTGAACTGCTGCAGCTTTTCTCCAAAATGTTTAACCAGTCTCAGAACCAACCAAATTCCTTCCACACAGGTGCACTGGACTTGCAGAAGCAGAGTGTTGGCACAAACTTCAAGGTAATCTTGTAGCATTTCTTAGGCTGGGTATAGCTTCATTAAGATTTGGAAATAAATGATTGTTATGGCTTGTCAGAGAAGATTAAGACATGATGATTTGTGGGAGATGATTATGGACAGGACAATTAACTTTAGGTGAATTCTCTGGTACCCTTAATAATTTTTACCCTGCTTAGGTGGCCCAATCAGATGGTGTAAACTTAGTCCTATGTGTCACTGACATGATCCATTTAATTGAAGTGATGCATTCTGATTGGACATGGTAACTTTTACCCCAAAATTATGAGGGGTACCAGAGAAGGCACCTTTACTTTATCCTGAAAATTACATTATTTAATGATACAGTACATAAATTTTAGGAGTATGCTTAGAAATAAGTGAAACGGCATAAATTGAGGGAAATGAATCTAACTAGTTCCATACTTTTAGGGTCAATTGTTCAAGTTGATGCATCAGTTGGATAGCACCACACCTCACTTTATTCGCTGCATAAGGCCAAATACTAAGCAGCTTCCTGGCATTTATGATCAAGACCTTGTCCTACAACAGCTCAGGTGTTCTGGAGTTCTAGAGGTTGTTAGAATTTCTAGGGCTGGATATCCTACTCGAATGACTCATCAAGAGTTCTCCAGAAGGTAGTAGAGAAACCCCCTACTCGAATGACTCATCATTATCTTGAATGATGGTTGATTTCTGTTCCTTCATGTATCTAGGTACGGGTTTCTGCTTTCTGAGGCCAACGTATCTCAGGATCCATTGAGCATCTCAGTTGCTGTTTTACAACAATTTAATATCCCTTTTGAAATGTTCCAAGTTGGCTACACCAAACTGTATCTTCGAGCAGGGCAGGTATATGCTGAATCAGTTATGTCTTGTTTTAGCTTGAGTTTATATATTCATTCATGTTGTGGTTTCTCTGACTTGGTTAGTTTTGTGCCCTGGTTGGTTTTGTAGATTGGTGCACTGGAGGATAAGAGAAAACAGATTTTGCAGGGAATACTTGGGGTTCAAAAATGCTTCCGTGGTTATCAGGCTCGCAATTATTTCCGTGAACTTAAGAATGGAGTGACAACATTACAATCATGTACTGCCAGTATCAATATCTGTTTCATTTGGAGCAAAACTATCTGCTGATTCTAGCCATTATACATATTTTTCTTCATTTATATGAAGATTTGTCAATAATATTTTTCGTAGAAACATAATTGACATTGATCCAAAAAGAAACCTGTGTAGTTCGGATTCTACTTTCTGAAACCTAATCTGAAGACCTTGTTAATATACATTCAGTTATGAACTTTATATGCCTAAATTGATGACTCAAACATAAAATTCTTATTACTAGTGATTGTTCATAACCTTGGTTCTAGTTTGTATCTCAAAATTTCAATTTCTATTTTGGTTACATTGCAGTTGTTCGTGGAGAAATTACGAGAAGGAAGTATGGTGTTACAGTGAAATCTTCTATAACAATTTATTCTAAAAAACTTGAGGATATCCATGCAATCATACTACTACAATCTGGTTAGCATGGTTCTTTGTTTTTTTTGTCGAAGTTTACCCTCAGGATGGACGTTGCATATGATTAGCTTATTATCCATTTATTTTTCATGCAGTAATTCGTGGGTGGTTGGTTCGAAGGGGTGCCAGTGGCACGAACAAGTTGAAGAAATATCCTGAAAATGTAAAACCTAGACGGAAGTCAGGTGTGAAGATGCCAGAATTAACGGTATTTTACTATGCACTTAACTCTGGTCATATTTCTCAGTGTTTTAATTCAGTTTATTTGGCCATTTTTCAGTTGTTGTATACACTAAACAAGTATTTTCTTGTTATTTTTTTATCTGACTAAAACTTGTGGCAATTTGGAGTTCCAAATCTAAATTCGTGCCATTTTCAGTTCATTTCTGACCCATCATTCCATACTATTTCTTAGACAAAGTGTCCGTTATGTGGGAATTTAAGATTCCCATGTTTGGTATGACAATAGAAAATTATTCAAAATTAGCAAGGATGTATGTTATCCATATTTGGTGGCACATAAAATTATATTACTGATATCTTACATGCACATGTCAAGATGACAGCATATAAATACCTATAAAGAAGTTAAACCAGATGACATGAAGTGTCGAGTATTTGGACATGCTTTGCCATCATAACCTTGATTGAAGTTTAAGAATGCTGCTGTAGAGTGAGACTGTTTTTCCATCTCAAGATTCAAAGAGCAAATCATGATGTCTTAGGCATCTACTGTGACTTACCACATTCTAGGGTATCTCACATGCCCATGTCAAGATGAAAGCATATAAATACCTATAAGGCTATAACAAAATTAAGCCACGTGAGATGAAGTCTTGAATTTTTGGGCATGCTTTGCCTTTATGTCAGTTTTAAGATGCTACCATAGAGTTAGACTGTTTGGCCATCTCAAGGTTCAAAGGAGCAAATCAAGAAACTTTGGGGTCTCTACCTTTCTAAACTTCAATGAAGCTGTGGTATCAAGGCTGTTTTTCTGGAACTTCCAATATTAAGAAATTCAATTGGAGTTATGCATTTTTGTTCGTTATGCTGTATTAGTCAGGATGCAAGCATACATTTGCTTGAAGATGGCATATAGAATTCTCCTAGCATGCTAAGCTGTGAGTTAGTTGGGCAGTCTATGCCCTTATAAGGAAATTTATGATTTCAATTTGTCTGATATAATTTAGCATACAAATATAAATATACTGGAATATAAATTAGTTCCTTTGGGAAAACTAGAGAAATTTATGATTCAGTTGGTAGGAATCAAATTTGTCCCTTAAGCAAGATCAAAATTACAAACTGTGTTCCCACCAGATTTTACTAGTCAACTGCTGGATATTCTTAATTTTTTGTGGTTATTGAACTAACCGTTATGCAAATATTTTTGCTAAATGGTACCTAGTACTAGTACATTTTATGAAGTGATTGTCCTAAACTTAAATCTGTCTCCCTTTCAGCATATTGCAATTTCTTCTGCAGAAGCATTTAATGTGCATGTCTTTCTTATTTACCTTTTGGAAGAGTTTCCTTCCATGGATATATAATATTTTTCTTTATGATTTTGTAAAAGCTCCCAACCACTCATGATAAAGGTCTTCCTTTTTTGTTTTGGGTTTAGCAGGATATGTCCAAAGAGCAGGTTCAGTCAGCTTTAGCAGAACTTCAAAGGCGGGTTGTCAATGCTGAAGCAATTGTGGAGCAAAAGGAAGAGGAAAATACTGAGTTGAGGGAAAAACTCAAACAATCTGAGAAAAGGTGGGCTGAAAATGAGGCAAAGATGAAATTAATGGAGGAGGCATGGCAAAAGCAGATGGCATCTTTGCAAGTAAGTTTTCAGTTCAGACGAGGCCTCAATTTTTGACAAAGTAATGTGTAATTGTAATGGATGCAGTTGATTGGTGAGATTAAACCAAACTTCTAACTAGTTTGTTTACCTGTAGTCTACATGAACGAGTTCCTGCTATTCCTCTTCCCCATAACCAAATAACTTTTCATCAAAAAACAAAAAACTGAACTTGGACCACTTGTGTTAGTCTTCTTAAAGAAGCATTAGCTGGAAGTGTTATAACATGCTTGTTTGATATCAAGATGGATTTAGCTTTGAATTTGTCATTGCTAATAGGAAAAAAGAATGATGCCCAGACAGTAATTTGTGTCTGTTGATTTTCTGATCCACCATGAATTTGTTGTACTTCTTACTGGACAAGTCAGATGCATAGGTTTTAAAACTAATTTTAAATTTTATAGAAGATTCTCTAATTGCAAATTGCAATTTCATTGCAGATGAGTCTTGCTGCTGCTAGAAAGAGCCTTGCTTCTGAGAATGGTACTGTTCAACCTGGAAGACATGATGTTGCATCGCCTCATTACTGTGATTCTGAAGATGCTACTTCTATGGGATCTCGAACAACTGGTGTGAGCACACCTATAAAGTTTTCTAGTAGTGTCTCTGTCTCTGATGCAGGGAGACAGGCTAATGGTACTTTGACTACAGTCAGCAATCTGTTGAAGGAATTTGAGCAGCGGAGACAGAACTTTGATGATGAAGTAAAAGTTCTGAATGAGGTTAAACCAGGGCAATCTGCTAACACGAATTCCATCGAAGAACTTCGGAAACTTAAACATAGATTTGAGGGATGGAAGAAACAATACAAGGTTAGATTACGGGAGACAAAAGCAAGGCTTCATAAATCAGAAATGGAGAAAAGTCGGCGAACATGGTGGGGGAAATTAAGCTCCAGAACATGATAGCATACAGTTTTCAAACACTCTTTGTTGAAGTATAGAAAAGCTGAAGATTCAGCAAAAATGGCTAAATGATTGTTATCATAAACTCTGTCCTATTGAGGAGCTGCTTCTTCTATCTCACTGGGACACTTGATAAAAGTGTTACCATTCTACTAGCTGGTGAAGGGAAAGAAATTGTATATCTACCAATTTTGTTACCTGGTGGGAAGTATTATAGGCTGTGCATAGTTGTAGACTTGTAGGGGTCATAGTTGTATCGAGTAGTGTAGTAAGCTCAATGTATATTTGTTTTTGTTGTTGTTGAAAAACAGTAACTGCTCATGTATATTCTGGTGGTGATGTGATCTAAAACTCAGCTCTGAAGATATTAAGTATTGGTATCTTCAATGTAAGGGGAAATTTTTTTCTCCTTTTGTAGCTGTTTTGGTGTCCATATGACTACAGTTCTCTCTAGATAAACGTCCAGTTGGTAGAGCTCATTTTTTTTTCCGCACATCAATATTGGTCTTGGACTAGCACCATATTTCTGCAAAATGGATATTAGTAATTCACTATATATGCCATTCTGTCTACTGTTTCTCTTAGCATATGCCAGAATGACTACCAGCAGTATCCAATGTAATTTACTTTTTATATTCATCCGAGTAATTTTATGCTGGTTCTGTACTTTTAAGATGGGTAATTAATGGTGGGGACTTGTATAACACAATATTTTTATGCTAAAGAAGTGACTTTTGGTGTGTAGTTCATCTTAGTCTCTACAAGTTTCTTAAACTACAGATGATGGCCAGTCAAACATTTTCTTGTGGAATATTACTTTGCTTCCTTGCTTTAATATTGCTATGCCTTCTCATGTGCTTGTTTAAGGATATTAACTTGGGAACTCTGACAAATATTTATGATAATAATCTACAAAGACATTCCATGTCATGTCATTCATACAAAACAAGCATGAGGGAAATCATGTTTAAGAACCGGGCACAAACTTGGTGGCATAGACCCAAGCATTGTTAGCCACTGGGTTGTCAAGGTGATCCAAAAGGTTCTCAAGTGGGCCTTTTCCAGTGACAATGGCTTGGACAAAGAAACCAAACATGGAGAACATAGCCAACCTGCCATTCTTGATCTCCTTCACCTTGAGCTCAGCAAAAGTGACAGGGTCATCAGCAAGACCAAGAGGGTCAAAGTACTGACCCCCAGGGTAGAGGTCATTACCCTCTCCTACACCAGGAATACCATTGATGCGGAACCCTTCAACAAGGCCCATCAGAACAACTTGGAAGCCTAGAACTGCTAGGATGCTTTGTGCATGAACAAGGTTTGGGTTCCCCAAATAGTCAAGGCCACCTTCTGAGAATATCTGAGCTCCAGCTTTGAACCAAACTGGTTCTTTGAAGTCCACTCTTACCCACTTCTCAAGCACTTCTGGGGTTATGCAGCCTAGTGCTCCAAGCATAGCCCAACGCCCATGAATCACCTTATTTCACATAACAATTTAATATATGTCACTATGACAGATTCAGTGCATTTTTGGATTCACTTTTGTGAGAGGCAAAAATGATTCCAGAGATATAAAAATGATTTTAACGTGTTTGGGTGTTCTCTAGTAATCAATCCTATTTTTCTTTCTGATTTCATTTAAAACAAATGATACAAGAATAATGCTTGTGTACAACACTTTGGCATACATCATCTCACACCAGAGTGAAGCGGCAAAATTAAAACATAGGTGTACAGAAAATGATGAGACCAGCTGTCAATACACAGTGAAAACTGTACATATATGAGGTGACATGTGTAAAAGTGAAGCATGTATAGCATTATTCAATTCATGATACAATAGAAGCCCACCGAGAAAGAATATTCTTCCTAGCACTAGTTGTTTGTTGAAGATTATTACTAGTTTTGTTTAGAAGTAATATCAATCAGAAACTACTATACTGTGTCAGAAAAGGCAAATATCTTTTGTTATGCCATAGAAGCTTGATGAATGATTGTTTATGCAAACAAGAAAACCTTATGCAGTTTGGCCCTTTGAATAATTGACACCTTTGAGGAAAACAAAAAGGAGTAACAAAGAGCCAATCAATTGCAGTTTAAGCATAAAAAACTGACCTCAAGAGCCCTGTTCTTGGCAAATGCTTCTGGGTCAGCAGACAACCCAGCAGTGTCCCATCCATAGTCCCCAGGGAATTCTCCAGTCAGGTATGAAGGGGTCTGAGCTGAAAAGGGTCCCAAGTATTTCACTCTGTCTGGCCCATACCACAATTCATTTCCCTGATCATTCATGAACACAAACCCACTATATAACCCACACAAAACACAACCAAAATTATTAAAAGCTATGAGGAAAATATATATATAATAACTACCATGGTGTATTTTCCGGTTCCCATGGAGACAACATCTCTAAGAGGGTTGGCGTTGGTTCCCTTGTTTTGGCCAAGGAAAGGGGTTGGTTTAATAACAGTGCCAGTGCTTGCAGTGGCTGCCATTAATGTTGCTACTGCCATGGCTTCCAAGCTTTCAGGTTCTTCAGTAGAAACTTGAAACCTTAATTTACTAAAATAGAATAGAACAGAACACAACAAGAATGGCTCACAGATGCTTGTAGAAGGGAAGTGTGTGTAACATCTTATGTAGGGAAAGAAAATCTGACAGGTGGGTGGTTCGGAACGCAAGAGTGGCAAGTTAGTGGTGGGATTATGTGGTTTGGAGCAACCAATGAGAAGGCTTTGAAGGATTTTTGTATCTCCAACTCATATCTTTCTATCCACATTTTATCTAAACATATATATGCTTTGTCTTATTTTGCTATTTTAATTATTTTAGCACACAAAATACACATTCTAACCACAATTTATTCATATTCACTTACGATAAATTTATTTCAACTTTACGTATAATATAAACATTATTAAATTCCATCCACGTAAAAATCAATCTGTGTCCTACAAGATGTAACAAAACATTATTGCTTATTTGTCTATGTATCCAATACCCCACCTCTTATAGTTGTCCAAAATACAAACACTTAAATGATATTTCACTCATAGAAATCTATTTCAACTTTACATATAATATATGATAGTATTGAACTCCACTTATATATAAAAAAACAGTGCCCCACGGGATAACAAAAAAAACATTATTGCATATTTGCCTATGTATATTTGGATTGTTTCCGGCGGTACAGTCAAAATTTTTGTACCATTATCGCATGTGATAGTTATGAGTATTGAGATCTTCACATGCATCTAATGATTCAGATCAATCAATGCATGCATTCAATTGTTAAAAATTTGTTGTGGAAAGGCCGGTGAGAGAGCAGCGAGAGACAGTTTATATTCGTATCCATTACACCACCTCATATATTTGGAATTAAGCCTTTTCTTGCCTATCCAATAGTTCGCAAAAAATACATATATCCATGTGGATTATTCATGATGCGGGGATAGCTACTCATTTAATAAATGGGAGCAGAGTCGGAATCATAATACTAATCTCGCCTATATTCGCATAATTGTATATATGTTTTCATTTAATATATTAAACATATTATTTTTTTGGCTTAATTGCACTTTTAGTCTTCCTACTATTGATCATGTGCGATTTTGGTTCCTAAAGTTTTTTTGTGCACATTTGTTTCCTTTATTTTTTCAATGTTACAAATTCAATCCTTCCTTCAAATATCCATCAATTTTCAATGATTAACAAGGAGAAACAACTACTCTAAAGCGCACAAAACCTCTGATTGAGCATTTGAGTTTCCATGATAAAGGATCTGTGGTGGAACAAAAAAAATGTCCCAAAAAGCTTTAATGAGATAAGATAAAAAGATTGTGGTTTCATATTAATTTACAATAAAAAAATTTAAATGAATAAGCATTAATGAAAAAAATATTAAAAAATGTATATGATTCTTATAATAATAATAATAATAATTTATTTAGAGTGAAAATAACAAAATACAATTGAACTAGGTATCTCATTTGTGATATTATATATTTTAATTTTATTAATATTTTAAAATTTAAAAGGATATTATGATATGGGATATTATATTTTATTTTATTTATATTTTTAATTTGGCTTAATTGCACTTTTGGTCCCTCAGATATAATGATTGTGCAATTTTAGTCCCCAAGTTTTAATTACGCCAATTGGATCGCCCAAGTATCACGATTGTGCAATTTTGGTCCCCCATTTTTCAATTGCTCCAATTGGGTCCCTTAGGTATCACGATTGTTCAATTTTGGTCCCTCAAGTATCACAATATTACAATTTTTAACGTCAGTAACCTACGTAGGACACGTGAGACTGATTTGATATTTAGTGAAGTCAACTTGACAGTTTACGGGACATTCTTATAAGACATCATTGACATCTTACACAATTTAATGATCAAATGCACATCAATAAGTCTCACATAAGAATGACACGTAAGCTGCCAAGCTAGTCTCATTAAGTGTCAAATCAGTCGCACATGTGCTTCGTAGGCCATTGATGTTAAAAGTTGTTCAATCGTGATACTTGGATGACCAAAATTGTATAATCGTGATACTTGGGGGATCAAAATTGTATAATCATGATACGTGGGGGACCCAATTGGCGCAATTGAAACTTGGGGATCAAAATTACACAATCATGATACTTGGAGGACCCATTTGGCGCAATTGAAACCCCGGGGGACCAAAATTGAACAATCGTGATACCTGAGGGACCAAAAGTGTAATTAAGCCTTTTAATTTTTAATTTTTTTCTGAATCATTAAATATTCATAAATACCTCTCTTCAATTTTTTTTTTGTCATATATGACAAGTAACCAACAAAAATGAAAATTGAAACACTATCCACCACTACTTATCAAACGCTAGTCCTAACCCATCTATGTCTGCAGCAAGGTTGTGAAAATCGGATCGGACCGACCAGTTGAACCTTGAACGGGCCTCTTGTTTGGTTTTGGTCAGGGGTCAAGATCGTTTCTATGGTCAAACCGCTTTAAGTCCATCAAAATTGGTCAAAAACCCGGTTGGATCGAATTAAACCAGATCTAAATGGTTTTCTAAAAAATAAAATAAAATTTAAAAGTGAAAAAGTGAAACAAAAAAGAGAGAACTTAATCGGGTGGCTAATCTTTTATTTGAGATCCAGTACTTCTATCTTTGTAACTGTACGTATGGCAATGCAGAACAACAGAAGTTCTTGCTCCATCCGTTTGTCCGTCTCATCCCTTAATCTTTGCCCGAGTCTGTCCATGCTGCAGTCTACCCGACCTTCTGTCTCATCACTTCGTCTTCGTCCTTTTGCAGTCACTCACGGTCATTATCGGTTCATCCGCGTGTAGTCGCTCATTCGCTCACCCGCTCGCTCTTCAAACACTTGACTTGAGTAAGAGTACAAGGTAGTGAGAAACTCAGAATACAAACAGACTTGTCAACCCTCGCAAAGTTAAAATGTATGAAGTTATAAACTTTGTAATAATATTATTATATTATAGAGATGGTAAGTCCAGTTTTAATTTCTTGTTTTAAATTTTAATAATTTTAATATTTTATTAATATTACATGTTATAACTTATGAAAATTTATATGTTATATGTCATTCGGTTAGACCATCTGATTGAATCGGTTGAACTTGAACCGAAACTTTTTTTGGTTTGCTTTCCAATCCGGCTTTGACAATATTGGTTTGCAGTGAAGTCATTAGTATACTTTTTTCAACCAAAAACAGAAAATCAATATTTATTAGAGTTTAATTTCTATGTATTGTCAGTGTAAAGTTTTTTACATTGTTAATCAATCAAAAATCAGTTGTAAAAAACTTTTAAAGTAGTTAAGATAAGAGTCAAATACTGTGACAATTTATGATTGATTGATAATGTAAAAAATCTTCATACCCACAATATATAAATATTAAAACCTATTTATTATAACTTTTTATATGGCTGGGGCTTTTTACCGAGTTATAAAACTACGCATGATGAATTTTCAAATGCATAATGCAGGGAGTGTGGACTGTGGACTGTGGATCGAACACTTGACCCTCTCCCAACTGATTAATATTCAACTTATGCTATAATCTTATTTTGAATATTTGATTCATATTTATATAGGATTTAGTTTATATATATTTTCAATGTCAAATTTGTTTATACTATCAATCGATTATAACTTAATACATTATTAAAAAAATATTTGATTCTTGTTTTAACTATTTTAAAAGTTACACATAAAATGATTTGTGATTGTTTAATAATATAAAAAACTTTGAAATGGAAATCAAAATTAATCTTTTTTTTAAGCTTAATTTCGATGATAGTGTTAATTATTCTTTATTTTCTTATTGGCTTAATTGCACTTTTGGTCCTCTAGGTATCACGATTGTGCAATTTTGGTCTCCCGGATTTTAATTGCGCCAATTGGGTCCTCCAAGTATCACGATTGTTTAATTTTGGTCCTCCAAGTTTCAATTGCGCCAATTGGGTCCCCCACATATCATGATTGTGCAATTTTGGTCCCTCAATTATCATGATTGTGCAAGTTTTAACATCAATAGCCTACATAGGACACGTGAACTGATTTGACACTTAGTGAAGTCAACTTAACAGTTTACGGGACATTCTTATAAGACATCATTGACATTTCACACCATTTAATGATCAAATGCACATCATTAAGTGTCACATAAGAATGACATGTAATCTGCCAAACTAGTCTCATTAAGTGCCAAATTAGTCGCACATGTGCTTCGTAGGCTATTGATGTTAAAAGTTGCACAATCGTGATACGTGGAGGACCAAAATTGCACAATCGTGATACTTGGGAATCAAAATTGCACAATCATGATACGTGACGGACCCAATTGGCGCAATGAAAACTTGAGGGACCAAAATTGCACAATCGTGATATTTGGAGGACCCAATTGGCGCAATTAAAACCCGGGAGACCAAAATTACACAATCGTGATATCTGAGGGACCAAAAGTGCAATTAAGCCTTTCATATTTAATTTTGACATCCCCGGTAAATAAATATTAAATGCAGGTGCAACATTTTGAACGGTATTGTCAAAAGTAAACAAACCAACGCCAACGGTCAAATACTCCGAGCCATCCAAAACGAACGATCCCAGCCGTACACCAAACTCCCTCGTATCATCCAACGGCGCTTATCAAATCCTCTCCCAACCTGCAAACGTCGTCGTTTTCCATCCTTCACTCACGCGCCATGGCTCCCTTGTCTTCCATTCCATTTCATTTTTATACAGAGATTCTCTCAGTGTTGGTGCTCCCAGTGAAACAACCACAGCGGTTTGTTAAATTCGCAGCGAGAGATTTAGATTCTCGAAGGTTCCTCTCGAGAATCATGGATGCTTCGAAGAAGAACGGGATCGTGATCAAGAAGGCTAACGATCACTGGGCTTTTCTGGTAACCAATCCTTCATCCTATGCAGTTCTTGTTAATTTCAACCATTCAATATTCTAATTCTCGTTTCATTTTCATTGCTTTACTTTTTTTTAGGGTTAATTATCATTTTTTAGGGTTATGCTTGCATTTCTTGATACTATACTTATTGAAGACTTCGTTTCTTTTTATTGTTCTTGAATTTGTGAGGAAAAATGTGTGAAAGGAAAACAAGGTGAAGTTTTATTTCAGTTTGAAAATGAAGATCCTATTCAACAATGTTCATTTTCTTGACTTATAAAGATAAAGTCATGCTATAATAGATTCACGATGAGGTTTATTCGGTTACTATGCTCTCTATCTGTGTCTTCTGCTAGTTCCGATATTCAAGTATGTCTATTCATTTGTGATTTTTTATGTTGCATGACATACAGGAAGATATTGAAGCACCTATGTGGGCAGATTTGACTCTTGAAGCTGAAGGCAACTCTGTTGGTGATGGTGAAGACATGTGAGTCTTCCAATTTCCAATTGGCATTGATATGAATAAATAGGATTCTATGTTCAAATTTATTTTAATCAAATTATATTCATTTGTTGCTAACTTTATTATCATTATTCATTTTTATTTTGTTGTTTTGGTTATGTTGCAGGAGTGATGACTGGTTCAGCGTAAGCCACCCGTAAGGATCGTTCTGGAACTTTTTTTCCTTTTTTTTCTTCAGGTTTTCCGTATCAGACATGAGGTTTTAGTAAATGGTGTTTGAGTTCTAGTAACATTGGTGTGAAATCATTTTCAGGTTCCACCAGTGGTCTGCTCGCCAGTTAAAATCTAAATTTTCTCACCCGGGTGAGGGGATATTGACACCAGAAGTTGATGCACAAGGACCGGCTTCGCCCGACCTTCCTTCTTCGGTCTCGAGATCCAGAGGCAAACACTACATCAGCAAGAAGTGGGGAGGTATTAATCTGAACATTTTGTTAGACAAGCAGCAGGGTTTAAGTAAGAGATGCTTCCAAGCAGGTTCCAGCTTTGGTCAGGAAGTGAAACCCAAATCAAAACCAAATATTAGCAGGCCAAAAGGGTTGTTGAGTGCAAAGTTGGGATTGGCTTCTGAACGCAATGCAAGAGGAAATGCTAAGTCTATGGCCAATTGCAGCAATCGAGTGGGTAGTTCAAGTTCTGTGGATAACAAGACGGGTGAAAGCAATACAAGAAGCACCATTACATCTGAGAATACTCACCTACAGCAGAAATATATAGAGGTATCTAGTCAACCATGTCATCAGAAAAGCAGAAACATTTCATCAGTTAGGAGTGTTAGTCTTGGGAAAAGTTGTGTTACAAAAAACACCTCGAGAGTTGAGCAACATCAGAAATATATGGATGTGTCTAGTCAAACATGTGATCAGAAAAGTGTAAGTTCGTCATTTAGGAGTGTTAGTCTTAGGAAAAGTTGTTTTACAAAAAAGGCCTCAAGACTGGAGATTGGTGGTGATAGCATGAAATTAAGGTGTCGTAAATCATCTTCTGGGAAGTCTAGTGTTGGGTCAAGTTCAAACCCGGGTTATGAAGTCGAGTTTGTATCAGAGCAGCAGAGAGAGAAAATCACATATGGGAAAGATGTGGCGGTCACAATGAATCTTGCAGATGAGAACAAGTTCAAGCCCGCTAACATATCCGAGATATCTGCCGTTCTAGTCGAGGGAGCAAAATCTAGTAACAGAAAGGGAGCAAAATCAAAAGTGGAGATTGGTGATGATAGCATGAAATCAAGGGGCCGTAAATCATCTTCTGGGAAGTCTAGTGTTGGGTCAAGTTCAAACCCGGGTTATGAGGTTGAGTTTGTATCAAAGCACCAGAGAGAGAAAATCATAGATGGGAAAGATGTGGTGGTCACAATGAATCTAGCAGATAAGAACAAATTCAAGCCTGCTAACATATCCCAGACATCTGCCATTCTAGTTAAGGGAGCAAAACCTAGTGACAGAAAGGGAAGTATCATCAGTTGTGAAAAGCCAGCACACCATAGAACTGCAAATTCATTGGTGAGCAGCTGCATTATCCTTAAGTCACCAGTGTTTTCAGTTATGTTATATGAACTTTCTTATCTTTAGCCATTCTGGCTTGACTCTTAAATGGGGTAACTCTGACCAAGTCCTATATGAAGCATAAATCAATGGAATATTGAGAAATGTTTTCAGTTTTCACCAAATGATTATCTCAAATGCATCACTACATCTTCCTAATCAGGATTTGTTCTTCCTATAGATTAACTTATTTTTTGGGCTATTCCTTTTTTATTAATTGACAGTTCTCTTGCTATCCTCACATTTTATAATTTCTGTATTACCGTTTAGAAATTAAGAGATATATGTTATCATGAATGCCGGCTTTACATTTTCCAGGTCCAATATCAGTCTACACGTTCAGGGGCTTTGTTACTAGGCAAGGTCAACAAAGAAAACTTTGGTAGTACTGGTGCTAAGCAGAAACTTCGAACTAGCAGGGTTAATAGTTTGACAGGCAAGGGAAAAGAGAATGCTACAAAGAATGCCATAGTGAATCATAAATGCACTGAAAGAGTTGTTCCTGATATGTTCAAAAATCATAGAACTGCAGAATGCAATCATCTGCAGAAGGGTGACAAAGCAGGATCATCTGTTTTGACAATACTGGTATTGTAATAAATTGGTTTGTTTCATTATTCTTTTGCTTTTTATCAAAAGAATCTAATTTCAGACTTCGAATATATCATATCATGCATTATGAACTATGAACTCTATTGAAGGTAGGGAAAATATAAAAAAATTATCCCTCTTGAAAAAACCTGGGATAGGTAAATTCACCTGATAGGGAAGATATTACATACTTGCCTAGTTGCCTTCCTACTGAAAGTGGCTGTCATCCTCCTATGCTCGCCTTGTAATATGCTAGTCAGGCAGTTGGGCATTTTCTGTTGGAGAATAAAGTCCCAATAGGGCAAAATAAAGACAATTGAAATATATATAAGTTGGGAAGCTTGAGTCCAAATTGTCTAGATCTTTTAGACAACAAAGTAACTCCCAAACTTATTATACAAATCAACTCACTCCCTCCATTGTTTCTTCACCTTCTTATAAATCCAAAATCAGGGTTTAAATTGAATAGCTCTTTAATTAGATGCCTGATGTCTTCTTTTTTCTTATCTTGATGTATGTAATATCCTTCTGTTTGTTTGTTTGTTGATATTCTCAAGGACCAACTCTCCTAAGAGCCTTAGCTTAAGCTCTTAGGTAAAGGCTCATGCATGATTTTTACATCTAACAGATATTACATGCAATTATGCTTTTGATTTTTCTTCTTGAAGATTCACCACTACAACTTTTTGAGTAACTTAGCTTTCATGTTAGCCTTTCTAATCAAATACTTATTTGTTTCTTCATTCATTTTTCCGAGAGATGAAATTTTGTAATTATTGCAATGGACTTGTGCTCATATTATTATCATTATCATTCAATGTTTATCTTAGAATTACAACTTTCCTATGATCTCAGTATATGCTTCTTGATCTTGCAATTGTAATATTGAGAATTGCATTCTGGTTAATGAGGCTCTGGAAGGATTATTTTAATTTAAATAGTCTGCTTGGTGTATTGTATTTGGTCTATTTTCCTTGCAACTGTCGTGTATAAAATCCAAACAAGGAGTGAAATCCTCTGTTAGAGGTATGCACAATGTTTTAATTGCATTTGGGGTCGAAGGATCCGGGTTAAGGAATGTTAAATCGGAGCAAGGATGGATGGTGAAGAGGACAGCACCTTGGGGAAGGAGTTTCCTGTTTAGAATTTTGTTTTAAGCCGTTTTAGTTTGCACCTGGTAGATGGTGGACAAAGCTTTGATGGTAAAAAACATGAGTCTGCAGTTATCTCAGCAAGTCTTGGAAAGTAGGTGGTCTTTTACCTGATGCAATCAGGTGTGAATATTGAAGCAAGTGGTTTAGGGATTGCTCTTTAAGGAATGCTCGATAGGTCAAAAAGCTGCAGTTGGGAGGTCCTGATCATATTGATTTTTGGATCTTATTGGTAGTCTATTGTTTTTAGTCTATGGGATGTAACATCTGTTTGGAATTGGTTCTGATGTAGAGGTGCTTTTTTTCTCCCTTTTTTAAGAACTGTAAGATGTCATCAGTTATAGGCTTTTCTTGTTCAATAGGTACTTGTATATATCGGTTTAGGCACCCTTATGCTCTAATCAATATAACTTCTTTGCTTATAAAAAAAATTTGCATTCTGGTTTTGTGACTTTGTTGTAAAGTGCATTTTGCTTTCTTTCCCTTTTCGTTTTTGTTATATTGCTCTTTCTGAAAACTTGCAAGTCTAATGCAAATTCATTGTTGCAGGGAAAAGATAACAATCAACGTGAAGCAAAGAACCCAAACAATCTATCCAGGAGGATTTACTTACGATGAGGGAGTAGAGCTGCGTAAACTCTTATCTTCCTTCTTCTTTTTTTTTTTTTTTTGTTATAAAAAGTTTAGGGAGAGAAAATGTAACTCCATTCCAAAGTTAGGCTTTGCTAGAAGCCTCAATGAGGCGTTATAGTGGTGTATGCTATCTTTTGTATATAGCGTAAACGAACCTAGTATCGTTTCTTGTGATTCCATCCCGGAATTTGCTTGCTGTTTCTAAGAGAAATTCCTAGCTTAATTCCCTTTGCAAGATACCCTTTTTGTAGTTTTTTCATCATTATCCTGCGGTGCAATTCACGTGCTCCTATTTCACATAAATAATAATATTAGGAAAATGATACTTGCGCAAATAAACATTACAAAACACCCTTACAGACTCCCATGTAAGCCATTACATATCCTTAGAAACAGGTGCGTGCTCCCTTGGAGTCTGTGAGGAGTAGGCCTTAACTAGTATCGTCACTTATAATTGTCATCAGTACGATGTTCTGTCTGTAAGGCAGTTCAGTGACCAAAATACATTTGCTTCAAGCCCTCAAAAAGAAGAAAAAGAGGGTTTGTCCTCAAAGGTTCTAAACATGTATGGTCCATCAATGCATTGGTTTATATTTAATAAATACAACATTGAGATGAGTTACCGGAAAATTTTAGACTGGATAATGAAAACTTTTATAAAATGTTTGCGGAAAGGTCCTAGGTGAGTTGATGCTGGATTACATATTTGTCTGTCCTACCTAAATATGAATTGGATTTAATTGATATTGATATATACTACAAGTGTAAATATTTTTTACACAGTTAATTAATCATAAATTGTCACATAATTAAAAATATTTGACTTTTATCATAACTACGTTAAAAGTTACACATAAGATAATTTGTGATTAATTAATAGTGATTTTTTTTATACTGATAATATATCAAAATTAAACTCATATTAGTTTTATATACTGTGTTTAATCTTATATATTTATTTTACGTATATTAATCAAAGCTTACATGTGGACATGTTCGGCTCCTTGCCAGTTAATTTGTAAGACAAGATCTCTTCTATTTATCGCTCCATTCCGTGGATTCTTTAATAGCTCTTTCAGAAGGCCCATAGTCCACAGTAGTGAACTTGTAATCAAGCCTACTGAAGCAGGACACGAATTGGACTTGGTAAGGTTGATGTATCCGACCACTCTTTATATTTGTTAATAAAATAAAATAAAAATCATTTAGAAGTAGATGACTAGAAAAATACCCTTAGAAAAATATGAAAAATATTAGGAATATATCCTCACACATACATTACTCTATATGTTCATAATTTTCACTATTTAATTATCGATTTTGCTGACCATGCCTCCACGGGCATTGATTAAGAAACTTAAAAAAAGAAATTTTTTATTGGAAAGTGGTGTCAAATTGGTATACTTAATAATTAAGAATTAATATACTGAGTTTTTCAACAAAAACTTTCTATTTTTAATTTCTTGGGCAATGGATGGTTAGAAAGACCGTTTATTTATAGGTGAGCTTGCCTTGCTTTTTTTCTCCTAAGGGGAAGATCATAAGAAGCCATATATGAGGAGGATGGAGAGAGGAAAGGGAAAAGGACAGAACACATTGCATGGGTTTGAACCTGCGCACTCATAATTTATGTCCCACAGCTTAACCAACTGAGCTGATTCAAGAGGACGCATGTATGTTTGTGAGAGATGTGAACCCAAAAAGATGTATAGGAAGCATTTTAATTTGTATTGTGTGTGTAAGTATGAGAGATGTGAACCAAAAAGGATGTATAGGAGCATTTTAATTTCCATTGTTTATTGCAATTATTTGAAATTACATTCACATCACACTGAGATTAACTTCTCTAAGTGTTTTGTACTTATTAAACCATAGTCTTGGTATGAATGTTTTTGTTTTCAAAAATAATTTTCTGAAAATCACTGTGAAGAAGAATAAATTTTGCTAAAATTAAATGTGATTCCTTGAATTTATCATAGTAATGTTTATTAAAAATAATGTGCCCGATATTTATGGTTCTTTAAATATTATAAGCGGGGTTTAGTTTTTTAAAGACTAATCTCCACCCCCAAATTTCTAAAAAACGAAATTGGAATTTTACTCTACTAGCTCGCCATGCTCTACTATCCTACTAAATGGAGGCTAAATGCAGGCTAAATGAATTCGAAATTAAGTTGTATATCTCTGGGTTCTGCCCTTAACATTGATTTAACATACTCCATCCGATCCTTATTATAAGTAAAAAAGTTCCAAAAGTTTTGATCAAATATATAAGCAAATTTCAACTACTTCCATCCTATTTAATGACATTGTTCCTAAGATATCCTTCATTTAATACCAACTTTATTTTTCAACAACTCAATGTGGGATACATTTAATAAAAATTAAAGTTTTATATGAAGGTTACTTTTAATACCTTTAATTTTTTAACAACATTAAATGAGATTAATCAACTTCCTTAATATGTGTGTTTCATTTAAGTTTTGCTTATAATAGAGATCGGAATAGTAAATGTATAGGGACATTTTCGGTCGGACAAAAGAAAATATTGAGTTACTTTTTTTTTTTGACCGGAAATTGTTGAGTTACTCGAGTGTGAGGGATTTCTAACATCGAGTATGTCTCTTACTACAATATTGTGCACGCCTTCATTTTCATGAAAAATATTAGAGTATCACACTTCAGAATTAAGAGATATACCTTCTTATCTCCAACGCCAATTATATACAGTACATTATTGGTGTATGGAGCTAAAAAATAAAAGAAATATACAAATCATCCACTCTATCATGGAGCGAACCATAAGTTTGATGGGCAGATTATATGGTGGCAGAAGAAAAAAAATTAGGAATATATATTTTCATGTGTATTTTATATCAAATTTTATTATTTATATACATTCATACATCTATTATTTCATATTTATACTATATTAAAATATTCTTGAATATCTGTTAGTATTGTAGAGTAATAATAATGAAATATGAATAGAGTTAGGCGTATTTATACTCAAACCTCAAGACGTATTTACTTATTTACCCTTTCCAAAAAATTACGTGAAAATGTACGGAGTAATGGACAAATTCTAAGTTGTAATGAGTATTTTGGAAAAACCGTTAATGACAAAAAAAACACAGCAAATGCACGCGAGTATGTCAGGCCTGTATATGAATATGATGATAACCATGCAAATGCAACCAATACGTCTTTGCCAGTGGTCCTAATCTTTCTACGGCAGTGCTCATCTTGAGTACGTGTAGTCTTTAATCCTTTGATGTATGGAGTTTTTTTTTTTAAAAATTATATTATTGATTCGAAGTATCCGCTATCGTAAAAGTGATTAATCGATCTCCATCGGAGAACCTGGACGACATTTAAGTGTTGTTCCTTCCCAACTAGGTTTATCTCCATATGCAAGAGTCAGGAATCGAATTCCTAACCACTTGCTGAAGGGACCCGAACTCGTTATCACTCAGACCAACAACATGTTGGTTGATGTATCCGTTTTATGGTAATAATAGTACTAATTTTTTTTTTTACACAAGGGTATCTCCGGTCAATAATCGACGGAGATTAATATCTTTCGAAATGTAGAGATCATCAAAATGAGTTTTGCCTATCTTAACAAAGTTTTTACATACATACGACAGAAATCAAACCCTGACAACATGCTTATAGAATCCAACTATTTACCAATTGTATTGGATCTTATTGATTACAATAGTAATAGTAATATTCTTATTACATTTTTTTTATATCTATTTTATAACTATGAATCAAATTAATTTTTCTTTGAAACAACATTGAATGGAAAGGTAGAATTTAAATATAAAAAAGTGTTGTGATAAAAATAATAATGAGATCAACATTACCTTATCATAAATTAACTAAAAAAAACTTGTTCAAGGACACCTTTGAAAGACGGAAAATGTTTTTATTTTAAGTGGATTAAACACTTATCATAAATACATATATTAAGGTGAGAATAAATGAGTATTAAAATATAATATATTTTAAAATAAAATAAATATACAAAATGTAAAAATGAAAAATATATTAACTAAGATGTTAAATTGAATATTCAAATAATAAAGTTCTTAAAAAAAAAACATCCAATCGGTTTTTGCTCGCGTAACAATAAGTCATTGGTGAGATATTTTGTTATAGGCAAATGTTAATGTTAAACAGTTAATGTTAATATTTTATTAGGAAATGAGGTTTGTATCTTCAACTTTCTTTTAATTTCACTTCTTAACTCCGCATTCAAACCATCATGTCAATCTTATAATCCCAAGTTCTTGTTGTACTTGTGACGTATTATATTAGAATGAGACATTAGATGAGTTGTATAAATACAGTTATGGCTTGTAGTTTTGCTGCAAACGAATAAATAATCATCAATTATTCAGTGATGGATGTTCAGATTCATAGCTGGGGTTATGAGAGTAACAATATAATACGGGATATTTTTATATTATTATTTGAATTTAATTGATAAGTATTGTTGGTATAAATTTTTTTATACTTTCAATTAATCAGGTATTATAACATAACATAAATTGTTTGATTTTTATCTTAACTACCTTAAAAATCACTCATATCATAATTTCTGATTGATTGATAATATGAAAAACTTTATACTAACAGTGCATAACAATTAATTAAACTCTTATTATTTTACGTGTTTGTTTGTATTATTTCAAACAAAAGCTTATGAAATTTTATATATATATATATATATTAAGAACTACCTCCGGGCCCCGCTATAATTATTAATATTTGATAATATTCTAATGTTTATACTTCGCACTTTAAGTGTATATCGTCATCCTGCAGTACGGAATGAACCAAGTGTATAATTATTCCATGCACGCATACCGTTTCAGGTGGATATATGATTGCCTCATACGGTCCAAAAGCCAACCTCATGCCTTCAGTAAATTAGGTAATTGATGTTCCTTTTATACCCCGAGCCTTGACTTAAAAGATGAATTTAATTATTATGTATGGACACACTATAATGCTTGTTATTCTATCAATCAATTACTAATTATAATGTGGATGATTTTTTTGGATATTTAGTATAAAAGTCAAACTATTTTATTGATTTGATAATTTATGATTAGATGTTTATGTAAAAAAAAATTATATGATTAGTGTATTAAACTCTTAAAAGATCTACACATGTGATAATTAAAGTATGAATTTAATTTTAATGCATTGTCATAATAAAAGTGTGGTATATTGTCATTCAATCATGTACTACTAGATTATAAAAATTTTGATTGTCACTATATATTATCAAAATCACACAAATCATGATAATATATGATTGGTTTATATATAAAAAAATTATATCGAAAGTACATCCAGGATCGACCCAACACCTATAGAGGCCTAAAACAAACTTTGACTTGAGGTCTTTGTGTCAATCATATTTTTTATTTTTTAAAAAATAATCTGATATTTAAAAAATACCTAAATTAAGAAGAAATTGATTCTGTGATATCTATTCATATGCTGATATACAATAAGTCACTAAGTCAAAATTCAAGAGTCCAACGCCTCTTTGCCTCTTTAGTCGTCGCCGGCCGGAAACCAGTTGCAGTGCCGCAGCGGAGACAGGAGGGAGTCGCAATCGTAGTCACGACGATGGCCAGTCGTTCAGTCGCAGCGTCGACATGCCACAATGCTGCAGGCCCACGGCGGAGGGAGTCATAGGCTGGCTGAGGCCGTCGCTACGCCGAGGGACGGAGAAAGACATTGAGAGTGAGGCGTCCGCGGTAGAGTTGAGTCGCTAAGGGAGATGAAAGAGTTGAGAATAGAGAAATATCAAATATGAAGGAGACAGAGAGACGTGAGACTATCTTTTTTTAAAAAAATTGTTAAAGATGTGGGTGAGGATGTGAGTGATGGACACGTAGCTCTTTACTAATTTCTTTTTTTTAAAACCATTATTAAAATAAATAGTAAGAACTTTTTTTTTTGGAGGCCTAAAGCACTTACTTGAATGGTTTCCCCTTTGGGCCAGACTTGAGTACATCAAAAAACAAAATATAGAATAAATCATGAATAAGATCAAATTAAACATCATTTCTTCATCCTCGTGATGAGATACTCATGAGTACGATTAATCGCTGTTTTCACTATTATTTTTTGGTGAATTCTTTGGTATCCCAAAGGTAACTTTACCCTGTTTAGGTGATCCAATGAGATAGTGAGAACCATTTGACTTGATTTACTAACATGACTCATTAATTGAGGTAGGACACTCTGGTTGGACATGATAACTTTTACTCCAAAATTATTGGGGGTACCAGAAAAGACACCTTATTATTTTTGGTATGTAATCTCTGTTTTCATTATTTTTTTTTTCTATCTTATATAATTTGTCAGCCATCTCTTGTGTCTCTATCAAACACGGCCTTGTTTTCAAAATCATCTACAGTACTAGTAATCAACTTTCAAGTATGGGTCACTCGTAAGAATTGATGAGATATTGGCAGGATAACAACAACTTATTTTTCGTATACTAGAAATTAAAATAGACCGCACATTATACATAGGATACCATTTCTATTTTTTTGGACCATGCAGACCTAATCAGGTTGGATGAGTCCTATATATTATCAGTTTATCACTAATACAAGTTCGGATTAACATTACTCGTTACGCATCCAAGTTGGGGGCTATAAATCGTATTGGGGCCTTTGAGCTCCAATACGGTCTTTTTTATTTTTCGGGTCAATTCAATCCATTATCATAAACCTTGTTCTTATATGGAACGTCTATTCAAGCATGTTTGTTCAGGAAAATCTCTGGGCAGGTTTCACTTGTCTGCCTTTACTCCCATAGCTGACCAAGGTAAAGTTCTCTGGCAACTGTCAAGCAACCCCAAGACCACCCCTTTGAATTATAGAAGATGGAATTGTTTCAATTATTACATATTTTCTGTTTATAACATCAAATTCCACCCAAACTCAATAGTATATATAGTACTATGTACGTAGAGGCGTCGTTGTCGCCATCAATTCGATCTTGCAAATCCTAGATGCTATTAATCACAACCTGTAATACACGAAGTGATAAAAATAATTGATGAAGAAACAAACAAAAAGGATGAAGGTGCTTCGAAGCACAGTTGCTCAAACTTATTTGCGACTGGGACAGACATTATCCCTTGTTTTTGTCATACGTACCCAGCCATTGCCATTATTATTGTTATTATTTTTGCTGAAAATATTAAAGTTAGACTGACGGTTTAAATTGGTCTTTTAAAAAATTTTGAGACTAATTTTTAATTCCTCAAAAAAATAAATTAACCATTTAGTTTCTTAAATTTATAAATGCGAGACACTTTAGTCCTTCAGTCCAGTTTCAACGTCTATTTTTTTATCTACGTGTTTCATTGACCATCCTATCTGACTAGTTAGTGGTTCTGTATGATCTATGGCGAATTTTCTTTGTATAAAAAGAATAAAAAATGTAAAACATGAACAATATTAAAACCAAAATATTTGAAAATTATGTATTTTTTTCACTTTTCATTCATTTTTTATAGCTGAAATTCGTTATAGGTCACATAGGATCACTAACGGGCCTAGTAGGATGGTTAATGAGTCATGTAGGCAAGTAAATAGACGTCAGAACTAAATCTAAAGACTAATGTGTTCAGTATTTATAAATTTGAGAGACTTGAATAATTAATTTATTTTTTTAAGAACTAAAAATAGGTCTATAAAAATTTTGAGGACCAATTTAAATCTTCATCACTCTTAAACTTAAAAGGGATCAAAAGATGGGCAGCACCATTCCCTCATCCACAAAGACAAAAGAAGGGATAGAGGAGATGAGAACAGGCCCAAAATACAATACAAGCATTTTACACCCATTTACAGGCATTATGAGCTACAAAATTAGCAGATCTTGGAATCTTGATTAGATTACACAGAACAAATTTTAAATCCAAAAGATAAAGCACATTTTAAGTATACAATTAGGGGGTCTAATCTCCCAAATTCACCACTGACCAGTCTTTGAACTCAGCAAGTGATCAGCATCACCTTCCAATATAATGGATTCTAGCTTTAAGGTTGAACAAGTCTCTCAGTACAAGAGTGGCAGCTTATCCACTGCCATGTGACATGGACTCTTTTCTGCTTGCCACCGTTTGCTTTTCAAAACAACAGTAGTATTTATTAAAAAACTTTTCACCGCTATAACAAGCAAAAATGTTTTAAATCTAAATTCAAAACTGTAATTGAAGTTATGATGTTTTGATTCTAACCGTTTCTAAAACGTATTGTGATCACAATTTAGTTCACATCCATCAAGTTTTCCCGTAATAATGGAAAACGCGATTACAATCGCAAACACAATTATAATTTTAAACGTTGAGGAGTAATATCCTCAAAAAAATTTCCGAAAGAATTATAATCTTAACTGAAAAGAACACGTGGATCATGCGTTCACAAATAGTACCATGTACGGAAGGTTTGTGCAAGTGATTTGTGTTCTATTTTCTTCCTTTGAGTTTGTGGATTTCTGCAATATTTTTCATAAACAAGGATATATATATATATATATATAGTTTAATTGTTATGCACTGTCAGTATAAAATTTTTTACACCGACAATCAATCAGAAATCATGATGTATATGATTTTTAAGGTAGTTAGTATAATGATCAAACACTTTATCTTCTGTGACAATTTCTGATTGGTTATCTGTGTAAAAAAATCTTTATACTGACAGTATATACCAATTAATATATATATATATATATATATATATATATATATATATATATATATATATATATATATGTAAAAGCCAAGAAATTATATGCAAAAACAATTATTTTTGTTTCATTTTACATTCGAAATCGATAATGGAATGAGTGGTCCTTTATCACTCCTTTCATTCACAAAGGAAATTATCATCATAGTTACACTTTTTAATTAGAAAAAGTTCCAAAACAGAACCCTCGCCTATTTGAAGTTTTCCATTTTCCCCCCAAACGATTAGTCACATACTAAGGATAGACACTTGATTGCCTTATCAAGCAAAAGGTGTGATGGGTTGAATAATTTGTTGCAAATCAATTCATTGAATTAATTTACATCATTTATTGTTTGGGAGCAGTTTAGTGGGATGGGAAAAAGTCGATAAGTACATTAAAGATCAAATAGAATCTACGAAAAACACGTTTTAAAATGTTTTAGTTATTCATTCTTCATTTTGAAGTTTTATCTGAATTATACACACCCAACCAACTTTCTATGGTTTCATGACTTTCATCCTTTAGTAGTTGTTTTATTTTTGCACTTTTGAAAAGTGCGCAATCAAATGGCCTACCTTAACTGATTAAAGAAATTACTTAACTTTCATTAATTGGATTACAACAAAATGAAGGGTGGAGAGTTATAGTAACTCTTTTAAGTTACTCTTGGACTAATTTGATTCTCACTTATATATATATATATAAGTTTAATTGGTATGCACTATAAGTGTAAAGTTTTAATTTTACACTATCAATTCATTACAAATCATAATATGAGTGAATTTTTAAGTTAGTTAGAATAAGAGTCAAATATTTTTAATAATGTATATATCAATTTATGATTGATTATAAGTATAAAAAATCTTTCGAGTGACAATACATACTAATTAAAACTTTTTTATATTATGGAAATATTTTTTAACATGAAATGGAGATACATTACGTTTGACTCCAAATTGTGTTTTTCAATATTTAAGTAATGTAAGGAGAGAAAATAATAATAATAAATAAATATATAATAGTATAAAAATAAGAGTTTAATCGATATGCACTGATTTTATACTGTCATCAAATCATATTTTATTATTGTATCACTTTGTTATATTACTTCCTAAAATATCTTAACCAACATCTATATGGTGAAATATGATTGAATGATCGTATAAAACTTTTTTATATTGTCCGTACCTATCCATTAAACTCTAAAAATAAATATTTAATTTTATTGTACAGATAACGTGAATGATTCTATAATTCTATTATAGGTGTTTTATTCTTTAAAAAAACATTTTCCCACTCTCTTTTATGCACCTTCCTAGTCCTACCACCTATCCAATTATTTTGTGTTGTTGCTATTTCAATTTCTCAGTACTCTCATAACCCGTGTTCAGAACCAAACTCGCTCTCAACCTCATATTCTCTCCCCACCATGGCCACCACCACAGACAACTTACGTGCTTCACACATGGACTACTACACCACCACAGACGACGACCAAGACATCGACGAGGAAGACATTATCCACGACAGCGAGCTGGACCAAGACGACCAAGAACACAACATCGACGACGACGAGAAAAGACGGCCAACCGCCATAAGCGGGGGCTCCAAGCGGCGAGGCCGGTGGCTCGGGCGAGTTCTGGACCCGAGAGATAAATGGGTACAAGAATGGAACAGGGTGTTCCTTCTCGTTTGCGCGGCAGGGTTGTTCGTGGACCCACTCTTCTTCTACGCGATGTCCCTGAGCAACAGGTGCATGTGCCTCTTCGTCGATGGGTGGTTCGCCGTTACCGTCACGGTGCTCCGTTGCATGACTGATGCCTTGCACGTGTGGAACATGTGGCTGCGGCTCAGGATGGCCAACCGTTCCTTTGGCTTGGGTGCCACGGCGGCGGATGGTGCCGACGCCGCAGGACTCAGAGATATTAGCCCTCGTTCCGCCTCGCTTGGCTATCTCAAGGGCAGGAGGGGCTTCTTCTTTGACCTCTTTGTCATCCTTCCGATACCCCAGGTTAGAATTTTATTTTTCTTCCAAATTTTCTTCTCTAATTATCTTCATTAATTGTGAATTTTGTCACGTTATGAGTGAGGGAATTTTTTTTTTAAAAAATAATCTGATAGGAAGTTCATAGTTTGATACACTTCACTTGGCTAGTGAATTAGAAGACAGGTGCGTGACACTCAATATTTTGCATGCAGACTTTGATGATTACCAACATTGTAGTGCATGAGATGTTTCTCATATGCCTTTATATATAGGTTTATGATTTGGCAGTGGTGTTTTTTAAGTACATATTAGGAAGATGGTTTAGAGATAATAAACGGTATAGAATCTTCTGATCGGAATTTGTTGGATATGTTAAAAAAAAAAATACTTGTTGGCCTTTCTCACGTAGTAAAGATTATATTATAATTATAATAATTATAAATAAAGACTACAAACATCTACAATAATATATATATATGATTTAATTGGTATGCGCCGTCAGTATAAAGATTTTTTACACAAACAACTAATCAAAAATTGTCACATAAGTTAAAATATTTGCCTATTATCCTAACTACCTAAAAGTTACTCGTTTCATGATTTATGAGTTTAATTGTTACGCATTTTCAGTGTAAAGTTTTTTTACACTGTCAATCAACCAAAAATCATGAAACGAGTGACTTTTAATGTAGTTAGTATAAGAGTCAATTTTTTTACTTATGCGAAAATTTTTAATTGGATGTCTATGTAAAAACACTTTATATTGTCAATGTATAGCAATTAAACTTATATTTTTTTTTTTTTGGTTTCCTGGGCAGGTTTTCTCAGTATGCAAGAGCCAATGATCGAATCACTGATCACTTGTTTAAGGGATTCGAACTCGTTAGCACTCGGACCAACTACATGTTGGTTCAATTAAACTTATATATTATAACTTATCTGATTTATTTTCTATATATTTCTCACCTCAATTTTTTCAATTAAATATTTTTAAATATTTCTCACTTAAATTATTTATTTATAATAATAAATATCGGTCCTTGCTTAAATTTTTTTTTTAAGTTGGGAGAGACCTTAGTTATTATGATTTTCACTCATAACTCTTGGTCTCTTATTTAAATCTCTACTCAATCATATGTACCTTAGAAATATATAATTTCCTTGATTTTTATGTACTGCTTTTTATCTATTTTTGTGAGTTAATAACTTTACCGGTCTCTTCCCTAAACCTCTTTCTCCTTTCATTAACGTGAAATTCGCAAACTAGAATTTACCTTATTATATGATGATTGATCTTTCATTTTCTGGGTCAAGATTGATATATGCTGATTAAAATTTTGATCAATAATATGTGAAATTTGAGATTTATAGAGAAATCTTTCAAAAAAGGTCACAACTCACAACTATTTGCTCAAACAAGTACTGTTTGTATCAAGGATCCCAGCATCCCACCTGAATATTTTTTTAGAAAAAGCATTTGATCAACTCTACCTAAGGATCGAGGACAAGCATTGCATGAGCTTAAAGCACATGTTCCTGCAGTAACTTTTAAATTTCAATTTGTGGGTAATTTTTTTTTTGGCGTTGTATTGGATCGTATAATTGGGATTGGGAGAGAGATTTTCGTTATTATTCTCAGAACTTAGAAGGTAGCACACGCTGCTTGTATGGTCTATATGGAACCATGCATAACATCCGTTGCCTATTGTTGAAATAAATAAATAAAAAGACAGAGGGCAAAAATATATATATATATATATATATATATATATATATATATATATAATATTATATATATAATTAATTAATATAATTACATGTTCTATTTTTAGTTTTTTACATGTCAAATTTTAATTAATAAAAAAAAAACACCACCACATCATTCGTCGGTTAGAGTACGAAAATGCTTCCCACAATTAAGCATTTTCCATAAAAAAGAACACCAAAATACTATGTTATAGCAAGTTACGTCAAATCACGATGGGCGCCACAAAGTTAGATACAACCAATTTTTTTTTAATAAGATAGATACAACCAATTTGATTCTTCGTCCGATTAGAGTTTATTATTTATTATAGCATGTAGTGGTCCCCTAAACTATCTGTACAAATATTGCATTTTTCTCATTTAGAGCAATTCATTTGCGGTCCTGAATATTTCAGCAAATTGATGCTGAACATCGATTCGTGTGTTTATATATTCCTCTGATTCTTGTTCATTATTGAATATTTAATTTCAATTTTTTTTGTATATAATATAATATTATATATAGGAGGAAGAAACGGACAAAAGAACAAAGAAGACATAAGGCTTAAAATGGCCATACTCTTAAATCAGAAAAACAGAGAGGGGCTTGTGATCTTAAGGTATGACCCGTATGGATAGGGTGATTATACTTAAAATCGATGTCTTAAATTTCGTTATAAATAAGAAGAAAGTTGTTAGTTGATAGTTGAACTTAGAGGTGGCAAAGTGGGTTGTGATCCGTGGGTCAATCCGTCAATCCGCCAAAATTTGACGGGATGGGTTGGGGTTCTCAACCCATCAACCCATTTTGACCCGTCCCGCTTAACCCATCCAAAAACGGGTCGGTGGCGGGTTGGTGACGGGTTGGCCCGCCAACCCGTCATAATAAAAAATAATTTTTTATATTAATTTATTACTTATTTTATATTATTTAATTTAATTTAATTGTTACTTGAAATTATTTCATACTAAAAAAATAATATCATTACTTTTATAATATGAATTGTATGCTATAAGATAAAATTATTTTAATTTTTTAATAATAATTTAATAAAGGCTATGAAGATTGGCTAAGATAAGAAATATTATATGATTTTTGTTTAAATTTTTTTATTTTTATAGTGGGTCAACCCGCCAACCCACCATTAGACGGGGTGGGTTGGGGGGTTCAACCCACATGATAAAAACGGGTTGGTCCGTCCTATCCCGTTTAAGGTGGGTTAATGGCGGGACGGGACGAGGCGGGACGGGTTGACCCACTTTTCCGTCCCTAGTTGAACTTTGTAAAGAGAGTAAGGTATCAAATTTTGCTTTCATTAATGCATAAAAAAATAAAGAAAAGATTGCACTTAGGTATATTGAGCACGTTAATATAATTTAGGTATGGTTTTGCTTAAAATATGAAATTTGAATTTGAATATTCTAAGTGAATGTAATTTTAAATGTAAAGTACAAATAATAATTATTGATAAAAAAGTTTAAAAAACGAGTGAAAAGAAGTTACCCATCCCAAATTAGACACTTAGGAAAATTCCATAAGATACTTAAGATTAAGGGCGCTGTTAATTTACAGATTAAAGAACTACCTTATAAATTATTAGATTTTAACTCAAACCAAAAACCTCGCTTTAGAGGTGAGGAACTGAGGATTGTCCAAATTTTATAAATTTTTATTAGGTATTATCTTTAATCAATGTGAGATATGGATTTTTCTCAATATAAGTTGATCTCTTCTTAGACTTGACTCTTCTTGAGTATGCATTCAAGGATGCTGTATATCGAATACTTATATATTTTCAAAAACGAATTTCCTTTTATTTATTTTCTCAGATTGTGCTTTGGGTGGCAATCCCCTCCCTGTTGGAGAAAGGCTCGGTTACATTGGTGATGACAATGTTCTTAATTATGTTTCTTTTCCAATATCTTCCCAAAATTTATCACTCTGTTTGCCATCTGCGACGCATGCAAAACCTCTCTGGCTACATTTTTAGAACCGTTTGGTGGGGTATCGCCCTTAACATGATCGTGTACTTTGTCGCTTCCCATGTAAGTCATACTTCTTTTCATCCTATGCTTATACATCTCTGTGGCTACGACGACAACGATCTTAATTTATATCAATAAGCTAGCTATAAACGCCTTTTAAAATCAACCATGTGATGTTTTTAATATACCAGTTTTGTTGTATATTGTTTTCCACTCATCAAGGGAACCTTTAGCTTAAAAAGTTTATAAGATTTTATCGTTGAAAGTTTCATATTGGATAGTGATATTATCTAAATAATTTTTATAAGTGGGGGCAATCCTCATTCTAGTTAGCTTTTGGTTCAATTAGGTCTAAACCCAAAAATTTAAGATGATATTAGAGTCTATCAAAGATTCGTTAGATCACCCATAGATGTCCAGTCTTGTAAACTTTACATTCATTTCTTATCCGATAAACTAGCTTTTGGGATTAAGTTAGATCCAAACCTAAAATTCGAATTAGATGGTCACGAGGAATATTCATCAAAAGGAAGATCCCACTATTGATGTACAACAAATATTTTATAAACAAAACGATTTACGGACAAGACATAAATTAATATGTACTAATCAATCACCTTAGATCATGATGCATGTGGTGCTGGAAAAAGTACTCTGTTTCTTTTATTTTTTGATTTCCCGCTCATGAGATGAATAATGATAAAACAAAAATAAAACTCTTTTAAAGTGAGTTTTTTTTTGTGTTGATCTTTTAAAGTGTATTTGAGTGTAAAGTGAGAAAGTAAGAATATATTCATCTTTAATTAACTAAAATGAATTGAGATTTCAATATATTTTAATTAATCAATAATAAATACACTCTTACTTGATTATTTTACAATCGAATTCACTTTAGAGAAGCATATTTCATAAAACAAAATGTTTTCTATGTATATGTTAAAATATTGCTAGAAATTAAATCTCATCCTCTTGTTATTGCTAAAAAATTTATTTAATGTGATGAAGTTTGTCGATTATGAGCAACAAACATAAATCGATGGATATGTACCGACTAATTGCCATAGGAATAAAAATCTATTGTCCCCAAAATTGATGTTTAGGGTCGGTGTCTCGCATCAATCAAAAGATGAGGATATACATACATATTATTGAATTATGATTTTATTTTATTAAGTGACAAATTATTATTGGTGGAGAACAGAGAATATGACAAAAAAATGTAACAAAAGATCTCCATCCTCGTCACAGATTGTGATCCATGTGGATGTGTTAGTTGAAAATTTCACCTAGTCTTTTTTTCTTGTCTTATTTGCTAATCATGAAATGAATAATTAAAAAATATATTTTCTCAAGTATATGTTAAAATATTGCTACAAAGATAATCTCACTCTTTTGTTTTAAGTGTTAACCACGGAATTATGAAATGAGGTTTGGCAATTATGAACAAAGAAGCAAAAATGCGTCGTTATCTTGTGAAAACTACATAAGAAATCTGCAAGATATCAAAGATGACAAAAAGATTCGAAAGTTAGGTATTTATTTGTCTTTCTTGAATGACTTGCTAGAAAAACTTATAATTATTTATTAGGATATGATTTTCTGTCTCTAGTGTTGCAGGGGCTAATAGGCATCCTCTCCGGCAAAGTAGAGCAGTTTATCCCAGAGTAAATCTCTAATTTGATTTCTGAAATTATAAGGTTGTATTAATTTGGTTTCTGACATTTTCGAAATTTCAAAAACATTTTTGAATTTGTCAAACGTTAATCAATCTAGTTCCTCCATCAAGAATCAAGTTGATACGACCTTACAAATTTCAGGGACCCAATTAACATAAAGATCAAATTGATACGACCTTACAATTTCAGGAACCAAATTAGTGATTTACTCATTTATTGAATGTAATTTGCCTCATTTAACACCAGTTAAAGATTTTAGAAAAGTCTTCAAAAAACTGATTTTCGAAAAGAATGGAGGCTCTTATTGGTTAAGTCAACGCCTAACATAAGTGATTGTCATTAGTTCCATGAGAAGGTGAAAATTTAAACCTTAAGAATATAATTGTTCTAAGAGTTTATTATTAGCAGTGATACTGTGATAGTATCTAAAGATTAGTCTCACAATAATACTTGTGGAGATATCCAGTGCAAGACTGAATCTAAAAGTATCTTTATAGTTCAAATATAGACATAAGTCACATAACCATAGTTAGATAAATTAAACCAGATACCTCTTGTGGTTAGTCACTGTTTCTACCCTCAACTTTCTTATTTACACATTGTTATACCATGGCTTCTTTACACATTTCTTGTTTGGGAACAAAAAATAGAGAGAATTTAGAATTTTTATATTTTTGTGTTTAATTATCCAAAAAATAGTGGTGTAATATTAATGAAAATGATGTCGACGTAGCATTTTTGGTTCTTCTGTAGCTATAAACAGACTTTGCACAGTAACTTCTTTAAGGTGTGTGGGGGAAAAAAATTGGATTCTCTCCAGCGGTACGCCTCTTCCGGCATTTCAATAACACACAACGAATTGATACCGCATGCGTTAGGTGTTAAATTTAGTGAACAAAATTGGCTGGAGATAGCTGTACCGCTAAAGAGGATCCGGACTCGAGTGAGACAACTGCTAGTTAACTCTGCATTTTGTGTATGCAACGAATAGGCAGCAGGGGCGTGTTGGTACTTGCTGGGGATCCAAAGGGCAGCCAAGTGTCTCAAAGAGCAGTGTGGGAAAACAAGTGGTTGTGGCATGAAAATGCTGTCTTGCAAAAAACCTATATATTATGGAAGCAATAGCTTGGTTAGTGACAGAGCAAGGTTGGCATGGGCAGATAACTGGGAAGCAAGGTCTACATGCCTAACTGGCCCTGACAACTACACCTATGGAGCTTATAAATGGACAGTTCAACTTGTGACTAATGATAGCCGATTGGAAAAGATACTTTTTCCTATCTTCTGGGGCCTAATGACTCTCAGGTACCTTCATTTTCTTATCCCCTGGCCCATTGATTTTGCATATGAATAAAGTCTTCTATTCTTTTGACGTTGCATGTCTTTCATCAATTCATTGTTGTCTTTATATCATATTTATATATTGGGTCATTTTCGCTGTATAGTGATATTCACAGTTCTTATTTCTTAAAGCTTGATGAAAAAACCAGGGACTTATTATATTTTTATCTGTTTACATATGTTAATAATAATAATGGACATTCAACATGTAAGAGTGAACCAAGTTGCTAAAGTTGATCAGGATATCTTGTAAGTGTTTATTGAGTCTGGGAGTCAGTGGCAGACGTAGGACTAGCGATGGTAATGGGTAGGGTATGGATAGGGTAAAAGGTATGGGTAGGATACCCGCGTTTGAAAAGAAATATCTGTATCCGAACCCGTACCCGTGTGGGTAGCAACTTAAGTACCTTTACGCGTACCCTTTGGATATTTAAGTATCCATATCCGCATCCATTACCCGCACTTTAACTAAGAAAAAGGAAAAAAATAACACAAAGAACATCAGAGATTGCTGTTAGTGCTTAGGTCAGTAGGTGATTAAGTCTGAAAGGGAAAAATAGTTAAGAAACCCCAGGTTACATTAATTTTATTTTTAAAATTTGATATATAATTATAATTATATGTATTATAAATATATATATATATATATATATATATATATATATATATATATATATATATATATATATATATATATATGCGGGTGCAGGGCGGGGTGAGTACTAGAGTACCCGTACCTGCACCCATACCCTCTCTTGTTTGCGGGTAATTACCCAGATCCGGATCCTTACCCATAAATCGGGTATTTACCCAATCCATCATGAGTATTTTTTGCGAGTACCCAGCGAGTGAGGTCCAAATTGCCATCCCTACCTAGGACCCTGACCCACCGAATGCATAAAATTTAAAAATCACCGAAATTATAATAAGAGTATTAACACATGTTTTTTTCCAAAAAAACAAAATAAGAGTAAATGTTTACTCTTCTTACAAAATAACAAGAGAATAGGTTTTCCGACCTTAAAAAAATAGAAAAGTTTTGGAATTAAAAATATAAAAGAGAAAATAATAAAACAACATAGAATAAATTAATAGAGACCCAATTATAACAGGAAAAATTACCAGAGAAAATTAAGAGAGAGACGAGATTAGGGTTTTAGTCTAAATCAGGAGAAATCTGAACCTAGTACAAGGTGGAAACAGAGACCGAAAATGACACTCGACCATCAGGAGGGAGAGTGGGTCGAGATGTGAGACAGTGAGAGAAGTTGTGTTTTGAGTTTTGAGGGAGATAGATGATCGGGTCTGACTGTATGAGATTAAATAGTGACTAAGTGAGGGCTCTAAGTGCAAATTATTATATCGAGTGAGGTACATGTGCAAATTATTATATAAATTTTATAAGGGGTAAGTAGTATTTTTAATTTTTCAGAGGGTACATGTGCACACCCTAGACAACAAGTAAGTCAACCTCTGGATTAGATGATAAGTCTGGATAGTGGGTGCAAAATATTAGAGTGAGAGGGGTCAAAATAAAAACTATATAAGATTTCAGGGTGTGCAAGTGCACCCCCGGAAAGGAATGTAGGTCCGCCCCTGTTGGGAGTGTGACTTTGAGATAATGCCATTAGAATTGGTGTATTCTTTTTTGAACAAAGGTTCTAGTACCATGCTAAATGTGTTCGATAAAGTGAAAAAGTTGCTTCGCCTAGTAGCACGACATTTGTATAGCTCTCCCACAATCTCGTTTTAACATATTATCAAAATATTTTGGTCTTGGGTGATTTTTTTTCTAGTATGGAATGAGTCAATCATCCATTTTAATATTTTATTATTTAACAAAAATGGTGATAATATTGTTATATACTCTCAGGAACCACAAGAATTCTTATTTAGAATGAGATTCTAACTTAGCACCTTTTGAGATTTTGAGAAGAGAAGAGTTGTTCTTTGTGAAGCACTTCATCTTGAACTTAAATTTTTGTATATAAAAAAAATTATGGACTTTCAACTTTATTTAATGGGAGATTTTCATATTTAATGAGAATTATGGGTACTGTATCTTTTGGTCTAGCTTTTAGCAAATGATTGAATGGATGCTCTACAACCCTTCATAGAAGGTGGACAGAATTTCTCACGGTGATGCTAGATATTATTGGATAAAATTACTTGAATTATAGTAACACACTCTCTAATATTCTTTTTTCAACACAATTTTTCCATTGATTGCAATTCATGTGGGTTCCACTAATTTATGTAGGTCCCACTTTAAATTTGTAAGACTTACATGCATTTCAATCAATAAGAGATGATGTGTTGGAAAAAGAGTATTAGAGAGTATGTTGCAAGCATTTCTCTTGAAAAAATATAATATAATCTAAGACCTGATGAAATACTCTCTTAAACATACTCATATTTTGAGTTACAATTATTAATTATTATGCAATTCTCAACAAAACAATGAAAAAGAGGGAGCAAGCAATTATATTTGCTCAGCATGCTGATTAGTTTCCTCTTTGATGTTTATCCTTGCTTCATTTTTACTCTATCTAATGACTCTATCATAATTTGTTGATGTTATAAGCACTTTTGGGAACATAGAGAGTACAACGGAATGGCTAGAAGTAGTCTTCAACATCATTGTGTTGACCAGTGGCCTTCTTCTTGTCACTATGTTGATTGGAAACATCAAGGTGAGCGCACACTTAATCAAGCAAATTTAATGAAACATAATCGTCCATGCAAAAAGCACTTTAATTGTTAATTAAATTAATATTGGGTGATGTAAATATTTGTTGTTATATGAAATTGTTTTGATATTTTGGGAACTATGGATATGGGGCAGGTATTTTTGAATGCAACTACATCAAAGAAGCAGACGATGCAACTGAAGATGAGGAATATTGAATGGTGGATGAGAAAAAGGCGGTTGCCGCAAGGGTATCGGCAGCGTGTGCGTAACTATGAACGACAGCGCTGGGCTGCCATGCGTGGGGTTGATGAATACGAAATGACTAGAAATCTCCCTGAGGGGCTAAGAAGAGATATCAAGTACCATCTTTGTTTGGATTTGGTGAGACAGGTAAGTACAAGTTATCTTTTTATTTTATTTTATTTTTCTCAAGAACAATGGTGTCCTTTTACTGAAAGGGAAAAGCAAAACAATGTATTGATTGAAAGGGAAAAGTAATTACATCATGCTTTTATATAGCCAAACTAACAAACAACTAACTATCAACAAATTAACTGCTAATCTCCAACTAGCTATATTTCTAATATTTTGAGAGACTGACTGCATTATTAAAATTTTATTATACTTTAGTTTTAAGTGTTATGCACCAATACTTGTGGGGAAACCAACAAAAGAAATACCATTTGATGTAACATTAATTCTGTCTGGATCTCTGAAGAGATGGAGCGCAAACTGGCCCAACCTAAATTGGGGTAAAGAGAGCTTCAATGCTAATTGTCTAATTCCTTTGTATTTTGTTCAGGTGCCACTATTTCAGCATATGGATGACCTGGTCCTAGAGAACATCTGTGACCGAGTAAAGTCTCTCATATTCACAAAGGGAGAAACAGTAAGCTTTAAATTCCTCTAAATTTCAACATACCAATACCATATAGCTATACATCACTTGCATAAATCATTGTACCAACTGTTAACTTTAAACAAGGAAAAAAATAGTTCCAAATTGAAATGATTCAGCTAGTAATTCTTGACTTCAATATAAGCAGACTCAAATAGAATATGACTAATTAATTATGATGCAGATAGCGAGGGAGGGAGACCCAGTTCAAAGAATGTTATTTGTAGTAAGGGGTCACCTTCAGAGCAGCCAGGTGTTAAGGGATGGGGTTAAAAGTTGCTGCATGTTAGGTCCAGGAAACTTCAGTGGTGACGAGCTCCTTTCTTGGTGTTTAAGGAGACCCTTCATAGAACGCCTTCCACCATCTTCATCCACACTCATCACACTGGAAACCACAGAGGCATTTGGTCTTGAAGCAGAGGACGTGAAGTATGTGACACAGCATTTCAGGTATACTTTTGTGAAGGAAAAGGTGAAGAGAAGCGCCAGGTATTACTCACCAGGTTGGAGAACTTGGGCTGCTGTGGCTATTCAATTAGCGTGGAGGAGGTACAGACATCGTTTGACTTTGACCTCATTGTCGTTTATTAGGCCTAGGAGGCCTGTGTCACGTAGCTCTTCCATGGGAGAGGATAGGCTTCGGCTCTACACGGCTTTGTTAACCTCACCAAAGCCTAATCAGGATGACTTTGACTTTTGACTTTGAGAACAAGATTTGGATGTGGTGTGAAATTTAATTGCTTCTTCTTAATGGTAGAGATTCGACATTGAAGGCTGTAAGGAGTTAATCATTAAGGATTTGCATCTTTTAGAGTGAGTTTGTATTTAAAGTGAGAATATAAGAGCTATCTACCTAAGATAATTTAGTGAGTTGAGATCTATATATATCCTTATTTTATTTTTTTCATTTTAAAAATAACTTCACTTTGGAAGATTCAAATTCAATCTTGAAATGTTTTCATGGATTTATCAACAATGTATATTAAATCAAAGTTGTTAGTTTTGAATGTGAGTGTTTCTCCACCATCTCTTTTATTATAACTTTATAAGCATGCAAGGTGTAATTTTTTAAGAGGAGTGCTAGTAACACTCTTTACTATTATCTTTTCAACACACTTTCTCCTATTGGTTGAAGTTCATGTGGGTCCTACTAATTCATGTGAGTCCCACTTTGAATTTTGTAGGATCCACATGAATTTCAACCAATAGGAGTGTGTTGGAAAGAGAGTGGTAGAGAGTGTGTTGCTAATATTTTTCATTTTTAAATGCATTTCCAAATCTAATTATTTATTTATTTATTTTCATTCAATTCGTTTTCTTTTTTAGGATAAATATTTCTAATTACTACAAATATATTATTATAATTTCATTAATTAATTACTTAAGATTAAGGGTGTTCATTGGTTCGGATCAACCCGACGAACCTGAAAAATCGAATCGAACAAATAAAATTGATTCAATTTTGTTGGGTATTCGTATTGAATCCTAACCGAACCGATAAAAATGTAATAGTAATTAAGATTTTTGAAATCAAACTGAATTGAACCGAATCGATTATATATATATATATATTAAAATTTATATACATATATTTTTATTTTATATTCTTTTCAAAATACATGTTGTTACTTTTATTCTCATATTTGAGAAATTTTCATATAATGACTAATTCGAAAAATTCTCCCTTCATCAAGTAATTTTTATCATAGTTTACGTATTTTTTAACTATGTTTTTTTGGTAGAACCAAACCAAACCGAACAAACCGTTCTTGATTGAGTTGGTTTGGTTCGGGTTTCTTGAAAAAAAGTGCAATCCAAACCAAATCGAACCAATTGATTTTAATTGGTTCGAAATTTTTTTCCTATGGAATCGAACCAAACCGACACGTGAATACCCCTACTTAAGATGATTAAATCTCTTAGATTGCTCTCATTTATAGAACAATATATGACATTCTTAAATTATTATGTTTTTAATATTTAAATGTAATTTTAGCATTAATTAATGATTATGCATATTTTTCTGTAAATGTAAATTTAAATTTATTTTCTTTTAATTTATACATTTTAAATTCTATTTGAATTAATTATATATATATATATATTAATTTAAAATTTTAAATATTTAAATTTTTTCATTTAAATTTTTTTATAAATTAAAAAAAATTCGAGTAATACCCGAAATATTTGCTAGTTTCCAATTAAAACAAGATCATTGTTGTTATAAAGTAAGAGGATACAACTCCACTAGAAGAAAAATTGGCCTTTTAAAAATATGTGAAAGGTTTTTTACTTCTTAGGATTTAATAGGTATCAACTATCAGTATAATTAAAAAAATTTCAAACTATCAATCAATTATAAATTGTGATATCATTAAAAATATTCGACTCTTATCATAACTATATTAAAATTCACAAATAAAATAATTTATAATTGGTTTGACATTTGTAAAAAAATTACACTAACAATATATGAAAATTTAACTTTACTTATCATCTCAAAATTGAGTTGGGGTCATATAAGACTATCATCAGCTGATATTTATTCAATTCCAAACAAAGGTATTAGAAGATGTCCTTACTACTTGGTCAAGCTGCTAATGGATCTAGTAAAAGAGGCAAACAATTATAATAATCACGGACAAATAAAAATTAATCGATTTATGTAAAAGAGACAAGCAATTATAGTGATTTTGAAACCCAAAAATGGGCTTTTGTAGGAAGCAACAAACATGGCAAGCTGGTTTTAAGCTAATTTAACTGTTTGTACTGCTTCATCCCTTTATTACTACTATTAGACATGTAATCAGTTATAAATATGCATTGTAAGTACTTTTTACAAACCTGATACGACACACATTTAATGATAGGAAAAAAAAACTCTAAAATCATCTAAAAGTTTCTTCAATTGTGGCTTGGGCTGCTATATATATCCCCACGAGCGAGCTGATACATGGGCCTAATGGAAGTAAGAAGACAAAGATATTTAGAAGATTTTAAGACCGCTGTCAGTTTTTTTTTTTTCCTTCCCAATCTTCCCATTTCTTTCTACACTATTATTATTACACAGATAAGCAAAATAAAGAAGACAGACAAGATCAAAATTTGAGGAAAAATAAGGGAATGAACATGAACGTTATGCTTTAGCTGCCTCTAGTGCTGAGAACTGATTTTCCTCTGCCTCTGGAGCAGCGGAGCCCCTGAAGAGTAAAATGGCCAAGCTTCCTATGCAGAAATAGATGAAGCAGCCACAGCAGTGTGTCACAAACGAACCAAAATCAGTGCCTACAATGCATTGCCAACCAAGCCCATGCATCCTATCAAATTCCTGCAATAAAAACACACAAATTAAAATAACTAAAGAAGATTCAGTTAAGGAAATCCATTTCTGTCACTAATGTCACAATTAAATTATTCTCAACATTATATATATATATATATATATATATATATTACCTTCTTTATAAATCGGGCTATCTCAATGGCCTCAGTGACATCAAAGAAGTCAAGTGCTTTGGATGCTAAATCCAGGGCATCCTGCTGCATAGTCTGAAGCATGTCAGTCTCACCAATCACTGCCTTGCCTTCTAGCATGATGAACTAATAAAGTAAAATTTACCACAACAAGTAATAATATTGGAAAACAAAACAAGAGGATAATGGTGCTTAAAATGAAGCACAACAATAGAGAAAATTGAGCTGCTTCTAATAGGTTGTAGAAAGTTGATTAAAAGTAAGGGGTGGTGTATGATGGTGGGGACTACATAGAGTCAGATAAAAAGGGGAAGTGCTAATGAGGCATCCACGTATGGATAACCCTTCGTGGCCACCAGAAGATGACGTGCAATTAGCCCATATTTTACCATCTGTTAAACATGGTCCCAGTAGATCATTTTAACTATATCTGCACATGGATCGAGCTTGACGCTTCTATCCTTGGCAGAACATGGACCAGTAGTGAAGGAAACAATATTTGCTAGCCACAAGGTAAATGAGGATAAGTTAAAAACTTTTGCTGAGCCTAGATAATGGTAGACACGTGTTAGGTACTTTATGGCTTTGTTGGTTGGATATTGCCATGTGTTATCTTACAAGGTTTGATGGTGCTCTAGTCATTTGTCCAGTTCTGATTATGGTCAGTTTGATTTGGCACATTGTTTTGGCTAGTGTATTTGGCAGAAAATCCATTCCACAACAGAGACTTTGGAGATGTCAACTTGTCAAGACCTTGTAACACTATTGGATCACAAAAGCTTTAATTATCATTGTTTAGATGAAGATATTGCACTTTCACTGATAAAATAGACGTAATTATTAGTTATCCAAAGTGTTTCCCAAAGTGGAGGGAAAATACACAGGAATTACCTAGAAGTGAAGAACCTTAGCTCCAAGTCCAATTACGGTTTGAAGCTCCCCCGGCCCCAGGCCTCTCTCTAATCTAAATAAGATTTCAGGTAGTAATAGCTAGCACTGGATACAATATTTTTGTTGTGAAATTTGGGTCACTATGTAACATTCAAGTTTGTATGCACATGAAACACAAAGCACAACAACGCAAGAAAGAATTATATGAAACTAGAATAAAGAATAATCGATAAACCAGAAACAAAACAAGTAAAGGAAGGTGAACACCGGGTTTTAGTAATTCGATCAATGCGACCTACATCCACGGGAGAGAGCAGTCATTCCACTATCATGACCAAAGAGATACAAAGCTTGACGATAGAAATCTCCATCTATCTTGCCTATTCTCGTACACCTATGTAATTCACATCATGCCTCCAAGAAATACCCCAAGATAGTCATTTCTACTCCTATGCACTTTCCCAATCTCTTATCTTTTCGCCTCATCTCATCCTATTACATAACATGCTTATATAGACCTATACAACATTCACTAATAGGTTCTTGATGAGTCATCAATCTAAGTGACATCCTTGATCCTTGTGAAGTTCCAATCCGTGTGAATCTTGGAGTTCTCTAACTTCCATAACTGATTTCTACAGTCTTGGTTGACTCTGTTACTGACAATTTCGCTTAGCTAAATTACATTCGCTTAGCGAAATTGTGACAGAAACGAATACCTGAAGAAACTTCTGTTTTCGTTTAGTTACCTCAAATTCGCTTAGCTAAAATGATATTTTCGCTTATCTAACTTAAATTCGCTTAGCGAATTACTCTGACAGAAACTTGTGATTTTAAGTCATTCTCAACAATTCTCCACCTTGACTCTAAATCACAAATCTTCACAATTCTTCACACTCCACCTCAAATGGAATACTCCACCTTGACTCCAACACCGAGAATATGAGATCTTCCAGCTGCTCTCCCACTTATGAACATTGCTTCAAAGAAACCAACCATGTCCAAGCTAAACTTGAACCCTTGCTTTTCTGTCTTCTCAGAATTGCCAAGACCAGAAGCAACAAACAAAAACAGTTTCTTTCTTTTTCTTTTCTCCCAGATCTTCCTTCTACTATTTCTTCTCTGCGAGCACCAAGAAGAGCACCATCATGAGACACCGCGAAACTCTCCACGTCTCTCATCCATGTTCCACCTGCTCCGTTGTCACATCCGATATCTTGTACCTCACGCAAGCCTTGCGAAGTGCCGCCGCTTGCGCATAGGACGGCCACACTGAGCCCATGTATGCCATAGCACCACATCATCGGCCCTGTACAGTCCCACCGCCGCGCACCTCCAGCAACTGCCCGCAGCAGAACTTGGTTTGTGCCATACACACCATCACCAAGACCTGTTCCAATCAAGAAAGTGTACACAACAGCCAAGCCAAAGAAAATCGAAACTAGACTAGAAGACATAGAAATTGAAAACACCTGATCTGTGCACAAAACACAACCACCGTTCCTTCTCTACAAAGGCTTCTATTTTGCTTCTTCTAGTTTCCCTTTCTTGCCTTTAGACCCAATCGATTTCCTTCTTTTTTTCTCAGTTCTTGATTTGCTCTTTCTCCTTTCCGTTCTTGCTTTGATTTCTCCACCGCATTGCTTCGTTGTTCCCACAGACAGTGCCACTTGTTGTGAAATTTGGGTCATGAAGCAACATTCAAGTTTGTATGCATATGAAACACAAAGCACAACAACGCAAGAAAGAATTAGACAAATGAAACTAGAACAAAGAATAATCGATAAACAAGAAACAAAACAAGTAAAGAAAGGTGAACACCGAGTTTTACATGGTTCGGTCAATGCGACCTACATCCACAGGAGAGAGCAGCCATTCCACTATCGTGACCAAAGAGATAAAAAGCTTTACAATAGAAATCTCCATCTATCTTGCCTATTCTCGTACACTTATGTGATTCACATCATGCCTCTAAGAAATACCCCAAGATAGTCATTTCTACTCCTATGCACTTTCCCAATCTCTTATCTTTTCGCCTTATCTCATCTCTCATCTCATCCTATTACATAACATGTTTATATAGACCTATACAACATTCACTAATAGGTTCTTGATGAGTCATCAATCTAAGGACATCCTTGATCCTTGTGAAGTACCAATCCGTGTGAATCTTGCAGTTCTCTAACTTTCACAACTGATTTCTAACAGTCTTGGTCAACTCTGTTACTGACAATTTCGCTTAGCTAAATTACATTCGCTTAGCGAAATTGTAACAAAAACGAATACCTGAAGAAACTTCTGTTTTCGCTTAGCTAGTTCAAATTCACTTAGCTAAAATGACATTTTCGCTTAGCTAGCTTAAATTAGCTTAGCGAATTACTCTGATAGAAACTTGTGATTTTAAGTCATTCTCAACAATTTTATATATATTATATGTGCTTTAGTACTTTAGATATTGAATATCTATGGTCTAATTTGCTGCAAAATTGTAGTGTGAAAATGAAACAGTAGAAACAATTAAATTAGCTTAAAACCAGCTTACCATGTTTGCTCCTTGTATCTTTGTGAAAACATTATCTAATCAAGGTACATTTGTAATACTTATGACCACATAGATTGCATGTCTAGATTACTCATGGCATGGTGGGTGTTTGGGACACTTGTTACTGATGAATTTTGACATTAGTTTAGTACTGCAGTTTCTTGGTAAATCGAAACAGACAAAATGAAAAGACTCAGCTAACAATCACTACAGAGTTGTTCATGGCCAGCAATTTGCTGCTGACTAATGCCAGCGTGAACCAGAGCTCAGTTGGCATATTCATTTCCAAAGTCACAGAATATAATTCATTCTTATTTTTTTTCTCAATATTCATTCTTGTTTACGTTTATTTGTCTCCCTTTTCGGTCATAAAATTTATGTTCAATTATGATAATTTCATATTATTTTTTTTTACATCTTTTTATAACTATTTTATAATTATTGTTCATATCATTTTTACTTTGAAAACAATAATGAATAGATGATAAATTGTTAAGATTTAGATATAAAAAAGTGATGTGATAAAAAAGTAGTGAGAGGGTGTCATAACTCGCTAAAAGAGAATGTTAAATGTGTGTCAACTAAAACATAAAGAGTAGTCTATTCATTAATACGTCATAATAATGAATAAAACCCACCAAAGTTGTACCAAAAGCACAATGGATTACATCATTGATTACATCATTCTGAATTATATTAAAAGAAAAGGTCTGCAACCTTAACAATGCTGGGTGCAAACACTCAAAACAAAGCGAACTCCAACATGATATATATGCAAGAATCCAAAGCAGCTCCTTATCATAGAAAGCCATTTGAATCTAAAATATAAAAAAGTCATAGGGTGAGTATTAAACTGGTTGAGTGTACCCAACAAATGCATCACATATATAACAAATCATATCAAGAATATAAAATATCATTCCTACTATCATCATATAACATATAGGACATCTAGTAAGCAAGAGATTCCTTGTGGAATGGTTTGGAATCTAGTAAAATTTACCACAGCTTATTAATTAATCATAAGTCATGGTCATACACCACAACTTCATTCTCTACAAAAAGAAAAATACACCACAACTTATTAATTAATGATCTGGTCTGGCCCAATGATGAAACTATTAAAGCAATGGCTTTAACTTTTAGGCCTCCACCCCAAAATACTTATTTAGTATATTCATATAAGCTCATTATAGTGTATTTGTTGATAGGCCCACTCTGTGGAGTGATTTAGTGATATTGTTATACCATTAGGTACATCACTCAATTAATTATGATATTCTTTGATAAATATTATATATATATATATATATATATATATATATATATATATATCTTCTTTATAAAATTTACATATACTTTAAAGGGCTTTGTTAAGGGCACCCCCAAAATTTCTAAGGACATCCTCATGAAGAGTGTATTTACCAAAATACCCCCTTAATTTTTTTTTTTGTTGTCATTTGGCTCATTGCGAGTGAGAAAAATGTTTGCACTCTCGCAAATATGATATTTGCGAGTAAAGCAAGTACTCGCAAATATCATATTTGCGAGTGAAGAAAAATTTCCTTCACTAGCAAATATCTTATTTGCGAGTACCGGATGATTTAGCAAATATGGTATTTGCGAGTGTGAAAAAATTTTCTTCACTCGCAAATAAGGTATTTGCGAGTTAGTAATTTTTTTTTTGGAATCTCACAAATAAGTATAACATTTTCGTAAATATTTTCTTCACTCGTAAATATGATATTTGCGAGTGAGTTATTTTTTGAGAATTGCTCACTCGCAAATATGATATTTGCGAGTAAAGCAAGTACTCACAAATATCATATTTGAGAGTGAACAATAAAAAATGCCTCTTCGATGAGGGTATTTTGATAAATACACTGTTCATGGGGGTGCCCTTAGTAATTTGGGCGGTACCCTTAGCAAAGTCCTACTTTAAAATACAAATTTAAATATTAACTACTTGTTAAAACAAAAAGGTCTCATTCAAAATTTGCTTTAAGCCTCACTCGCTCTTGGACTGACACTATTAATGATAATTCGTATTTTATGTTCACAACTTAGCATTATTCACGGTTCATTTTATTTGATAAGAATTGGTTTCTAACCTGTACTAAATTGGTAAAATCCACTTCAAATTCAAGTGATTATTAGGCTTGGTAACGGGTGACTTTTCTCAATTCGATCCGACTACTATACATCTTGAAGATTATAACTTATATCTATCCCGCAATAAAAATAATAGTAACATTAATGTACACCTCACACTTATAAATATTTTAAATTTATGCAATATATAATAAAATTTTAAAATTATTTATTTATCTCATATAAACTGAAATATATATTTAAAATAATTGTCAAACTAACAAAATTAAATAATATAATTAAATTAGTTAATAACTAGATTAAATATAATATTCATTGATACACAACATATGGAGTAAGACATACCAAGTATCAACGAAAACCTACATGTGTCCTACTCGGTAGGGATACAACTTTTAAACCTTTAAATCTTTTTTGTTTTGGTGTATCAATGATATCTCCCAGCGAATAATCGGAGACTAATCTTTTTCGAGACGTAAAGATCATTAAAGTGAGTTTTATTTCTTCCAACAAAATCTTTTTTATACAAACAGCAAGGATCGAACCCCCTAACAATATGCTTAAGAAACTCAACTATCTACCAAATTATATGTTTGTTTAAATTTTAAAAAAGAGATTTTAAAAAAAATGATTTTTGTTGTTTAACTTTCGTGTAAATCGTAAGCTATTTTATGTTTGACTATAATTATAAAAAAATAGTAATTTTTTTTATATAAATCAAGAACATTTTAGAGAAGCTAGAAAATATAGCTTATAATAAAAGCATTTTTCAGTTTTTTTTATAATTTTTGCTTTTAAATAAAAATCCAACAAAAGAAACATCTAAGTATCGAAAATAGTTATTTATTAAAAAAACATTTTTAAAATAAATTTGAATGAACACCTCTCCATCATACAAAATTAGTAATATAAATAAAAAAAATTCCCAAAATACACATTTTCCCTTATTATTTCCTAATCTACACATTTTTTTTGTCTTACGGGCGGTCTACATTGGAAAGCCGACTTCTCTTCTATGATTTTTTTTCTTTGTTCTTGTTGGGAAGTTGGGAAACCAGTTGCTGACTCCCCTTCTTGCCTTTACTTTGTTTGTTTTCCTTCTTTGTTTGTTTGTTTTTTTTTAAATGAATTTTATTTAATTATTTTTATTATTAAAAAAGAAAAAAAAACTTAGAAGGGAAGTTGATTTTTTAGAATCTGACTTCCAATGGTTTGAAAAAGTATGTTTAATTTAGAAAATAATGAGAGAAAATATATATTTTGAGTTCTTTTTTTTGTTTTTGTTTCTACTAATATTTTTGCCTATAAAATTGGAAGCCTACACTAGGATAAAAAAATGCAACATTGCTATTGCTACAGCCACCTACCATAAAAGGGACAAGTTTGCATTCCCTTTATTATTATTTTATTTGTTTTTATTACAGAGGAATAGAACAGGATTCCTTGCAGGACCTGCCAATCTCCTCCTCCTTTGCGTAGGTGATCTGTAACAGTTTGCGTCGGTGATCTGTAACACCTGTTGGTTAATAAGTAAGTGCCAGCTGACCCAATTGTAACACTGACAACGCAACGTGCGTGCATGCCACCCACACAACCGTGCCGCTAACGCAACCCAACTTAACTAACGTAACCAGCTTGCCCCTTAAGGCCTTAACAGCAAAGAAACATTCAATATTCAAAAACATTCCAATGTCATACGCATATTCTTCGCCATCTTTCTTTCTCCACCTTCCATCCCCATCTCCTTTCCCTTATTAACATTTTAACACACTCTCTCTCTCTCTCTCTCGCCTTTTTTTTTTGCTGTGTCACAATTGCCTTTAATTTGTTTGTTTGCATCTCATAATAACAACGCCACTTATTAGTTATTCTTCCACCGCCATAGCCATAGCCACCGCTATTTGGTTTAAGCGATGGCGCCCCGTCTCTTGTCCTGCTTCGTTGGCAAGGGCCGACGCAGCAGCAGCTGCAGCGGTGACGCCCCCATCGAGAGGCACGTGACAACGGACTTGACGGCGGAGGAGAAGAAGCGCGGAGGCCCCGTGCTAGTGGAGATGTTCTCGTCGCAGGGTTGCACGACGTCGCCGGCGGCGGAGCTGGTGCTGTCGCGGCTTGGGAGGGGTGACTTTGAGCTGGAGGTGCCGGTGGTGGTGCTGGCCTACCACGTGGACTATTGGGACTACATGGGCTGGAAGGATCCCTTTGGGTCGAGCCAGTGGACCGTAAGGCAGAAGGCCTACGTTGAGGCCCTTGGGCTTGACACCATATTTACGCCACAGGTTGTGGTCCAAGGTAGGGCCCATTGTGTAGGAAATGATGAAAATGCCCTCCTCGATGCCATCGCCCAGGCTCCTAGATTCCCTTCTCCTTCCTTCCAGGTTACCATTTGCATTGTTCTTCTTTGCTGCTTTAATTTTTTAACGTTTTTTTTTAACATTCATTACACACACGAGTTTTATCATTTAAATGCTAATGAAAATATTAAATGTAGCTTAAAAGCCACAATACATGGCATTAGCCTAAAGTAAACTAGAATCCTTTCTGGTAGATCCAAAACAGATATTGACATATGTGATTTTCAATCACAATTTCATTATCTCATCCAATGTTGTTAAAGCTAGACGAGAAAGCAAATAGAAAAGGTTTCCTTCAGGTTCAATCGATCTAGCTGATGTGTAACGTAAAATTTTCTATTATAATATATAATACTAATAAAATATTATAATTATTAACATTTAAAACAATAAATTTAAAATTAAATTTACTATCTTTATAATATTATAATATAATATTATTATAAAATTTATAACTTTATACCTTTTAACTTTTAATTTTGTAAGGATCGAGGTGTCTAACCTCATGATTAATTTCTCACTATTTTGTAACTTTTACTCAAGTAATTTTTAGTTTTTAAATTTTTTCTAGAAAACAGTTTATATCTGGACCGATTTAACGTGATCTGACAGTAAAAACGCTTTTAATCCCTAACCATGATCGGATAAGAGATCGGTTCAAGATTCAACTGATCCGATCGACGGTTCTGATCTGATTTTCATAACCTTGATCTCACCCAACGGCAAGTGGTGGTGCCGTCGGGGGAGGGGGAGGGGGGGGCTTGCTCATTTCCTTCCTTTCAATAGGAGTTGGATCAAAGGCATCCATCCTTTGAAACCAACCGCATCAACTACGAACTATTTTACACACAACATAACTTATTAGCAAGAAATTGAAATTCCTCGGTCCATAATTAAGTTGCTTATTTCTATTTCTATGTGATGATAATATGCATGCCAACCAGTCACGAAAATGAAAATTCATGTATGTGAAGAATTATGTGCGTATGCAAGTATTTTTTTAATTTATAGATTAATAATATTGTTAATTAAGCAAAATTGCGTGGTAGCAGGCAACATTCACCAGGCGTACACCAGATTCATTGCAAGTGTCCCTAACAGGAGCGTTGAGAAGCAAGGTGGATAGTCATGGTGCGAATGTCATGGTAGCGTTATATGAAAGTGGTTTGGTTACTGACTGTCCAAGAGGGGAAAACAAAGGGCGTGTTCTATCCAACGACTATGTTGTTAGAAAGCTAGAAAAGCTTTGTACAGTCAAAGACATATCTGCCAAGAAGACAGTCACTGGAACTGTTAACTTTTCCTTGTGGGAAGGATTCAACAACAACAAATGTGGTGTGGTTGTCTTTGTTCAGAGCAGCTCTCACCAGATATTAGGTTCACAGAGTTTTCAGCTGCCGGATGCTATATGATATATTGATAATTAGTTTTATTTGTTTTGCTTACTATCATATTTCATATTCCGGCTACATTGTTATTGTTTAGGCTACATAGTATATGTTTGACAAAATAGGTTGATTCGTCATATACGTTTATTTAATTTTTCACATCGGTCTCATAAGTTTTTATTTTTTCAAATTGGTCCTACACGTTACCTTCCGTTTTCACGTTAGTCCTTTCCGTCAATTATGACATAACGATGCCAATTTTGTCCTGACGTGACTATGACTGGGTCGTTAGTGCTTCGGTGGCGTTCAACGTGGATGTTGAGTCAGTCTATACATGTTTTTTTACTTTTCACATTGGTGTTATATGTTTTTTTGTTTTCATTTCGGTCTTATGGCGTGTCCCTATTTATTTCTTTTTTTCATTTTGAGTTGTGATATAATTATTTATTGTTTCAAAGTTACGTCTAGTTGTTGGGAGTGCTTGCCAATGCTATTTTAAAGCTTCAAATTCAAAATTTTAGGTTCTCAATCCTTTGTATTATGTTGCTGACCTAGGAGATTGTGCATCTAAAGTTATTTTTTGTCTTTAGTTTTGATCTCTTTTATATAAGATATTTGAACCCATTTTAAATCTGTAATTGTAGAACTTGGTTGAGTTTGATCAGTAATTGAGTTTGAATCTGTAATTATAAGACCAAAATCGAAAAAATAAAAAATATATAGGACTGAAGTGAAAAGTAAGAAACAAGTATAAGATGAATAAACATCCACGTGGATGCAACCTAAATACATAAGGTCCAGACATAGTCACGTCAGGTCAAAACTAACATCGTTAGATCGAAATTGATGGAAAAAACTAATGTGATAATGGAACATAATGTATGGGATCAATTGAAAAAAAAAAATTTATAGGACCGATATAAAAATTAAATAAATATATAAAAAGAATCAACCTATTTTAGGTATATGTTTTGTTTTAGGATAACGTTGGTTTCTTTTCCTTTTTCCTTTTTTTTTCTTCCCTTTTCTTTACTGTCGATCCCATATATAATTAGAAGATATGGACATAGGAATTTAAAATTGTGGCGTGCACTATTTTCTTGGATCCCTAGCATTTCGTTTCCTCATGTGGAAGTTGTCTTCTATGTAATTGTTGTTGTTGCTTTTATCCGATCGTATGTCGTATCATTTAATATTAGGCAACTCAAATTTAATCGCCAGCACGTGTTACGGTATGAGCATATTGCAATGGCAACTTTCTCTAAACTGTTCTTTCCACATCCTCTTTGATAGTTGTGCAATGGCACTTACTGTTTAATTAATCTACTATACTATCAGTATCATTTGCACAACTGTCCTTTTTCTCCTCTTTTTTTTTTTTCTATTAGTAATTAAGAAAAAAACGAGTAAATTCTCGGTTTAATCCTGAAATTATAAAATAGTATCAATTTAATCTTTATTATTTTTAAAATTTTAAAAATATCTCTGAAATTGTCAAACGTCAATCAATCTAGTTCCGATCTTCTGAGATCAAATTGATTCAAACCTTACAATTTCAATACCAAATTGACACCAAATTAATACAAAGACCAAATTGATATATACTTACAATTTCAAACCCCTAGCATAACAACTTAGAGCAGAAAGTGGAATAGTGGTCGAAGAAAATGGATGACACTACGAAACCTTGACTATGAGCTTGATGGAATTTCTAACGGGCAACGCACAATTTTAATGTCACCAACAAAATATGACAAAATGAAACCTTGACTATGCAGAGCGCTCAACGTGGTGGATGAAAGGGAGAAGGTGTGTGAACCTCTAAATTGAATCAGAAATGACTGAGATGAACAAGTTTACCTTCATAACAAAATAAGAGAGAGAGATGATATTAGAGATTTAATGAATATTTTGGTCCGTGTAAATAGGATGCGATTTGATTTTAGTTCCTCGAAAAAATTTTCTTAGTTTTTGGTCCCTAAACGTTTTAAAACTTTGAAATTCGTCCCTATCGTTAGGATACCTCCGTTAAGTGATGACGTGGCAGATAGAGTGCCACATCATCAGTGCCGCGTGTAAAAAATATTAAACTAACTTTTGGTCCTTACAAAGTTCATCAATTTTGGTTTTAGTCTCTGTAAATTTTTTAAAAATTGTGTCCCTGTAATCTTAATTTTTTTGTAAATAGTCTCTATCGTTACTTTTCTCTGTTAATTGCTAACGTGACAAACGGAACATCACGGCAACTATGCCACGTCAGTGCCACGTCCAAAAATTGGGTGTTGCAATAGTTTCGCTTAATTTGGATATATATACTGAAAGTTATGCGATACAATTTACAGGTTGTTAGCAACCAGATTCTATAGAAATCCAACGATATTCTAGCTGTTATTGGGAACAACGTGCATCTAAAATTTCTAATAATTTTACCATACTTAGATGAGGATGTTAGCTTTAATTCTAATATGATATCACTTAATTCGAACAAGTATTGAGAAAAATACGCATCCTACAAGATAAGGACTATTAACAAAAAAAATCGAGATTACAAGGACGAAATCCTAAGAATATTTTTTTACAGCGACTAAAACCAAAATTGGTGAACTTTACAGGGACAAAAAAGTTATTTAAATTTTTTATGGAATTAAAAATTTATATTTTTGTATACGTGACACTGATGATGTAACATTCCGTCTGTCACGTCATCACTTAACGGAGGTTTCCTAACGACAGGGATGAATTTCAAAGTTTTAAAACGTTTAGGGACCAAAACCTATTAAAAAATTTTAGAGGGACTAAAACCAAATCTTATCCTATTTGCAGGGACTAAAATAATCATTAAACCTATTAGCAATTTAACATGAGGGCTTTCCTAACTCAATTTTGAGCATTCATTTGTATTCATTAAACAATCATACTCTCACATTTTAGACTAACAGCATTACTCTTTATTATTATTTAACACATTTTAATGATGTAAAGACTAGATAAATAATTAAATATATATCATCCTTAGTGTTATTTCACATACTATCCAGTAGTCACCGTGCATTGCACAGGATCCAACCCAAAAGGCCTGTACACTAAAAAGTACCGAGTGAGAAAAATTATATGCACACAAAACCAAATAGAATTTCACTCCTACCCTTTCTTTCCTAACATCACTGCTTTTGACTACCGCACATTGAGTAATGCTACTACTCTGTACACTAATTGTAGTAGTATACTAACTTAACTGAGCTATATCAACTCCATTGGGATATTTGAATGTATCAGCTGCACCAAACTTACGACGCTCTTCCTCCGATGATTCTTCATCACTACTATCTTCTTCTCCCTTGTCTACGGCTGGTGAGGAGGGATCATGTTTACTTTTAGAACGACATAATGGGGTGGCAAGCATGCTCACTTGACCATGGTGAGATATCTCAATCACAACTGTGTCATCATCATGTGGGAGGGGTTGTTTCCATGGTTCTCCGTCAATTCTCATGAATGTACACTCAGCTGCACCCTTATGAAACTCAAAACGGATTTTGCTTGCCTGCATGATGATAGCAGCATATGAAAGTCATATCATGATTCTATATTTCATGCATATTATCTGTAGAGAAAAATCCACACCTGCTTCTCCCTCTCCATGCTAAAAACTGTAAAGCCTAAATACATAAATAAATACTGGTATGATACTACGATCACAAAACTGATGTCAAACCTGTGCCAAACGAGTACCATGCCCATTTGGAGCAATCAAAACAAGACCATGCCATGCATCTCTGAAACCGACTACCTCAAATAGGCCATCATCCACAAAGGGAAGGGTCAGGTCTCTCTGTAAGGCACAATTATACAAATATCCAATCAAAATTGCCATATAGAAATCTGCATAATTTCTTAGCAAAATTCATCTGCAATTTAGATAAATGGTGACTGCAAAGAGATGGACAAACTTTGGTACTTACATAAATCGATTTCTTTCTATTTGGTTTTCCCCAAGGATTGAGTCCACCAGAAAAGCTTGGCAAGTTGAGGCAAACTATTGACCGTATGCTGTGTATAAAGGTCAAACTTTGAGTTATACGAGGGTTACAGCTCCTATTTACTTTGTTCTTTTGCTTTATTTTCATCCATCTTATGTTGTTTTATTTCTTCTCAGATATATTATAAATCTTCATAATCTACCAATTATATGCTCAATAACGTACATATATTTTAAGATCTATGGTTAGTTATTCTAGCTAGAAAAACATCACCTAAGCAACCAAAGTTCGCTAATGTATAAAATCTCAAGGGAAACGGAAACCTCATCGCACAATCAAAATAAAATGATCCAAAATAGAGCACACATAGATGTTAAGTCATCAAGATATCAAGCGTCCAATATAACAATAGATATATTGAATTTGTCCAAGTGCAGGATGTTTCACAAAAATATATTCAGATAATCCATGAGCTCCTGTTTCAAAGCTCACCTGCGAGGTATGTGGAGATCTTCCCACAGACCTTGCTTTTTCATTATCTTAACTTTTGTCAGCTGAGCAATATTTCTGTGTCAATTTAAACATTTCAAATTAGACTAGCCTGATAGAAAGCAAACTGTAAAATCAACACCACATAATTCAGAAAACAAGACAGAAAATGAGAAGTATCCCAACAGAAACTGCCATTTCTTATTTACAACTTCAAACTGACTCCCGAGACATTATAAGCAGTTTATATCATCATTAAACCATAATATCAATGAAGTTATTCCTGTCTCAGTTTAGTAACAAAGGATCAGAACTACTTAAAAAAATTGAGGGAATGTTTGTAATTTAGCAGTTTTCACTTATATTATACCTGACAACAAATTTAAATTTAAATGGATAAACAAAGAGGAAATTTCATGCTGGATTAACTGTATCATTTTATTAAAAATGAAGTTGCTCAATTTATCATTCATAAATCATAACAATGACAAGTGGCTTGCAAACGGCCATCAGTATACGGCATGCGATAAAAAAAAGACAAGTTTCTTACATAAAATACATCTCAGCATTTCCAATGGAAATGATGGAGGACTGAGAAAAATAGATGTAAAACATAGGAAAATACTATTATATGTAACTCCTATAAATAAATTGTACTTATTTTGTGCCAGAATGAACTCTTTAATAACCAACCGTGAAGAAGATTGAAACAGAGAAGCACAGAACCATCCTTGTGTACATCCAAGCTTCAGATAGGTACTCTGATAGCCAAAAGAAAGGCACGGAGAGTAGGCAAATCATTGACGATAGTGCAATAGAAGAGAACAATCCAACCCTAACTTACACCAAAAATACCTCATATAGGATCAAAATCTAATCATGAGTTATAAACTACTCCACGAACTCCAAAATTTTTCAACCACATGATAATTAAAATTTGTCTTGAATTAATGAAGTCCATGACATTTATCCAAACTAGACTGCAGCAAGTGATAATAACTAAACATTTTAAATAAATTCAGATTTGAAATAAAATTGGCCAGAAAAAAAACTATTGGATATAATAATTATGCATGAATATAAAATTTAGGGTGCATTTGGAAGAGCTTATAGAGAGCTTATGAGAATGGCTTATGGAAATAAACTTATACAAATAGTTTATGAAAATAATTTGTGATCTTCCTATAAGCTCTGTTTAGCTTATTTTCATAAGCTTATCAGGGAAGCTTATGAAAATAAGTTGTTTTTAACTTATTTAAAAAAGAGCTTATTGAATAAGTGCTTAATTAAGCTATTTACCCAAACGTACCTTTACTATAATCATTAATAGCCATTTTTTATAATCAGAAAAATATTTTGTGCTTCTTGATTATCAACTTCCAAATATCTCGTACAGCCAAGTAAAAAAACAGGAAGTAATAAAAAGTAATGAAAACTGTAGATAGCTACAACACATGAAGTTGTTATATGTGAGGAATTTGATACCTGATTATATAACTGGTTTTTAAACTTCTCCGGGTGTAATTTCCTCTCAGAATGAAATGCATACGATACTTGGGCATCCATTCCTGCATGGATGGAACACATACACGTTTTATGGCTTACTTGCTGGTTGCACTAATTTTAATAGCTTTAAATTTCTGTTTACTCCTCCTTCCTCAAACCTCATCTTGCCCGAGGGGCAATGCAATTTTATTACCCAACTTCTGCAACTCAGAACTCCTCCAATGTACAGTATATCAAAATTTTAAGAAATCCACTTCCCATCGACCCATGCATAAACAATTTTAAGACAAGTTTGATTTTCTTACCCATGCTAAAATAGTTCCAAAATCCCCCACGGTAAGTGTGGTAACCCTCCTGAGAACAGACAACAATTCATCAGTAAGCATGCATGGAATGCCACACTCCTTCAAGTAAATGAAAATATCATGGACTTGCAGACAAGAAATGCTAGGGAAATAAAATCTTAACACAGCAATTTCCTGGCCTTTCTATAATATAACTGGATGGAAATTACGGTAAGAACGTGATATTATTGCAGGAACCAAGCTCTGTAAAAGTATCAAGTGATACTGAGACAGGGAAATAATGGCAGAGGGCTCTGCTCCTCTGTTCCCATTAACAATCATCGAAATTCCAGTTACTTTTATATTCATGTGATTACCAGAGACTAAAATCGTATATTTTTATTAATAAGCTTTTCTAATTGTTATCTAAGACATCCCAAGAAATTTCTATGAATGTCCATCATGAAAAGGATCTTCCAGTGTCCAAACCAGGGATTACAATTTTTCAATGGTGAATCAGCTGTAATATTCCTGATAGAGACCAGATAATTCACCATTGACCTTTTGGGAAACAGACTCTATTGCTTCAGCCAACTGCACAACTATCATTTATTTTTCTTAATCTCCTTTAATAAATTCCCGAGCACAGAAATTCATTAGCGCCTATAATTATAAACATGAACAAAAGAAAAGAAAAGAAAAGAAAAAGAAAAAGCATAAAACTCACCAAGTTTAGTTTATCTGTTGAAGAGACACGGTGAAATGCATGCAGAGCATGAGGCAGCTCAAGGGGCGCAATAGGTTCACAAGAACCTTCTTTTGGAGCCCTCATTCTCATTATAATATGCCAGCTGAATTTTTTTGGAATTTTCAGCAGAAAGCCAAAGAAATTTATGAGTTGCAAAATTACAAGCAAAAGGTGTCAATTATGTTTTATTCTCTATCTTTGTACATGCATCAATTTCCTATTTGAAAATGCTGGACATACAAGAAAGTAAAATAGCCAATATCCTATTTCCCAGGTATCGAGTCTTAAAAAACCACAAGTATCTATTTCTTGGATTAAAAAATCTCACTGATGGGTAACAACAAGGTTAGCGGATATAAACATTGATATCACTTAAATTTAGACAACTGACCAAATATGTTTACCCTAAAAAACTAAACCAATTGCTCAACAAACCCAATGCCTCATAAATATCCAGTCCTCTCTTATTCTGAAAGAAATCCAGAGTGCTACACAAGGCAAAAAGTCCTAGCTTTTGTTCATCTTAATGCAATAATGCATATCAGATCTTGGAATCTCAATGGTGAATAGCTAGAATAAAATACTGCAGGAGGGAAATAAAATATCTTGAATATATGAAACAAAATTACCCTATACAGAGGCAAAAATAGAACAAGAAAGGAGCAAACCCAAACTAGCAAGCTATGTTAAAATACTTGAAGCCTATATATCAGACACATTTGTGCCTCATATGTCCTAGACACATTTCATACAATTAGATGCAACTTACACAGGCATCTCTTTAAGAATGATAAATGAATCTTGTTTACATTTGTGCGTCTGTGTGGGAGGTTTCACTAGCAAATTCTGATAAAATGGAGAAAATACCTATCTATTTTCATTTCCTTTGCAGCTCTTACTTGATTCAGGAATGACACCACGGACTGACGGTCTGTGGCTGGATTTTTCTTTCCCTGTGAATGAAATAAATCATACTGAGTGCATATATAACTGATGCACTGCTTTCAGCACAGAGCACAACATTACATTTGACCATGACTAAAAAGGAAGATCACTCGTAAATATATGAGGTTGTTAAATTTATATCAATCTTTTAACTTAATGCAACATCTAGATAACAAACTACATGCAATAAACAGATAACTGGTGCACGTACAATTGATCACAATAAGGCAATGAAATGTTCCATTCTAAGAATTGAAAATTGACATGCTCAAGAGTATGAACATAAAATGAAAATTGATCCAACTGCTCAAGAGTTGGGCACATTGAGTAAGATGCCAAATAAAATACCCATCCAAATGCAAAGGGGAGATTATTCCCCGTCCCCAGTGGAACTGTTGCAATTGGTGGCGGCTGAGGTAATTTAAGGTCGGATACCACTCCAAGAAGCCAGCTGGCAGTACCATCTCCACCTGCAACCTATTTTCGGGAGTTATGTTAGAAATAAAGAATAGTTTGAGATTGTTAGACAGTAAAAGATTGAAACATGATTCGTTTTTCATGCATTTGCACACGCGTACCAACAGAAATATATCAGAATCTGAAGGTATAGAAATCAAATTTACAATTATTCTCAATCTTTTCTGGATTTCAGCAGCGAAAGTATCTCCACCGTACTTGAACTTTGCTAAAGTAGCATAAAGCTGATGCAGCACCCTATCTGGAGCTTTTGTTCCCAAATCAAAAACCTGGAAAATAAATTGGCTTAACAACAATCTAATTGAAGAAAATGAGAAGAAAAAAATAAGTGAAACAGGATGTCCCATTACTGTACCTGGTTTTTGTTAAGAAGTGAAGTATAAGTAACAAGAAGCTCCCCTCCAAGCTGACCACCACTTTTGGTGTTTATGAAAACTATCACAGGACATGCAGGTATATGGGAAACGCCTTTGATGTCAGCTCCCGGTACTAATATATAATCCGGAATAGAGAATTCCTTCAAGGTTCTAATATTAATCTCATCACCCATTATTATTTCCCAACTGCACAATTTCATCACAAAAAAGCCATCAACTTATAATCAACATTCATAATATAAATTTTCAAGTAAAAAAACAGCCTTTGTGATAGCACACCAGTGAAAAAATAAAAATATTAATAATAAAAGGGTCAAAATGCGCAACCACCTAAAACAGTCTAAGTTGGGAGCAGAAAAAATTCATAGAGAAATGTCCAACAGGAAACTTGACATTCAAGTTTGGCAGGCCATGACTAAGTAAATTGTATTCTAGTCTAGGATGAATGTACTTTTAAACAAGGGACTATTTAAGTTTTCATTTTTTTCCCTTAAATAATTTAATTTCAGTTGGTAAACAACTTAATATTTTTAACAATGGAGAATCCAAGACGTAAGCAAAAGGGAAAAACAGAGAGAGGGAGAGACGATGATGGCGATCGACCTCCTAACCCTGACGTTCATGGCCAATATTTTTCCAGAAGAAGACGAAACGTTGTTACGCGTTTTCATTGTGGACGTCGCACTTTTCACCAACTTTGGTGAACAGTGTAAGCTAAGCAAAATAAGTGAACCGCGAAATCTCACCTAAACCCACCCCCACCTTATTATCAGAATAACACAAAACCACCATAAAAGAGAATCCATACACAGTTTCAATCATTCAGAGAATCAGATTCCGCATAATAAAACAGGGGAAAAAAAGTGGCTACCAGACAGGGCTTTGCTCCCATAGTTCAAACAGGTATCGCGCAGAACGTGCGAGAAGAGAATCAAAAGAATAAAAAAAAAAAAGCAAAAGGAAGAAGAAGAAAGGGAAGATTCTTTACCGAAGCTTTATGTAGAGATATTCAAAGGATGATCCAAAACGAAACAGTGTTAAATGAAGCAAGCGTGGATTCGTTAAAAAATGCGCGTATAGAAGAGAGTGAATTTGAATTTGGTTATTCTGTTGTGAGAGTTTTGAAACGGACCTGAGATAATATTTATAGAGTTGCAGTTGCAGTTGCAGTTGCAGTTGCGGGTAGGGGTAGGGACACAAGAAAAGGTTTTAGACGTGATAGAGGGAGGAAGGCGAACGAAGCTGTGATAAAATAACCGCGACGCCCTACCACGTCACACGTAAACGTAAACGCGCGCGGTTCTATATGAGCTGTGGGGCCCCATAAACCCCAACGGAATGTTCCTCATGTGGAAATTTCCGAGAAGGGTCACAATACCTTCTCTTTTCGTTTTGCTTTTCCGTTTTATTTGTATCTTTACTTTTCTTCCCTTTACTTTGTTTTTTCAAACAATGTATGCAAAACAAAGCTGGGACGTGGGATGGTCATATTCGTGCTAATGGTCCTATTAATTGGTAGTGATAATTATTTCATTTGGATGAATCATAAATTATCATACTATTAAAGAATTTGACTCCTTTAAAATAAAAAACTCTTAAAAATAAAAAAATAAGAATACATTTATCATTGATTTAATAAATACATAAAGATCTTAATCCATTAAAAATGATCCAAGGATAGATACATTCTTACTTTCTCATTTTAGAAGAGCCAAATTCACTATTAAAAATGCTTGATTTTCATCATAACTCAAAAATCAAACATAATATGATTTATAATTGGTTGACAGTATAAAAAGTTTTACATTAACAATGAATCAAAATTAAAATCTTTAAAAAATATTAAAAAATATATAAATATGTATGATAAATATTTTGAATAAAACATTACAACATAAATATGGTAGATATAAATACATGAGTAATGCTAACATCACATTCCTCTTAATATACCCTTTATTATTAAGTGAATTTTACATGAGGTCATGTGTTTTGAGGGATCTCACATGAAATCCACCCAATAATAGAAAGTGTGTTGAAGAGGAGTGTGATAAAAGAGTGTATTTCAGTATTTCTAGCATTTTTATAAATCCATTAATATATGAATTGTTATGTGGCATATTTATCACTGTTTCACTTTTTATTTTCCAAACTAACATCATTTTCAAATTATATACCAAACTACCACCATTTCCAAATTATATTGAGAAGTTTCATTTGGAGGGCACGACTTCTCAACATGATTTGGGGAAAAAAATGTCATACCCAGTTGGGAAATCTGGTTCTTCAACCACGACTTCTTAATGTGGGTTTTAATTTGGGGAAATATTTTTCTCACTCCCAGTTGGGAACTCTGGTTCTTCACCCGTCTAAGCCTTTGTTCCTCTGATGACTTTCACCTGTCTAAGCTTTCAACCGTCTAATAAAGCTTTCAACCGTCTAAGCTTTCATGCTTTCACCCGTCTAAGTCTTCATTCGTCTGATGACTTTCACGCGTCTAATGAAGCTTTTGCCCGTCTAAGCTTCATTAGACAGGTGAAAGCATGAAAGCTTAGACGGGTAAAAGCTTCATTAGATGGTTGAAAGCTTAGACGGGTGAAAACATGAAAGCTTAGACGGTTGAAAGTTTCATTAGACGGTTGAAAGCTTAGAAGAGTGAAAGTCATCAGATGAACGAAGGCTTATACGGATGAAAGCATGAAAGCTTAGACGGGTGAAAGCTTCATTAGACGGGTGAAAGTCATTAGAGGAACGAAGGCTTAGACGGGTGAAAGCATGAAAGCCTAGACGGGTGAAGAACCAGACTTCCCAACTAGGTTTGACAAAAAAATTTCCCCAAATTAAAACCCACGTTGAGAAGTCGTGGTTGAAGAGCTAGACTTCCCAACTGAGTATGAAATTTTTTTTCTCCAAATCATATTGAGAAGTCGTTGCCACCAAAGTGGACTTCTAATTATTATTGAAAATGGTGGTAGTTTGGTATAAAATTTGGAAACGGTGGTAGTTTAGAAAATAAAAAGTGAAACAGTAATATAGTGATAAATCTGCCTTGTTATGTGGAGAAATGGTGTATTTAATATTTTTGACAAAAATATTAAAAAATGTTAAACTTAGTTTTTTAATACAAAAAATTCTTTTATTATTTTCTTAGCCAGTGTAAGGCATCGGTTAACAAGATTCTTATAATAATAAAAAAAAATGTTAATCAATGTCGAAGGACACTGCATTTTTTTTTGTTTGAGGTATGTGTTTTGGGGGGGTCTCACATAAAATCCACCCAATAATAAAAAGTGTGTTGAAGAGGAGTGTGATAAAAGAGTGTATTTCAATATTTCTAGAATTTTTATAAATCCATTAATATATGAGTTGTTATGTGGAAAAATGATGTATTTAATATTTTTGACAAAAATATTAAAAAATGTTAAACTTAATTTTTTTAATATAAAAAATTCTTTTATTATTTTCTTAACCAGTGTAAGGCATTGGTTAAAGAGATTCTTATAATAATAAAAAAAATGTTAATCAATGTCTAAAGACACTGCATTTTTTTTTTGTCTGAGATCCTCGGTATTTGGAAATCATATTCGACTCTGATTAATCCGAGTCGAGCCGGAAAGACCCTTTTAAGGGATAATCTCTTCCAACGCCTATTTTTCTCATTCACAAGACTCGAATCCGAGACGTTGCTTAAAGGAAATGAAACTCATTTCGAGTTGGACCAACCGACATTGGCTAAGGAATGAGAAACCAATGTGTTTATTACATTGAAAAGTGTCACGTTTAGTTGAAGGAAGAAGATATATTTAGATTCTCTCCAGTTTTGGAAAATAATGTTTTAGGTGAATAAGATGCCTTGATGTTCGAGTGATAAAGATATAGATACTTTGAAATGTAACTAGTGGATCTTGCAACCATACATAATAGGTCTTTATATGAAAAATATTATATTTTTCCCTCTCCAACCGAACCATATTCTGTCAACAAGAGAGGATCCATGAGTGGGTAAGGGAGGGATGTGTATGTTATGTACTTTTCGGTCTGGCGTCCACTCTCGATTATCCATTGAAATAAAAGATTGGCATGTATTTTTGTACATGGATGTTTTTCTTATTTTTTGAATCAAGACTCGAAAGTTGTCCATTGAAAAAAAAGCACGAAGACACCTTTGATCCTAAAAAAAATAAAAGGTTTAATAAAGTTTTTGATTCTTGAAAATATAGAATTTTTTAGCTTTAGTCCTTATCTTTTGTTTGTTTTGCTTTTGGTGTCTGTAACTTTTGAATTTTTGTTTTTGGTCTCTGTCATGCCAGACAGATGAAATAATAAAATAATTATTTTGCCACGTGTCAGTGCTGACGTGGACTTCCGTCTACCACGTCAGCAGTCAACGTTTGGAGTTGACGGCAGGGATTAAAAACAAAATTTTAAAAGTTACAGATACCAAAAGCAAAGCGAACAAAAGATAGGGACTAAAACCAAAAAACCTTATATTTTCAGGGACCAAAAACTTCATTAAGCCGAATAACTGTAATACACAATCTAGAAAAGCGACAAAACTTTCCCAAAATAGTAAGTGGTGAGAGGTGTGATGGAGAAGTCATTACATCAAGTGTTGATACCTGTAAAATCTTATCCCAAGTGCTACTCTAAATTTTGAGTTGAGAACAACTGTGATACACAATCTAGAAAAGGAACACAACTTTCCAAAAATAGTAAGTGGTGAAAGTTGGGTTGGAGAAGTCATTTAATCAGGTGTTGACACTGGTAAAAACTTACCGTAAGTGCTACTCTCAATTTTGAGTTCAGAACGATTGTGATGCACAATATAGAAAAGCGACAAAACTTTCCCAAAATAGTAAGTGATGAAAGGTATGTTGGAGAAGTCATTACAACAGGTGTTGACTCCTGTAAAAATTTACCCCAAGTGTTACTCTAAATTTTGAGTTGAGAAAAGTTGTGATGCTCAATCTAGAAAAGCGACAAAGTTTTCCAAAAATAGTATGGGGTGAAAGGTGTGTTGGAGAAATCATTACATCAGGTGTTGACACCTGTAAAATCTTATCCCGGGTGCGAATCTAAATTTTGAGTTGGGAACAGCTGTGATGCACAATCTAGAAAAGCAACATAATTTTCCCAAAATAGTAAGAGGTGAAAGTTGTTTTGAGAAGTCATTTAATCAGGTGTTGACACCGGTCTAAACTTATCCTAAGTGCTAGGCTCAATTTTGAGTTGAAAAAGGTTGTGATGCACAATATAGAAAAGTGACAAAACTTTCCCAAAATAGTAAGTGGTGAAAAGTGTGTTGGAGAAGTCATTACATCAGGTGTTGACACCTGTAAAAACTTACCCTAAGTGTTACTCTAAATTTTGAGTTATGAACAACTGTGATGCACAATCTAGAAAAGGAACACAACTTTCCCAAAATATTAAGTGGTGAAAGCTGGGTTGGAGAAGTCATTTAATCAGGTGTTGAAACCGGTAAAAACTTACCTTAAGTGCTACTCTCAATTTTGAGTTCAGAACGGTTGTGATGCACAATATAGAAAAGCGACAAAACTTTCCTAAAATAGTATGTAGTGAAAGGTGTGCTGGAGAAATCATTACAACAGGTGTAGACACCTATAAAATTTTACCCCAAGTGTTACTCTAAATTTTGAGTTGAGAAAAGTTGTGATGCATAATCTAGAAAAGCGACAAAGTTTTCCCAAAATAGTAAGGGGTGAAAGGTGTGTTGGAGAAGTCATTACATCAGGTGTTGACAAATGTAAAATCTTATCTCGAGTGCTACTCTAAATTTTGAGTTGGGAACAGCTGTGATGCACAATCTAGAAAAGCAACACAACTTTCCCAAAATAGTAAGTGGTGAAAGTTGTTTTGAGAAGTCATTTAATCAGGTGTTGACACCGGTAAAGACTTACCCTAAGTGCTAGGCTCAATTTTGAGTTGAGAAAGGTTGTGATGCACAATATAGAAAAGCGTCAAAACTTTCTCAAGATAGTAAGTGGTGAAATGTGTGTTGGAGAAGTCATTACATCAGGTGTTGATACTTGTAAAAACTTATCCGAAGTGCTACTCTAAATTTTTAGTTGCGAACAGTTGTGATGCACAATCTAGAAAAAACAACATAACTTTCCCAAAATAGTAAGTGGTGAAAGTTGGGTTGGAGAAGTAATTTAATTAGTTGTTGACATCGGTAAAAACTTACCCTAAGTGCTAGGCTCAATTTCGAGTTTAGAACGGTTACGATGCACAATATAGAAAAGCGAAAAAAGTTTCTCATGATAGTAAGTGGTGAAAGGTGTATTGGAGAAGTCATTACATCAAGTGTTAACACCTGTAAAACCTTACCCCAAATGTTACTCTAAATTTTGAGTTGTGAACAACTCTGATGCACAATTTAGAAAAGCAACACAACTTTCCCAAAATAGTAAGTGGTGAAAGTTGTTTTAAGAAGTCGTTTAATCAGGTGTTGACACCTGTAAAAACTTACCCCAAGTGCTAGACTCAATTTTGAGTTGAGAACGGTTGCGATGCACAATATAGAAAAGCGACATAATTTTCCCAAAAGAGTAAGTGGCGAGAGTTGTGTTGGAGAAGTCATTACATCAGGTGTTGACACTTGTAAAATCTTAACCCAAGTGTTACTCTAAATTTTGAGTTGAGAATAGTTGTGATGCACAATCTAGAAAAGGAACACAACATTCCCAAAATAGTAAGTAGTGAAAGTTGGGTTGAAGAAGTCATTTAATCAGGTGTTGACACAGGTAAAATCTTACCCAAAGAGCTACTGTCAATTTTGAGTTCAGAACGGTTGTGATGCACAACATAGAAAATCGACAAAACTTTCCCAAAATAGTAAGTGGTAAAAGGTGTGAAAGTCATTACAACAGTTGTTGACACTTGTAAAAATTTACCCGAAGTGTTACTCTAAATTTTGAATTGAGAACAGTTGTGATGCGCAATCTAGAAAAGCGACAAAGTTTTCCCAAAATTGAAAGGGGTGAAAGGTGTGTTGGAGAAGTCATTACATCAGGTGTTGACACCTGTAAAATCTTATCCCGGGAGCTACTCAAAATTTTGAGTTGGGAATAGCTGTGATGCACAATCCAGAAAAGCAACACAACTTTCCCAAGATAGTAAGTGGTGAAAGTTGTTCTGAGAAGTCATTTAATCAGGTGTTGACACCGGTAAAAACTTACCTTTAGTGCTAGGCTCAATTTTGAGTTGAGAAATGCTGTGATGCACAATATAAAAAAGCGACAAAACTTTCCCAAAATAGTATGTGGGGAAAGGTGTGTTGGAGAAGTCATTACATCAGGTGTTGACACCTGTAAAAACATAACCTAAGTGCTACTCTAAATTTTGAGTTGTTGACAACTCTGTTGCACAATCTAGAAAATCAACACAACTTTCCCAAAATTGTAAGTGGTGAAAGTTGTTTTGAGAAGTTGTTTAATCAGGTGTTGACACTGGTAAAAAATTACCTTACGTGCTATGCTCAGTTTTGAGTTGAGAACGGTTGCGATGCACAATACAGAAAAGCGACAAAATTTTTCCAAAATAGTAAAGGGTGAGAGGTGTGTTGGAGAAGTCATTACATCAGGTGTTGAGACCTGTAAAATCTTATCCCAAGTGCTACTCTAAATTTTGAGTTGAGAACAGCTGTGATGCACAATCTAGAAAAGGAACGCAACTTTCCCAAAATAATAAATGGTGAAAGTTGGGTTGGAGAAGTCACTTAATCAGGTGTTGACACCAGTAAAAACTTACCCTAAGTGTTATTCTCAATTTTGAGTTCAGAACGGTTGTGATGCACAATATAGAAAAGGCGACAAAGTTTTCCCAAAATAGTAAGGGGTGAAAGGTGTGTTGGAGAAGTCACTACATCAGGTGTTGACACTTGTAAAATCTTATCCCGAGTGCTACTCTAAATTTTGAGTTAGGAATAGCTGTGATGCACAATCTAGAAAGGCAACACAACTTTCCCAAAATAGTAAATGGTGAAAGTTGTTTTGAGAAGTCATTTAATTAGGTGTTGACACCGGTAAAAACTTACCTTAAGTGCAAGGCTCAATTTTGAGTTGAGAAAGGTTGTGATGCACATTATAGAATAGCGAAAAAACTTTCCCAAAATAGTAAGTGGTGAAAGGTGTGTTGGAGAAGTTATTATATCAGGTTTGACACCTGTAAAAACTTACCCCAAGTGCTACTCTAAATTTTGAGTTGTGAACAGCTGTGAATGCACAATCTAGAAAAGCAACACAACTTTCCAAAAATAGTAAGTGGTGAAAGGTGTGTTGGAGAAGTCATTATATCAGGTGTTGACACCTGTAAAAACTTACCCCAAGTGCTACTCTAAATTTTGAGTTGTGAACAGCTGTGATGCACAATCTAGAAAAGCAACACAACTTTCCCAAAATAGTAAGTGGTGAAAGTTATTTTGAGAAGTCGTTTAATAAGGTGTTGACACAGGTAAAAATTTAACCCAAGTGCTAGTCTCAATTTTGAGTTGACAACGGTTGCGATGCACAATATAGAAAAGAGACAATTTTCCCAAAATAGTAAGTGGTGAAATGTGTGTTGGAGAAGTCATTACATCTGGTGTTGACACCTATAAAAATTTACCCCACATGCTACTCTAAATTTTTAGTTGAGAACAGTTGTGATACACAATGTAGAAAAGCGTAAAACTTTCCCAAAGTAGTAAGGGGTGAAAGGTTTGTTGGAGAAGTCATTATATCAGGTGTTGACACCTGTAAAAACTTACCCCAAGTGCTATACTCAATTCAGAGTTGATAATAGCTGTGATGCTCAATCTAGAATAGAGACAAATCTTTCACAAAATATTAAGGGGTGGACGGTTTGTTCAAGAAGTCATTACATCATCTATTAACAACGGTGAAAGTTTACCCCAAGTAATACCCTAAATTTTGAGTAGATAATAGCTGTAATACACAATATAGAAAAGCGAATTTTTTTCCGAAAATAGTAAGTGGAGAGGTGCGTTGGAGAAGTCCTTACATCGGGTGTTAACAATGTAAAAACTTACCCCTAGTGCTACACAAAATTTTTAGTTGAGAACAGTTGTGATGCACAATCTAGAAAAGCGATAAAACTTTCTCAAAATAGTAAGTAGTGAAAAATGTGATGAAGAAGTCCTTATATCTGGTGTTAACACTGTAAAAGCATACCCCAAGTGCTACTCTTAGTTTTGAGTAGAGAACAGTTGTGATACACAATATAGAAAAGCGACAAAACTTTTCCAAAATAGTAAGGGGTGAAAGGTGTGTTGGGGAAGTCATTACATCAGGTGTTGATACTTGTAAAAACTTATCCCACTTGCTACTCTAAATTTTTAGTTTTGAACAGCTGTGATGCACAATCTAGAAAAGCAACACAGCTTTCCCAAAATATTAAGTGGTGAAAGTTGGGTTGGAGATGTAATTTAATCAGGTGTTGACGCCAGTAAAAACTTACCCTAAGTGCTAGGCTCAATTTCGAGTTGAGAACGATTGCAATGCACAATATAGAAGAGTGACAAAACTTTCCCAAAATAGTAAATAGTGAGAGGTGTGTTGGAGAAGTCATTACATCCAAAGTTGACACAAGTAAAATCTTAACCCTAGTGCTACTCTAAATTTTGAGTTGAGAATAGCTGTGATGCATAATCTAGAAAAGCAACACAACTTTCCCAAAATAGTAAGTGATGAAAGTTGGGTCGGAGAAGTAATTTAATCAGGTGTTGACACCGGTAAAAACTTACCCTAAGTGCTACTCTCAATTTTGTGTTCAGAACGGTTGTGATGCACAATATAGAAAAACGACAAAACTTTCCCAAAATAGTAAGTGGTGAAAGGTGTGTTAGAGAACTCATTACATCAGGTGCTGACACCTGTAAAAATTTACCCCACGTGCTACTCTAAATTTTGAGTTGAGAACAGTTGTGATGCACAGTGTAGAAAAGCGCAAAACTTTCCCAAAATAGTAAGGGTTAAAGGTTTGTTGGAGAAGTCATTACATCAGGTGTTGACACCTGTAAAAACTTACCCCAAGTGCTACACTCAATTTAGAGTTGATAACAGCTGTGTTTCTCAATCTAGAATAGAGACAAATCTTTCACAAAATATTAAGGGGTGGAAGGTGTGTTTGAGAAGTCATTACGTCATGTGTTAACAACGGTGAAACTTTACCCCACCTGTTACTCTATATTTTGAGTTGAGAACAGCTGTGATACACAATGTAGAAAAGTGACAAAACTTTCCCAAAATTGTCAGGGGTGAAAGGTTTGTTGGAGAAGTCATTACATCAGGTGTTGACACCTGTAAAAACTTACCCCATGTGGTACACTCAATTTTGAGTTGATAACAGCTGTGATGCTCAATCTAGATTGGAGACAAATCTTTCACAAAATATTAAGGGGTGCAAGGTGTGTCAAAGAAGTCATTACATCATGTGTTGACAACTGTGAAAGTTTAACCACAAGTGATACTCTAAATTTGAGTTGATAATAGCTGTAATACACAATCTAGAAAAGTGAAAAAACTTTACCAAAATTGTAAGTGGAGAGGTGTGTTGGAGAAGTCCTTACATCGGGTCTTAACACTGTAAAAACTTACTTCAAGTGCTACTCTAAATTTTAAGTTGAGAACAGTTGTGATGCACAATATAAAAAAACGACAAAACATTCCCAATATAGTAAGTGGTGAGCGGTGTTTTGGAGAGGTAATTACCTCAGGCATGCACACTCTAGAAAAGTGACAAAACTTTCCTAAAATAGTGAGTGGTGAAAGGTGTGATGGAGAAGTTATTATATCTGGTGTTAAAACTGTAAAAACATACCCCAAGAGCTACTCTTAGTTTTGAGTAGAGAAGAGCAGTGATGCACAATCTAGAGAAAGAACACAAATATTACTCTAAATTTTGAGTTGTGAACAGCTGTGATGCACAATCTAGAAAAAGAACACAACTTTCCCAAAATAGTAAGTGGTGAAAGTTGGGTTGGAGAAGTCATTTAATATGGTGGTGACATCGGAAAAAACTTACCCTAAGTGCTACTCTCAATTTTGAGTTCAGAACGGTTGTGATGCACAATATAGAAAAGCGACAAAACTTTTTCAAAATAGTAAGTGGTGAAAGGTTTTTGGAGAAGACATTACAACAGGTGTTGACAACAGTAAAAATTTACCTCCAGTGTTACTCTAAATTTTGAGTTGAAAACAATTGTGATGCACAATCTAAAAATGCAACAAAGTTTTCCCAAAATAGTAAGTGGTGAAAGGTATGTTGGAGAAGTCATTACAACAGGTGTTGACTCTTGCAAAAATTTACCCCAAGTGTTACTCTAATTTTTGAGATGAGAAAAGTTATGATGCTCAATCTAGAAACGCGACAAAGTTTTCCAAAAATAGTATGGGGTGAAATGTGTGTTGGAAAAGTCATTACATCAGGTTTTGACACCAGAAAAATCTTATCCCGGGAGCGACTCTAAATTTTGAGTTTGGAACAGCTGTGATTCACAATCTACATAAGCAACACAATTTTCCCAAAATAGTAAGAGGTGAAAGTTGTTTTGAGAAGTCATTTAATCAGGTGTAGACACCGGTAAAAAAATTTCTTAACTGCTATGCTCAATTTTGAGTTGAGGAAGGTTGTGATGCACAATATAGAAAATTGACAAAACTTTCCCAAAATAGTAAGTGGTGAAAGGTGTGTTAGAGAAGTCATTACATCAGGTGTTGACACCTGTAAAAATATACCCCACGTGCTACTCTAAATTTTGAGTTGAGAACAGTTGTGATGCACAATCTTGAAAAGCGCAAAATTTTCCCTAAATAGTAAGGGGTGAAAGGTTTGTGGAGAAGTCATTACATCAGATGTTGACACCTGTAAAAACTTACCCCAATTGCTACACTCTATTTAGAGTTGATAACAGCTGTGATGCTCAATTTAGAATACAGACAAATCTTTCACAAAATATTAAGGGGTGGAAGGTTTGTTCGAGAAGTCATTACATCATGTGTTAACAACTGTGAAAGTTTACCCCAAGTGTTACTCTATATTTTGAGTTGAAAACAGCTGTGATGCAGAATCTTGAAGAGCGACAAAACTTTCCCAAAGTAGTAAGGGGTGAAAGGTTTGTTGGAGAAGTCATTACATCAGGTGTTGACATCTGTAAAAACTTACCCCAAGTGCTACACTCAATTTAGAGTAGATAACAGCTGTGATGCTCAATCAAGAATAGAGACAAATCTTTCAGAAAATATTAAGGGGTGAAAGGTGTGTCAGAGAAGTCATTACATCAGGTGTTGACAAGTGTGAAAGTTTAACCCCAAGTGCTACACTAAATTTTGAGTTGAGAACAGTTGCGATGCACAATCTAGAAGAGCGACAAAGTTTTCCCAAAATAGTAAGTGGTGAAAGGTGCGTTGGAGAAGTCGTTACATCAGGTGTTGACACCTTAAAGGCTTACCCCAAGTGCTACTCTAAATTTTGAGTTGTGAACAGCTGTGATGCACAATCTAGAAAAGCAACACAACTTTCCCAAAATTGTAAGTGGTGAAAGTTGGGTCGGAGAAGTAATTTAATCAGGTGTTAACACCAGCAAAAACTTACCCTAAGTGCTAGGTCCAATTTCGAGTTGAGAACGGTTGCGATGCACAATATAGAAAAATGACAAAAATTTCCCAAAATAGTAAGTGGTGAAGGGTGTTGGAGAAATCATTACATCAGGAGTTGACATTAGTAAAATCTTACCCCTCGTGCTAATCTAAATTTTGAGTTGAGAACAGCTGTGATGCACAATCTAGAAAAGCAACACAACCTTCCCAAAATAGTAAGTGGTGAAAGCTGTGTTAAAGAAGTCATTTAATCAGGTGTTGACACCGGTAAAAACATACTCTAAGTGCTACTCTTAATTTTGAGTTCAGAATGGTTGTGATGCACAATATAGAACATCGACAAAACTTTCCCAAAATTGTAAGTGATGAAAGATGTATTGGAGAAGTCATTGCATCAGATATTGACACCTGTAAAAATTTACCCCACGTGCTACTCTAAATTTTGAGTTGAGAACAGTTGTGATGCACAGTGTAGAAAAGCGCAAAACTTTTTCAAAATAGTAAGGGGTGAAAGGTTTGTTGGAGAAGTCATTACATCAGGTGTTGACACTTGTTAAAACTTACCCCAAGTGCTACACTCAATTTAGAGTAGATAACAGCTGTGTTGCTCAATCTAGAATAGAGACAAATCTTTCACAAAATATTAAGGGGTGGAAGGTGTGTTTGAGAAGTCATTACATCATGTGTTAACAACTGTGAAACTTTAAGTGTTACTCTATATTTTGAGGTGAGAACAGCTGTGATGCACAATCTAGAAAAGCGACAAAACATTCCCAAAATAGTAAGGGGCGAAAGGTTTGTGGGAGAAGCCATTACATCAGGTGTTGACACCTGTAAAAACTTCCCCCATGTGCTGCACTCAATTTAGAGTTGATAATTGTTGTGATGCTCAATCTAGAATAGAGATAAATCTTTCACAAATATTAAGGGGTGAAAGGTGTGTCAAAGAAGTCATTACATCATGTGTTGACAACTGTGAAAGTTTAACCACAAGTGGTACTCTAAATTTTGAGTTGATAATAGCTGTAATACACAATCTAGAAAAGTGAGAAAACTTTACAAAAATAGTAAGTGGAGAGGTGTGTTGGAGAAGTCCTTACATCGGTTGTTAACACTGTAAAAACTTACGCCAATTGCTACTCTAAATTTTTAGTTAAGAACAGTTGCGATGCACAATATAAAAAAAAGACAAAACATTCCCAAAATAGTAAGTGGTGAGCGGTGTTTTGGAGAGGTAATTACCTCAAGCATGCACAATCAAGAAACGCGACAAAAATTTCCCAAAATAGTAAGTGGTGAAAGATGTGATTGAGAAGTCATTATATCTGGTGTTAACACTGTAAAAACATACCTCAAGTGCTACTCTTAGTTTTGAGTAGAGAAGAGTTGTGATGCACAATCTAGAAAAAGAACACAATTGCTGCACTAAATTTTGAGTTGTGAACAGCTGTGATGCACAATTTAGAAAAAGAACACAACTTTCCCAAAATAGTAAATGGTGAAAGTTGGGTTGGAGAAGTCATTTAATAAGGTGTTGACACCGGTAAAAACTTACCCTAAGTGCTACTCTCAATTTTGAGTTCAGAATGGTTGTGATGCACAACATAGAAAAGCGACACAACTTTTCCAAAATAGTAAGTGGTGATAGGTTTGTTGGAGAAGTCATTACAACAGGTGTTGACAACTGTAAAAATTTACCCCAAGTGTTACTCATAATTTTGTGCTGAAGACAGTTGTGATGCACAATCTAGAAAAGCAACATAATTTTCCCAAAATAGTAAGTGATGAAAGGTATGTTGGAGAAGTCATTACAACAGGTGTTGACTCCTGTAAAAATTTACCCCAAGTGTTACTCTAAATTTTGAGTTGAGAAAGGTTGTGATGCTCAATCGAGAAAAGCGACGAAGTTTTCCAAAAATAGTAAGGGGTGAAAGGTGTGTTGGAGAAGTCATTACATCAGGTGTTGACACCTGTAAAAACTTACCCCAAGTGCTACACTCAATTTTGAGTTGATAACAGCTGTGATGCTTAGTCAAGAATAGGGACAAATCTTTCAAAAAATATTAAGGGGTGAAAGGTGTGTCAAAGAAGTCATTACATCATGTGTTGACAAAGGTGAAAGTTTAATCCCAAGTGGTACTCTAAATTTTGAGTTGACAATAGCTATAATACAAAATCTAGAAAAGTGAAAAAACTTTACCAAAATTGTATTTGGAGAGGTGTGTTGGAGAAGTTTTTACATCGGGTGTTAACACTGTAAAAACTTACCCCAAGTGCTACTGTAAATTTTTAGATAAGAACAGTTGTGATGCACAATATAAAAAACGGACAAAACTTTCCCAAAATAGTAAGTGGTGAGTGGTGTTTTGGAGAGGTAATTACGTCAGGCGCGCACAATCTTGAAAAATGACAAAACTTTCCTAAAATAGTAAGTGGTTAAAGGTGTGAGGGAGAAGTCATTATATCTGGTGTTAACACTATAAAAACATACCCCAAGTGCTACTCTTAATTTTGAGTAGAGAAGAGCTGTGATGCACAATCTAGAAAAAGAACACAAATGTCCCTCTAAATTTTGAGTTGTAAACAGCTGTGATGGACAATCTAGAAAAAGAACACAATTTTCCCAAAATAGTAAGTGGTGAAAGTTGGGTTGGAGAAGTCATTTAATCAGGTGTTGACACCGGTAAAAACATACGCTAAGTGCTACTCTCAATTTTGAGTTCAGAACGGTTGTGATGCACAACATAGAAAAGCGACAAAACTTTCCCGAAATAGTAAGTAGTGAAAGGTGTGTTGGAGAAGTCATTACATTAGGTGTGGACACCTGTAAAAATTTGCCCCACGTGCTACTATAAATTTTGAGTTAAGAACAGTTGTGATGCACAATCTTGAAAAGCGCAAAACTTTCCCTAAATAGTAACGGGTGAAAGGTTTGTTGGAGAAGTCATTACATCAGGTGTTGACACCTGTAAAAACTTACCCCAAGTGCTACACTCCATTTAGAGTTGATAACAGCTGTGATGCTCAATTTAGAATGGAGACAAATCTTTCACGAAATATTAAGTGGCGAAATGTGTGTTGGAGAAGTAATTACATCAGGTGACACCTTAAAAACTTACCCCAAGTGCTACTCTAAATTTTGAGTCGTGAACAGCTGTGATGCACAATCTAGAAAAGCAACACAACTTTCCGAAAATAGTAAGTGGTGAAAGTTGGGTTGGAGAAGTAATTTAATCAGGTGTTAACACCGGCAAAAACTTACCCTAAGTGCTAGGTCCAATTTCGAGTTGAGAACGGTTGCGATGCAGAATATAGAAAAATGACAAAACTTTCCAAAAATAGTAGGTGGTGAGGGGTGTGATGGAGAAGTCATTACATCAGGAGTTGACATCAGTAAAATCTTACCGCTTGTGCTACTCTAAATTTAGAGTTGAGAACAGCTGTGATGCAAAATCTTGAAAAGCAACACAACTTTCCCAAAATAGTAAGTGGTGACAGTTGTGTTAAAGAAGTCATTTAATCAGGTGTTGACACCGGTAAAAACATACTCTAAGTGCTACTCTCAGTTTTGAGTTCAGAACGGTTGTGATGCATAATATAGAAAAGCGACAAAACTTTCCCAAAATAGTAAGGCGTGAAAGGTGTGTCAAAGAAGTCATTACAACAGGTGTTAATACCGGTAAAAATTTACCCCAAGTGTTACTCTAAATTTTGAGTTGAGAACAGTTGTGATGCACAATCCAGAAAAGCGACAAAGTTTCCACAAAATAGTATGGGGTGAAAGGTGTGTTGGAGAAGTCATTACAGCAGGTGTTGGCACCTGTAAAAATTTACCCCACGTGCTACTCTAAATTTTGAGTTGAAGACAGTTGTGATGCACAATCTAGAAAAGACACAAAGTTTTCCCAAAAGAGTAAGTGGTGAAAGGTATGTTGGAGAAGTCATTACAACAGGTATTGACTCCTGTAAAAATTTACCCCAAGTGTTACTCTAAATTTTGAGTTGAGAAAAGTTGTGATGCTCAATCTAGAAAAGCGACAAAGTTTTCCAAAAATAGTAAGGGGTGAAAGGTGTGTTGGAGAAGTCATTACATCAGGCGTTGACACCTGTAAAAACTTACCCCAAGTGCTACACTCCATTTTGAGTTGATAACAGCTGTGATGCTCAATCTGGAATAGAGACAAATCTTTCAAAAAATATTAAGGGGTGAAAGGTGTGTCAAAGAAGTCATTACATCATGTGTTGACAACTGTGAAAGTTTAACCCAAAGTGGTGCTCTAAATTTTGAGTTGATAATTGCTATAATACACAATCTAGAAAAGTGAAAAAAAACTTTACCAAAATAGTATTTGGAGAGGTGTGCTGGCGAAGTCTTTACATCGGGTGATAACATTGTAAAAACTTACCCCAAGTGCTACTGTAAATTTTTAGTTGAGAACAGTTGTGATGCACAATATAAAAAACCGACAAAACTTTCCCAAAATAGTAAGTGGTGAGTGGTGTTTTGGAGAGGTAATTACCAAAGGCGTGCACAATCTTGAAAAGTGACAAAACTTTTCCAAAATAGTAAGTGGTGAAAGGTGTGATGGAGAAGTCATTATATCTGGTGTTAACACTGTAAAAACATACCCTAAGTGCTACTCTTAGTTTTGAGTAGAGAAGAGCTGTGATACAAAATCTAGAAAAAGAACACAAATGCTACTCTAAATTTTGAGTTGTGAATAGCTGTGATGCACAATCTAGAAAAAGAACACATCTTTCCCAGAATAGTAAGTGATGAAAGTTGGGTTGGAGAAGTCATTTAATCAGGCGTTGACACCGGTAAAAACATACCCTAAGTGCTACTCTCAATTTTGAGTTCAGAACGGTTGTGATGCACAACATAGAAAAGCGACAAAACTTTTCCACAATAGTAAGTGGTGAAAGGTTTGTTGGAGAAGTCATTACAATAAATGTTGACAACTGTAAAAATTTACCCCAAGTGTTACTCCAAATTTTGAGTTGAAAAAAGTTGTGATGCACAATCTAGAAAAGCAACAAAGTTTTCCCAACATAGTAAGTGGTGAAAGGTTTGTTGGAGAACTCAATACATCAAGTGTTGACACCTGTAAAAACTTACCCCAAGTGCTACTCTCAATTTTGAAATGAGAACAGTTGTTATGCACAATCTAGAAAAGCGACAAAACTTTCCCAAAATAGTAAGTGGTGACAGTTGTGTTGAGAAGTCATTATATTAGATGTTGACTGTGTAAAAACTTACCCCAAGTGCTCCTCTCAATTTTGAGTTAAGAATAGTTGTGATATACAATCTAGAATAGCGACAAAACTTTCCCAAACTATAGTAACGGGTGAGAGGTAAGTTGGAGAAATCATTACATGAAGTGTTGACACCTGTAAAAACTTACCCCATGTGCTAGGGTCAATTTTGAGTTGAGAATGGTTGCGATGAACAATATAGAAATGCGACAAAATTTTCCCAAAATAGCAAGTGGTGAGAGATGTGTTGGAGGAGTATTTACATTCGGTGTTGACACCTGTAAAATCTGAGCCCAAGTGTTACTCTAAATTTTGAGTTCAGAACGGCTGTGATGCACAATCTAGAAAAGGAACACAACTTTCCCAAAATAGTAAATGGTGAAAGTTGGGTTGGAGGAGTCATTTAATCAGGTGTTAACATCGGAAAAAACTTACCCTAAGTGCTACTCTCAATTTTAAGTTCAGAACGGTTGTGATGCATAATAAAGAAAGCCGACAAAACTTTCCCAAATCAGTAAGTGGTGAAAGGTGTGTTGGAGAAGTCATTACGACAGGTGATGACACCTATAAAAATTTACCCCAAGTGTTACTCTAAATTTTGAGTTGAGAACAGTTGTGATGCACAATCTAGAAAAGCGACAAAGTTTTCCCAAAATAGTAAGGGGTGAAAGGTGTGTTGGAGAAGTAATTACATAAGGTGTTGACACCTGTAAAATCTTATCCCGGGTGCTTCTCTAAATTTTGAGTTGGGAACAGTTGTGATGCACAATCCAGAAAAGCAACACAACTTTCCCAAGATAGAAAATGGTGAAAGTTGTTTTGAGAAGTCATTTAATCCGGTGTTGACACCGGTAAAAATTTACACCAAGTGCTAAGCTCAATTTTGAGTTGAGAACAATTGTGATACTCTAAATTTTGAATTGATAGTAGCTGTAATACACAATCTAGAAAAGTGAAAAAACTTTACCAAAATAGTAAGTGGAGAGGTGTGTTGGAGAAGTCCTTACATCGGGTGTTAACACTGTAAAACTTACGCCAAGTACTACTCTAAATTTTTAGTTGAGAACAGTTGTGACGCACAATATAAAAAAATGACAAAACATTCCCAAAATAGTAAGTGGTGAGTGGTGTTTTGGAGAGGTAATTACCTCAGGCTTGCACAATCTAGAAAAGAGACAAAACTTTCCCAAAATAGTAAGTGGTGAAAGGTGTGATGGAGAAGTCATTATATCTGGTGTTAACACTGTAAAAACATACCCCAAGTGCTACTATTAGTTTTGAGTAGAGAATAGCTATGATGCACAATCTAGAAAACCGAGAATACTTTTCCAAAATAGTAAGGGTGAAAGGTGTGATGGAAAAGTCATTACATCATGTGTTAACAACTGTGAAAGTTTGCCCCAAGTGCTACTCTAAATTTTGAGTTGAGAATAACTGTAATACACAATCTAGAAAAGTGACAAAACTTTCCCAAAATAGTAAGTGGTGAGAGGTGTGTTGGAGAAGTCATTACATCAAGAGTTGACACAAGTAAAATCTTATCCCTACTGCTACTCTAATTTTTGAGTTGAGAACAGCTGTGAAGCACAAACTAGAAAAGCAACCCAACTTTCCCAAAATAGTAGGTGGTGAAAGTTGGGTTGGAGAAGTCATTTAATTTGGTGTTGACACCGCTAAAAACTTACACTAAGTACTACTCTCAATTTTGAGTTAAGAACGGTTGTGATGCACAATATAGAAAGGCGACAAAACTTTCCCAAAATAGGGAGTGGTGAAAGGTGTGTTCAAGAAGCCTTTACAACAGGTGTTGACACCTCTAAAAATTTACTCCAAGTGTTACTCTAAATTTTGAGTTGAGAAAAGTTGTGATGCGCAATCTAGAAAAGCGACAAAGTTTTCCAAAAATAGTATGGGGTGAAATGTGTGTTGGAGGAATTATTACATCAGGTGTTGACACCTGTAAAATCTTATCCCGAGTGTCACTCTAAATTTTGAGTTGGGAACAGCTGTGATGCACAATCTAGAAAAGCAACACAACTTTCCCAAAATAGCAAGTGGTGAAACTTGTTTTGAGAAGTCATTTAATCAGGTGTTGACACCAGTAAAAACTTACCCTAAGTGCTACTCTCAATTTTCAGTTGAGAGAGGTTGTGATGCACAATATAGAAAAGTGACAAAACTTTCCCAAAATAGTAAGTGGTGAAAGGTGTGTTGGAGAAGTCATTACATCAGGTGTTGACACCTGTAAAAACTTACCCCAAGTGCTACTCTCAATTTAGAGTTGATAACAGCTGTGTTGCTCAATCTAGAATAGAGACAAATCTTGCACAAAATATTAAGGGGTGAAAGGTGTGTTTTAGAAGTCATTACATCATGGGTTAACAACTGTGAAACTTTAACCCACGTGTTACTCAATATTTTGAGTTAAGAACAGCTGTGATGCACAATCAAGAAAAACGACAAAGTTTTCCCAAAATAGTAAGGGGTGAAAGGTGAGTTGGAGAAGTCATTATATCAGGTATTGACAGAAGTAAAATCTTATCCCGAGTGCTACTCTAAATTTTGAGTTTGGAACAACTTATGATGCACAATCAACAAAAGCAACACAACTTTCCCAAAATAGTAAGTGGTGTTGTTTTGAGAAGTCATTTAATCAGGTGTTGACACTGGTAAAAACTTACCCTAAGTGCTAGGCTCAATTTTGAGATGAGAAAGGTTGTGATGCACTATTTCGGAAAGCGACAAAACTTTCCCAAAATAGTAAGTGGTGAAAAGTGTGTTGGAGAAGTCATTAAATCAGGTGTTAACAGCTGTACAAACTTACCGCAAGTTCTACTCTAAATTTTGAGTTGTGAACAACTGTGATGGACAATCTAGAAAGATGAACACAACTTTCCCGAAATAGTAAGTGGTGTGAGTTGTTTTGAGAAGTCAGTCAATCAGGTGTTGACACCTGTAAAAACTTACCCCAATTGCTACTCTAAATTTTGAGTTGTGAGAATTTGTGAAGCACAATCTAGAAAAGCAACACAACTTTCCCAAAATAGTAAGTGGTGAAAGTTGTATTGGAGAAGTCATTTAAACAGGTGTTAACACCGGTAAAAACTTACCCTAAGTGCTACTCTCAATTTTGAGTTCAGAACGATTGGGATGCACAATATAGAAAAGCGACAAAACTTTCCCAAAATAGTATGTGGTGAAAGGTGTGTTGGAGAAGTCTTTACAACAGGTGTTGACACCTGTAAAATTTACCCCAAGTGTAACCTAATTTTTGAGTTGAGAACAATTGTGATGCACAATCCAGAAAAGCGACAAAGTTTCCACAAAATAGTATGGGGTGAAAGGTGTGCTGGAGAAGTCATTACATCAGGTGTTGAATCCTGTAAAAACTTAACCCAAGCGCTACACTCAATTTTGAATTGAGAACAGCTATTATGCACAGTCAAGAAAAGCGGCAAAACTTTCAAAAAATAGAAAGTGGTGAGAATTGTGTTGAGAAGTCATTACATCAGATGTTGACTCTGTAAAAACTTACCCTAAGTGCTACTCTCAATTTTGAGTTAAGAATAATTGGGATGCACAATCCAAAATAGCGACATATATTTCCCAAACAATAGTAACGGGTGAGAGGTAAGTTGGAGAAGTCATTACATGAAGTGTTGACACCTGTAAAAACTTACCCTAAGTTCTAGGCTCAATTTTGAGTTAAGAACGGTTGCGTAGCACCATATAGAAAAGTGACAAAATTTTCCCAAAAATAGTAAGTGGTGAGAGGTGTGTTGGAGAAGTATTTACATCAGGTGTTGACACCTGTAAAATCTTACCCCAAGTGTTACTCTAAATTTTGAGTTGAGAATAGCTGTGCTGCACAGTCTAGAAAAGGAACACAACTTTCCCAAAATAGTAAGTGGTGAAAGTTGGGTTGGAGGAGTCATTTAATCAGGTGTTGACACCGGTAAAAACTTACCCTAAGTGCTACTCTCAATTTCGAGTTCAGAACGGTTGTGATGCACAACAAAGAAAACCGACAAAACTTTCCCAAAATAGTAAGTGGTGAAAGGTGTGTTGGAGAAGTCATTAGGACAGGTGTTGACACCTATAAAAATTTACCCCAGGTGTTCCTCTAAATTTTGAATTGAGAACAGTTGTGATGCACAATCTAGAAAAGCGACAAAGTTTTCCCAAAATAGTAAGGGGTGAAAGGTGTGTTGGAGAAGTAATTACATCAGGTGTTTACACCTGTAAAATCTTATCCCGGGTGTGACTCTAAATTTTGAGTTGGGAAACGTTGTGATGCACAATCCAGAAAAGCAACACAACTTTCCCAAGATAGTAAATGGTGAAAGTTGTTTTGAGAAGTCATTTAATCAGGTGTTGACACCGATAAAAACTTACCCTAAGTGCTAAGCTCAATTTTGAGTTGAGAAAGGTTGTTATGCACAATATAGAAAAGCGACAAAATTTTCCTAAAATAGTAAGTGGTGAAAGGTGTGTTAGAGAAGTCATTACATCTGGTGTTGACATTTGTAAATAACTTACCCCAAGTGCTACTCTAAATTTTGAGTTGTGGAAAACTCTGTTGCACAATCTAGAAATGCCACACAACTTTCCCAAAATAGTAAGTGGTGAAAGTTGCTTTGAGAAGTCGTTTAATCAGGTGTTGACACCGGTAAAAACTTACCCCAAGTGCTAGGCACAATTTTGTGTTGAGAACGGTTGCGATGCACAATATAGAAAAGGGACAAAATTTTCCCGAAATAGTAAGTGGTGAAAGGTGTGTTGGAGAAGTCATTACATCAGATGTTGACATCAGTAAAATTTTACCGCAAGTGTTACTCTAATTTTTGAGTTGAGAACAATTGTAATACACAATCTAGAAAAGGAACAAAGTTTTCCCAAAATAGTAAGGGGTGAAAGGTGTGTTAGAGAAGTCATTACATCAGGTATTGACAGCAGTAAAATCTTATCCCGAGTGCTACTCTAAATTTTGAGTTGGGAACAACTGTGATGCACAATCAACAAAATCAACACAAATTTCAAAACATAGTAAGTGGTGAAAGTTGTTTTATAAAGTCATTTAATCAGGTGTTAACACGGGTAAAAACTTACCCTAAGTGCTAGGCTCAATTTTGAGATGAGACAGGTTGTGATGCACTATATCGGAAAGCGACAAAACTATCCCAAAATAGTAAGTGGTGAAAAGTGTGTTGGAGAAGTCAGTACATCAGGTGTTAACACCTGTACAAACTTTCCCCAAGTTCTATTCTAAATTTTGAGTTGTGAACAACTGTGATGGACAATCGAGAAAAAGGAACACAACTTTCCCAAAATAGTAAGTGGTGGAAGCTGTTTTGAGAAGTCATTTAATCAGGTGTTGACACCTGTAAAAGCTTTCCCCAAGTGCTACTCTAAGTTTTGAGTTGTGAGAATTTGTGATGCACAATCTAGAAAAGCAACCCAACTTTCCCAAAATAGTAAATGGTGAAAGTTGTGTTGGAGAAGTCATTTAAACAGGTGTTAACACCGGTAAAAACTTACCCTAAGTGTTACTCTCAATTTTGAGTTCAGAACGATTGTGATGCACAATATAGAAAAGAGACAAAACTTTCCCAAAATAGTAAGTGGTGAAAGGTGTGTTGGAAAAGTCATTACAACAGGTGTTGACTCCTGTAAAAATTTACCCCAAGTGTTACTCTAAATTTTGGGTTGAGAAAAGTTGTGATGCTCAATCTAGAAAAGCGACAAAGTTTTCCAAAAATAGTAAGGGGTGTAAGGTGTGTTGGAGACGTGATTACATCAGGTGTTGACAACTATAAAATCTTATCCCAAGTGCTACTTTAAATTTTGAGTTAGGAAAAGCTGTGATTCACAATCCTGGAAAGCGACACAACTTTCCCAAAATAGTAAGAGGTGAAAGTTGTTTTGAGAAGTCATTTAATCAGGTGTTGACACCGGTAAAAACCTATCCTAAGTGCTAGGCTCAATTTTGAGTTGAGAAAGGTTGTGATGCCCAATGTAGAAAAGTGACAAAACTTTCCCAAAATGGTAAGTGGTGAAAGTTGTGTTTGAGAAGTCATTACATCAGGTGTTGACAGCTATAAAATCTTACCCCAAGTGCTACTCTAATTTTTGAGTTGTGAACAGCTGTGATGCACAATCTAGAAAAGGAACACAACTTTCCCAAAGTAGTAAGGGGTGAAAGGTTTGTTGGAGAAGTCATTGCATCAGGTGTTGACACGTGTAAAAACTTACCCCAAGTGCTACACTCAATTTAGAGTTGATAACTGCGGTGATGCTCAATCTAGAATAGAGACAAATCTTTCACAAAATATTAAGGGTGGAAGGTTTGTTTGAGAAGTCATTACATCATGTGTTAACAACTGTGAAACTTTACCCCAAGTGTTACTTTATAGTTTGAGTTGAGAACAGCTATTATGCACAATCTAGAAAAGTGACAAAACTTTCCCGAAATAGTAAGGGATGAAAGGTTAGTTGGAGAAGTCATTACATCAGGTGTTGACACCTGTAAAAACTTACCCAAACTGCTACACTCAATTTAGAGTTGACAACAGCTGTGATGCCCAGTCTAGAATAGAGACAAATCTTTCACATAATATTAAGGGATGAAAGGTGTGTCAAAAAGTCATTACATCATGTGTTGATAACTGTGAAAGTTTAAACCTAAGTGATACTCTAAAGTTTGAGTTGATAATAGCTGTAATACACAATCTAGAAAAGAGAAAAAACTTTACCAAAATTGTAAGTGGAGAGGTGTGTTGGAGAAGCCCATACAATATGTGTTAACAACTGTGAAAGTTTGCCCTAAGTGCTACTCTAAATTTTGAGTTGAGAATAACTGAAATAAACAATCTGGAAAAACGACAAAACATTCCCAAAATAGTAAGTGGTGAGAGGTGTGTTGGAGAAATCATTACATCAGGTGTTGACATCTGCAAATTCTTTCCCCAAGTGCTACTCTAATCTTTTGAGTTGATAAAAGCTGTGATACACAATCTAGAAAAGGAACACAACTTTCCCAAAATAGAAAGTGGTGAAAGTTGGGTTGGAGAAGTCATTTAATCGGGTGTTAACATCGGTAAAAACATACCCTAAGTGCTACTCTCAATTTTGAGTTCAGAACGGTTGTGATGCACAATATAGAAAAGCACAATATAGAAAAGCGACAAAACTTTCCAAAAATAGTAAGTGGTGAAAGGTGTGTTAGAGAAGCCTTTACAACAGGTGTTGACACCTCTAAAAATTTACCCCAAGTGTTACTCTAAATTTTGAGTTGAGAACAGTTGTGATGCACAATCTAGAAAAGCGACGAAGTTTTCCCAAAATAGAGAGGGGTGAAAGGTGTGTTGGAAAGTCATTACATCAGGTGTTGAAACCTGTAAAATCTTATCCCGAGTGCTACAGTAAATTTTGAGTTAGGAACAGCTGTGATGCCTAATCTATAAAAGCAACATAACTTTCCCAAAATTGTAAGTGGTGTAAGCTGTTCTGAGAAGTCATTTAATCAGGTGTTAACACCGATAAAAACTTACCCAAAGTGATATGCTCAATTTCGAGTTGAGAATGGTTGCGATGCACAATATAGAAAAGCAACAAAACTTTCCCAAAATAATAAGTGGTGTAAGGCGTGTTGGAGAAGTCATTACAGCAGGTGTTGACACCTGTAAAAACTTACCCTAAGTGCTACTCTAAATTTTGAGTTGCGAACAGCTGTGATGCCCAATCTAGAAAAGCAGCATAACTTTCCCAAAATTGTATGTGGTGTAAGTTGTTTTGAGAAGTCATTTAATCAGGTGTTGACGCCGATAAAAACTTACCCAAAGTGCTATGCTCAATTTCGAGTTGAGAATGGTTGCAACGCACAATATAGAAAAGCAACAAAACTTTCCCAAAATAGTAAGTGGTGAAAGGTGTGTTGGAGAAGTCTTTACAACAGGTGTTGACACCTGTAAAAATTTAACCCAAGTGTTACCCTAAATTTTGAGTTGAGAACAGTTGTGATGCACAATCCAGAAAAGCGATAAAGTTTTCGAAAAATAGTACGGGGTGAAAGGTGTGTTGGAGGAGTTATTACATCAGGTGTTGAAACCTGTAAAAACTAAACCCAAGCACTACTTTAAATTCTGAGTTGTGAACAACTATGATTCACAATCTAGAAAAGCAACCCAACTTTCCCAAATTAGTAAGTGGAGAAAATTGTTTTGAGAAGTCGTTTAATCAGGTGTTGACACCGGTAAAAACTTACCCTAAGTTCTATGCTCAATTTTGAGTTGAGAATGATTGCGATGCACAATATAGAAAAGCGACAAAACTTTCCCAAAATAATAAGTGGTGAAAGGTTTGTTGGAGAAGTCATTAGAACAGGTGTTGACAGCTGTAAAAATTTACCACAAGTGTTACTCTAAATTTTGAGTTGAGAACTGTTGTGATGCACAATCTAGAAAAGCAACAAGTTTTCCCAAAATAGTAAAGGGTGAAAGGTGTGTTGGAGAAGTCATTACAACAGGTGTTGACGCCTGTAAATCTTATCCCGAGTGCTACTCTAAATTTTGAGTTAGGAACAGCTGAGATGCACAATCTAGAAAAGCAATACAGCTTTCCCAAAATAGTAAGTGGTGAAAGTTGGGTTGGAGAAGTCAGTTAATCAGGTGTTGACACCGGTAAAAACTTACCGTAAGTGCTACTCTCAATTTTGTGTTTAGAACGGTTGTGATGCACAATACAGAAAAGCAACAAAAATTTCCCAAAATAGTAAGTGGTGAAAGGTGTGCTAGAGAAGCCTTTACAAAAGGAGTTGACACCTCTAAAAATTTACCCCAAGTGTTACTCTAAATTTTGAGTTGAGAACAGTTGTGATGGACAATCTAGAAAAGAGACAATGTTTTCCCAAAATAGTAAGGGGTGAAATGTGTGTTGGAGAAGTCATTACATCAGTTGTTGACACCTGTAAAATCTTATCCCGAATGCTACTTTAAATTTTGAGTTGGGAACAGTGTGATGCACAATCTAGAAAAGCAACACAACTTTCCCAAAATAGTTAGTGGTGAAACTTGTTTTGAGAAGTCATTTAATCTGGTGTTGACACCGGTAAAAACTTACCCTAAGTGCTACTCTCAATTTTCAGTTGAGAAAGGTTGCGATGCAAAATATAGAAAAGCGACAAAACTTTCCCAATATAGTAAGTGGTGAAAGGTGTGTTGGAGAAGTCATTACATCAGGTGTTGACACCTGTAAAAACTTACCCCAAGTGCTAATCTCAATTTAGAGTTGATAACAGCTGCATTTCTCAATCTAGAATAGAGACAAATCTTTCACAAAATATTAAGGGGTGGAAGGTGTGTTTTAGAAGTCATTACATCATGGGTTAACAACTGTGAAACTTTAACCCAAGTGTTACTCTATATTTTGAGTTAAGAACAGCTGTGATGCACAATCTTGAAAAGCAACAAAGTTTTCCCAAAATACTAAGGTGTGAAAGGTTTGTTGGAGAAGTCATTACATCAGGTGTTGACATCTATAAAAACTTAACCCAAGTGCTACACTCAATTTAGAAAAGTGAAAAAACTTTACCAAAATAGTAAGGGGTGAACTGTTTGTTGGAGAAGTCATTACAACATGTGTTAACACCTGTAAAAATTTACCCGAAGTGCTACACTCAATTTTAAGTTGATAACAGCTGTGATGCTCAATCTATAATAAAGACAAATCTTTCAAAAAATATTACGGGGTGAAATGTGTGTTAAAGAAGTCATTACATCATGTGTTGACAACTGTGAAAGTTTAACCCCAAGTGGTACTCTAAATTTTAAGTTGACAATAGCTATGATACATAATCTAGAAAAGTGAAAAAACTTTACCAAAATAGTATTTGGAGAGGTGTGTTGGAGAAGTCCTTACATCGGGTGTTAACACTGCAAAAACTTACCCCAAGTGCCACTGTAAATTTTTAGTTGAGAACAGTTGTGATGCACAATATAAAAAAATGACAAAACTTTCCCAAAATAGAAAATGGTGAGTGGTGTTTTGGGAAGGTAATTACCTCAGGCGTGCACAATCTAGAAAAGCGACAAAAGTTTCCCAAAATAGTAAGTGGTGAAAGGTGTGATGGAGAAGTTGTTATATCTGGTGTTAACACTGTAAAAACATACCCAAGTGCTACTCTAAGTTTTGAGTAGAGAAGAGCTGTGATGCACAATCTAGAAAAAAAACACAAATGTTACTCTAAATTTTGAGTTATGAACAGCTGTGATGCACAATCTAGAAAAAAAACACAACTTTCCCAAAATAGTAAGTGGTGAAAGTTTGGTTGGAGAAGTCATTTAATCAGGTGTTGACACCGGTAAAAACTTACCCTAAGTGCTACTCTCAATTTTGTGTTCAGAACGGTGGTGATGCATAATATAGAAAAGCAACAAAACTTTCCCAAAATAGTAAGTGGTGAAAGGTGTGTTGGAAAAGTCATTACAACAGGTGTTGACACCTGTAAAAAATTACCCCAAGCCTTACTCTAAATTTTGAGATGAGAACAGGTGTGATGCACAATCTAGAAAAGGAACACAACTTTCCCAAAATAGTAAGTGGTGAAAGTTTGGTTGGCGAAGTCATTTAATCAGGTGTTGACACCGGTAAAAACTTACTCTAATTGTTACTCCCAATTTTGAGTTCAGAACGGTTGTGATGCACAATACAGAAAAACGAAAAAACTTTCCCAAAATAGTAAGTGGTGAAAGGTGTGTTGGAGAAGTCTTTACAACAGGTGTTGACACCAGTAAAAATTTACCCCAAGAGTTACCCTAAATTTTGAGTTGAGAACAGTTGTGATGCACAATCCAGAAAAGCGATAAAGTTTCCACAAAATAATATGGGGTGAAAGGTGTGTTGGAGAAGTCATTACATCAGGTGTTGAAACCTGTAAAAACTTAACCCAAGCGCTACTCTCAATTTTGAATTGAGAACAGCTATTATGCACAGTCTAGAAAAGCAGCAAAACTTTCACAAAATAGTAAGTGGTGAGAGTTGTGTTGAGATATCATTGCATCAGATGTGGACTCCGTAAAAACTTATCTCAACTGCTACTCTCAATTTTGAATTAAGAATAATTGTGATGCACAATCTGGAATAGCGACAAAACTTCCCAAACTATAGTAACGGATGAGAGGTAAGTTGGAGAAGTCATTACATGAAGGTTGACACCTGTAAAAACTTACCCCAAGTGCTAGGCTCAATTTTGAGTTGAGAACGGTTGCGTTGCACAATATAGAAAAACGACAAAATTTTCCCAAAATAGTAAGTGGTGAGAAGTGTGTTGGAGAAGTATTTACATCAGGTGCTGACACTTGTAAAATCTTACCCCTAGTGTTACTCTAAATTTTGAGTAGAGAACAGCTGTGCTGCACAATAGAAAAGGAACACAACTTTCCCAAAATAGTAAGCGGTGAAAGTTGTTTTGAGAAGTCATTTAATCAGGTGTTGACACCGGTAAAAACTTACCCTAAGTGCTACTCTCAGTTTTGAGTTCAGAATGGTTGTGATGCACTATAAAGAAAATCGATAAAACTTTCCCAAAATAGTAAGTGGTGAAAGGTGTGTTGGAGAAGTCATTACAACCGGTGTTGACACCTGTAAAAATTTACCCCAAGTGTTCCTCTAAATTTTGGGTTGAGAATATTTGTGATGCACAATCTAGAAAAGAGACAAAGTTTTCCCAAAATAGTAAGGGGTGAAAGGTGTGTTGGAGATGTCATTACATCAGATGTTGACACCAGTAAAATCTTATCCCTGGTGTTACTCTAAATTTTGAGTTGGGAAAAGTTGTGATGCACAATCCAGAAAAGCAACACAATTTTCCCAAGATAGTAAGTGGTGAAAGTTGTTTTGAGAAGTCATTTAATCAGGTGTTGACAGCGGTAAAAACTTACCCTAAGTGCTAAGCTCAATTTTGAGTTGAGAAAGGTTGTTATGCACAATATAGAAAAGCGACAAAACTTTCCCAAAATAGTAAGTGGTGAAAGGTGCATTGGAGAAGTCATTACAACATGTGTTAACACCTGTAAAAACTTACCCCAAGTGCTACTCTAAATTTTGATTTGTGAACAGCTGTGATGCGCAATCTAGAAAAGGAACACAACTTTCCCAAAATAGTAAGTGGTGAAAGTTGGGTTGGAGAAGTCATTTAATCAGTTGTTGACACCGGTAAAAACTTACCCTAAGTGCTACTCAATTTTGAGTTCAGAACGGTTGTGACGCACAATACAGAAACGCGAAAAAACTTTCCCAAAATAGTAAGTGGTGAAAGGTTTGTTGTAGAAGTCTTTACAATAGGTGTTGACACCTGTAAAAATTTACCCCAAGTGTTACCCTAAATTTTGAGTTGAGAACAGTTGCGATGCAGAATCCAGAAAAGCGACAAAGTTTCCCCAAAATTGTATGGGGTGAAAGGTGTGTTGGAGAAGTCATTACGTCAGCTGTTGAAACCTATAAAAACTTAACCCAAGCGCTACTCAAAAATTTGAGTTGTAAACAGCTATGATGCACAATCTAGAAAAGCGACACAACTTTCCCAAAATAGTAAGTGGTGAAAGTTGTTTTGAGAAGTCGTTTAATCAGCTGTTGACACCGGTAAAAACTTACCGTAAGTGCTAGGCTCAATTTTGAGATGAGAAAGGTTGTGATGCACTATATCGAAAAGCGACAAAAATTTCCCAAAATAGTAAGTGGTGAAAGGTGTGTTGGAGAAGTCATTACATTAGGTGTTGTCACCTGTAAAAACTTACCCCAAGTGCTACTCTAAATTTTGAGTTGTGAACAACTGTGATGCACAATCTAGAAAAAAAAACACAACTTTCCCAAAATGAGTAAATATCCAATTTGGTCCCTGAAACTGTAAGGTCGTATCAATTTAGTCCCCCACATTATCAATATTTTAAAATAATCCTTGGAATTTCAAAATGTAGCAAATGCATCCCTGACATTATTCACTTAGTTTCAAATACATCCTTGACATTACCAACTTAATGTCATTATAGTCCATGCAAATATCAACGGAGGGACGAATCTGATTAACTTTCTGCAATTCCAGGGATCATTTTGGAATATTGATAATGTGAGGGACTAAGTTGATACAACCCGACAATTTCAGGGACCAAATTGGGTATTTACTCTTCCCAAAATAGTAAGTGGTGAAAGTTGGGTTAGCGAAGTCATTTAATCAGGTGTTGACACCGGTAAAAACTTACCCTAAGTGCTACTCTCAATTTTGAGTTCAGAACGGTTGTGATGCATAATATAGAAAACCGATAAAACTTTCCCAAAATAGTAAGTGGTGAAAGGTGTGTTGGAGAAGTCATTACGACAGGTGTTGACACCGGTAAAAATTTACCCCAAGTGTTACTCTAAATTTTGAGTTGAGAACAATTTCTGATGCACAATCTAGAAAAGCGATAAAGTTTCCCCAAAATTGTAAGGGGTGAAAGGTGTGTTGGAGAAGTCATTACGTCAGCTGTTGAAACCTATAAAAACATAACCCAAGCGCTACTCATAATTTTGAGTTGTAAACAGCTATGATGCACAATTTGGAAAAGCGACACAACTTTCCCAAAATAGTAAGTGGTGAAAGTTGTTTTGAGAAGTCGTTTAATCAGGTGTTGACACCGGTAAAAACTTACCCTATGTGCTAGGCTCAATTTTGAGATGAGAAAGGTTGTGATGCACTATATAGAAAAGCGACAAAAATTTCCCAAAATAGTAAGTGGTCAAAGGTGTGTTGGAGAAGTCATTACATCAGGTGTTGTCACATGTAAAAACTTACCCCAATTGCTACTCTAAATTTTGAGTTGTGAACAACTGTGATGCACAATCTAGAAAAAGGAACACAATTTCCCCAAAATAGTAAGTGTTGAAAGTTGGGTTGGCGAAGTCATTTAATCAGGTGTTGACACCGGTAAAAACTTACCCTAAGTGCTACTCTCAATTTTGAGTTCAAAACGGTTGTGATGCATAATATAGAAAACTGATAAAACTTTCCCAAAATTGTAAGTGGTGAAAGGTGTGTTGGAGAAGTCATTACGACAAGTGTTGACACCTGTAAAATTTTACCCCAAGTATTACTCTAAATTTTGAGTTGAGAACAATTTCTGATGCACAATCTAGAAAAGCGATAAAGTTTCCCCAAAATTGTAGGGGGTGAAAGGTGTGTTGGAGAAGTCATTACGTCAGCTGTTGAACCCTATAAAAACTTAACCCAAGCGCTACTCAAAATTTTGAGTTGTAAACAGCTATGATGCACAATTTGGAAAAGCGAAACAACTTTCCCAAAATAGTAAGTGGTGAAAGTTGTTTTGAGAAGTCGTTTAATCAGGGTTGACACCGTAAAAAACTTACCCTAAGTGCTAGGCTCAATTTTGAGATGAGAAAGGTTGTGATGCACTATATAGAAAAGCGACAAAAATTTCCCAAAATAGTAAGTGGTGAAAGTTGGGTTGGCGAAGTCATTTAATCAGGTGTTGACACCGGTAAAAACTTACCCTAAGTGCTACTCTCAATTTTGAGTTCAGAACGGTTGTGATGCATAATATAGAAAACCGATAAAACTTTCCCAAAATAGTAAGTGGTGAAAGGTGTGTTGGAGAAGTCATTACGACAGGTGTTGACACCGGCAAAAATTTACCCCAAGTGTTACTCTAAATTTTGAGTTGAGAACAATTTCTGATGCACAATCTAGAAAAGCGATAAAGTTTTCCCAAAATTGTAAGGGGTGAAAGGTGTGCTGAAGAAGTCATTACATCAGGTGTTGACACCTGTAAAATCTTATCTCTGGTGCTGCTATAAATTTTGAGTTGGGAACAACTGTGATGCACAATCCAGGAAAGCAACACAACTTTCCTAAGATAGCAAGTGGTGAAAATTGTTTTGAGAAGTCATTTAATCAGTTGTTGACACCGGTAAAAACTTACCCTAAGTGCTACTCTCAGTTTTGAGTTCAGAATGGTTGTGATGCACTATAAAGAAAACCGATAAAACTTTCCCAAAACAGTAAGTGGTGAAAGGTGTGTTGGAGAAGTCATTACAACCGGTGTTGACACCTGTAAAAATTTACCCCAAGTGTTCCTCTAAATTTTGGTTGAGAATAGTTGTGATGCACAATCTAGAAAAGAGACAAAGTTTTCCCAAAATAGTAAGGGGTGAAAGGTGTGTTGGAGATGTCATTACATCAGGTGTTGACACCAGTAAAATCTTATCCCTGGTGTTACTCTAAATTTTGAGTTGGGAAAAGTTGTGAAGCACAATCCAGAAAAGCAACACAATTTTCTCAAGATAGTAAGTGGTGAAAGTTGTTTTGAGAAGTCATTTAATCAGGTGTTGACAACGGTAAAAACTTACCCTAAGTGCTAAGCTCAATTTTGAGTTGAGAAAGGTTGTTATGCACAATATAGAAAAGCGACAAAACTTTCCCAAAATAGTAAGTGGTGAAAGGTGTGTTGGAGAAGTCATTACAACAGGTGTTAACACCTGTAAAAACTTACCCCAAGTGCTACTCTAAATTTTGAGTTGTGAACAGCTATGATGCGCAATCTAGAAAAGGAACACAACTTTCCCAAAATAGTAAGTGGTGAAAGTTGGGTTGGAGAAGTCATTTAATCAGTTGTTGACACCGGTAAAAACTTACCTAAGTGCTACTCTCAATTTTGAGTTCAGACTGGTTGTGATGCAAAATACAGAAACGCGAAAAAACTTTCCCAAAATAGTAAGTGGTGAAAGGTTTGTTGGAGAAGTCATTACAACAGGTGTTGACACCTGTAAAAATTTACACCAAGTGTTACCCTAAATTTTGAGTTGAGAGCAGTTGTGATGCAGAATCTAGAAAAGCGACAAAGTTTTCCCCAAAATAGTAAGGGGTGAAAGGTGTGTTGGAGAAGTCATTACATCAGGTGTTGACACCATAAAAACTTAACCCTGGTGTTACTCTAAATTTTGAGTTGGGAAAACTATGATGCACAATCTAGAAAAGCGACACAATTTTCCCAAAATAGTAAGTGGTGAAAGTTGTTTTGAGAAGTCGTTTAATCAGGTGTTGACACCGGTAAAAACTTACCCTAAGTGCTAAGTTCAATTTTGAGTTGAGAAAGGTTGTGATGCACAATATAGAAAAGCGACAAAAACTTTCCCAAAATAGTAAGTGGTGGAAGGTGTGTTGGAGAAGTCATTACATCAGGGGTTGTCACCTGTAAAAACTTACCCCAAGTGCTACTCTAAATTTTGAGTTGTGAACAGCTGTGATGCACAATCTAGAAAAGGAACACAACTTTCCCAAAATAGTAAGTGGTGAAAGTTGGGTTGGCGAAGTCATTTAATCAGGTGTTGACACCGGTAAAAACTTACCCTAAGTGCTACTCTCAATTTTGAGTTCAGAACGGTTGTGATGCATAATATAGAAAACCGATAAAACTTTCCCAAAATAGTAAGTCATTTAATCAGTAAGAAATTTACCCCAAGTGTTACTCTAAATTTTGAGTTGAGAACAATTTCTGATGCACAATCTAGAAAAGCGATAAAGTTTCCCAAAATTGTAGGGGGTGAAAGGTGTGTTGGAGAAGTCATTACGTCAGCTGTTGAACCCTATAAAAACTTAACCCAAGCGCTACTCAAAATTTTGAGTTGTAAACAACTATGATGCACAATTTGGAAAAGCGAAACAACTTTCCCAAAATAGTAAGTGGTGAAAGTTGTTTTGAGAAGTCGTTTAATCAGGGGTTGACACCGGTAAAAACTTACCCTAAGTGCTAAGCTCAATTTTGAGATGAGAAAGGTTGTGATGCACTATATAGAAAAGCGACAAAAATTTCCCAAAATAGTAAGTGGTGAAAGGTGTGTTGGAGAAGTCATTACAACAGGTGTTGTCACCTGTAAAAACTTACCCCAAGTGCTACTCTAAATTTTGAGTTGTGAACAACTGTGATGCACAATCTAGAAAAGGAACACAACTTTCCCAAAATAGTAAGTGGTGAAAGTTGGGTTGGCGAAGTCATTTAATCAGGTGTTGACACCGGTAAAAACTTACCCTAAGTGCTACTCTCAATTTTGAGTTCAGAACGGTTGTGATGCATAATATAGAAAACCGATAAAACTTTCCCAAAATAGTAAGTGGTGAAAGGTGTGTTGGAGAAGTCATTACGACAGGTGTTGACACCGGCAAAAATTTACCCCAAGTGTTACTCTAAATTTTGAGTTGAGAACAATTTCTGATGCACAATCTAGAAAAGCGATAAAGTTTCCCCAAAATTGTAGGGGGTGAAAGGTGTGTTGGAGAAGTCATTACGTCAGCTGTTGAACCCTATAAAAACTTAACCCAAGAGCTACTCAAAATTTTGAGTTGTAAACAGCTATGATGCACAATTTGGAAAAGCGAAACAACTTTCCCAAAATAGTAAGTGGTGAAAGTTGTTTTGAGAAGTCGTTTAATCAGGGGTTGACACCGGTAAAAACTTACCCTAAGTGCTAGGCTCAATTTTGAGATGAGAAAGGTTGTGATGCACTATATAGAAAAGCGACAAAATTTTCCCAAAATAGTAAGTGGTGAAAGGTGTGTTGGAGAAGTCATTACATCCGGTGTTGTCACCTATAAAAACTTAGCCCAAGTGCTACTCTAAATTTTGAGTTGTGAACAACTGTGATGCACAATCTAGAAAAAGGAACACAACTTTCCCAAAATAGTAAGTGGTGAAAGTTGGGTTGGCGAAGTCATTTAATCAGGTGTTGACACCGGTAAAAACTTACCCTAAGTGCTACTCTCAATTTTGAGTTCAGAACGGTTGTGATGCATAATATAGAAAACCGATAAAACTTTCCCAAAATAGTAAGTGGTGAAAGGTGTGTTGGAGAAGTCATTACGACAGGTGTTGACACCGGCAAAAATTTACCCCAAGTGTTACTCTAAATTTTGAGTTGAGAACAATTTCTGATGCACAATCTAGAAAAGCGATAAAGTTTTCCCAAAATTGTAAGGGGTGAAAGGTGTGCTGAAGAAGTCATTACATCAGGTGTTGACACCTGTAAAATCTTATCCCTGGTGCTGCTATAAATTTTGAGTTGGGAACAGCTGTGATGCACAATCCAGGAAAGCAACACAACTTTCCTAAGATAGCAAGTGGTGAAAATTGTTTTGAGAAGTCATTTAATCAGTTGTTGACACCGGTAAAAACTTACCCTAAGTGCTACTCTCAGTTTTGAGTTCAGAATGGTTGTGATGCACTATAAAGAAAACCGATAAAACTTTCCCAAAACAGTAAGTGGTGAAAGGTGTGTTGGAGAAGTCATTACAACCGGTGTTGACACCTGTAAAAATTTACCCCAAGTGTTCCTCTAAATTTTGGGTTGAGAATAGTTGTGATGCACAATCTAGAAAAGAGACAAAGTTTTCCCAAAATAGTAAGGGGTGAAAGGTGTGTTGGAGATGTCATTACATCAGGTGTTGACACCAGTAAAATCTTATCCCTGGTGTTACTCTAAATTTTGAGTTGGGAAAAGTTGTGAAGCACAATCCAAAAAAGCAACACAATTTTCTCAAGATAGTAAGTGGTGAAAGTTGTTTTGAGAAGTCATTTAATCAGGTGTTGACACCGGTAAAAACTTACCCTAAGTGCTAAGCTCAATTTTGAGTTGAGAAAGGTTGTTATGCACAATATAGAAAAGCGACAAAACTTTCCCAAAATAGTAAGTGGTGAAAGGTGTGTTGGAGAAGTCATTACAACAGGTGTTAACACCTGTAAAAACTTACCCCAAGTGCTACTCTAAATTTTGAGTTGTGAACAGCTATGATGCGCAATCTAGAAAAGGAACACAACTTTCCCAAAATAGTAAGTGGTGAAAGTTGGGTTGGCGAAGTCATTTAATCAGGTGTTGACACCGGTAAAAACTTACCCTAAGTGCTACTCTCAATTTTGAGTTCAGAACGGTTGTGATGCATAATATAGAAAACCGATAAAACTTTCCCAAAATAGTAAGTCATTTAATCAGTAAGAAATTTACCCCAAGTGTTACTCTAAATTTTGAGTTGAGAACAATTTCTGATGCACAATCTAGAAAAGCGATAAAGTTTCCCCAAAATTGTAGGGGGTGAAAGGTGTGTTGGAGAAGTCATTACGTCAGCTGTTGAACCCTATAAAAACTTAACCCAAGCGCTACTCAAAATTTTGAGTTGTAAACAGCTATGATGCACAATTTGGAAAAGCGAAACAACTTTCCCAAAATAGTAAGTGGTGAAAGTTGTTTTGAGAAGTCGTTTAATCAGGGGTTGACACCGGTAAAAACTTACCCTAAGTGCTAGGCTCAATTTTGAGATGAGAAAGGTTGTGATGCACTATATAGAAAAGCGACAAAAATTTCCCAAAATAGTAAGTGGGAAAGGTGTGTTGGAGAAGTCATTACATCCGGTGTTGTCACCTATAAAAACTTAGCCCAAGTGCTACTCTAAATTTTGAGTTGTGAACAACTGTGATGCACAATCTAGAAAAAGGAACACAACTTTCCCAAAATAGTAAGTGGTGAAAGTTGGGTTGGCGAAGTCATTTAATCAGGTGTTGACACCGGTAAAAACTTACCCTAAGTGCTACTCTCAATTTTGAGTTCAGAACGGTTGTGATGCATAATATAGAAAACCGATAAAACTTTCCCAAAATAGTAAGTGGTGAAAGGTGTGTTGGAGAAGTCATTACGACAGGTGTTGACACCGGCAAAAATTTACCCCAAGTGTTACTCTAAATTTTGAGTTGAGAACAATTTCTGATGCACAATCTAGAAAAGCGATAAAGTTTTCCCAAAATTGTAAGGGGTGAAAGGTGTGCTGAAGAAGTCATTACATCAGGTGTTGACACCTGTAAAATCTTATCCCTGGTGCTGCTATAAATTTTGAGTTGGGAACAGCTGTGATGCACAATCCAGGAAAGCAACACAACTTTCCTAAGATAGCAAGTGGTGAAAATTGTTTTGAGAAGTCATTTAATCAGTTGTTGACACCGGTAAAAACTTACCCTAAGTGCTACTCTCAGTTTTGAGTTCAGAATGGTTGTGATGCACTATAAAGAAAACCGATAAAACTTTCCCAAAACAGTAAGTGGTGAAAGGTGTGTTGGAGAAGTCATTACAACCGGTGTTGACACCTGTAAAAATTTACCCCAAGTGTTCCTCTAAATTTTGGGTTGACAATAGTTGTGATGCACAATCTAGAAAAGAGACAAAGTTTTCCCAAAATAGTAAGGGGTGAAAGGTGTGTTGGAGATGTCATTACATCAGGTGTTGACACCAGTAAAATCTTATCCCTGGTGTTACTCTAAATATTGAGTTGGGAAAAGTTGTGAAGCACAATCCAAAAAAGCAACACAATTTTCTCAAGATAGTAAGTGGTGAAAGTTGTTTTGAGAAGTCATTTAATCAGGTGTTGACACCGGTAAAAACTTACCCTAAGTGCTAAGCTCAATTTTGAGTTGAGAAAGGTTGTTATGCACAATATAGAAAAGCGACAAAACTTTCCCAAAATAGTAAGTGGTGAAAGGTGTGTTGGAGAAGTCATTACAACAGGTGTTAACACCTGTAAAAACTTACCCCAAGTGCTACTCTAAATTTTGAGTTGTGAACAGCTATGATGCGCAATCTAGAAAAGGAACACAACTTTCCCAAAATAGTAAGCGGTGAAAGTTGGGTTGGCGAAGTCATTTAATCAGGTGTTGACACCGGTAAAAACTTACCCTAAGTGCTACTCTCAATTTTGAGTTCAGAACGGTTGTGATGCATAATATAGAAACCGATAAAACTTTCCCAAAATAGTAAGTCATTTAATCAGTAAGAAATTTACCCCAAGTGTTACTCTAAATTTTGAGTTGAGAACAATTTCTGATGCACAATCTAGAAAAGCGATAAAGTTTCCCCAAAATTGTAGGGGGTGAAAGGTGTGTTGGAGAAGTCATTACGTCAGCTGTTGAACCCTATAAAAACTTAACCCAAGCGCTACTCAAAATTTTGAGTTGTAAACAGCTATGATGCACAATTTGGAAAAGCGAAACAACTTTCCCAAAATAGTAAGTGGTGAAAGTTGTTTTGAGAAGTCGTTTAATCAGGTGTTGACACCGGTAAAAACTTACCCTAAGTGCTAGGCTCAATTTTGAGATGAGAAAGGTTGTGATGCACTATATAGAAAAGCGACAAAAATTTCCCAAAATAGTAAGTGGTGAAAGGTGTGTTGGAGAAGTCATTACATCCGGTGTTGTCACCTATAAAAACTTAGCCCAAGTGCTACTCTAAATTTTGAGTTGTGAACAACTGTGATGCACAATCTAGAAAAAGGAACACAACTTTCCCAAAATAGTAAGTGGTGAAAGTTGGGTTGGCGAAGTCATTTAATCAGGTGTTGACACCGGTAAAAACTTACCCTAAGTGCTACTCTCAATTTTGAGTTCAGAACGGTTGTGATGCATAATATAGAAAACCGATAAAACTTTCCCAAAATAGTAAGTGGTGAAAGGTGTGTTGGAGAAGTCATTACGACAGGTGTTGACACCGGCAAAAATTTACCCCAAGTGTTACTCTAAATTTTGAGTTGAGAACAATTTCTGATGCACAATCTAGAAAAGCGATAAAGTTTTCCCAAAATTGTAGGGGGTGAAAGGTGTGTTGGAGAAGTCATTACGTCAGCTGTTGAACCCTATAAAAACTTAACCCAAGCGCTACTCAAAATTTTGAGTTGTAAACAGCTATGATGCACAATTTGGAAAAGCGAAACAACTTTCCCAAAATAGTAAGTGGTGAAAGTTGTTTTGAGAAGTCGTTTAATCAGGGGTTGACACCGGTAAAAACTTACCCTAAGTGCTAGGCTCAATTTTGAGATGAGAAAGGTTGTGATGCACTATATAGAAAAGCGACAAAAATTTCCCAAAATAGTAAGTGGTGAAAGGTGTGTTGGAGAAGTCATTACATCCGGTGTTGTCACCTATAAAAACTTAGCCCAAGTGCTACTCTAAATTTTGAGTTGTGAACAACTGTGATGCACAATCTAGAAAAAGGAACACAACTTTCCCAAAATAGTAAGTGGTGAAAGTTGGGTTGGCGAAGTCATTTAATCAGGTGTTGACACCGGTAAAAACTTACCCTAAGTGCTACTCTCAATTTTGAGTTCAGAACGGTTGTGATGCATAATATAGAAAACCGATAAAACTTTCCCAAAATAGTAAGTGGTGAAAGGTGTGTTGGAGAAGTCATTACGACAGGTGTTGACACCGGCAAAAATTTACCCCAAGTGTTACTCTAAATTTTGAGTTGAGAACAATTTCTGATGCACAATCTAGAAAAGCGATAAAGTTTTCCCAAAATTGTAAGGGGTGAAAGGTGTGCTGAAGAAGTCATTACATCAGGTGTTGACACCTGTAAAATCTTATCCCTGGTGCTGCTATAAATTTTGAGTTGGGAACAGCTGTGATGCACAATCCAGGAAAGCAACACAACTTTCCTAAGATAGCAAGTGGTGAAAATTGTTTTGAGAAGTCATTTAATCAGTTGTTGACACCGGTAAAAACTTACCCTAAGTGCTACTCTCAGTTTTGAGTTCAGAATGGTTGTGATGCACTATAAAGAAAACCGATAAAACTTTCCCAAAACAGTAAGTGGTGAAAGGTGTGTTGGAGAAGTCATTACAACCGGTGTTGACACCTGTAAAAATTTACCCCAAGTGTTCCTCTAAATTTTGGGTTGAGAATAGTTGTGATGCACAATCTAGAAAAGAGACAAAGTTTTCCCAAAATAGTAAGGGGTGAAAGGTGTGTTGGAGATGTCATTACATCAGGTGTTGACACCAGTAAAATCTTATCCCTGGTGTTACTCTAAATTTTGAGTTGGGAAAAGTTGTGAAGCACAATCCAAAAAAGCAACACAATTTTCTCAAGATAGTAAGTGGTGAAAGTTGTTTTGAGAAGTCATTTAATCAGGTGTTGACACCGGTAAAAACTTACCCTAAGTGCTAAGCTCAATTTTGAGTTGAGAAAGGTTGTTATGCACAATATAGAAAAGCGACAAAACTTTCCCAAAATAGTAAGTGGTGAAAGGTGTGTTGGAGAAGTCATTACAACAGGTGTTAACACCTGTAAAAACTTACCCCAAGTGCTACTCTAAATTTTGAGTTGTGAACAGCTATGATGCGCAATCTAGAAAAGGAACACAACTTTCCCAAAATAGTAAGTGGTGAAAGTTGGGTTGGCGAAGTCATTTAATCAGGTGTTGACACCGGTAAAAACTTACCCTAAGTGCTACTCTCAATTTTGAGTTCAGAACGGTTGTGATGCATAATATAGAAAACCGATAAAACTTTCCCAAAATAGTAAGTCATTTAATCAGTTAGAAATTTACCCCAAGTGTTACTCTAAATTTTGAGTTGAGAACAATTTCTGATGCACAATCTAGAAAAGCGATAAAGTTTCCCCAAAATTGTAGGGGGTGAAAGGTGTGTTGGAGAAGTCATTACGTCAGCTGTTGAACCCTATAAAAACTTAACCCAAGCGCTACTCAAAATTTTGAGTTGTAAACAGCTATGATGCACAATTTGGAAAAGCGAAACAACTTTCCCAAAATAGTAAGTGGTGAAAGTTGTTTTGAGAAGTCGTTTAATCAGGGGTTGACACCGGTAAAAACTTACCCTAAGTGCTAGGCTCAATTTTGAGATGAGAAAGGTTGTGATGCACTATATAGAAAAGCGACAAAAATTTCCCAAAATAGTAAGTGGCGAAAGGTGTGTTGGAGAAGTCATTACATCCGGTGTTGTCACCTATAAAAACTTAGCCCAAGTGCTACTCTAAATTTTGAGTTGTGAACAACTGTGATGCACAATCTAGAAAAAGGAACACAACTTTCCCAAAATAGTAAGTGGTGAAAGTTGGGTTGGCGAAGTCATTTAATCAGGTGTTGACACCGGTAAAAACTTACCCTAAGTGCTACTCTCAATTTTGAGTTCAGAACGGTTGTGATGCATAATATAGAAAACCGATAAAACTTTCCCAAAATAGTAAGTGGTGAAAGGTGTGTTGGAGAAGTCATTACGACAGGTGTTGACACCGGCAAAAATTTACCCCAAGTGTTACTCTAAATTTTGAGTTGAGAACAATTTCTGATGCACAATCTAGAAAAGCGATAAAGTTTTCCCAAAATTGTAGGGGGTGAAAGGTGTGTTGGAGAAGTCATTACGTCAGCTGTTGAACCCTATAAAAACTTAACCCAAGCGCTACTCAAAATTTTGAGTTGTAAACAGCTATGATGCACAATTTGGAAAAGCGAAACAACTTTCCCAAAATAGTAAGTGGTGAAAGTTGTTTTGAGAAGTCGTTTAATCAGGGGTTGACACCGGTAAAAACTTACCCTAAGTGCTAGGCTCAATTTTGAGATGAGAAAGGTTGTGATGCACTATATAGAAAAGCGACAAAAATTTCCCAAAATAGTAAGTGGTGAAAGGTGTGTTGGAGAAGTCATTACATCCGGTGTTGTCACCTATAAAAACTTAGCCCAAGTGCTACTCTAAATTTTGAGTTGTGAACAACTGTGATGCACAATCTAGAAAAAGGAACACAACTTTCCCAAAATAGTAAGTGGTGAAAGTTGGGTTGGCGAAGTCATTTAATCAGGTGTTGACACCGGTAAAAACTTACCCTAAGTGCTACTCTCAATTTTGAGTTCAGAACGGTTGTGATGCATAATATAGAAAACCGATAAAACTTTCCCAAAATAGTAAGTGGTGAAAGGTGTGTTGGAGAAGTCATTACGACAGGTGTTGACACCGGCAAAAATTTACCCCAAGTGTTACTCTAAATTTTGAGTTGAGAACAATTTCTGATGCACAATCTAGAAAAGCGATAAAGTTTTCCCAAAATTGTAAGGGGTGAAAGGTGTGCTGAAGAAGTCATTACATCAGGTGTTGACACCTGTAAAATCTTATCCCTGGTGCTGCTATAAATTTTGAGTTGGGAACAGCTGTGATGCACAATCCAGGAAAGCAACACAACTTTCCTAAGATAGCAAGTGGTGAAAATTGTTTTGAGAAGTCATTTAATCAGTTGTTGACACCGGTAAAAACTTACCCTAAGTGCTACTCTCAGTTTTGAGTTCAGAATGGTTGTGATGCACTATAAAGAAAACCGATAAAACTTTCCCAAAACAGTAAGTGGTGAAAGGTGTGTTGGAGAAGTCATTACAACCGGTGTTGACACCTGTAAAAATTTACCCCAAGTGTTCCTCTAAATTTTGGGTTGAGAATAGTTGTGATGCACAATCTAGAAAAGAGACAAAGTTTTCCCAAAATAGTAAGGGGTGAAAGGTGTGTTGGAGATGTCATTACATCAGGTGTTGACACCAGTAAAATCTTATCCCTGGTGTTACTCTAAATTTTGAGTTGGGAAAAGTTGTGAAGCACAATCCAAAAAGCAACACAATTTTCTCAAGATAGTAAGTGGTGAAAGTTGTTTTGAGAAGTCATTTAATCAGGTGTTGACACCGGTAAAAACTTACCCTAAGTGCTAAGCTCAATTTTGAGTTGAGAAAGGTTGTTATGCACAATATAGAAAAGCGACAAAACTTTCCCAAAATAGTAAGTGGTGAAAGGTGTGTTGGAGAAGTCATTACAACAGGTGTTAACACCTGTAAAAACTTACCCCAAGTGCTACTCTAAATTTTGAGTTGTGAACAGCTATGATGCGCAATCTAGAAAAGGAACACAACTTTCCCAAAATAGTAAGTGGTGAAAGTTGGGTTGGCGAAGTCATTTAATCAGGTGTTGACACCGGTAAAAACTTACCCTAAGTGCTACTCTCAATTTTGAGTTCAGAACGGTTGTGATGCATAATATAGAAAACCGATAAAACTTTCCCAAAATAGTAAGTCATTTAATCAGTAAGAAATTTACCCCAAGTGTTACTCTAAATTTTGAGTTGAGAACAATTTCTGATGCACAATCTAGAAAAGCGATAAAGTTTCCCCAAAATTGTAGGGGGTGAAAGGTGTGTTGGAGAAGTCATTACGTCAGCTGTTGAACCCTATAAAAACTTAACCCAAGCGCTACTCAAAATTTTGAGTTGTAAACAGCTATGATGCACAATTTGGAAAAGCGAAACAACTTTCCCAAAATAGTAAGTGGTGAAAGTTGTTTTGAGAAGTCGTTTAATCAGGGGTTGACACCGGTAAAAACTTACCCTAAGTGCTAGGCTCAATTTTGAGATGAGAAAGGTTGTGATGCACTATATAGAAAAGCGACAAAAATTTCCCAAAATAGTAAGTGGCGAAAGGTGTGTTGGAGAAGTCATTACATCCGGTGTTGTCACCTATAAAAACTTAGCCCAAGTGCTACTCTAAATTTTGAGTTGTGAACAACTGTGATGCACAATCTAGAAAAAGGAACACAACTTTCCCAAAATAGTAAGTGGTGAAAGTTGGGTTGGCGAAGTCATTTAATCAGGTGTTGACACCGGTAAAAACTTACCCTAAGTGCTACTCTCAATTTTGAGTTCAGAACGGTTGTGATGCATAATATAGAAAACCGATAAAACTTTCCCAAAATAGTAAGTGGTGAAAGGTGTGTTGGAGAAGTCATTACGACAGGTGTTGACACCGGCAAAAATTTACCCCAAGTGTTACTCTAAATTTTGAGTTGAGAACAATTTCTGATGCACAATCTAGAAAAGCGATAAAGTTTCCCCAAAATTGTAGGGGGTGAAAGGTGTGTTGGAGAAGTCATTACGTCAGCTGTTGAACCCTATAAAAACTTAACCCAAGCGCTACTCAAAATTTTGAGTTGTAAACAGCTATGATGCACAATTTGGAAAAGCGAAACAACTTTCCCAAAATAGTAAGTGGTGAAAGTTGTTTTGAGAAGTCGTTTAATCAGGGGTTGACACCGGTAAAAACTTACCCTAAGTGCTAGGCTCAATTTTGAGATGAGAATGGTTGTGATGCACTATATAGAAAACCGACAAAAATTTCCCAAAATAGTAAGTGGTGAAAGGTGTGTTGGAGAAGTCATTACATCCGGTGTTGTCACCTATAAAAACTTAGCCCAAGTGCTGCTCTAATTTTTGAGTTGTGAACAACTGTGATGCACAATCTAGAAAAAGGAACACAACTTTCCCAAAATAGTAAGTGGTGAAAGTTGGGTTGGCGAAGTCATTTAATCAGGTGTTGACACCGGTAAAAACTTACCCTAAGTGCTACTCTCAATTTTGAGTTCAGAACGGTTGTGATGCATAATATAGAAAACCGATAAAACTTTCCCAAAATAGTAAGTGGTGAAAGGTGTGTTGGAGAAGTCATTACGACAGGTGTTGACACCGGCAAAAATTTACCCCAAGTGTTACTCTAAATTTTGAGTTGAGAACAATTTCTGATGCACAATCTAGAAAAGCGATAAAGTTTTCCCAAAATTGTAGGGGTGAAAGGTGTGTTGGAGAAGTCATTACGTCAGCTGTTGAACCCTATAAAAACTTAACCCAAGAGCTACTCAAATTTTGAGTTGTAAACAGCTATGATGCACAATTTGGAAAAGCGAAACAACTTTCCCAAAATAGTAAGTGGTGAAAGTTGTTTTGAGAAGTCGTTTAATCAGGGGTTGACACCGGTAAAAACTTACCCTAAGTGCTAGGCTCAATTTTGAGATGAGAAAGGTTGTGATGCACTATATAGAAAAGCGACAAAAATTTCCCAAAATAGTAAGTGGTGAAAGGTGTGTTGGAGAAGTCATTACATCCGGTGTTGTCACCTATAAAAACTTAGCCCAAGTGCTACTCTAAATTTTGAGTTGTGAACAACTGTGATGCACAATCTAGAAAAAGGAACACAACTTTCCCAAAATAGTAAGTGGTGAAAGTTGGGTTGGCGAAGTCATTTAATCAGGTGTTGACACCGATAAAAACTTACCCTAAGTGCTACTCTCAATTTTGAGTTCAGAACGGTTGTGATGCATAATATAGAAAACCGATAAAACTTTCCCAAAATAGTAAGTGGTGAAAGGTGTGTTGGAGAAGTCATTACGACAGGTGTTGACACCGACAAAAATTTACCCCAAGTGTTACTCTAAATTTTGAGTTGAGAACAGTTTCTGATGCACAATCTAGAAAAGCGATAAAGTTTTCCCAAAATTGTAAGGGGTGAAAGGTGTGCTGAAGAAGTCATTACATCAGGTGTTGACACCTGTAAAATCTTATCCCTGGTGCTGCTATAAATTTTGAGTTGGGAACAGCTGTGATGCACAATCCAGGAAAGCAACACAACTTTCCTAAGATAGCAAGTGGTGAAAATTGTTTTGAGAAGTCATTTAATCAGTTGTTGACACCGGTAAAAACTTACCCTAAGTGCTACTCTCAGTTTTGAGTTCAGAATGGTTGTGATGCACTATAAAGAAAACCGATAAAACTTTCCCAAAACAGTAAGTGGTGAAAGGTGTGTTGGAGAAGTCATTACAACCGGTGTTGACACCTGTAAAAATTTACCCCAAGTGTTCCTCTAAATTTTGGGTTGACAATAGTTGTGATGCACAATCTAGAAAAGAGACAAAGTTTTCCCAAAATAGTAAGGGGTGAAAGGTGTGTTGGAGATGTCATTACATCAGGTGTTGACACCAGTAAAATCTTATCCCTGGTGTTACTCTAAATATTGAGTTGGGAAAAGTTGTGAAGCACAATCCAAAAAAGCAACACAATTTTCTCAAGATAGTAAGTGGTGAAAGTTGTTTTGAGAAGTCATTTAATCAGGTGTTGACACCGGTAAAAACTTACCCTAAGTGCTAAGCTCAATTTTGAGTTGAGAAAGGTTGTTATGCACAATATAGAAAAGCGACAAAACTTTCCCAAAATAGTAAGTGGTGAAAGGTGTGTTGGAGAAGTCATTACAACAGGTGTTAACACCTGTAAAAACTTACCCCAAGTGCTACTCTAAATTTTGAGTTGTGAACAGCTATGATGCGCAATCTAGAAAAGGAACACAACTTTCCCAAAATAGTAAGTGGTGAAAGTTGGGTTGGCGAAGTCATTTAATCAGGTGTTGACACCGGTAAAAACTTACCCTAAGTGCTACTCTCAATTTTGAGTTCAGAACGGTTGTGATGCATAATATAGAAAACCGATAAAACTTTCCCAAAATAGTAAGTCATTTAATCAGTAAGAAATTTACCCCAAGTGTTACTCTAAATTTTGAGTTGAGAACAATTTCTGATGCACAATCTAGAAAAGCGATAAAGTTTCCCCAAAATTGTAGGGGGTGAAAGGTGTGTTGGAGAAGTCATTACGTCAGCTGTTGAACCCTATAAAAACTTAACCCAAGCGCTACTCAAAATTTTGAGTTGTAAACAGCTATGATGCACAATTTGGAAAAGCGAAACAACTTTCCCAAAATAGTAAGTGGTGAAAGTTGTTTTGAGAAGTCGTTTAATCAGGGGTTGACACCGGTAAAAACTTACCCTAAGTGCTAGGCTCAATTTTGAGATGAGAAAGGTTGTGATGCACTATATAGAAAAGCGACAAAAATTTCCCAAAATAGTAAGTGGTGAAAGGTGTGTTGGAGAAGTCATTACATCCGGTGTTGTCACCTATAAAAACTTAGCCCAAGTGCTACTCTAAATTTTGAGTTGTGAACAACTGTGATGCACAATCTAGAAAAAGGAACACAACTTTCCCAAAATAGTAAGTGGTGAAAGTTGGGTTGGCGAAGTCATTTAATCAGGTGTTGACACCGGTAAAAACTTACCCTAAGTGCTACTCTCAATTTTGAGTTCAGAACGGTTGTGATGCATAATATAGAAAACCGATAAAACTTTCCCAAAATAGTAAGTGGTGAAAGGTGTGTTGGAGAAGTCATTACGACAGGTGTTGACACCGGCAAAAATTTACCCCAAGTGTTACTCTAAATTTTGAGTTGAGAACAATTTCTGATGCACAATCTAGAAAAGCGATAAAGTTTTCCCAAAATTGTAGGGGGTGAAAGGTGTGTTGGAGAAGTCATTACGTCAGCTGTTGAACCCTATAAAAACTTAACCCAAGCGCTACTCAAAATTTTGAGTTGTAAACAGCTATGATGCACAATTTGGAAAAGCGAAACAACTTTCCCAAAATAGTAAGTGGTGAAAGTTGTTTTGAGAAGTCGTTTAATCAGGGGTTGACACCGGTAAAAACTTACCCTAAGTGCTAGGCTCAATTTTGAGATGAGAAAGGTTGTGATGCACTATATAGAAAACCGACAAAAATTTCCCAAAATAGTAAGTGGCGAAAGGTGTGTTGGAGAAGTCATTACATCCGGTGTTGTCACCTATAAAAACTTAGCCCAAGTGCTGCTCTAATTTTTGAGTTGTGAACAACTGTGATGCACAATCTAGAAAAAGGAACACAACTTTCCCAAAATAGTAAGTGGTGAAAGTTGGGTTGGCGAAGTCATTTAATCAGGTGTTGACACCGGTAAAAACTTACCCTAAGTGCTACTCTCAATTTTGAGTTCAGAACGGTTGTGATGCATAATATAGAAAACCGATAAAACTTTCCCAAAATAGTAAGTGGTGAAAGGTGTGTTGGAGAAGTCATTACGACAGGTGTTGACACCGGCAAAAATTTACCCCAAGTGTTACTCTAAATTTTGAGTTGAGAACAATTTCTGATGCACAATCTAGAAAAGCGATAAAGTTTTCCCAAAATTGTAGGGGGTGAAAGGTGTGTTGGAGAAGTCATTACGTCAGCTGTTGAACCCTATAAAAACTTAACCCAAGAGCTACTCAAAATTTTGAGTTGTAAACAGCTATGATGCACAATTTGGAAAAGCGAAACAACTTTCCCAAAATAGTAAGTGGTGAAAGTTGTTTTGAGAAGTCGTTTAATCAGGGGTTGACACCGGTAAAAACTTACCCTAAGTGCTAGGCTCAATTTTGAGATGAGAAAGGTTGTGATGCACTATATAGAAAAGCGACAAAAATTTCCCAAAATAGTAAGTGGTGAAAGGTGTGTTGGAGAAGTCATTACATCCGGTGTTGTCACCTATAAAAACTTAGCCCAAGTGCTACTCTAAATTTTGAGTTGTGAACAACTGTGATGCACAATCTAGAAAAAGGAACACAACTTTCCCAAAATAGTAAGTGGTGAAAGTTGGGTTGGCGAAGTCATTTAATCAGGTGTTGACACCGGTAAAAACTTACCCTAAGTGCTACTCTCAATTTTGAGTTCAGAACGGTTGTGATGCATAATATAGAAAACCGATAAAACTTTCCCAAAATAGTAAGTGGTGAAAGGTGTGTTGGAGAAGTCATTACGACAGGTGTTGACACCGACAAAAATTTACCCCAAGTGTTACTCTAAATTTTGAGTTGAGAACAGTTTCTGATGCACAATCTAGAAAAGCGATAAAGTTTTCCCAAAATTGTAAGGGGTGAAAGGTGTGCTGAAGAAGTCATTACATCAGGTGTTGACACCTGTAAAATCTTATCCCTGGTGCTGCTATAAATTTTGAGTTGGGAACAGCTGTGATGCACAATCCAGGAAAGCAACACAACTTTCCTAAGATAGCAAGTGGTGAAAATTGTTTTGAGAAGTCATTTAATCAGTTGTTGACACCGGTAAAAACTTACCCTAAGTGCTACTCTCAGTTTTGAGTTCAGAATGGTTGTGATGCACTATAAAGAAAACCGATAAAACTTTCCCAAAACAGTAAGTGGTGAAAGGTGTGTTGGAGAAGTCATTACAACCGGTGTTGACACCTGTAAAAATTTACCCCAAGTGTTCCTCTAAATTTTGGGTTGAGAATAGTTGTGATGCACAATCTAGAAAAGAGACAAAGTTTTCCCAAAATAGTAAGGGGTGAAAGGTGTGTTGGAGATGTCATTACATCAGGTGTTGACACCAGTAAAATCTTATCCCTGGTGTTACTCTAAATTTTGAGTTGGGAAAAGTTGTGAAGCACAATCCAGAAAAGCAACACAATTTTCTCAAGATAGTAAGTGGTGAAAGTTGTTTTGAGAAGTCATTTAATCAGGTGTTGACACCGGTAAAAACTTACCCTAAGTGCTAAGCTCAATTTTGAGTTGAGAAAGGTTGTTATGCACAATATAGAAAAGCGACAAAACTTTCCCAAAATAGTAAGTGGTGAAAGGTGTGTTGGAGAAGTCATTACAACAGGTGTTAACACCTGTAAAAACTTACCCCAAGTGCTACTCTAAATTTTGAGTTGTGAACAGCTATGATGCGCAATCTAGAAAAGGAACACAACTTTCCCAAAATAGTAAGTGGTGAAAGTTGGGTTGGCGAAGTCATTTAATCAGGTGTTGACACCGGTAAAAACTTACCCTAAGTGCTACTCTCAATTTTGAGTTCAGAACGGTTGTGATGCATAATATAGAAAACCGATAAAACATTCCCAAAATAGTAAGTGGTGAAAGGTGTGTTGGAGAAGTCATTAAGACAGGTGTTGACACCGGCAAAAATTTACCCCAAGTGTTACTCTAAATTTTGAGTTGAGAACAATTTCTGATGCACAATCTAGAAAAGCGATAAAGTTTCCCCAAAATTGTAGGGGGTGAAAGGTGTGTTGGAGAAGTCATTACGTCAGCTGTTGAACCCTATAAAAACTTAACCCAAGCGCTACTCAAAATTTTGAGTTGTAAACAGCTATGATGCACAATTTGGAAAAGCGAAACAACTTTCCCAAAATAGTAAGTGGTGAAAGTTGTTTTGAGAAGTCGTTTAATCAGGGGTTGACACCGGTAAAAACTTACCCTAAGTGCTACGCTCAATTTTGAGATGAGAAAGGTTGTGATGCACTATATAGAAAACCGACAAAAATTTCCCAAAATAGTAAGTGGCGAAAGGTGTGTTGGAGAAGTCATTACATCCGGTGTTGTCACCTATAAAAACTTAGCCCAAGTGCTACTCTAAATTTTTAGTTGTGAACAACTGTGATGCACAATCTAGAAAAAGGAACACAACTTTCCCAAAATAGTAAGTGGTGAAAGTTGGGTTGGCGAAGTCATTTAATCAGGTGTTGACACCGGTAAAAACTTACCCTAAGTGCTACTCTCAATTTTGAGTTCAGAACGGTTGTGATGCATAATATAGAAAACCGATAAAACTTTCCCAAAATAGTAAGTGGTGAAAGGTGTGTTGGAGAAGTCATTACGACAAGTGTTGACACCGACAAAAATTTACCCCAAGTGTTACTCTAAATTTTGAGTTGAGAACAATTTCTGATGCACAATCTAGAAAAGCGATAAAGTTTTCCCAAAATTGTAAGGGGTGAAAGGTGTGCTGAAGAAGTCATTACATCAGGTGTTGACACCTGTAAAATCTTATCCCTGGTGCTGCTATAAATTTTGAGTTGGGAACAGCTGTGATGCACAATCCAGGGAAGCAACACAACTTTCCTAAGATAGCAAGTGGTGAAAATTGTTTTGAGAAGTCATTTAATCAGTTGTTGACACCGGTAAAAACTTACCCTAAGTGCTACTCTCAGTTTTGAGTTCAGAATGGTTGTGATGCACTATAAAGAAAACCGATAAAACTTCCCCAAAACAGTAAGTGGTGAAAGGTGTGTTGGAGAAGTCATTACAACCGGTGTTGACACCTGTAAAAATTTACCCCAAGTGTTCCTCTAAATTTTGGGTTGAGAATAGTTGTGATGCACAATCTAGAAAAGAGACAAAGTTTTCCCAAAATAGTAAGGGTGAAAGGTGTGTTGGAGATGTCATTACATCAGGTGTTGACACCAGTAAAATCTTATCCCTGGTGTTACTCTAAATTTTGAGTTGGGAAAAGTTGTGAAGCACAATCCAGAAAAGCAACACAATTTTCTCAAGATAGTAAGTGGTGAAAGTTGTTTTGAGAAGTCATTTAATCAGGTGTTGACACCGGTAAAAACTTACCCTAAGTGCTAAGCTCAATTTTGAGTTGAGAAAGGTTGTTATGCACAATACAGAAAAGCGACAAAACTTTCCCAAAATAGTAAGTGGTGAAAGATGTGTTGGAGAAGTCATTACAACAGGTGTTAACACCTGTAAAAACTTACCCCAAGTGCTACTCTAAATTTTGAGTTGTGAACAGCTATGATGCGCAATCTAGAAAAGGAACACAACTTTCCCAAAATAGTAAGTGGTGAAAGTTGGGTTGGAGAAGTCATTTAATCAGTTGTTGACACCGGTAAAAACTTACCTAAGTGCTACTCTCAATTTTGAGTTCAGAATGGTTGTGATGCACAATACAGAAACGCGAAAAAACTTTCCCAAAATAGTAAGTGGTGAAAGGTTTGTTGGAGAAGTCTTTACAACAGGTGTTGACACCTGTAAAAATTTACACCAAGTGTTACCCTAAATTTTGAGTTGAGAGCAGTTGTGATGCAGAATCCAGAAAAGCGACAAAGTTTCCCCAAAATTGTATGGGGTGAAAGGTGTGTTGGAGAAGTCATTACGTCAGCTATTGAAACCTATAAAAACTTAACCCTAGCGCTACTCAAAATTTTTAGTTGTAAACAACTATGATGCACAATCTAGAAAGGCGACACAACTTTCCCAAAATAGTAAGTGGTGAAAGTTGTTTTGAGAAGTCGTTTAATCAGCTGTTGACACCGGTAAAAACTTACCGTAAGTGCTAGGTCAATTTTGAGATGAGAAAGGTTGTGATGCACTATATCGAAAAGCGACAAAAATTTCCCAAAATAGTAAGTGGTGAAAGGTGTGTTGGAGAAGTCATTACACCAGGTTTTGTCACCTGTAAAAACTTACCCCAAGTGCTACTCTAAATTTTGAGTTGTGAGCAACTGTGATGCACAATCTAGAAAAAGGAACACAACTTTCCCAAAATAGTAAGTGGTGAAAGTTGGGTTAGCGAAGTCATTTAATCAGGTGTTGACACCGGTAAAAACTTACCCTAAGTGCTACTCTCAATTTTGAGTTCAGAACGGTTGTGATGCATAATATAGAAAACCGATAAAACTTTCCCAAAAGAGTAAGTGGTGAAAGGTGTGTTGGAGAAGTCATTACGACAGGTGTTGACACCGGTAAAAATTTACCCCAAGTGTTACTCTAAATTTTGAGTTGAGAACAATTTCTGATGCACAATCTAGAAAAGCGATAAAGTTTCCCCAAAATTGTAAGGGGTGAAAGGTGTGTTGGAGAAGTCATTACGTCAGCTGTTGAAACCTATAAAAACTTAACCCAAGCGCTACTCATAATTTTGAGTTGTAAACATCTATGATGCACAATTTGGAAAAGCGACACAACTTTCCCAAAATAGTAAGTGGTGAAAGTTGTTTTGAGAAGTCGTTTAATCAGGTGTTGACACCGGTAAAAACTTATCCTAAGTGCTAGGCTCAATTTTGAGATGAGAAAGGTTGTGATGCACTATATAGAAAAGCGACAAAAATTTCCCAAAATAGTAAGTGGTCAAAGGTGTGTTGGAGAAGTCATTACATCAGGTGTTGTCACCTGTAAAAACTTACCCCAATTGGTACTCTAAATTTTGAGTTGTGAACAATTGTGATGCACAATCTAGAAAAAGGAACACAACTTTCCAAAAATAGTAAGTGGTGAAAGTTGGGTTGGCGAAGTCATTTAATCAGGTGTTGACACCGGTAAAAACTTACCCTAAGTGCTACTCTCAATTTTGAGTTCAGAACGGTTGTGATGCATAATATAGAAAACCATAAAACTTTCCCAAAATTGTTAGTGGTGAAAGGTGTGTTAGAGAAGTCATTACGACAGGTGTTGACACCTGTAAAAATTTACCCCAAGTATTACCCTTAATTTTGAGTTGAGAACAATTTTTGATGCACAATCTAGAAAAGCGATAAAGTTTCCCCAAAATTGTAGGGGGTGAAAGGTGTGTTGGAGAAGTCATTACGTCAGCTGTTGAACCCTATAAAAACTTAACCCAAGCGCTACTCAAAATTTTGAGTTGTAAACAGCTATGATGCACAATTTGGAAAAGCGAAACAACTTTCCCAAAATAGTAAGTGGTGAAAGTTGTTTTGAGAAGTCGTTTAATCAGGGGTTGACACCGGTAAAAACTTACCCTAAGTGCTAGGCTCAATTTTGAGATGAGAAAGGTTGTGATGCACTATATAGAAAAGCGACAAAAATTTCCCAAAATAGTAAGTGGCGAAAGGTGTGTTGGAGAAGTCATTACATCCGGTGTTGTCACCTATAAAAACTTAGCCCAAGTGCTGCTCTAAATTTTGAGTTGTGAACAACTGTGATGCACAATCTAGAAAAAGGAACACAACTTTCCCAAAATAGTAAGTGATGAAAGTTGGGTTGGCGAAGTCATTTAATCAGGTGTTGACACCGGTAAAAACTTACCCTAAGTGCTACTCTCAATTTTGAGTTCAGAATGGTTGTGATGCATAATATAGAAAACCGATAAAACTTTCCCAAAATAGTAAGTGGTGAAAGGTGTGTTGGAGAAGTCATTACGACAGGTGTTGACACCGGCAAAAATTTACCCCAAGTGTTACTCTAAATTTTGAGTTGAGAACAATTTTTGATGCACAATCTAGAAAAGCGATAAAGTTTTCCCAAAATTGTAAGGGGTGAAAAGTGTGCTGAAGAAGTCATTACATCAGGTGTTGACACCTGTAAAATCTTATCCCTGGTGCTGCTATAAATTTTGAGTTGGGAACAGCTGTGATGCACAATCCAGAAAAGCAACACAACTTTCCTAAGATAGCAAGTGGTGAAAATTGTTTTGAGAAGTCATTTAATCAGTTGTTGACACCGGTAAAAACTTACCCTAAGTGCTACTCTCAGTTTTGAGTTCAGAATGGTTGTGATGCACTATAAAGAAAACCGATAAAACTTTCCCAAAACAGTAAGTGGTGAAAGGTGTGTTGGAGAAGTCATTACAACCGGTGTTGACACCTGTAAAAATTTACACCAAGTGTTACCCTAAATTTTGAGTTGAGAGCAGTTGTGATGCAGAATCCAGAAAAGCGACAAAGTTTCCCCAAAATAGTAAGGGGTGAAAGGTGTGTTGGAGTTGTCATTACATCAGGTGTTGACACCAGTAAAATCTTATCCCTGGTGTTACTCTAAATTTTGAGTTGGGAAAAGTTGTGAAGCACAATCCAGAAAAGCAACACAATTTTCTCAAGATAGTAAGTGGTGAAAGTTGTTTTGAGAAGTCATTTAATCAGGTGTTGACACCGGTAAAAACTTACCCTAAGTGCTAAGCTCAATTTTGAGTTGAGAAAGGTTGTTATGCACAATATAGAAAAGCGACAAAACTTTCCCAAAATAGTAAGTGGTGAAAGGTGTGTTGGAGAAGTCATTACAACAGGTGTTAACACCTGTAAAAACTTACCCCAAGTGCTACTCTAAATTTTGAGTTGTGAACAGCTATGATGCGCAATCTAGAAAAGGAACACAACTTTCCAAAAATAGTAAGCGGTGTAAGTTGGGTTGGCGAAGTCATTTAATCAGGTGTTGACACCGGTAAAAACTTACCCTAAGTGCTACTCTCAATTTTGAGTTCAGAACGGTTGTGATGCATAATATAGAAAACCGATAAAACATTCCCAAAATAGTAAGTGGTGAAAGGTGTGTTGGAGAAGTCATTACGACAGGTGTTGACACCGGCAAAAATTTACCCCAAGTGTTACTCTAAATTTTGAGTTGAGAACAATTTCTGATGCACAATCTAGAAAAGCGATAAAGTTTCCCCAAAATTGTAGGGGGTGAAAGGTGTGTTGGAGAAGTCATTACGTCAGCTGTTGAACCCTATAAAAACTTAACCCAAGCGCAACTCAAAATTTTGAGTTGTAAACAGCTATGATGCACAATTTGGAAAAGCGAAACAACTTTCCCAAAATAGTAAGTGGTGAAAGTTGTTTTGAGAAGTCGTTTAATCAGGGGTTGACACCGGTAAAAACTTACCCTAAGTGCTAGGCTCAATTTTGAGATGAGAAAGGTTGTGATGCACTATATAGAAAACCGACAAAAATTTCCCAAAATAGTAAGTGGCGAAAGGTGTGTTGGAGAAGTCATTACATCCGGTGTTGTCACCTATAAAAACTTAGCCCAAGTGCTGCTCTAATTTTTGAGTTGTGAACAACTGTGATGCACAATCTAGAAAAAGGAACACAACTTTCCCAAAATAGTAAGTGGTGAAAGTTGGGTTGGCGAAGTCATTTAATCAGGTGTTGACACCGGTAAAAACTTACCCTAAGTGCTACTCTCAATTTTGAGTTCAGAACGGTTGTGATGCATAATATAGAAAACCGATAAAACTTTCCCAAAATAGTAAGTGGTGAAAGGTGTGTTGGAGAAGTCATTACGACAGGTGTTGACACCGGCAAAAATTTACCCCAAGTGTTACTCTAAATTTTGAGTTGAGAACAATTTCTGATGCACAATCTAGAAAAGCGATAAAGTTTTCCCAAAATTGTAAGGGGTGAAAGGTGTGCTGAAGAAGTCATTACATCAGGTGTTGACACCTGTAAAATCTTATCCCTGGTGCTGCTATAAATTTTGAGTTGGGAACAGCTGTGATGCACAATCCAGGAAAGCAACACAACTTTCCTAAGATAGCAAGTGGTGAAAATTGTTTTGAGAAGTCATTTAATCAGTTGTTGACACCGGTAAAAAGTTACCCTAAGTGCTACTCTCAGTTTTGAGTTCAGAATGTTTGTGATGCACTATAAAGAAAACCGATAAAACTTTCCCAAAACAGTAAGTGGTGAAAGGTGTGTTGGAGAAGTCATTACAACCGGTGTTGACACCTGTAAAAATTTACCCCAAGTGTTCCTCTAAATTTTGGGTTGAGAATTGTTGTGATGCACAATCTAGAAAAGAGACAAAGTTTTCCCAAAATAGTAAGGGGTGAAAGGTGTGTTGGAGATGTCATTACATCAGGTGTTGACACCAGTAAAATCTTATCCCTGGTGTTACTCTAAATATTGAGTTGGGAAAAGTTGTGAAGCACAATCCAAAAAAGCAACACAATTTTCTCAAGATAGCAAGTGGTGAAAATTGTTTTGAGAAGTCATTTAATCAGTTGTTGACACCGGTAAAAACTTACCCTAAGTGCTACTCTCAATTTTGAGTTCAGAACGGTTGTGATGCATAATATAGAAAACCGATAAAACTTTCCCAAAATAGTAAGTGGTGAAAGGTGTGTTGGAGAAGTCATTACGACAGGTGTTGACACCGGCAAAAATTTACCCCAAGTGTTACTCTAAATTTTGAGTTGAGAACAATTTCTGATGCACAATCTAGAAAAGCGATAAAGTTTTCCCAAAATTGTAAGGGGTGAAAGGTGTGCTGAAGAAGTCATTACATCAGGTGTTGACGCCTGTAAAATCTTATCCCTGGTGCTGCTATAAATTTTGAGTTGGGAACAGCTGTGATGCACAATCCAGGAAAGCAACACAACTTTCCTAAGATAGCAAGTGGTGAAAATTGTTTTGAGAAGTCATTTAATCAGTTGTTGACACCGGTAAAAACTTACCCTAAGTGCTACTCTCAGTTTTGAGTTCAGAATGGTTGTGATGCACTATAAAGAAAACCGATAAAACTTTCCCAAAACAGTAAGTGGTGAAAGGTGTGTTGGAGAAGTCATTACAACCGGTGTTGACACCTGTAAAAATTTACCCCAAGTGTTCCTCTAAATTTTGGGTTGAGAATAGTTGTGATGCACAATCTAGAAAAGAGACAAAGTTTTCCCAAAATAGTAAGGGGTGAAAGGTGTGTTGGAGATGTCATTACATCAGGTGTTGACACCAGTAAAATCTTATCCCTGGTGTTACTCTAAATTTTGAGTTGGGAAAAGTTGTGAAGCACAATCCAGAAAAGCAACACAATTTTCTCAAGATAGTAAGTGGTGAAAGTTGTTTTGAGAAGTCATTTAATCAGGTGTTGACACCGGTAAAAACTTACCCTAAGTGCTAAGCTCAATTTTGAGTTGAGAAAGGTTGTTATGCACAATATAGAAAAGCGACAAAACTTTCCCAAAATAGTAAGTGGTGAAAGGTGTGTTGGAGAAGTCATTACAACAGGTGTTAACACCTGTAAAAACTTACCCCAAGTGCTACTCTAAATTTTGAGTTGTGAACAGCTATGATGCGCAATCTAGAAAAGGAACACAACTTTCCCAAAATAGTAAGTGGTGAAAGTTGGGTTGGCGAAGTCATTTAATCAGGTGTTGACACCGGTAAAAACTTACCCTAAGTGCTACTCTCAATTTTGAGTTCAGAACGGTTGTGATGCATAATATAGAAAACCGATAAAACATTCCCAAAATAGTAAGTGGTGAAAGGTGTGTTGGAGAAGTCATTAAGACAGGTGTTGACACCGGCAAAAATTTACCCCAAGTGTTACTCTAAATTTTGAGTTGAGAACAATTTCTGATGCACAATCTAGAAAAGCGATAAAGTTTCCCCAAAATTGTAGGGGGTGAAAGGTGTGTTGGAGAAGTCATTACGTCAGCTGTTGAACCCTATAAAAACTTAACCCAAGCGCTACTCAAAATTTTGAGTTGTAAACAGCTATGATGCACAATTTGGAAAAGCGAAACAACTTTCCCAAAATAGTAAGTGGTGAAAGTTGTTTTGAGAAGTCGTTTAATCAGGGGTTGACACCGGTAAAAACTTACCCTAAGTGCTACGCTCAATTTTGAGATGAGAAAGGTTGTGATGCACTATATAGAAAACCGACAAAAATTTCCCAAAATAGTAAGTGGCGAAAGGTGTGTTGGAGAAGTCATTACATCCGGTGTTGTCACCTATAAAAACTTAGCCCAAGTGCTACTCTAAATTTTTAGTTGTGAACAACTGTGATGCACAATCTAGAAAAAGGAACACAACTTTCCCAAAATAGTAAGTGGTGAAAGTTGGGTTGGCGAAGTCATTTAATCAGGTGTTGACACCGGTAAAAACTTACCCTAAGTGCTACTCTCAATTTTGAGTTCAGAACGGTTGTGATGCATAATATAGAAAACCGATAAAACTTTCCCAAAATAGTAAGTGGTGAAAGGTGTGTTGGAGAAGTCATTACGACAAGTGTTGACACCGGCAAAAATTTACCCCAAGTGTTACTCTAAATTTTGAGTTGAGAACAATTTCTGATGCACAATCTAGAAAAGCGATAAAGTTTTCCCAAAATTGTAAGGGGTGAAAGGTGTGCTGAAGAAGTCATTACATCAGGTGTTGACACCTGTAAAATCTTATCCCTGGTGCTGCTATAAATTTTGAGTTGGGAACAGCTGTGATGCACAATCCAGGAAAGCAACACAACTTTCCTAAGATAGCAAGTGGTGAAAATTGTTTTGAGAAGTCATTTAATCAGTTGTTGACACCGGTAAAAACTTACCCTAAGTGCTACTCTCAGTTTTGAGTTCAGAATGGTTGTGATGCACTATAAAGAAAACCGATAAAACTTTCCCAAAACAGTAAGTGGTGAAAGGTGTGTTGGAGAAGTCATTACAACCGGTGTTGACACCTGTAAAAATTTACCCCAAGTGTTCCTCTAAATTTTGGGTTGAGAATAGTTGTGATGCACAATCTAGAAAAGAGACAAAGTTTTCCCAAAATAGTAAGGGGTGAAAGGTGTGTTGGAGATGTCATTACATCAGGTGTTGACACCAGTAAAATCTTATCCCTGGTGTTACTCTAAATTTTGAGTTGGGAAAAGTTGTGAAGCACAATCCAGAAAAGCAACACAATTTTCTCAAGATAGTAAGTGGTGAAAGTTGTTTTGAGAAGTCATTTAATCAGGTGTTGACACCGGTAAAAACTTACCCTAAGTGCTAAGCTCAATTTTGAGTTGAGAAAGGTTGTTATGCACAATATAGAAAAGCGACAAAACTTTCCCAAAATAGTAAGTGGTGAAAGGTGTGTTGGAGAAGTCATTACAACAGGTGTTAACACCTGTAAAAACTTACCCCAAGTGCTACTCTAAATTTTGAGTTGTGAACAGCTATGATGCGCAATCTAGAAAAGGAACACAACTTTCCCAAAATAGTAAGTGGTGAAAGTTGGGTTGGCGAAGTCATTTAATCAGGTGTTGACACCGGTAAAAACTTACCCTAAGTGCTACTCTCAATTTTGAGTTCAGAACGGTTGTGATGCATAATATAGAAAACCGATAAAACATTCCCAAAATAGTAAGTGGTGAAAGGTGTGTTGGAGAAGTCATTAAGACAGGTGTTGACACCGGCAAAAATTTACCCCAAGTGTTACTCTAAATTTTGAGTTGAGAACAATTTCTGATGCACAATCTAGAAAAGCGATAAAGTTTCCCCAAAATTGTAGGGGGTGAAAGGTGTGTTGGAGAAGTCATTACGTCAGCTGTTGAACCCTATAAAAACTTAACCCAAGCGCTACTCAAAATTTTGAGTTGTAAACAGCTATGATGCACAATTTGGAAAAGCGAAACAACTTTCCCAAAATAGTAAGTGGTGAAAGTTGTTTTGAGAAGTCGTTTAATCAGGGGTTGACACCGGTAAAAACTTACCCTAAGTGCTAGGCTCAATTTTGAGATGAGAAAGGTTGTGATGCACTATATAGAAAACCGACAAAAATTTCCCAAAATAGTAAGTGGCGAAAGGTGTGTTGGAGAAGTCATTACATCCGGTGTTGTCACCTATAAAAACTTAGCCCAAGTGCTACTCTAAATTTTTAGTTGTGAACAACTGTGATGCACAATCTAGAAAAAGGAACACAACTTTCCCAAAATAGTAAGTGGTGAAAGTTGGGTTGGCGAAGTCATTTAATCAGGTGTTGACACCGGTAAAAACTTACCCTAAGTGCTACTCTCAATTTTGAGTTCAGAACGGTTGTGATGCATAATATAGAAAACCGATAAAACTTTCCCAAAATAGTAAGTGGTGAAAGGTGTGTTGGAGAAGTCATTACGACAAGTGTTGACACCGGCAAAAATTTACCCCAAGTGTTACTCTAAATTTTGAGTTGAGAACAATTTCTGATGCACAATCTAGAAAAGCGATAAAGTTTTCCCAAAATTGTAAGGGGTGAAAGGTGTGCTGAAGAAGTCATTACATCAGGTGTTGACACCTGTAAAATCTTATCCCTGGTGCTGCTATAAATTTTGAGTTGGGAACAGCTGTGATGCACAATCCAGGAAAGCAACACAACTTTCCTAAGATAGCAAGTGGTGAAAATTGTTTTGAGAAGTCATTTAATCAGTTGTTGACACCGGTAAAAACTTACCCTAAGTGCTACTCTCAGTTTTGAGTTCAGAATGGTTGTGATGCACTATAAAGAAAACCGATAAAACTTTCCCAAAACAGTAAGTGGTGAAAGGTGTGTTGGAGAAGTCATTACAACCGGTGTTGACACCTGTAAAAATTTACCCCAAGTGTTCCTCTAAATTTTGGGTTGAGAATAGTTGTGATGCACAATCTAGAAAAGAGACAAAGTTTTCCCAAAATAGTAAGGGGTGAAAGGTGTGTTGGAGATGTCATTACATCAGGTGTTGACACCAGTAAAATCTTATCCCTGGTGTTACTCTAAATTTTGAGTTGGGAAAAGTTGTGAAGCACAATCCAGAAAAGCAACACAATTTTCTCAAGATAGTAAGTGGTGAAAGTTGTTTTGAGAAGTCATTTAATCAGGTGTTGACACCGGTAAAAACTTACCCTAAGTGCTAAGCTCAATTTTGAGTTGAGAAAGGTTGTTATGCACAATATAGAAAAGCGACAAAACTTTCCCAAAATAGTAAGTGGTGAAAGGTGTGTTGGAGAAGTCATTACAACAGGTGTTAGCACCTGTAAAAACTTACCCCAAGTGCTACTCTAAATTTTGAGTTGTGAACAGCTATGATGCGCAATCTAGAAAAGGAACACAACTTTCCCAAAATAGTAAGCGGTGAAAGTTGGGTTGGCGAAGTCATTTAATCAGGTGTTGACACCGGTAAAAACTTACCCTAAGTGCTACTCTCAATTTTGAGTTCAGAACGGTTGTGATGCATAATATAGAAAACCGATAAAACTTTCCCAAAATAGTAAGTCATTTAATCAGTAAGAAATTTACGCCAAGTGTTACTCTAAATTTTGAGTTGAGAACAATTTCTGATGCACAATCTAGAAAAGCGATAAAGTTTCCCCAAAATTGTAGGGGGTGAAAGGTGTGTTGGAGAAGTCATTACGTCAGCTGTTGAACCCTATAAAAACTTAACCCAAGCGCTACTCAAAATTTTGAGTTGTAAACAGCTATGATGCACAATTTGGAAAAGCGAAACAACTTTCCCAAAATAGTAAGTGGTGAAAGTTGTTTTGAGAAGTCGTTTAATCAGGGGTTGACACCGGTAAAAACTTACCCTAAGTGCTAGGCTCAATTTTGAGATGAGAAAGGTTGTGATGCACTATATAGAAAAGCGACAAAAATTTCCCAAAATAGTAAGTGGCGAAAGGTGTGTTGGAGAAGTCATTACATCCGGTGTTGTCACCTATAAAAACTTAGCCCAAGTGCTGCTCTAAATTTTGAGTTGTGAACAACTGTGATGCACAATCTAGAAAAAGGAACACAACTTTCCCAAAATAGTAAGTGGTGAAAGTTGGGTTGGCGAAGTCATTTAATCAGGTGTTGACACCGGTAAAAACTTACCCTAAGTGCTACTCTCAATTTTGAGTTCAGAACGGTTGTGATGCATAATATAGAAAACCGATAAAACTTTCCCAAAATAGTAAGTGGTGAAAGGTGTGTTGGAGAAGTCATTACGACAGGTGTTGACACCGGCAAAAATTTACCCCAAGTGTTACTCTAAATTTTGAGTTGAGAACAATTTCTGATGCACAATCTAGAAAAGCGATAAAGTTTCCCCAAAATTGTAGGGGGTGAAAGGTGTGTTGGAGAAGTCATTACGTCAGCTGTTGAACCCTATAAAAACTTAACCCAAGAGCTACTCAAAATTTTGAGTTGTAAACAGCTATGATGCACAATTTGGAAAAGCGAAACAACTTTCCCAAAATAGTAAGTGGTGAAAGTTGTTTTGAGAAGTCGTTTAATCAGGGGTTGACACCGGTAAAAACTTACCCTAAGTGCTAGGCTCAATTTTGAGATGAGAAAGGTTGTGATGCACTATATAGAAAAGCGACAAAAATTTCCCAAAATAGTAAGTGGTGAAAGGTGTGTTGGAGAAGTCATTACATCCGGTGTTGTCACCTATAAAAACTTAGCCCAAGTGCTACTCTAAATTTTGAGTTGTGAACAACTGTGATGCACAATCTAGAAAAAGGAACACAACTTTCCCAAAATAGTAAGTGGTGAAAGTTGGGTTGGCGAAGTCATTTAATCAGGTGTTGACACCGGTAAAAACTTACCCTAAGTGCTACTCTCAATTTTGAGTTCAGAACGGTTGTGATGCATAATATAGAAAACCGATAAAACTTTCCCAAAATAGTAAGTGGTGAAAGGTGTGTTGGAGAAGTCATTACGACAGGTGTTGACACCGGCAAAAATTTACCCCAAGTGTTACTCTAAATTTTGAGTTGAGAACAATTTCTGATGCACAATCTAGAAAAGCGATAAAGTTTTCCCAAAATTGTAAGGGGTGAAAGGTGTGCTGAAGAAGTCATTACATCAGGTGTTGACACCTGTAAAATCTTATCCCTGGTGCTGCTATAAATTTTGAGTTGGGAACAGCTGTGATGCACAATCCAGGAAAGCAACACAACTTTCCTAAGATAGCAAGTGGTGAAAATTGTTTTGAGAAGTCATTTAATCAGTTGTTGACACCGGTAAAAACTTACCCTAAGTGCTACTCTCAGTTTTGAGTTCAGAATGGTTGTGATGCACTATAAAGAAAACCGATAAAACTTTCCCAAAACAGTAAGTGGTGAAAGGTGTGTTGGAGAAGTCATTACAACCGGTGTTGACACCTGTAAAAATTTACCCCAAGTGTTCCTCTAAATTTTGGGTTGAGAATAGTTGTGATGCACAATCTAGAAAAGAGACAAAGTTTTCCCAAAATAGTAAGGGGTGAAAGGTGTGTTGGAGATGTCATTACATCAGGTGTTGACACCAGTAAAATCTTATCCCTGGTGTTACTCTAAATTTTGAGTTGGGAAAAGTTGTGAAGCACAATCCAGAAAAGCAACACAATTTTCTCAAGATAGTAAGTGGTGAAAGTTGTTTTGAGAAGTCATTTAATCAGGTGTTGACACCGGTAAAAACTTACCCTAAGTGCTAAGCTCAATTTTGAGTTGAGAAAGGTTGTTATGCACAATATAGAAAAGCGACAAAACTTTCCCAAAATAGTAAGTGGTGAAAGGTGTGTTGGAGAAGTCATTACAACAGGTGTTAACACCTGTAAAAACTTACCCCAAGTGCTACTCTAAATTTTGAGTTGTGAACAGCTATGATGCGCAATCTAGAAAAGGAACACAACTTTCCCAAAATAGTAAGTGGTGAAAGTTGGGTTGGCGAAGTCATTTAATCAGGTGTTGACACCGGTAAAAACTTACCCTAAGTGCTACTCTCAATTTTGAGTTCAGAACGGTTGTGATGCATAATATAGAAAACCGATAAAACATTCCCAAAATAGTAAGTGGTGAAAGGTGTGTTGGAGAAGTCATTAAGACAGGTGTTGACACCGGCAAAAATTTACCCCAAGTGTTACTCTAAATTTTGAGTTGAGAACAATTTCTGATGCACAATCTAGAAAAGCGATAAAGTTTCCCCAAAATTGTAGGGGGTGAAAGGTGTGTTGGAGAAGTCATTACGTCAGCTGTTGAACCCTATAAAAACTTAACCCAAGCGCTACTCAAAATTTTGAGTTGTAAACAGCTATGATGCACAATTTGGAAAAGCGAAACAACTTTCCCAAAATAGTAAGTGGTGAAAGTTGTTTTGAGAAGTCGTTTAATCAGGGGTTGACACCGGTAAAAACTTACCCTAAGTGCTACGCTCAATTTTGAGATGAGAAAGGTTGTGATGCACTATATAGAAAACCGACAAAAATTTCCCAAAATAGTAAGTGGCGAAAGGTGTGTTGGAGAAGTCATTACATCCGGTGTTGTCACCTATAAAAACTTAGCCCAAGTGCTACTCTAAATTTTTAGTTGTGAACAACTGTGATGCACAATCTAGAAAAAGGAACACAACTTTCCCAAAATAGTAAGTGGTGAAAGTTGGGTTGGCGAAGTCATTTAATCAGGTGTTGACACCGGTAAAAACTTACCCTAAGTGCTACTCTCAATTTTGAGTTCAGAACGGTTGTGATGCATAATATAGAAAACCGATAAAACTTTCCCAAAATAGTAAGTGGTGAAAGGTGTGTTGGAGAAGTCATTACGACAAGTGTTGACACCGACAAAAATTTACCCCAAGTGTTACTCTAAATTTTGAGTTGAGAACAATTTCTGATGCACAATCTAGAAAAGCGATAAAGTTTTCCCAAAATTGTAAGGGGTGAAAGGTGTGCTGAAGAAGTCATTACATCAGGTGTTGACACCTGTAAAATCTTATCCCTGGTGCTGCTATAAATTTTGAGTTGGGAACAGCTGTGATGCACAATCCAGGAAAGCAACACAACTTTCCTAAGATAGCAAGTGGTGAAAATTGTTTTGAGAAGTCATTTAATCAGTTGTTGACACCGGTAAAAACTTACCCTAAGTGCTACTCTCAGTTTTGAGTTCAGAATGGTTGTGATGCACTATAAAGAAAACCGATAAAACTTCCCCAAAACAGTAAGTGGTGAAAGGTGTGTTGGAGAAGTCATTACAACCGGTGTTGACACCTGTAAAAATTTACCCCAAGTGTTCCTCTAAATTTTGGGTTGAGAATAGTTGTGATGCACAATCTAGAAAAGAGACAAAGTTTTCCCAAAATAGTAAGGGTGAAAGGTGTGTTGGAGATGTCATTACATCAGGTGTTGACACCAGTAAAATCTTATCCCTGGTGTTACTCTAAATTTTGAGTTGGGAAAAGTTGTGAAGCACAATCCAGAAAAGCAACACAATTTTCTCAAGATAGTAAGTGGTGAAAGTTGTTTTGAGAAGTCATTTAATCAGGTGTTGACACCGGTAAAAACTTACCCTAAGTGCTAAGCTCAATTTTGAGTTGAGAAAGGTTGTTATGCACAATACAGAAAAGCGACAAAACTTTCCCAAAATAGTAAGTGGTGAAAGATGTGTTGGAGAAGTCATTACAACAGGTGTTAACACCTGTAAAAACTTACCCCAAGTGCTACTCTAAATTTTGAGTTGTGAACAGCTATGATGCGCAATCTAGAAAAGGAACACAACTTTCCCAAAATAGTAAGTGGTGAAAGTTGGGTTGGAGAAGTCATTTAATCAGTTGTTGACACCGGTAAAAACTTACCTGAAGTGCTACTCTCAATTTTGAGTTCAGAATGGTTGTGATGCACAATACAGAAACGCGAAAAAACTTTCCCAAAATAGTAAGTGGTGAAAGGTTTGTTGGAGAAGTCTTTACAACAGGTGTTGACACCTGTAAAAATTTACACCAAGTGTTACCCTAAATTTTGAGTTGAGAGCAGTTGTGATGCACAATCCAGAAAAGCGACAAAGTTTCCCCAAAATTGTATGGGGTGAAAGGTGTGTTGGAGAAGTCATTACGTCAGCTATTGAAACCTATAAAAACTTAACCCTAGCGCTACTCAAAATTTTTAGTTGTAAACAACTATGATGCACAATCTAGAAAAGCGACACAACTTTCCCAAAATAGTAAGTGGTGAAAGTTGTTTTGAGAAGTCGTTAAATCAGCTGTTGACTCCGGTAAAAACTTACCGTAAGTGCTAGGTTCAATTTTGAGATGAGAAAGGTTGTGATGCACTATATCGAAAAGCGACAAAAATTTCCCAAAATAGTAAGTGGTGAAAGGTGTGTTGGAGAAGTCATTACACCAGGTTTTGTCACCTGTAAAAACTTACCCCAAGTGCTACTCTAAATTTTGAGTTGTGAGCAACTGTGATGCACAATCTAGAAAAAGGAACACAACTTTCCCAAAATAGTAAGTGGTGAAAGTTGGGTTAGCGAAGTCATTTAATCAGGTGTTGACACCGGTAAAAACTTACCCTAAGTGCTACTCTCAATTTTGAGTTCAGAACGGTTGTGATGCATAATATAGAAAACCGATAAAACTTTCCCAAAAGAGTAAGTGGTGAAAGGTGTGTTGGAGAAGTCATTACGACAGGTGTTGACACCGGTAAAAATTTACCCCAAGTGTTACTCTAAATTTTGAGTTGAGAACAATTTCTGATGCACAATCTAGAAAAGCGATAAAGTTTCCCCAAAATTGTAAGGGGTGAAAGGTGTGTTGGAGAAGTCATTACGTCAGCTGTTGAAACCTATAAAAACTTAACCCAAGCGCTACTCAAATTTTGAGTTGTAAACATCTATGATGCACAATTTGGAAAAGCGACACAACTTTCCCAAAATAGTAAGTGGTGAAAGTTGTTTTGAGAAGTCGTTTAATCAGGTGTTGACACCGGTAAAAACTTACCCTAAGTGCTAGGCTCAATTTTGAGATGAGAAAGGTTGTGATGCACTATATAGAAAAGCGACAAAAATTTCCCAAAATAGTAAGTGGTCAAAGGTGTGTTGGAGAAGTCATTACATCAGGTGTTGTCACCTGTAAAAACTTACCCCAAGTGGTACTCTAAATTTTGAGTTGTGAACAATTGTGATGCACAATCTAGAAAAAGGAACACAACTTTCCAAAAATAGTAAGTGGTGAAAGTTGGGTTGGCGAAGTCATTTAATCAGGTGTTGACACCGGTAAAAACTTACCCTAAGTGCTACTCTCAATTTTGAGTTCAGAACGGTTGTGATGCATAATATAGAAAACCATAAAACTTTCCCAAAATAGTTAGTGGTGAAAGGTGTGTTAGAGAAGTCATTACGACAGGTGTTGACACCTGTAAAAATTTACCCCAAGTGTTACTCTAAATTTTGAGTTGAGAACAATTTTTGATGCACAATCTAGAAAAGCGATAAAGTTTCCCCAAAATTGTAGGGGGTGAAAGGTGTGTTGGAGAAGTCATTACGTCAGCTGTTGAACCCTATAAAAACTTAACCCAAGCGCTACTCAAAATTTTGAGTTGTAAACAGCTATGATGCACAATTTGGAAAAGCGAAACAACTTTCCCAAAATAGTAAGTGGTGAAAGTTGTTTTGAGAAGTCGTTTAATCAGGGGTTGACACCGGTAAAAACTTACCCTAAGTGCTAGGCTCAATTTTGAGATGAGAAAGGTTGTGATGCACTATATAGAAAAGCGACAAAAATTTCCCAAAATAGTAAGTGGCGAAAGGTGTGTTGGAGAAGTCATTACATCCGGTGTTGTCACCTATAAAAACTTAGCCCAAGTGCTGCTCTAAATTTTGAGTTGTGAACAACTGTGATGCACAATCTAGAAAAAGGAACACAACTTTCCCAAAATAGTAAGTGATGAAAGTTGGGTTGGCGAAGTCATTTAATCAGGTGTTGACACCGGTAAAAACTTACCCTAAGTGCTACTCTCAATTTTGAGTTCAGAATGGTTGTGATGCATAATATAGAAAACCGATAAAACTTTCCCAAAATAGTAAGTGGTGAAAGGTGTGTTGGAGAAGTCATTACGACAGGTGTTGACACCGGCAAAAATTTACCCCAAGTGTTACTCTAAATTTTGAGTTGAGAACAATTTCTGATGCACAATCTAGAAAAGCGATAAAGTTTCCCCAAAATTGTAGGGGGTGAAAGGTGTGTTGGAGAAGTCATTACGTCAGCTGTTGAACCCTATAAAAACTTAACCCAAGCGCTACTCAAAATTTTGAGTTGTAAACAGCTATGATGCACAATTTGGAAAAGCGAAACAACTTTCCCAAAATAGTAAGTGGTGAAAGTTGTTTTGAGAAGTCGTTTAATCAGGGGTTGACACCGGTAAAAACTTACCCTAAGTGCTAGGCTCAATTTTGAGATGAGAAAGGTTGTGATGCACTATATAGAAAACCGACAAAAATTTCCCAAAATAGTAAGTGGCGAAAGGTGTGTTGGAGAAGTCATTACATCCGGTGTTGTCACCTATAAAAACTTAGCCCAAGTGCTGCTCTAAATTTTGAGTTGTGAACAACTGTGATGCACAATCTAGAAAAAGGAACACAACTTTCCCAAAATAGTAAGTGGTGAAAGTTGGGTTGGCGAAGTCATTTAATCAGGTGTTGACACCGGTAAAAACTTACCCTAAGTGCTACTCTCAATTTTGAGTTCAGAACGGTTGTGATGCATAATATAGAAAACCGATAAAACATTCCCAAAATAGTAAGTGGTGAAAGGTGTGTTGGAGAAGTCATTACGACAGGTGTTGACACCGGCAAAAATTTACCCCAAGTGTTACTCTAAATTTTGAGTTGAGAACAATTTCTGATGCACAATCTAGAAAAGCGATAAAGTTTCCCCAAAATTGTAGGGGGTGAAAGGTGTGTTGGAGAAGTCATTACGTCAGCTGTTGAACCCTATAAAAACTTAACCCAAGCGCAACTCAAAATTTTGAGTTGTAAACAGCTATGATGCACAATTTGGAAAAGCGAAACAACTTTCCCAAAATAGTAAGTGGTGAAAGTTGTTTTGAGAAGTCGTTTAATCAGGGGTTGACACCGGTAAAAACTTACCCTAAGTGCTAGGCTCAATTTTGAGATGAGAAAGGTTGTGATGCACTATATAGAAAACCGACAAAAATTTCCCAAAATAGTAAGTGGCGAAAGGTGTGTTGGAGAAGTCATTACATCCGGTGTTGTCACCTATAAAAACTTAGCCCAAGTGCTGCTCTAATTTTTGAGTTGTGAACAACTGTGATGCACAATCTAGAAAAAGGAACACAACTTTCCCAAAATAGTAAGTGGTGAAAGTTGGGTTGGCGAAGTCATTTAATCAGGTGTTGACACCGGTAAAAACTTACCCTAAGTGCTACTCTCAATTTTGAGTTCAGAACGGTTGTGATGCATAATATAGAAAACCGATAAAACTTTCCCAAAATAGTAAGTGGTGAAAGGTGTGTTGGAGAAGTCATTACGACAGGTGTTGACACCGGCAAAAATTTACCCCAAGTGTTACTCTAAATTTTGAGTTGAGAACAATTTCTGATGCACAATCTAGAAAAGCGATAAAGTTTTCCCAAAATTGTAAGGGGTGAAAGGTGTGCTGAAGAAGTCATTACATCAGGTGTTGACACCTGTAAAATCTTATCCCTGGTGCTGCTATAAATTTTGAGTTGGAACAGCTGTGATGCACAATCCAGGAAAGCAACACAACTTTCCTAAGATAGCAAGTGGTGAAAATTGTTTTGAGAAGTCATTTAATCAGTTGTTGACACCGGTAAAAAGTTACCCTAAGTGCTACTCTCAGTTTTGAGTTCAGAATGGTTGTGATGCACTATAAAGAAAACCGATAAAACTTTCCCAAAACAGTAAGTGGTGAAAGGTGTGTTGGAGAAGTCATTACAACCGGTGTTGACACCTGTAAAAATTTACCCCAAGTGTTCCTCTAAATTTTGGGTTGAGAATTGTTGTGATGCACAATCTAGAAAAGAGACAAAGTTTTCCCAAAATAGTAAGGGGTGAAAGGTGTGTTGGAGATGTCATTACATCAGGTGTTGACACCAGTAAAATCTTATCCCTGGTGTTACTCTAAATTTTGAGTTGGGAAAAGTTGTGAAGCACAATCCAGAAAAGCAACACAATTTTCTCAAGATAGTAAGTGGTGAAAATTGTTTTGAGAAGTCATTTAATCAGGTGTTGACACCGGTAAAAACTTACCCTAAGTGCTACTCTCAATTTTGAGTTCAGAACGGTTGTGATGCATAATATAGAAAACCGATAAAACTTTCCCAAAATAGTAAGTGGTGAAAGGTGTGTTGGAGAAGTCATTACGACAGGTGTTGACACCGGCAAAAATTTACCCCAAGTGTTACTCTAAATTTTGAGTTGAGAACAATTTCTGATGCACAATCTAGAAAAGCGATAAAGTTTTCCCAAAATTGTAAGGGGTGAAAGGTGTGCTGAAGAAGTCATTACATCAGGTGTTGACCCTGTAAAAACTTATCCCAAGTGCTACTAAAATTTTGAGTTGTAAACAGCTGTGATGCACAATGGAAAGCAAACAACTTTCCCAAAATAGTAAGTGGTGAAAATTGTTTTGAGAAGTCATTTAATCAGTTGTTGACACCGGTAAAAACTTACCCTAAGTGCTACTCTCAATTTTGAGTTGAGAATGGTTGTGATGCACTATATAGAAAACCGACAAAACTTTCCCAAAATAGTAAGTGGTGAAAGGTGTGTTGGAGAAGTCATTACATCCGGTGTTGACACCTGTAAAAACTTACCCAAGTGTTACTCTAAATTTTGAGTTGAGAACAAGTGATGCACAATCTAGAAAAGCGAACACAACTTTCCCAAAATAGTAAGTGGTGAAAGTTGTGTTGGAGAAGTCATTTAATCAGGTGTTGACACCGGTAAAAACTTACCCTAAGTGCTACTCTCAATTTTGAGTTCAGAACGGTTGTGATGCATAATATAGAAAACCGATAAAACTTTCCCAAAATAGTAAGTGGTGAAAGGTGTGTTGGAGAAGTCATTACGACAGGTGTTGACACCGGTAAAAATTTACCCCAAGTGTTACTCTAAATTTTGAGTTGAGAACAATTTGTGATGCACAATCTAGAAAAGCGACAAAGTTTTCCCAAAATAGTAAGGGGTGAAAGGTGTGTTGGAGAAGTCATTACATCAGGTGTTGACACCTGTAAAATCTTATCCCTGGTGCTGCTATAAATTTTGAGTTGGGAACAGCTGTGATGCACAATCCAGAAAAGCAACACAACTTTCCTAAGATAGTAAGTGGTGAAAGTTGTTTTGAGAAGTCATTTAATCAGGTGTTGACACCGGTAAAAACTTACCCTAAGTGCTACTCTCAGTTTTGAGTTCAGAATGGTTGTGATGCACTATATAGAAAACCGATAAAACTTTCCCAAAATAGTAAGTGGTGAAAGGTGTGTTGGAGAAGTCATTACAACAGGTGTTGACACCTGTAAAAATTTACCCCAAGTGTTACTCTAAATTTTGAGTTGAGAACAGTTGTGATGCACAATCTAGAAAAGAGACAAAGTTTCCCAAAATAGTAAGGGGTGAAAGGTGTGTTGGAGATGTCATTACATCAGGTGTTGACACCAGTAAAATCTTATCCCTGGTGTTACTCTAAATTTTGAGTTGGGAAAAGTTGTGAAGCACAATCCAAAAAGCAAACAATTTTCTCAAGATAGTAAGTGGTGAAAGTTGTTTTGAGAAGTCATTTAATCAGGTGTTGACACCGGTAAAAACTTACCCTAAGTGCTAGGCTCAATTTTGAGTTGAGAAAGGTTGTGATGCACAATATAGAAAACCGACAAAACTTTCCCAAAATAGTAAGTGGTGAAAGGTGTGTTGGAGAAGTCATTACAACAGGTGTTGACACCTATAAAAACTTACCCCAAGTGCTACTCTAAATTTTGAGTTGTGAACAACTGTGATGCACAATCTAGAAAAGGAACAAACTTTCCCAAAATAGTAAGTGGTGAAAGTTGGGTTGGCGAAGTCATTAATCAGGTGTTGACACCGGTAAAAACTTACCCTAAGTGCTACTCTCAATTTTGAGTTCAGAACGGTTGTGATGCATAATATAGAAAACCGATAAAACTTTCCCAAAATAGTAAGTGGTGAAAGGTGTGTTGGAGAAGTCATTTAATCAGGTGTTGACACCGGTAAAAACTTACCCTAAGTGCTACTCTCAATTTTGAGTTGAGAACAATTTCTGATGCACAATCTAGAAAAGCGATAAAGTTTCCCAAAATTGTAAGTGGTGAAAGGTGTGTTGGAGAAGTCATTACATCAGGTGTTGACACCTGTAAAAACTTACCCCAAGTGCTACTCTAAATTTTGAGTTGAGAACAGCTGTGATGCACAATCTAGAAAAGCGACACAACTTTCCCAAAATAGTAAGTGGTGAAAGTTGTTTTGAGAAGTCATTTAATCAGGTGTTGACACCGGTAAAAACTTACCCTAAGTGCTACTCTCAATTTTGAGTTGGAAAAGTTGTGATGCACTATATAGAAAACCGATAAAACTTTCCCAAAATAGTAAGTGGTGAAAGGTGTGTTGGAGAAGTCATTAATCAGGTGTTGACACCGGTAAAAACTTACCCCAAGTGCTACTCTAAATTTTGAGTTGAGAAAGTTGTGATGCACAATCTAGAAAAGCGACAAAGTTTTCCCAAAATAGTAAGTGGTGAAAGGTGTGTTGGAGAAGTCATTACATCAGGTGTTGACACCTGTAAAAACTTACCCCTGGTGCTACTCTAAATTTTGAGTTGGGAACAGCTGTGATGCACAATCCAGAAAAGCAACACAACTTTCCCAAAATAGTAAGTGGTGAAAGTTGTTTGGAGAAGTCATTTAATCAGGTGTTGACACCGGTAAAAACTTACCCTAAGTGCTACTCTCAATTTTGAGTTCAGAACGGTTGTGATGCATAATATAGAAAACCGATAAAACTTTCCCAAAATAGTAAGTGGTGAAAGGTGTGTTGGAGAAGTCATTACGACAGGTGTTGACACCGGCAAAAATTTACCCCAAGTGTTACTCTAAATTTTGAGTTGAGAACAATTTCTGATGCACAATCTAGAAAAGCGATAAAGTTTTCCCAAAATTGTAAGGGGTGAAAGGTGTGTTGGAGAAGTCATTACATCAGGTGTTGAACCCTGTAAAAACTTACCCAAGTGCTACTCAAATTTTGAGTTGTAAACAGCTGTGATGCACAATTTGGAAAGCGAAACAACTTTCCCAAAATAGTAAGTGGTGAAAGTTGTTTTGAGAAGTCATTTAATCAGGGTTGACACCGGTAAAAACTTACCCTAAGTGCTACTCTCAATTTTGAGTTGAGAAAGGTTGTGATGCACTATATAGAAAACCGACAAAAATTTCCCAAAATAGTAAGTGGTGAAAGGTGTGTTGGAGAAGTCATTACATCCGGTGTTGACACCTATAAAAACTTACCCCAAGTGTTACTCTAAATTTTGAGTTGTGAACAACTGTGATGCACAATCTAGAAAAAGAACACAACTTTCCCAAAATAGTAAGTGGTGAAAGTGGGTTGGAGAAGTCATTTAATCAGGTGTTGACACCGTAAAAACTTACCCTAAGTGCTACTCTCAATTTTGAGTTCAGAACGGTTGTGATGCATAATATAGAAAACCGATAAAACTTTCCCAAAATAGTAAGTGGTGAAAGGTGTGTTGGAGAAGTCATTACGACAGGTGTTGACACCGGCAAAAATTTACCCCAAGTGTTACTCTAAATTTTGAGTTGAGAACAATTTCTGATGCACAATCTAGAAAAGCGATAAAGTTTTCCCAAAATTGTAAGGGGTGAAAGGTGTGCTGAAGAAGTCATTACATCAGGTGTTGACACCTGTAAAATCTTATCCCTGGTGCTGCTATAAATTTTGAGTTGGGAACAGCTGTGATGCACAATCCAGGAAAGCAACACAACTTTCCTAAGATAGCAAGTGGTGAAAATTGTTTTGAGAAGTCATTTAATCAGTTGTTGACACCGGTAAAAACTTACCCTAAGTGCTACTCTCAGTTTTGAGTTCAGAATGGTTGTGATGCACTATAAAGAAAACCGATAAAACTTTCCCAAAACAGTAAGTGGTGAAAGGTGTGTTGGAGAAGTCATTACAACCGGTGTTGACACCTGTAAAAATTTACCCCAAGTGTTCCTCTAAATTTTGAGTTGAGAATAGTTGTGATGCACAATCTAGAAAAGAGACAAAGTTTTCCCAAAATAGTAAGGGGTGAAAGGTGTGTTGGAGAAGTCATTACATCAGGTGTTGACACCAGTAAAATCTTATCCCTGGTGTTACTCTAAATTTTGAGTTGGGAAAAGTTGTGAAGCACAATCCAGAAAAGCAACACAATTTTCTCAAAATAGTAAGTGGTGAAAGTTGTTTTGAGAAGTCGTTTAATCAGGGGTTGACACCGGTAAAAACTTACCCTAAGTGCTAAGCTCAATTTTGAGTTGAGAAAGGTTGTTATGCACAATATAGAAAAGCGACAAAACTTTCCCAAAATAGTAAGTGGTGAAAGGTGTGTTGGAGAAGTCATTACAACAGGTGTTAACACCTGTAAAAACTTACCCCAAGTGCTACTCTAAATTTTGAGTTGTGAACAGCTATGATGCGCAATCTAGAAAAGGAACACAACTTTCCCAAAATAGTAAGTGGTGAAAGTTGGGTTGGCGAAGTCATTTAATCAGGTGTTGACACCGGTAAAAACTTACCCTAAGTGCTACTCTCAATTTTGAGTTCAGAACGGTTGTGATGCATAATATAGAAAACCGATAAAACTTTCCCAAAATAGTAAGTGGTGAAAGGTGTGTTGGAGAAGTCATTAAGACAGGTGTTGACACCGGCAAAAATTTACCCCAAGTGTTACTCTAAATTTTGAGTTGAGAACAATTTCTGATGCACAATCTAGAAAAGCGATAAAGTTTCCCCAAAATTGTAGGGGGTGAAAGGTGTGTTGGAGAAGTCATTACGTCAGCTGTTGAACCCTATAAAAACTTAACCCAAGCGCTACTCAAAATTTTGAGTTGTAAACAGCTATGATGCACAATTTGGAAAAGCGAAACAACTTTCCCAAAATAGTAAGTGGTGAAAGTTGTTTTGAGAAGTCGTTTAATCAGGGGTTGACACCGGTAAAAACTTACCCTAAGTGCTAGGCTCAATTTTGAGATGAGAAAGGTTGTGATGCACTATATAGAAAACCGACAAAAATTTCCCAAAATAGTAAGTGGCGAAAGGTGTGTTGGAGAAGTCATTACATCCGGTGTTGTCACCTATAAAAACTTAGCCCAAGTGCTACTCTAAATTTTGAGTTGTGAACAACTGTGATGCACAATCTAGAAAAAGGAACACAACTTTCCCAAAATAGTAAGTGGTGAAAGTTGGGTTGGCGAAGTCATTTAATCAGGTGTTGACACCGGTAAAAACTTACCCTAAGTGCTACTCTCAATTTTGAGTTCAGAACGGTTGTGATGCATAATATAGAAAACCGATAAAACTTTCCCAAAATAGTAAGTGGTGAAAGGTGTGTTGGAGAAGTCATTACGACAGGTGTTGACACCGGCAAAAATTTACCCCAAGTGTTACTCTAAATTTTGAGTTGAGAACAATTTCTGATGCACAATCTAGAAAAGCGATAAAGTTTTCCCAAAATTGTAAGGGGTGAAAGGTGTGCTGAAGAAGTCATTACATCAGGTGTTGACACCTGTAAAATCTTATCCCTGGTGCTGCTATAAATTTTGAGTTGGGAACAGCTGTGATGCACAATCCAGGAAAGCAACACAACTTTCCTAAGATAGCAAGTGGTGAAAATTGTTTTGAGAAGTCATTTAATCAGTTGTTGACACCGGTAAAAACTTACCCTAAGTGCTACTCTCAGTTTTGAGTTCAGAATGGTTGTGATGCACTATAAAGAAAACCGATAAAACTTTCCCAAAACAGTAAGTGGTGAAAGGTGTGTTGGAGAAGTCATTACAACCGGTGTTGACACCTGTAAAAATTTACCCCAAGTGTTCCTCTAAATTTTGGGTTGAGAATAGTTGTGATGCACAATCTAGAAAAGAGACAAAGTTTTCCCAAAATAGTAAGGGGTGAAAGGTGTGTTGGAGATGTCATTACATCAGGTGTTGACACCAGTAAAATCTTATCCCTGGTGTTACTCTAAATTTTGAGTTGGGAAAAGTTGTGAAGCACAATCCAGAAAAGCTACACAATTTTCTCAAGATAGTAAGTGGTGAAAGTTGTTTTGAGAAGTCATTTAATCAGGTGTTGACACCGGTAAAAACTTACCCTAAGTGCTAAGCTCAATTTTGAGTTGAGAAAGGTTGTTATGCACAATATAGAAAAGCGACAAAACTTTCCCAAAATAGTAAGTGGTGAAAGGTGTGTTGGAGAAGTCATTACAACAGGTGTTAACACCTGTAAAAACTTACCCCAAGTGCTACTCTAAATTTTGAGTTGTGAACAGCTATGATGCGCAATCTAGAAAAGGAACACAACTTTCCCAAAATAGTAAGCGGTGAAAGTTGGGTTGGCGAAGTCATTTAATCAGGTGTTGACACCGGTAAAAACTTACCCTAAGTGCTACTCTCAATTTTGAGTTCAGAACGGTTGTGATGCATAATATAGAAAACCGATAAAACTTTCCCAAAATAGTAAGTCATTTAATCAGTAAGAAATTTACCCAAGTGTTACTCTAAATTTTGAGTTGAGAACAATTTCTGATGCACAATCTAGAAAAGCGATAAAGTTTCCCCAAAATTGTAGGGGTGAAAGGTGTGTTGGAGAAGTCATTACGTCAGCTGTTGAACCCTATAAAAACTTAACCCAAGCGCTACTCAAAATTTTGAGTTGTAAACAGCTATGATGCACAATTTGGAAAAGCGAAACAACTTTCCCAAAATAGTAAGTGGTGAAAGTTGTTTTGAGAAGTCGTTTAATCAGGGGTTGACACCGGTAAAAACTTACCCTAAGTGCTAGGCTCAATTTTGAGATGAGAAAGGTTGTGATGCACTATATAGAAAAGCGACAAAAATTTCCCAAAATAGTAAGTGGCGAAAGGTGTGTTGGAGAAGTCATTACATCCGGTGTTGTCACCTATAAAAACTTAGCCCAAGTGCTACTCTAAATTTTGAGTTGTGAACAACTGTGATGCACAATCTAGAAAAAGGAACACAACTTTCCCAAAATAGTAAGTGGTGAAAGTTGGGTTGGCGAAGTCATTTAATCAGGTGTTGACACCGGTAAAAACTTACCCTAAGTGCTACTCTCAATTTTGAGTTCAGAACGGTTGTGATGCATAATATAGAAAACCGATAAAACTTTCCCAAAATAGTAAGTGGTGAAAGGTGTGTTGGAGAAGTCATTACGACAGGTGTTGACACCGGCAAAAATTTACCCCAAGTGTTACTCTAAATTTTGAGTTGAGAACAATTTCTGATGCACAATCTAGAAAAGCGATAAAGTTTCCCCAAAATTGTAGGGGGTGAAAGGTGTGTTGGAGAAGTCATTACGTCAGCTGTTGAACCCTATAAAAACTTAACCCAAGAGCTACTCAAAATTTTGAGTTGTAAACAGCTATGATGCACAATTTGGAAAAGCGAAACAACTTTCCCAAAATAGTAAGTGGTGAAAGTTGTTTTGAGAAGTCGTTTAATCAGGGGTTGACACCGGTAAAAACTTACCCTAAGTGCTAGGCTCAATTTTGAGATGAGAAAGGTTGTGATGCACTATATAGAAAAGCGACAAAAATTTCCCAAAATAGTAAGTGGTGAAAGGTGTGTTGGAGAAGTCATTACATCCGGTGTTGTCACCTATAAAAACTTAGCCCAAGTGCTACTCTAAATTTTGAGTTGTGAACAACTGTGATGCACAATCTAGAAAAAGGAACACAACTTTCCCAAAATAGTAAGTGGTGAAAGTTGGGTTGGCGAAGTCATTTAATCAGGTGTTGACACCGGTAAAAACTTACCCTAAGTGCTACTCTCAATTTTGAGTTCAGAACGGTTGTGATGCATAATATAGAAAACCGATAAAACTTTCCCAAAATAGTAAGTGGTGAAAGGTGTGTTGGAGAAGTCATTACGACAGGTGTTGACACCGGCAAAAATTTACCCCAAGTGTTACTCTAAATTTTGAGTTGAGAACAATTTCTGATGCACAATCTAGAAAAGCGATAAAGTTTTCCCAAAATTGTAAGGGGTGAAAGGTGTGCTGAAGAAGTCATTACATCAGGTGTTGACACCTGTAAAATCTTATCCCTGGTGCTGCTATAAATTTTGAGTTGGGAACAGCTGTGATGCACAATCCAGGAAAGCAACACAACTTTCCTAAGATAGCAAGTGGTGAAAATTGTTTTGAGAAGTCATTTAATCAGTTGTTGACACCGGTAAAAACTTACCCTAAGTGCTACTCTCAGTTTTGAGTTCAGAATGGTTGTGATGCACTATAAAGAAAACCGATAAAACTTTCCCAAAACAGTAAGTGGTGAAAGGTGTGTTGGAGAAGTCATTACAACCGGTGTTGACACCTGTAAAAATTTACCCCAAGTGTTCCTCTAAATTTTGGGTTGAGAATAGTTGTGATGCACAATCTAGAAAAGAGACAAAGTTTTCCCAAAATAGTAAGGGGTGAAAGGTGTGTTGGAGATGTCATTACATCAGGTGTTGACACCAGTAAAATCTTATCCCTGGTGTTACTCTAAATTTTGAGTTGGGAAAAGTTGTGAAGCACAATCCAGAAAAGCAACACAATTTTCTCAAGATAGTAAGTGGTGAAAGTTGTTTTGAGAAGTCATTTAATCAGGTGTTGACACCGGTAAAAACTTACCCTAAGTGCTAAGCTCAATTTTGAGTTGAGAAAGGTTGTTATGCACAATATAGAAAAGCGACAAAACTTTCCCAAAATAGTAAGTGGTGAAAGGTGTGTTGGAGAAGTCATTACAACAGGTGTTAACACCTGTAAAAACTTACCCCAAGTGCTACTCTAAATTTTGAGTTGTGAACAGCTATGATGCGCAATCTAGAAAAGGAACACAACTTTCCCAAAATAGTAAGTGGTGAAAGTTGGGTTGGCGAAGTCATTTAATCAGGTGTTGACACCGGTAAAAACTTACCCTAAGTGCTACTCTCAATTTTGAGTTCAGAACGGTTGTGATGCATAATATAGAAAACCGATAAAACATTCCCAAAATAGTAAGTGGTGAAAGGTGTGTTGGAGAAGTCATTAAGACAGGTGTTGACACCGGCAAAAATTTACCCCAAGTGTTACTCTAAATTTTGAGTTGAGAACAATTTCTGATGCACAATCTAGAAAAGCGATAAAGTTTCCCCAAAATTGTAGGGGGTGAAAGGTGTGTTGGAGAAGTCATTACGTCAGCTGTTGAACCCTATAAAAACTTAACCCAAGCGCTACTCAAAATTTTGAGTTGTAAACAGCTATGATGCACAATTTGGAAAAGCGAAACAACTTTCCCAAAATAGTAAGTGGTGAAAGTTGTTTTGAGAAGTCGTTTAATCAGGGGTTGACACCGGTAAAAACTTACCCTAAGTGCTACGCTCAATTTTGAGATGAGAAAGGTTGTGATGCACTATATAGAAAACCGACAAAAATTTCCCAAAATAGTAAGTGGCGAAAGGTGTGTTGGAGAAGTCATTACATCCGGTGTTGTCACCTATAAAAACTTAGCCCAAGTGCTACTCTAAATTTTTAGTTGTGAACAACTGTGATGCACAATCTAGAAAAAGGAACACAACTTTCCCAAAATAGTAAGTGGTGAAAGTTGGGTTGGCGAAGTCATTTAATCAGGTGTTGACACCGGTAAAAACTTACCCTAAGTGCTACTCTCAATTTTGAGTTCAGAACGGTTGTGATGCATAATATAGAAAACCGATAAAACTTTCCCAAAATAGTAAGTGGTGAAAGGTGTGTTGGAGAAGTCATTACGACAAGTGTTGACACCGGCAAAAATTTACCCCAAGTGTTACTCTAAATTTTGAGTTGAGAACAATTTCTGATGCACAATCTAGAAAAGCGATAAAGTTTTCCCAAAATTGTAAGGGGTGAAAGGTGTGCTGAAGAAGTCATTACATCAGGTGTTGACACCTGTAAAATCTTATCCCTGGTGCTGCTATAAATTTTGAGTTGGGAACAGCTGTGATGCACAATCCAGGAAAGCAACACAACTTTCCTAAGATAGCAAGTGGTGAAAATTGTTTTGAGAAGTCATTTAATCAGTTGTTGACACCGGTAAAAACTTACCCTAAGTGCTACTCTCAGTTTTGAGTTCAGAATGGTTGTGATGCACTATAAAGAAAACCGATAAAACTTCCCAAAACAGTAAGTGGTGAAAGGTGTGTTGGAGAAGTCATTACAACCGGTGTTGACACCTGTAAAAATTTACCCCAAGTGTTCCTCTAAATTTTGGGTTGAGAATAGTTGTGATGCACAATCTAGAAAAGAGACAAAGTTTTCCCAAAATAGTAAGGGTGAAAGGTGTGTTGGAGATGTCATTACATCAGGTGTTGACACCAGTAAAATCTTATCCCTGGTGTTACTCTAAATTTTGAGTTGGGAAAAGTTGTGAAGCACAATCCAGAAAAGCAACACAATTTTCTCAAGATAGTAAGTGGTGAAAGTTGTTTTGAGAAGTCATTTAATCAGGTGTTGACACCGGTAAAAACTTACCCTAAGTGCTAAGCTCAATTTTGAGTTGAGAAAGGTTGTTATGCACAATACAGAAAAGCGACAAAACTTTCCCAAAATAGTAAGTGGTGAAAGGTGTGTTGGAGAAGTCATTACAACAGGTGTTAACACCTGTAAAAACTTACCCCAAGTGCTACTCTAAATTTTGAGTTGTGAACAGCTATGATGCGCAATCTAGAAAAGGAACACAACTTTCCCAAAATAGTAAGTGGTGAAAGTTGGGTTGGAGAAGTCATTTAATCAGTTGTTGACACCGGTAAAAACTTACCTAAGTGCTACTCTCAATTTTGAGTTCAGAATGGTTGTGATGCACAATACAGAAACGCGAAAAAACTTTCCCAAAATAGTAAGTGGTGAAAGGTTTGTTGGAGAAGTCTTTACAACAGGTGTTGACACCTGTAAAAATTTACACCAAGTGTTACCCTAAATTTTGAGTTGAGAGCAGTTGTGATGCACAATCTAGAAAAGCGACAAAGTTTCCCCAAAATTGTATGGGGTGAAAGGTGTGTTGGAGAAGTCATTACGTCAGCTATTGAAACCTATAAAAACTTAACCCTAGCGCTACTCAAAATTTTGAGTTGCAAACAACTATGATGCACAATCTAGAAAGGCGACACAACTTTCCCAAAATAGTAAGTGGTGAAAGTTGTTTTGAGAAGTCGTTAAATCAGGTGTTGACACCGGTAAAAACTTACCCTAAGTGCTAGGTTCAATTTTGAGATGAGAAAGGTTGTGATGCACTATATAGAAAAGCGACAAAAATTTCCCAAAATAGTAAGTGGTGAAAGGTGTGTTGGAGAAGTCATTACACCAGGTTTGTCACCTGTAAAAACTTACCCCAAGTGCTACTCTAAATTTTGAGTTGTGAACAACTGTGATGCACAATCTAGAAAAAGGAACACAACTTTCCCAAAATAGTAAGTGGTGAAAGTTGGGTTGGCGAAGTCATTTAATCAGGTGTTGACACCGGTAAAAACTTACCCTAAGTGCTACTCTCAATTTTGAGTTCAGAACGGTTGTGATGCATAATATAGAAAACCGATAAAACTTTCCCAAAATAGTAAGTGGTGAAAGGTGTGTTGGAGAAGTCATTACGACAGGTGTTGACACCGGTAAAAATTTACCCCAAGTGTTACTCTAAATTTTGAGTTGAGAACAATTTCTGATGCACAATCTAGAAAAGCGATAAAGTTTCCCCAAAATTGTAAGGGGTGAAAGGTGTGTTGGAGAAGTCATTACGTCAGCTGTTGAAACCTATAAAAACTTAACCCAAGCGCTACTCAAAATTTTGAGTTGTAAACATCTATGATGCACAATTTGGAAAAGCGACACAACTTTCCCAAAATAGTAAGTGGTGAAAGTTGTTTTGAGAAGTCGTTTAATCAGGTGTTGACACCGGTAAAAACTTACCCTAAGTGCTAGGCTCAATTTTGAGATGAGAAAGGTTGTGATGCACTATATAGAAAAGCGACAAAAATTTCCCAAAATAGTAAGTGGTCAAAGGTGTGTTGGAGAAGTCATTACATCAAGTGTTGTCACCTGTAAAAACTTACCCCAATTGGTACTCTAAATTTTGAGTTGTGAACAATTGTGATGCACAATCTAGAAAAAGGAACACAACTTTCCAAAAATAGTAAGCGGTGAAAGTTGGGTTGGCGAAGTCATTTAATCAGGTGTTGACACCGGTAAAAACTTACCCTAAGTGCTACTCTCAATTTTGAGTTCAGAACGGTTGTGATGCACTATATAGAAAACTCATAAAACTTTCCCAAAATAGTAAGTGGTGAAAGGTGTGTTAGAGAAGTCATTACGACAGGTGTTGACACCTGTAAAAATTTACCCCAAGTATTACCTTAATTTTGAGTTGAGAACAATTTCTGATGCACAATCTAGAAAAGCGATAAAGTTTCCCCAAAATTGTAGGGGGTGAAAGGTGTGTTGGAGAAGTCATTACGTCAGCTGTTGAACCCTATAAAAACTTAACCCAAGCGCTACTCAAAATTTTGAGTTGTAAACAGCTATGATGCACAATTTGGAAAAGCGAAACAACTTTCCCAAAATAGTAAGTGGTGAAAGTTGTTTTGAGAAGTCGTTTAATCAGGGGTTGACACCGGTAAAAACTTACCCTAAGTGCTAGGCTCAATTTTGAGATGAGAAAGGTTGTGATGCACTATATAGAAAAGCGACAAAAATTTCCCAAAATAGTAAGTGGTGAAAGGTGTGTTGGAGAAGTCATTACATCCGGTGTTGTCACCTATAAAAACTTAGCCCAAGTGCTACTCTAAATTTTGAGTTGTGAACAACTGTGATGCACAATCTAGAAAAAGGAACACAACTTTCCCAAAATAGTAAGTGGTGAAAGTTGTTTTGAGAAGTCATTTAATCAGGTGTTGACACCGGTAAAAACTTACCCTAAGTGCTAAGCTCAATTTTGAGTTGAGAAAGGTTGTTATGCACAATATAGAAAAGCGACAAAACTTTCCCAAAATAGTAAGTGGTGAAAGGTGTGTTGGAGAAGTCATTACAACAGGTGTTAGCACCTGTAAAAACTTACCCCAAGTGCTACTCTAAATTTTGAGTTGTGAACAGCTATGATGCGCAATCTAGAAAAGGAACACAACTTTCCCAAAATAGTAAGCGGTGAAAGTTGGGTTGGCGAAGTCATTTAATCAGGTGTTGACACCGGTAAAAACTTACCCTAAGTGCTACTCTCAATTTTGAGTTCAGAACGGTTGTGATGCATAATATAGAAAACCGATAAAACTTTCCCAAAATAGTAAGTCATTTAATCAGTAAGAAATTTACGCCAAGTGTTACTCTAAATTTTGAGTTGAGAACAATTTCTGATGCACAATCTAGAAAAGCGATAAAGTTTCCCCAAAATTGTAGGGGTGAAAGGTGTGTTGGAGAAGTCATTACGTCAGCTGTTGAACCCTATAAAAACTTAACCCAAGCGCTACTCAAAATTTTGAGTTGTAAACAGCTATGATGCACAATTTGGAAAAGCGAAACAACTTTCCCAAAATAGTAAGTGGTGAAAGTTGTTTTGAGAAGTCGTTTAATCAGGGGTTGACACCGGTAAAAACTTACCCTAAGTGCTAGGCTCAATTTTGAGATGAGAAAGGTTGTGATGCACTATATAGAAAAGCGACAAAAATTTCCCAAAATAGTAAGTGGCGAAAGGTGTGTTGGAGAAGTCATTACATCCGGTGTTGTCACCTATAAAAACTTAGCCCAAGTGCTGCTCTAAATTTTGAGTTGTGAACAACTGTGATGCACAATCTAGAAAAAGGAACACAACTTTCCCAAAATAGTAAGTGGTGAAAGTTGGGTTGGCGAAGTCATTTAATCAGGTGTTGACACCGGTAAAAACTTACCCTAAGTGCTACTCTCAATTTTGAGTTCAGAACGGTTGTGATGCATAATATAGAAAACCGATAAAACTTTCCCAAAATAGTAAGTGGTGAAAGGTGTGTTGGAGAAGTCATTACGACAGGTGTTGACACCGGCAAAAATTTACCCCAAGTGTTACTCTAAATTTTGAGTTGAGAACAATTTCTGATGCACAATCTAGAAAAGCGATAAAGTTTCCCCAAAATTGTAGGGGGTGAAAGGTGTGTTGGAGAAGTCATTACATCAGCTGTTGAACCCTATAAAAACTTAACCCAAGAGCTACTCAAAATTTTGAGTTGTAAACAGCTATGATGCACAATTTGGAAAAGCGAAACAACTTTCCCAAAATAGTAAGTGGTGAAAGTTGTTTTGAGAAGTCGTTTAATCAGGGGTTGACACCGGTAAAAACTTACCCTAAGTGCTAGGCTCAATTTTGAGATGAGAAAGGTTGTGATGCACTATATAGAAAAGCGACAAAAATTTCCCAAAATAGTAAGTGGTGAAAGGTGTGTTGGAGAAGTCATTACATCCGGTGTTGTCACCTATAAAAACTTAGCCCAAGTGCTACTCTAAATTTTGAGTTGTGAACAACTGTGATGCACAATCTAGAAAAAGGAACACAACTTTCCCAAAATAGTAAGTGGTGAAAGTTGGGTTGGCGAAGTCATTTAATCAGGTGTTGACACCGGTAAAAACTTACCCTAAGTGCTACTCTCAATTTTGAGTTCAGAACGGTTGTGATGCATAATATAGAAAACCGATAAAACTTTCCCAAAATAGTAAGTGGTGAAAGGTGTGTTGGAGAAGTCATTACGACAGGTGTTGACACCGGCAAAAATTTACCCCAAGTGTTACTCTAAATTTTGAGTTGAGAACAGTTTCTGATGCACAATCTAGAAAAGCGATAAAGTTTTCCCAAAATTGTAAGGGGTGAAAAGTGTGCTGAAGAAGTCATTACATCAGGTGTTGACACCTGTAAAATCTTATCCCTGGTGCTGCTATAAATTTTGAGTTGGGAACAGCTGTGATGCACAATCCAGGAAAGCAACACAACTTTCCTAAGATAGCAAGTGGTGAAAATTGTTTTGAGAAGTCATTTAATCAGTTGTTGACACCGGTAAAAACTTACCCTAAGTGCTACTCTCAGTTTTGAGTTCAGAATGGTTGTGATGCACTATAAAGAAAACCGATAAAACTTTCCCAAAACAGTAAGTGGTGAAAGGTGTGTTGGAGAAGTCATTACAACCGGTGTTGACACCTGTAAAAATTTACCCCAAGTGTTCCTCTAAATTTTGGGTTGAGAATAGTTGTGATGCACAATCTAGAAAAGAGACAAAGTTTTCCCAAAATAGTAAGGGGTGAAAGGTGTGTTGGAGATGTCATTACATCAGGTGTTGACACCAGTAAAATCTTATCCCTGGTGTTACTCTAAATTTTGAGTTGGGAAAAGTTGTGAAGCACAATCCAGAAAAGCAACACAATTTTCTCAAGATAGTAAGTGGTGAAAGTTGTTTTGAGAAGTCATTTAATCAGGTGTTGACACCGGTAAAAACTTACCCTAAGTGCTAAGCTCAATTTTGAGTTGAGAAAGGTTGTTATGCACAATATAGAAAAGCGACAAAACTTTCCCAAAATAGTAAGTGGTGAAAGGTGTGTTGGAGAAGTCATTACAACAGGTGTTAACACCTGTAAAAACTTACCCCAAGTGCTACTCTAAATTTTGAGTTGTGAACAGCTATGATGCGCAATCTAGAAAAGGAACACAACTTTCCCAAAATAGTAAGTGGTGAAAGTTGGGTTGGCGAAGTCATTTAATCAGGTGTTGACACCGGTAAAAACTTACCCTAAGTGCTACTCTCAATTTTGAGTTCAGAACGGTTGTGATGCATAATATAGAAAACCGATAAAACATTCCCAAAATAGTAAGTGGTGAAAGGTGTGTTGGAGAAGTCATTAAGACAGGTGTTGACACCGGCAAAAATTTACCCCAAGTGTTACTCTAAATTTTGAGTTGAGAACAATTTCTGATGCACAATCTAGAAAAGCGATAAAGTTTCCCCAAAATTGTAGGGGGTGAAAGGTGTGTTGGAGAAGTCATTACGTCAGCTGTTGAACCCTATAAAAACTTAACCCAAGCGCTACTCAAAATTTTGAGTTGTAAACAGCTATGATGCACAATTTGGAAAAGCGAAACAACTTTCCCAAAATAGTAAGTGGTGAAAGTTGTTTTGAGAAGTCGTTTAATCAGGGGTTGACACCGGTAAAAACTTACCCTAAGTGCTACGCTCAATTTTGAGATGAGAAAGGTTGTGATGCACTATATAGAAAACCGACAAAAATTTCCCAAAATAGTAAGTGGCGAAAGGTGTGTTGGAGAAGTCATTACATCCGGTGTTGTCACCTATAAAAACTTAGCCCAAGTGCTACTCTAAATTTTTAGTTGTGAACAACTGTGATGCACAATCTAGAAAAAGGAACACAACTTTCCCAAAATAGTAAGTGGTGAAAGTTGGGTTGGCGAAGTCATTTAATCAGGTGTTGACACCGGTAAAAACTTACCCTAAGTGCTACTCTCAATTTTGAGTTCAGAACGGTTGTGATGCATAATATAGAAAACCGATAAAACTTTCCCAAAATAGTAAGTGGTGAAAGGTGTGTTGGAGAAGTCATTACGACAAGTGTTGACACCGACAAAAATTTACCCCAAGTGTTACTCTAAATTTTGAGTTGAGAACAATTTCTGATGCACAATCTAGAAAAGCGATAAAGTTTTCCCAAAATTGTAAGGGGTGAAAGGTATGCTGAAGAAGTCATTACATCAGGTGTTGACACCTGTAAAATCTTATCCCTGGTGCTGCTATAAATTTTGAGTTGGGAACAGCTGTGATGCACAATCCAGGGAAGCAACACAACTTTCCTAAGATAGCAAGTGGTGAAAATTGTTTTGAGAAGTCATTTAATCAGTTGTTGACACCGGTAAAAACTTACCCTAAGTGCTACTCTCAGTTTTGAGTTCAGAATGGTTGTGATGCACTATAAAGAAAACCGATAAAACTTCCCCAAAACAGTAAGTGGTGAAAGGTGTGTTGGAGAAGTCATTACAACCGGTGTTGACACCTGTAAAAATTTACCCCAAGTGTTCCTCTAAATTTTGGGTTGAGAATAGTTGTGATGCACAATCTAGAAAAGAGACAAAGTTTTCCCAAAATAGTAAGGGTGAAAGGTGTGTTGGAGATGTCATTACATCAGGTGTTGACACCAGTAAAATCTTATCCCTGGTGTTACTCTAAATTTTGAGTTGGGAAAAGTTGTGAAGCACAATCCAGAAAAGCAACACAATTTTCTCAAGATAGTAAGTGGTGAAAGTTGTTTTGAGAAGTCATTTAATCAGGTGTTGACACCGGTAAAAACTTACCCTAAGTGCTAAGCTCAATTTTGAGTTGAGAAAGGTTGTTATGCACAATACAGAAAAGCGACAAAACTTTCCCAAAATAGTAAGTGGTGAAAGATGTGTTGGAGAAGTCATTACAACAGGTGTTAACACCTGTAAAAACTTACCCCAAGTGCTACTCTAAATTTTGAGTTGTGAACAGCTATGATGCGCAATCTAGAAAAGGAACACAACTTTCCCAAAATAGTAAGTGGTGAAAGTTGGGTTGGAGAAGTCATTTAATCAGTTGTTGACACCGGTAAAAACTTACCTGAAGTGCTACTCTCAATTTTGAGTTCAGAATGGTTGTGATGCACAATACAGAAACGCGAAAAAACTTTCCCAAAATAGTAAGTGGTGAAAGGTTTGTTGGAGAAGTCTTTACAACAGGTGTTGACACCTGTAAAAATTTACACCAAGTGTTACCCTAAATTTTGAGTTGAGAGCAGTTGTGATGCAGAATCCAGAAAAGCGACAAAGTTTCCCCAAAATTGTATGGGGTGAAAGGTGTGTTGGAGAAGTCATTACGTCAGCTATTGAAACCTATAAAAACTTAACCCTAGCGCTACTCAAAATTTTTAGTTGTAAACAACTATGATGCACAATCTAGAAAGGCGACACAACTTTCCCAAAATAGTAAGTGGTGAAAGTTGTTTTGAGAAGTCGTTAAATCAGCTGTTGACTCCGGTAAAAACTTACCGTAAGTGCTAGGTTCAATTTTGAGATGAGAAAGGTTGTGATGCACTATATCGAAAAGCGACAAAAATTTCCCAAAATAGTAAGTGGTGAAAGGTGTGTTGGAGAAGTCATTACACCAGGTTTTGTCACCTGTAAAAACTTACCCCAAGTGCTACTCTAAATTTTGAGTTGTGAGCAACTGTGATGCACAATCTAGAAAAAGGAACACAACTTTCCCAAAATAGTAAGTGGTGAAAGTTGGGTTAGCGAAGTCATTTAATCAGGTGTTGACACCGGTAAAAACTTACCCTAAGTGCTACTCTCAATTTTGAGTTCAGAACGGTTGTGATGCATAATATAGAAAACCGATAAAACTTTCCCAAAAGAGTAAGTGGTGAAAGGTGTGTTGGAGAAGTCATTACGACAGGTGTTGACACCGGTAAAAATTTACCCCAAGTGTTACTCTAAATTTTGAGTTGAGAACAATTTCTGATGCACAATCTAGAAAAGCGATAAAGTTTCCCCAAAATTGTAAGGGGTGAAAGGTGTGTTGGAGAAGTCATTACGTCAGCTGTTGAAACCTATAAAAACTTAACCCAAGCGCTACTCATAATTTTGAGTTGTAAACATCTATGATGCACAATTTGGAAAAGCGACACAACTTTCCCAAAATAGTAAGTGGTGAAAGTTGTTTTGAGAAGTCGTTTAATCAGGTGTTGACACCGGTAAAAACTTATCCTAAGTGCTAGGCTCAATTTTGAGATGAGAAAGGTTGTGATGCACTATATAGAAAAGCGACAAAAATTTCCCAAAATAGTAAGTGGTCAAAGGTGTGTTGGAGAAGTCATTACATCAGGTGTTGTCACCTGTAAAAACTTACCCCAATTGGTACTCTAAATTTTGAGTTGTGAACAATTGTGATGCACAATCTAGAAAAAGGAACACAACTTTCCAAAAATAGTAAGCGGTGAAAGTTGGGTTGGCGAAGTCATTTAATCAGGTGTTGACACCGGTAAAAACTTACCCTAAGTGCTACTCTCAATTTTGAGTTCAGAACGGTTGTGATGCATAATATAGAAAACTCATAAAACTTTCCCAAAATTGTTAGTGGTGAAAGGTGTGTTAGAGAAGTCATTACGACAGGTGTTGACACCTGTAAAAATTTACCCCAAGTATTACCCTTAATTTTGAGTTGAGAACAATTTTTGATGCACAATCTAGAAAAGCGATAAAGTTTCCCCAAAATTGTAGGGGGTGAAAGGTGTGTTGGAGAAGTCATTACGTCAGCTGTTGAACCCTATAAAAACTTAACCCAAGCGCTACTCAAAATTTTGAGTTGTAAACAGCTATGATGCACAATTTGGAAAAGCGAAACAACTTTCCCAAAATAGTAAGTGGTGAAAGTTGTTTTGAGAAGTCGTTTAATCAGGGGTTGACACCGGTAAAAACTTACCCTAAGTGCTAGGCTCAATTTTGAGATGAGAAAGGTTGTGATGCACTATATAGAAAAGCGACAAAAATTTCCTAAAATAGTAAGTGGCGAAAGGTGTGTTGGAGAAGTCATTACATCCGGTGTTGTCACCTATAAAAACTTAGCCCAAGTGCTGCTCTAAATTTTGAGTTGTGAACAACTGTGATGCACAATCTAGAAAAAGGAACACAACTTTCCCAAAATAGTAAGTGATGAAAGTTGGGTTGGCGAAGTCATTTAATCAGGTGTTGACACCGGTAAAAACTTACCCTAAGTGCTACTCTCAATTTTGAGTTCAGAATGGTTGTGATGCATAATATAGAAAACCGATAAAACTTTCCCAAAATAGTAAGTGGTGAAAGGTGTGTTGGAGAAGTCATTACGACAGGTGTTGACACCGGCAAAAATTTACCCCAAGTGTTACTCTAAATTTTGAGTTGAGAACAATTTTTGATGCACAATCTAGAAAAGCGATAAAGTTTTCCCAAAATTGTAAGGGGTGAAAAGTGTGCTGAAGAAGTCATTACATCAGGTGTTGACACCTGTAAAATCTTATCCCTGGTGCTGCTATAAATTTTGAGTTGGGAACAGCTGTGATGCACAATCCAGGAAAGCAACACAACTTTCCTAAGATAGCAAGTGGTGAAAATTGTTTTGAGAAGTCATTTAATCAGTTGTTGACACCGGTAAAAACTTACCCTAAGTGCTACTCTCAGTTTTGAGTTCAGAATGGTTGTGATGCACTATAAAGAAAACCGATAAAACTTTCCCAAAACAGTAAGTGGTGAAAGGTGTGTTGGAGAAGTCATTACAACCGGTGTTGACACCTGTAAAAATTTACACCAAGTGTTACCCTAAATTTTGAGTTGAGAGCAGTTGTGATGCAGAATCCAGAAAAGCGACAAAGTTTCCCCAAAATAGTAAGGGGTGAAAGGTGTGTTGGAGTTGTCATTACATCAGGTGTTGACACCAGTAAAATCTTATCCCTGGTGTTACTCTAAATTTTGAGTTGGGAAAAGTTGTGAAGCACAATCCAGAAAAGCAACACAATTTTCTCAAGATAGTAAGTGGTGAAAGTTGTTTTGAGAAGTCATTTAATCAGGTGTTGACACCGGTAAAAACTTACCCTAAGTGCTAAGCTCAATTTTGAGTTGAGAAAGGTTGTTATGCACAATATAGAAAAGCGACAAAACTTTCCCAAAATAGTAAGTGGTGAAAGGTGTGTTGGAGAAGTCATTACAACAGGTGTTAACACCTGTAAAAACTTACCCCAAGTGCTACTCTAAATTTTGAGTTGTGAACAGCTATGATGCGCAATCTAGAAAAGGAACACAACTTTCCAAAAATAGTAAGCGGTGTAAGTTGGGTTGGCGAAGTCATTTAATCAGGTGTTGACACCGGTAAAAACTTACCCTAAGTGCTACTCTCAATTTTGAGTTCAGAACGGTTGTGATGCATAATATAGAAAACCGATAAAACATTCCCAAAATAGTAAGTGGTGAAAGGTGTGTTGGAGAAGTCATTACGACAGGTGTTGACACCGGCAAAAATTTACCCCAAGTGTTACTCTAAATTTTGAGTTGAGAACAATTTCTGATGCACAATCTAGAAAAGCGATAAAGTTTCCCCAAAATTGTAGGGGGTGAAAGGTGTGTTGGAGAAGTCATTACGTCAGCTGTTGAACCCTATAAAAACTTAACCCAAGCGCAACTCAAAATTTTGAGTTGTAAACAGCTATGATGCACAATTTGGAAAAGCGAAACAACTTTCCCAAAATAGTAAGTGGTGAAAGTTGTTTTGAGAAGTCGTTTAATCAGGGGTTGACACCGGTAAAAACTTACCCTAAGTGCTAGGCTCAATTTTGAGATGAGAAAGGTTGTGATGCACTATATAGAAAACCGACAAAAATTTCCCAAAATAGTAAGTGGCGAAAGGTGTGTTGGAGAAGTCATTACATCCGGTGTTGTCACCTATAAAAACTTAGCCCAAGTGCTGCTCTAATTTTTGAGTTGTGAACAACTGTGATGCACAATCTAGAAAAAGGAACACAACTTTCCCAAAATAGTAAGTGGTGAAAGTTGGGTTGGCGAAGTCATTTAATCAGGTGTTGACACCGGTAAAAACTTACCCTAAGTGCTACTCTCAATTTTGAGTTCAGAACGGTTGTGATGCATAATATAGAAAACCGATAAAACTTTCCCAAAATAGTAAGTGGTGAAAGGTGTGTTGGAGAAGTCATTACGACAGGTGTTGACACCGGCAAAAATTTACCCCAAGTGTTACTCTAAATTTTGAGTTGAGAACAATTTCTGATGCACAATCTAGAAAAGCGATAAAGTTTTCCCAAAATTGTAAGGGGTGAAAGGTGTGCTGAAGAAGTCATTACATCAGGTGTTGACACCTGTAAAATCTTATCCCTGGTGCTGCTATAAATTTTGAGTTGGGAACAGCTGTGATGCACAATCCAGGAAAGCAACACAACTTTCCTAAGATAGCAAGTGGTGAAAATTGTTTTGAGAAGTCATTTAATCAGTTGTTGACACCGGTAAAAAGTTACCCTAAGTGCTACTCTCAGTTTTGAGTTCAGAATGTTTGTGATGCACTATAAAGAAAACCGATAAAACTTTCCCAAAACAGTAAGTGGTGAAAGGTGTGTTGGAGAAGTCATTACAACCGGTGTTGACACCTGTAAAAATTTACCCCAAGTGTTCCTCTAAATTTTGGGTTGAGAATTGTTGTGATGCACAATCTAGAAAAGAGACAAAGTTTTCCCAAAATAGTAAGGGGTGAAAGGTGTGTTGGAGATGTCATTACATCAGGTGTTGACACCAGTAAAATCTTATCCCTGGTGTTACTCTAAATATTGAGTTGGGAAAAGTTGTGAAGCACAATCCAAAAAAGCAACACAATTTTCTCAAGATAGCAAGTGGTGAAAATTGTTTTGAGAAGTCATTTAATCAGTTGTTGACACCGGTAAAAACTTACCCTAAGTGCTACTCTCAATTTTGAGTTCAGAACGGTTGTGATGCATAATATAGAAAACCGATAAAACTTTCCCAAAATAGTAAGTGGTGAAAGGTGTGTTGGAGAAGTCATTACGACAGGTGTTGACACCGGCAAAAATTTACCCCAAGTGTTACTCTAAATTTTGAGTTGAGAACAATTTCTGATGCACAATCTAGAAAAGCGATAAAGTTTTCCCAAAATTGTAAGGGGTGAAAGGTGTGCTGAAGAAGTCATTACATCAGGTGTTGACGCCTGTAAAATCTTATCCCTGGTGCTGCTATAAATTTTGAGTTGGGAACAGCTGTGATGCACAATCCAGGAAAGCAACACAACTTTCCTAAGATAGCAAGTGGTGAAAATTGTTTTGAGAAGTCATTTAATCAGTTGTTGACACCGGTAAAAACTTACCCTAAGTGCTACTCTCAGTTTTGAGTTCAGAATGGTTGTGATGCACTATAAAGAAAACCGATAAAACTTTCCCAAAACAGTAAGTGGTGAAAGGTGTGTTGGAGAAGTCATTACAACCGGTGTTGACACCTGTAAAAATTTACCCCAAGTGTTCCTCTAAATTTTGGGTTGAGAATAGTTGTGATGCACAATCTAGAAAAGAGACAAAGTTTTCCCAAAATAGTAAGGGGTGAAAGGTGTGTTGGAGATGTCATTACATCAGGTGTTGACACCAGTAAAATCTTATCCCTGGTGTTACTCTAAATTTTGAGTTGGGAAAAGTTGTGAAGCACAATCCAGAAAAGCAACACAATTTTCTCAAGATAGTAAGTGGTGAAAGTTGTTTTGAGAAGTCATTTAATCAGGTGTTGACACCGGTAAAAACTTACCCTAAGTGCTAAGCTCAATTTTGAGTTGAGAAAGGTTGTTATGCACAATATAGAAAAGCGACAAAACTTTCCCAAAATAGTAAGTGGTGAAAGGTATGTTGGAGAAGTCATTACAACAGGTGTTAACACCTGTAAAAACTTACCCCAAGTGCTACTCTAAATTTTGAGTTGTGAACAGCTATGATGCGCAATCTAGAAAAGGAACACAACTTTCCCAAAATAGTAAGTGGTGAAAGTTGGGTTGGCGAAGTCATTTAATCAGGTGATGACACCGGTAAAAACTTACCCTAAGTGCTACTCTCAATTTTGAGTTCAGAACGGTTGTGATGCATAATATAGAAAACCGATAAAACATTCCCAAAATAGTAAGTGGTGAAAGGTGTGTTGGAGAAGTCATTAAGACAGGTGTTGACACCGGCAAAAATTTACCCCAAGTGTTACTCTAAATTTTGAGTTGAGAACAATTTCTGATGCACAATCTAGAAAAGCGATAAAGTTTCCCCAAAATTGTAGGGGGTGAAAGGTGTGTTGGAGAAGTCATTACGTCAGCTGTTGAACCCTATAAAAACTTAACCCAAGCGCTACTCAAAATTTTGAGTTGTAAACAGCTATGATGCACAATTTGGAAAAGCGAAACAACTTTCCCAAAATAGTAAGTGGTGAAAGTTGTTTTGAGAAGTCGTTTAATCAGGGGTTGACACCGGTAAAAACTTACCCTAAGTGCTAGGCTCAATTTTGAGATGAGAAAGGTTGTGATGCACTATATAGAAAACCGACAAAAATTTCCCAAAATAGTAAGTGGCGAAAGGTGTGTTGGAGAAGTCATTACATCCGGTGTTGTCACCTATAAAAACTTAGCCCAAGTGCTACTCTAAATTTTTAGTTGTGAACAACTGTGATGCACAATCTAGAAAAAGGAACACAACTTTCCCAAAATAGTAAGTGGTGAAAGTTGGGTTGGCGAAGTCATTTAATCAGGTGTTGACACCGGTAAAAACTTACCCTAAGTGCTACTCTCAATATTGAGTTCAGAACGGTTGTGATGCATAATATAGAAAACCGATAAAACTTTCCCAAAATAGTAAGTGGTGAAAGGTGTGTTGGAGAAGTCATTACGACAAGTGTTGACACCGGCAAAAATTTACCCCAAGTGTTACTCTAAATTTTGAGTTGAGAACAATTTCTGATGCACAATCTAGAAAAGCGATAAAGTTTTCCCAAAATTGTAAGGGGTGAAAGGTGTGCTGAAGAAGTCATTACATCAGGTGTTGACACCTGTAAAATCTTATCCCTGGTGCTGCTATCAATTTTGAGTTGGGAACAGCTGTGATGCACAATCCAGGAAAGCAACACAACTTTCCTAAGATAGCAAGTGGTGAAAATTGTTTTGAGAAGTCATTTAATCAGTTGTTGACACCGGTAAAAACTTACCCTAAGTGCTACTCTCAGTTTTGAGTTCAGAATGGTTGTGATGCACTATAAAGAAAACCGATAAAACTTTCCCAAAACAGTAAGTGGTGAAAGGTGTGTTGGAGAAGTCATTACAACCGGTGTTGACACCTGTAAAAATTTACCCCAAGTGTTCCTCTAAATTTTGGGTTGAGAATAGTTGTGATGCACAATCTAGAAAAGAGACAAAGTTTTCCCAAAATAGTAAGGGGTGAAAGGTGTGTTGGAGATGTCATTACATCAGGTGTTGACACCAGTAAAATCTTATCCCTGGTGTTACTCTAAATTTTGAGTTGGGAAAAGTTGTGAAGCACAATCCAGAAAAGCAACACAATTTTCTCAAGATAGTAAGTGGTGAAAGTTGTTTTGAGAAGTCATTTAATCAGGTGTTGACACCGGTAAAAACTTACCCTAAGTGCTAAGCTCAATTTTGAGTTGAGAAAGGTTGTTATGCACAATATAGAAAAGCGACAAAACTTTCCCAAAATAGTAAGTGGTGAAAGGTGTGTTGGAGAAGTCATTACAACAGGTGTTAACACCTGTAAAAACTTACCCCAAGTGCTACTCTAAATTTTGAGTTGTGAACAGCTATGATGCGCAATCTAGAAAAGGAACACAACTTTCCCAAAATAGTAAGTGGTGAAAGTTGGGTTGGCGAAGTCATTTAATCAGGTGATGACACCGGTAAAAACTTACCCTAAGTGCTACTCTCAATTTTGAGTTCAGAACGGTTGTGATGCATAATATAGAAAACCGATAAAACATTCCCAAAATAGTAAGTGGTGAAAGGTGTGTTGGAGAAGTCATTAAGACAGGTGTTGACACCGGCAAAAATTTACCCCAAGTGTTACTCTAAATTTTGAGTTGAGAACAATTTCTGATGCACAATCTAGAAAAGCGATAAAGTTTCCCCAAAATTGTAGGGGGTGAAAGGTGTGTTGGAGAAGTCATTACGTCAGCTGTTGAACCCTATAAAAACTTAACCCAAGCGCTACTCAAAATTTTGAGTTGTAAACAGCTATGATGCACAATTTGGAAAAGCGAAACAACTTTCCCAAAATAGTAAGTGGTGAAAGTTGTTTTGAGAAGTCGTTTAATCAGGGGTTGACACCGGTAAAAACTTACCCTAAGTGCTAGGCTCAATTTTGAGATGAGAAAGGTTGTGATGCACTATATAGAAAACCGACAAAAATTTCCCAAAATAGTAAGTGGCGAAAGGTGTGTTGGAGAAGTCATTACATCCGGTGTTGTCACCTATAAAAACTTAGCCCAAGTGCTACTCTAAATTTTTAGTTGTGAACAACTGTGATGCACAATCTAGAAAAAGGAACACAACTTTCCCAAAATAGTAAGTGGTGAAAGTTGGGTTGGCGAAGTCATTTAATCAGGTGTTGACACCGGTAAAAACTTACCCTAAGTGCTACTCTCAATTTTGAGTTCAGAACGGTTGTGATGCATAATATAGAAAACCGATAAAACTTTCCCAAAATAGTAAGTGGTGAAAGGTGTGTTGGAGAAGTCATTACGACAAGTGTTGACACCGGCAAAAATTTACCCCAAGTGTTACTCTAAATTTTGAGTTGAGAACAATTTCTGATGCACAATCTAGAAAAGCGATAAAGTTTTCCCAAAATTGTAAGGGGTGAAAGGTGTGCTGAAGAAGTCATTACATCAGGTGTTGACACCTGTAAAATCTTATCCCTGGTGCTGCTATAAATTTTGAGTTGGGAACAGCTGTGATGCACAATCCAGGAAAGCAACACAACTTTCCTAAGATAGCAAGTGGTGAAAATTGTTTTGAGAAGTCATTTAATCAGTTGTTGACACCGGTAAAAACTTACCCTAAGTGCTACTCTCAGTTTTGAGTTCAGAATGGTTGTGATGCACTATAAAGAAAACCGATAAAACTTTCCCAAAACAGTAAGTGGTGAAAGGTGTGTTGGAGAAGTCATTACAACCGGTGTTGACACCTGTAAAAATTTACCCCAAGTGTTCCTCTAAATTTTGGGTTGAGAATAGTTGTGATGCACAATCTAGAAAAGAGACAAAGTTTTCCCAAAATAGTAAGGGGTGAAAGGTGTGTTGGAGATGTCATTACATCAGGTGTTGACACCAGTAAAATCTTATCCCTGGTGTTACTCTAAATTTTGAGTTGGGAAAAGTTGTGAAGCACAATCCAGAAAAGCAACACAATTTTCTCAAGATAGTAAGTGGTGAAAGTTGTTTTGAGAAGTCATTTAATCAGGTGTTGACACCGGTAAAAACTTACCCTAAGTGCTAAGCTCAATTTTGAGTTGAGAAAGGTTGTTATGCACAATATAGAAAAGCGACAAAACTTTCCCAAAATAGTAAGTGGTGAAAGGTGTGTTGGAGAAGTCATTACAACAGGTGTTAACACCAGTAAAAACTTACCCCAAGTGCTACTCTAAATTTTGAGTTGTGAACAGCTATGATGCGCAATCTAGAAAAGGAACACAACTTTCCCAAAATAGTAAGTGGTGAAAGTTGGGTTGGAGAAGTCATTTAATCAGTTGTTGACACCGGTAAAAACTTACCTGAAGTGCTACTCTCAATTTTGAGTTCAGAATGGTTGTGATGCACAATACAGAAACGCGAAAAAACTTTCCCAAAATAGTAAGTGGTGAAAGGTTTGTTGGAGAAGTCTTTACAACAGGTGTTGACACCTGTAAAAATTTACACCAAGTGTTACCCTAAATTTTGAGTTGAGAGCAGTTGTGATGCAGAATCCAGAAAAGCGACAAAGTTTCCCCAAAATTGTATGGGGTGAAAGGTGTGTTGGAGAAGTCATTACGTCAGCTATTGAAACCTATAAAAACTTAACCCTAGCGCTACTCAAAATTTTGAGTTGTAAACAACTATGATGCACAATCTAGAAAGGCGACACAACTTTCCCAAAATAGTAAGTGGTGAAAGTTGTTTTGAGAAGTCGTTTAATCAGGTGTTGACACCGGTAAAAACTTATCCTAAGTGCTTGGCTCAATTTTGAGATGAGAAAGGTTGTGATGCACTATATAGAAAAGCGACAAAAATTTCCCAAAATAGTAAGTGGTCAAAGGTGTGTTGGAGAAGTCATTACATCAGGTGTTGTCACCTGTAAAAACTTACCCCAATTGCTACTCTAAATTTTGAGTTGTGAACAATTGTGATGCACAATCTAGAAAAAGGAACACAACTTTCCAAAAATAGTAAGCGGTGAAAGTTGGGTTGGCGAAGTCATTTAATCAGGTGTTGACACCGGTAAAAACTTACCCTAAGTGCTACTCTCAATTTTGAGTTAAGAACGGTTGTGATGCATAATATAGAAAACTCATAAAACTTTCCCAAAATTGTTAGTGGTGAAAGGTGTGTTAGAGAAGTCATTACGACAGGTGTTGACACCTGTAAAAATTTACCCCAAGTATTACCCTTAATTTTGAGTTGAGAACAATTTTTGATGCACAATCTAGAAAAGCGATAAAGTTTCCGCAAAATTGTAGGGGGTGAAAGGTGTGTTGGAGAAGTCATTATGTCAGCTGTTGAACCCTATAAAAACTTAACCCAAGCGCTACTCAAAATTTTGAGTTGTAAACAGCTATGATGCACAATTTGGAAAAGCGAAACAACTTTCCCAAAATAGTAAGTGGTGAAAGTTGTTTTGAGAAGTCGTTTAATCAGGGGTTGACACCGGTAAAAACTTACCCTAAGTGCTAGGCTCAATTTTGAGATGAGAAAGGTTGTGATGCACTATATAGAAAAGCGACAAAAATTTCCCAAAATAGTAAGTGGTGAAAGGTGTGTTGGAGAAGTCATTACAACAGGTGTTAACACCTGTAAAAACTTACCCCAAGTGCTACTCTAAATTTTGAGTTGTGAACAGCTATGATGCGCAATCTAGAAAAGGAACACAACTTTCCCAAAATAGTAAGCGGTGAAAGTTGGGTTGGCGAAGTCATTTAATCAGGTGTTGACACCGGTAAAAACTTACCCTAAGTGCTACTCTCAATTTTGAGTTCAGAACGGTTGTGATGCATAATATAGAAAACCGATAAAACTTTCCCAAAATAGTAAGTCATTTAATCAGTAAGAAATTTACCCCAAGTGTTACTCTAAATTTTGAGTTGAGAACAATTTCTGATGCACAATCTAGAAAAGCGATAAAGTTTCCCCAAAATTGTAGGGGGTGAAAGGTGTGTTGGAGAAGTCATTACGTCAGCTGTTGAACCCTATAAAAACTTAACCCAAGCGCTACTCAAAATTTTGAGTTGTAAACAGCTATGATGCACAATTTGGAAAAGCGAAACAACTTTCCCAAAATAGTAAGTGGTGAAAGTTGTTTTGAGAAGTCGTTTAATCAGGGGTTGACACCGGTAAAAACTTACCCTAAGTGCTAGGCTCAATTTTGAGATGAGAAAGGTTGTGATGCACTATATAGAAAAGCGACAAAAATTTCCCAAAATAGTAAGTGGCGAAAGGTGTGTTGGAGAAGTCATTACATCCGGTGTTGTCACCTATAAAAACTTAGCCCAAGTGCTGCTCTAAATTTTGAGTTGTGAACAACTGTGATGCACAATCTAGAAAAAGGAACACAACTTTCCCAAAATAGTAAGTGGTGAAAGTTGGGTTGGCGAAGTCATTTAATCAGGTGTTGACACCGGTAAAAACTTACCCTAAGTGCTACTCTCAATTTTGAGTTCAGAACGGTTGTGATGCATAATATAGAAAACCGATAAAACTTTCCCAAAATAGTAAGTGGTGAAAGGTGTGTTGGAGAAGTCATTACATCAGGTGTTGATACCGGCAAAAATTTACCCCAAGTGTTACTCTAAATTTTGAGTTGAGAACAATTTCTGATGCACAATCTAGAAAAGCGATAAAGTTTCCCCAAAATTGTAGGGGGTGAAAGGTGTGTTGGAGAAGTCATTACGTCAGCTGTTGAACCCTATAAAAACTTAACCCAAGCGCTACTCAAAATTTTGAGTTGTAAACAGCTATGATGCACAATTTGGAAAAGCGTAACAACTTTCCCAAAATAGTAAGTGGTGAAAGTTGTTTTGAGAAGTCGTTTAATCAGGGGTTGACACCGGTAAAAACTTACCCTAAGTGCTAGGCTCAATTTTGAGATGAGAAAGGTTGTGATGCACTATATAGAAAAGCGACAAAAATTTCCCAAAATTGTAAGTGGTGAAAGGTGTGCTGGAGAAGTCATTACATCCGGTGTTGTCACCTATAAAAACTTAGCCCAAGTGCTGCTCTAAATTTTGAGTTGTGAACAACTGTGATGCACAATCTAGAAAAAGGAACACAACTTTCCCAAAATAGTAAGTGGTGAAAGTTGGGTTGGCGAAGTCATTTAATCAGGTGTTGACACCGGTAAAAACTTACCCTAAGTGCTACTCTCAATTTTGAGTTCAGAACGGTTGTGATGCATAATATAGAAAACCGATAAAACTTTCCCAAAATAGTAAGTGGTGAAAGGTGTGTTGGAGAAGTCATTACGACAGGTGTTGACACCGGCAAAAATTTACCCCAAGTGTTACTCTAAATTTTGAGTTGAGAACAATTTCTGATGCACAATCTAGAAAAGCGATAAAGTTTTCCCAAAATTGTAAGGGGTGAAAGGTGTGCTGAAGAAGTCATTACATCAGGTGTTGACACCTGTAAAATCTTATCCCTGGTGCTGCTATAAATTTTGAGTTGGGAACAGCTGTGATGCACAATCCAGGAAAGCAACACAACTTTCCTAAGATAGCAAGTGGTGAAAATTGTTTTGAGAAGTCATTTAATCAGTTGTTGACACCGGTAAAAACTTACCCTAAGTGCTACTCTCAGTTTTGAGTTCAGAATGGTTGTGATGCACTATAAAGAAAACCGATAAAACTTTCCCAAAACAGTAAGTGGTGAAAGGTGTGTTGGAGAAGTCATTACAACCGGTGTTGACACCTGTAAAAATTTACCCCAAGTGTTCCTCTAAATTTTGGGTTGAGAATAGTTGTGATGCACAATCTAGAAAAGAGACAAAGTTTTCCCAAAATAGTAAGGGGTGAAAGGTGTGTTGGAGATGTCATTACATCAGGTGTTGACACCAGTAAAATCTTATCCCCGGTGTTACTCTAAATTTTGAGTTGGGAAAAGTTGTGAAGCACAATCCAGAAAAGCAACACAATTTTCTCAAGATAGTAAGTGGTGAAAGTTGTTTTGAGAAGTCATTTAATCAGGTGTTGACACCGGTAAAAACTTACCCTAAGTGCTAAGCTCAATTTTGAGTTGAGAAAGGTTGTTATGCACAATATAGAAAAGCGACAAAACTTTCCCAAAATAGTAAGTGGTGAAAGGTGTGTTGGAGAAGTCATTACAACAGGTGTTAACACCAGTAAAATCTTACCCCAAGTGCTACTCTAAATTTTGAGTTGTGAACAGCTATGATGCGCAATCTAGAAAAGGAACACAACTTTCCCAAAATAGTAAGTGGTGAAAGTTGGGTTGGCGAAGTCATTTAATCAGGTGTTGACACCGGTAAAAACTTACCCTAAGTGCTACTCTCAATTTTGAGTTCAGAACGGTTGTGATGCATAATATAGAAAACCGATAAAACTTTCCCAAAATAGTAAGTGGTGAAAGGTGTGTTGGAGAAGTCATTACGACAGGTGTTGACACCGGCAAAAATTTACCCCAAGTGTTACTCTAAATTTTGAGTTGAGAACAATTTCTGATGCACAATCTAGAAAAGCGATAAAGTTTTCCCAAAATTGTAAGGGGTGAAAGGTGTGCTGAAGAAGTCATTACATCAGGTGTTGACACCTGTAAAATCTTATCCCGGGTGCTGCTATAAATTTTGAGTTGGGAACAGCTGTGATGCACAATCTAGAAAAGCAACACAACTTTCCTAAGATAGCAAGTGGTGAAAATTGTTTTGAGAAGTCATTTAATCAGGTGTTGAGACCGGTAAAAACTTACCCTCAGTGCTAGGCTAAATTTTGATTTGAGAAAGGTTGTGATGCACAATATAGAAAAGCGACAAAACTTTCCCAAAAAAGTAAGTGGTGAGAGGTCTGTTGGAGAAGTTATTACATCTGGTGTTGACACCTATAAAATCTTACCCCAAGTGTTTCCCTAAATTTTGATTTAAGAACAGCTGTGATGCACAATCTAGAAAAGGAACACAACTTTCCCAAATTAGTAAGTGGTGAAAGTTATTTTGAGAAGTCGTTAAATCAGGTGTTGACACCGGTAAAAACTTACCCCAAGTGCTAGGCTCAATTTTGAGTGGAGAATGGTTGCGATGCACAATATAGAAAAGCGGCAAAATTTTCCCGAAATAGTAAGTGATGAGAGTTGTGTTGGAGAAATCATTAGATCAGGTGTTGACACTAGTAAAATTTTACCCCGAGGGTTACTCTAAATTTTGAGTTGAGAACAATTGTGATGCACATTGTAGAAAAGGGACAAAATTTTCCCAAAATAGTAAGGTGTGAAAGGTGTGTTGGAGAAGTCATTACATCAGGTGTTGACACCTGTAAAATCTTATCCCGAGTCCTACTCTAAATTTGAGTTGGGAACAGATGTGATGCACAATCAAGAAAAGCAACACAACTTTCCCAAAATAGTAAGTGGTGAAAGTTGTTTTGAGAAGTCATTTAATCAGGTGTTGACAACGGAAAAAACTTACCTTAAGTGCTAGGCTCAATTTTTAGATGAGAAAGGTTGTGATGCACTATATAGAAAAGCGACAGAACTTTCCCAAAATAGTAAGTGGTGAAAGGTGTGTTGGAGAAATCATTACATCAGGTGTTGACACCTGTAAAAACTTACCCCAACTGCTGCTCTAAATTTTGAGTTGTGAAGAACTGTGATGCACAATCTAGAAAAAGGAACACAACTTTCCCAAAATAGTAAGGGGTGAAAGTTGGGTTGGAGAAGTCTTTTAATCAGGTGTTGACACCGGTAAAAACTTACCCTAAGTTCTACTCTCAATTTTGAGTTTAGAACGGTTGTTATGCACAATATAGAAAACCGACAAAACTTTCCCAACATAGTAAGTGGTGAAAGGTGTGTTAGAGAAGTCATTACGACAGATGTTGACACCTGTAAAAATTTACCCTAAGTGTTATTCTAAATTTTGAGTTGAGAACAGATGTGATGCACAATCTAGAAAAGCGACAAAGTTTTCCCAAAATAGTATATGGTGAATGGCGTGTTGGACAAGTCATTACATTAAGTGTTGACACCTGTAAAATCTTATCCTGGGTGCTACTCTAAATTTTGAGCTGGGAACAGCTGTGATGCATAATCCAGAAAAGAAACACAACTTTCCTAAGATAGTAAGTGGTGAAAATTATTTTGAGAAGTCATTTAATCAGGTGCTGACACCGGTAAATACTTACCCTAAGTGCTAGGCTCATTTTTGATTTGAGAAAGTTTGTGATGCACAATATAGGAAACCGACAAAACTTTCCCAAAATAGTAAATGGTGAAAGGTGTATTGGAGAAGTCATTAGATCAGGTGTTGACACCTTTAAAAACGTACCCCAAGTGCTACTCTAAATTTTGAGTTGTGGACAACTCTGTTGCACAGTCTAGAAAAGCAACACAACTTTTCCAAAACAGTAAGTTGTGAAAGTTGTTTTGAGAAGTCGTTTAATCAGGTGTTGACACCGGTAAAAACTTACCCCATGTGCTAGGCTCAATTTTGAGTTGAGAACGATTGCGATGCACAATATAGAAAAGCGACAAATTTTCCCCAAAAAAGTAAGTGGTGAAAGGTGTGTTGGAGAAGTCATTACATCAGCCGTTGACACCTGTAAAATCTTACCCCAAGTGCTACTCTAAAATTTGAGTTGAGAACAGCTGTGATGCACAATCTAGAAAAGGATCACAACTTTCCCAAAATAATATGTGGTGAAAGTTGGGTTGGAGAAGTCATTTAATCAGGTGTTGACACCGGTAAAAACTTACCCTAAGTTCTACTCTCAATTTTGAGTTCAGAACGGTTGTGATGCACAATATAGAAAAGCGACAAAACTTTCCCAAAATAGTAAGTGGTGAAAGGTGTGTTGGAGAAGTCATTACAACAGGTGTTGACGCCTGTAAAATTTTACCTCAAGTGTTTCTCGAAATTTTGAGTTGAGAACAATTGCGATGCACAATCTAGAAAAGCGACAAAGTTTTCCCAAAATAGTAAGGGGTGAAAGGTGTGTTTTGATGCACAATCTAGAAAAGCGACAAAACTTTGCCAAAATTGTAAGTGGTGCAAGTTGTGTTGAGAAGTCATTACATCAGTTGTTGACTCTGTAAAGACTTACCCCAAGTGCTACTCGCAATTTTGAGTTGAGAATAGCTGTGATGCACAATCTAGAATAGTGACAAAACTTTCCCAAACTATAGTAACGGGTGTGAGGTAAGTTGTAGATGTCATTACATATAGTGTTGACACCTGTAAAAACTTACCCAAGTGCTACTCTAAATTTGAAATTTAGAACAGCTGTGATACACATTATAGAAAAGCCAAAAAACTTTCCCAAAATAGTAAAGGGTGAATGGTGTGTTGGAGAAGTCATTACATCATGTGTTAACAACAGTGAAAGTTTACCATAAGTGTTACTATAAATTTTGAGTTGAGAATAGCTGTGATGCACAATCAAGAAAAGCGACAAAACTTTCCCCAAATAGTAAGTGATGAGTTGTATTGGAGAAGTCATTACATCACGTGTTAACAACTGTGAAAGTTTACCCCCACTGTTACTCTAAATTTTGGGTTGAGAACAGCTGTTATGAACAATCTAGAAATGCGACAAAACTTTCCCAAAACAGTATGTCGTGAGAGTTGTATTGGAGAAGTCATTACATCAGGTATTGACTACTATGAAAGCTTATCGCAAATGCTACTCTAAAATTTGAGTTGAAAACAGTTATGATGCACATTCTAGAATATAGACAAAACTTTCACAAAATATTAAGGGGTGAAAAGGTGTGTTGGAGAAGTCATTACATAAGGTGTGTACAATCTAGAATAGCGACAAAACTTTCCCAAAATAGTAAGCGGTGAGATGTGTGTTGGAGAAGTCATTACATCAGGTGTTGACACCTGTAAAATATTACCCAGAGTGCTACTCTCAATTTTGAGTTGAGAACAGCTATGATGCACAATCTAGAAAATGACAAAAATTTTCCAAAATATAGTAAATGGTGAGAGGTGAGCTGGAGAAGTCATTACATCATTTGTTGACACCTGTAAAAACTTACTCCAAGTGCTACTCTAAATTTTGAGTTTAAAACAGTTGTGATGCATTATATAGAATAGCGACAAAAATTTACCAAAATATAGTAACGAGTGAGAGGCGAGTTGGAAAAGTCATTACATCATTTGTTGACACCAGCTAAAACTTACCCCAAATGCTACTCTAAATTTTGAGTCGAGAACAGTTGTGATGCATAATCTAGAAAAGCCATAAAATTTTCCCAAAATAGTAAGCGATGAGAGGTGTGTTGGAGAAGTCATTACATCAGGTATTAACACTGTAAAAACTTACCCCAAGTGCTACTCTTTATTTTGAGTTAAGAATGGTTGTGATGCACAATCGAAAATATCAACAAAGCTTTCCAAAATTGTAAGGGGTGACAAATGTGTTGTAGAAGTCATTACATCAGGTGTTGACACCTGTAAAAACTTACACCAAGTGCTAATCTAAATTTTTAATTGAGAACAGCTGTGATGCACAATCTTGAAAAGCGACAAAACTTTACCAAAATAGTAAGGGGTGAGAGGTATGTTGAAGAAGTCATTTCATTATGTGTTGACAACTGTGAAAGTTTACCCCTAGTGCTACCCTAAATTTTGAGTTGAGAATAGCTGTGATACACAATCTATAAAAGCGACAAAACTTTCCCAAAATAATAAGTGATGAGAGTAGTGTTAGAGAAGTTATTACATCAGGTGTTGACAGCTGTAAAAACTTGCCCCAAGTGCTACACTCAATTTTCAGTTGAGAACGGTTGTGCTGCTTAATCTAGAATAGCGATAAAACTTTCACAAAATATAAAGGGGTGAAAGGTGTGTTGGAGAAGTCATTATATATGGTGTGCATAATCTAGAATAGCGACAAAGCTTGCCCAAAATAGTTAGCTGTGAGATGTGTGCTGGAGAAGTCATTACATCAGGTGTTGAAACCTGTAAAATCTTAAACCAAGTGCTACTCTCAATTTTGAGTTAAGAACTGTTGTGATGCACAATCTAGAATAGCGACTGAACTTTCCCAAAATAGTAAGGGGTGAGAGGTGTTGGAGAAATCATTTCATCTGGTGTTGATAGTGTAAAATCTTACCCATAAGTGCTGCTCTCAATTTTGAGTTGAGAACAGTTGTAATGCACAATCCAGAATAACAACTAAACTTTCCCAAAATATAGTAACGGGTAAGGGTGTGTTGAAGATGTCATTGTATCATGTGCTGACACCTGTAAAAACTTTTCCCAAATGGTACTCTAAATTTGAGTCGAGAACAGTGGTGTTGTACAATCTAGAAAAGCGACAAAATTTTCCCAAAATAGTAAGTGGTGAGAGGTGTGTTGGAGAAGTCATTACATCAGGTGTTAACACCGTAAAAACTTACGTCAAGTGCTACTCTAAATTCTGAGTTGAGAACAGCTGTCATGCACAATCTAGAAAAACGTCAAAACATTCCAAAATTGTATGTGGTGAGAGTAGTGTGGGAGAAGTCATTACATCAGGTGTTGACACCTGTAAAAACTTACCCCAAGTGCTACACTCAAGTTTGAGTTGAGAACGGCTGTGATGCTTAATCTAGAATAGCAACAAAACATTCACAAAATATTACGGGGTGAAAGGTGTGTTGAAGAAGTCATTGAATCTGGTGTTGACACCTGTAAAAACGACAAAACTTTCCCAAAATAGTAAGTGGTGAGAGTAGTTGTCGCGACTGTCCCGTAAATAGGGTCTTCACAGTAGTGTTGGGGAAGTCATTACATCAGGTGTTGACACATGTAAAAACTTACTCCAAGTTCAACACTCAATTTTGAGTTAATAACGGCTGTGATGCTCAATCAAGAATAGAGACAAAACTTTCAAAAAATATTAAGGGCTGAAAGGTGTGTTGGTGAAGTCATTACATCATGTGCTGACAACTGTGAAATTTACCCTAAGTGCTACTCTAAATTTTGAGTAGAAAACAACTAAAATAAACAATCTAGAAAAGCGACAAAACTTTCCCAAAATAGTAACTGGTGAGAGTTGTGTTGAGAAGTCATTACATTAGGTGTTGACTAATGTAAAAACTTACCCCAAGTGCTACTCTCAATTTTGAGTTGAGAAAACCTATAAAGCACAATCTAGAATAGCGACAAAACTTTCCCATAATAGTTAGGGGTGTGAGGTGTGTTGGAGAAGTCATTTCATCAGGTGTTGACAGTGTAAAAACTTACCACAAGTGCTACTCTCAATTTTGAGTTGAGAACAGTTGTGATGCACAATCTAGAATAGCGACAAAACTTTACCAAAATATAGTAACGGGTCAGAGGTGAGTTGGAGAAGTTATTACATCATGTGTTGACACCTGTGAAAACTTATTCCAAGTGCTACTCTATATTTTGGGTAGAGAAAAACTATGATGTACAATCTAGAAAAGACACAAAATTTTCCCAAAATAGTAAGTAGTGAGAGGTGTGTTGGAGAAGTCATTACATCATGTGTTGACAACTGTGAAAGTTTACCCCAAGTGCTACACTATATTTTGAGTTGAGAACAACTGTAATACACAATCTAGAAAAGCGACAAAACTTTCCCAAAATAGTAAGTGATGAGAGGTGTGTTGGAGAAGTCATTACATCAGGTGTTAACACTGTAAAAACATACCCCAAGTGCTGCTCTTAGTTTTGAGTTGAAAACAGCTGTGATGCACAATCTAGAAAAGTGACAAAACTTTTTCAAAATAGTAAGGGGTGAAAGGTGTGTTGGAGAAGTCATTACATCATGTGTTGACAATTGTGAAAGTTTACCCCAAGTGCTACTCTTAATTTTGAGTTGAGAAAAGCTAAAATACACAATCTAGAAAAATGACAAAACTTTCCCAAAATAGTAATTGGTGAGAGGTGTGTTGGAGAAGTCATTACATCTGGTGTTAACACTGTGAAAACTTACCCCAAGCGCTACTGTAAATTTTTAGTTGAGAACAGTTGTGATGCACAATATAGAAAAACGACAAAAGTTTCCCAATATAGTAAGTGGTGAGAGGTGTTTTGGAGAAGTCATTACCTCAGTTGTGCATAATCTAGAATAGTAACAAAACTTTCCCAAAACAGTAAGCGGTGAGAGGTTTGTTGGAGAATTCATTACATCAGATGTTAATATTAAGCATAAACAAGTTGAATGATTGTTAGACAATTAATATTCTTGTCCCCAGATAAACCCAATGGTTGTCAGACAAAGAGTTTAAATGATTAGAAAGCATTAAGCATAAAGAAGTTGAATGATTGAAAGGAATAAATCACGCTTTCGCAAATCTAGATATTAAACCCCGGTTATCTTATAGGTCTACCAATTTAATTGGGCTTGATAGCCAAAATCTCAATCAATTGATTAAGGGCATGCAAAGGGTAGCTAATCCTAAACATGGGATGAAGAACAACAGAATAACACTATTCAAATTGCAACCTTGAAACCAAATAGAATTGAATTAAAGCTAAGACATAGCGAAAAGGGTTTCTACTAACACAAGATCCACCACAACTCTAGTGTTGAATTTAGCTATTCATAATAATAGAGAAAACAAAAATCAACAATGGAAAACGCATCTTGGATAATTGAAGAGGGAGAAGTTGTCTCCAACTTAATTTCCATGTGCTAAATCCTACTCTGGAAATCAAAACAACAAACTAAAAACTAAAACAAGAGTATCGTACTCAAAGAAATCAAGAGATGAAAGAAAGTGTAAAAGATTCAAAAGATGTCTTTAGAGTGGCACAGAGGGCCTATATTTATAACACAAAATCCGGACTAGGCCTTGATTCTGGTCTTCTGTTCCATTGGCACGGGCATGCTCTTCACTTGGCACGGCCGTGCACTTCATCATATTAGGCCTTGCTCTAATATGTCAGAGCTTACTGACTTCGTAGATCAACGTTCTAGTGCACGGGCTTCAGCATGGGGGCGCTCTTCATCTGGCACGGCCGTGCTCTTTGCAATTGAGGTCGTGCTAGCTTCTGTCAGGCCTTTCTTCCCTGAGTCACCCCTTTCTTCAATGTGGCACGGCCGTGCCAGCATGGCTATGTTAAGTCCCAGAGGTCAACTTTGACTATTTTTGTAAGACTTTGTTTGGATGCACGAATTTGGAAGGTTGGCACGAGCGTGCTCTCACATGGCACGGCCGTGCTAACCTCAGAACTTCAGTATTCTGCCCGTTTTAGCTGTAAAACCTTTTCTTTTCTTCAAAAGTCCATCAAACTGTCTCCGAACGTCAATTTTGTCAAAACTAAAGTAAAAAGGTGAAATACGATAACAATTATCTTTAAAAGCATCAAAATTCGACCCAAATACCCCCTATAAAATGTATAGAATTGAGGTTCATCAAACTTCCCACACTTAAACATTGCTTGCCCTCAAGCAATTATCTGGCTTAAAATAATTTTCAAAAGAAGTTTCAGACTTAAATCAAGGGAACCCAGAACAAAAAGAGTTTTCAAAATTGCGGAGATAGTCAAACAAGTATAATTTTCAAAAGAATGCCAAAATATTGCCCAATTGGAGCTTTTAAATTCGTTGAAATCAAACTCTTTCAAAAGACCAAAGGTCGTTCTTCTCACAATATCTCAATGTATTGGGCAAAGATATAAAGACGCTCAAGATTCTCAAATAAATACATTATCATAGGCTTGTTCATCGACCAAATCTCCACAATATGAACTACATGCATGCAGAAGAAGATTGAGGTAGAGAAAGAAAAGAATAATCAAATGGCTAAGTCAATAAACAAAGTAATGACCTTTAGAAGCATAAAAGAACAAAAAGTGCATTGGCACCTTTTTCAAAATATACAATATTTTAAGGATCTGCTACCTTTTCTTCAACCTTTCATTTCTTTCTTTAGCTATAAGCTCTATTTTTTCTTGCCTTCTCTCTAATCTTTTTCTATATTCATATTTTTCTTTTTCTTTTTCTTTTTGAGAAAGAGGCAATATATTTTTATTTTCACTGTCAGCCTATTTTTAACATTTTTATTTTTGGAAAGGGATCTATCACCGTACATTTCTTATGTTGCTTCATTATACTTCCAAGGGGTCACCAAAAAATAATTTTAATTTTTCATAATAGGGACCAAGAAGAGAATTTTCATAAAAGGCTCAAAATTGGGCAATCAAGGGAGAAGTGTTTAAACAAAATATGGAGGTCAGAAAGAATACATAAGAATACCCCAACCAGAGTTCCGCATGCATAAGTTAAATTTGCCTCGAGGTGGTCTCACGATAAGTTCTAGAATATATATTACCTGAGAATCACACTCATCAAAGAAAAAGTTAATATTAGAATATGTAACTTAACCCCATAAAAACTCAAATCTCACATTTAGAAGTTAAGTCCAATGAAAAGTTTTAAATTAAAGAATTTTTCTGCCAATTTATCAGTTTTCAAAAGACTAAATTTTTCAATCACACTAATGAGACTATCAAGCAATTTTTCAAAAAAAAAAAAATTTGTAAGGGATTTACTTAATTTTTAAAAGTTTTAAGCCAAATAATTTGATGCAGCAGAGTTGAAAAAAAATATGAATATATTTTCCCTTTCCACACGTAACTAATGCAGTGTCTTCAATGCATACATATAATCATGAAATACAGGTGGAGAGGGAAGGAAGAAGAGAAAATTTTACAACATAACCCCTTATACAATAACACAGACGCTTAAAGTATCATAGCAGGGGATCACTGAGGTGGAGGATAGTCGAAATGTCTCTGCATCATCTGCTGCATCTGAGCTAGCTGCTGATCCTGACCATCGAACCTCTGGAAGACATCCGCTGAAAATTGCTGGAAGTTCTGCTCCTAAGAATCCAAGCGAGCATACACTCCCATCTCTAACTGATCGAATCTAGCGGCAAGCCTCTAATAGTCATCCTCGTGTACTGGTGGAATAGATGGAGCAGGCGGGCTGTCTCTGTGAATCTCTGGATGTGGGTCCTGGCCCTGATGCTGAACCTCCTGATCAGACTTAGAGTTCGAGTCTACAACAGCCTCTACTCCGGCTAATCTCAGCTCTCCACGAGGCCCACGTATTAGTATGCTCATTGAGAGTAGCATCCTCTAGTCAATCGCAGCCATCGGGCCCAGCTGCTAGGCCTATGGATGTAACTGCTGCATGCTACGGGCTAGATAGGATAGGAATGAACCCACAAGTATGAAGCTCTTATGCCTCGATCTAGGGTTGTCCCCCAAATGCATGCATGTCTGCATCAGCACATAGCCGACGTTCAATGGCTAGGCCTGAACCATGCACCATAGAATGAAAAGATCAAACCGGGAGACTTCGCCAGCGGTAGAGTGGTGACTGGTGATAGAAAGAGCCAGCCACTGATGCAAAACACGAAGCGGAATCTCAGAAAAGGTATAAGACTTCACCAATCGAGGGTTATATGGCTCGGCTCCGTCCTTGGTAATCTCCGCCCAAAAATGCCTGATCAGAAAAGTCAACGGGCACACCCAGCAGTGCTGTTTGATACCTCTCAAAGCGGACTGACTCCGCTGTCTCGAAACCCAGGCGAACATTGAAATACGTCAATGACATCCTCCAGATGCGGCCGTTCAACTGAAATGAGACCCTGAGCTCCTCTCCCGCAAGGTCAGACTCAAAATAGCGGCAACTATAGAGGAACTCCAAGGTGGGTTCCCGGTATGGTGGGCATCGAATGGCGGCTACCTGCTCCCATCCAATGTTCTGAAGTAGATGGATAACCCGAGCAACGAGTCCGTATGTGGCCAAGATATCATGTCAAGGTATCTTTGGGCCAGAATCTCATAGGCACCCAGATAAGAGAATCTGGCCTGATGTCCAGCATCTATGAAAGTCAGCAACCCCTTCCCCCCAGTCCGGTAAGAACTGTCATGCTCTGTACGGCTTCTTTTGGGTGCTATAGTCCTTCATAAGTCAAAAGCCAATTAGTGTCAAGAACAAACATAATAATATACAAAACATAAGCATTTATCATAGGCATAGAATAGATGGGTTGAATTTCAGACAAAATAATTTTAAGCATTCTAGGACTGTCACGGTCGTGCTCTCGCATGGCACGGCCGTGCTGAAATTATTTTCCAGAAATTTAAATTATATGAACAACACGGCCTGTTTTTGGGATACCACAGCCGTGCTAGTGCCCGTGCACATACAAAAACCCAGAAATACGATCTGCAGGGCCTGTTCCTAGAACAGCACGGCCGTGCTATTACCCGTGCCACACGCAGAACTTAAAATACCACCTAAAACACAGCTAAAACATGCAGAATATCTATACTAACATTAAACTAATAGTTCCTAATTGCATTCATTATTAAAAAGCAACAAAACAGCAGCTCACACGCACAAAATCAAAAGGGGAATAAAACAATCTTAAACCTAACCTAAAATTGTAATGCCCTTCGTCACATTAGTAACTCGAAATAAACGTTTAAATAAAACACGGTGAAATAAAAATTTTCTCAAAATATAATACTTAATGTAATAATAATAATAAATTGGTCTTTACATTATAAAATCCTCAAAACTGAAATATCATAATTAATCCAAAAACTCTTAAAACAAGACCCCAACTAAAAACCCAAACATATAAAAATAAAATAATATGGTTCTAGCGACTAGCGACTCCTTATTGAACATAATACTAACCAAATATGATAAATAGTTAAACAAGCACTAAGTCTTCAAGTCTCCTCAATCTCAGTGGTAACGTTCTCATGCTCTGAAAACAACAGTTCTAATGAGATTGATAATCCCAGTGAATAAAAACAATTTTCAAAATAGTTCATAAATAGTGTTGTTCTCAGCCAGTGCGGTAACCGGAAAATCAATCATGGTACCCGCAAAATTATAATCACAATAAATCTTTTTAATAATACATACAAGTTAAACAATATCATACAATAAACCCCAATCTCATAAAATCAAATCCAATCACATCTCATTACATGTAATCATATCAACCATGCATAGACTATGCAATGCAACTCCATGAAGATGGCTCGGTAATTCAGAGAGTCACTTGACTTGAGTACTTGGTTCCTAGAACCGGTGTGAATCCCATATCCACTAAGGTCTATGAACTCATATCATTGCAATGGCGTCCCACTGCCTTCCCCATCCCAGATGGAGGTATCTTATATCCCATCCCAGATGTGGATACTTTTAAAAGTCTGATATCTCATCCCAGATGTAGATATTTTCAATAATATGATATCCATCCTAGATGTGGATATTTTCCATAGTCTGATATCTCATCCCAGATGTAGATATTTTCAATAATTTGATATCCCATCCCAGATGTGGATATTTCTCATCCCATTCCCGGAATAGAATGCTTACTGTCATCCCTTCCCAGAAGGTGATGACCAACTCATGCAAAATGCAACATGTCATCCCAGATGACTATCAAAATACTCTAATGCTCCATGCATCAATAACAATGATATATCTCATGCCAAAACAACATTTAGGCATTCCAAAACACATATTAATTACAAATCACCGCACAAGTCTTAAAACATGTAATCATAGCAACTGTCAATGCATAACATATTAATTCATAATTTATTGCAAAACCCCCAAATCAATTTAGCTTTCTTGAACCCTAACATAGAAAAACCCAATTTTCCTAAATCAATCTTCCAAAATACGTTATTGGTTTTAAGAACCCAACCCCAAATATTTGTACCATGACAGGGTGAGACACCTCTCGAAGACCTCCAAGAATCTCTAGCGTAACCCAAAGTGAATCCTATATGTCGCCTTCCTCAACCTTGAATCTCTTTCTCCATCTCCTTCTCCTTCTTCTTCATCTTTTTCTTCTACCTCGTCTTCTTCTTCATATTCTTCTTCATTGTCATCTTCTTGTTGTCGTTGTTGTTACTTTCCTTTCAAACTCATTGTTTGCTGCAAACCCATTCTCCCAAGCATGAAGATGTTTCACAATCGTTACTAAGGTGTTTTAGGGTGCCAAGAGGGTTTGTAGATGCACTAAGAGTATTACGATTGATTTATATATGATTACCCATGCTTCCATCTTTTTGAAAATATTTTTAACGCGTCCTGACATAGAGCACGGGCATGCTCTCGATTGGCACGGTCGTGCCAATCAGCGTCAAAGTTTGCATCATTTCTGACACAGGCGTGCTATTAGTAGCACGACGCGGCTCAGACCGTGCTCTTTCGGCACGGGCGTGCTCATGCTATAGAGACTGATATTTGAATTAAGTTTTAGATAGAGTCTAGATAGAGTTCGTTGTTGAATAAGTTTTAGATATAGTGTAGTTAGAGTTTGTTATTGAATAAGTTTTAGATAGAGTCTAGATAGAGTTCTGTTATTGTTGCAGATTTTAATTATCTTTTATCCTTTCCAATTAATTCAAAGGCCCAAAACATGCATTCTAAGCCTCCCAAAAATTATATAATTTCTCTAACGTTATTATCTCCAATTATTTTTATTTTTAGGATGTTATAAAAATGATACCAAATCATATAAATTAAAGAGTAAAAAATGAGATTTTTTACCTTGGAGAAGTGAATTAAGCAGGGAAGGATGCAAAAATTTGAAGAATATGCACAATAGGGGGAGCACTAGGTGAGCAAGGGCAGTGCTCTGCCTGTGCTCTGCTCCCTTCTTATATTCTGAACAGTCGTGCAAGTGGCACGACCATGCTAACATGGAGCACGGTGATAACTCTTAGAAAGAAGAGTTATTACTACCTTTTTTTAACTAAATCAGTGTTCTTGTTTTAAGTAATTTTGAGAATTAAAGTCAAGTTTTGATTGGATGAAATCATAGTTGAAAGAATTGTTCAAATGCTGAAAAGGTTATTAATGCTGTAATTTGATAACTACGAAGATGTTGAACTGTTGAGCAGGAAATCAGGTATGTGAGTTGAAAAGAGCTGATCTGGAATTGCTATGGAATGTTGCAGCTTCTAAGACCAGAATCACTACAAGACTAAAGAGTTTCCAGCTCAGCACACCTTCACTACAGAGCAAAGAACCTACAGTGCTGACCCAAACGAAGAAAGAGAAATGCAAACTTCAGCTGGATGTACTTGGGAATTGGGCCAATGATTAATTTATTATTATTAAATTTTGTAAAAGCCCAAAAGTGCATGAGAGAGAAAATAGGAAAACCTATTTGGGGAGCACTACTATAAATAGTGAGGGGTCAGCATCCTTTGGTACAGTTTGGTACGATTGCAGCCAGCCGTCATCTCTATTGTCCCCTCTGTAATTTCATTTTTACGCTTTATGCTTTTCTTTTCCCTTCCTTTAGATTGTTTTGTCTTCAAGCTCATTATGAGTTAATTTCCTTTAGCTAGGATTCTATGAATTTGTAATTATATTGAGGGTAATTCAATGTTATGGATGTTATTCAATTTCTTCTATTCTGATTTTATGTTTAATGTCAGATTAGCCTGATCAACTGACCTGATTTACTAGCTAACTAAGTTGGGAAAAACCAAGTTAGTGGACTTGATTAGGAGATAAAAATAGAGCTATTAATTGGAAAATTAATTGTGTTGAATGAGCTAGGAATAGCCTTCATATCTTTAAGTAGCTGGACGTACTTAATTGATATCCGAGGGAAATTAATTTGAACTTAGGAATAAGAAGCTTTTAATGAACTCAGTTCTACTGCTGGAAAGCAAACTGTAATTCCTGGACTAAATGCTATAGCATCCTGAAGTATAAATTACCCTGAAATTAAGATTACAAAGGATTAGAATCCTAGCTGTTTTTATCTCTGTTTTAAAACATCCAACTGTTGTTTTTATTACTTCCTCGCGTTTCTTACTTACTGTTCTGATACCTTATCACTCCATTTATTTACATGTTGTCAATCAACCTTTATTTTATTAAGCTAAAGAGAAAAAGTAAATTTAAAATTTGTATTCAAAACATTTAAATTCTCGTGGGAACGATCTTTACTCACTCTTTATTACTTGTTACGGCTGTGTACACTTGCACATATCACTATTTTGCACAACAAGTTTTTGGCGCCGTTGCCGGGGATTGACAATGGTGTTGAATATTTAAATTTTGAGTTTACTTTTTCTATTTAGCTAGTGCTGAAAAGTGTTGTATGCTTTGCTCAGCAACAGGTACTAAATCTATATGAGCAGCAAAGGTACACCTGAGTTCCAAATTGACCTTGAGATAGAGAAAATAGCTAAGAGGCTAAGGAAGAGAACTAAAGAACAAAGAGCTCGAGATCAACACTCTGACTTAGGCTTCATGGCTCATATTCTAGCAAATGAGGATGAGCAACCCGGAATGATTGAAATGGCTAATGACAGGGATAGGCCCATCAGGGGCTATGCTGTGTTTGATCCTCAGACCATGAACACTAGAATAGTGAGGCCAGAAATCACCACTCAACTGTTTGAATTTAAACCCCTTGATGTTTCAAATGCTCCAAACTGTTGGGCAGTTCAGTGGAGCACCTACTGAAGACCCTCATTTACATCTGAGGCAATTTCTGGAAGTGGCTAGCAATTTCAGGACCCCTGGAGTGACAGAGGATTCATTCAAGTTGAGGCTCTTCCCTTACTCTCTTAGGGATAGAGCTAAGACTTGGTTGGATTCGTTGGAACCCAATTCCATTACTTCGTGGAATGCCCTAGCTGAGAAGTTTTTGATTAAGTACTTTCCTCCCATCAAGAATGCAAAGATGCGGGGGGATATCATTGCATACAGGCAAACTTACGATGAAACTTTATACGACACTCGGGAGAGATTCAAAGGTCTGCTGAGAAAGTGCCCACACCATGGAATACCATCTTGCATTCAGTTGGAGACATTTTACAATGGGTTGGCACCTCCTTCAAAACTAATGTTAGACGCTTCATCAGGAGGTGCCCTGTTGACTAAATCTTACAATGAAACATTTGAGCTGATTGAAAGCATAGCTGCTAATAACTATCAATGGCCTACGGTGAGGACTAATTCTTCCAAAACTGCAGCTGGTATGCATGAAGTTAAGGAAATAACTGCAATGTCTGCTCAGTTAGCTACGATTACAAATATGTTGAAGAACCTGACTACTGCAAATGCAAGCCAAGAACCTGGCATGACTGAACCAGTGGCCGCAGTAGAGATAGTGTCATGTGTTTTCTGCTATGAAAAGCATTTATTTGAAGAATGTCCCCCCAACCCAGTTTCAATAAATTATGTGGGAAATAGGGGAAGTCAATATTCCAACAATTTTACCCCTGGATATAGGCATCCTCACCCAAATTTCAGTTACAGCAATCATAATAACATTCTGAATCCACCTTCTGGCCAAGTTCCACTGCAGAATCAATACCAAGGGCAGGGCACTCAGCAGCACACTCAAGTCCCTACTAAAGAACCTTCCCTCGAAGCCATTTTGAAGGCCTTTATGACTGAAACTAAGGTGCAAATTCAGAACCAAGGAGTAGCTATGAGGAATCTAGAAAATCAAGTGGGTCAGTTGGCCACTGCACTCACTAATAGGCCAGCTGGTACCCATCCTGCAACTACAGAGACCCCACCTTCGTCCACTGAAGTAGGGCAAGAGCATATTAAGGTCATAAATCTGAGAAGTGGTAAGGAGCTGCCAGATGCTGTAGCATGTAAGCAGCCAGCAACAAAGAAAACTGAAACAGCTAAGACAAGAAAGAAAATTCCTGAGGTAATCTCAATAACTGAAGATGAAACGCAGACTATCCCTAAGCAGAAAGAGAACAAATTGACTCCAGAGATACCACCTCCTCCATTTCCACAAAGGTTGAGAAAGGCAGCCCAAGAAAGCAATTTAGTAAGTTTCTGGAAATCCCGAAGCAATTGCATATAAATATACCTTTGGTTGAAGCCCTGCAGCAGATGCCCAATTACAACAAATTCATGAAGGATATCCTAACAAAAAGAAAGAGATTAGGGGAATTTGAGACAGTAGCAATGACAAAGGAATGCAGCCAGCTATTGCAGAACAAGGTTCCCCAGAAAATGAAAGATCCGGGCAGTTTCACGATTTCTTGTTCTATAAGGAATACTTATTGTGCAAAAGCACTGCGTGATCTTGGGGCTAGCATTAATTTGATGCCTATGTCCATTTTCAAGAAATTGAAGATTGGTGAAGCCAGACCTACCACTGTTACCTTGCAGCTTGCAGACAGGTCTATTGCTTACCCAGAAGGAAAAATAGAGGATGTTCTAATCAAGGTGGACAAATTTGTATTTCCAGTTGATTTCATTATCCTTGACTTTGAGGCTGACAAGGAAGTCCCAGTTATCCTTGGGAGACCTTTCCTTGCAACCGGGAGAACACTGATAGATGTGCAAAAAGGAGAACTCACTATGAGGGTGAATGATCAGCAAGTGACTTTCAATGTTTTTAATGCATTACACTACCCTGATGAGGAAATGGAAAGCTGTTCCATTCTCACCAGTATTGAATCTCTGGTGCAAGAGCACATGGTAGTCTCAGGGCAGGAATTGGAATTGAATGAGGAAGCAGATTTGGGAAATGAAGAGTTGAAGCTTATAGTAGATGGGAATTTGCCACACAGATTTTGGAATAGAAAATATGAATCTTTAGATGTATCGGCAGACACCTTCAAAGAGAATGTTCCCTCTATTGAAATACCTCCCACCCTTGAATTGAAGCCACTACCTTCGCATTTGAAGTATGCCTATCTTGGAGAACAGGAAACTCTTCCTATCATCATATCTTCTTTCTTAAGTTCCGAGCAAGAGGGTCATCTCATTTCAGTTTTAAAAATGCACAAGAAAGCTATAGGATGGCAAATGGCATATATTAGAGGAATCAGTCCCAGCTTTTGCATGCACAAAATCTTATTAGAGGAGGATGCTAGAAACAGTATTAAAGGCCAGCGAAGACTGAACCCGATAATGAAAGAAGTGGTGAAGAAAGAGATAATCAAATGGCTAGATGCAGGAATTATTTATCCTATTTCTGATAGCGTGTGGGTAAGTCCTGTGCAATGTGTTCCAAAAAAAGGAGGAGTCACTGTGGTAAAAAATGAGAAGAATGAGCTGATTCCTACACGGACACTCACAGGGTGGAGGATATGTATGCACTACAGAAAACTGAACAAGGCAACAAGAAGGGACCATTTTCCCTTACCATTTCTAGATCAAATGCTGGATAGGTTGTCTGGGAGAGAATTTTACTGTTTCCTAGATGGCTATTCAGGTTACAACCAGATCGCAGTGGCACCCGAAGATCAGCAGAAGACCACATTCACTTGCCCATATGGAACATTTGATTTCAGAAGGATGCCTTTTGGGCTCTGCAATGCTCCAGCAACCTTTCAAAGGTGCATGATGGCCATTTTTTCTGATTTTATTGAGAAGAATATGGAAATTTTCATGGATGATTTCTCAGTGTTTGGAGACTCATTCATGGGATGCTTGACAATTTAGAGCAAGTGTTGGACAGATGTGAATAGACCAATTTAGTTCTAAATTAGGAGAAGTGTCACTTCATGGTTAAGGAGGGTATTGTGTTAGGCCGCAAAGTGTCAAAGAGAGGCTTGGAGGTGAACAAAGCTAAAATTGAGGTGATTGATAAACTCCCTCCACCCAATTCTGTTAAAGGCATCAGAAGTTTCTTAGGACATGCTGGCTTCTATAGGCGATTCATCAAGGACTTCTCTAAAATATCCAAACCATTGTGCAAGTTGCTGGAACAGGATAGCGTATTTGACTTCACAGATGAATGCTTAGCAGCTTTTGAAATTCTGAAGCGAGCGTTGATCATTGCCCCTGTAATAGTGGCTCCAGACTGGGGACAACCATTTGAGTTGATGTGTGATGCAAGTGATTTTGCAGTGGGAGCTGTGCTAGGCCAAAGGCATAACAAAGTTTTCCATACTATTCATTATGCTAGTAAAACCCTCATTGATGCCCAGATCCACTACATGGCTACAGAAAAAGAGTTGCTAGCAGTTGTATTTGCTTTTGACAAATTCAGACCCTATTTGGTGGGCACGAAGGTGGTGGTATACATAGATCATGCAGATATCAAGTATCTCATTGACAAGAAGGATGCAAAGCCAAGGCTTATCAGATGGGTGCTTTTACTTCAAGAGTTTGATTTGGAGATCAAAGACAAGAAGGGAATTGAAAATCAGGTAGCTGATCATCTTTCCAGAATTGTTGAAGAAGAAGAAACCAAGCTTCAAGGAGAAATCAAAGACAATTTTCCTGATGAACACCTTTTACTGATTGAAAATGCTGCAGCACCCTGGTATGCTAACATTGTAAATTTCCTGATCAGTAAGGTCATCCCTATGGAAATGAATGCTCAACAGCAAAGAAGATTTTTCCATCAAGTCAAACATTTCTACTGGGATGAACATTTTCTGTACAAAAAATGCCAAGACCAGATTATGAGGAGATGTGTTGCTGATGAAGAAATGCATAATATTCTCAATGATTGCCATGCAGCCCCATACGGAGGCCACTTTGGTGGAAAATGAACCGCTGCTAAAGTCCTACAATCCGGGTACTTCTGGCCCACTCTGTTTCGAGATGCCCAAGCCTTTGCCAAGAGCTGTGATAGATGTCAGAGGGTGGGGAATATTTCCGATAAACAAGAAATACCACTCAACACTATTTTGGAGATTGAATTATTTGATGTGTGGGGGATAGACTTCATGGGGCCATTCTCGGTTTCATATGGAAATGCCTACATCCTGGTAGCAGTTGATTATGTATCCAAATGGGTGGAAGCAACAGCCTTGCCATCCAACGATGCCAAAGCAGTCACCAAATTTTTGCACAGGAGTATCTGTACTAGGTTTGGCACCCCTCGAGCTATAATCAGTGATGAGGGCTCCCATTTTTGTAACAAGCTGTTCGCGAATTTGCTAGCCAAATATGGAGTGAAACACAAGGTGGCCACTGCGTATCACCCTCAGACAAGCGGTCAAGCTGAAGTATCCAACACGGAGCTAAAAAGGATACTTGAAAAAATGGTGAATCCCACGAGAAAGGACCTATCTTTGCACTTAGATGATGCCCTCTAGGCCTACAGAACGGCTTTCAAGACCCTTATTGGCATGTCACCCTACAGAATGGTTTACGGCAAGGCTTGTCATTTGCCCATCGAGCTGAAATATAAGGCGTTCTAGGCCATGAAGAAGTTAAATTTTGATGCACAAACGGCTGGGGAAGCAAGACTGTTGCAGCTAAATGAGCTTGAAGAGTTTAGGCTGTCTGCTTATGAAAATGCAGCACCATACAAGAGCAAAGTAAAGGCCTGGCATGATAAGAAAATCCAGCCCAGGGAACTGATTGAAGGAATGAAAGTGCTCCTGTTCAATTCTAGATTAAAACTATTCCCCGGGAAGTTAAAATCGAGGTGGTCTGGACCTTCCAAGTTGATCAAGGTATATCCTCACAGAGCTGTGGATTTGCTGGATGAAGAGTCTGGAAGGGAGTTCAAGGTGAATGGCCAGAGGGTGAAACAATACTGGAGTGAGCCTTATGCAAGGAACAAAGCCACCATTCATCTCACAGATCCTTAACCACCAGTGTGGAGTCAGGCTGAAGGACAGTAAACCAAGCACTATTGGGAGACAGCCAGACTTTTATCGGTTTGCTTGTTTAGTTCAAAAAAAAAAAAAAAAAAATCATGAGACTGAATTTGACCGGTCCGCAGCCACGTACCTAATGCCACCACTCTCTCCACCTCTCCCATCCATCCTTCATTTCCTCCTCAGCCTATTAAAGTACTGTCCTCTACCCTAATCCCACGCAAAAAACCAACTCTCCCTGTCTGCCTCACCCATCTCTATCTGTCATCATCTACTCAACCCTCTTTCTGTCACATCCACTACCATGGGCAAAACCCGAGCGGAATCGTCCAAGCGGCCAGTTACCCCCCTCTCCTCCTCTTCTGGTGAGGAGGATGATACACGATTCGTGGATGAGGAAGGCCGGCTGAAGTATGAAAAAGAGGTGAAGCGACGGAATGTTCATCTGGAAAAGGGTTTCTTCCTCCTAGACTCCCCACACTATGGGTTAACCGAAGAGGTCGCTGTGCTCATCAACTACCACAACTGGAAAAAGTTTGCTTCTCATCCAAGAGACCCCATCCTCCCTTTTGTTAGAGAGTTTTATGCGAATCTCACTTCACCCCAACAGAAGTATGTGATAATGAGAAGTTGTAAAGTCTCCTTCTCTGCACCTAACTTGAACAGAAGGTGGGGTTTACAGGATGTTCAAGATGAATACCTCGACTTGTTGAAGAATGCGGAAGAAGCCGAGCTGAATGATATGATGAGGGAGGTAACCGTGAAGGGAGCGGAATGGATTCAAAATGATGAGAACTGGAAAATAGCAAGACCTGATCTTACTCCCTTGGCCAAGGTCTGGTACCATGTTATCAGAACCAAAATTCTACCCATTGCTCACATGGAAACAGTAAATAAGGAAAGGTTAGTCCTCTTATATTGTATTTTGAAAAAGAAGAGGGTGGATGTGGGCCAGTTGGTCGAGAGGGAAATCATTTCCTGTGCCTTTAAAAAGAAGGGTTTGTTGTTTTTCTCTTCCCTCATTACTTCCTTGTGCGAAAAATGTGGAGTGAAGGCCTTACCAGAGGATGAAGTCAGAGACAATAAAGGGGCCATAGATTGGCTGGCTATCAAGCGATTCAGCGCATCCACATCCAAGGTACAGGGGTCGGTTCCTCTTTCTGGGCAGCAGGATCACCCAGCTGAGGTGAACCCAAATTGGATCTTTGCTACCAAATGCTGCAGCATAATTTGAGGCAACAACAACTCTTCTGGGTGTTTTCAAAAGAGCAGCATTTGTGGATCCAACGATCCCTTGGCATTAACAAGCTCAGACAAGGCAGCTTTTCTCCCCAATTCCCTGAAGCCCTATTTGAACCATTTAAGTACTCTCCCTCTAACCAAATACCCACTGAGCCTGCAAGGGAGCATCCACCTGCTACCTCTCCTGTACTGGAGAATGACGCTGCCATCCCCACTACCAACCCTGATGTACCTGCCACTGAGGCTGACCATCCCCCGATGCAACCGACTGTTAGTGAGCATTCAATGAATAACAATGACATCAGTTCTGAATGGACGCCTCCCGTGCCTCCCAGTGACCTAGCACCGGTACAACCATCGCCCATTGACAAAGGCAAAAGGAAGTTGGCTGAGACTAAGCCCCCTGCCCCTCCCCCACTAAAGAGAGGGAGGATCAAGCACATTGCCCCCTCGAAAGAGAAAAACTAGAGAAGAGAGGGAAGCAGAGAGAGCTACGGCGAGCCCCAGTGAGAGCTTAGAGGATGATGTCCCTCTGAGCAGAAAAATGGAAGGTTTAAAGGCCACAGCTCACACACAGAGAAGAGGGGATGCTGGGCCTGCCACTTAAGACCTCACTGATGAGGTGGAGATCACAAAAGCCATTCCAACAACTGGCAGGCCAACAATGCAGCAGTTGACAAAAGGAGGCAAGACCAGAAGCAGTGCCAGACTGACTCAACCTTGAGTTGCAGTCCCACACTAATTGCTGCGACATGCTGCAACATTTTTTGAATAGGACCTTTCTTTTTAATTTTCAGTCTTTATTTTAGTGTTTTTTGTTTTTGTTTGTTTGCTTGCCTGTGTAGTGGGTAACACACTTATCTACCCCCATTTTTCCACAGGTTTTATGATTGATGGAAAGTGGGGGCCTTTTTTGCAAGAAATGGTTGTTGCATGATTGAATTGTGTTTGCCTGTCCATGTGCATCTGATGACGATCAGTTATTTCTGTGTGTTTACAATGCATGTCCAATACTGTGATACCCTGCATCAATATTTTGCTACCACAATGTCCCCATCCACGAGCGAGACTTCAACCAATGTCCTCAGTCAATTGGGGCACTGGGTGGCATGCATCCTTATCCATGAAATAGAGGGTGAGAGCTACATTAGATTTCAACCTAAGATTGGGGAGGTGAGTGCGATTAAATATGATGTTATAGCATTCTACAACATCAATCCTGTGAGGTTTTGGGCTTTAGACGATTCATTCATTGTATATTCCATTCATGTGTATCCTTTGCAGGGCTTGCCTTAATTCTGTAATTGATTGCCTACATCACTGCTGCACACACATTGGCTTGAGGCACTTTTGTTGCTTTAACTATTCAGCTTAAACGGCCAACCCTAACCTATTCCCCTTTGTGCACCCCTTTGAGCCTGAGCCCTTTTTGTTGACTTCCCCCACATAACAAGCCCTATTTCCCTGCAAAACCAAGTAATCCCTTTTTAGGTGGAGTTTGGGGATTGTCCAGCTAATCTATGATAAATGGTTGAGGACACCTAGTGATACAAGTTTGGGGGGGTACATATGCAACAAATGGAGGAAGGATTAAACATATCAAAGAAACAGTGGAAATCTGAGTTGTTAGTTCATCACAATTCAAAAAAAAAAAAAATCAAGTGTTGTTTTTTTTTTTCCTTCCGCTACATGCGACAAGAAAGCAACTCCAAAGAATATCGCTCTTTGTCATCAGAAATGGGGGCAGCAATAGACAAATGCCCAAGTTTGGGGGGGGGTGATGTGGACAAAAGACCTTGAACTCCACCTAATTAAGCTCCGGTCTGAAATGTACCAAACCTGAACCTAAGCCCATTACAACCCAGTAAGTCCTCTGGCTGTGTGCACATGGTATTTGTGTTTTTGATTGTTATAAATTTGTCAAGCCTATGATAGAGTTGCCTGTGAATGAAGATCGAGTGAAATACCAAAACAGAACATAAAGAAGAGTGAATTGAGTGCTATGGCAAATCCAAGTTTATACTGAACCGCTGTTCTTAGGAAGATAATCTGGTAAGTAATCACCTTTAATCTAGAGGATATTTGGAAGATGCGCCTAAAACTTGGTTGAAGGGTGATTTGGTTGAAGTCCCTTGCTGAAACTGAGTTGCAGCTTAGGGAGCACACACATACATTTAAGGGTATCTTGTGTTGAGCATGTTTCTGAATGCATCTGAGGACTGCCATGGAATTTGCTTACATTGTTCAAATTTTGTTCTGGCTTGCTGAATGTCATTACTTGAGGGCAAGCAATGGTTCGAGTTTGGGGGTGTGATAAATCTTAGAAATAAGAGTTATTACTACCCTTTTTTTTTAACTAAATCAGTGTTCTTGTTTTAAGTAATTTTGAGAATTAAAGTTAAGTTTTGATTGGATGAAATCATAGTTGAAAGAATTGTTCAAATGCTGAAAAGGTTATTAATTTTGTAATTTGATAACTACGAAGATGTTGAAGTGTTGAGTAGGAAATCAGGTATGTGAGTTGAAAAGGGCTGATCTGGAATTGCTATGGAATGTTGCAGCTTCTGAGACTAGAATCACTACAAGACTAAAGAGTTGCCAGCTCAGCACACTTTCACTACAGAGCAAAGAACCTGCAGCGCTGACCCAAACGAAGAAAGAGAAATGCAGACTTCAGCTGGATGTACTTGGGAGTTGGGCCAAGGATTATTTTATTATTATTGAATTTTGTAAAAGCCCAAAAGTGCATGAGAGAGAAAGGAGGAAAACCTATTTGGGGAGCACTACTATAAATAGTGAGGGGTCAGCATCCTTTGGTATAGCTTGGTACGATTGCAGCCAGCCGTCATCTCTATTGTTCCCTCTATAATTTCATTTTTACGCTTTATGCTTTTCTTTTCCCTTCCTTTAGCTTGTTTTGTCTTCAAGCTCATTATGAGCTAATTTCTTTTAGTTAGGATTCTATGAATTTGTAATTATACTGAAGGGTAATTCAATGTTATGGATGTTATTCAATTTCTTCTATTCTGATTTTATGTTTAATGTCAGATTAGCCTGATCAACTGACCTGATTTACTAGCTAACTAAGTTTGGAAAAACCAAGTTAGTGGACTTGATTAGAAGATAAAGATAGAGCTATTAATTGGAAAATTAATTGTGTTGAATGAACTAGGAATTGCCTTCATATCTTTAAGTAGCTGGACGTACTTAATTGATATCTGAGGGAAATTAATTTGAACTTAGGAATAAGAAGCTTTTAATGAACTCAGTTCTACTGCTGGAAAGCAAACCGTAATTCCTGGACTAAATGTTGTAGCATCCTGAAGCATAAATTAACCTGAAGTTAAGATTACAAAGGATTAGAATCCTAACAGTTTTTATCTCTGTTTTAAAACATCCAATTGTTGCTTTTATTACTTCCTTGCGTTTCTTACTTACTGTTCTGATACCTCATCACTCCATTTATTTACATATTGTCAATCAATCTATATTTTATTAAGCTAAAGAGAAAAAGTAAATTTAAAATTTATATTCAAAACATTTAAATCCTCGTGGGAACGATCTTTACTCACTCTTTATTACTTGTTACGGTTGTGTACACTTGCACATATCACTATTTTGCACAACACACGGCCATGCTCTCCTATTTTTTCATACTTTCAAATTTTAGTTCAAAAATAGGGAATACTATAAAAAAAAAAATTGCAAAGCTTCCCACACTTATTTCTTTTTGATTTTTATTTGTCTAAAAATAAAAACTAAAAAAAAAAAACACACAAATAAAAAAAATAAAAAAATAAAAAAAATAAAAACGAAAGAATAAGCAAAAAAAAAAAAAAAAAAACGAAAAGAAATGCAGGTTGCCTCCTACGCAACGCTTGTTTAATGTCATGAGCTTGACGACCTCTTTAAAGCACTGATCATGGTGGTCTTGGGGAGACCTTGAAGACAGCTTCTTCATCCTTGTGCCTTAAGGTTAAGGTGCCTTCTCTGATCTCTATTTTAGCATCACTAGTGGCCAAGAAAGGTCGTCCCAAAATGATAGGGACTTTCTCATCCTCCTTCATATCTAAGATCACTAAGTCCACTGGGTATGTGAATCTCCCCAACCTTACTAACATGTCTTCTGTTGTTCCTTGGGGGTGGGTAATGGTTCTACCCGCTAGCTGCAATGAGACTTTGGTGCTCCGAGGTTCCTGTAAACCAAGCCTTTTTGATACAGAATAAGGCATTAGATTTATACTAGCACCTAGGTCGCATAGTGCTTTATCAAAATGGGCATTCTCAATGGAACAGGGAACAGTAAAACTCCCTGGGTCTTTAATTTTACGGGGTAATTTATTCAAAATAACAGCAGACCATTCCTCATTAATTTGTACCACCCCATATTCTTTTAAAAGATACTCATTTTTATCAGGAGGTGATTTAACATACAATTTCATATTAGTTCTCAAGAATTCTTCATTTTACATGCTATTATTCTCAGTTAGAAGAGTTGGAAGAGAAAATTGTACCTCACTGGTGATTCTTACCTGATTCTGCTTACTGGGCAGATGGCACGGCCGTGCCATAAGTGATTCACGGTCGTGCTCTCCTTCTGGCTTGATTACTTCATCAGTGTTGTTTCCTTCTATGGAAGTAGAGTTGTATTTTTCTGCTTGCTGAAGAGAAATTGCATTGACATGCTCCCTTGGGTTTGGCTCAGTTTGGGTAGGCAATGTTCCTTGAGGCAATTTTGAGAGCAAAGTGGTAAGAGCAGTTCCGTGATTGGATGGCTTGAAATTTGCTATCATTTTCTTTTGCGTATTCTACTATCAATTCATGAGGATTGGACTTCCTATTTTCTAGTTTTGTGCCTTGGTTCTGTAAGTGGGGTGGTTTGTAGGCGTTTGAATTTGACCCTTGACTGTTCTGCTGACCTCCCCAGCAATAATTCGAATGACTCCTCCAACCAGGATAGTAAGAATTATTCTGATTTTGATTGGCATTACTCATGAATTTGGCTTCCTCAATTGGTGGACAAAAAGAATTGCCCAGTTGGCAATCCTTACTCTCATGACTTGTCAGACCGCAGTGGTTGCATGGGAATGGAGACACTGGTGCACTAGCTTGTGTCATAATCTATGCTTGGACTTGCATCAATGTTTCTACCTGTTTCGTTAGAGCCTCACTTTGGTTTCCATTGCCTCTGTGGCAGTTACCTCATACACATCGATTAGCTTCTTGATAGTCTGTCTATCCCTGAGCGGCCACTGGTAGTGATTGGCTGTCATTTCCTGGATCAAGGCTTGGGCTTCTTCAGGTGTCTTCTTTGGAATTGAGCTCCCACAGGCAGCGTCAATACTGGACCTGTTTGTTTGTGAAAGTCCATTATAGAACATCTGCACCAGAATGGGGACTGTGAAGCCATGATATGGACACCTCCGGATTGGATCCTGATATCGCTCTCATGCCTCATAGAGAGATTCCTAGTCATATTGCACAAAGTTCGAAATATTAGCTCTAAATTTAGCAGATTTAGAACATGGAAAATACCTGGCCAAAAATTGGCGTGTTAATTGATCCCAAGTAGTGATAGAACCAGATGGCAAAGAAGAAAGCCACTGATTTGCTTTGTCAGACAATGAGAAAGGGAGCAATCTGAGTCTGATTGCATCTGTTGAAGCTCCATTGTACTTGATAAGATCTGTAATCCTGAGAAACTTCTTCAGATGGCAATTGGGGTCCTTAGTTGGCAACCCCCCAAATAATCTAGAGTTTTAGATCATAGAGACCAAGGCAAGCTTGATCTCAAAGTTATTGGCATCCACCGCAGGGTTGGTGATGCTATCCATCACCTCATCAGATGGGTTGAAGTAGTCTAACAACATCATTCTTCCCCCATGGTGTTCTCTTCTCTTGCTTGCCCCCGTAACCTTTCTAAAGTCCTTTCAACTTCCCTGTCAAAAACTAAATTAGGATCTTTAGAACGCGTTAGCATACAAAGAGAGAGAATAAATAAATAAATAAAATAAAATAAATGTCTAAATTAACTAGAATTTCTTTTCTTCCAATATTCCTTAAAATCACAAAATATCAAAAATTAATCTCCGGCAACGGCGCCAAAAACTTGTTGCGTTCAAAACACACTTAAGGGCAGTGTACCCTATCTTAATTTCTCCCCCTCAAACCTCGACCACAATTTAGCCTTATGATGTCGTCACACCACCATTGATCTTCTGCTACAAACAACAAAATAAAATATAACAATAAAATATTTTAAAAAACTCATACAACAACAATATACATAAGCAGAGACAACACCAGAAGAATCATCCTTGATTTCGCCTCCACCGTTGATCTATCGCTGTTCACCATCAAAACTAGTAACCACTCACAATACCTTACACTACAAAGAAAATTATTTTAGCGGTCGAATTTAGCGATCTCACTTAATCGGTCGCTAAATATAAAAATTTAGTCGCTAAATATGAAAATATGGTCGCTAAATGGTTTAGCGACCAATTTAGAGACAGATAAATGATTTATCGTCTAGGCAATCTTCTACCACGTTTGGTGGTCGCTAAATTATTTAGCAACCGAATTCCCATATTTAAACTCATCAAGGCAGTAGATACACTGTAAATCTCACCCTTCAATGCTTTGCCCAACCGCCATACAGAACTCAAAAGGAGCCTCCTTCCATCGATCCATCCTCCCTAAGCCTTCCCTTTTTCTGGTTTTTCTTCCTCCTGACTCTTTTTTATATTTTAATTTTAATTTTAATTTATTATTCAATTAAGTGTTGATACCTGCCTTTTTGGTTGCCCACAAATAATCTCTACTGTCCGTTTTTTAAAATCATTAAATCATTGATGATGAAGGACCGGTCCTCAAAGGCATTTTGGGAGGATGGAAGACTTGCCAGCCCAAAATCCCTAAATGGCTACCTGGTGGGGCTTAGGGGAGAGTTTGAGTAATAGGGGAAATGAATGTAGAATATGTGTCGAGATTGAAATCCGCTATTCTTCCTATATGTTTTGAACTCTTATCAATTGTTTATAAACACACATTAAAGCTTGAAAAACTTTTAATTCCAAAACGTTCAGAGGGATTTACCTAGATGAAGGAATAGTATATCGACGAGTTCTTTAGAATTTTCAGCCCACTCTCGGTCAGCCCGTAATGTCAAGTGTGCGAGAATGTACCTACAACGACAGTCAGATGTTCAAGTCATTGTGTGTAATAAGAGAGAGAGAGAGAAAGGGGGAGAGAGAGTTCAAGCTTACCTGAAGTTCCCATCTTCCTTTGATTGTGATTGACAATACACTAAAGTAGCTTATAAAATCATTTAATTTATAAACTTCTAACTTTAGTTGAATTTTTACAAAAGCATTTGGTTTTATATGTTATCTTCAAGTTGTTTTCATAAGATAATCACATATATGAACAAAATTATGTGGTCTCAAAAAATGGTGTCTCAATTTCCCCTACCAATCAAATGTTGGAATATGCATAAGTGTTAATGAGTTAAGATTTTATTTTATTAAGTGACAAATTGTCATTAGTACGAGACAGAAAATGTGACAAGAAAGTGGGACAGAAGACCTTTATCCCACATATATAACTTGATTGAAGATTAAACATGATCATAACAAAATTAAGGTATCGTGATAATTCTTAAAGTTTTAGGTTAATGCCAAATAAATCTTTCTCCCTCCGTTCCATTTCTTTAGTCTCTTTAGCAATTTGTTTTTGTTTCAAAACAATTGAGATTTTACAAACTCAAGGTATAATTTCCCCATTTTCCTCATATATACCCTCAATTGGGCTTTACGCCTTGATGTAATTTTTCAAGCACTTAACGTCTTTTTAACTTCTGCTTCTCAGTTGGATACTTACATTTAATTTCCTTACTGAATTCTGAATTCCAGGGAAAGTGTAGCTCAAGTTAAAATTTAAAATTATTTTCAAAAGGCCTCAAATGAATAATGGGTGGGTACCAGAGGTAAAAAAAAACACAAGAATAAAATCCCAAATTAGTTCTTACAAAAAATTCGGAGATACATTTGGTCCTTGAAATACGAAACATTTCAATTCAATCGTAAAAATCTTGAATGTTGGTCAAAATAGTCCCTGATAGAGAATAAAATATCCCCGGTAGAGAATAAAATGTCCTTAAAATTTATCTTCAAAATGACAATCTTGACTGCCATTTAAATTTTCTATCAACCAAATTGAAATTTTTATTTTGGTTTATTGAAGTTTTTGGTCCCTGAAAATATAAGGATTTTGGTTTTAGTCCCTATTTTTTGTTTGTTTTGTTTTTGGTGTCTGTAACTTTTAAATTTTTGTTTTTGGTCCCTGTCATGTCAGACTGATGGAATAAAAAAATAATTATTTTGCCACGTGTCAATGCTGACATGGACTTCCGTCTGTCACATCAACACTTAAAGTTTGGAATTGACGGTAGGACCAAAATCAAAATTTTAAAAGTTACAGACATCAAAAGCAAAGCAAACTAAAGATAGGAACTAAAACAAAAAAGACTTATATTTTCAGGGACCAAAAACTTCATTAAGCCCTATTATTCTCAACTCAAAATTTTCAGTAGCACTTGGGGCAAACGTTCGCAGTTGTTAACACATGATATAATGACTTCTCCAACACACCTTTCACCCCCTACTATTTTGGAAATGTTTTGTCGCTTTTCTAGATTGTGCATCACAGCTGTTCTCTACTCAAAACTAAGAGTAGCACTTGGGGTATGTTTTTACAGTGTTAACACCAGATATAATGACTTCTCCATCGCACCATTCACCACGTACTATTTTGGGAAAGTTTTGTCGCTTTTCCAGATTGTGCACACCTGAGGTAATTACCTCTCCAAAACACCACTCACCACCTACTATTTTGGGAAAGTTTTGGCGTTTTTCTATATTATGCATAACAACTGTTCTCAACTAAAAATTTAGAGTAGCACTTGGGGTAAGTTTTTACAGTGTTAACAACCGAAGTAAGGACTTCTCCAACACACCTCTCCACTTACTATTTTGGTAAAGTTTTTTTACTTTTCTAGACTGTGTATTACATCTGTTATCAACTCAAAATTTAGAGTAGCACTTGGGGTTAAACTTTCACAGTTGTCAACACATGATGTAATGACTTCTCTGACACACCTTGCACCCCCTAATATTTTGTGAAAGTTTTATCTCTATTCTAGATTGAGCATCACAGCTGTTATCTACTCTAAATTGAGTGTAGCACTTGGGGTAAGTTTTTACAGGTGTCAACACCTGATGTAATGAATTTAGAAACAAACCTTTCACCCCTTACTATTTTGGGATAGTTTTGTCGCTTTTCTAGATTGTGCATCACAGCTGTTCTCAACTCAAAATATAGAGTAACACTTAGGGTAAACTTTCACAGGTGTTAATACATGATGTAATGACTTCTCGAACACACCTTCCACCCGTTAATATTTTGTGAAAGATTTGTCTCTATTCTAGATTGAGCATCATAGCTGTTATCAACTCTAAATTGTGTGTAGCACTTGGGGGTAAGTTTTTACATGTGTCAACACCAGATGTAATGACTTCTCCAACAAACCTTTCACCCCTTAATATTTTGGGAAAGTTTTGCGCTTTTCTAGATTATGCATCACAACTGCTCTCAACTCAAAATTTAGAGTAGCACGTGGGGTAAATTTTTACAGGTGTCAACACCTGATGTAATGACTTCTCCAATACACCTTTCACCACTTACTATTTTGGGAAAGTTTTATCGCTTTTCTATATTGTGCATCACAACCGTTCTGAACTCAAAATTGAGAGCAGCACTTAGAGTATGTTTTTACTAGTGTCAACACCTGATTAAATGACATCTTCAACCCAACTTTCACCACTTACTGTTTTGGGAAAGTTGTGTTGCTTTTCTAGATTGTGCATCACAGCTGTTCTCAAGTCAAAATTTAGAGTACCACTAGGGGTAAGATTTTACTGGTGTCAACTCCTGATGTAATGACTTCTCCAACACACCTCTCACCAATTACTATTTTGGGAAAGTTTTGTCGCTTTTCTATATTGTGCATCGCAACCGTCCTCCACTCGAAATTGAACCTAACACTTAGAGTAAGTTTTTACCGGTGTTAACACCTAATTAAATTACTTCTCCAACCCAATTTTCACCACTTACTATTTTGGGAAAGTTGTGTTGCTTTTCTAGATTGTGCATCAGAGCTCTTCGCAACTCAAAATTTAGAGTAGCATTAGGTATAAGATTTTACAGGTGTCAACACCTGCTGTAATAACTTCTCCAACACACCTTTCACCCCTTACTATTTTGGGAAACCTTTGTTGCTTTTCTAGATTGTGCATGACAACTGTTCACAACGCAAAATTAGAGTAACACTTGGGGTAAATTTTTACAGGTGTCAACACCTGTTGTAATGACTTCTCCTACAAACCTTTCGCCGCTTACTATTTTGGGAAAGTTTTATCGCTTTTCTATGTTGTGCATCACAACCATTCTGAACTCAAAATTGAGAGTAGCACATAGGGTAAGTTTTTACCGGTGTCAACACCTGATTAAATGACATCTCCAATGCAACTTTCACCACTTACTATTTTGGGAAAGTTGTGTTCCTTTTCTAAATTGTGCATCACAACTGTTCAGAACTCAAAATTTAGAGTAGCACTTGGATTAAGTTTTTACAGGTGTCAACACCTGATGTAATGACTTCCCCAACACACCTTTCACCACTTACTATTTTGGGAAAGTTTTGTTGCTTTTCTATATTGTGCATCACAACCTTTCTCAACTCAAAATTGAGCCTTGCATTTAGGGTAAATTTTTACCGGTGTCAACACCTGATTAAATGACTTCTCAAAACAACTTTCACCACTTACTATTTGGGAAAGTTGTGTTGCTTTTCTAAATTGTGCATCACAGCTATTCCCAACTCAAAATTTAGAGTAGCACTCGGGATAAGATTTTACAGGCGTCAACACATGATGATTGACTTCTCCAAAACACCTTTCACCCCTTACTATTTTGGGAAAACTTTGTCGCTTTCTAGATTGTGCATCACAACTGTTCTCAATTCAAAATTTACAGTAACACTTGGGGTAAATTATTACAGGTGTCAACACCTGTTGTAATGACTTCTCCAACATACCTTTCACCACTTAATATTTTGGGAAAGTTTCGCCCCTTTCATATAATGTGTATCACAACCGTTATGAACTCAAAATTAAGAGTAGCACTTAGGGTAAGTTTTTACCGGTATCAACACCTGATTAAATGACTTCTCCAACCCAACTTTCACCACTTACAATTTTGGGAAAGTTGTGTTCCTTTTCTAGATTGTGTATCACAGCTGTTCTCAACTCAAAATATTATTGTAGTACTTGGGTAAGATTTTACAGGTGTCAACACCTGATGTAATGACTTCTCCATCACACCTCTCACCACTTACTATTTTGGGAAAGTTTTGTCGCTTCTCTAGATTGTGTACTAAAGTTGTTCTTAACTCAAAATTTAGAGTAGCACTTGGGGCAAACTTTCACATTTGTTAACACATGATGTCATGACTTCTCCAATACACCTTTCACCCCTTGCTATTTTGGAAAAGTTTTGTCGCTTTTCTAGATAGTGCATCATAGCCGTTCTCTACTCAAAACCAAGAGTAGCACTTGGGGTATGCTTTTGCAGTGTTAACCCCAGATATAAGGATTTCTCCATCACACCTTTCACCACTTACTATTTTGGGAAAGTTTTATTGTAACACCCGGGGCTGACGAGGGCGGGGAGTGATCGCCGGTGCATAAGGCACGAACAAGGAGCGGCTCCTGGCAGGCTTCTAGGCGGAGGGACACATGAATGAACCGATTCAAACCGGTATGAGAGGGATCCTGAGGCTGTGAAGGTATGGGACTGCACAATTGAAGGAAGACTTATAAGAATTGATTTGTACTACCAATACAAACATGATGCATCTTCTTTTCGGGAGCCCATAACATAAGAACTCCAAAGTTAAGCGTGCTTGACTTGGAGCAATTATGGGATGGGTGACCTTCTGGGAAGTTTCCCAGAAAGCGTGTGAGTGAGGACAAAGCACCCTGAAAAAGACCCGTGTTGGTTTTTGGGGACAGTCGGCAATCTTGAAAGCAGTCCGGGCCATTACATTTATCACTTTTCTAGATTGTGCACACCTGAGGTAATGACCTCTCATAAACACCTTTCAACACTTAATATTTTGGGAAAGTTTTGTCGCTTTTCTATATTGTGCATCACAACCGTTATGAACTCAAAATTGAGAGTAGCACTTAGGGTAAGTTTTTACCGGTGTCAACACCTGAGGTAATGACTTCTCCATCACACCTCCCACGACTTACTATTTTGGGAAAGATTTGTCGCTTTTCTAGATTGTGTATTACAGTTATTCTCAACTTAAAATTTAGAGTAGCATTTGGGCCAAACTTTCACAGTTGTTAACACATGATGTAATGACTTCTCCAACACACCTTTCACCCCTTACTATTTTGGAAATGTTTTGTCGCTTTTTTAGATTGTGCATCATAGCTGTTCTCTACTCCAAACTAAGAGTAGCACTTGGGGTATGTTTTTACGGTGTTAACACCAGATATAAGGATTTCTCCATCACATCTTTCACCACATACTATTTTCAGAAAGTTTTATCGCATTTCTAGATAATGCAAACCGAGGTAATGACCTCTCCAAAACACCATTCATCACCTACTATTTTGGGAAAGTTTTGTCGTTTTTCTATATTGTGCATCACAACTGTTCTCAACTAAAAATTTAGAGTAGAACTTGGGGTAAGTTTTTACAGTGTTAACACCCGATGTAAGCACTTCTCCAACACACCTCTCCACTTACTATTTTTGGAAATTTTTTCGCTTTTCTAGATTGTGTATTACAACTATTATCAACTCAAAATTTAGGGTAGCATTTGGGTTTAACTTTCACAGTAGTTAACATAGGATGTAATGACTTCTCGAACACACATTCCACCCCTTAATATTTTGTGAAAGATTTGTCTGTATTCTAGATTGAGCATCACAGCTGTTATCAACTCCAAATTGAGTGTAGCACTTGGGGTAAATTTTTACAGGAGTCAACACCTGATGTAATGACTTCTCCAACAAACCTTTCACCTCTTACAATTTTGGGAAAGTTTTGCGCTTTTCTACATTATGCATTACAACTGTTCTCAACTCAAAAGTTAGAGTAGCACGTGGGGTAAATTTTTGCAGGTGTCAACACCTGATGTAATGACTTCTCCAACACACCTTTCACCACTTACTATTTTGGGAAAGTTTTGTAACTTTTCTATATTGTGCATCACAACCGTTCTTAACTCAAAATTGAGAGTAGAACTTAGGGTAATTTTTTACCGGTGTCAACACATGATTAAATGATTTCACCAACCCAACTTTTATCGCTTACTATTTTGGGAAAGTTATGTTGCTCTTCTAGATTGGGCATCACAGCTGTTCTCAACTCAAAATTTAGAGTATTCCATAGGGTAAGATTTTACTGGTGTCAGCTACTGATGTAATGACTTCTCCAACGCACCTCTCACCACTTTCTATTTTTGGAAAGTTTTCTCGCTTTTCTGTATTGCGCATCGCAACCGTTCTTAACTCGAAATTGAGCCAAGCACTTAGGGTAAGTTTTTACCGGTGTCAACACCTGATGAAATGACTTCTGCCACCCAACTTTCAGCACTTACTATTTTGGGAAAGTTGTGTTCCATTTCTAGATTGTGTATCACAGCTGTTTTCAACTCAAAATATTAGAGTAGCACTTAGGGTAAGATTTTACAGGTGCCAACACCTAATGTAATGACTTCTCCATCACACCTCTCACCACTTACTATTTTGGGAAAGTTTTGTAGCTTTTCTAGATTTGTGTATTACAGTTGTTCTCAACTTAAAATTTAATAGGACTTGGGGCAAACTTTCACAATTGTTAACACATGATGTAATGACTTCTCCAACAAACCTTTCACCCCTTACTATTTTGGAAAATTTTTGTCGTTTTTATAGATTGTGCATCATAGCTGTTCTCTACACCAAACTAAGAGTAACACTTGGGGTATGTTTTTACGGTGTTAACACCAGATATAAGGATTTCTCCATCACACCTTTCACCACATACTATTTTCAGAATGTTTTATCGCTTTTCTAGATAATGCAAACTGAGGTAATGACCTCTCCAAAACACCATTCATCACCAACTATTTTGGGAAAGTTTTGCCATTTTTCTATATTGTGCATCACAACTGTTCTCAACTAAAAGTTTAGAGTAACACTTCGATTGAGTTTTTACAGTGTTAACACCCGATGTAAGGACTTCTCCAACACACCTCTCCACTTACTATTTTCGAAAAAAAATTCGCTTTTCTAGATTGTGTATTACATCTATTATCAACTCAAATTTTAGGGTAGCACATGGGGTAAACTTTCACAGTTGTTAACACATGATGTACTGACTTCTCGAACACACCGTCCACCTGTTAACATTTTGTGAAAGATTTGTCCCTATTCTAGGTTGAGCATCACAGCCGTTATCAACTCTAAATTGTACTGACTTCTCGAACACACCGTCCACCTGTTAATATTTTGTGAAAGATTTGTCCCTATTCTAGGTTGAGCATCACAGCCGTTATCAACTCTAAATTGAGTGTAGGATTTGAGGTAAGTTTTTACAGGTGTCAACACCTGATGTAATGACTTCTCCAACAAACCTTTCACCCCTTACTATTTTTGGAAAGTTTTGCACTTTTCTACATTGTGCATCACAACTGTTCTCAACTCAAAAGTTAGAGTAGCATGTGGGGTAAATTTTTACAGGTGTCAACACCTGATGTAATGAGTTTTTCAACACACCTTTCACCACTTACTATTTTGGGAAATTTTTGTAGCTTTTTTATATTGTGCATTACAACCGTTTTGAACTCAAAACTGAGAGTAGCACATTGGATAAGTTTTTACCGGTGTCAACACGTGATTAAATGACTTCACCAATCCAACTTTTACCACTTACTATTTTGGGAAAGTTGTGTTGCTATTCTAGATTGTGCACCACAGCTGTTCTTAACTCTAAATTTAGAGTATCACTTGGGGTAAGATTTTACTGGTGTCAACTCCTGATGTAATGACATCTCCAACACACCTTTCGCCACTTACTATTTTGGGGAAGTTTTGTCGCTTTTCTATATTGTGCATCACAACCTTTCTCAACTCAAAATTGAGCCTAGCACTTAGGGTAAGTTTTTACCGGTGTCAACACCAGATTAAAGGACTTCTCAAAACAACTTTCACCACTTATTATTTTGAGAAAGTTGTGTTTCTTTTCTAGACTTGCGTCACATCTGTTCCCAACTTAAAATTTAGAGTAACACTCGGGATAAGATTTTACAGGTGTCAACACCTGATGTAATGACTTGTCCAACACACCTTTCACCCCTTACTATTTTGGAAAAACTTTGTCGCTTTTCTAGATTGTGCATCACAACCGTTCTCAACTTAAAATTTAGAGTAACACTTGGGGTAAATTTTTACAGGTGTCAACACCTGTTGTAGTGACTTCTCTAACACACCTTTCACCACTTACTATTTTGGGAAATTTTTGTCGCATTTCTATATTGTGCATCGCAACCGTTATGAACTCAAAATTGAGCCTAGCACTTAGGGTAAGTTTTGACCGGTGTCAACACCAAAATAAACTTCTTCTTTAAACAACATTCACCACTTACTACTCGAGGAAAGTTGTGTTGCTTTTCTAGATTGTGCATCACAGTTGTTCACAACTCAAAATTTAGAGTAGCACTTGCGGTAAGTTTTTACAGGTGTCAACACCTGATGTAATGACTTCTCCAACACACCATTCACCTCTTACTATTTTGGGAAAACTTTGTCGCTCTTCTAGATTTTGCATCACAACTATTCTCAACTCAAAATTTAGGGTAACACTTGGGGTAAATTTTTACGGGTGTCAACACCTGTCGTAATGACTTCTCCAACAAACCTTTCACCACATACTATTTTGGGAAAGTTTTGTCGATTTTCTATATTGTGCATCACAACCGTTATGAACTCAAAATTGCGATTAGAACTTAGGGTAAGTTTTTACCGGTGTCAACACCTGATTAAATGACTTCTCCAACCCAACTTTCACCACTTACTATTTTGGGAAAGTTGCGTTCCTTTTCTGGATTGTGCATCACAGCTGTTTACAACTCAAAATTTAAAGTAGCACTTGGGTTTAGATTTTATAGGTGTCAACACCTGATGTAATGACATCTCCAACACACCTTTAACCACTTACTATTTTGGGAAAGTTTTGTCGCTTTTCTATATTGTGCATCACAACCGTTCTGAACTCAAAATTGAGAGCTGCACTTAGGGGAAGTTTTTACCGGTGTCAACACCTGATTAAATGACTTCTCCAACCCAACTTTCATATATTACTATTTTGCGAAAGTTTTGTCGCTTTTCTATATTGTGCATCACAACCTTTCTCAACTCAAAATTTAGAGTAACACATAGGGTAAATTTTTACAGGTGTCAACACCTGTTGTAATGACTTCTCCAACACACCTTTCACCACTTATTGTTTTGGGAAAGTTTTGTCGCTTTTCTATATTGTGCATCACAACCATTCTGAACTCAAAATTGAGAGTAGCACTTAGGATTAAGTTTTTACCACTGTAAACACCTGATTAAATGTCTTTTCTAACCCAACTTTCACCACTTTCTATTTTGGGAAAGTTGTGTTCCTTTTCTAGATTGTATATCACAGTTGTTATCGACTCAAAATATTAGAGTGGCACTTGGGGTAAGATTTTATAGGTGTCAACACCTGATGTAATGACTTCTCCAACACACCTCTCACCACTTACTATTTTGGAAAAGTTTTATCGCTTTTCTAGATTGTGTATTATTGTTGTTCTCAACTCAAAATTTAGAGTAGCACTTCGGGCAAACTTTCACAGTTGTTAACACATGATGTAATGACTTCTCCAAAACACCTTTCATCCCTTACTATTTTGGAAAAGTTTTGTCGCTTTCCTCGATAGTGCATCACAACTGTTCTCTACTCAAAACTAAGGGTAGCACTTGGGGTATGTTTTTTCAGTGTTAATACCAGATATAAAAACTTTTCCTTCACACCTTTCACCACTTACTATTTTGGGATAGCTTTATCGCTTTTCTAGATTGTGCACACCCGAGGTAATGACCTCTCCAAAACACCTCTCATCACCTACTATTTTTGGAAAGTTTTATCGTTTTTCTATATTGTGCATCACAACTGTTCTCAACTAAAAATTTAGAGTAGCACTTGGGGTAAGTTTTTACAGTGTTAACACCCGTCGTAAGCACTTCTCCAACACACCACTTCACTTACTATTTTCCAGAATTTTTTCGCTTTTCTAGATGGTGCATTACAGCTATTATCAACTCAAAATTCAGGGTAGCACCAGGGGTAAACTTTCACAATAGTTAACACGTGATATAATGACTTCTCGAACACACATTCCACCCCTTAATATTTTGTGAAAGATTTGTCTCTATTCTAGATTGAGCATCACAGCCGTTATCAACTTTAAATTGAGCGTAGCACTTGGGGTAGGTTTTAGAGGTGTCAACACCTGATGTAATGACTTCTCCAACAAACCGTTCACCCTTTCCTATTTCGGGAATGCTTTGCGCTTTTTTACATTGTGCATCACAACTATTCTCAACTCAAAATTTAGAGTAGCACGCGGGGCAAACTTTCACAGTTGTTAACACATGATGTAATGACTTCTATAACACACCTTTCACCACTTACTATTTTGGGGAAACTTTGTTGCTTTTCAAGATTGTGCATCACAACTGTTTTCAACTCAAAATTTAGAGTAGCACGTGGGGCAAACTTTCAACAGTTGTTAACCCATGATGTAATGACTTCTCCAACACACCTTTCACCACTTACTATTTTGGGGAAACTTTGTTGCTTTTTTAGATTGTGCATCACAACTGTTCTCAACTGAACATTTAGAGAAACACTTGGGCTAAATTTTTACAGGTGTCAACACCTGTTGTAATGAGTTCTCCAACACACCTTTCACCTCTTACTATTTTGGGAAAACTTTGTCGCTTTTCTAGATTGTGCATCACAACTTTTCTCAACTCAAAATTTAGAGTAACACTTGGGGTAAATTTTTACATGTGTTAAAACCTGTTGTAATGACTTCTCCAACACACCTTTCATCACTTACTATTTTGGGAAAGTTTTGTCGCTTTTCTATATTGTGCATCACAACCGTTCTGAACTCAAAATTGAGAGTAGCACTTAGGGTAAGTTTTTACCGGTGTCAACACCTGATTAAATGACTTCTCCAACCCAACTTTCACCACTTACTATTTTGGGAAAGTTGTGTTCCTTTTCAAGATTGTGTATCACAGTTTTATCAACTCAAAATATTAGAGTAGCACTTGGGGTAAGATTTTACAGGTGTCAACACCAGATGTAATGACTTCTCCAACACACCTCTCACCACTTACTATTTTGGGAAACTTTTATCGCTTTTCTAGATTGTGTATTATAGTTGTTCTCAACTCAAAATTTAGAGTAGCACATAGGGCAAACTTTCATAGTTGTTAACACATGATGTAATGACTTCTCCAACACACCTTTCACCTCTTACTATTTTGAAAAAGTTTTGTCGTTTTTCTAGATTGTGTATCCCATCTGTTCTCTACTCAAAACAAAGAGTAGCACTTGGGGTATGTTTTTACAGTGTTAATACTAGATATAAGGACTTCTCCATTACCCCTTTCACGACTTACTAGTTTGGGAAAGTTTATGGCTTTTCTAGATTGTGCATATGCGAGTTAATGACCTCTCCAAAACACCTCTCATCATGTACTATTTCGGGTAGGTTTTGTCGTTTTTCTATGTTGTGCATGACAGCTGTTCTCAACTAAAAATTTAGAGTAGCACTTGGGGTAAGTTTTTACAGTGTTAACACCCATTGTAAGGACTTCTCCAACCCTCCTCTCCAGTTACTATTTTCGAAAAAAATTTCACTTTTCTAGATTGTGTATTACAGCTATTATCTACTCAAAATTTAGGGTAGCACTTGAGGTAAAATTTCACAATTGTTAATACTTGATGTAATGACATCTCGAACACACCTTCCACCCCTTAATATTTTGTGAAAGATTTGTCTCTAGTCTAGATTGAGCATCACAACTGTTATCAACTCTAAATTGAGTGTAGCACTTGGGGTAAGTTTTTACATGTGTTAACACCAGATGTAATGACTTCTCCAACAAACCTTTCACCATTTACTATTTTGGGAAAGTTTTGCGCTTTTCTACACTGTGCATCACAACTGTTCTCAACTCAAAATTTAGAGTAGAACGTGGGGTAAATTTTTATAGGTGTTAACACCTAATGTAATGACTTCTCCAACACACCTTTCGCCGCTTACTATTTTGGGAAAGTTTTGTCGCTTTTCTATATTGTGCATCACAACCGTTCTGAACTCAAAATTGAGAGTAGCACTTAGGGAAAGTTTTTACTGGGGTCAACACCTGATTAAATGACTTCTCCAACCCCACTTTCACCACTTAAAATTTTGGGAAAATTGTGTTGCTTTTCTAGATTGTGCATCACAGCTGTTCTCAACTCAAAATTTAGAGTATTACTTGGGGTAAGATTTTAATGGGGTCAACTCCTCATGTAATGACTTCGCCAACACACCTCTCACCACTAACTATTTTTCGAAAGTTTTGTCGCTTTTCTATATTGTGCATCATAATCATTCTCAACTCGAAATTGAGCATAGAACTTAGGGTAAGTTTTTACCGGAGTCAACACATGATTAAACGACTTCTTAAAACAACTTTCACCACTTACTATTTCGGGAAAGCTGTGTTGCTTTTCTAGATTGTGCATCACAGCTGTTCATAACCCAAATTTTGGAGTTGTGCTTCAGTTAAGTTTTATAGGTGTCAACACCTGATGTATTGACTTGTCCAACACAGCTTTCAACCCATACTATTTTGGGGAAATAATGTTGCTTTTCTAGATTGTGCATCACAATTGTTCTCCACTCAAATTTTAGGGTAACACTTGGGGTAAATTTTTACAGGTGTCAACACCTGTTGTAAAGACTTCTCCAACACACCTTTCACCACTTACTATTTTGGAAAAGTTTTGTCGCTTTTCTATATTGTGCATCACAACCGTTCTGAACTCAAAATAGAGAGTAGCACTTATGGTAAGTTTTTACCGCTGTCAACACCTGATTAAATGACTACTCGAACCCAACTTTCACCACTTACTATTTTGGGAAAGTTGTGTTCGTTTTCTAGATTGTGCATTATAGCTGTTCACAACTCAAAATAAGAGTAGCACTTGGGGTAAGGTTTTATAGGTGTCAACACCTGATGTAATGACTTCTTCAACACACCTTTCACCCCTTACTATTTTGCGAAAGTTTTGTCGCTTTTCTATATTGTGCATCACAACTTTTCTCAACTCAAAATTTAGAGTAACACTTGGGGAAAATTTTTGCAGCTGTCAACACCTGTTGTATTGACTTCTCCAACACGCCTTTCACCACTTACTATTTTGGGAAAGTTTTGTCGCTTTTCTATCTTGTGCATCGCAACCGTTCTGAACTCAAAATTTAGAGTAGCACATAGGGTAAGTTTTTACCGGTGTCAACGCCTGATTAAATGACTTCCCCAACCCAACTTTCACCACTTACTATTTTGGGAAAGTTGGGTTCCGTTTCTAGATTGTGCATCACAGCTAGCATTGGGGTAAGTTTTTACAGGTGTCAACACCTAATGTAATGACTTCTCCAACAAACCTTTCACTACTTACAATTTTGGGAAAGTTTTGTCGCTTTACAATTTTGTGCATCCCAACCATTCTGAACTCAATATCGAGAGTAGCACTTAGTTTAAGCTTTTACCGGTGTCAACACCTGATTAAATGAATTTCCCAACCCAAGTTTAAAAATTTACTATATTGGTAATGTTTTGCGCTTTTCTATATTGTGCGTCACAACTTTTCTCAACTCAAAAGAGTAACACTTGGGGTAAACTTTTACAGGTGTCAAACTTTTCCAACACACCTATCACCACTTACTATTTTGAGAAAGTTTTGTCGCTTTTCTATATTGTGCATCACAACCGTTCTGAACTCAAAATTGAGAGTAGCACTAAGGGTTAAGTTTTTACTGATATAAACACCTGATTAAATGCCTTCTCCAACCCAACTTTCACCACTTACTATTTTGGGAAAGTTGTGTTCCTTTTCTAGATTGTGCATCACAGCTGTTCTCAACTCAAAATTTAGAGTAGCATTGGGGTAAGTTTTTACAGTTGTCAACACCTAATGTAATGACTTCTCCAACAAACCTTTCACTACTTACAATTTTGGGAAAGTTTTGTCGCTTTACAATTTTGTGCATCCCAACCATTCTGAACTCAAAATTGAGCATAGAACTTAGTTTAAGCTTTTACCGGTGTCAACACCTGATGTAATGACTTCTCCAACAAACCTTTCACTACTTACTATTTTGGGAAAGTTTTGTCGCCTTACAATTTTGTGCATCCCTACCGTTCTGAACTCAAAATTGAGAGTAGCACTTAGTTTAAGCTTTTACCGGTTTCAAAACCTGATTAAATGACTTCCCCAACCCAACTTTCAAAACTTACTATTTTGGGAATGTTTTGTCGCTTTTCTATATTGTGCGTCACAACCTTTCTCAACTCAAAATTTGAGTAACACTTGGGATAAATTTTTACAGGTGTCAACTCCAATTGTAATGACTTCTCCAACACACCTTTCATCACTTACTACTTTGGGAAAGTTGTGTTCCTTTTCTAGATTGTGTATCACAGTTTTATCAACTCAAAATATTAGAGTAGCACTTGGGGTAAGATTTTACAGGTGTCAACACCAGATGTAATGACTTCTCCAACACACCTCTCACCACTTACTATTTTGGGAAACTTTTATCGCTTTTCTAGATTGTGTATTATAATCGTTCTCAACTCAAAATTTAGAGTAGCACGTGGGGCAAACTTTCACAGTTGTTAACACATGATGTAATGACTTCTCCAACACACCTTTCACCCCTTACTATTTTGGGGAAACTTTGTCGCTTTTCTAGATTGTGCATCACAACTGTTCTCAACTCAAAATTTAGAGTAACACTTGGGGTAAATTTTTACAGGTGTCAACACCTGATGTAATGACTTCTTCAACACACCTTTCACCCCTTACTATTTTGCGAAAGTTTTGTCGCTTTTCTATATTGTGCAACACAACCTTTCTCAACTCAAAATTTAGAGTAACACTTGGGGTAAATTTTTACACGTATCAATACCTTTTGTATTGACTTCTCCAACACGCCTTTCACCACTTACTATTTTGGGAAAGTTTTGTCGCTTTCCTATATTGTACATCGCAACCGTTTTGAACTCAAAATTTAGAGTAGCACATAGGGTAAGTTTTTACCGGTGTCAATGCCTGATTAAATGACTTCCCTAACCCAACTTTCACCACTTACTATTTTGGGAAAGTTGTGTTCCGTTTCTAGATTATGCATCACAGCTGTTCTCAACTCAAAATTTAGAGTAGCATTAGGGTAAGTTTTTACAGATGTCAAAACCCGATGTAATGACTTCTCCAACAAACCTTTCACTACTTACTATTTTGGGAAAGTTTTGTCGCTTTACAATATTGTGGATCACAACCGTTCTGAACTCAAAATTGAGAGTATCACTTAATTTAAGCTTTTACCGGTGTCAACACCTGATTAAATGACTTCCTCAACCCAACTTTCAAAACTTACTATTTTGGGAAAGTTTTGTCGCTTTTCTATATTGTGCGTCACAACCTTTCTCAACTCAAAATTTAGATTAACACTTGGGGTAAATTTTTACAGGTGTCAACACCTATTGTAATGACTTCTCCAACACACCTTTCACTACTTACTATTTTGGGAAAATTTTGGCGCTTTACTATATTGTGCATCACAACCATTCTGAACTCAAAATTGAGAGTAGCACTTAGGATTAAGTTTTTACTGGTGTAAACACTTGATTAAATGTCTTCTCCAACCCAACTTTTACCACTTACCATTTTTGGAAAGTTGTGTACCTTTTCTAGATTGTGTACCACAATTGTTATCGACTCAAAATATTAGAGAAGCACTTGGGTAAGATTTTATATGTGTCAACACCTGATGTAATTACTTCTCCAACACACCTCTCACCACTTACTATTTTGGGAAAGTTTTATTGCTTTTCTAGATTATGTATTACCGTTGTTCTCAACCTAGAATTTAGAGTAGCACTTGGGGCAAACTTTAACAGTTGTTAACACATGATGTAATGACTTCTCCAACACACCTTTCGCCCCTTACTACTTTGGAAAAGTTTTGTCGCTTTCCTAAATAGTGCATCACAACTGTTCTCTACTCAAAACTAAGGGTATGTTTTTACAGTGTTAATACCAGATATAAAAACTTCTCCATCACACTTTTCATCTCTTACTATTTTGGGAAAGTTTTATCGCTTTCTAGATTGTGCACACCCGAGGTAATGGCATCTCCAAAACACCTCTCATCACCTACTATTTTCGGAAACTTTTGTCGTTTTTCTATATTGTGCATCACAACTATTCTCAACTAAAAATTTAGAGTAGCACTTGAGGTAAGTTTTAACAGTGTTAACACCCGATGTAAGCACTACTCCAACACACCTCTCCACTTACAATTTTCAGAAATTTTTTCGCTTTTCTAGATCGTGTATTACAGCTATTATCAACTCAAAGTTTAGGGTAGCACCAGGGGTAAACTTTCACAGTAGCGAAAATATGATATAATGACTTCTCGAACACACATTCCACCGCTTAATACTTTGTGAAAGATTTGTCTCTATTCTAGATTAAGCATCACAGCTGTTATCAACTCTAAATTGAGTGTAGCACTTGGGGTAAGTTTTTATAGGTGTCAACACGTGATGTAATGACTTATCCAACACACCTTCCACCCCTTACTATTTGGGGAAAACTTTGTCGCTTTTCTAGATTGTGCATCACAACTGTTCTCAACTCAAAATTTAGAGTAAAACTTGGGGTAAATTTTTACAGGTGTCAACACCTGTTGTAATAACTTCTCCAACACACCTTTCACCACTTACTATTTTGGGAAAGTTTTGTCGCTTTTCTATATTGTGCATCACAACCGTTCTGAACCCAAAATTGAGAGTAGCACTTAGGGTAAGTTTTTACCGGTGTCAACACCTGATTAAATGACTTCTCCAACCAACTTTCACCACTTACTATTTTGGGAAAGTTGTGTTGCTTTTCTAGATTGTGTATCGGAGCTGTTATCAACTCAAAATATTATAGTAGCACTTGGAGTAAGATTTTACAGGTGTCAACACCTGATGTAATGACTTCTCCAACATACCTCTCACCACTTACTATTTTGGGAAAGTTTTGTCATTTTTTCTATATTGTGCAACACAACTGTTCTCAACTAAAAATTTAGAGTAGCACTTGGGATAAGTTTTTACAGTGTTAATACCTGATGTAAGGACTTCTCCAACACATCTCTGCACTTACTATTTTCGGAAATTTTTTCACTTTTCTAGATTGCGTATTACCGCTATTATCAACTCAAAATTATGGGTAGCACTTGGGGTAAACTTTCACAGTTGTTAACACATTGTGTATTGAATTCTCGAACACACCTTCCACCCCTTAATATTTTGTGAAAGATTTCTCTCGAATCTAGATTGACCATCACAGCTTTTATCAACTCTAAATTGAGTGTAGCACTTGGGGTTTGTTTTTACAGGTGTCAACACCTTATGTAATGACTTCTCCAACAAACCTTTCACCCCTTACTATTATGGGAAAGTTTTGGGCATTTCTACATTGTGTAACACAACTACTCTCAACTCAAAATTTATACTAGCTCGTGGGTAAATTTTTACAGGTGTCAACACCTGATGTAATGACTTCTCCAACACACCTTTCCCCACTTACTATTTTGGGAAAGTTTTGTCGTTTTTCTATATTGTGCATCACAACCGTTCTGAACTCAAAATTGAGAGTAGTGCTTAGGGTAAGTTTTTACCGGTGTCAACACTTGATTAAATGACTTCTCCAACCCAACTTTCACCACATAATATTTTGGGAAAGTTGTGTTGCTTTTCTAGATTGTGTATCGGAGCTATTATCAACTCAAAATATTATAGTAGCGCTTGGGGTAAGATTTTATTGGTGTCAACACCTGATGTAATGACTTCCCCAATACACCTCTCACCACTTACTATTTTGGAAAAGTTTTGTCGCATTTCTAGATTGTGTATTACAGTTGTTCACAACTCAAAATTTAGAGCAACACTTGGGGCAGACTTTCACAGTTGTTAACACATGATGTAATGACTTCTCAAACACACCTTTCACCCCTAACTATTTTGGAAAAGTTTTCTCGCATTCCTAGATTGTGCATCACAATTGTTCTCTACTCAAAACTATGAGTAGCACTTGGGGTATGTTTTTACAATGTTAACACCGGATATAAGGACAGCTCCATCACACCTTTCACCACTTACTATTTTGGGAATGTTTTATCGTTTTTCTAGATTGTGCACACCCGAGGTAATGACCTCTCCAAGACACCTCTCATCACCTACTATTTTGGGAAAGTTTTGTCATTTTTTCTATATTGTGCAACACAACTGTTCTCAACTAAAAATTTAGAATAACATTTGGGATAAGTTTTTACTGTTAATACCCGATGTAAGGACTTCTCCAACACACCTCCCCACTTACTATTTTCAGAAATTTTTTCGCTTTTCTAGATTGTGTATTACCGCTATTGTCAACTCAAAATTTAGGGTAGCATTTGGGGTAAACTTTCACAATGGTTAACACATGATGTAATGACTTTTCGAACACACCTTCCACCCCTTAATATTTTGTTAAAGATTTCTCTCTAATCTAGATTGAGCATCACAGCTGTTATCAACTCTAAATTGACTGTAGCACTTGGGGTTTGTTTTTACAGGTGTCAACACCTTATGTAAAACTTTCACCCCTTACTATTATGGGAAAGTTTTGCGCATTTCTACATTGTGCAACACAAGTGTTCTCAACTCAAAATTTAGAGTAGCACGTGGGTAAATTTTTACAGGTGTCAACACCTGATGTAATGACTTCTCCAACACACCATTCACCACTTACTATTTTGGGAAAGTTTTATCGTTTTTGTATATTGTGCATCACAACCGTTCTGAACTCAAAATTGAGAGTAGCACTTAGGGTAAGTTTTTACCGATGTCAACACCAGATTAAATGATTTCTCCTACCCAAATTTCACCACTTACTATTTTGGGAAAGTTTTGCCGCTTTTCTAGATTGTGTATCACAGTTGTTATCAACCCAAAATATTAGAGTAGCACTTGGGGTAAGATTTTAAAGGTGTCAACACCTGTAATAACTTCTCGTCCACACCTCTCACCACTTACTATTTTGGGAAAATTTTATCGCTTTTCTAGATTGTGTATTATAATTGTTCTCAACTCAAAATTTAGAGTAGCACGTGGGGCAAACTTTCACAGTTGTTAACACATGATGTAATGACTTCTCCAACACACCTTTCACCCCTTACTATTTTGGGGAAACTTTGTCGCCTTTCTCGATTGTGCATCACAACTATTCTCAACTCAAAATTTAGAGTAACACTTGGGGTAAATTTTTACAGGTGTCAACACCTGTTGTAATGACTTCTCCAACACACCTTTCACCACTTACTATTTTGGGAAAGTTTTGTCGCTTTTCTATATTGTGCATCGCAACCGTTATGAACTCAAAATTGAGGCTAGCACTTAGGGTAAGTTTTTATCGGTGTCAACACCTGATGAAATGACTTCTCAAAACAAATTTCACGACTTATTATTTAGGGAAAGTTGTGTTGGTTTTCTAGATTGTGCATCACAACTGTTCACACCACAAAATTTAGAGTAGCACTTGGGGTGAGTTTTTATAGGTGTCAACATCTGGTGTAATGACTTTTCCAACACACCTTTCACCCCTTACTATTTTGGGAAAACTTTGCCGCTTTTCTAGATTGTGCATCACAGCTGTTCTCAACTCAAAATTTACAGTAACACTTGGGGTAAATTTTTACATGTGTTAACACCTGTTGTAATGACTTCTCCAACACGCCTTCCACCACTTACTATTTTGGGAAAGTTTTGTCATTTTTCTATATTGTGCATCACAACCGTTCTAAACTCAAAATTGAGAGTAGCACTTAGGAAAAGTTTTTACCGGTGTCAATACCTGATTAAATGACTTCTCCAACCCAACTTTGACCACTAAACATTTTGGGAAAATTGTGTTGCTTTTCTATATTGTGCGTCACAGCTGTTCTCAACTCAAAATTTAGAGTATTACTTGTGGTAAGATTTTACTGGTGTCAACTCCTCATGTAATGGCTTCTCCAACACACCTCTCATCACTTACTATTTTGGGAAAGTTCGGTCACTTTTCTATATTATATATCGCAACCATTCTCAACTCGAAATTGAGTATAGAACTTAGGGTAAGTTTTAACCGTTGTCATCACATTTTTAAACGACTTCTCAAAACAACTTTCACCAGTTACTATTTTGGGAAAGTTGTGTTACTTTTCTAGATTGTGCATCACAGTTGTTCACAACCCTCTTGGGGTATTTTTAAAGGTGTCAACACCTGATGTAATGACTTCTCCAACACACCTTTAACCCCTTACTCTTTTGGGGAAACTTTGTCGCTTTTCTAGATTGTGCATCACAACTGTTCTCAACTCAAAATTTAGAGCAAAACTTGGGGTAAATTTTTACAGGTGTCAACACCTATTGTAATGACTTCTCCGACGCACCTTTCACTACCTACTATTTTGGGAAAGTTTTGTCGCTTTTCTATATTATGCATCACAACCGTTCTGAACTCAAAATTGAGAGTAGCATTTAGGGTAAGTTTCTACCGGTGTCAGCACCTGATTAAATGACTTCTCCAACCCAACTTTCACCACTTACTATTTTGGGAAAGTTGGGTTCCTTTCCTAGATTGTGCATCACAGTTGTTCACAACTCAAAATTTGAAGTAGCACTTAGGGTGAGATTTTACTGGTGTCAGCACCTGATGTAATGACTTCTCCAACCCACCTTTCACCACTTACTATTTTGGGATATTTTTGTCGCTTTTCTATATTGTGCATCGCAACCGTTATGAATTGAAAAATGAGCCTAGCACTTAGGGCAAGTTTTTATCGGTGTCAACCTAAATTAATGACTTCTCAAAACAACTTTCACCACTTACTATTTGGGGAAAGTTGTGCTGCTTTTCTAGATTGTGCATCACAGCTTTTCACAACTCAAAATTTAGAGTAGCACTTGGGGTAAATTTTTACAGGTGTCAACACCTGATGTAATGACTTCTCCAACACACCTTTTCACCCCTTACTATTTTGGAAAAACTTTGTCGCTTTTCTAGATTTTGCATCTCAACTGTTCTCAACTCAAAATTTAGGTTAACAATTGGGGTAAATTTTTACAGGTGGCAACACCTGTTGTAATGACTTCTCCAAAACACCTTTCACCCGTAACTATTTTGGGAAGGTTTTGTCGCTTTTCTTTATTGTGCATCACAACCATTCTGAACTCAAAATTGAGATTAGCAATTAGGTTAAGTTTTTACCAGTGTCAACACCTTATTAAATAACTTCTGCAATCCAACTTTCACCACTTAAAATTTTGGGAAAGTTGTGTTTGTTTTCTAGATTGTGCATCACTGCTGTTCACAACTCAAAATTTAAAGTAGCACTTGGGGTGAGATTTTACTGGTGTCAACACCTGATGTAATGACTTCTCCAACACACCTTTCACCAATTACTATTTTTAGAAAGTTTTGTCGCTTTTCTATATTGTGCATCACAACCGTTCTGAACTCAAAATTGAGAGTAGCTCTTAGGGTAAGTTTTTACCGGTGTCAACACCTGAATAAATGACCTCTCCAACCCAACTTTCACCACTTACTATTTTGGGAAAGTTGTGTTCCATTTCTAGATTTTGTATCACAGTTGTTATCAACTCAAAATATTAGAGTAGCACTTGGGGTAAGATTTTACAGGTGTCAACACCAGATGTAATAACTTCTCCAACACACATCTCACCACTTAATACTTTGGAAAAGTTTTATCGCTTTTCTAGATTGTGTATTATAATTGTTCTTAACTCAAAATATAAAGTAGCACGTGGGGCAAACTTTCACAGTTGTGAGCACATGATGTAATGACTTCTCCAACACACCTTTCACACCTTACTATTTTGGGGAAACTTTCTCGCTTTTCTAGATTGTGTACCACAACTGTTCTAAACTCAAAATTTAGAGTAACACTTGGGGTAAATTTTTGCAGGTGTCAACACCTGTTGTAATGACTTCTCCAACACACCCTTCACCACTTACTATTTTGGGAAAGTTTTGTCGTTTTTCCAGATTTTGCATCACAACTGTTCTCAACTCAAAATTTAGAGTATAACTAGGGGTAAATTGTTACAGGTGTCAACACCTGTTGTAATGACTTCTCCGACATATCTTTCACTACTTACTATTTTGGGAAAGTTTTGTCGCTTTTTTATATTGTGCATCACAACCGTCCTGAAATCAAAATTGAGAGTAGCGTTTAGGGTAAGTTTCTACCAGTGTCAGCACCTGATTAAATGACTTCTCCAACTCAACTTTCACCACTTACTATTTTGGGAAAGTTGCGTTCCTTTCCTAGATTGTGCATTACAGTTGTTCACAACTCAAACTTTGAAGTAGCACTAGGGGTGAGATTTTACCTGTGTCAACACCTGATGTAATGACTTCTCCAACAAACCTTTCACCACTTACTATTTTGGGAAATTTTTGTCGCTTTTCTATATTTTGCATCGCAACCGTTATGAACTCAAAATTGAGCCTAGCACTTAGGGTAAGTTTTTACCGGTGTCCACCTAATTTAATGACTTCTCAAAACAACTTTCACCACTTACTATTTTGGGAATGTTGTGCTGCTTTTCTAGATTGTGAATCACAACTATTCACAACTTAAAATTTAGAGTAGCACTTGGGGTTAATTTTTACAGGTGTTAACACCTGATGTAATGACTTCTCCAACACACCTTTCACCCCTTACTATTTTGGGAAAACTTTGTCGCTTTTCTTGATTTTGCATCACAACTGTTCTCAACTCAAAATTTAGGGCAACACTTGGGGTAAATTTTTACAGGTGGCAACACCTGTTGTAATGCTTCTCCAAAACACCTTTCACCAGTAACTATTTTGGGAAGGTTTTGTCGCTTTTCTTTATTGTGCATCACAACCGTTTTGAACTCAAAATTGAGATTAGCAATTAGGTTAAGTTTTTACCGGTGTCAACATCTGATTAAATAACTTCTCCAATCCAACTTTCACCACTTACTATTTTGGTAAAGTTGTGTTCCTTTTCTAGATTGTGTATCACAGTTGTTATCAACTCAAAATATTAGAGTAGCACTTGGGGTAAGATTTCACAGGTGTCAACACGTGACGTAATAAATTCTCCAACACACCTCTCACCACTTACTATTTTGGGAAAGTTTTATCGCTTTTCTAGATTGTGTATTTAAATTGTTCCCAACTCAAAATTTAGAGTAGCACGTGGGGCAAACTTTCACAGTTGTTAACACATGATGTAATGACTTCTCCAACACACCTTTCACCCCTTACTATTTTGAGGAAACTTTCTCGCTTTTCTAGATTGTGCATCACAACTGTTCTCAACTCAAAATTTAGAGTAACACTTGGCTTAGATTTTTACATGTGTCAACATCTGTTGGAATGACTTCTCCAACACACCTTTCACCACTTACTATTTTGGGAAAGTTTTGTCGCTTTTCTGTATTGTGCATCGCAACCGTTATGAACTCAAAATTGAGGCTAGCACTTAGGGTAAGTTTTTAGCGGTGTCAACACCTGATTAAACGACTTCTCAAAACAACTTTCACCACTTACTATTTTGGGAAAGTTGTGTTGCTTTTCTAGATTGTGCATCACAACGGTTGACAACTCAAAATTTAAAGTAGCACTTGGGGTATGTTTTTACAGGTGTCAACACCTGATGTAATGACTTTTCCAACACACCTTTCACCCCTTACTATTTTCGAAAAACTTTGTCGCTTTTCTAAATTGTGCATCACAACTGTTCTCAACCCAAAATTTAGTGTAACACTTGGGGTAAATTTTTACATGTTTTAATACCTGTTGTAATGACTTCTCCAACACACTTTTCACCACTTACTATTTTGGGAAATTTTGTAGCTTTTCTATATTGTGCATCACAACCGTAGTGAACTCAAAATTGAGAGTAGCACTCAAGGAAAGTTTTTATTGGTGTCAACACCTGATTAAATGACTTCTCGAACCCAACTTTCACCACTTAACATTTTGCGAAAATTGTGTTGCTTTTCTAGATTGTGCATCATAGTTGTTCTTAACTCAAAATTTAGAGTATCACTTGGGGTAAGATTTTACTGGTGTCAACTCCTCGTGTAATGACTTCGCCAACACACCTCTCACGACTTACTATTTTAGGAAAGTTTTGTCGCTTTTCTATATTGTACATCACAATCATTCTAAACTCGAAATTGAGCATAGAACTGAGGGTAAGTATTTACCAGTGCCAATACCTGATTAAACGACTTCTCAAAACAACTTTCACCACTTACTATATATGGAAAGTTGTGTTGCTTTTCTAGATTGTGCATCACAGCTGTTCACAACTCAAAATTTAGAGTTGCACTTGGGTAAGTTTTTACAGGTGTCAAAACCTGATTTAATGACTTTTCCAACACACCTTTCACCCCTTACTCTTCTGGGGAAACTTTGTCGCTTTTCTAGATTGTGCATCACAACTGTTCTCAACTCAAAATTTAGAGTAAAACTTGGGGTAAATTTTTACCGGTGTCAACACCTGTTGTAATGACTTCTCCGACACACCTTTCACTACTTACTATTTTGGGAAAGTTTTGTCGTGTTTCTATACTGTGCATCACAGCCATTCTGAACTGAAAATTGAGGGTGGCACTTAGGGTAAGTTTTTACCGGTGTCAACACCAGATAAAATGACTTCTCCAACCCATCTTTCAACACTTACTATTTTGGGAAAGTTATGTTCGTTTTCTAAATTGTGCATCATAACTGTTCACAACTCAAAATTTAGAGTAGGACTTGGGGTAAGTTTTTACAGGTGTCAACACCTCATGTAAGGAATTCTCCAACACATCTTTCACAACTTATTATTTTTGGAAAGTTTTGTCGCTTTTCTAAATTGTGCATCACAACCTTTCACAACTCAAAAGTTAGAGTAACACCAGTGGTAAATTTTTACATGTGCCAACCCTTATTGTAATGACTTTTCCAACACACCTTTCACCACTTAACATATTTGGAAAATTGTGTTGCTTTTCTAGATTGTGCATCACAGCTGTTCTCAACTCAAAATATAGAGTATCACTTGGGGTAAGATTTTACTGGTGTCAACTCCTCAAGTAATGACTTCACCAACACACCTCTGAAACACTTACTATTTTGGGAAAGTTTTGTCGCTTTTCTATATTGTGCATCGCAATCATTCTCAACTTGAAATTGAGCATAGAACTTAGGGTAAGTTTGTACTAGTGTCAATACCTGATTAAACGACTTCTCAAAACAACTTTCACTACTTACTATATTGGGAAAGTTGTGTTGCTTTTCTAGATTGTGCATCACGGCTGTTCACGCCTCAAAATTTAAAGTTACACTTGGGTAAGTTTTTGCAGGTGTCAACACCTGATGTAATGAATTCTCCAACACACCTTTCATCACTTACTATTTTGGTAAAGTCTTGTCGCTTTTCTATATGGTGCATCACAACCTTTCTCAACTCAGAATTGAGCCTAACACTTAGGGTATGTTTTTACCGGTGTCAACACCTGATTAAATGAATTTTCAAAACAACTTTCACCACTTATTATTTTTGGAAAGTTGTGCTGCTTTTCTAGATTGTGCCTCGCAGCTGTTCACAACTAAAATTTTAGATTAGCACTTGGGGTAAGTTTTTACAGGTGTTAACACCTGATGCAATGACTTCTCCAACACAACTTTCACCACTTACTATTTTTGGAAAGTTTTGTCGCTTTTCTATATTGTGCATCACAACCGTTCTTAACTTGAAATTGAGGATAGCACTTTGGGTATGTTTTTACCGGTTTCAACACCTGATTAAATGACTTCTCGAAACAACTTACACCACTTACTATTTTGGGAAAGTTATGCTGCTTTTCTAGATTGTGCATCACAACTGTTCACAACTCAAAATTTAGAGTAGCATCTGGGGTAAAAGTTTACAGGTGTCAACACTTGTTGTAAAGACTTCTCCAACACACCTTTCACCACTTACTATTTTGAGAAAGTTTTGTCGGTTTTCTATATTTTGCATCCCAACCGTTCTGAACTTAAAATTTAGATTAGCACTTAGGGTAAGCTTTTACCGGTGTCAACACCTGATTAAATGACTTCTCCAACCCCACTTTCACCACTTACTATTTTTGGAAAGTTATGTTCCTTTTCTAGATTGTGCATCACAGCTGTTCACAATTCAAAATTTAGAGTTGCGCTTGGGGTAAGTTTTTACGGGTGTCAACACCTCATGTTGTTTCTTCTGCAACACATCTTTCATAACTTATTATTTTGGGAAAGTTTTATCGCTTTTCTGTATTGTGCTTCACAACCTTTGTCAACTCAAAATTTAGAGTAACACTAGGGGTAACTTTTTACAGGTGCCAACACTTATTGTAATGACTTTTCCAACACACCTTTCACCACTTACAGTTTTGGGAAAGTTGTGCCGCTTTTCTATATTATGCATCACAACCATTCTGAACTCAAAATTAAGATTAGCACTTAGGGTAAGTTTTTATCAATGTCAACACCTGATTAAATGACTTTTAGAACCCAACTTTCACCACTTACTATCTTGGGATATTTGTGTTCCTTTTCTAGATTGTGCATCACAGCTGTTCACAACTCAAAATTTAGAGTAGCACTTGGGGTAAGTTTTTACAGGTGTCAACACCTGATGTAATGACTTATCCAACACACTGTTCAACACATACTATTTTGGGAAAGTTTTGTCGCTTTTCTAGGTTGTGCATCACAGCTGTTCTCTACTCAAAACTAAGACTTGGGGTATAATTTTGCAGTGTTAACACCAGATATAAGGATTTCTCAATCACACCTTTCTCCACTTACTATTTTGGGAAAGTTTTATTGCTTTTGATTATTCTGCACACCTGAGGTAATGACCTCTCCAAAACACCTCTCATCACTTACTATTTTGGGAAAGTTTTGTCGTTTTTCTATATTGTGCATCACAATTGTTCTTAACTAAAAGTTTAGAGTAGCACTTGAGGTAAGTTTTTACAGTGTTAACACCCGATGTAAAGACTTCTCCAACACACCTTTCATCACTTACTATTTTGGGAAAGTTTTGCCGCTTTTCTATATTGTGCATCACAACCGTTCTGAACTCAAATTTGAGAGTAGCACTTAGGGTAAGATTTTACCGGGGTCAACACCTGATTATATGACTTTTACAAACTAACTTTCACCACTTACTATTTTGGGAAAGTTGTGTTTTTTTTTCTAGATTGTGCATCACAGCTGTTCACAACTCAAAATTAGAGTAGCAGTTGGGGTAAGATTTTATAGGTGCCAACACCTGATGTAATGACTGCTCCAACAAACCTTTCACCCCTGACTATTTTGGGAAAACTTTGTCGCTTTTCTCAATTGTGCATCACTACGGTTCTCAGCTCAAAATTTAGAGTACCACTTTGGGTAAATTTTTACAGGTGTTAACACCTGTTGCAATGACTTCTCCAAAACATCTTTCACAATCTACTATTTTGCGAAAGTGCTGTCGCTTTTCTATATTGTGCTACACAACCGTTCTGAACTCAAAATTGAGAGTAGCACTCAGGGTAAGTTTTTATCGGTGTCAGCACCCGATTAAATGACTTCTCCAACCAATCTTTCACCACTTACAATTTTTGGAAAGTTTTGTTCCTTTTCTAGAATGTGCATCACAGCTGTTCACAACTCAAAATTTATTGTAGCACTTGGGGTAAGTTTTTACTGGTGTCAACACCTGATGTAATGACTTCTCCAACACACCTTTCACCCCTTACTATTTTGAGAAAACTCTGTCGCTTTTCTAGATTGTGAATCGCAACTGTTCTGAACCCAAAATTTAGAGTAACACTTCGGGTAAAATTTTTCCGGTGTCAACACCTGTTGTAATGACTTCTCCAACACACCTTTCACAACTTAATATTTTAGGAAAGTGTTGTCGCTTTTTTTTATTGTGCAACGTAACCGTTCTGAACTCAAAATTGAGAGTCGCACCTAGGGTAAGTTTTTACACGTGTCAGGACCTGATTAATTGACTTCTCCAACCAAACTTTCACCACTTACTATTTTGGGAAAGTTGTGTTCCTTTTCTAGATTGTGCATCACAGCAGTTCACAACTAAAAATTTAGTGTAGCACTTGGGGTAAGTTTTTAAGGTGTCAACACCTGATGTAATGACTTCTCCAACACACCTTTCACCCCTTACTATTTTGGGAAAACTGTCGCTTTTCTAGATTGTGAATCACAACTCTTCTCAGCTCAAAATTTAGTGTAACACTTGGGGTAAATTTTTACTGGTGTCAACACCTGTTGTAATGACTTCTCCAACACACCTTTCACGACTTACTATTTGGGGAAAGTGTTGTCGCTTTTCTATATTGTGCAACACAACCGTTCTGAACTCAAAATTAAGAGTAGCACTTCGTATAAGTTTTTACCGGTGTCAGCACTTGATTAAATGACTTCTCCAACCAAACTTTCACCACTTACTATTTTGGGAAAGTTTTGTCGCATTTCTATATTGGACATCACAGCTGTTCACAACTCAAAATTTAGTGTAGCACTTGGGGTAAGTTTTTACACGTGTCAATACCGGATGTAATGACTTCACCAACACACCTTTCACCCCTTACTATTTGGGAAAACTTTGTCGCTTTTCAAGATTGTGCATCACAACTGTTCTCAACTCAAAATTTAGAGTAGCACTTGGGGTAAGTTTTTACAGGAGTCAACACCTAATATAATGACTTATCCAACACACCGTTTACCACATACTATTTTGGAAAAGTTTTGTCGCTTTTCTAGATTGTGCATCATAGTTGTTCTCTACTCAAAACTAAGAGCAGCACTTGGGGTATATTTTTATAGTGTTGACACCAGATATAAGGATTTCTCAATCACACCTTTCTCCACTTACTATTTTGGGAAAGTTTTATCGCTTTTCAAAATTCTGCACACCTGAGGTAATGACCTCTCCAAAACACCTCTCATCACATACTATTTTTGGAAAGTTTTGTCGTTTTTCTATATTGTGCATCACAATTGTTCTCAACTAAAAGTTTAGAGTAGCACTTGGGGTAAATTTTTATAGTGCTAACACCCGATGTAAGGACTTCTCCAACACACCTTTCACCACTTATATTTTGGGAAAGTTTTGTCGCTTTTCTATATTGTGCATCACGACCGTTCTGAACTCAAAATTGAGAGTAGCACTTGGGGTAAGATTTTACTGGTGTCAACACCTATATTAAATGACTTTTCCATCCCAACTTTAACCTCTTACTATTTTGGGAAAGTTGTGTTTTTTTTTTCTTCCTAGATTGTGCATCACAGCTGTTCACAACTCAAAATTAGAGTAGCAGTTGGGGTAAGATTTTACAGGTGTCAACACCTGATGTAATGACTGCTCCAACACACCTTTCACCCCTGACTATTTTGGGAAAACTTTATCGCTTTTCTTAATTGTGCATCACTACTGTTCTCAACTCAAAATTTAGAGTACCACTTGGGGTAAATTTTTAAAGGTGTTAACACTTGTTGTAATGACTTCTCCAACACATCTTTCACATTCTACTATTTTGCGAAACTGTTGTCACTTTTCTATATTGTGCTACACTACCGTTCTGAACTCAAAATTGAGAGTAGCACTTAGGGTAAGATTTTACCGCTGTCAGCACCTGATTAAATGACTTCTCCAACCAAACTTTCACCACTTACTATTTTTGGAAAGTTGTGTTCCTTTTCTAAAATGTGCATCACAGCTGTTCACAACTCAAAATTTGGTGTAGCACTTGGGGTAAGTTTTTACTGGTGTCAACACCTAATGTAATGACTTCTCCAACACACCTTTCACCCCTTACTATTTTGAGAAAACTTTGTCGCTTTTCTAGATTGTGAATCACTACTGTTCTCAACTCAAAATTTAGAGTAACACTTGGGGTAAATTTTTACTGGTGTCAACACCTGTTGTAATGACTTCTCAAACACACCTTTCACAACTTACTATTTTGGGAAAGTGTTGTCGCTTTTCTATACTGTGCAACATAACCGTTCTGAACTCAAAATTGAGAGTAGCACTTAGGGTAAGTTTTTAAAAGCGTCAGCACCTGATTAAATGACTTCTCAAACCAAACTTTCACCACTTACTATTTTGGGAAAGTTGTGTTCCTTTTCTAGATTGTGCATCACAGCAGTTCACAACTCAAAATTTAGTGTAGCACTTGGGGTAAGTTTTTACAGGTGTCAACACCTGATGTAATGACTTCTCCAACAAACCTTTCACCCTTAACTATTTTGGGAAAACTTTGTCACTTTTCTAGATTGTGCATCACAGTTGTTCTCTACTCAAAACTAAGAGCAGCACTTGGGGTATATTTTTATTGTGTTAACACCAGATATAAGGATTTCTCAATCACACCTTTCTCCATTTACTATTTTGGGAAAGTTTTATCGCTTTTCAAAATTCTGCACACCTAAGGTAATGACCTCTCCAAAACACCTCTCATCACGTACTATTTTAGGAAGGTTTTGTCGTTTTTCTATATTGTGCATCGCAACTGTTCTCAACTAAAAGTTTAGAGTAGCACTTAGGGTAAGTTTTTATAGTGTTAACACCCGATGTAAGGACTTCTCCAACAGACCTTTCACCACTTACTATTTTGGGAAAGTTTTGTCGCTTTTCTATATTGTGCATCACAACCGTTCTGAACTCAAAATTGAGAGTAGCACTTGGGGTAAGATTTTACCGGTGTCAACACCTGATTAAATGACTTTTCCAACCCAACTTTCACCTCTTACTATTTTGGGAAAGTTGTGTTTTTTTTTCTAGATTGTGCATCACGGCTGTTCACAACTCAAAATTAGAGTAGAAGTTGGGGTAAGATTTTACAGGTGTGAACACGCGATGTAATGACTGCTCCAACACATCTTTCACCCCTGAATATTTTGGGAAAACTTTATCGCTTTTCTCAATAGTGCATCACTACTGTTCTCAACTCAAAATTTAGAGTACCACTTGGTAAATTTTTATAGGTGTTAACACTTGTTGTAATGACTTCTCCAACACATCTTTCACATTCTACTATTTTGCGAAACTGCTGTCGCTTTTCTATATTGCGCTACACTACCGTTCTGAACTCAAAATTGAGAGTAACACTTAGGGTAAGATTTTACCGCAGTCAGCACCTGATTAAATGACTTCTCCAACCAAACTTTCACCACTTACTATTTTTGGAAACTTGTGTTCCTTTTCTAGAATGTGCATCACAGCTGTTCACAACTCAAAATTTAGTGTAGCACTTGGGGTAAGTTTTTACTGGTGTCAACACCTAATGTAATGACTTCTCCAACACACCTTTCACCCCTTACTATTTTGAGAAAACTTTGTCGCTTTTCTAGATTGTGAATCACAACTGTTTTCAACTCAAAATTTAGAGTAACACTTGGGGTAAATTTTTACTGGTGTCAACACCTGTTGTAATGACTTCTCAAACACACCTTTCACGACTTAATATTTGGGGAAAATGTTGTCACTTTTCTATATTGTGCAACACAACCGTTCTGAACTCAAAATTGAGAGTAGCACTTAGGGTAAATTTTTACCGGTGTTAGCACCTGATTAAATGACTTCTCCAACCAAAATTTCACCACTTACTATTTTGGGAAAGTTTGGTCGCTTTTCTATATTGTGCATCACAGCTGTTCACAACTCAAAATTTAGTGTAGCACATGGGGTAAGTTTTTATTGGTGTTTACACCTGATTTAGTGACTTCTCCAACACACCTTTCACCCCTTACTATTTTGGGAAAACTTTGTCGCTTTTCAAGATTGTGCATCACAACTGTTCTCAACTCAAAATTTAGAGTAACACTTGGGGTAAATTTTAACAGGTGTCACACCTGTAGTAATGACTTCTCCAACACACCTTTCACCCCTGACTATTTTGGGAAAACTTTGTCGCTTTTCTAGATTGTGCATTACAACTGTTCTCAACTCAAAATTTGGAGTAACACTTGGGGTAAATTTTTACCGGTGTTAACACCTATAGTAATGACTTCTCCAACACACCTTTCATCACTTACTATTTTGGGAAAGTTTTGTCGCTTTTCTATATTGTACAACACAACGTGCTGAACTCAAAATTGAGAGTAGCACATAGGGTAAGTTTTTACCGATGTCAGCACCTGATTAAATGATTTCTCCAACCCAACTTTCGCCACTTACTATTTTGGGAAAGTTGTGTTCCTTTTGCAGATTTTCTATCACAGTTGTTATCAACTCAAAATATTAGAGTAGCTCTTTGGGTAAGATTTTACAGGTGTGCACACCGGATGTAATGATTTCTCCAACACACATCTGATCACTTACTATTTTGGGAAAGTTTTATCGCTATTCTAGATTGTGTATTACAGTTGTTCTCAACTCAAAATTTCGAGTAGCACTTGGGGCAAACTTTCATTACTGTTAACACATGATGTAATGACTTCTCCAACACACCTTTCACCCCTTACTATTTTGGAAAACTTTTTTCACTTTTATAGGTTATGGATGATAGCCGTCCTCTACTCAAAACTAAGAGTAACACTTGGGGTATGTTTTTACAGTGTTAATACCAGATATAGGAATTCTTCATCTCCCCTTTCACCACTTACTATATTGCGAAAGTTTTATCGCTTTTCTTGATTGTGCACACGCGAGGTAATGACCTCACCAAAACACCTCTAATCACGTACTATTTTGGGTAAGTTTTGTCGTTTTTCTATATTGCGCATCACAACTGTTCTCAACTAAAAATTTAGAGTATCACTTGGGGTAAGTTTTTACAGTGTTAACAGCCGATGTAAGGACTTCTACAACACACCTCTACACTTACTATTTTCGGAAATTTTTTCGTTTTTCTAGATTGTGTATTACAGCTATTATCAACTCAAAATTTAGGGTAGCACTTGGGGTAAACTTTCATAGTTGTTAACACTTGATGTAATGACTTCTCGAACACACCTTCCACCATTTAATATTTTGTGAAAGATTTGTCTCTATTCTGGATTGAGCATCACAGCTGTTATCAACACTAAATTGAGTGTAGCACTTGGGGTAAGTTTTTATAGGTGTCAACACCTAATGTAATGACTTCTCCATCAAACCTTTCACCATTTACTATTTTGGGAAAGTTTTGCGCTTTTCTACATTGTGCATCACAACTGTTCTCAACTCAAAAGTTTAGAGTAGCACGTGGGGTAAATTTTTACAGGTGTCAACACCTGACGTAATGACGTCTCCAACACACCTTTCACCACTTACTATTTTGGGAAAGTTTGGTCCCTTTTCTATATTATGCATCACAACCGTTCTGAACTCAAAATTGAGAGTAGCACTTAGGGTAAGTTTTTACCGGTGTCAACACCTGATTAAATGACTTCTCCACATTTTTGGAAAATTGTGTTGCTTTTCTAGATTGTGCATCACAGCTGTTCTCAGCTCAAAATATAGAGTATCACTTGGGGTAATATTTTACTGGTGTCAACTCCTCAAGTAATGACTTCACCCACACACCTCTGAACCACTTACTATTTTGGGAAAGTTTTGTTGCTTTTCTATATTGTGCAACGCAATCATGCTCAACTCGAAATTGAGCATAGAACTTAGGGTAAGTTTGTACTAGTGTCAATACCTGATTAACGACTTCTAAAAACAACTTTCACTACTTACTATATTGGGAAAGTTGTGTTGCTTTTCTAGATTGTGCATCACAGCTGTTCACACCTCAAAATTTAGAGTTACACTTGGGGTAAGTTTTTACAAGTGTCAACACCTGATGTAATGACTTCTCCAGCACACCTTTCAGCACTTACTATTTTGGGAAAATTTTGCCGCTTTTTTATATTGTGCATCACAACAGTTCTAAACTCAAAATTAAGAGTAGCACTTAGGGTAAGTTTTTACCGGTGTCATCACCTGATTAAATGTCTTCTCCAGCCCAACTTTCACCACATACTATTTTGGGAGAGTTATGTTCCTTTTCTAGATTTTGCATCACAGCTGTTCACAACTCAAAATTTAAAGTAGCACTTGGGGTAAGATTTTACAGGTGTCAACACCCGATGTAATGACTTCTCCAACACATCTTTCACTACTTACTATTGTGGGAAAGTTTTGTCGCTATTCTATATTGTGCATCACAACCTTTCTCAACTCGAAATTGAGTCCAACATTCAGGGTAAGTTTTTACCGGTGTCAACACCTGATTAAATGACTTCTCAACACAAAATTTAGAGTAACAATTGGGGTAAATTTTTACTGGTGTCAACACCTGTTGTAAGGACTTCTCCAACACACCTTGCACCACTTACTATTTTGGGAAAGTTTTGTCGCTTTTCTATATTGTGCATCACAACCGTTCTGAACTCAAAATTGAAAGTAGAACTTGGGGTGAGTTTTTACCGGTGTCAACACCTGATTAAATAACTTCTCCAACCGAACTTTCACCAATTACTATTTTGGGAAAGTTGTGTTCATTTTCTAGATTGTGCATCACAGCTGTTCACAACTCAAAATTTAGAGTAGCACTTGGGGTAAGTTTTTACAGGTATCAACACCAGTTGTAATGACTTCTCCAACACACCTTTCACCACTTACTATTTTGGGAAATTTTTGTCGCTTTTCTATATTGTGCATCCCAACCGTTCTGAACTTAAAATTTAGATTAGCACTTAGGGTAAGCTTTTACCGGTGTCAACACCTAATTAAATGACTTCTCCAACCCAACTTTCATCACTTACTATTTTGGGAAAGTTGTGTTCCTTCTCTAAATTGTGCATCACAGCTGTTCAAAACTCAAAATTTATAGTGGCACTTGGGGTAAGTTTTTACAGATGTCAACTCCTCATGTACTGACTTCTCCAACCCACCTCTCACCACTTACTATTTTGGGAAAACTTTGTCGCTTTTCTAGATTGTGCATCACAACTGTTCTCAACTCAAAATTTAAAGTAACACTTGGGGTAAATTTAACAGGTGTCACACCTGTAGTAATGACTTCTTCAACACACCTTTCACCACTTACTATTTTGAGAAATTTTTGTTCCTTTTCTAGATTTTCCATCACAGCTGTTCAGAACTCAAAATTTAAAGTTGCACTTGGGGTAAGATTTTACAGGTGTCAACACCTGATGTAATGACTTCTCCAACACACCTTTCACTACTTCTTGTTGTGGTAATGTTTGGTCGCTATTCTATATTGTGCATCACAACCTTTCTCAACTCAAAATTGAGTCCAGCATTTAGGGTAAGTTTTTACCGGTGTCAACACCAGATTAAATGACTTCTCAAAACAACTTTCACCACTTACTATTTTGGGAAAACTTTGTCGCTCTTCTAGATTGTGCATCACAACTGTTCTCAACTCAAAATTTAGAGTAACAATTGTGGTAAATTTTTACAGATGTCAACACCTGTTGTAAGGATTTCTCCAACACACCTTGCACCACTTACTATTTTGGGAATGTTTTGTTGCTTTTCTATATTATGCATCACAGCTGTTCATAACTTTTCTCAACTCAAAATTTAGAGTAACACTTGGGGTAAATTTTTACAGGAGTCAACACCTGTTATAATGACTTCTCCAACAAACCTTTCATCGCTTACTATTTTGGAAAAGTTTTGGCGCTTTTCTATATTGTGCATCGCAACCGTTCTGAACTCAAAATTCAGCCTATCACTTAGGGTAAATTTTTACCGGTGTCAACACTTGATTAAACGACTTCTCAAAACTACTTTCACCACTTACTATTTTGGGGAAGTTGTGATGCATTTCTAGATTGTGCATCACAGCTGTCCACAACTCAAAATTTAGAGTAGCACTCCCGGTAAGTTTTTACAGGTGTTAATACCTGATGGAATGACTTCTCCAACACTCCTTTCACCCCTTACTATTTTGGGAAAACTTTGTCGCTTTTCTACATTGGGCATCACAACTGTTCTCAACTCAAAATTTAGGGTAACACTTGGGCTAAATTTTTACAGGTGTCAACACCTGTTGTATTGACTTCTACAACACACCTTTCACTACTTACTATTTTGGGAAAGTTTTGACACTTTTCTATATAGTGCATCACAACCGTTCGGAACTCAAAATTGAGAGTAGCACTTTGGGTAAGTTTTTACCGGTGTCAGCACCTGATTAAATGACTTCTCCACTCAAAGTGTTGTTCCTTTTCTAGATTGTGCATCGCAGCTGTTCACAACTCAAAATTTAGAGTAGCACTTGGGATAAGTTTTTACAGATGTCAACACCTGATGTATTGACTTCTCCAACACACCTTCCACCCCTCACTATTTTGGGAAAACTTTGTCGCTTTTCTAGATTGTGCATCACAACTGTTCTCAACTCAAAATTCGGAGTAAAACTTTGGGTAAATTATTACAGGTGTCGACACCTGTTGTAATGACTTCTCCAAAACACCTTTCACCACTTACTATTTTGGGAAAGTTTTGTCGCTTTTCTTTATTTTGCATCACAACCGTTCTGAACTCAAATTGAGAGTACCACTTGGGGAAAGTTTTTACTGGTGTCAACACCTGATTAAATGACTTCTCCAACCCAACTTTCACCACTTACTATTTTGGGAAAGTTGTGTTGCTATTAAAGATTGTGTATCGGAGCTGTTATCAACTCAAAATATTATAGTATCACTTACCAGTTTTGTCGTTTTTCTATATTGTGCATCACAGCTGTTCTCAACTAAAAATTTAGAGTAGTACTTGGGATAAGTTTTTACAGTGTTAACACCCGATGTAAGGACTTCTCCAACACACCTCTCCACTTTTTGTTTTCGGAAATTTTTTCGCTTTTTTAGATTGTGTATTACCGTTATTATCAACTGAAAATTGAGGGTAGCACTTGGGGTAAACTTTCACAGTTGTTAACACATGATGTAATGTCTTCTCGAACACACCTTCCACCCCTTAATATTTTGTGAAAGTTTTCTGTCGATTCTAGATTGAGCATCACAGCTGTTATCAACTCTAAATTGATTGTACCACTTAGGGTAAGATTTTACAGGTGTCAACACTTGATGTAATGACTTCTCCAGCAAACCCTTCACCCCTTACTATTTGGGAAAGTTTTGCGCATTTCTCCATTGTGCATCACAACTGTTCTCAACTCAAAATTTAGAGTAGCACGTGGGGTAAATTTTTACAGGTGTCAACACCTAATATAATGACTTCTGCAACACACCTTTCACCACTTACTATTTTGGGAAAGTTTTGTCGCTTTTCTATATTGTGCATCATAGCCGTTCTGAACTCAAAATTGAGAGTAGCACTTAGAGTTTTTAGCGGTGTCAACACCTGATTAAATGACTTCTCCAACCCAACTTTCACCACTTACTATTTTGGGAAAGTTGTGTTCTTTTTCTAGATTGTGCATCATAGCTGGTCACAACTCAAATTTTAGAGTAGCACTTGGGGTAAGTTTTTACAGGTGCCAACACCTGATGTAATGACTTATCCAACAAACCTCTCATCAAATACTATTTTGGGAATGTTTTGTCGCTTTTCTAGATTGTGCATCACAGCTGTTCTCTGCTCAAAACTAAGAGTAACACTTGGGGTATGTTTTTACAATGTTAACACTAGATATAAGGATTTCTCCGTCACACCTTTCACTACATACTATTTTGGGAAAATTTTATCGCTATTCTAGATTGTGCACACCTGAGGTAATGACCTCTCCAAAACACATCTCATCACTTACTATTTTGGGAAAGTTTTGCCGTTTTTCTATATTCTGCATCACAACTGTTCTCAACTAAAAGTTTAGAGTAGCACTTGGGGTAAGTTTTAACCGTGTTAACACCCGATGTAAGGACTTCTCTAACACACCTCACCATTTACTATTTTCGAAAAAATTTCGCTTTTCTAGATTGTGTATTACAGCTATTATCAACTCAAAATTTAGGGTAGCACTTGGAATAAACTTTCACAGTTGTTAACACATGATTGAATGACTTTTCGAACACACTTTCCACCCCTGAATATTTTGTGTAAGATTTGTCTCTATTCTAGATTGAGCATCACAGCTGTTATCAACTCTAAATTGGGTGTAGCATTTGGGATAAGTTTTTGCAGGTGTCAACACCTAATAAAATGACTTCTCCAACAAACCTTTCACTCCTTACTATTATGGGAAACTTTTGCGCTTTTCCACACTGTGCATCACAGCTGTTCACAACTCAAAATTTAGAGTAGAACTTGGTGTAAGTTTTTACAGGTGTTTGAAATAGACAGATGCAAACACTAGAAGGGGGTTGAATGGTGTTTGACAAATTTATGCGGAATATAGAAACTTTTTCGCAAGCACAGACGGGTTGTAATAGACGAGTAAACACAGACAGGTCAATCAGACTGATAGCTCGTCTGAAGGTTTTCACAGAAAACACACAATCATGCAAGATAAGAAAAGTTTTGATACACAGAATTATAAACCCCTTTAGTTAGATGATAGTTAAGACAAATAAACAAACTAAAGAGTTAAGGGAAAGAGAGAGATCACTCAGCAGGTTTTATCCTGGTTCACCCCTTAACAATGAGGCTATGTCCAATCCTTGGCAGCACCAAGTTTTCTCACTATAACTGATTTAGGTTACAGGACAGACAAGTATTATTTTCACACCTAGCCTCTTCAGGCTCCAGACGAGTATTGTTTTCACACCTAGCCTTTCCAGGCTCCAAACAAGTATTATTTGCACACTTAGCCTCTTCAGGCTCAGACGAGTTTCTTTGAGAGAAGTTGTAAAAAGATTACACTTTGCAAGTCTTTCACAAGCACTCAGACAAGTGTATTAAATGTGAAGTTCTAAAAGACTGCGTATTAACTTCAAATGATTGAAGAATAAATAATGAAAGAATGAAGATATAAATGTACAGAGTAATTGCTCTTGATTGCTTTGATCGTTCTCTTATCTTTGTAATCTTCAAAGTCTTCTTCATTAAATAGGCTTCAAAATTTTAAAGCCGTTACACACAAGGTCTGAAGTCTTAGCTTCTTGCAGATCTTCAATAAATCCAATAGAGTCGTTCTGATCAGCCATTAAAGCATAGGGAACTTCGCTTGTTCTCTTTCATCAGAGTGATGTAGACTTCTGATATACCTTTGGTCTTAGCAGGTCTGTATACGTACTTTTTGTTTGCAGAGGGAAGACTTTCCCTTTTGGTGTAAGATGCAGTTATGTTCAGGCAAAGCACTTTGTCGAAGTTCCTTATCAGAGTCGAGACAGCTTTCATCCAATGTATTCTTTAACGTTAGCCTTTAGACGGATGAGTAGCTTCATTAGACGGGTTGACTCTTTAACAAAGAGATGATGTCAGCTGCAAAGTCTTTTAGACGAGTGAGTCTTCCTTTGATCAGACGGTTGAAGACTTTATTAGACGAGTGAACTTCTCTTAGTTCAAACGAGTGAACCTTAGCTAGTTCAGACGAGTGAACTTATCTCAGTTCAGACGAGTGAACTTTAGTTAGTTCAGACGTGTGAATTTAAGCTAGTTCAGACGTGTGAACAGTTCATATAGACGCTTAATGTTATAATCTGCACACTAAGTAGACGAGTTAAATACCACAGACGGGTTCAATGAAATCATTGAATAACTGTTTTAATCTCATCAAAACTAAGGTAAATGCACATCAGACATTTGGAGACTCAACAGTTTCAACACTGATGTAATGACTTCTCCAACACACCGTTCACCACTTACTATTTTGGGAAAGTTATGTCGCTTTTCTTTGCTGTGCATCACAACCGTTCTGATCTCAAAATTGAGAGTAGCAACTAGGGTAAGTTTTTACCGGTGTTAACACCTGATCAAATGACTTTTTCAACCCAACTTTTACCACTTACTATTTTGGGAAAGTTGTGTTGCTTTTCTAGATTGTGCATCACAGCTGTTCACATCTCTAAACTTAGAGTATCACTTGGGACAAGATTTTACTGCTGTCAACTCCTCAAGTAATGACTTTTCTAACACACCTTCCACCCCTTACGATTTTGGGAAAACTTTGTCGCTTATCTAGATTGTGCATCACAACTGTTCTCAACTCAAAATTTAGAGTAACACTTGGGGTAATTTTTACAGGTGTCAATACCTGTTGTAATGACTTCTCCAACACACCTTTCACCACTTACAATTTTGGGAATGCTTTGTACCATTTCTATATTGTGCATCACAACCGTTCTGAACTCAAAATTGAGAGTAAAACTTAGGATAAGTTTTTATCGAGGTCAACACCTGATTAAATGACTTCTCCAACCCAACTTTCACCACTTACTATTTTTGGAAAGTGTTGTTCCTTTTCTAGAATGTGCATCACATCTGTTTACAACTCAAAATTTAGAGTAGCGCTTGGGATAAGTTTTTACAGGTGTCAACACCTGATGTAATGATTTCTCCAACACACCTTTCACCCTTTACTACTTTGGAAAAGTTTTGTCGCTTTCCTAGATAGTGCATCACAACTGTTCTCTACTAAAAACTAAGGGTAGCACTTGGGGTATGTTTTTACAGTGTTTTGGGAAAGTTTTATCACTTACTATTTGGGAAAGTTTTATCGTTTTTCTAGATTGTGCACACTCGAGGTAATGGCATCTCCAATACACCTCTCATGACCTACTATTTTGGGATAGTTCTGTCATTTTTCTAGATTGTGCATCATAGCTGTTCTCTACTCAAAACTAAGAGTAGCACTTGGGGTATGTTTTTACAGTGTTAACACCATATCTAAAAACTTCTCCATCACTCCTTTCATCACTTACTATTTTGGGAAAGTTTTATCGCTTTTCTAGATTGTGCACACCCGAGGTAATGGCATCTCCAAAACACCTCTCATCACCTACTAATTTGGGATAGTTTTGTCATTTTTCTATATTGTGCATCACAACTGTTCTCAACTAAAAATTTAGAGTGGCACTTGAGGTAAGTTTTAACAGTGTTAACACCCGATGAAGCACTTCTCCAACACACCTCTCCACTTACAATTTTCGGAAAAAAATTCGCTTTTCTAGATCGTGTATTACAGCTATTATCAACTCAAAATTTAGGGTAGCACCAGAGGTAAAATTTCACAGTAGCTAACACATGATATAATGACTAGTCGAACACACATTCCACCGCTTAATATTTTGTGAAAGATTTGTCTCTATTCTAGATTAAGCATCACAGCTGTTATCAACTCTAATAGCACTTGGGGTAAGTTTTTACAGGTGTCAACACCTGATATAATGACTTCTCCAACACACCTTCCACCCCTTACTATTTGGGGAAAACTTTGTCGCTTTTCTAGATTGTGCATCACAACTGTTCTCAACTGAAAATTTAGAGTAAAACTTGGGGTAAAATATTACAAGTGCCAACACCTGCTGTAATGACTTCTCCAACACATCTTTCACCACTTACTATTTTTGGAAAGTTTTGTCGTTTTTCTATATGGTGCATCGCAACCGTTCTGAACTCAAAATTGAGCCTAGCACGTAGGATAAGTTTTTATCGGTGTCAACACTTGATTAAACGACTTCTCAAAACAACTTTCACCACTTACTATTTTGGGAAAGTTGTGATGCTTTTCTAGATTGTGCATCACAGTTGTTCACAACTCAAAATTTAGAGTAGCACTCGCAGTAAGTTTTTACAGGTGTCAACACCTGATGTAATGACTTCTCCAACACTCCTTTCGCCCCTTGCTATTTTGGGAAAACTTTGTCGCTTTTCTGGATTTTGTATTAAAGTTGTTCTCAACTCAAAATTTAGAGTAGCACTTAGGGAAAACTTTCACAGTTGTTAACACATGATGCAATGAATTCGCCAACACACCTTTCACCCCTTACTATTTTGGAAAAATTTTGTCGCTTTCCTAGATTGTGCATCACAGTTGTTCTCTACTCAAAATTAATAGTAGCACTTGGGGTATGTTTTTACAGTGTCAACACCAGATATAAGGACTTCTCCATCACACCTTTCACCACTAACTATTTTGGGAAAGTTTTATCGCTTTTCTAGATTGTGCACACCCGAGGTAATGACCTCTCCAAAACACCTCTCATCACCTACTATTTTGTGAAAGTTTTGTCGTTTTTCTATATTGTGCATCACAACTGTTCTCAACCAAAAATTTAGAGTAGAACTTAGGGTAAGTTTTTACAGTGTTAACACCCGATGTAATGACTTCTCCAACACACCTTTCACCACTTACTATTTTGGGAATGCTTTGTACCATTTCTATATTGTGCATCACAACCGTTCTGAACTCAAAATTGAGAGTAGCACTTAGGATAATTTTTTACCGAGGTCAACACCTGATTAAATGACTTCTCCAACACAACTTTCACCACTTACTATTTTTGGAAAGTGTTGTTCCTTTTCTAGAATGTGCATCACATCTGTTTACAACTCAAAATTTAGAGTAGCGCTTGGGATAAGTTTTTATAGGTGTCAACACCTGATGTAATGATTTCTCCAACAAACCTTTCACCCCTTACTATTTTGGGAAAGTTTTGCTCATTTCAACATTGTGCATCACAACTGTTCTCAACTCAAAATTTAGAGTAGCACGTGGGGAAAATTTTTACATGTGTCAACACCAGATATAATGACTTCTCCAACACCCCTTTCAACACTTACTATTTTGGGAAAGTTTTGTCGCTTTTCAATATTGTGCATCACAACCGTTCTGAATTCAAAATTGAGAGTAGCACTTAGGGTAAGTTTTTACCGGTGTCAACACCTGATTAAATGACTTCTCTAACCCAACTTTCACCACTTAACATTTTGGGAAAGTTGTCTTGCTTTTCTAGATTTTGCATCACAGTTGTTCTCAATTCAAAATTTAGAGTATCACTTTGTGTAAGATTTTGCTGGTGTCAACTCATCATGTAATGACTTCTCCAACACATCTCTTACCACTTACAATTTTGGGAAAGTTTTGTCGCTTATTGTGCATCGCAAGCATTCTCAACTCGAAATTGAGCATAACACGTAGGGTAAGGTTTTACCGGTGTCAACACCTGATTAAAAGACTTCTCAAAACAACTTTCACCACCTACTTTTTTGGGAAAGTTGTGTTGCTTTTCTAGATTGTGTATCACAGCTGTTCACAACTAAAAATTTAGAGTAGCACTTGGGTAAGTTTTTACAGGTGTCAACAAGTGATATAATGACTTCTCCAACACACCTTTCACCCCTTACTATTTTGGGGAAACTTAGTCATTTTTCTAGATTATGCATCACAACTGTTTTCAACTCAAAATTTAGAGTAACACTAGGGATAAATTTTTATAGGTGTCAATACCAGTTGTAATGACTTCTCAAACACATCTTTCACCACTTACTATTTTGGGAATGTTTTGTAACATTTCTATATTGTGCATCACAACCGTTCTGAACTCAAAATTGAGAGTAGCACTTAGGATAAGTTTTTACCGGTGTCAACACCTGATTAAATGACTTCTCCTACCCAACTTTCACCACTTACTATTTTTGGAAAGTGTTGTTCCTTTTCTAGATTGTGCATCACAGCTGTTTACAACTCAAAATTTAGAGTAGCGCTTGGGATAAGTTTTTACCGGTGTCAACACCTGATGTAATGACTTCTCCAACACACCTTCCACCACTTACTATTTTGGGAAAACTTTGTCGCTTTTTTAGATTGTGCATCACAACTGTTCTCAACTCAAAATTTAGAGTAAAACTTGGGGTAAATTATTACAGTTGTCAACACCTGTTGTAATGACTTCTCCAACACACCTTTCCCCACTTACTATCTTGGGAAAGTTTTGTCGCTTTTCTTTATTGTGCATCACAACCGTTCTGAACTTAAAATTGAGAGTAGTACTTTGGGAAAGTTTTTCCCGGTGTCAGCACCTGATTAAATGACTTCTCCAACCCAACTTTCACCACTTAATATTTTGGGAAAGTTGTGTTTCTTTTCTAGATTGTGTATCGGAGCTGTTATCAACTCAAAATATTATTGTACCACATAGCGTAAGATTTTACAGGTGTCAACACCTGATGTAATGACTTCTCCAACACACCTCTCACCACTTACTATTTTGGGAGTGTTTTGCGCATTTCTAGATTGTGTATTACAGTTATTCTCAACTCAAAATTTAGAGTAGCACTTGGGGCAAACTTTCACAGTTGTTAACACATAATGTAACGACTACTCCAACACACCTTTCACCCCTTTCTAATTTGGAAAAGTTTTGTCGTTTTCCTAGATTGTGCATCACAGTTGTTCTCTACTCAAAACTAAGAGTAGCACTTGGGGTATGTTTTTATAGTGTTAACACAAGATATAAGGACTTCTCCATCACACCCTTCGCCACTTACTATTTTGGGAAAGTTTTACCGCTTTTCTAGATTGTGCACATCCGAGGTAATGACCTCTCCAAAACAGCTCTCATCCCCTACTATTTTGGGAAAGTTTTGTCGTTTTTCTATATTGTGCATCACAACTGTTCTCAACTAAAAATTTAGAGTAAAACTTGTGGTAAATTATTACAGGTGCCAACACCTGTTGTAATGACTTCCCCAACACATCTTTCACCATTACTATTTTTGAAAAGTTTTGTCACTTTTCTATATGATGCATCGCAACCGTTCTGAACTCAAAATTGAGCCTAGCACGTAGGGTAAGTTTTTATCGGTGTCAACACCTGATTAAACGACTTCTCAAAACAACTTTCACCACTTACTATTATGGGAAAGTTGTGATGCTTTTCTAGATTGTGCATCACAGTTGTTCACAACTCAAAATTTAGAGTAGCACTCGCGGTAAGTTTTTAGAAGTGTCAACACCTGATGTAATGACTTCTCCAATACACCATTCACCCTTTACTAGTTTGGGAAAACTTTGTCACTTTTCTGGATTGTGCATCACAATTGTTCTCAACTCAAAATTAAGGGTAACATTTGGGGTAAATTTTTACAGGTGTCAACACCTGTTGTAATGACTTCTGCAACACACCTTTCACTGGTTACTATTTTGAGAAAGTTTTAACGCTTTTCTATATTATGCTTCACAACCGTTCGGAACTCAAAATTGAGAGTAGCACGTTGGGTAAGTTTTTACCGGTGTCAACACCTGAGTAAATGACTTCTCCAACCCAACTTTCACCACTTACTATGTTTGGAAAGTGTTGTTCCTTTTCTAGATTGTGCATCACAGCTGTTCACAACTCGAAATTTAGAGTAACACTAGGGATAAGTTTTTACAGGTGTCAACTCCTGATGTAATGACTTCCCCAACACACCTTCCACCCCTTCCTATTTCGGGAAAACTTTATCGCTTTTCTAGATTGTGCATCACAACTGTTCTCAACTCAAAATTTAGAGTAAAACTTGGGGTAAATTATTACAGGTATCAACACCTGTTGTAATGACTTCTCCAACACACCTTTCGTCACTTACTATTTTGGGGAAGTTTTGTCGCTTTTCTTTATTGTGCATCACAACCGTTCTGAACTCATAATTGAGAGTACCACTTAGGGTAAGTTATTACCGATGTCAACACCTGATTAAATGACTTCTCCAACCCAACTTTCACCACTTACAATTTTGGGAAAGTTGTGTTGCTTTTCTAGATTGTGTATCGGAGCTGTTATCAACTCAAAATATTATAGTAGCACTTGGAGTAAGATTGTACAGGTGTCAACACCTGATGTAATGACTTCTCCAACACACCTCTCACCACTTACTATTTTGGGAAAGTTTTGTCGAATTTCTAGATTGTGTATTAAAGTTGTTCTCAACTCAAAATTTAGAGTAGCACTAGGGGCAAACTTTCACAGTTGTTAACACATGATGCAATGACTTCTCCAACACACCTTTCACCCCTTACTATTTTGGAAAAGTTTTGTCATTTTCCTAGATTGTGCATCACAGTTGTTCTCTACTCAAAATTAAGAGTAGCACTTGGGGTATGTTTTTACAGTGTCAACACCAGATATAAGGACTTCTCCATCACACCTTTCACCACTAACTATTTTGGGAAAGTCTTATCGCTTTTCTAGATTGTGCACACCCGAGGTAATGACCTCTCCAAAACACCTCTCATCACCTACTATTTTGGGAAAGTTTTGTCGTTTTTTTATATTGTGCATCACAACTGTTCTCAACTAAAAATTTAGAGTAGCACTTGGGGTAAGTTTTTACAGTGTTAACACCCGATGTAAGGACTTCTCCAACACACCACTCCACTTACTATTTTCGGAACTTTTTTCGCCTTTCTAGATTGTGTATTACCGCTATTATCAACTCAAAATTTATGGTAGCACTTGGGGTAAACTTTCAAAGTTGTTAACGCATGATGTAATGACTTCTCGAACGCACCTTCCACCCCTTAATATTTTGGGAATGATTTCTCTAGATTCTAGATTCAGCATCACAGCTGTTATCAACTCTAAATTAAGTGTAGCACATGGGGTAAGTTTTTACACGTGTCAACACCGAATGTAATGACTTCTCCAACAAACCTTTCACCCCTTACTATTTTGGGAAAGTTTTGCGCTTTTGCACACTTTGCATCACAACTGTTCTCAACTCAAAATTAAGAGTAGCACGTGGATTAAATTTTTACATGTGTCAACACCTGATATAATGACTTCTCCAACACACCTTTCAACACTTACTATTTTGGGAAAGTTTTGTCGCTTTTCAATATTGTGCATCACAACCGTTTTGAACTCAAAATTGAGAGTAGCACTTAGGGTAAGTTTTTACCGGTATTAGCACCTGATTAAATGACTTCTCTAACCCAACTTTCACCACTTAACATTTTGGGAAAGTTGTCTTGGTTTTCTAAATTTTGCATCACAGCTGTTCTCAACTCAAAATTTAGATTATCACTTGGGGTAAGATTTTCCTGGTGTCAACTCATCATGTAACGACTTCTCCAACACATCTCTTACCACTTACAATTTTGGAAAATTTTTGTCGCTTATTGTGCATCGCAACCATTCTCAACTCGAAATTGAGCATAGCACTTAGGGTAAGTTTTTATAGGTGTCAACACCTGATTAAATGACTTCTCAAATCAACTTTCACCACTTACTATTTTGGGAAAGTTGTGTTACTTTTCTAGATTGTATATCACAGCTGTTCACAACTAAAAATTTAGAGTAGCACTTGGGGTAAGTTTTTACAGGTGTCAACACCTTATGTAATGACTTCTCCAACACACCTTTCACCCCTTACTATTTTGGGGAAACTTAGTCGCTTTTCTAGATTGTGCATCACAACTGTTCTCAACTCAAAATTTAGCGTAACACTTGGGATAAATTTTTACAGGTGTCAATACCTGTTGTAATGACTTCTCCAACACACCTTTCACCACTTACTATTTTGGGAATGTTTTGTACCATTTATATATTGTGCATCACAACCGTTCTGAACTCAAAATTGAGAGTAGCACTTAGGATACGTTTTTACCGGGGTCAACACCTGATTAAATGACTTCTCTAACCCAACTTTCACCACTTACTATTTTTGGAAAGTGTTGTTCCTTTTCTAGATTGTGCATCACATCTGTTTACAACACAAAATTTAGAGTAGCGCTTGGGATAAGTTTTTACAGGTGTCAACACCTGATGTAATGATTTCTCCAACACACCTTCCACCCCTTACTATTCTGGGAAAACTTTGTCGCTTTTCTAGATTGTGCATCACAACTGTTCTCAACTCAAAATTTAGAGTAAAACTTGGGGTAAATTATTACAGTTGTCAACACCTGTTGTAATGACTTCTACAACACCCCTTTCCCCACTTACTATCTTGGGAAAGTTTTGTCGCTTTTCTTTATTGTGCATCACAACCGTTCTGAACTCAAAATTGAGAGTAGCACTTAGGGTAAGTTTTTCCCGGTGTCAGCACCTGATTAAATGACTTCTCCAACCCAACTTTCACCACTTACTATTTTGGGAAAGTTGTGTTTCTTTTCTAGATTGTGTATCGGAGCTGTTATCAACTCAAAATATTATAGTACCACTTAGCGTAAGATTTTACAGGTGTCAACACCTGATGTAATGACTTCTCCAACACACCTCTCACCACTTACTATTTTGGGAGTGTTTTGTCGCATTTCTAGATTGTGTATTACATTTATTCTCAACTCAAAATTTAGAGTAGCACTTAGGGCAAACTTTCACAGTTGTTAACGCATAGTGTAATGACTACTCTAACACACCTTTCACCCCTTTCTATTTTGGAAAAGTTTTGTCGTTTTCCTAGATTGTGCATCACAGTTGTTCTTTACTCAAAACTAAGAGTAGCACTTGGGGTATGTTTTTACAGTGTTAACTCCAGATATAAGGACTTCTCCATCATACCTTTCACCACTTATTATTTTGGGAAAGTTTTATCGCTTTTCTAGATTGTGCAAACCCGAGGTAATGACCTCTCCAAAAAACCTCTCATCACCGACTATTTTGGGAAAGTTTTGTCGGTTTTCTATATCACAACTGTTCTCAACTAAAAATTTAGATTAGCACTTGGGGTAGTTTTTACAGTGTTAACATCCGATGTAAGGACTTCTCCAACACACCTCTCCACTTGCTATTTTCGGAAATTTTTTCGCTTTTCTAGATTGTGTATTACCGCTATTATCAACTGAAAATTTAGGGTAGCACTTGGGGTAAACTTTCACAGTTGTTAACACATGATGGAATGACTTCTCGAACACACCTTCCACCCCTTAATATTTTAAGAAAGATTTCTCTCGATTCTATTTTGAGCACCATAGCTGTTATCATCTCTAAATTGAGTGTAGCACTTGGGGTAAGTTTTTACAGTTGTCAACACCTGATCTAATGACTTTTCCAACACACCTTCCACCCCTTACTATTTTGGGAAAACTTTGTCGCTTTTCTAGATTGTGCATCACAACTGTTCTCAACTCAAAATTTAGAGTAAAACTTGGGGTAGATTATTATAGGTGTCAACACTTGATGTAATGACTTCTCCAACACACCTTTCACCACTTACTATTTTGGGAAAGTTTTGTCGCTTTTCTTTATTGTGCATCACAACCGTTCTGAGCTCAAAATTGAGAGTAGCACTTAGGGTAAGTTTTTAGTGTCAACACCTGATTAAATGACTTCTCCAACCCAACTTTCACCACTTACTATTTTGGGAAAGTTGTGTAGCTTTTCTAGATTGTGTATCGGAGCTGTGATCAACTCAAAATATTATAGTAGCACTTGGGGAAGATTTTACAGATGTCAACACCTGATGTAATGACTTCTGCAACACACCTCGCACCAATTACTATTTTGGGAGTGTTTTGTCGCATTTCTACATTGTGTATTACAGTTGTTCTCAACTCAAAATTTAGAGTAGCACTTGGGGCAAACTTTCACAGTTGTTAACACATTTTGTAATGACTTCTCAAACACACCTTTCACCCCTTTCTATTTTGGATAAGTTTTGTCGCTTTCCTAGATTGTGTGTTACAGTAGTTCTCTACTCAAAACTAAGAGTAGCACTTGGGGTATGTTTTTACAGTGTTAACACCAGATATAAGGACTTCTCCATCACACCTTTCACCACTTACTGTTTTGGGAAAGTTTTATCGCTTTTCTATATTGTGCACACCCGAGGTAATGACCTCTCCAAAACACCTTTCATCACCTACTATTTTGGGAAAGTTTTGTCGTTTTTCTATGTTGTGCATCACAACTGTTATCAACTAAAAATTTAGAATAGCACTTGGGGTCAGTTTTTACAGTGCTAACACCCGATGTAAGGACTTCTCCAACACACCTCTCCACTTACTATTTTCGGAAATTTTTTCACTTTTCTAGATTGTGTATGACCGCTATTATCAACTCAAAATTTAGGGTAGCACTTGGGGTAAACTTTCACAGTTGTTAACACATGATGTAATGACTTCTCGAACACAACCTCCACACCTTAATATTTTGTGAAAGATTTATCTTGATTCTTGATTGGGCATCAAAGCTGTTATCAAATCTAAATTGAGTGTAGCACTTGGGGTAAGTTTTTACAGATGTCAACACCTGATGTAATGACTTCTCCAACAAACCTTTCACCCCTTACTATTTTGGGAAAGTTTTGCGCATTTCTACATTGTGCATCACAACTGTTCTCAACTCAAAATTTAGAGTAGCACGTGGAGTAAATTTTTACAGGTGTCAACACCCGATATAATGACTTCTGCAACACACCTTTCACCACTTACTATTTTGGGAAAGTTTTGTCGCTCTTCTATATTGTGCATCACAACCGTTCTGAACTCAAAATTGAGAGTAGCACTTAGGGTAAGTTTTTACCGGTGTCAACACTATATTAAATGAATTCTCTAACCCAACTTTCACCACATAACATTTTGGGAAAGTTGTGTTGCTTTTCTAAATTGTGCATCACAGCTGTTCTCAACTCAAAATTTAGAGTATAACTTGGGGTAAGATTTTGCTGGTGTCAACTCCTCATGTAATGACTTCTCCAACACACCTCTCACCACATACTATTTTGGGAAAGTTTTGTCGTTTTCTATATTGTGCATCGCAACCATTCTCAACTCGAAATTGAGCATAGCACTTAGGGAAAGTTTTTACCGATGTCAACACCTGATTAAACTACTTCTGAAAACAACTTTCACCCCTTACTATTTTGGGAAAGTTTGTTACTTTTCTAGAATGTGTATCACAGCTGTTCACAACTAAAAATTTAGAATAGCACGTGGGGTAAGTTTTTACAGGTGTCAACACCTGATGTAATGACTTCTCCAACACACCTTTCACCCCTTACTATTTTGGGGATACTTAGTCGCTTTTCTAGATTGTGCATCACAACTGTTCTCAACTCAAAATTTAGAGTAACACTTGGGGTTAATTTTTACAGGTGTCAACACCTGTTTTAATGACTTCTCCAACACACCTTTCACCACTTACTATTTTAGGAATGTTTTGTAGTTTTTTTATATTGTGCATCATAGCTGTTCACAACTCGAAATTTAGAGTAGCACTTGGTGTAAGTTTTTACAGGTGTTAACACCTGATGTAATAACTTCTCCAACACACCTTTCACAACTTACTATTTTGGGAAAGTTTTGTCGCTTTTCTATATTGTGCATCACAACCTTTCTCAACTCAAAATTTAGAGTAACACATGGGGTAAATTTTACAGGTGCCAACACCTATTGTAATGACTTCACCAACACACCTTTCACCACTTACTGTTTTGGGAAAGTTTTGTCCGTTTTCTACATTGTGCATCACAACCGTTCTGAACTCAAAATTGAGAATAGCACTTCGGGTAAGCTTTTACCGGTGTCAACACCTGATTAAATGACTTCTCCAACCCAACTTTCACCACTTACTATTTTGGGAAAGTTGTGTTCCTTTTCTAGATTATGCATCACAGCTGTTCACAAATCAAAATTTAGAGTAACACTTGGGGTAAGTTTTTACAGGTGCGAACACCTAATGTACTAACTTATCCAACATACCTTTCACCGCACACTATTTTGGGAAAGTTTTGTCGCTTTTCTAGATTATGCATCACAGCTGTTCTCTACTCAAAACTAAGAGTAGGACTTGGGGTATGTTTTTACACTGTTAACACCAGATATAAGGATTTCTCCATCACTCCTTTCACTGCTTACTATTTTGGGAAAATTTTATCGCTTTTCTAGATTGTGCACACCTGAGGTAATGACCTCTACATAAGACCTCTCATCACTTACTATTTTGGGAAAGTTTTGCCGTTTTTCTATATTCTGCATCACAACTGTTCTCAACTAAAACTTTAGAGTAGCACTTAGAGTAAGTTTTTACAGTATTAACACCCGATCTAAGAACGTCTCCAACACACCTCACCACTTACTATTTTCAAAAAAAAAAATTCGCTTTTCTTGATTGTGTATTACAGCTATTATCAACTCAAAATTTAGGGTAGCATTTGGGGTAAATTTCACAGTTGTTAACACATGATGTAATGACTTCTCGAACACACCTTCCACCCCTTAATATTTTGTGAAAGATTTGTCTCTATTCTAGTTTGTGCATCACAGCTGTTATCAACTCTAAATTGAGTGTAGCACTTGGGGTAAGTTTTTACAGGTGTCAACACCTAATAAAATGACTTCTCCAACAAACCTTTCACCCCTTACTATTATGGGAAAGTTTTGCGCTTTTGCACACTTTGCATCACAACTGTTCTCAACTCAAAATTTAGAGTAGCACGTGGGTTAAATTTTCACAGGTGTCAACACCTGATGTAATGACTTCTCCAACACACCGTTCACCACTTACTATTTTGGGAAAGTTATGTCGCTTTTCTATATTGTGCATCACAACCGTTCTGAACACAAAATTGAGAGTAGCACTTAGGGTAAGTTTTTATCGGTGTTAACACCTGATTAAATGACTTCTTCAACCCAACTTTTACCACTTACTATTTTGGGAAAGTTGTGTTGTTTTTCTATATTGTGCATCACAGCTGTTCACAACTCGAAATTTAGAGTAGCACTTGGTGTAAGTTTTTACAGGTGTCAACACCTGATGTAAAAACTTCTCCAACACACCTTTCACAACTTACTATTTTGGGAAAGTTTTGTCGCTTTTTTATATTGTGCATCACAACCTTTCTCAACTCAAAATTGAGTGTAGCATTTAGGGTAAGTTTTTACCGGTGTCAACATGCAACACCCTTTCCCGAGTGTCACATTCCCGAACGTTTATAAGGCCGAAAATATTTCTTAATGCGGAAAATACGATTTTCTTTTTTTTTTTCTTTTCACAAGATGCAATGGGATTTAGCAAAGGTAAATAATACTAATAACGAACTTAGGTTCGCCATACATTTCTAGAACAATATGCATAATAAATACAGGGACATAAACAGAAAAAGGAATAATACTATATACAGACATAAGTCTAATGTATAACTGATACAATAAGTACTAGGAGTCGTACCTCCCAAAAGGCACTACAAAACTAACATAGCCTGGCCGACAACAAAACTAAACCACAAAAAGAGTCCTCCTCCGGCTCAAAGGAACTACTGAACTGAACCATCGTCACGTCCATCTGTTCAAACAGCAACAACAAGTACCAACAGAAAACATACAGATATGGGTGAGATTCCCGTTCATCAACACAGCGAAACAGCAATAATAAAAACGGGACGACTAACCGGGTAACAGCGTACCCAACATGCTTACAAGAATTCTTAATGTCAAACATATTAAGCAGTTGACAGCATAATATAAGGTATTCTTAAACAGTACAATGATGTATAACAGAAAATGTAAACATCAATAGCCATGCAATACAATGCAATGTATATGACTCAATGTCAATGTCACTGGGTACTACTCTGACCCCTACTCCATGGAGCTAACAAAACGTCGGAGAGAGTGAATGGGAGGGCATGTTCCGATTTCTGCCAGCCATGAGCAAGATGCTACAACATTCGTAACGTACACGTATCTGGCTTTACGGTAACACTCTCGACCAAACATGAAAAGTACGGCATCTAGTAGAGGATATTAGTGTATTGCACGGATTCGCCACGACACAGAAGAGCTACCAACTGGTCACATGTAAGCCCTTCCAACCCTGATACCTCCAAAAAGACCATTGAAGATCGTCACCGTAAGATTCGCACCCGCATCAAGGTGTAAGCTCAACTCTTAGGCTCAAGGCCTTACGACTATGCAAATGAAATGCCAATGCTTACACAAAGTAGATGCGATCAAGCAATGTCTATCCCCCGGATAAACCTCGAAGTCTACTAAGGTTCTCTTCCTTAGGAACTATACGTGTCTTTTGAAAAACAAAACCTTTATCCACCGGATAAATCTCGTGATCCCTCCGGGATCGAGTCATCACAAGACTGAAACAATTGAACGACTGATCGGGGTCCGAATCACCGGTCCGTCATCGAACTACTGTTTCAAAACCCAAAACGTTTCATGTTTGTGTTTATGGCTTATGAAGTCATTGATGTACTAAGTCATCAATGGTATAATATATGGTCTTGTTTCACCACATATTACAATTAATTATCCCTTGTCTTCAACTTTAAGTCAATTACTTAACTTAGGTTTTTAAAGAGTAAAACTTTACAGTTTGGGTTGAAAAACACTCTTTATAAACAAACCATTTCTCGCGAGGCGAAGGTCTATGTCGCGACGCAAGGCAGAGAAGTGATCTTTACTGCTTGGAAAGTCCTTCTGCTTTGCGAGGCGAGGATTGTATCGCGACGCGAGGCAGAGAAGTGATCTTTTCTATTCAGACAGTCTTTCTGCTCCGCGAGGCGAGGATTATATCGCGACGCGAGGCAGAGAAGCTGCATCTTCACTATTTAGGCGGTTCGCGGGGCGAGAACTGCTTCGCTACGCGAGGCCGAGAAGTTGCATCTTTGCTACTTAGGCGGTTCGCGAGACGAGACGACTTCGCGACGCGAGGCCGAGAAATTTCATCTTTGTTGCTCGGGCTAGTCCACTGTCTCGCGAGGCGAGACGGGGTTCGCTGGGCGAGTGCCCTGTTTTTCATTTTGCCTAACTCCTTCATTAATTCTTCTTTTGAAACACTTAGTTTGATTAAAAGACCTATGGCTAAAGAAAAGACATTTTCCCACTTTGATGACACACTTTAAAGGTTAAAACTTCATTTGATCTTTGGATCGAAAATCACTTTTGTTTCTCTTTGAAATCCTAGGTTATGAAATCATGTTTTGTTGCATCAAAACTTTACCAAAACAAGAACAACATATGTTCTTATATTTTCCTCTTACTAAGGCCACAAGCCTACTCCAATGCAAAATGGAGACTTTACTTCACCAACAAGGTAAATGTAGCTCAAAAGCTCACACAATTATGGTAAACCACAATACACATTACTACATCATAATCAAACATATCCATCACACATCATGGTCTCATAATCAAACAATAAGAGTCCATACTTGATCTAGTGATCAAAGTAGGTTTTTCAACATACATGGAAATGATTTTCATTCAATCATATCTTCATCAACATATGCTAAAGCACACTACAACATACTTAAGCATAAACTCATCATGACAATCTTGTTCTCCAAGAGAACTTAACAAAACTTAACATATAAAAGTGAACCCAAACTAAAGGGTTTCACCCACACATAAAATTAAACAACCATTCTCACTACCACCATCTTGGTGTGATGAGGTTCTTCTCCCCATACCTGTTGATGAGCAGATTCCCGGATCAAAGTCGGTTGATCGGTTTGTGAACCTCCTGATAATCGTCAACAACTACAACAACACAACAACCAACATTAAACAACAATCAAAACCAATCTCAACTATCCTAACAAAGAGGATTTCGGCCACCCTAGGTTAAAAAGGTTGGGAATTGGTTTTGGTTTTCCATTTCATGGATTCAAAGGCATTAGGAAAGCTAAGGATGAAATCAAGTGTTAAAAATCAAAAATTGATGAAAACACTATTCATCATCTTCAAGTAGGGTTCGGCCAAAAATGCTTTTTGAGCTATGATGAGAGTTGAATCATAAGCTCTTAGGTTTAGGTAGAGATTGATGATGTGAGTTCAAAGAACTTGGTCTTACCTCAAAAGGATTTTTCTACAATTTCCTATGGATTTTCAAAGTTTTGGATCTAAGAAATTATTTTCATGAAAATGAAGATTGATCTTGAAATAAAGAAAGATTCAAGAAGCTAAGAGATCATAGAAGTGATCTTACCTTGAAATGAAGAAAGATTGCTCAAGGAATCAAGTGATTCCAACAAAAACTCAAGCTTTTCTAGGTGAAAATGGAGTTTTCTCACAAGAACAACTATGGAGCTTCTAAGGATGAGGGGCTGTGCGAAAATGATGAAGTGAGGGGCTGAGTTCAGCCTCTTAAAAGTTCACTTAAGGGTAAAAAGGTCATTTTCCAAAAGGGTATAATGGTAAAAGTGTAAAAGACTAAGGTTAGGGGCATTTTGATCATTTTGCGTCCAGATATTTCCGAACGTCATGACGACTCTGGCATACTCTCCCAAGTGTCCTGGGATGATGTGATATCAAGATTATCTGTTGGCGAGTCCCAGTAAATCCATATGTGGCTCCGTTCGTCACCCGATTGAGGATTTCGCCCGAACAAAAGTCAGGAAGTGATTTTTCTGAAATTTTTACGAAATTTAACCAAAACGTAGAAAATCGAATTCTAAGACTTATTGTCTCGTTCACGGGTCCATCTAAGGTCTTCTGAGCAGCAAAATCATACTGTCAGTGTAAAAACGCAGACCGGACTCCGTTTGAGTTTTCGACTCAAAACTTAATCGTAGCTTCCTACGATATCGTCGAGCATGACTATGGTCTCGGAATATTTTATTTCTATTCCTAAGACCTCGAATAAAATAAAGACATTAAAATACTAAAGAATTAGAAAACGTGAAAATCGGGGCGTTACACAACACCTAATTAAAGGACTTCTCAAAACAACTTTCACCACTTATTATTTTGGGAAAGTTGTGTTGCTTTTCTAGATTGTGCATCACAGCTGTTCCCAACTCAAAATTTAGAGTAGCACTCGGGATAAGATTTTACAGGTGTCAACACCTGATGTAATGACTTCTCCAACACACCTTTCACCCCTTACTATTTTGGGAAAACTTTGTCGCTTTTCTAGATTGTGCATCACAACTGTTCTCAACTCAAAATTTAGAGTAACACTTGGGGTAAAATTTTACAGGTGTCAACACCTGCTGTAATGACTTCTCCAACACACCTTTCACCACTTACTATTTTGGTAAAGATTTGTTGCTTTTCCATATTGTGCATCGCAACCGTTGTGAACTCAAAATTGAGCCTAGCACTTAGGGCATGGTTTTACCGGTGCCAACACCTGATTAAACGAATTGTCAAAACAACTTTCACCACTTACTATTTTGGAAAGCTTTGTTGCTATTTTAGATTGTGGATCACAGCTGTTCTTAACTCAAAATTAAGAGTAGCACTTGATCTATGTTTTTAATGTGTTAACACCTGATGTAATGACTTCTAGAACATACCTCTCACCTCTTACAATTTTGAGAAAGTTTTATCGGATTTCTAGATTGTGCATCACAACTGTTCTCGACTCAAAATTGAGAGTATCACTCGAGGTAAGTTTTTACATGTTTCAATACTAGATGTAATGATTTCTGCAACACACCTTTCACCCATTACTATTTTGCTAAAGTTTTGTCGTTATTATAAATTGTGAATCACAATTATTCTCAACTCAAAATGGAGAGTAGCACTTGGGTAAGATTTTACATGTGTCAACACCTGATGTAATGACTTCTCCAACACACCTCTCACCGCTTACTATTTTTGGAAAGTTTTGTCGCTATTCTAGATTGTGCACACGTAATATAATGACTTCAACAACACACCTCTCATCCCTTTGTATTTTGGGAAATTTTCTCATTTTTCTAGATTGTGCATCGGAACTGTTCTCAACTCAAAATTTAGAGTAGCATTTGTGGTTAGCTTTCAAAGTAGTCAGCACCTGGTCTAATGACTTCTACTACACGCCACTCGTCCTGTACTATTTTGGGATATCTCAACTCAAAATTTTGAGTAGCATTTGCGGTGAGGTTTCAAAGTAGTCAACAGTTTATGTAATGGCTTCGCCAACACAACTCTGACCACTCACTATTTTGGAAAAGTTTTGTCACTTTTCTAGATTGTGTATCACAGCTGTTCCCAACTCAAAATTTAAAGTAGCACATGAAGTAAGATTTTTCAGGTGTCAACACCTGATGTAATAGCTTATCCAACACACATCTCACTGCTTACTATTTTGGGAAACTTTTGTCGCTATTCTAGATTGTGCAACCCTGATCTAATGACTTTTAGAACACACCTCTCACCTCTTATTATTTTTGGAAATTTTGTCGTTTTTATAGATTGTGCATCACAACAGTTCTCAACTCAAAATTTAGAGCTCAACACCTGATGTAAAGACTTCTCCAACACAACTCTCCAAACTTACTATTTTGGGAAAGTTTAGTCGCTTTTCTAGATTGTGTATCACAACTGTTCTCAACTCAAAATTTAGAGTAGTACTTGGGGTAAGTTTTTACATGGTCAACACCTGATGTAATGACTTCTCCAACACATCTCTCAGCCTATTTTGAAAAATTTTTGTCGCTATTATAGATTGTGTGTCACAGTTGTTCTCAAGTCTCAACTCAAAATTGCGAGTATCACTCGAGGTAAGTTTCTACATGTTTCAACACTAGACGTAATGACTTCTGCAACACGCCTCTCACCCGTCGCTATGTTCGGAAAGTTTTGTCACTATTATAGATTGTGCATCATAGTTGTTCTCAGATCAAATTTGAGAGTAGCAGTTGGGGAAAGATTATACAAGTGTCAACATCTGATGTAATGGCTTCTCCAACACACCTCTCACCTTTTACACTTTTGGGAAAGTTTTGTCTCTTTACTTGATTATGCATCATAGCTGTTCTCAGCTCAAAATTTAGAGTTGGACTTGAGGTAAGTTTTTACATGTGTCAACACCTGAATAAATGACTTCTCCAGCACAACTTTCACCACTTACTATTTTGGTAAAGTTTTGTCACTTTTCTAGATTGTGTATCGCAGCTGTTCTCAACTCAAAATTTAGAAAAGCACTTAGGGTAAGTTTTTACAGGTGTTAGGTAAAGACCTTTCCATCACACCTCTCGCCCTTATTATTTGGGCAAAGTTTTGTCTCTATTCTAGAATTTGCATCACCGCAGTTCTAAACTCAAAATTAAGAGTGTCAATACCTGATGTAATGACTTCTGCAACACACGCCTCACCCCTTACTATTTTGGAAAGCTTTGTTGATATTTTAGATTGTGCATCACAACTATTCTCAACTCAAAATTGAGAGTAGCACTTGGTGTTAGTTTTTACTGTGTTTACACCTAATGTGATGACTTCTCCAGCACACCTCTCACCACTTACTATTTTGGGAAAGTTTTGTCGCTTTTCTAGATCGTGCATCACAACTATTCTCGAATCAAAATTGAGAGTATCACTCGAGGTAAGATTTTACATGTTTCAATACTAAATGTAATGATTTCTGCAACACACTTCTCACCCGTTACTATTTTGGGAAAGTTTTTTTCCTATTACAGATTGTGCATGACAGCTGTTATCAAATAGAAATTGAGAGCAAAACTTGGGGTAAGATTTTACAGGTGTCAAAATCTGATGTAATGACTTCTACAACACACCTCTCACCGCTTACTATTTTGGGAAAGTTTTGTCGCTATTCTAGATTGTGCACACCTGATCTACTGACTTCTGCAACACACTTCTCACCCCTTACTATTTTCGAAAATTTTGACATTTTTCTATATGGAGCATCACAACTATTCTCAACTTAAAATTTAGAGTAGCATTTGCGGTAACCATTCACAGTAGTCAACACCTGATGTAATGACATCTCCAGCACAACTCTCAACACCTACTATTTTGGGAAAATTTTGTCGCATTTCTTCATTCTGTATCACAATTGTTCTCAACTAAAAATTTTGAGTAGCATTTGGGGTAAGTTTTTCCAGGTATCAACACCTGATGTAATGACTTTTCCAACACTACTCTCATCACTTAGTATTTTGGGAAAGTTTTGTCATTTTTCTAGATTGTGCATCACATCTGTTCTCTACTCAAGATTTAGAGTAGCATTAGCGGTAAGCTTTCGCAATACACATGATGTAATAACTTCTCCAATACAACTCTCACCACTTACTATTTTGGGAAAGTTTTGTCTCTTTTCTAGATTGTGTATCACAGCTGCACTCAACTCAAAATTTAGAGTTGCACTTGGGGTAAGTTTTTACAGGTATCAACACCTGATGTAATGACTTCTCCAACATTACTCTCCCCGCTTACTATTTTTGGAAAGTTTTGTTGTTTTTCTAAATTGTGCATAAAAAATAATCTCATCTCAAAATATGGAGTAGCATTAGCGATAAGCTTTCACAGTAGTCAACACATGATGTAATGACTTCTCCAACATACCTTTCACCCCTTCGTATTTTGGGAAAGTTTTGTCGCTTTACTAGATTGTGCATCATATTTGTTATCAATTCAAAATTTAGAGTAGTATTCAGGGTAAGTTTTTACAAGTGTCAACACCTGATGTAATGACTTCTGCAACACATCTCTCATACCTTACTATTTTGGAAAGCTTTCTTGCTATTTTAGATTGTGCATCACAGCTGTTCTCAACTAAAAATTAAGAGTAGCACTAAGGGTAAGTTTTTACAGTGTTAACACCCGATATAATGACTTCCACAACATACCTCTCACCACTTACTATTTTGGGAAAGTTTTGTCGCTTTTCTAGATTGTGCATCAGAAATGTTCTCGACTCAAAATTGAGAGTATCACTCGAGGTAAGTTTTTACATGTTTCAACACAGGATGTAATGTCTTCTGCAACGTACCTCTCACCCATTACTATTTTAGGACAGTTTTGTCGCTATTATAGATTGTGCATCGCAGTTGATCTCAACTCAAAATTTAGGTTAGTACTTGGGGTAAGATTTTACAGGTGTCAACACCTGATGTAATGACTTCTCCAACACACCTCTCACCGCTTACTACTTTGGAAAGTTTTGTCGCTATTCTAGATTGTTCACACCTGATCTAATGACTTCTACAACACACCTCTCGCCTCGTACTATTTTGGGAAATTTTGGCATTTTTCTAGTTTGTGCATCACAACTGTTCTCAACTCAAAATTTAGATTAGCATTTGCGGTAAGCTTTCACAATAGTCATGACCAGAAGTAATGACTTCTCCAACGCAACTCACACCACTTACTATTTATGAAAGCTTTGTCGCTTCTCTACATTGTGTATCACAGCTGTTCTCAACTTAAATCTTAGAGTAGCACTTGCGGTAAGCTTTTACACGTATCAATGCCTGACATAATGAATTCTCCAACACTACGTACTCACACAACTTACTATTCTGGGAAAGTTTTGTCGTTTTTCTAAATTGTGCATCACAACTGTTCTTGACTCAATATTGAGAGTAATATTTGTCGTAAGCTTCACAGTAGTCAACACCAGATGTAATGACTTCTGAAACACAACTCTTACCACTTACTATTTTGGGAAAGTTTTGTATTGAAAATTAAGATTAGCACTTGGGGTAAGTTTTTACAGGTGTCAACACATGATGTAATGACCTCTGCGACACACCTCTCTCCCTTTACTAGTTTGGAAAGCTTTGTTGCTATTTTAGATTATGCATCACAACTGTTCTGAACTCAAAATTAAGAGTAGCATTTGGGGTAAGTTTTTATAGTGTTAACACCTGTTGTAATGACTTCTCCAACACACTTTGTTGGAACCAAAGTGGTCATGGTCCAGATAATCCCTTATGTTTTGATGTTAACAAAGAGCTAATTTAAGATGAACAAAGATTTGTTATGGACTAATGTTCTATATTAAGTGTGCAGGACAAATCTAAAATGAGTCCAAAGACTATCCATAGTCCAAAGACTTTGTCTCGTCCAACATAGTCCAAAGACTCTATCTCGTCCAACACCTATTCCTGGTTTACGACTGGACGATAGTTTATAGAACCATTGAGTCCAAAGACTCTTTTGGTTACCTTCTGTAATAGCTAGTCCAATAAATGTCTTTTGAATTTCAAGCGCGAATATCTTTGTAAAAGCATTTGAAATTATTATTCCATGTAAAAGGCTTATACTAGTGGGACAAAACATTCTCTGTAAGATTCGTACAAAAGAAAAGCACAAGCCAGAATGTCCCTATCACCTAAAGAAGTTGACCTTCTTATTTTGGATAAACAAAAGGCAACTTTCTTCTACTCAGAGGATATGTCAGCACCACTTTTAGCTATCTCCCTGATAGTCCTTTCTGCTGATCAAAAACTTCAGAAGCTATCAGACTCAACGGATCAAATGCATTCAATGCTCATCAGAACGGATCCTTTTCCATCCGTTGAAGACTGAAGACTGCTCAAAGAAAAGAGGCTATATATACCTTCATCTTTTGAAAGTGCACAGTAGATACATACATACGAAACTGAACTTGAGCAAAAATAGAAGTGAAGCAACACAAAGCAATTCAAAATCCTTCAAGAGATAAAAGAGAAAATCTCAAAGCTTGCAAAGCTAGACAAGCTACTCTGATTCTCACTTTCATATTACTCTCTGTGTAGAGTTGTTTTCAAGAGTCTAAGCTTTAGTTTCGAATTCTCACATTTAGTGAGTTAGTAGAACAATCTTTTTCAAAACCTTAGTTTGGTTGAGCCTGAAGAGGCTTGTCTGTAAAAGAATACTTAGAGAACCTGAAGAGGTTGAGAATACTGCCTGAAGAGGTGTTGAATACTTTGTAACAAAAGGTTTTTGTTATAGTGGATAAAGCTCTCAAGTAGAGAGGACTGGACGTAGCTCTTTGGTGAAGAGTGAACTAGGATAACATCTTTGTGTTCCTTTCTCTCCCTTACTCTTATTTTAGTTTATTATCTAATTAAATAACTGGGATTGAATTGCCTTTCATTACGCTGTCTTCCGTCTTAGTCAAAACTAAGTGAGCGTCCAACGTGGTGTTTGGAAGAGCTCTCTTTGCTTTCAATCGTTTTAGCGTCCAATCTTGAGAAAAACATTATCTGCTTATGAAAAGAATTTAAAATTCTCTAAAACACAATTCAACCCCCCTTCTTGTGTTTCAAACAGGTTCCTTCAATTGGTATCAGAGCTCAGCCTTTGGGTTGAGCACTTTGCCGTGTAGAGGAAAAGATCCTACTGCAGATATGTCTGGACCAGGTATGCCAAGCGGGAGTCAACCAGTTATGGAAGGCACATCCATGACCAGACCGCCGTTCTTCAACGGTATTCACTACCTGTACTGGAAGGAGAGATTCAAAGGTTTCATCCTCAGTACAAACTCAGCTCTCTGGGCCAAAATCACAAACGGTCCTAACGTTTGTCTCAACTCTGACGGGACAGACAAAGCAGAGGACGACTGGACAGATGCTGAACGGGCTAGAATGGAACAGAATCATAAAGCAAGATATGCTTTAATGTGTGCTCTCAGTCCTGACGAATTTCAGAAGATTCACGCATGTGAATCAGCCAAACAAATATGGGACACCTTGTCTAATCTCCATGAAGGGACAACCAAGGTGAAGGACTCTAAAATCATCATGCTGGTTGGCCAGTATGAAATGTTCACCATGGCTGAAGGAGAGTCCATCCTTGACATGATGGGTCGCTTTCAGACGATCATCAACAATCTGAAATCCCTTGGAAAGGTCTACACTACCAAGGAGAATGTCACCAAGATTCTTAGGAGTTTGCCTAAGAAATGGAGACCTCTTGTCACTGCAATCACCCAGGCCAAAGATCTCTCCACTTTGACTCTGGATGATCTTGTCGGGACGCTTCAAGTTCACGAGCAGGAGCTTGATCTTGACAATCCAGGAAAGAAGAACAAAGGGATTGCCCTGAAAGCTCATAGGTCCAACAACTCAAAAGCCTTAAAAGCTGATGAGTCCAGTGATGAAGCTGGTCAGTCTGATGATGATGTATCAGACGATGACGAGCTATCCTTTATCTCCAGAAAGATTCAGAATATGTGAAGAAAGAAAAATGGAATGAAGAGAAGGCCATTCCAAAAGAAAAGCTTCAAGGATCATGCTGAACCCAAGGATAAAAGTCAGCTGGTCTGTTTTGAATGTAATAAACCAGGACACTTCAAAGCTGATTGTCCTACGCTAAAGGACAAAAAGAAGTTCTTCAAAAAGAAGAAAAAGAACTTCATGGCAACTTGGGAGGACTTGAACTCTTCTGAAGAAGAAGAAGAAGAAACAAATGAAGAGGCTAATCTATGCCTATGGTCCAACAAGCAAGATGAAGACTCTTCGGACGATGAACAATTTGTTGTTCCCGGAGAAAGAAGTCAGGAGTCTACCTCTGGAAGAGGAAGGAATGTGAATGCTCCACCCATCTTCAAGGGAACAGACTATACTTATTGGAAATCAATGTTCCAATTATACGTCCAAGCTCAAAATTATGAGCTGTGGGACATCTTTACAAACGGAGATTATCGTCCAACGATTACCCATGAGGACGGTTCAACATCGTCCAAACATGAAACAGACTGGACGAGTGATGATATCAGACGATGTTCTCAGAATGCCTATGCCAACTGGTGTCTTGTCAATGCCCTTGATCGTCCAAGATTGGACATGGTCTCGCAACTCCAAACAGCTAAGGAGAAGCTGGACGCTCTGGAACATCTGTTCAGACCAAGGAGCTCGTCTACCTCAAATCTCTGCCTAATGGCCAAAAGCTCTTCGGACGCTGAATCAGAAGATGACGAGGTATCCGTTTCTGACTCTCTTCAAGAAGCATATGATGAACTGCTAAATGATTCTTCTATATTGCATCATCAATACATCGTGCTTAAGAAAAAATTGTCAAAAGTAAATAAGGAGTTGGAAGAGTCCAACAAACTAAATAAGCAGCTTGTTGAAGAGAATAATAAGCTTAAAGCTGAGAATGTCAGTCTAACTGACAAACTCACCTCTGAGTCCAGTGAACCTCATGAGGTAACTAGACTAAAACAAGAGGTATCTGATCTCACCAAAAGCGTAACTAAGCTTGTTGGAGGATCAGAGAAGCTAGACCTGATATTGAGGTACACTAGATCACCTCATGATAAGTCTGGCCTAGGCTATGACTCTGAGAAACAAAATGCGTCTCAGAAAATATCAGGGTCCAACAAAAATCACAAGGCTTTTCATTCCTATGGAAAGCAAAAAGAAAATAAATTGCATGCATCCAGAACTTACTGTAAGATTTGTGGAAAGAGTGGTCACACTTCTTCAAAATGCATTTACAAAAATAAAAACAAAATGCATGGACGAAGACCACCAACTAACCCAAAAGGACCCAAGTCTATCTGGGTACCTAAGAATATGATAATACCTGTTGCAGATCTGCTTAGCAACACGAAAAAGACCCCAGTCCTGGTACTTGGACAGTGGTTGCTCACGTCACATGACGGGAGAAAGGTGTATGTTCCAAAAAATCCATGAGAAGTCTAGTGGATGGGTCACCTTTGGAGGCAACCAGAAGGGTAAGATAGTAGGAATAGGTAAGATTGGTAAGCATCCTCTTCCCTCTATTGATAATGTTCTTCTGGTTGAAGGATTAAAACACAACTTGCTTAGCATAAGTCAATTATGTGACAGTGGGTCTGTTGTTTCCTTCAATAAAGGTGAATGTATGGTCAAGAACCCTGATGGGTCCATCTTATTCACTGCCAAAAGGCAAAATAATCTGTACAAGATTAATTTGGGGGAACTCTCAACTCAAAGTGTATCATGCCTAGTGTCTGTCGAAGATGAGCGATGGATCTGGCACAAAAGACTTGGTCATGCTAGTATGAGATTAATCTCTAAACTAAACAAGCATAACCTTGTAAGAGGTTTACCAAAGATTGTGTTTAGATCAGATGCTCTCTGTGACGCTTGTCAAAAAGGAAAACAAGTTAAGAACTCGTTTGAGTCCAAAAACATTGTTAGTACTTCTAGACCACTGGAATTGTTGCATATTGATTTGTTTGGTCCAACAAGGACGGCCTCTGTCAGTGGTAAGAAATATGGACTTGTCATAGTAGATGACTATACTAGATGGACATGGGTTAAGTTCCTTGCTCACAAGGATGAGTCTATTAAGGTCTTTTCTATATTCTGTAAGCGAGTTCAGAATGAAAAAGGCGTATTCATCAGCTCGATCAGAAGTGATCATGGTGGCGAATTTGAAAATGAGCTCTTTCAAAGGTTCTGTGATGAAAGTGGTATTCATCACAATTTCTCTGCCCCTAGAACTCCACAACAAAACGGTGTTGTTGAGAGGAAGAACCGATCTCTTCAAGAGATGGCTAGGGCAATGCTCAGTGATAATTCTGTCCCTAAGCACTTCTGGGCTGAAGCTGTAAATACTGCCTACTATATTCAAAACAGAATATACATAAGACCAATCTTGAATAAGACTCCTTATGAATTGTGGAAAGGACGTAAACCCAACATCTCTTATTTCCACCCCTTTGGATGTCAATGTTTTATTTTAAATACTAAGGATCAACTAGGAAAGTTTGATGCCAAAGTAGATAATGGAATATTGTTAAGATTCTCTGAAACGTCTAAAGCTTTTAGAGTCTATAACTCTAGAACGTTGATTGTTGAAGAATCCATTCATGTTAAATTTGATGACAAACAGCCTGATAAGAGATTATCAGAGCTAGATGATTCTTTTGCAGATATGAATCTGAATGATTCAGATGCTCGTCCAACAACCAACAAAGACGAGACATCAGACGCTACGATGGACGCATCATCGTCTCAGCAAGCTGTAAATACCTCTCGTTCATGGCAATTCAGAACTTATCATCCCGAGGATCAAATCATTGGCAAACCTAATGATAGCGTCCGGACAAGGTCAACTTTCAGAGAGCAAGCTGACTCAGCCTTCATCTCTGAGATGGAATCAAAGTCTGTGGACGAAGCCTTATTGGACGAGTGCTGGATCCTCGCTATGCAAGAAGAGCTCAACCAGTTTCAACATAGTGACGTTTGGACGCTGGTCTCCCTGCCTAAGGATAAGTTTGTAATTGGAACCAAGTGGGTCTATCGCAACAAGCTGGACGAGGATGGCAAGGTGGTAAGGAATAAAGCAAGGCTAGTTGCCCAAGGCTACTCACAAGAGGAAGGTATTGATTATACTGAAACCTTTGCTCCAGTAGCTAGATTAGAAGCCATACGCATCTTACTTTCATATGCTGCACATCATAACATCATGCTTTACCAAATGGATGTAAAAAGTGCATTTCTAAATGGTGTAATTAATGAAGAAGTATATGTTCTCCAACCACCCGGTTTTGAAGATCAGAACCGTCCTGAGCATGTATATAAGCTTAAGAAAGCGTTATATGGACTCAAGCAAGCTCCTAGAGCTTGGTATGAGAGACTCAGCTCTTTCCTAATGGAGAATGGCTTCTCGAGAGGAAAAGTGGACACAACTCTTTTTAGAAAAGTAAATAAAAAGGAATTTATTGTTGCTCAAATTTAGGTTGATGATATAATATTTGGTGCAACTGATGAATCTCTTTGCCAAGAATTCTCTGAATTAATGCAAAGGGAGTTTGAAATGAGCATGATGGGAGAACTAAAATTCTTCCTCGGACTTCAAGTAAAGCAAACTTCAGACGGAGTGTACATTCATCAGACGAAGTACACAAAGGAGCTTCTAAAACGCTTCAAGTTGGACGATTGTAAACCTATGAATACACCAATGCATCCAACGTCCGTGCTAAACAAAGATGATAAAGATGAAAAGGTAGACCAAAAGGTATATAGAGGTATGATTGGTTCCCTCTTATATCTAACTGCGTCCAGACCTGATATCATGTTTAGCGTTTGCTTATGTGCTCGTTTTCAATCTGATCCAAGAGAGTCTCATCTCTCAGCAGTAAAAAGAATCTTTAGATACTTAAAAGGTTCTACTAATCTGGGTCTTTTGTATAAGAAAATTGATGAATACAGATTAGTTGGATTCTGTGATGCTGACTATGCTGGAGACAGAATAGAAAGGAAAAGCACAAGTGGAGGGTGTCACTTCATTGGTGCTAATCTCGTCTCATGGTCAAGCAAAAGGCAAAGCACAATTGCTCTATCAACTGCTGAAGCTGAGTACATTGCTGCAGCCAGCTGCTGCTCACAACTGCTTTGGATCAAACATCAGTTGGAAGACTACAACGTGTTTGTAAGCAACATCCCTATAATGTGTGATAACACTGCTGCTATTAATTTATCAAAGAACCCCATACTGCATTCTAGAGCAAAGCATATAGAAATAAAACATCATTTTATTAGGGACTATGTGCAAAAAGGAACAATAGATATTCAATTTGTTGATACTGACCATCAATGGGCAGATATCTTCACTAAACCTTTAGCCGTAGATAGGTTTTTATTTATAAGAAAATATCTGAACATGCATTTCATTGATTAACTGAGAGTCCAATGCATGCGTCCAATATTTGCATTACGTCCAATATATGCTCGTCCAATGTAATTTCTGAATGATCGTCTAATGCATTAATGAAACTCAATCTTTGTCGAATGAAATATTATCCTTCATTCCCTTAACTGAGTCAGTTCTTTATCTTTTTTATTTGCCAAAAATGCTTTTTACGGTTTCAAAGTCTGAACGTGTGTCAGACATTTAATGCACGTCGTTTCGCTCTCTCTCTCTTTAAAAATACGAAAGGTTTTCGCTCCCTCTTCTTCTTCCTTTTAAAACCTAAGTTTTGCTCTTTGATAAAAATCCAACCTTTACAAAAAGCTTTAACCTTTCTTCTTGCTTCTTCGAAAAGGAAAACCCTTTCTGAAAAACCTTCTCCTTTAAACATCCTCTCTGAAACCATGGCAACCTCTTCTGCTGCTGGCTCAAAAGGTAAAAGAAAAATCTTCAATGCTCAGACTGCTGATGTTATGGTCGAGTACAAGTTTAACCTACAATTCCTAGCTGATAATGGGATTGATATCTTCTCTAACATCCATGCCGCTGGATGGTCAAGCTACTTTGAAGGTTCTCCTGTAATCTACCCTGCTCTAGTTAGGGAGTTCTGGACAAACCCCATTGTCTCTGCAAGAGAGATTCGCAACAAGGTGCTTGATACTGAAGTAATAGTATCTGAAGCAACTATCTCTAATGCAACTGGGTGCGCTCAATCAGGCATAACTGTTGAAGATGAGTGGGAAGAAGAGATTGGTGATGCTTCCACCATCAGAGATTGTTTGTTGAAAAACTCTGGTGACAAGCTCATAGCCTCAAAAATGACTGACAAGGCTAGGGTTCTTCACCAAATCTTGAACAAGGCTATCCTTCATAAAGTTGGGTCAAAGGATAATGTTTCAAAGGCTCATCAGTTTTGCCTAGTTCACCTGATTCTTGAAAGGCAAATAAACCTTCCCCACCTCCTCTTTTCCTTCTTCAAATATGCCATTGAAGGCTCTGGGATAAACACTGCACTCATCTATGGCGCCCTTCTCTCCAAAATATCTGAGAAGCACATGGTCTACGACGACCTCAAGAACTTAGCTCCAGAAAGAAAGTTCAAATACTATGGAGTTCATGGGATTGAACGGGTGCATCAGCCTGAGTTTAGCAGGCAAAGTTTGGTAATGATGCAGTTGGACTGCTTTAAAAAGTCCAAACTTGAGGAAAAGCAAAAGGGAGCTCAGACGCAAGGATCAGAAGAAGCGTCTGAACAATGTGTCTCTGCTGGACGCTCTGCTGAACGAGCTCGTCCAATAGCTAAGATTTCTTCGTCTCGTCCAAAGCCAATCGTCCAACCTTCAAGAAAAAGGAAGCTGGTTCTAGCTCCCATAGATGAAGATGAAGAGGACAATCTACCCATCTCCAGGGTAGTGAAAGGACCAAGATTGGAAACCGCACCTGCTGCACCTCTGTCAACAAGGGCAAGGTCATCTCGAAGAAAGACGAAAGGTAATACTGAACCTATCTCCAGTTCAGTTATTATTTCTCCTATCGTCCAATCATCTAAGATAGAAGACTTAACCTTTGAACCTTCCCTACCTCCCTCACCCACTAACCTACCACAAACCCAAACTCTAGCCTCACCAAATGAACCCGAGGATTGGTTCACACCCTGGGGAGATCATCCCTTCCAACCCTATGGTGCCCCCTACCCTAGACGGATCTTTCCCTTAAGCAAATATAGACGCCTCCCTGGAGTAGACTACAACAACAAATGCTCAATTTGGGCTGATGTTAAACGCAAATTTCCTGTTCTATTCCTTAAACACACACCCCCCACTACTGAACCTCACCCCAAAAGCCCCCTTCCATTACCCGAATATGAATTTGAACAACCCTCCACATCATCCTCCTCACCCCCAAAACTTGCCTACCAACCCATCCCATACACTTCAACTCAACCTCTGCCCTCTGAAACTTACAATGCCCATGGACCATTGGTTACCTACCTTGAGAAGAAGACTTTTCCTCCAAGGAAAATCTTTCCCAACCTCATCAAGGACAAGGCATTCAAATGGTGCCATTACAATATAAAGAGGCATGTTGTTCTTCGCCATGAAGCCAAGAGAGGTTGCAAGACGGAGTATGAAAGAAGGGCAAGGACGTATGGCTTAAGTAACTTCATCCTTGATCCCGACCTTTCTTTCATTCCAAGCTATCCATCATCTTGGAAGGAGTATTCTGATGTCCGAGACTTTCTTCCTTACTATGCTGTGCGGAAGGAGTGTGACATGCCTCGAGAAGCTAAGATCCATCACAACCTTCCTAAGAGATTTTGGTCAAAGTCTTCTCGCACTAGCGTAGGAGTTGTTCCTCCTCGAGCTTGCCCAAGGCTCCCTATCCTAGATCCCAACAAGGATAAGGACCTTCGCAAAAAGCTTGAGTCATGGACGCTGCCTTACCAACATGCTTTTGATCCCCTGTTTTGGACAAAACATCGAGATGACTCTGGGGCTCTCGAAAGTATATGGAAGAAAGATCCTCGCTTCAGATTTGACCCAGATGCTAGGATATATTGGGAAAATCACATCTGGAGATGCTCCCAAGAAGCGTCATCATCTGGTTTATCAGTTGAGGAGAAAGCTGAGATTCGAGTCTACCCGAGACAATATCGAATCCGTGAAGCAACCTTCATGATCGTAGACGATATCTTTGGGATACCTCTTTATCCTAGAGATGTTCTGCCTATGCCTCCTATCAGATGGCGTGAAAACAAGTTTGATGATGCTGATATCATACTTGAGGTGCTGCGTCCACCCGAACCTCTTGTTGTTCCTCTTGCTCCTCCTACTCTTCCTCCTCAGCCGGCCATTCCTGAAGAGACTAGGGACACCGAAACCATCTATGTGGAACCCTCCTCTGAAACTCATGGTAACGAAGTAGAACAAGTTGAAGACTCTGCTCAGTCCAAGTCTCAACCGGTCCCTCTCTTAATGGTCCATCCTGATGCTCCATCTCCTTCTCAGGCTCTGAGTGTAGTTCCTGATCAAAGAGGTGTGGACGCAACCCGGGCCACTGCTGAGAGCTCTGCCTCAGTTATCCCTCCTGAGTTTCAAGAGTTCGTCCAACGGACTATAGAAGCTAACAATGCGGTGCTCCTTCAGCAAATTGCGGCCATGTTCAAAGATTTCATTCCCAAACCTCCTCCCTCTTCTTAAAATTTTTTTCTCTCTTCTCTTTGTTTTCAAATTAACTGACTATGATGTGTTTCTCACTCTTTTGTCTGATGACAAAAAGGGGGAGAAGAAGATTTGATTGATTATTTGATTGATTATTTAAAGTTAAATATGCTGATTGAATCTTTAAATGATACATGTGCTCATATCTGTTTTATATGCTTTGAATGTTTTATATGCTTTAAATGATTAGAATGTTTGTCTTAGGGGGAGCCCTTCAGCTCTCTAGGACTCTTTGTTCAATCAAAATTAGCATGTTTTGTCATCATCAAAAAGGGGGAGATTGTTGGAACCAAAGTGGTCATGGTCCAAATAATCCCTTATGTTTTGATGTTAACAAAGAGCTAATTTAAGATGAACAAAGATTTGTTATGGACTAATGTTCTATATTAAGTGTGCAGGACAAATCTAAAATGAGTCCAAAGACTATCCATAGTCCAAAGACTTTGTCTCGTCCAACATAGTCCAAAGACTCTATCTCGTCCAACACCTATTCCTGGTTTACGACTGGACGATAGTTTATAGAACCATTGAGTCCAAAGACTCTTTTGGTTACCTTCTGTAATAGCTAGTCCAATAAATGTCTTTTGAATTTCAAGCGCGAATATCTTTGTAAAAGCATTTGAAATTATTATTCCATGTAAAAGGCTTATACTAGTGGGACAAAACATTCTCTGTAAGATTCGTACAAAAGAAAAGCACAAGCCAGAATGTCCCTATCACCTAAAGAAGTTGACCTTCTTGTTTTGGATAAACAAAAGGCAACTTTCTTCTACTCAGAGGATATGTCAGCACCACTTTTAGCTATCTCCCTGATAGTCCTTTCTGCTGATCAGAAACTTCAGAAGCTATCAGACTCAACGGATCAAATGCATTCAATGCTCATCAGAACGGATCCTTTTCCATCCGTTGAAGACTGAAGACTGCTCAAAGAAAAGAGGCTATATATACCTTCATCTTTTGAAAGTGCACAGTAGATACATACATACGAAACTGAACTTGAGCAAAAATAGAAGTGAAGCAACACAAAGCAATTCAAAATCCTTCAAGAGATAAAAGAGAAAATCTCAAAGATTGCAAAGCTAGACAAGCTACTCTGATTCTCACTTTCATATTACTCTCTGTATAGAGTTGTTTTCAAGAGTCTAAGCTTTAGTTTCGAATTCTCACATTTAGTGAGTTAGTAGAACAATCTTTTTCAAAACCTTAGTTTGGTTGAGCCTGAAGAGGCTTGTCTGTAAAAGAATACTTAGAGAACCTGAAGAGGTTGAGAATACTGCCTGAAGAGGTGTTGAATACTTTGTAACAAAAGGTTTTTGTTATAGTGGATAAAGCTCTCAAGTAGAGAGGACTGGACGTAGCTCTTTGGTGAAGAGTGAACCAGGATAACATCTTTGTGTTCCTTTCTCTCCCTTACTCTTATTTTAGTTTATTATCTAATTAACTAACTGGGATTGAATTGCCTTTCATTACGCTGTCTTCCGTCTTAGTCAAAACTAAGTGAGCGTCCAACGTGGTGTTTGGAAAAGCTCTCTTTGCTTTCAATCATTTTAGCGTCCAATCTTGAGAAAAACATTATCTGCTTACGAAAAGAATTTAAAATTCTCTAAAACACAATTCAACCCCCCTTCTTGTGTTTCAAACAGGTTCCTTCACACTTCTCACCACTTACTATTTTGGGAAAGTTTTGTCGCTTTTCTAGATGGTGCATCACAACTGTTCTAGACTCAAAATTGAGAATATCACTCGAGGTAAGTTTTTACATGTTTCAACACTAGATGTAGTGACTTCTGCAACACACCTCTCACCCATTACTATTTTGCTAAAGTTTTGTCGCTATTATAGATTGTGAATCAACTGCTCTCAACTCAAAATGGAGGGTAACACTTGGGGTAAGATGTTACAGTTGTCAACACCTGATGTAATGACTTCGCTAACACACCTCCAACAGCTTCCTATTTTGGGGAAGTTTTATCGCTATTCTAGATTGTGCAACCTCACCTAATGACTTCAACAACACACTTCTCACCCCTTACTATTTTGGGAAATTTTGTCATTTTTCTAGATTGTGCATCAAAACTGTTCTCAACTCAAAATTTAGAGTAGCATTTGCGGTAAGCTTTCACAGTAGTCAACACCTCATGTAATGACATCTCCAACACAACTCTCACCACTTACTATTTTGGGAAAGTTTTGTCGCTTTTCTAGATTGTATATCACAGCTGTTCTCAACTCAAAATTTACAGTAGCAATTAGGGTAAGTTTTTGTAGGTGTCAACACTTGTGGTAATGACTTCTCCAACAAAAGTCTCACCACTTATTATTTTGCAAAAGTTTTGTCGCTTTTCTTGATTGTGCATCACAGCTGTTCTCAACACAAAATTAAGAGTAAAACTTGGGGTAAGTTTTTACAGTGTTAACACCTGATGTAATGATTTCTCCAACACACCTCTCGCCACTTACTATTTTAGGAAAGTTTTGTCGCCCTTCTAGATTGTGCATCACAACTGTTCTCGACTCAAAATTGAGAGTATCACTCGAGGAAAGTTTTTACATGTTTCGACACTAGATGTAATGACTTCTGCAACACACCTCTCATCCTTACTATTTTGGGAAAGTTTTGTCGCTATTATAGATTGTGATCACAACTGTTCTGAACTCAAAACTAAGAGTAACATTTGGGTGAAGATTTTACAGGTGTCTACACCTGATGTAATAGCTTCTCCAACATACCTCTCACCACTTACTATTTTGGGAAAGTTTTGTCGCTTTTTCTGGATTGTGTAGCACTTGGGGTAAACTTTCACAGTTGTCAACACATGATGTAATGACTTCTTCACTACACTTTTCGCCCCTTACTATTTTGGAAAAGTTTTGTCGCTTTTGTAGATTGTGCATCACAAGTTTTCTGGACTCAAAATTTAGAGTAGCACGTGGGGTAAGTTTTTATAGATGTCAACACATGATGTAATGACTTCTCCAACACACATCACACCGCTTACAATTTTGTGAAAGTTTTGTCGCTATTCTAGATTGTGCACGCCTGATCTAATGACTTCTACAACACACCTCTCACCCCTTACTATTTTGGGAAAATTTGTCCTTTTTCTAGATTGTGCATCAGAGCTGTTCTCAACACAAAATTTAGAGTAGCATTTGCGGTTAGCTTTCACAACAGTCAACACCTGATCTATTGACTTCTACAACACACTTCTCATCCCTTACAATTTTAGGAAATTTTGTCGTTTTTCTAGATTGTGCATCACAACTGTTCTCAACTCAAAAGAATAGCATTTGCGATAAGCTTTCAAAGTAGTCAACACCTAATGTAATGACTTCTCCAACACAACTCTCTCCACTTACTATTTTGGGAAAGTTTTGTGGCTTTTCTAGATTGTGTATCACAACTGTTCTCAACTAAAAATTTTAAGTAGCACAACTTTCACAGTTGTCAACACATGATGTAATGACTTCTCCAATACACTATTCACCCCTTACTATTTTGGGAAAGTTTTGTCGCTTTTGTAGATTGTGCATCACAGCTGTTCTCAACTCAGAATTTAGACATGTGGGGTAAGTTTTTACAGGTGTCAACACATGATATAATGACTTCTCCAACACATATCTCACTGATTACTATTTTGGAAAGTTTGGTTACTATTTTAGATTGTGCATCACAACTGTTCTAAAGTATAAATTAAGAGTAGCATTAGCGGTAATCTTTCACAGTAGTCAAGACATGATGTAATGACTTCTCCAACACACCTTTCACCCCTTAGTATTTTGGGAAAGTTTTGTCACTTTTCTAGATTGTGCATCATTGTTGTTCTCAATTCAAAATTTAGAGTAGCATTTGGGGTAAGTTTTTATAGGTGTCAACACCTGATGTAATGACTTCTACAACACATCTCTCACCCCTTACTATTTTGGAAAGCTTTGTTGCTATTTTAGATTGTGCATCATAGCTGTACTCAACTCAAAATTAATAGTAGCACTTAGGGTAAGGTTTTACCGCGTTAACACCTGATATAATGGCTTCTCCAACATACCTCTCACCACTTACTATTTTTGGAAAGTTTTGTTGCTTTTCAAGATTATGCATCACAAATGTTCTCGACTCAAAATTGAGAGTATCACTGGAGGTAAGTTTTTACATGTTTCCACACAGGATGTAATGTCTTCAGCAACGCATTTCTCACCCATTACTATTTTAGGAAATTTTTGTCGCTATTATAGATTATGCATCACAGCTGATCTGAACTCAAACTTAAGGTTAGTAATTAGGGCAAGCTTTTACAGGTGTCAACACCTGATGTAATGACTTCTCCAAAACACCTCTCACCGCTTACTATTTTGGGAAAGTTTTGTCGCTATTCTAGATTGTGCACACCTGATCTAATAACTTCTACAACACACATCTCGTCCCTTACTATTTTGGGAAATTTTGGCATTTTTCTAGATTGTATATCACAACTGTTCTCAACTCAAAATTTAGAGTAGCAATTGCAGTAAGCTTTCGTAGTAGTCAACACCTGAAGTAATGATTTCTCCAATACAACTCTCACCACTTACTATTTTGGAAAGCTTTGTCGTTTTTCTACATTGTGTATCACAGCTGTTCTCAACTCAAAATTTAGAGTAGCCCTTGCGGTAAGTTTTTACACATATTCTTGGAAAGTTTTGTCATTTTTCAAGATTGTACATCACAACTGTTCTTGACTCAAAGTTGAGGGTAGTATTTGCCGTAAGAATTCACAATAGTCAACACTTAATGTAATGACTTCTTCAATACAACTCTCACCACTTACTATTTTGGGAATGTTTTGTCGTTTTTCTAAATTGTGCAGCACAGTTGTTCTGAACTCAAAATTAAGAGTAGCACTTGGGGTAAGTTTTTACAGGTGTCAACACATGATGTAATAACTCCGCCAACACTACTCTCACCGCTTAATATTTTGGGAAAATTTTTGTCGTTTTCTAGATTGTGCATCACAACTGTTCTCAAATCAAAATTAAGAGTAGCACTTGGCGTAAGTTTTTACATTGTTAACACCTGATGCAATTACTTCTCCAACACACCTTTCACCACTTACTATTTTGGGAAAGTTTTGTCGATTTTCTAGATTGTGTATCATAGTTGTTCTCGACTCAAAATTGAGAGTATCCCTCGAGGTAAGTTTTTACATGTTTCAACACTGGATGTAATGACTTCAACAACGCACCTCTCACCCATTACTATTTTTGGAAATTTTGTCACTATTATAGATTGTCCATCGCAACTAATGTAAACTCAAAATTGAAATTAACACTTGGGGTAAGATTTTACAGGTGTCAACACCTGATGTAATGACTTCTCCAATACACCTTTCACCGCTTACTATTTTGGGCAAGTTTTGTCGCTATGGTGCACACATGATCTAATGACATCTACAACACACCTCTCACCCCTTATTATTTTGGGAAATTTTGTCATTTTGTCTAGATTGTGCATCACAATTGTTCTCAACTCAAAATTTAGAGTAGCATTTGCGGTAAGCTTTCACGGTAGTCATCACATGATATAATGACTTCTACAACACAACTCTCACCACTTATTATTTTGGGAATGTTTTATTGCTTTTCTAGATTGTGTATCACAACTATTCTCAACTCAAAAATTAGAGTAGCACTTGGGGTAAGTTTTTACAGGTATCAACCCCCAATGTAATGACTTCTCCAACACTACTCTCATCACTTAGTATTTTGGTCGTTTTTCTAGATTGTGCATCACAACTATTCTCATCTCAAAATTTAAAGTAGCATTAGCGGTAAGCTTTCACAATAGTCAACACATGATGTAATGACTTCTCCAACACACCTTTCACCCTTTACAATTTTGGGAAAGTTTTGTCGCTTTTTTAGATTGCATCATAGTTGTTCTTAATTCAAAATTTGGAGTAGCATTTAGGGTAAGTTTTTACAGGTGTCAACACCTGATGTAATGACTTCTGCAACACACCTCTCCCCCTTTACTATTTTGGAAAGCTTTATTGCTGTTTTAGATTGTGCATCACAGCTGTTCTCAACTCAAAATTAAGAGTAGAACTTAGGGCAAGTTTTTACAGTGGTAACACGTGATGTAATGACTTCTCCAATAAACCTCTCACCGCTTACTATTTTGGGAAAGTTTTGTCGCTTTTCTAGATTGTGCATCACAAATGTTCTCGACTCAAAATTGTGAGTTTCAGACGAGGTTAGTTTTTGCATGTTTCAACACCGGATTGTATGACTTTTTCAATACACCTCTCACCCATTACTATTTTGGGAAAGTTTTGGCGCTATTATAAACTGTGCATCGCAGCTGATCTCAACTCAAAATTGAGATTAACACTTGGGGTAAGACTTTACAGGTGTCAACACCTGATGTAATGACTTCTCCAACACACCTCTCATCGCCTACTAATTTTGCGAAAGTTTTATTGTTGTTCTAGATTGTGCACACCTGATCTAATGACTTCTACAACATACCTCCCATCCCTTACCATTTTGAAAAAATTTGTCGTTTTTCTAGATTGTGCATCACAACTGTTCTTAACTCAAAATTTAGAGTATCACTCTTGGTAAGTTTTTACATGCTTCAACACTAGATGTCATGACTTCTGCAACACACCTATCACCCGTTTCTATTTTGGCAAAGTTTTCTCTCTATTATAGATTGTGCATCAAAGCTGTTCTCAACTCAAAATTTAGAGTAGCACTCGGGGTAAGATTTTAGATGTGTCAACGCCTGATGTAATGACTTCTCCGTCACACATCTCACCGCTTACTATTTTAGGAAAGTTTTGTCGCTATTCTAGATTGTGCACACCTGATCTAATGACTTCTATAACACACCTCTCACCCCTTATTATTTTGGGAAGTTTTGTCGTTTTTCCCGATTATGCATCACAACTGTTCTTAACTCAAAATTTAGAGTAGCATTTGCGGTAAGCTTTCACGGTACTCAACACCTGATGTAAAGACTTCTCCAACACAACTCCCACCACTTACTATTTTGGGAAAGTTTTGTCGCTTTTCTAGATTGTGCATCACAGTTATTCTCAACTCAAAATTTAGAGTAGCACTTAAAGTAAGTTTTTACAGGTGTCAACACCTGATGTAATAACTTCTCCAACACACCTCTCACCCATTACTATTTTGAAAAATTTTGTCGCTATTATAGATTGTGTATCACAGCTGGTTTCAACTCAAAAACTAGAGTATCACTCAAGGTTGGTTTTTACATGTTTCAACACTAGATGTAAGGCAAAATAGGTTGATTGGTCCTATACGTTTAATTAAATTTTCACATCGGTCCCATAAGTTTTATTTTTTTCAAATTGGTCCTACACGTTATATTCCGTTTTCACATTATTCCCTTCCGTTAATTTGGACGTAACGCTGTCAGTTTTGACCTGACATGGCTATGATATTAGTGAAAACACATGGCCTTTGATTTGACGCCGTAATGTCAAAATTGACGAAAATGACAAACGTGAAAGCGAAACATAACGTATAGGACCAATCTGAAAAAACATAAAACTTATGGGACCGATGTGAAAATTTAAATAAACGTATTAGATCAATCAACCTATTTTGCCTATGACTCTGCAACACAGCTGTCATCTGTTACTATTTTGGGAAATTTTTATCGCTATTATAGATTGTGCATCATAACTGTTCTCAACTCAAAATTGAGAGTAACACTTGGGGTAAGATTTTACATGTGTCAACACCTGAGGTAATGACTTCTCCAACACTACTCTCACCACTTACTATTTTGGCAATGTTTTGTCGCTTTTCTAAATTGTGTGTCATAATTATTCTCAACTTAAAATTTAGAGTAGCACTTGGGGTAAACTTTCACAGTTGTCAACACATGATGTAATGATTTCCCCAACACACCTTTTACCCCTTACTATTTTGGGAAAGTTTTATCGTTTTTCTAGATTGTGCATCATAGCTGTTCTCGATTCAAAATTAGAGTAGCATTTAGGGTAAGCTTTTACAGGTGTCAACACCTAATGTAATGACTTCTGCAACACACCTCTCACCCCTTACTATTTTGGACAGCTTTGTTGCTATTTTCGATTGTGCATCAAAGCTGTTCTCAACTCAAAATTAAGAGTAGTACTTGGGGTAAGTTTTTACAGTGTTAACACCTGATGTAATGACTTCTCCAACACACCTCTCACCACTTACTATTTTGGGAAAGTTTTGTCACTTTTCTAAATTGTGCATTACAACTATTCTTGACTCAAAATTGAGAGTTTCACTCGAGGTAAGTTTTTACATGTTTCAACACTAGATGTAATGATTTCAGCAACACACCTCTCACTCGTTACTATTTTTGGAAAGTTTTATCGCTATTATAGATTGTGCGTCATAACTGTTCTCAACCCAAAATTGATAGTAGCACTTGGGGTAAGTTTTTACAGGTGTCAACACCTGATGTAATGACTTGTCCAACACATCTCTCACCACTTACTATTTTGGGAATGTTTTGACGCTTTTCTATATTGTGCATTACAACCGTTCTCAACTCAAAATTGAGCGTAGCACTTAGGGTAAGTTTTTATCGGGGTCAACACCTGATTAAATGACTTCTCCAACACAACTTTCACCACTTACTATTTTGGGAAAGTTTTGTCACTTTTCTAGATTGTGTATCACATCTATTCTCAACTCAAAATTTAGAGTAGTACTTGGGGTAAACTTTCACAGTTGTCAACACATGATGTAATAACTTCTCCAACACACATTTCACCTCTTACTATTTTGGGAAAGTTTTGTCACTTTTCTACATTGTGCATCATAGTTGTTCTCAACTCAAAATTGAGGGTAGCACTTGGGGTAAGATTTTACTGGTGTCAACACTTGATGTAACGACTTCTACAACACACCTGTCACCCCTTACTATTTTGGAAATCTTTGTTGCTATTTTAGATCGTGCATCATAACTGTTCTCAACTCAAAATTAAGCGTAGCACTTGGGGTATGTTTTTACAGTGTTAACACCTGATGTAATGACTTCTCCAACACTCCTCTCACCACTTACTATTTTGGAAAAGTTGTCACTTTTCTAGATTGTGTATCACATCTATTCTCAACTAAAAATTTAGAGTAGTACTTGGGGTAAACTTTCACAGTTGTCAACACATGATGTAATAACTTCTCCAACACACACTTCACCGATCTTACTATTTTGGGAAAGTTTTGTCATTTTTCTACATTGTGCATCATAGTTGTTGTCAACTCAAAATTGAGGGTAGCACTTAGGGTAAGATTTTATAGGTGTCAACACCTAATGTAACGACTTCTGCAACACACCTGTCACCCCTTACTATTTTGGAAATCTTTGTTGCTATTTTAGATCGTGCATCATAGCTGTTCTCAACTCAAAATTAAGAGTAGCACTTGGGGTATGTGTTTATAGTGTTAACACCTGATGTAATGGCTTCTCCAACACTCCTCTCACCACTTACTATTTTGGGAAAGTTTTGTCGTTTTTGTAGATTGTGTATTACAACAGTTCTCAACTTAAAATTTAGTGTAACACTTGGGGTAAACTTTCACCGTTGGCAACACATGATGTAATGACTTCTCCAACACACCTCTCATCACTTACAATTTTGGGAAAGTTTTGTCACTATTTTAGATTTTGCATCACAGCTATTCTCAACTTAAAATTGAGTGTAGCACTTGGGTAAGTTTTTACAGGTGTCAACACCTTATGTAATGACTGCACCAACACATCTTTCACCCCTTAAAATTTTGTGAAAGTTTTGTCGCTATTGTAGATTGAGTATCACAGTCGTTCTCAACTCAAAATTGAGTGTAGCACTTGGGGCAAGTTTTTACAGGTGTGAACACCTGATGTAATGACTTCTCCAACACTACTCTCACCACTTACTATTTTGGAAAAGTTTTGTCGCTTTTCTAGATAGTGTATCACAGCTATTCTCAACTCAAAATTTAGAATAACACTTGGGGTGAACGTTCACAGTTGTCAAGACATGATGTAATGACTTCTTCAACACACCTTTCACCCCTTACTAGTTTGGGAAAGTTTTGTTACTTTTCTAGATTGTGCATCACAGCTGTTCTCAATTCAAAATTTAGAGTAGCATTTAGGATAAGTTTTTACAGATGTCAACAACTGATGTAATGACTTTTGCATCACACCTGTCACCGCATCCACTAACATTGACATTTAAATTTTTTCACTAAATACTCAGTAAAAAAAATATTAAAAAAATATGTATTGTGGACGGATTATTGAGTAGAGTAGAATGACTTGGAATCGGAGATAGTGAATGAAAGAACCGATGCATGCATGTGGATGATATCTGGGGAGCAAACCAAACATTTCATTACATTTTATCTTTTATGTTATAGTGGAAAATAAGATTACATTGTATCTGAAATTAGTAAAAATAAAATTGACCTGATTTGTGGATATAATTTATTTAAATTTTTATTTGATTTTTGTATTTCAAAGAATGCAATCAGAGTCACTTTAAAAATGAGAAAATTATATTGAAATTTAATTTAATTATACTCGATATAACTTTTATTTTAAAAGTCACATTTATTTCCCTTTATCTTATGTGTCTTCCTTAAAATGAAGATGATTGTAATTACACTTAGTCCATCTCATAAAAGGTAGATATAACTTTTGAAACAAGAAAAATGTTGCATGTAAGTATGCTAACCCTATGGGGAGGTAGGTGGGATTTTCCCTTACAAAAATCAGTGTGTGTTGGAATTAGTTTTATTTTTCATTTAAAGCAATTATTTTCAAAATAATTTCGATCAGTATAATCTTTTGTATACTACCAATTTCATGGTCTTTTATATTTGCCTTTAAATTTTTGTTTTGGGTAACATATTTGCCTTTAAATTTTTAACTGAGTAATAAATTCTCTTTTTAACATTTGAAAACTTTCTAATATTTAATTCAAAAATCGAATTAAATTTTAAATATTATATTATTATTAAAAATTGATAATAAGTTTAATTAATTTCTAAATTTTGTGATTTGAAGCACAGGCCCATTGGCCCAAATCAATCGTGGGGGTAGTAGCATAGCACCTACCCGTCACAAGGACAAAGATATCCACGTTGACAATCTTCATTGCCTCCCGACCCCCCTCCTAAAACACACACACACACACGTGTACATACTACACACATGTCAACGACACCATGCGCCGCCTAAGCCTCACCGACCGCGGCGGCGACAACTAGAAACGTTGGCCGTCGAGGACGAGGATGTTGTGTGCAACGTTTTCATTCTACCCATCCAGTTTGGAGCTCACTGTCTCAGATTCGACGTCACCATGTCAAGGTTCTCTTGTTTTTGTCTTTCAATAATAACGTATCTATGAATTTGAAGAATATATATGCTGTCATTTGTTTTTCTAAATCATTATAATCTCATTAATGTCTCCCATTCATCATTCTTACATAAAATATATCAAATACTAATAGGCACAACATATGTTTGGTTTTAAATTTATTTTAATTTTTGGTTCATCAATCCTATTAGCAAGGCTTACCTCTTAAAATGGTTCTAAGCAACAGAGAAACTTTGCTATAGAAATTTCTCACTCTGGTGAACGCTAATTCGCATTTTAACTTGGAACCTAGAAAGCAGAAGCCCTGTCTTAGTTTTTTTATTTTGTGACCATAAAACTTAAAGGTTTCCGGAGTTTTTTTAGGTTCAATTACACTGTTTGATATTTTTTAAATAGATCCCTATACTTTAAAATTTTATAGTTGGATCCTGGAACTTGTAAATATTTTGTACCCTATACTTTAAACGTTTTATATTCGGGTCCCTAAACTTGTAAATAATTTTTAATTAGGTCCCTGGGATAGGATTCTGTCAGCAAACTGTAAAGTGGTGATTACTAACAAAAACCTATCCTAGGGACCTAATTACAATTTTTTTACAAGTTTAAGGGTCCAATTACAAACGTTTAAAATATCGGGGGCCATTACAAATCATTTACACGTTTAGGGACTCAATTACAAACTTTAAAGTATAGGAATCTATTTAAAAAATCCCAAATAGTTGAGGGACCTAGAGAGTAATTAAATCTTTTTTTTATGTATTGCTTTTTACAGTTGTGATCAATTTGAATTTATCTTCGTTGCTGTTTTATTCTTTTAGTTTCAGCTTTCTGTGTTGTAGCTTTGTTCTAGTCAGACCATGTGAAGAATATTTACACAATTTATGATGCAGGCTTCTTGCTTGTGGAAATGTTAGAAGGTTTGCATGTTCCGTTCACTGGAAACACAAAACCAGGCCACATTATCCAATGGGTTCCCCTTACTCAACATACAATTTTTTCTCATACTATAGACTTGTACGCAAAGGACAAACTACATTTATGTTTTTCCAATCAAAGGTTAACTTTTTTATGAGTAGTAGAGTGAGCAACTTTTATACACTCCCTGCAAATAATACTAAAAACCAGCATGCTCAAGTTGTTTGGAACAGGATTTCTCAGCTGTGTTTCCATAGTGGGCCAGCTTTACAGCCAATAGGTCGAATTGCCCGTGCGGTAAGTCTGGCTCTGACCCGATCAAATATCGTTGCTCCTGGTGTTGTTGCCTTCATAATAGGAGAGCTTGCTTGTACACAACAGGCATTGGCAGAAGCAGAATCCTTCCCAACAAGGGATTCACTGTCCATGCATGCACAAGATGGACGTGTATATTTAACTACAGCTCTCTTCAGAGCGCTTGAGTTTTTTATCTTGTTTCTCAGGGCTACCTATTTAGTAATTTTGTTTTCGCCCTGCATTGCTATGGCTCCTTTTGTGAACTTTTTGGGCATTGAATTTAGGAAAACATGGATTCATGTTGTCCGCCTTACACTTGAAAAGGCTGGCCCCGCGTTCATTAAATGGGGTCAATGGGCTGCAACCAGACCAGATCTCTTTCCTAGGGATCTCTGTGGTGAACTTGCAGAATTTCAGACCAAAGCACCATCACATGAATTTACCTATAGCAGAAAAAGTATTGAAAATGCATTTGGTCGCAAGTTAACTGAAATATTTGAAAAATTTGATGAGGAACCAGTAGCATCGGGTAGCATTGCTCAAGTTCATCGAGCTACACTAAAATACAAATACCCTGGTCAGCAAATCAAGCCTATTGTAGTAGCAGTGAAGGTCCGACATCCAGGGGTTTCTGAAGCTATTAGAAGGGATTTTATCATCATCAATGTTGTTGCCAAGATTTTGTGTTTCTTCCCTAATTTGAAGTGGTTGAGATTAGATGAAAGCATACAGCAGTTTGCTGTTTTTATGATGTCTCAAGTTGATCTTTCAAGGGAAGCAGCACATCTTAGTCGCTTTATCTATAATTTCCGAAGATGGAAAGATGTTTCATTCCCAGTGCCTCTCTACCCCCTTGTGCACCCATCTGTTTTGGTGGAAACCTATGAACAAGGCAAAAGTGTTTTGCATTATGTTGATGAGCTTGAAGGACATGCGCATTTCAAAAGTGCCCTAGCTCATATTGGAACACATGCTCTCTTAAAGATGCTTTTGGTAAAATATTCCGAATTCTCTTGCAATTTATCTTGTTTTTCTTTCCTTAATAACTTGGATGTAGATTTTGTTTATCAGATTCTGTTGATAGTGTTAGCTAGCTCAAGAATGTATGGAATGATAATATGATATTGTACCTAACCTTTAACCCAGTTGATTTAGATTGCGCATATATATGATACTGTATGAGAGTGCTTTTGTAAATGAGAGAAGTCCAAGGCTTATTACTTCAGAAACAGCTTCATCTATCGATAATCTCACTAATACTGGTTACGAGTTACAACCTTATATGTTGTGTATGCATGTCATCAGATAATGTCATAATATGATATATTACATGGATATGCTTATCTACCGAAAAAGCAAAAACAAAAACAGAAACCGAAAAAAGAAACAAAAGAAGAAAGAAAAAAAGGAAAAGAAACCTAAACAGAACTGTTGTTAATATTCTGAAATTCCTCATTGTAATATGTTATTGCTTGGGGATTTAGAACAAAAGGACGAAGTTGTAAGAGAAGAAATGGTGAATTCTTCAAGGATTTTTGAGAGAAGAATCATGATCTTTATATGAATGTTTTCTTAATTTTTTTTAATCCTAAATGCATGTGATAAAGTATCTTAGTGATCCATAATGATTTTCCCTTTTCCATGTAGTTGCAACTTGCAATTGAGAATTTGTTGTCTTATGGCCAATTGTCTATTTGAGTGAAGCAATCGATTGCCTTAACATAGATATATCTCTTCTTCCAGGTGGATAATTTTATACATGCAGATATGCATCCTGGAAATATTCTTGTCCGTGTAGCAAAAAGCAAATCATCACCTGTACAGCTCTTTAAGTCAAGGCCTCATGTCATTTTCCTGGATGTAGGCATGACTACGGAACTTCCAAAGAGGGAACGAGAAAATTTACTGGAATTCTTTAAGGCTGTTGCACTTCAAGATGGCCGCACTGCTGCAGAGTGCACACTTAGATTATCAAAACAACAGAAGTGCCCAGACCCAAAATCTTTCATTGAGGTAAAGAATTACCATTGTGTTTTCCATGTACATTTTGTATAACATTAATATGTAACCTGTTTAATATTGTTTTGCATTTATATTTATGACAAAATTTATCCTTCACTTACTATCCTTTATCTGAAGTAGAGCCATTCATTTGAACTCTGATTTCCACTCGTGGGTTGAAGGTCCGTAATTGATAGATACTTTGAAGTTTTCGACATTTGTGGTTCCCAGAGTTCTGATGAGTAATTAGGCTGTATAGTTTCCTACATCATCAGAAAACTTAAGAACCCTGCTTTTATAGTCAAAATGTCAAACCTTGTTTTCTTGTGGGAATTACATACCACTTTTGACTTCAAAAAAAATTCATGTTATTTGGGTACTCCTAATCTGTGTCAGCAAGTGAGTCTAAACATTTGTACACCTTATATATCATCTACCAGACACTGGTGAAAGAATATTACTTTTTTTATTAAAAAAAAAAAAAAAGTGATGGATGTTCTAGTTCTCCTGCATCTCTATAGCTGCCATACAGTCAACACATGGTTCAGAGTTGTTTATATTGACATATACCAATGTTTCATATACTTATTTCAGCATGAGCCTGTACTTATTTCCTGCACTTCACAGGAGGTCGATAAATCATTTAAGATATGGCGGTCCTCAGAAGGTGAAGCTTTCCACACAGCTGACCGTATTCAACAATTGCTTGAGCATGTTAGACACCATAAAGTAAATTTAGATGGCAATGTTTGCGCTGTGATGGTGACCACATTAGTTCTGGAGGTAAGTTCTGCCTCTGGATTACCCTTTTAAGAAATGGAACCAATGTTGATAGCATGAGAAATGTTTAGCTTTTTTTTTTTTTTTTTTTCCTACATTGCGATTGGTATATGGTTGAAAGTTCATCTCACTTTTTTTTGTTGGCTGTGACACATTGCTAATCAGGATATACTTTTCAATTTTTTGTATAACTGATTATTTGAAAATATAAATTGTGCGGTGGAATATTTTTTTTAGAAATGCAAAAATTTTCATTCCAACCTGAGCTGTAAACCATAATTGTATCTCATGTCCATTATTCCTACGTTCTGAGCAGCAGAGTTGTTCTGTTGATTGTCTTTAAATAAACCTGAAGATGGAGCTTCCTATACTCACCTTATTGGCATGACATGCTTGGAATGTTTTGTTGTTTCTTAGATTTTTGCATAAAAAATTGAAACTGAAACCTAAAAACCTAAATCACCAATCCATTATGCTTTTTTGCCTGAGAACAAAAGTAGTAGTTAGTTTTTAATTTCAGGATATATACAACACTAACCAAACCTTATCCGACTGGATGGGGTCAGCCACAAGGATTAGTTGATGTCATTGGACTCTATTAAAAACAAAGATTTCTACAAATCCATTTTGAGTAAGGTGTTTTTTAATGGTGTCCTAAAGCTTTCGCTGGTCTTCTTTTGCCGCATTTAATTAGATTCAGACTCCTCCTTTTGATTCACTGTTTTCATCGGAGTCTCTACTGGTCTTCTTCTCACCAAACCACCTTATGGGAGTTTCTTCACGTTCTCCATTTCAGGATGACAGGATGCATAAAGCATGAACAAAAATAAGATGATAATGATTTCGTTATTTTCATTTAGGCAATATGAATAAGGATTTAATTGGTGCTATACAAAAAAAGGATTGAATTGGTATGCATTGTCAGTGTAAAGAATTTTTACAATGTCAACTAATCATAGATTGTAACATATAATTAAAAATGTTTGACTTTTATTCTAACTATCTTATAAATCACCTATATCATGATTTGTGACTGATTGACAGTATAAAAAACATAAATTAAACTCAATGAATTATTAGGAGATGCATTTAAAATTTTACAAGCAAAATGATGTAAGGCTGTATTTTATCTAAAGATTAGATGCTCAATGCAATGGTTAAATTTTAAAAGATATTGTCGAGAACGAGGCATGAAGTTGTTTGCTTTTCCAAAGAATTATTTCCATCAAGGTTTAGAGCTCCAAACAAAAACTGATATTTGTCTTGATTAAACTTGAACTAATTTCTGCTGCATTTTGTTTTCGTCTCCTTTGTAGGGGTGGCAGCGGAGACTTGATCCAGAATATGATGTGCTGCAAACTTTGCAAACGCTACTATTTAAAGCTGACTGGGAAGAGACTCTTTCTTATGCCATTTTAGGACCGGTGGCCCCATTTTGAGCACGGTGATGCAGGGGAAGGATAAATAGTAAATTACTTAGCTATAGCCTTGTTTCTGTTGCTCTTATTGGGTTTCTATTCTAATAACACGCTGAGAAGTAGCGTTGTGAAGTTTTTTTCTAAATAATTTCTGATTTTGATATTAACTCACGGGAGTAGAATACAACAGCAAGCAGGAAGTGAGATAATGTCATAAAACAAGGGTGGTATTCTCACATTACTTCTACCAGCACCAATCTTCTACACCTGCCATGTCATTGCTGGCGACTATCGTCAGCCTTCACCGCCGGTTGGCCACATGTACCTATTAACGAATTGATACATAACCATTAACCACGAATTTATACATTATTAACCATGAATTGTGTGTAATGAATGGTTAAGGGATTAAATGTTAATTACAAATGGACCCATTATCTAATTAATACATGAGTAATCACGTATTTTCATATCATTAATCATGAATTTGTACATGATTGGTATATGAAATTTGTGGTTAATAATGAATAAATTTATGGTTAGTCGTGTACTTTTTTTAGACTCAATTATAAGAAAAAAAATGATCAAATATGATAGAATTAAATATAAGTAAATGTTAATTAATTTACCCATATTTGATGTTTTTTGAAAAAAACATCCTGAAGTTATTAATTTATTAATGTTGTGAACATCATTATGATTAAGGGTAGTTTAGTAAATATATTTACTCTTTTACATGAAACAAAGAAAATTAAATGCACTTAACTATCATTCTTAATTAGTGTGCAAGTAGGTATTTTTGCTTATAATTGAGTCCGGAGGGAATATATAAGTTGGTTGATAGGCACATTTGTGGTTATGTTTAATTTGTTAATCATTTAATACATATAATTAACCATGAACAAAAGTGATTAAAATTTTAGTATATGAAAAATCATGATTAATAATGTATAAATTTGTTATTAATAATGGGGAAATTTGTGGTTACCATTGTTGGCAAACATTGTAGAAAGTTGTCATGGCAACTTGCCACGAGTCATCCCGTTGTTAGTTAATTCTTTTCCTTATATATTAAATTAAATTAGATTCTCGTTGTTGAAGGTGAATCGTTCTCCACGACGCCTCTCATCATAACTTAGCCATGTTACATCACTTATATTAAATATTTTTTTAATTTTTAATTTTTTAATATATTTTCAATTTTATGAATTAATAATTATTACTATCTGCATATAGTTTTTAATTATTTTTTATTTAGTTATTTTTTATTTTTAGTATATATTTTCAAATCTCTTAATTAATAGTTATTTCTACAAAGTCCGTTAGTCATTAATTTATTTTCATTTAATTCTTTTGATTTTCAAACAAATATTTCTAAAAGAAAATTATTCACATCTATGTTAAATTAGTGTATACAATCTCAAGACTGGTCAAATCTCTCATGGTACTCATGTTGATGACAAATAAATTCTTAATTTATCTTTTTTATTATTTAAATTTAAATATTAAAATTAATTATTTATATTTTTTGAAGATTTAGATGTTACTTTGTAGATTATACTTAAATTAATTATGCATATATGATTTATAATTTCAAATATTTTAAAAATATTTTTCTTTTCTTTTCTTTATTTTATATTCTTTATAAATATAAAAATATTCGTGCAATCCACAGGATTCTTGTTAGTTTGTTTAAATATTAGGTCAAGTGCGGTGTTGACACTATCATTGGCGTAACTATAACTGGACCTAGTCAAGATCCAAAAAATTGGTTCGATCAAAATATCAAGTCAGAATCAAATTAGATTAAAAGTGTGTTTAGAAGAGCTTATAGAAAGTTTATTTGTGCTTATTATCATATACACACAAGTAGGTATCTAGAAGAGCTTATGAAAATAATTTATGACCTTCCTATAAGTTTTTTTAGCCTATTTCAATAAGTTTTGACAAGTTTATCAAAATAAACTAAAAAGAACTTATAGAAAGATTATAAGCTCTCATGTGATAAATGGGTCCACATGCGTCCTAAAAGTGCATATACATACGGGGTTGACTATGGGGGGCTGTTTGTGCGTTCACGGTGAGACGACATGGTGGCAAGAAGGAGGTTCCCCCCAAATGCAAATTGATTCGCTCTTCTTTGAAACAAAAAGTAAAGAGCAACCAAGAAAGAATGGAGGAGAGGGGGAAAGGATCGTGACGAGGAAAGGATGCACAATGGATGGCAAGAGCAATGGAAACTGAACGAAGAGGACAATCGGAGTGAAACACACGGTGGAGGAAGCCAAAAGCAACGACGTCAGCGCAGTGGACATGGGTAGTGATTATGGAAGAGGGGTGAGATGGAGAAAGAGGGATAGAGTTGTGGAGAGGAAGAAATAGACGGATATGGTGCATATGGTAAAATGGAGGTGATGACATGTATGTGGGTTAATAATGTGACGATTGTTTTTCTTTTTAATGGGTTGTCGCGAGTCAACCTTCTTCTATCGTTCCTGCAAATTGTAGAAAATTAATTCGTACCAAATAGTATTAAGTTTAATTTTGATATATTGTCATACTGACAATCAATCTCAAATCATTCGACGTGTTACTTTTAAGGTAGTTATGATAAGAGTCAAATATTTTTAAAGATGTGATAAATTATGATTGGATGATGGTGTAAAAAAATTTTTGGTCATTGTTTTGGTGTCCACTCATTTTGAAGGGCATATGTGCCCTTACTATTTTCATCGATGAAGTTTTGACAGATATAAAACCAAACTGCAAACCAACAAGCAATAAACCCCATTAAAACCAATTAACTAGATTTTCAATCAGCTTATGGTGCAAGTAGGCTGGTAACTGGGATCTATTCCCAGTAAGTCACATACAAAATTCTGATGTGAGCGTACTTATGATGTAGGAATTTTTCTTTTATTAAATCCCAAAATTTTCAACTCCATTGAAGAGCACACAAGTTATACCTACGCATTAGAATTGCAAATCGGCACCTATTTGTGATTTTCTGAACAAAAATAAATACATGGATATCACTTTGGATGCTGCATTGCAGTGATTCTTGTGGGACATATATCAATCAATTTACGTCAACAAGAGTGAAGCAAGGTACCAACTCAAAGAGACAAAGACTATTGTTGTAGAACCAAATTAATTCATCATATACTCAAAGAGAGGGTCCGTTAGTGTTAATGTTGTTGGCAAATGCGGGACTGGCTTTAACGGCGAGATCCCAGAGGAGAGTGAGGGATAAAGGATTATGAGATTGAGAGAGAAGAATGAGGAAGTAGATTAGCCCGGGAATTTTGATTAATATTTGTCAGGATTTTATTGGTGAAAATAGCAAGGGCATCTGTGCCCATCAAAATGAGGGGACATCGGAACAATATCCAAATTTTTATATTGATAATGCATATCAATTTAATCTAATAGTATTATCCTTATAAAATAGGTGTATACAAGTTTTTTATACTATCAATCAATCATAAATAACTACATTCATCATTAAAAATTATTTACTCTTATCATAACTATCTTAAAAGTCACGTACCAGATTATGTGTGATTTATTAACAATATAGCAATTTTTACACATATGGTATATCAAAATTAAAATCATATGATTGTTGTATCCATGGAGGGATTTGTTATCCGTTTGTCTCTCTTATTATTACACCAGTCTCTACTAACTTTGCACAGAATATACCAACAGCGAAATAAACGGAGTCACGAAATCTCAAACGCCACCTACGCACTCTTTGCAATCTGCATACAATAATTCCACATTGCACGCACGCAGCACAACATTTTCCTTCATTTTCTCGGATTCTCATTCATATGGCATGATATGTCCCCCCATTTTTTCTGGCCATCCAAACACACTCCCTGATTCTTCAACCGTCAAATCCTAACTGCCACCCCCTACCAATCCCAACAATGAAATCTCCCTCGTCCCCTTGTCTTGTGAACATGGAGTCAACGAAGACTAGGCCCAAGAACAGAGCCAAAAGTTGTCTCTTTCATTGTTTCAGACCCAACCACATGATCATGGATTATCAGTTCGGAACAAAATCATTTCAAGCAGCCAAAACCACGGATCCGCTTCTCACCTATATTGCCGTGGCGGAGAAGGAAGGAATCGCGTTTCCGACGACCATTTTGTCATCGGCTTTAACGGCGGCGAAGGGTGGTGGAGAAGGAACTGGAAGTCGCCGGAGAAAGAAAACCATCATTCGGGATGCTCTGAAGGCGACTTTGAATGAGACAGTATGGGTTAGTTTTTCCATCCACGTTGAATTAAACTTCCATTAATTTGTTCCAATAATATTATTTGAAATAAACTTCTAATTAACTAAGTAAATGAATTTGGATTATCTGATTCATCTTAGGACTCAACAAGTTATTTTAGAGGATACAAATATTATATATATACTAGAGGGTACTGGACAAATTTCCTAACTTTCATCTTCCAATCAGAATGGCTTAACAACAACAACTGCATGCATGTTACGATTTCATCACATTTATGTGCATTCTTTCTTGTTTATATTCTCTGTTTTCCTTCCAATGTGTCTTCTTTTCTCCGACTATTTTTTCTCTTGTCATTTTTATGAAAATGATTGATAATGTTAAAAGAAAACTTCATATTATTCACACCATTACACTCCTTAAATTTATGCATGCTTGTTAACATTTTTTTCCACATAAATCTACTTTTTATTAAATAACTTCACACAATTCCCTTTAAAATTTGTCTTTCTAGTATTATCTTAATTTTAAATTGTGTGAAGTACGGACCGCACGAATATGAAATTCTCATAATATTAAATAACTTCAAACAATTTTAAATGCTACATAGTACGAATATGAAATTCATACCAATGTAGTTTGTTTAGATGTGATTTGTAATAAGTTCTCTCTTCCAATTTAGAGATTAGCACACTGTGATGATTGGTCAATACAAGTTTCATTAACATTAGTATGAGAGATTCTGATATGAAATAGCAATACTCATTTTTAAATAGCATGTAGGAGCTTTCTTCTTAGGCTATCTAACTGTTTGGCCAATGCTGTTTAAAAAAAAATTATCAAGATTTTTTCTATGTTTATGGCATGCTGAATAATTAACCCTTTTGGATCATGTACTTAATTACAGGGCAAGAAAATTATTAATTTCAGAAGGAAAACAAATAAGGATAGCATGTTCAGATCAAGCAGAAGCAACTTAGAAGGAGAAAGTGATAAAATTTCAAACACAGAATGTAAAATTACCCACCAAACCAATTCAAACACTTCCTCTTCTTCTCACTGTCCACCTGCATTCACCCCAACTTTATTATCATCTTCTACAACTACAAGTTCAAGCAGTTCAGCAGGAACTCAGGCTTGGAGCTCATCCTCTGAACTATACCAGAAGCAAGATGTTGGAGATAGTAGAAAAGGGTATTACGGTTCAAATATGGCTGTGTGTTTGCCTTTGATTAGTCTTGTGGCTTTGATTCTATGGGGTAAGTTTTGTGCTATACTTTGCACTTCAATTGGGTTCTTTGTTGTGCCTCCTCGTAGGAGAAGGCCATGCCATGAGGGGACTCTATGTGGAGACACTGAGTTTGATTCGGTTCAGTATAAGAAGAAGATCATTATGGAAGGGTTGCTTGAGAGAAGGAGACGTACGTAGCCATAGCAGGGTCACATATGGAAAATGGCAGTTTTGAAGGGGGTCCCTTTTCATCATTTTTCTTCAAGTTTCCTTTCTTGTTTTTTTTTTTTTCAATTTTGAATTTAAGGCTTTAATTTGAACACTGTAACATAGATTACATGTTTTCCATGTATAGAATTGTACATAAATTCCTTTATTTTGATATAATGATCATTGTTTGTATTGAGTGCATTCCATGTGTTACGTGTAAGAACAGTAATATAGATGTGATAAGATGAAAACGTATATAAAATAAACCTATTATTATACATTAGATTAAAAAAAAACCTCTTAAAAAATATGTGCAGGAACAAAAGGCGTGGACGGCAGGATTCGAACCTGCGCGGGCAGAGCCCACATGATTTCTAGTCATGCCCGATAACCACTCCGGCACGTCCACCACATGTCATCAGTTTCTCCTGTTATTTATATTATTAGGTAATCATCTAGTATACTATTTTTTAACCCCAACATCAGACATCAGTCAAGGATGGAATTAAAAAAATAAAAGAAAAGAAAAGAAAAGAAAAGACCACACATTTCAAAATCAAAAAGTTGTTGAAGGTCAACTGTAAAATAGAAAATGTTGAGCGGAGCAAATGATGGGCACAGCAAACGGCCCAAGCCGGTGAAAATCCAGTTTTATTCCCAGCTGAAGATAACATTACTGTAGTTAGTAATAATAAATAATAGATAATGGATATCACCAAAAAGATTAGGTAAGAAGGGCTAAAGCAAAAGCATCATGGTGTTGACTGTCCTTTTCATATATGCCAAAATTCGGCAACGACTTTCCTTCCCTAAGCAATTCAGACTAAAATCACCGCCTCCCTGATTGCCTAACAATATGTTTTAGCATGTGTATTTTAGGATATTGTTATGGTATCTTTAAAAAATAGAGAGTTTGAATATTTTATATCCAATCAAAATACGTTATCTTAATTAAATAATTATGTCAATATCACATTGGATTAAATTCTTACAATTGATTGGATCACATAGGTATGAATATGATATCTAAAGGATACCATAGATTTTTTCTTTTTTTATCTGAGTTTTAGCATGTGTTTGGGACATTATTGTAATTTTTTTTACAATAAACATAAAAGCTACTTTCACGTCAAAACCAAACACATACTTTGGTGCATGTTTGGAATGCTTTCATAATCATGTTTGAATATGATTTTTGTGAAGCTATAATATATGGCTTCTACTACCCAAACGTGCTTTTGCACATTTGAAACACAGTTCAAAACATCCCCTTAATTTAACTTCAAACTTATCAACACTCTTCTTCAAAACTTCGAAAAAGAGTTAAGAGATATCGAACATTCTACCGCTCTTTCTCTCGCTCTAGTAGCGCAATACTGGCATAAGATTACGTGGCATCATGAACTTGGGCCACCAATCTAAACTTCATTAATGGGCCATTGGGTAGGCTCGACCCACAGACATCATAGCCCAACCTGGAGTTGTACCTCTCCTCCTTTCTATTTATGCATTTTGCCCAAGCAAACCTTTTCCTTCGTTCACGCAACTTCCCAGTAAGAATAAGAAACCTCCCTAGAAAACTCTCACCCGTTCTTCTGAAAATGCAGCACCCCCAGAACCCAGCCACACTGGATTCCGACCCACAGCTCCCTCAAATCAAAATCCACCACCCTTCCTCCCCTCGCCACCCGACCTCTGCCGCCACTCCCACACCCACCGCCGGCGCCCGCCGTAAGATCGGAGTCGCCGTCGACCTCTCCGACGAAAGCGCCTACGCCGTCCGCTGGGCCGTCCAGCACTACATCCGTCCCGGCGACGCTGTCATCCTCCTCCACGTCAGCCCCACCAACGTCCTCTTCGGCGCCGACTGGGGCTCCATCGACCTCTCCATCAACGCCGACGAGGAAGTCGTCAACAACAACGGCAACGACCAAAACAAGCGGAAACTCGAAGACGATTTCGACGCTTTCACGGCGTCGAAGTCCGCCGATCTCGCGAAACCGTTACGAGATGCTCAGATTCCGTACAAGATCCACATCGTGAAGGATCATGACATGAAGGAGCGACTCTGCCTCGAGGTCGAGAGGCTCGGCCTCAGCGCCGTCATCATGGGGAGCCGAGGGTTTGGCGCCGCGCGCCGCGGCAGCGACGGAAAGCTCGGCAGCGTCAGCGATTACTGCGTTCACCATTGCGTTTGCCCTGTTGTCGTCGTTCGCTATCCGGAGGATAAGGACGGTGTTGGAATCGGTCCTGGTGGCGATGCGGTGGTGGTGGTGAAGGAGGGTGACGAGGGCGAGGCGGTGATCAAGCCCGTGACGGTGGCGCATCAACATAAGAAAGGTTAGGGATTTGAGGTTGTTCATTTTGTTTTGGTGATTCTGCTGATAACTATGGGAAGCTTGTTGAATTTGTTAATAGAATGGAATATAGTTCGTTGATTCTTTACGGTAGAGTGTGATTGAAGCAGGTCGTGTATTGGAATGTGAATAGATAGCATGCAGTTATCGTTTGGTGAGAATGTTGGAGACGTGGTGTTTTGAAATGATGAGAAGTGCCCCACACTTATGTGTAGAATTTGGTTTTGATTATGGTCTTTTCACTAATTTGGCAGATGATGGCTCTTAGATAGGGCATACTTTTATGAGTAAATGTTCACTTTATTACACATGTTGAATTTGAGATAATATATAACACCCAGTCTGAGGCCTTTTTTCTCTGATTGGGATAGCTGATGGTCATCCTATTAGAACTGACCCATCAAGGGAAGTTATATGTTCAATCTCTTTGAGTGGTCTGGATTGTGTAACATATTGGTGGCGACAAATTACTATCCATCATTCTTCAAGAACCAACCTGGATGCTATGTTGAGTGAGATATGGATTTTGAAGTTGCATATTAGTCCAATCACTAATAAATTACTCTGATGGACTGATAGTATGTATAGGTTTTATAAAGCTTATGATAAGGTTTGTCATCTGATTAATAATATAGGATTTCAAATGCATCCAAATCATTCATGAATTGGTTGGACTAGCTTTTTCTGAAAGCTTGGCTTATGTCAGGGAGGTGCATTATAAGACAAATGCAACCCCCTATGGTTTCTGTCAGGTGTATGTCTTTTATGGCCAACACTTGTGAACAAGTCAGCCTTGTCTATAAATGGAACCCCTGCCTGTTACGGTGTGGTCCCATTTGGACGTCTCTCTGCACTCCTCTCTGCAATCCGTTGCAAAAACTGAGAAGTGTTATTAAGTTATAAGCTGTTATGTTACAAAAAGTCTTAGGTTCCGTCAAATGCACATGCTTGATCAACTAGTTGTTGACTTGTTGCAATACTTTTTATTCTCTGATTCAGACAGTGAATGCAAGTTAGAGTGGATTTTTTAAGTGAGATTGTTAAAATAATCTGGATTTTTCTCTTTTCTGAGTAAAGTCCATGAAAATCATGGTGATTAGTTATCACTGGTTAAGTGTGCTTTCCCATTTTATATTCTAACTGTCTAAATACAGCATTTGACAAGCTTTTCCAGAGAACGTTGGATGCATGGCTCAATATGCTCGTGCAGTTTTACTTGCATTTCTTGTTGGTTTTGTCATGCATATGCAATAAGTCAACTCTGGATAATGGATGAAAACTGGATAGTCATTTGTTGATATGAATTTTTAAATGCATTGCTTGGATGAATGTTGATTCGTTGAAATAGTTTCTTCTGTCAAAAAATCATTTCATCTGTAAATATGCTTTATTCATTTGATCTTATTTTTGTTTTTGGAGTCTTCTAACTGATCAATGTGTGAAATTTATATATATATATATATATATATATGTGTGTGTGTGTGTGTGTGTGTGTGTGTGTGTGTGTGTGTGTGTTCTAGAGTTGTATCTGGGCCTGTCACCTGATGATCAAGTCACCGAGATTATTGATATTTGCTTTTCTACTTCATTGATACATTTACACTGGTTGTAAAATTGGAAAATGACTTCCTAGTTGTTGGTTTGTTTGGGCAGAGGATTAGCTGGAGGCAAGTCATCAATTGAATCCTGTCTCTGCAGGTGTGCTCTTATGCCCTTTTCCCCCCTTTCTACTACTGCCCTTTGTCTTTGATTTGGGCCAGTAATGCTTGCTGACTATTAAAATATAAGTTTATCAGATGTTTCTTGTTTCAGCCTTCCTCTGAAATATCTTCGAAAATCTCATGCATCTTGATTTTTTTGTCTGGTTTTTCACTGGATTGCAGAATGTATCTGATGAAAAGGAATTGGTGGAAATGGTTGTAAGATTGCTCTCTTTCTCTTCCTGTCAGGTTGTACTTAGAGCATTTCCTGCATATGAATTCTGGAAAGATTAAGAATGGTTTTGTATGGCTTGATGTGATCTCGGTTCCTTTAGGCTGTTGGAAGATTGTTTTTGGTTAGAAATGGTATATACTCTTTCATGTATATGTACAAGTTTGCCTGTGACTGTTTCTGGAGTTATTGTTCCCATTCTGTACTGGGATATCGGATTATCATGATGAGCACTAAATAAGCTATATAATTTTATAGAGCTATGTTGATGGAACTAAGACTATTTTGGGCATGTTGGCACGTTTACCCGTTCTTCATACACATGAACTGAGGTTAAATATTGCTGATAATCCAGGGAGTGGTGGTAGGCAGGCAATCCTTGACGTAGTAAACGAATTGGAATTTATTTTTTAAAAAATAATTGCTGTATTTGCAAAGGCAAATTTCTAGGGCAGCAATATAAAAGCTTAGCTGTGCTTCATTTTAAGTTTACTGATTTTGTTTTGAATATAGTGCAACTCCTATTTGAGTAAAACATTTAGTCCTTAAAATGGATATGATTAGTTATATTAGTCTCTGATTTTATGATAAAAAAATTAGTGACTTGGTAATCATCAATTTGGTCTTTAATGTTAATGCCCGTGAGTTACATTTAAATTTGGTCACTAATGTTAACGCTAGGTACCAACTAGGTTCCTTATATAGCAAATCATATTTGAAACAACATTGTTATTAACATCAATTTTGTTCTTAACTTTGGCATCTGATGGTCAATTTGGTCTTTAATGTTATTATGCGAAGTTATACTTAACGTACTGTCTTGTGCGTGTCAACATGGTATCAACAGGACAAATCACCCTTAAAATGACGTTTATACTTTGTTTAAAAAAATTGAGGTGTGCTGTTTATACTTTGTTTAAAGAAATTAAGGTGTAAAACAATGTCCATTTAGGTTTTCCAAAACTCACTGTACTGACCTTTCATATTGAAGATCGGATAATCGAGAATATGAGATCGAGCTTAGTATCTCAACACATAATCGGCCATCCTATCGAACGTAATTAAGGTCATATGACCGAGTTTGTGCATCCGAGTTGACCAATTTAAATACATACTTAAGAGATGGGCCGAGTGTATGAGTCTTGGCCCATTCAGAAGAAGAATCACGTTCTCCTTTGAAGAAAGCAACCACAACCATGACTTGTCTGAGGGAAGATCACGTTCTCTTCCCCGTCCCTAGTTAAACGTGCCTCTACAACACGTTCCCATGATAACTGCCACGTTCTCACGAATCCGTTGCAAGAGGATACATCGTGATCAGAGAGTAACCGTTGAACTCAGCATCTATAAATAGGGAGCTAATCCCTTAGCAAGAACGACGTTAAGCTTTGATTCCAGATTGGATACGTAGGAGCAGAGTCACATTTTTGTCAAGCTTATTACATCTGAATTTTATTCTTAGAGTAAGATCTTAGAGGGAGAAAGCGAGTGAGAAGAGAGCGTGGTTGTCTCCATTCATATATCTCGATTTTGGGATATTTGGACGGAACATTGGCGCCCACCGTGGGGCCGAGGCAAATTTTCCTTCGGCCACATTTCGAGTGAGACGATGGTGTTGACCAGGAGCAGTGCAGGAGGGAGTAGAAGGGATCGTGAAGAATGCAATCAACGAGACGAGGTAACTGATAAACCTCAACAATCTCGGAATCCTTTGCTGGAAAATCATCCCCTTCTCCAAGAGATGAGGATCCAAATGGAGGATTTGAGAAGGCAAAATGAAGAAATGCAGCAGAATTATGATCGTCTTCGAAGAGCGAGAGAAAGGAATAGAGAGAGGACGGCGTCATCTCATCATGATGAAGAGGATTACCCAAACTATCATCCTCAAGAAACTATTCATACCAGGGTCACTTATACAAATACAGGGCGTACTCATCAAACCCAAAAGACAACTTTGCATGGTGAAGCTAGTCATGCCGAGAAGGTGCAACATGATTAGTATGGAGGGGCAACAGATCAAAGTCTCTGGAGTAAGGAGGAGCCCACTCACTGACAGAATTATGGATACCAACCTTCCACAAGGATGGAAGTCGTTAACATTGGAAAGGTATGACAGTACTACAGATCCAAATAATCATTTAGATGATTATGTTACCCAGGTAAACATAGTTACGAATGATGATGTTGTTCTTTGCAAAGTCTTTCCTACTTCTTTAAAGGGGGCAGCCTTGAACTGGTACACTCGGCTGCCACCAAATTCTATTGATAGCTTCGAAGTTTTGGTAGCCAGGTTTAGCGCTCAATTTGCCACAAGTCGGTCACATCAAATGACCTCAGCTGCGTTGGTAAGTCTCAAGCAAGAAAAACATGAGTCTTTGAGAAGCTTCATGGATCGATTTGCAAAGGTGTCTGCAAATATCAGAGATCTAAACCCGGCGGTTGCATTACATTCCATGCTGATGGCCTTGAAGCCAGGATCGTTTGTTGATCACCTATGTCGAAAACCACCTACAGACATGGATGAGTTTAGAGCTCGAGCTGCAGGATACATTCAGATGGAGGAGTTGTCAGAATTCCAGCATCGGGCTCGTGCTGATCTGGATCGAACAACTGAAGGAAAAGATAAAGGGAGGCAAATTGCTGAAAAAGATAAGGGTAAAAAGAGCAAATCACTTAGAGGGCCAAAATATGATTTCTATACTCCTCTTAATGTAAACAGGACTCAAGTATTGGAGGAAATCTGTAATATGGAGTTGTTAAAGCTTCCAGCCCCAGCAAACACCCCAGAAGCTGCTGACCGATCCAAGCATTGCAGGTACCATGGTAATTATGGCCACACTACTGAGGAATGCTGGACTCTTCGAGATAAAATCGAGGAGTTGATACAGGCAGGTCATCTAGGTCAGTTTGTCCAAAGGAATGCCGGTCGGACATACAACCCAGGACGAGGCCGCGGACAGAGTCAAGGTGGTGGAAGGGGACAACAAAATGATGGAGAAAGAAGAAATCAGGAGAATGTCAGAGAAGGAGAAGTAACTCAAGAACGAAGAGTGATCAACACCATAGCTGGAGGATTTGCAGGAGGTGGAGATACTAGTTCAGCTCGGCGGCGACATCTAAGAGCCGTCCGAGTCGTTAACTCGGTATCACTAAAATCTGCAAATACCTCCAAGCCAATTACTTTCACTCATGAAGACTTTCAGGGGATAGATCCCAATCAGGATGATCCTATGGTGATTACTGTCGAGGTAGCCAATTGTTCAATTAAGAAGACATTGGTTGATCAAGGAAGCTCAGCCGATATCCTTTACTACACAACTTTTCATAAACTAGAAATTCCAGAAAATGCAGTCAAACCATATGAAAACAAGTTGATTGGATTCTCGGGAGAGCAGGTTGACACACGTGGATATGTAGATTTGTTAACCACATTCGGAACTGGGAGCCTGGCACGAACTATTTCAGTAAGATATCTGATTGTCAATGCCGTGACTTCGTATAATGTACTGATCGGCAGGCCGGCACTGAATGATTTGGGAGCTGTAGTATCAACTCCTCATCTGACAATGAAGTTTCCAACCTTGTCCGGGGACATTGTAGCAATACGTGCAGATCAGGAGATTGCTCGACAATGTTATGTTGATAGTTTAAAAATCAACAAACGAAAGAAACTACAAAAAGACATGGAGAAGGAGAAGAAAGTCTGTGAAAAGCCGAGCTCAGTGAGTCTGGTGGAGTTAGATCCGAGGATAGATATGCAGGATCAAAGGCCGAGGCCAATTGAAGATCTACAGAATATCCAAATTGGACAGAAGCCAGAACAACAGGTGAAGCTGGGAATTCAACTTCAACCCGATTTAAGAGATGAGATAATCAGAGTGTTGAGGAGCTATGTTGATCTATTTGCTTGGAAAACTTCTGACATGCCAGGTATTGATCCCAACTTTCTTTGTCATAAATTATCTATATACCCAGAGGCTAATCCAATTGCCCAGAGAAAAAGAAGGTTAGGGGAAGAAAGAAGAAAAGTAGTAGAGCAAGAGACTGCAAAATTGATTGATGCAGGTTTCGTTCGTGAATTAAAGTACACAACATGGTTAGCAAATGTGGTGCTAGTAAAGAAAGCAAATGGAAAGTGGCGCATGTGCACTGACTACACGGATTTAAACAAAGCATGTCCAAAAGATTCATATCCCTTGCCGAGCATTGACCGACTTGTGGATGGAGCCTCAGGTTACCGATTATTAAGCCTTACGGACGCTTATTCAGGTTATAATCAGATCAGGATGCATTCATCAGATGAGGTAAAAACAGCTTTCATGACAGAGGGTGCTAACTATTGCTATAAAGTTATGCCCTTTGGATTGAAGAATGCTGGTGCTACTTATCAGCGGATTATGGATAAGGTGTTCGCTAAGCAAATCGGGAGAAACATTGAAGTGTATGTCGATGATATGGTTGTGAAATCTGATGATCCAATTCAACATACAACAGACTTGGAGGAGATATTTGGTGAGATTAGAAAATATAATATGAGATTGAACCCGGAGAAGTGTACTTTCGGAGTCCAAGGAGGCAAGTTTCTAGGCTTTCAACTCACGCACAAAGGAAATGAAGCTAATCCAGATAAATGCCAGGCGATCATAGACATGAGAAGCCCACGAAATGTGAAAGAAGTTCAAAGACTTGCTAGCCGACTTGTGGCAAATTGAGCGCTAAACCTGGCTACCAAAACTTCGAAGCTATCAATAGAATTTGGTGGCAGCCGAGTGTACCAGTTCAAGGCTGCCCCCTTTAAAGAAGTAGGAAAGACTTTGCAAAGAACATCATCATCATTCGTAACTATGTTTAACTAGGTAACATAATCATCTAAATGATTATCTGGATCTGTAGTACCGTCATACCTTTCCAATGTTAACGACTTCCATCCTTGTGGAAGGTTGGTATCCATAATTCTGTCAGTGAGTGGGCTCCTCCTTATTCCAGAGACTTTGATCTGTTGCCCTCCATACTGATCATGTTGCACCTTCTCGGCATGACTAGCTTCACCATGCAAAGTCTTTTGGGTTTGATGAGTACGCCCTGTATTTGTATAAGTGACCCTGGTATGAATAGTTTCTTGAGGATGATAGCTCGGGTAATCCTCTTCATCATGATGAGATGACGTCGTCCTCTCTCTATTCCTTTCTCTCGCTCTTCGAAGACGATCATAATTCTGCTCCATTTCTTCATTTTGCCTTCTCAAATCCTCCATTTGGATCCTCATCTCCTGGAGAAGGGGATGATTTTCCAGCAAAGGATTCTGAGATTGTTGAGGTTCATCAGTTACCTCGTCTCGTTGATTGCATTCTTCACGATCCCTTCTACTCCCTCCTGCACTGCTCCTGGTCAACACCATTGTCTCACTCGAAATGTGGCCGAAGGAAAATTTGCCTCGGCCCCACGGTGGGCGCCAATGTTCCGTCCAGATATCCCAAAATCGAGATATATGAATGGAGACAACCAAGCTCTCTTCTCACTCTCTTTCTCCCTCTAAGATCTTACTCTAAGAATAAAATTCAAATGTAATAAGCTTGACAGAAATGTGACTCTGCTCCTACGTATCCAATCTGGAATCAAGGCTTAACGTTGTTCTTGCTAAGGGATTAGCTCCCTATTTATAGATGCTGAGTTCAACGGTTACTCTCTGATCACGATGTATCCTCTTGCCACAGATTCGTGGGAACGTGGCAGTTATCATGGGAACGTGTTGCAGAGGCACGTTTAACTAGGGACGGGGAAGAGAACGTGATCTTCCCTCAGACGAGTCATGGTTGTGATTGCTTTCTTCAAAGGAGAACGTGGTTCTTCTTCTGAATGGGCCAAGACTCATACACTCGGCCCATCTCTTAAGTATGTATTTAAATTGGTCAACTCGGATGCACAAACTCGGCCATATGGCCTTAATTATGTTCGGTAGGATGGCCGATTATATGTTGAGATACTATGCTCGGTCTCATATTCTCGGTTATCCGATCTTCAATGTGAATGGTCAGTACATAAGCCCCCCGAGCTCTAAACTAAACTTAGTGAAAGAGTTTCTTAGGAAAATTTCCAGTGGCAAAAGGGCAGGTAAATTTTTTGCTGGTAGGTATTGACTACTTCACCAAATGGATAGAAGTCGAGCCCCTGGCAAAGATCACAGCCAAAAGAGTTCAAAAATTTGTCTGGAAAAGCATAATTTGTAGGCATGGCCTACCCTCCTCAATTGTAACTAACAATGGAACTCAATTTGTGGATAAAGGTTTGAAGGGATTTTATGCTGGCCTAGGCATTAAACATCAAGTGACCTCAGTTGAACACCCACAAGCAAATGGACAAGCTGAAGCAGCCAATAAAGTCATCCTGGGAGTGCTCAAGAAACGCTTAGACCGAGCAAAGGGAAGTTGGGTAGAGGAGTTACCGAGTATACTCTGGGCCTATCATTGTACCCCTCAATCCACCACCAAAGAGACTCCCTTCAGACTTACTTACGGCACAGATGCGATGATCCCCGTTGAAGTCGGCGAACCATCTTTAAGGAGGCAGATTTTTGATCCAGTCCTTAATGAAGAGAGCATGAAGATCGAATTGGATCTAGCAGTTGAACTCAGAGAAGAAGCACAAATCAGAGAAGAAGCCAACAAGACAAGGGCAGCTCGAAGATACAATTCGAAGTTGAAGCCGAGGAATTTTCAAGAAGGAGATTTGGTATTGAGAATGCAGGGTGAAGCTAGGAAGGAGCATGCAAAGGGAAAATTGGCAGCCAAATGGGGAGGTCCCTTCAGATTGAAAGAAAGCCTTGAAAATGGAGCTTACAAACTGGAAGAACTTTCTGGAGAAGCAATTCCAAGAACATGGAATGCTTCCCATCTAAAGTTTTATTTTAGTTAAACAATGTATATCAGATGAGTACTCTTTTTCCTACCTTGGTGTTTTTATCCCATAGGGTTTTTCACTGAGGAGGTTTTAACGAGGCTCATCTTTGATCAATAAAATGAGGAATTTCAGAAATGTGTTCATCTTTTATTAGTTTTTGTTTGAACTTAAGACCACCGAGTCTAAGGCCAGCGAGCCTAACTTTGCAATGCTAAAAGCCGAATTCGAGCTTAAGACCACCGAGTCTAAGGCCAACAAGCCTAACTTCGCAATGCCAAAAGCCGAATTCGAGCTTAAGACCACCGAGTCTAAGGCCAACAAGCCTAACTTAGCAATACTAAGAGCCGAGTTTGAGCTTAAGACCACCGAGTCTAAGGCCAACGAGCCTAACTTATCAATGCTAAGAGCCGACTTCGAGCTTAAGACCACCGAGTCTAAGGCCAACGAGCCTAACTTAGCAATGCTAAGAGCCGAGTTCGAGCTTAAGACAATCGAGTCTATGGCCATCAAGCCTAACTTAGCAATGCTAAGAGCCGAGTTCGAGCTTAAGACCACCGAGTCTAAGGACATCGAGCTTAACTTAGCAAAGATAAGATGCTAATAGCCGAGTACGAACTCAAAGCCCACGAACCTAACTCCGTTCAAACAATAAAACCCAAAGAGGAATACAAATTCAAAATCATTAAGAGTATCGTCGAACAATAAAAACCATTGAAATACATAATTAAAAAGGTACATCAAAAATCAACGACCGACATGGTCGGATCAAAAGTAGGGCTAAATATCAGATTTGTAAAAGATCCCACATTACATATCACCCCCATTGTTCAATGCTGAGGTAACCTCTTCATCGGCTGGGTTCTCTTTACCTTCATCATCACTGAGTTGACTTTCATTATTGAGTTCCCCATTTTTCACATCTTTGTCCACATTAAAATGGCTAAAATCAGCTTCAGGGGTAAAAAGCAGAGCTTGCCTCACCGCCTTGTCAAACCCGGCAATATGCTGAGTTATGATATTCTCTTTAGCAGATTCAAGTTCTTGCTTGTAAAACCTCTTCTTATCTTTCTTTCGAAGTAAAGCCGAGTTTAGCCTCGCGATCTCCTCTTTCAATTGTTTTTCAATGACCTGAGATTCACTCAACGTCTTCGACAGAACTTCGTTTTCATGCTCGGCTTTCTCCAACTTGGCCTTTTCTAGATTCATCTTCTCCTTCTCTTCATCAACACTTTTTTGAAGAGATGAGACTTCTGAAGTGAGCTCCTCATTCCTCTTTGTAACCTCAGCCAAATCCGTTGAGGTCTTCATAAGCTTGTCTTTAATTTGGGGAACTTCAACAAATTAAGCTTCCATAGCCTCCATCCTACGATGATTGTTTTCAAATTCTTTGCCCCAAAACAATGCAGTAGCAGCAACACGAAGGCACATGGCTTGTAAGCCTTCGAAGCTGACACTAGGACCTTGTCTTTTCAGTAGCCTCATGTCAGCAGGCTTGAGAGAATCGATTTTTAAAATTGTAGATGGAGAAAACTCATTACCAAACATCGCAGAGGAGCCAGGCTGAGCAGCCATGTTGTACCATTTTTGGGGAGCGGGAGTAGGAGGTAAGTTCCCTACATTTTCGATGTTCGGCTGAACAATTGGAGAGCTTGACTCCACAGTCGGACGTTTTGAATGAGGACTTTGAGGAGGCGAGACTATACAATCATCTTCCCTTCTTCTTTTTCGAGAAACCTCCGAGGAAGGAACATTCCGAATATTTTCGGGAGCCGAGCTCGTTGGTGCAGTTTTACTACTTTTCTTCTCCTTCAAATCTTCGGTGGAAGAGGAAGGGATAGAACCCTTGTTTTTCTTCAAAGAGCGGAAATCAAACTTGCCCATGATCACTACATAAAAGAAATAGATATGTATATCAACATACGGATCTATAATAAATTATACAAGTTATATAAAAAGAATGCAGTAACACTCACACTTCAGATCGGCTTGTGGAGTACTGGAAGTAGATAACTCTAAAAGAGCTTTACATTTTAAAGGCCGAGATAATCGATCCAGTATTTTGATATTTTCCTTCTCTTCAAGAGTCATGGACTCTAAACACCAAGACGAGAACTTAATAGGAAATCTAGTCCAATAGAGAAGAAACTTGGGCTTCCCTTGAGGATCAAAAAACAAACTATTATGCCCCGGGAAAGGACGAACTTTAAAAAATTCTCCTTTGAAATCTTTATAGGATGACTTCAACAGACCGATGATACCTCTCTTGTTCACCCCACTCAATAAAATCCAACCAATTAATTCACCAAATCGGATTCGGTAATAATAAAGAAAGATGGCTGCCGTAGGGGTGATTCCTATAAACTTGCACAGAATTTGGAAGGCCTTCATGAAAGCTCAACTATTGGGGTGAAGTTGCGTAGGGGCAACATTAATAGCCGACAATACCTCACGCTCAAATTTAGTAAAGGGCAGAGTAATTCGCAGAACGTCAAAGAGGGTCCTATACATGTAAGTATAAGGAGGATTATCCCCGGTGGCAGACATAAACACATGCTCGGTCCCCGAGCATGGTTCAACAATAAATTTATCTCTATATTTAGGAGAAAAAAGAGTTATGGAGTTTCGAAGGTCGATAATGGAGGAAACAGTTTGATACTTAGAGAAATAAACCCCAACTTCCCCTCAAACCCATTGATAGCCAGGAAGAGAAATAGGGGGAATAGGATCTTTCTCTACCCTAACAGCTTTCTTACGACGCTTAGAAGAATGGGCTTTAGAGGATACTACATCTTCTTCCTCAACCTCTTAGAGGAGGAGGTTAGAACCAGAGGGAACCCTAGGTTCAGAGTCTGGAAAAGAAGAATGGGAGGGAGAAGCATTTTCCCCTATTTCGGGAATCTCCGATGGGGATACAACTTTCAATGAGGAAGATGATTAGGAATCATCAGAGGAACCCATAAGGAAGGAACAGGAGAAAATGCAGAAATACAGCGAGATTAAAAATGGGGCGTACCTGGAAAAGCTTAGGATAAGGAAGAAGACGACCGAGAAAGTTGCAGAAATGAGAAAGTAGGAAGAAATGAGTATGGCGAAAGTTATATAACAAGGTCAGGGCAAATGAAAGATCATGTCTAATAAATGCAATAACTTTTTGTATAATACAGGGAAGGAGCGTGTTGAATACGCAGAAGCCCAAAAGGTGCAACCTTTAGAAGATTCAAAACTTTTTTAGGAGGAATTCTCGAAAGTATTAAATCTGCGCAAATCGAGTGTTTCCTGTCTTGTCATTACAGTACTTAATCCGACACACAACCCGAGAAAATAGGAACGAAAGAAATGGACTACACACAACAAAGACGTAGATGTCATCATGAAAGGTGACACGTGCTCATCTAATATACTCGGTCAAGTCTGAATTCCTAAGAAACTCTTTCACTAAGTTTAGTTTAGAGCTCGGGGGGCTTATGTACTGACCATTCACATTGAAGATCGGATAACCGAGAATATGAGACCGAACTTAGTATCTCAACACATAATCGGCCATCCTACCGAACGTAATTAAGGTCATATGGCCGAGTTTGTGCATTCGAGTTGACCAATTTAAATACATACTTAAGAGATGGGCCGAGTGTATGAGTCTTGGCCCATTCAGAAGAAGAACCATGTTCTCCTTTGAAGAAAGCAACCACAACCATGACTCGTCTGAGGGAAGATCACGTTCTCTTCCCCGTCCCTAGTTAAACGTGCCTCTACAACACGTTCCCATGATAACTGCCACGTTCTCACGAATCCGTAGCAAGAGGATACATCGTGATCAGAGAGTAACCGTTGAACTCAGCATCTATAAATAGGGAGCTAATCCCTTAGCAAGAACGACGTTAAGCTTTGATTCCAGATTGGATACGTAGGAGCAGACTCACATTTCTGTCAAGCTTATTACATCTGAATTTTATTCTTAGAGTAAGATCTTAGAGGGAGAAAGAGAGTGAGAAGAGAACTTGGTTGTCTCCATTCATATATCTCGGTTTTGGGATATTTGGACGAAACACTCACCCTTTGCTTTTGACATATACAAGGTTGTAAAGAACCAAATGGGACCGATTGGTTCAACCGGTTGAATTGAAAATCGGCTGTTTCTATGATTTGGTTAAGTTTTAAAAATCGGAAGTCTCATTGAACCGGTAAACAACTACCAGAATCGGACGGAACTGTGGAATCGGAGGCGGTTTTTAAAAATCGGCCGGTCAAAAAATGGACGTGGGATTCTTGTATGCTTTTCACTTTTTTGGCTTTTCAGTTCCAGAAAATGAGCACCTCACAGTTACTAGGCTGTACAGCGACGTTACCAACTTACCAGGCCTCCCACGCCGTTGACTTATCGGCTCCCCCGTTGTGTTGCTGTAACTGGTAATGTCGCCCAGCTCCCATCTCGTCGGCCATGGCAAGCTTGACCCAGCCATCGTCACACATCTCTTTGCTTGTTGCCAAACCCTCCACCTTTCTTTTGTTTTGAATCAAAGTAGGTTGTGATTCTGTATTGGAAGAAGCAAAAGGAAGTGTTTTCTCTTTCTGCTGTTTTCGTTGGTCTTGCCTTGGGATATGGATATGGTTGCAGGGACGTGGAGTCCAAGGGTTTTTGGTATTTCTTGACAATATCATTGACTTTTGATAACTTATTAAATATAATTTCTAATTTTTGAAAGCAAAATAACTATTATGTCTTGTTAGTATTTGTTAAACTGGTGAGTAATTATTAGGATTTTAAAATATATATAAAGAGAAAATATTTAAAAATAAAAGATGATTAGAGAGGAGGTTACTGATGATAACCGGCAACTACAAGTAATTAATATTGTGCATGGCACGCACTAACCGGTAATGATACGATCCCGAGAAAAAGTCATGGTGAAAAATAAGAAAATGCTAACGAGTACCTTCAGTGTGTATGACACATACTAACCGGCGATGCAACCGAGCCCAGGAAAAAGTGAAGGTGAAAAAAGGATAATACTAACAAGTACACTAATGGGTTAAGAAAAAGAAAAGTTTCATTAGGAAGTAATATATTTAATATTTAAGAAGTGTTTTATTTAGTTTTTTAATTAAAATTTATCTTTATTTAATTTTTTAATCAATATTATTAGGACACTCGTTAACTAGATTAAAAAAAATCCAAAATCCATTATCCCCAACCGTACTTACAAAAATCCATCCAATTTTTTGGATTCTATCCGCTGCGTACATTGTATTCTGACTTAGTAGCCAATGCTACAACTTTTCAACTGCCACATATATTCCACACACAATTTTCCATCTTCCCCTATCCCTCTCCCGTTTTCTTATGAACAATTAATCATATATGCCACCAGAAATTGGAAGATAGCAGCTATTGTTAGTTTCTACAACAATTACTATGTCAATAAATAGTGAGCAATAATGTGAGGTGAAAAAAAGGAAAAAAGTTTAATTTTGATATACTATCAATGTAAATTTTAGTTTTTATATTATTAATTAATTACAAATTATCATAAATGTGATTTATACACTGTGTTTGATACAAAAGAAAAAAAGAAGAGAGAGGGCAAAAAGAAGAAGTGGTGGGGCCCACAACTTTTTTTTTGTTTATGTTCAAGTATATGAGAAGAAAGTGGGAACATAGATGTGCATTGTCATCTATATCCCTATGAAAAATAACAATTCTTTCTCTTCTTTACTTTACTATAGAAACATTTTTATCCTTTTAAAAATAATATGGTTTCTCCCTTCTTCCTTTGTACTCAACCAAACAAAAGGGAGAAGAGAAAAGTCTTCTCCTTTCTCCCCTACCAAAGAATATAAAAATCTACTTTCTTTCTCTTCTCTTTATAGGATGTGATAATTTGACAATTTATAATTAATTTATAATATAAAGATACATATCAATAAAATCCAAAAGGAAAAACAAAAAATCACATTCCACACACCACACCATCCCAAAATAAGAAAAGTAATTAACCTTCTATAGTTGCAGTTTAGCACAAGTGATAACAAGGCAAAAGGAATAAAAGTTGAATTTGAAATATATATATATATATATCCTCAAGTGATACAAAAATAAAAGCAATTATGAAATGTGAACTAAAGAGTTATCAAACGGAATTAAGTACAAAATTGAATGGGAATACCTCAAATTGAAGTTGATCTAACTATTTAGATAAATGGGAGTTAGCAGAATCTATATAATTATCAACGGATCAGGATTCTTTCCGATCAAGGTGGGTGCAGCAACATAAATCTTCCCCACCCCTTTGATCTTTAGCCATCATCTGTCAATGATTTCGCTGATTAATTCCACGCTCCTTCAATGGCCTGAAGACGCTCATAGAGGTTGATTCCTCGCTACCGGGCAATGCTGATGCAGAGAGCGTCTCAGATGAAGAAGACCCTGTCTCATCCTGTGTCTGTAGTCAAAAACAAAATTCTCATTCAGTCAATAGTAAAAATACAAAACGAACCATTAATCAATTTGTCAAAAATCATTAAAAGCAATTAAATTCTAAAATCTATCTTTCGATCCTGAAATTAAAAGCAAACTGCCCAAAGATCGTTAAAAAAAAATCATATAGAATAAAAAAAAAAAGAAACACATACATTAGAATGGATGGGAAGTGAGTTATCTAGCAATCCCTTCCCTGCTAAAGCAGCAGCAGTAGCATCAAGTGACGAAGGAGATGACATTGGCACCACCTGATTCTCTCCATCATCATCATCATCATCATCGTCACCGTCATAGTCCTCATCATCATCATCATAAGTATGATCAGAATCTGAATCAGAACTATACTCCCCATCATCATCGACATAATCACGACGATCATCATTCTGTAATCCGGTGCGTCGATTTGCGAGACAGCAATGACATAAGGAAACTGTGGGAGTGAGGTCGGGGCCAGAGGCTTTCCATGGAGTGGGAGAATTGCAGAGTCGGCATAGAAGGACCCTCGTATGCTTCGCCACTAAGAAATTAGCACTGTGAACTTTGCGGTCGCAGTCCCAGCATAGCTTAGCCTGGTCCGAATCGCAGTCAATCGTCGCCCTCTTCTCACACAGCTCGCAGCACTCTTCCATTCTCTTTTCTATTTTTCTCTTTTTCCTTCTTCTTGATTTCTCTATTAATTCACACCTACTAACATAAATAGATGGAGCAAAGCAACTTCCTCAAACTGCAACGTGCATCCTTATTTCAAGGGATTCTTTTGTTTGTTCCGCAGGTTGATCGTCATTTATCCGGAATGGATAGAACTGCTGGTAAAAATATCCTTGTCTGATTTCTCGGGAGAGTTTTTTTTCCCTCTTTCCCTATCGTGAAAACTCGGTGCCGTTTAGCTTATTTGGAACCCTGCTATTGGTGCCCATATATTAATTTTGTGGGATTTGGCACAGTAGATACCAAAATAAACTACCAAATGAATGCCACGCGTAATGTCATGTGCTGATGAAATTTTGATATACGATTCTGTTATTTTATTATTTTTTATTTACTAATTCTTAAATTTAGTTTATTTTAACATTTTAAATTTCTCACTTAATAAAAATCATTCATAATAATAAATATAAAAAAGTAACAATAAATCCTTTCACTTAAATGTTCTATATGGTTTGTATTACTTCTTATAAATGTAAATGAAATAGACACGATAGTGGTTGGTTGACAATGAAAATAGACTGCAACCCTATATGAAATTCATTTGTAATATTAGATATTCGAATTCTGAATTTGTCATTTTAGGGAGAACGTTATCTAACCATCACTCCCGATTATCTCACAACTATGTTTGTGAGTATACTCAATCAAAGACAAAAAAAAAATGAAATTGAAAAAAGAAATACTAATTCAACATATAAAAAAGAAAATATAATCCACAGGGTTTAAGTGATATAATAAACAATATAAAGTAAGAATAAAATATACTTTTATTTTTTTAACTTATTTTTATGTTTTAAGTTCTATCTAACTAATAAATGTTTCATCTTGAACCTTTAATTTCAAAATCTTGGTATGGTTCCAATCCTAATACTTGTGTATAAAAAAAATTTGGTTGGGAAGGAAGAATCTATCTTATATGCCTCTCAACAAGTTTCCAACATAAATTAATCACTGTTAATGATGGTGAAAACTTTATACCTATAATATAATTATCAAAAAATATTACTTCATATGTTTACCATAAAAAATGTTACTTCACATTTGTTCTAGAGGTAAACTCTATTAAAATACTGTTACATTTTCATCCTCATTGCTTCCAATTTCGCCAAAATTTCACGGCGGGATTTTATGGCAAAATTTGGAACTTCCAATGACGATCCTGTGGGTGACCTTCGTCTCCCTTTCTCCGGTATTGTGCACTTTATGTTAGTTGATATTGTATGGGTCACGTTTTTTTAGACCTTAGTTCTATTGCTTTTTTTGTTTCATACTAATATTGTATAGACGCATCCATTTATTATCGGTCACGATCCAATCAGCCACCTGAACGGTAAATACATTAATAATAGCTATCATAAAAGTCTGCATAATACAATTTGAAATTATTTGATAATATAAAAAACTTAACATTATTAATGTATTAAAATTTAAAACTCTTACAATTATACCTTACAAAAAAATGACACGTCTTAAATTTTTTTGGTGCAAACACGTCTTAATTTTAATTCTGTTACATTAATTACTGTGGAAAAAAGGGGGGCTTGCAGAAAACACATATTTCATGTATAAATATCAATTACCACGCATTATTACAGGGGGGAAAGTGTATGCTGCCCATAAGATATTTTTAACCTTTATTTCGGACTGTAGGATATTACGTCTTTATTAATTACTAAATTGATAAATTAAAAATTAATTTAAGAAATTTTTTTATAAATGTAAAAATAATTTAATTGTAAAAGAACGAAACAAGTCAAGCTAAAGTTTTATTATTTTTAAACAAGTCAAGCTCAAACTTTTAATTAGAATCATTTAAATAAATGAATCAAATTCAAATTTTACTATTTTTTTTTATAAGTTAAGCTCAAACGTCAAGTGTTCAGTTTGACTCGACTCGTTTACACCCTACTCGGTGAGTGGTAGTTATGGAATAGAACACTACAATGGATCTTATAAGTTATAGCCACTAGAACAAGAGAAAAATAGAGAAGGAATGAGTGTGGAGGGGGCAAGGGTTGAGAGGTTCTTTGAATAGAGACTGTGAAGGGGATACGGGGTCGCATGGAGTTATTGTTTAAAGAGTCAAGAGTGGAGAGGGTGACACGCCAAGCCGCCCAAGGATACTTATAAGCTCCACGCGTAAACCCTTTGGATCCCCAGGGAGAAACCCCCAACAATTTTGTGGTCATAATGAATTTGTCCAATTCCTGGTATGGGCCAACTACTGCAAAAGCAATAAGGGGGCAACCGGATGAGTAATTAATAGGGTCCACGTTAAGGCATAGCGCCCCGGTGACATTTGTGTCACATTGGATTAGTCGTTGAAACTCGGCATTGTAAGATAGAATGTTTATCTACTAGAGTTCAAAATTATAAATGATAAATGATTATCACGGCACAACTTTTTCTTTTTTTTTTTGTTGCTCCTTTTTTCATTCGAGTGAACTTATTGCTCGTTTGGAAACACAACAATGCATATTGGACGCGCGTTTGTCCTAAAGCTACAAAAAGTAGCTTCTCCCATTTGGAGGTGATTCTATCATAAATGGTCGTGGTTTCAAACATATCATTAATTACTTAAACATTACATTTCAATCTACATCTATTCCACCAAAATTTTGTCAAATAAGATTGAAGTTAGCCAACCAATGATATGAATTGAACAATTAAGTTGTCCATGCATGTAGTGGGATCAATCTTTTTTCTATTTCTTTCTAATTAAAATTAGGGTTGTCAAACTTCCCAAATATATATATATATATATATATATATATATATATATATATATATATATATATATATAGTCAGCATCTGTTGACACCAGGTGTATGTCAAAAGACTTACACCAAATCAAGATCGTTTAAATCAATAAATCTAATAATCGAAAATATTCGAGTAAAAAAAATTTTTAAAAATAAAAAATAAGGTCACGTGCTTCTTTTTCCCTCATTCTTTTGTTCCCCAGCCTTTCTTCTGTCTTATTGATTTCGCTGAAACAACAACTTGTTGGAGCCATCATACTCATCGTCGTTGCTGCGTAGAGGTGCCACCAAACTTGTCGGAGCCAACCCCACCCAGATTCGCAGAAGTCACTGTCGTTTAACTTTTTCATCGAATGGTTATAGAAGAACTTGGAGGCACCGTCGTATAACTTTTTGATTGAATGTTTGTACAAGATACCCTCGTTTGCCACTTCAATGAACATTTATCTAAAGAAAGACATATATAAGATAAATTACATGCATTAATGGTTGAAATTTCTTAAAAATTCAAGAAGTGTTTCACTATCCTTTTGTCTTTCTTTTTCCCTTTCGCTTTTCCTTTCACTTCTCACCTCGCTATTGAAGCAAAAAATGAGGGGCCTGAATCCTTAAGATGAATATATAAAGTCAGCAGAAACTAAGCTTGTGCAAAAGCTTAGGGAGCAAAATCATATTACATTAAGACTTCTTAGGCCTCTTTGAACTCCCATTTCTCCTATCGACCTCTGTAAACTTCTCTTTTCAACAAAAATTTGATTACTAACAAGAATTCAACACTTAGACATAATTTCCACATTGATTATTAACCAATTTCCATCAATATATACATACAGCAAATTGCAATAGGAAATGGAGTCAACAAATCATCCTTGCCATCACCTTTCATTTTCATGCCTTGATTGAAATACTGTAATCCCGATACTGTGACAAAGAATACTCAATCATTGATATTTTACATTTTACAGAGCTACTTGTTTAGATGTTTTTAACAAATAAATTTGAACACTTGCATATGTTATTATTGACAGAGAACGGTGGCAAGGATGAACGAGCAGCGCTTTCAACGAGCATCTCTGCACAGCGGCGACGACAAGTGTGGTGGCTGCCACAAGTTCTTGTTTCAGCTAAATCCCTAAGATAGAATAAGAGAGAAGAAAAGGCGGGGAACAAAGGCACATGACTTGGTAAGGCGGGGAACAAAGTCTTTTGACTTACACCTAGTGTTAACGGATCCTGACTCACACACACACACACACACACACACACACACACACACACACACACACACACACACACACACACATATATATATATATATATATATATATATATATATAATTTGGTATGTATTGTCAGTATAAATGTTTTTTTCATTGTCAATCAATAACAAATCATGATATAAGTGACTTTTAAGGTAGTCAGGATAATAGTCCAACATTTATAATGATGTAACAATTTATGATTACTTGATAGTATAAAATTCTTTAACACAGCCGAGGCGGGGGACCTTGAGTGAACAACCCCAATCGGAACTCCAAAGACTCGATATGAATATATTTATGCTATGTTTTTCTCTATGAGAGAGAAATTAGCTATTAGAATAGGATTTATGTGCAGGTCATATTTCACATGTATCCAATTTAAGGACAAGAGGTTCATTATTGCATATTTGTAATTATAGTCATGTTACGTATTTGAGATGATATGGTGTATTTGAATACGTATAAATGTACTTGTGATTTTAGTTTGCACCTGTTTATGTATGACTGCCTGTGTTTGTGGGAAACTCCATCACTGAGTCAGTGAACTCACCCACCATTTAGCAGTTGCAGGTATCTACGAATTGAAGTCATTGGAAGCCTTGGATGCCACGTGGATAGTTCGATGTATAGTTTTAAGTATTTCTGGTTAAGCGGGACTTTGTAATCTTCTTTGTGTTGTTCGTTACTCTAATGTAATTATATTCATAATGTCCTTGTTCGTAATGGATGTAATCGTTTACGTTGGATGACAATATATGTACGTTTGGGAGGCTGCGAAAGGAAAAGAGGAGACTTTCCCTTTCGGTCGATCATAGCTACGAAATTCGGATCATAAAAATAATTTATAGTATGTTAAGTTGTTAATTATATATCAAATTCATTTTATATAATTTGCTTTTATATGTTATTAGTTAACTTTTTTATTGTTATTTTATGTTATGTTTATTTGACTGTGACTCCCTCACATGAAATTTTTGGCTCCACCTTTGCTAGTGGCCAATGTTGACCTACAAGTTGGCAACGATGGTAGTGGTGATCGAGGATGGCAGCGGTTAACAGTAATGGTGGTCATAGGTGGTGATGGCCAGCTGCTATAGCGATGGCCCGTGGCAGAAGTAAGGTTGTGGCAACCGAGAGAGAGAGGGGGAAAAGAAAATTAATACAATAAAATATGAAATCATCATATAAAAATATACTGTCTCCTATTTGATGTTTAATCATAGGGTTCAAATAACAGGATTCATAAAAATAATTGAATTTTATAGTTAAGTTTATCGCCGATGGGAAAAATATGCAATCAACATTTAAGCCAAAAAGCGAAAGCAAATTATGTTCAATCTACAGTGCACATGTTTGGTACGTCCCAGTCAGTGGAAAGTAGGAGACAAGGAGGTGGCTTAAATATAAAGAAACTTGACAATTACGAAAGTTTAACAGGCCAACTTAATTATGCTCCCCTGTTTTTTACATGTAGAGACAAGGCACAAAACAATAAAACAAAAAAGACAAACTTCCACGGGTGCATGTTATCATTGTTTGATAAAATTAGTTGTTAATGGATAAGCTAGTTGATAGCGGATAGCTTATAATGGATAGCGAATGAGGTAGCTTATTTTCTGTGGAAGTGTTTGATAAAACTAGCGGTTGAACTAGCTGAAAAATATAAAATGACATAAAAGGACATTTTCATTAATGATTTTACATAAAAGAGAGAGAAGCGGATAAATATAGAATTAAATGAAGATAAAAAGGATAAAAGTGGAAAGAAAACTGAAACGATATAAGCTATAAGTTTAAACGCTACTTCATGGAAAAAACGTTATAAGCTCATGAAAAAACGCTATAAGCTCGTGACAGAGGCGCTTACCAAACGGGACTACTTTCTCATCCGAAATATCCTATCCGCTATAAGTTCGTAAAAGTGACCTGCCAAACAGGCTTTATATCATCAGCAGAAAATTTGAATATTTCAGTTAAATTTTAGGTGATTTTTTTTTTTTTTTTTTGATGAATAAATTTTCGGTGATTTAGTGTATATTCAGTTAAACAAATTAACTATAATACTTTATCATACATACTTCACATAAAAGTATTATCATGTTCATGCATAAAATTTTAGAATGTTTTAATGTACGACCGTCAACGAAATTGAGCTTTTTAATCACATGATTCTGAGTTTGATTAAAAAACCATGTATATGAAGAAAAAAAATATCATTAAGAGTAGTTACCCCTTCGACATTTGACCACACTTTATAAGACTAGTTTTTTTATTCATCTGATGGGAAAATACTCTAGAAAACAAAACAAAACTATACATGTTTTGCCTATTAAATTAAATTAGGATTTAATTTTCATACATTATCAATCTAAAAAAATCATAATGTCATCTAATTAATCATATATTATTACATCGTTAAAATTATTTCACTTTCAAATATTAATTACTTCAAAAGTAACATATGTGATGATATATAATTGTCCACTAGTATAAACTACATAGGGGTTATAATTGTTATATTGTATGATATATAATTTATGGGAGTTATAAGGTGGATGGGTCATGGGTTGGTTTGGAGGGAGAGATGTAAGGGTTTGAGTGATAAGGAAGTTTTGGATTCAACTCCCTTACTAACATAACACACTAATTACTAACATTGTTTCATAAAAAAAAAAAAGTATAAACAATTTTATATTAATAGTGAATCAAAATTAAACTCAATAATTGACAACTCTAAGGAATAAGAGTTGTTCTATCCTTTTAGCTTAATCATTGTTCTTGTTTTGATTAATTTTGGAAAAGAAATTCAAGATTTGTTTGATTGAGTAAATTTCCGTGTGAATATGATTAAATGCGAAAAAGCTATAAATTCTGATCTGTTATTGCTGAAGGTTTGATTTAGTTGTGAGCAGGTTTTAAAGGTGTAATTGTTGAAGGAATTGTTGTAGGATGTTTTGGAATGCTGCAGCTTCTGGGGAGCAAGTTACTACAAGATAAAATCATTTCCAGCTCAGCTAATGCTCACTAGAAGACAAAACACCTGCTGCGCTGTGCAAAAAGGAAGAGAGAGAATACAATATAGTAGTTGTGTGTACTTGGAAATTGAGCTAAAGAATATTTTAGTATTTGAATTTTGTAAAAGCCCACAGAGTGAGGCATGAGAGAGTGTAACCCTATTTTAGGAGCTATTACAGATAGTGAGTGTGACTTTGCTTTCAGGGTCAGCCCTGTACTGTGCAGCATCCGTTATCTCCCTTTTCCTCTCTATAATTTCGTTTACGCATTATGTATTTATTTTTCATTCCTTTTGCTTGTTTTGTCTTTAAGCTCATTATGAGCTAAATTCTCCTTTAGTTAGGATTCTATGAATTTGTAGTTGTACTGAAGGGTAATTCAATGTTATGGATGTAATTCGTTTTCTTCTCTTTTGATTTAATATTTAATTTCGGTTTAGCCTGATCAACTGATCTGAAATGTTAACTAACTAAGTTTGGAAAAACCAAGTTAGTAGACTTGACTAGAAGATAAAGATAGAGCAATTTAATTGTGTTGAATGAGATAGGAATAGCCTTCAAGTCTTTAAGTAGCTGGATGTTTTATCTGTCAACTGAGGGAAATTAATTTGAACTTAGGAATAAAAAGCTTTTAATGAACTCAGTTTTACTGCTGGAAAGCAATTCTCATTTCCCGGACTAAATGTTATAGTATCCTGCAACATAAGTTACCCTGAAGTTAAGATTACAAAGGATTAGAATCCTAGCTATTTCTATCTCTGTTTTTATTAATTCCTTGTATTTATCACTTACTGTTCTAATACCCAGTTACTTCATTTACTTTACATGCCTACAATTACTCTTTATTTTATTAAGCTAAGGAGAAAAGATTAAACTAGAATTTGTATTCAAATCATTTAAATTCTCGTGGAAACGATCTTTATTCACACTTTATAACTTCTTGACTGTGTACACTATCACATTCCTTTAAAATAACCAACCATAATACATGAACGTCGCACTAAGATTGCCTTTCATGTGCATTTGATTATTGAATTATAATCGAGCATGTATTATGGGATAAACATGTCTATGCTTATACTAATTAATAGTGTTAGTTTAGTGTTGATTTTAACGCAACCAATAATTCACGTTTCTCCACATTCTATATTTGTGATAGTATTTGAATTTAAATAAATCTTTCAAATTAAATATTTTAATATTACTTCAAATTTAGTTTTTTCTTTATGTGGATTGAACAGTGAGAGGCTAAGAGCTGATAAATCTTTTTTTATGATATAAACTAAGAAATCCAACACAAATGTTTACACATTTAACAATTTCGCCAAATAAATCAACCAACACTTTTATAACTCAAATTCGTTCGTGTACACATATGACATTATACACATAGACACAATCAAGTTGCATCACTTTTAATATTACTTAAGTCACTGTATACTTATTTCCTTCTCCAATAGTCTGAACTCCTTGGAATTTAGAGGGAGAACGGAAAAGAGAAAGAAAACATGAAATGACTTTCCTCTCTCTCAATTCTCATAGAAGGATGATATTTTTATTGAATAATAGCAATAGAAAACTGAGTTAAATTAAAGAAGATTTACATTACATTAACATGGGATCCATACTTTGCATCCACAATTTAGGCCCGTACATCCATCAAACTTGGACTCAACCTAAACATGAGAATGCAGAATTCCATTTGGCTTAGAGCGCCATCTCCATCCAAATCACCTTCCATTAGCATGCACACGAGCTCGTCATCCTTCACCTCCAAACCCAGCAACAAACTGTTCATCTTCAAGCTCTCGAACGTGATCAGGCCCTTGTTCACATCCATTAGCAAACGAAAACCGTTGCATAGTTCCCCAATAAACCCTTCTGCACCCAACCGTGCAATCATGGATGGGAAACAGTCCTCGAAATCGACACCATAATAATCTAGTTCCATCGTTGAATGAAACTGTAAGTAATTAATAAGTGAAACTTTTTTAGAAGAAGCTTATCTGAAATGAGAAGATAAAGGTTGGTAGCTTATGATAGAAGGGTTTTGAGGTGAATGATAAAGTAAGGGTATTATATAGGGAAAGCAACATATATAAGCACCCAACTAATTAAAAGGTACGGTAAATTAATCATTTCTGGTGTTTCTGTGGCGTAGCTTCTTGCGGCTTTCACCGTGACAAGATTCTTTCTTTTTCGTTGGGTTAAGCTGCCTCCTTCCTGGAAGATTCATTTTGTTCTTTTGTAACCAACACAAGTGCGTTTATGTACACATGCACACATATCTCAATCGTCTGTAAATAATTTGACTAATTTCTAATTCATTTACTCCTTCAAAACTTCCGTTATAGTGGAGTTGTAATGGTATCCTTGAGAAGTAGAAAGTTTGGATACCTTATATTCAATTAAAATGCGTCATTTCAATTAAATGAGTCATGTCAATATCATATGAGATTAAGTTCTCATCATCTGATTGAGCCATATATGCAGGATAAAGTTATCCAAGTGATACCATACAATCTTCCTTCTTTGTTGGGAAAAGATATTTGAACACCTAAAAAGAGGACACCCTTGGTGTATTTTTTAGATGATTATATACCTAAAAAGATAAAAAGTAAGTAAGAGATAGAGATAAATATATACGGTGTCTAGATTTTGGTGTTCAAATAACATAGGTGTCCCTTTTGTTTTTTGGTGTATTTTTTAGATGATTGTATATCTAAAAAGATAAAAAATAAGTGAGAAATAAAGATAAATATATACGATATCTAAATTTTGATGTTAGAACAAAACTGAATAGGCCCAACAGAATTTGTACTTACTAGCATTTTCCGTTGTTTATAATAATAATAGTAATATTAACAGTAATGTGTTGGGCCGGGCTGAGCTGCCGAGGTGCACGTCCAAGAGGTGCACCATCTTAGAAAAGTCAAATGGTTTTTGCTAAAGAAAAGAACAAGGGGCAGAACCGACATTCTGCAAAGAGAGCTCAACTGTTGACGTAATGGGTGAGCCCCAAATTGATTTTAGTAATTGGATTCATGTAGGAGGGGAAAATTGTATATCCGGTCAACCAAGATAATTTGTAGACGGCTTTGTTATGGGTATTCCCAAAATTACTACGGACATCCCTATAAATAATGTATTTATCAAATTATCCTTTTAAATTTTTTTTTATCATTTGGCTCACTCACAAATATATTATTTGCGAGGGGAAAAAATATTTGTACTTTCACAAATATAATATTTGCAAGACTCGCAAATATTATATTTGCGAGTGAGTTATTTTTTTAGAATTGTTCACTAGCAAATATGATATTTGCAAGTAAAGTAAGTACTCGTAAATTATATGTAACGCTCGTAAATTAGATATTCGCGAAAGAAGGTAAATTTTCGCAAATTAGTTATTTGCGAGTGCAAATTTTTGCACACTCGCAAATATCTAATTTGGGAGTGATTTTTTTGTTTACACTCGCAAATTTGGTATTTGCCGGTGTACAAATTTTTGTACTCTCTCAAATAGCTAAATTGCAAGTGATTTAAAAATTTTTAATCCCTCGTAAATTAGCTATTTGCGAAAGTACAAAAATTTGTACACTCGCAAATATCTAATTTGCGAGTGAAGAAGATATTTGAGAAAATACTATACTTATTTGCGAGAGAGTACTTAGTGGTGGTATTTTGATAAATACACTGTTCATGGAGGATGTCCGTAGTGATTTGAGAGTGCCCTTAGCAAAACCCTTTGTAGACTTAATGGCCAAGCCCAAGGCTATGGGCAATAGAACTACAATCCAAAATAGAAAATGGTCCTTGTTTGGGTCTTCAAGCAAATTGATGCCTCCAAACTTAGAAGGAGCAAATCTGATTTGTTTTTCATTTCATATTTCAACCTTGAGGTGGTATCGTTAGGACAAAGGCAATTAGTTAGTTAGGATTAGTTGAGAGAGTTAGTAGGGTAAGGTAATAGTGAATTAAAAGGGTTGTAGTTGTGGGTAGATCAATAGAGGGAAGAGAGTAAGGGAGATTCATTCGGAATTGTAGCTTTGTAGTAATTGATCAAAGACTCGGTTGCAAAAGGAGAAATTCTTTGTGATGAGTAAACCCTTGTAGGAGAATTCTTTCTCCTTTTACTGTTCAAATTCATTCATTCAGTAAAGTGTTATTCTCATTTCTATGTTATTTCCATCATTTCTGCAATTCTTTGATTTGGATTGAGATCCTCTACGGTTATTACAAAACTGTATATAATCTAAACCTTTAAAAATATTTTATTTTTTAGCAAGAGGAAAGTTATAAATACAACACAATAAATTTCAATCATTAGATTTAAAACTACATCGCAAGTAGTTCTTTTCTCAATTGCAGATGATCCAGTTCCATTTGATTTAGAGTTGTAACACATCCAGTCAATAGGAACAGATCTAGAGGGGGTAAACATGAATGCTGACCCCTTCCTCTTGCATATATTTTGTAAAATTAGTTATATACATGTAGTATTTTTCATACAAAAATGTCTTACTATAAATATATACTCCCTCCGAATCTAGATATAAGCAAAAAAACCCTAAATTTACGCGTATTAAGAAAATTAGTTATGTTAGTTTAATTATTTTGATTTGTGTAAAAAATAAACTATAGTTACTAAACTACCGTTTCTTGAAAGTTGTTTCTTGGAAGTGTATAATGTTCTTGAAAAAGTAAAAAGATAATTAACCAAAAGATATTTTTGACACATTAATATTAAATAGAATTAAATAAATTAACTTTTACTCATATTTGAGTTTATATATATGACACCTAGCGCACAGACCCAACATGTATGATGTTGTATCATGATTGGCAATGACGGAAGCAATGAAATTTCAAGATTAATTGCCAGAAGCATTGCACTAATGAGTAAATATCCAATTTGCTTTCTGAAATTATAGGGGTGTATCAATTTAATTTTCTACATTATTAATATTTTAAAATGATCCTTGGAATTACAAAATATAGCGAATGCATCCCTGACATTATTCACTTAGTTTCAAATGCATCCTTGACATAACCAACTTAATGTCATTATAGTCCATGCAAATACCCACGGAGGAACGAATCTGATTAACATTTTGTAATTCCAAGGATCATTTTGAAATATTGATAATGTAGGGGACTAAGTTGATACGAACCTATAATTTCATGGGCCAAATTAAATATTTACTCTTGCAAAAATCTTTTCAGCGAATGCTATGGCGTACAACTTCACTTGTGGAAGCAAGATGGGCGTGAGACATCTCTAATTCAAAATTTATAACTAAATTAACATTAACATTGCATTCATGTTGACCTGTAATTTGTTTTTTGGAGGAAACTTTTGACCGATGTTTTTTTTTTTTGTGTGCTTACTTTTAACTCATGTTTTACAAGAGTTTAGATCCTTTATATTTAGGGGATAAATGACAATCTCTATTTAGGAAAGAGATAGACACAAAGAAGTATTTATATTTTAAACCATTTTTCTTATTTAAAAAAGATTAAATCATTGAAAAAATGTGTCTATCTCTCTTCTAAATAAAAAAAAAATAGAGAAAAAAATGAAAAGGATCTCCACTCGTTTTACTGGGACAGTGTACTAATCTTACAAATCTATATGACTATTCTATAGGCAGGGGCTGATATATGTGTTCTCATGGATGCACTTGAAACCCTTGATTTTTAAAATCATTTATTAATATCCTGGGTGAAAAAAATGTCTTATAATTATCAAAAATTGTACTCATGTCATTGGATCTTTTGACCCTTTGACTCTCTCTCACATATATTTTACCTTTTCACCGTTTAACCTTCTCTCACACAATCTGAAATTGGGGTTTTGAATCAAATTGTTTACTCTATTGTTATATGATTGTGTTTACCGTATTCTTCCCCTACATATTTATAAAGAAATAAGATACGAAAAATATGTTTATAAAGAGGACTGTGGCCATTTACTCAACATAATTTTCCCCAAAGAAAAATCGTGAAAAATAGGTTGCGTAATCGAATAGGAAATGCATGGATGAATGATTGTTTGATGAATTATATTAAGAGAGTTGTGTTTAATAACGTTAGCAATGAGCAGATTATTCAACGATTTCAAAACATGAAATCACGTAGAGGACAATTATGAGGTATGTAATTTATTTGACTATATGTATTAAAATTTTATGTCTTTATCTTCATATGTTTGATAGCAATTTTTTATTGATTTTTTTGGAAATAGATTGTCCTTTTTGGAAAGGATGAAGATCTCCTGTCTCATTTTGATTACCATATCATGTCCCAATCAATAATATTTTATCATATAAGTTAAAATTTTATTTAATATTAAAAAAATAAAATACATGATAAGATATTATTGGTTGGAAAATAGATTGATCTCCCTGGACCGGCCACTCTCTTTAGGCTCACCAAATACATCAGTAATCACTCTGAAACATTGCCTTATTTTCTTGGTTTTCTATACCACCTTTGGCTTGTGCTCAAGCTTATGAGTGGCGTTGAAATCAACGTGAACAAACGCTCTCTCAATTTCAGGGAGCTTTTCAAGCTTATCTTGAAGTGTCTCTCCAATGTCATGTGCTTGACTAAGTGACATTTCTTCTGATACCACTATGTCTACCTCCACAAAGTAATTGGACCCAAATGTGTAGGCTCTAACTGTATCGATGTGCGTGATCTCCTTGTCATGGTTCCAACAAAGATACGTTAACTTTGCAATGTACTCCGGTGGGGCTGTTTTACCAATCAACGACCATACATTCTCCATGACAGTTTTCGCCCAGTTACTGATCGTATATAAAGCTATCTGCATAATTGTTTCACTTATGTTATTACTTAATTTGCAGCAGAATTAGGTGCAAAACAGAAATAAGAAGCAACAACAACTTTGATGTGCTAGATAACTGTTAGCAAGGACATACCATGATGGCCCCAACAGGGTCAAGCCACCAGTAGTATTTGATGGCTAGAACTGCTGTGGCTAGACCGATTGAATTTGTAATGACATCAAAGAAATGGTCCTGAGCATAGGCCCTGACTATTTCATTTTTGAACCTTCGACAATAAGTCATGAGCAGAATTTTTGCCAACGTGGCTGTGACCATAATCCCTATCATCCACTTTTCTTTCACGGAAACCCTCTCAGGTTGAGCCTGTCGATAAATGAATTTGATGCGGAGTAGTGAGTTTAGACTGTAGTATACACCAGCATAAATAAATTAGTTCATGCAAGTCTATCTAGAATCTATAAGATAAAAGGTCTTTATATAATAAGGTAAACTTTCCGTGACTAATTAGCAAACTTAGCATGCTTTACATCTATAGACTATACCTTTGTGATGATTTCCCTCGCTGATTCAAGTAATATTTGTAATCCAAGAGTTGACATGACTGATGCGAATACAACTATCCCCTGCCAGAAAAACGTATAGTAAGTAGAGCTACATAAATAAATGAGATCTTCTATATATACTCGAATTGAGAAAGAAAATTGCTTATCAAATAAACAAAACATGCCCTTTTAGTAAGAAATCTATGTAAGGCTGTAAATTCAATTAATCAATTCATAATTTAGAAAGGAAGGTTAGAAATAAATAGGTGTCTCACCACAGGTTGCATCCGGTTCTTGCCAATGGGGTATTGGTAATCATTTGGCTTGCTCATAGCATAAGAAGTGAACCAAAGTATAAATCCTGACAAGAGATCCAAGAGTGAATCCAAAGTTGATGCAATGACAGCCAGGGATCTACTCTCAATGGAAGCATACACTTTTGCAGCAAATAACACCATGTTGCCTATGTTAGATGCATAAATTGCCACCTTCTCACCCCTTTCAAGCTGTTTCATCTCTTCCTGAAATTAAAAATTCCCCATTCATGCATCAGAGAGGCCATTTTAAAGATGAAGAAAGTCAGTTTGTTATAGAATGTGTTATAGAGTTATTTTGTTTAATTAGTTAAGTTTGTTATTAACAAACTCACAAACTGTAACAGCTGAAAGCTATAGAGGTTAAGCATAATCTTGTAATTCATTCATTCATCCAATAATATACACATGCTAAGCATATTCTACCATGCTTACAAATTTTACATGGTATCAGAGCTAAAAATCCTGAAGAACTGTGATACTGCCGAGTTCTTTCCATGGCGAATGAAGAATCACCCTCAAAGGATGTTGACAAAGCGTCTCCTTCCCAAGAAAACCAGAAGAAAGACAAAATAGAAGGTAGCATTGACATCATGTCACCCTATTACCTCCATGCATCAGATCACCCAGATCAAGTTTTTGTGGGTGAACTTCTCAATGATGGAAACTATGGGGAATGGGTTGCGGATACGAGCAATGCATTATATGCCAAAAACAAAATTGGGTTCGTTGATGGTTTAATCCCCATGCCCGACGTTGATTCTTCCAATTTGGCTCATTGGATGAGATGTAATGCGATGGTCAAAGGTTGGTTGAAGAATGGTATGGGCAAAGAAATCAGAGGTAGTGTTAGATATGCGAGTACTACTAGAGAAATATGGATCAATCTTGAATAAAGGTCTGCAAAAAGGAGTGCACCCAGGGTGTTTGAATTACGGCGAGCCATAGCACATCTCAGGTAAGAAAAGTTGTCAGTCCCCTCATACTATACAAAATTGAAAGGATTATGGGATGAAGCCCAATCAATTGCACCATGGCCAAAATGCACATGTGGAGGATGTAAATGTGATGTGCAGAAGCAGCTTGGGCAAATGCGAGAAAGGGAGCAATTGTATGATTTTCTTATGGGGCTTGACGATATCTTTAGCACTGTGAAGAAACAAATTCTTAACATGGCCCCAAAACTTACTCTTGGTCATGCATACCATCTTGTGGCAGAGGATGAACATCAAAGGCTAATTTCCTCTATGCACAAGCCTATGGCAGAAGCCTCTGCCTTCCAAACACAGGGCAACCGCTACAAAGAACTTGGGGAACGCAAAACTGGGAAGAAGGAAAGGCCAAAAGATGACCATTGTCAAAAGGTAGGATACATACAAGATGAGTGTTAGGAAATTGTTGGCTACCCACCCGATTAGAGGAAACCCTATCGAGAAAGAAAGGAGAAGGCAGGATCTTGGACCAACAAGAAAGGCGGTTTCAAGGCTGCACAAGTAAGCAATGAAGGTTGCTCAATTCCAGGATTTACAGTGGAACAATATACAAGGCTGATGCAACAATTAAAGTCTGATATAGAACCTGCTGCAAGAACAACATAGCCTACTGTAAACATGGCAGGTAATTTTTCCTTTAATAGACCCTGGATCATTGACTCAGGTTCAACTGAGCACATTACATGTAATAAAGATTTGTTGGAAGAAACCCTTATTTCTAAACAACAACCAGTTAAGATTCCCAATGGCACAACCAATAATGGGATCAGGGAAACTAAGTCTTCCTAATGGAATAAAAGTCAATAATGCTTTGTTTATTCCTGATTTTCATTGCAATTTGCTATCAGTTAGTAAATTGACTAAGGAACATAACTGTGCTATAACATTTATGGCTGATTCTTGTGTTATTCAGGACTTACCCTCGAAGAATCTGATTGGAAAGGGTAGAAATCAAGATGATCTTTATCTTCCTGAACCAACATGGGATAGAGGGATAGCCATGAAAGTTAGTAAGCCTATAGATGCAAGCTTATGGCACTCAAGATTGGGACGTACCTCTGATACTAAAATGTTGGCTGTAAAATCAATTTCTGATGTAGATGACAGAAAAAGAAAGCTGCCTTGTGATTCTTGTATAAAGGCAAAACAAACTCGATTACCCTTTCCCCATAAGTTCAATAAAATCAAATTGTTGTTTTGAATTAATACATTGTGACATATGGGGTCGATATGCCACTGTATCTACATTAGGAGCACATTATTTTTTGACTATAGTAGATGATTTTAGTAGAGATGTGGGGGTATACCTCATGAAACATAAGTCTGAGGTTTATCATTATTTACAAGCCTTCATATGCATGATAGAAACACAGTTTGGCAAAAGAATTCAAAAGGCAGGTCTGAGAATGGCTTGGAATTCACTTCTACTGTTATGCAGAAATTCTATGAAGAAAATGGCATAATAATGGAACTCACTTGCACTTACACACCCCAACAGAATGGGGTGGTTGAAAGAAAACATAGACACCTATTAGAAATGGCCAGAGCCTTAAGATTTCATTCAGGCTTACCTCTACACTTCTGGGGTGATTGTATACTCACAGCAGTACATATAATAAATAGGTTACCTTCTAAAGTTATAGAAAACAAGACACCTTATGAAATTATGTTTGGAAAGAAACCAAATTATGATCATTTAAGAGTGTTTGGTTGTCTTCTATATGCTTTAAAAACTAGAAGAGAGGGAAAGTTTGATGAAAGGGGGAGAGCTTGTGTGTTTATTTGTTATCCTTCAGGGCAAAAGGGTTATAAGGTTTATGATATGACTAGAGATGTTGTTTTCTTTTAACATGATTTCCCTTTCAAAAACCATGATTCTCAGAAAAAGAAACAAGGAAATGACTCTATGATTTGGGAGGATGAAACTGAACAATTTAAATCTGTTTTGCCTCTGAATGAAAATAATCAGCAACAAGCAGACTTAATAACTGAAAATATGGCCACAGAGAATATTAAGCCAGAAATTGTGACCAATGAAAATAGAAATGAGTTGAGACATAGTGAAAGGGTAAGACAATTACCTAGTCATTTAAAGGATTATCAGGTTGACTTACCCTCTTCACTATCAACTCCTTCATCAAACTTATCATCTGGTAACGAAAGTGCATACCTGATTTTTGATTACATAGCGTACAATAAATTTTCAAACTCACATTTGGCTTTCCTAACTACCATCTCTTCAAGAGATGACCCAAAACATTTTTCACAGTCAGTAGCGCATGATCATTGGAGAGAAGCCATGAAAAGAGAAATTGATGCACTAGAAGCCAATGGAACATGGACACTAGAGGCTCTACCACAGGGCAACGCTCCTATAGACTCAAAATGGGTTTATAAAATCAAATATAAGCCAAATGGAGAAATTGAACGTTATAAAGCAAGATTAGTTGCAAAATGTTTCACACAAGTTGAAGGAGAGGACTTTCATGAGACCTTTGCACCAGTTGCAAAGTTGGTCACCTTGCGATGTTTGCTGGCTGTTGCAGCAAAGAAAGGATGGCTTATTCACCAGTTGGATGTGAATAATGCATTCTTGCATGGCTATTTGAGTGAAGACATTTACATGCGCATACCACAAGGTTGTGCAAAGAAAGGAGAGACACAGGTCTGCAGGTTGAGAAAATCCATTTATGGACTGTGACAAGCCTCTAGGAATTGGTATCAGAAATTCACCAGTTCACTTATTGCAAGCCATCCAAAGCAAATCATTCTCTGTTCATTTACAACAGAAGAGGAGTGTATTTCACAGCTTTGATATATGTAGATGATGTTATTCTAGCAGAAGATAATTTAGAATTCATGGAGTGGGTAAAGAAGTACTTGGATAAAGCTTTCAGCATTAAAAACTTGGGAGTCCTGAAGTATTTTCTAGGAATCGAAGTTGCAAGATCGCTAAGAGGAATTATGCTCAGTCAAAGAAAATACACATTGGATATACTCAAGGAAACAAAAATGCAGGATAGCAGACCAAGTAAGTTCCCAATGGAGCAAAGCAAAACTGTAATCTGAAAGTGAGTGCCAAAGATGCTGATACTGATGCACAAGGTACAGGAGGCTATTAGGAAGATTGCTATATTTGACTGTGACCAGACCAGATATTACTTATGTTGTCAATACATTATGTCAGTTCATGACTGAGCCTAATCAGATACACATGGATGCTGTTGAAAGGGTTCTAAGGTATTTAAAAACAACTCCAGGACAAGGAATATTGTTACCAAGCAAAGGGGACCTCGGTCTGCAGGCATACTGTGATGCAGATTGGGGAGGATGTCCTCTTACTAGGAGGTCATGTACTGGGTTTTTGGTCATGTTAGGTGGGTCACCTATCTCTTGGAGGACAAAAAGGCAAACAGTTGTGGCTAAGTCTTCAGCAGAGGCAGAGTATAGATCAATGGCAGCAACAGTAAGTGAAATAATATGGCTAAGATGGTTGATGAAAGAACTAACAGCAGCTCAAAAGAAAGCGACTCAACTGTATTGTGATAATCAGGCGGCCTTGCACATTGTTATGAATCTAGTTTTCCACGAAAGAACAAAGCATATGGAGATGGATTGTTACTTTGTTCGAGAGAGAATCAAGTCAGGATAAATAGAGCCTAAGAAAATTGGAACCAAAGACCAGGTAGCAAACATCTTCACCAAGCCTTTGGGAAGAGACATATTTGAGTGTTTACTCAACAAGTTGGGTATTATCAATCTACATACACCATAGACTCTGTTATAGAGTTAGTTTGTTTAATTAGTTAAGTTTGTTATTAACAAACTCACGAACTGTAACAGCTGAAAGCTGTAGAGGCTAGCCTACTGGTTACAAATAGAGGCTAAGCATAATCTTGTAATTCATTCATTCATCCAATAATATACACATGCCGAGCATATTCTACCACACTTACAAATTTTACATAAGAATCAAATGCATATGCAAAAGAAAAATAAGGAAGGCAAGAGAGTAAGTTAATCCATTAATTCATATTTTTAAAACCTCTGTTAAATTTCCAGGCAACGTGTCCAAGTCAGTATATGAGTCCACTTCTCGGTACCCTTTCAGAAGCCTTTCCTGTCTGTTGTAATACTCTGCAAGTTTCTTTTGTCTCTCTAAGGATAGAGATGAAAATTTGATTTCAGTAAAAGCAATTTTACAAAGAGAAAACTGGAAACATGGAATAAAAAAAGTGCTTAATTGATGTACTTATTGCCCTTAGGAAGAATCCAAAGCCAAAATGAGTCTCCATATGCCTTTCTGGCAAGCGATGTTCATCCATGTTGATTCTCCATGAAGGTTGCCGAGCCATAGACACGTTCTCTCTGGCTATTACAGGGGAAAGAAGCTCAGTCCGGTAGTCAAAAGAATCAGTTGCAAGTTCACTCTCCATCCTTGCCATGCTTGTGTGCTAAGCAATTAATTGTCTGTACTTTATGCAAATGCTTATATAGTAGTTAATATGGAATATAACTAATTTAACAAAGAAAGCAAGGAGCATGCTTGATTAGTGTTCCCGTATGAACCAAAACTTTTTGACTTTGACCGTCATTATACCACGCCTCTAATTCTAAACAAGTTGATTTTTGTGGGTTTATGTTGTCTAGAACTATATATTAATATGAACGGAACCCACACATGGTCCCATTCTTTATCAAAAAGTTTAATATGAATGGAATCCACCAGCAGAATGTGTGCATGATGTTGACATTTTAAGCTTTTTTTCTGGGTATGAGGCTTCAATTTACACTAAAACAAAAATACCTTCAAACAAACATTATTAGCTCATATAAATAATTTCATAATTTTTTTTTATAATTTATTATATAAAAGTGATTTTTTTTATATAATATAAATAAAATAAATTATTTTAAAATCATTTTTAACAAGCAAACATAAAAATAATTTTATTATAATCGATTATAATAATAAAAAATTATGCATATGATCGATTATTGATAACTTGATGTTACCGTGAAAGTTTTTTTTTTTTTTTTTTTAAAGTTGGATAGTGAATCTATTTTAAAAATCATAAATAACTCCCTATTACCTAACACCAAATGCTTCCAAGGGAGAAAGCCACTCTGCGGCAGAGCCACCAAGCATAAAGAGTTCAGTTATACACCCCTTACAAAAAATGGCATGATAAATGATAATCAAAACCACAGCTATGTGACATACCCACTACATTCCCAACAACTGCAATTTTTTTTTTACTAAAACTCAACAAAAAAGCCAAAAAAGACTGAAACTTTAGGGGACCCAGAATTTATTTTAATAATAGATAAATAATAATTAAAAAAGAATTACCAAAAAAAACTCATATACATCTATTTATTTGTTTAATTACGCCGTAAGTCCTCAAATTATTTGCGAATTTTTAAATAGGTTCCCAAATTAAAAAAGTTTGTAATTGGATCCTCAATTTTCTAAATACTTTGTAATTAAGTCCCTACACTTTAAACGTTTGTACTCGGGTCCCTAAACTAGTAAAAATTTTGTAATTAGGTCCCTAGAATAGCAAAACAACCTTATAATTAAAGCACCATATAAACTTCTTCCAAGATTCTTGTCTATCTAGAAGTTAATAGAACTATTAGACCACTCACAATAGTAAAAAAAATTAAAATGTCTCCGACTACATGGACCTAATTACAAATTATTTATAAGTTCAGGGACTCGATTACAAACGTTTAAAATATAGGGATCCAATTACAAAGTATTTAGAAGTTCAGGGACCCAATTACAAATTTTTTTAGTTCAGAGAACTATTTGAAAATTCACAAATAATTCAGGGACCTGCAGAGTAATTAAACCTATAAATAATACAAAACTATCCCCTATGCAAGGAGAATTCATCATGTGTTATCATTTGAGAAGAGTATTTTAAAAATAAAAAATAAAATAAAATAAATAAAATAAGTGTATTTTAAACAATTTGTAAACACAAAAAATAAAATAAAATAAAAAAGATTAATCAATTCAAATTAAATTGGGAATTGATTGGGAATAAAGCAATTAATTTAGATATCACGTTCAAATTGGGAATTGATTTTCATTTTCCATATTTAGAAAGATGTGAAGAATTTTTAAAAACAAAAAAATAAAATTATTAAAGATTAATCAATTCCAACTTGATTGAGAATAAAGCAATTAATTTAGATATCATGTTCAAATTGGGAATCTATAAATCAATAAATAATACAAAGATATCCCCATGCAAGGAGAATTTGCCATGTGTCACCATCTGAAAAGAGTATTTTAAAAATTGAATAATTTGTAAAAAAAAAAAAGATTAATCAATTCAAATTAAATTGGGAACTGATTGAGAATAAAACAATTAATTTAGATATCACGTTCAAATTGGGAATTGATTTTCATTTCTTATATTTAGAAAAATTTGAACAATTTGAAAAAATAAAAAATAACATAATATAAAAAAGATTAATCAATTCAAATCAAATTGAGAAATTATTGGGAATAAAACAATTAATTTAGATATTATGATCAAATTGGGATTTGGTTTCTATTTCCCATATTTAAAAATATTTTATCATTTTTTTAAACAAAAAGAAACGAAAACAAAATAAAAAAAGGAGTGAATTCAAATAAAATAGGGAATTGATTGTAATTAAAGCAATTAATTTTAAAAAGTATTTTATTCAAATAAAAAACATGGCAAATTAGTTGCTTTTGGTAGAATTTGAATGGAGATTATAAAAATATGCTCGGGAAAAACATTTCAAAAAAAAATTTATTATAAATTCTTATTTTTCATATTTTACTCCAAATTGGAGTAAAATTTCTTTTGGGTGAGACAAGAACGGGAAGAGACTTAGAGCCTGTTTGGTAAAATTAGCTGTTAGCGAATAAGCTAGCTGATGGCGAATAGCTTATAGCGGATAGCGGATGAGGTAGCTGATAGCGGATAGCTGATAAGTTAGCTTATTTTTTGTGGAAGTGTTTGGTAAAATTAGCGGTTGAACTAGCTGAAAAATATAAAAAGACAGAAAAAGACATCTTCATTAATGATTTTACATAAAAGAGAGAGGAGAGAATAAAGGTAGAATTAAATGTAGATAATAAGGATAAAAGTGGAAAGAAAAATGAAACGCTATAAGCTATAAGCTCAAACGCTACTTCAAGTAGCGTCTGGAAAAAACGTTATAAGCTCGTGAAAAAACGCTATAAGCTCGTGACAGAAGCGTTTACCAAACAGGACTACTTTCTCATCCACTATAAGTTATCCGCTATAAGCTCGTAGTAGTGCCTTGCAAAACAGGCTCTTACTTAGAGTATGCCTTCTCATTTATTGTTTTTTTTTTTTTTTTATATTTGCTATTATTTGTTTTAATTTGTGGTTGAAGTTGAGTAGATTTTAATCACATTGATATACCCTACTAGATAGTTACACTTGAGCAACAACTACAAATAATATTTTCTCTTTAGAGACGGCTAAACACTTTCTAGACTGAAACAAATTGAAGAATATTCTATTTCAATATATATGGTTTTTTCATTTGCTAATCTATTATGGTATTATAAGTAATATAATAATTTTAATTCTTAAATATTAATAAGATAACTTTCATCCACTATAGTTTTAGTGATTTCATTTTATGAGAAAGATATCTAAATACTGCAGGGTTGGAGAACCTTGAAAATTTACATGAAAACATGTTTATTATAGTATATATTATAGTTTTAAGGGAATAATACATATAAGTATTATCATTTATTCTTAAAATTAAATCAAAAAAAATAATTAAATGTCTATTTTCACATATTATTTTTTTTTTTTTAACGGAGATGAAAAAAAGTTATAGATAAAATCATGAACTTTGTTAAAGAAATTATTTTGATTAGAGATAATTATATATAAACAAAATATAATTGTCAAGCTCACGTCATTTATTATAACCATTTCTAGATATTTGGACTAGAAAGCAGTGAGAAGACCATCATTGCACTTCATGTTATTGCAGAAATGCAGATAATTCATCTATATGGACTTTTCCTAAGAATTGATCAGAATGTTTACTTTTTTTTTTTGGTAAATCCATGTTATTGGTACGAAGTATCTATCATCGTAAACAGTGACTAATCTCCGTCGGGAAACCTGGACGATATTTAAGGGTTGTCCCCTCCTAATCAAGTTTTCTCTATATACAAGAGCCAGGAATCAAATCCCTGACCACTTGCTTTAGGGGTCCGAGCTCGTCACCACTTGGACCAACATGTTGGTGATCAGAATGTCAACTTGATTAAACATGTTTATCGGAATGATGTGCAGGAGTTGGGCATTACGGTAAAATACAACTGTTAAAATCACACTATCAAGTCTTACTTTTTAAAAATTTAAGAACTTTTTTCTTAGGTTGTTGGTGTGAAATATAGATTCTTTGTTGTGGTTTAATAAAATAAACATTTATAACTAATGATTATATTTTCTATTAAAATATTCAAATTTTATATGAAAGATTTGAATAGGCTTAATGAAGTTTTTGATCCTTATAAATATAGTCATTTTTGGTTTTAGTCCCTATCATTTTTTTTTTGTTAGGAACGAGTGTTTTTAACTTTAAAAGTTTTGGATTTAGTCCCTACTATCAATTTAGACCGTTAAGTGATTACATTGCTAATAGATTGTCATGTCAACACTGGCAAGGTGACATTTACCAAATTAAATAATTATTTTTTATTTAAAATTAGTAATTAATTTATCATTTAATTATATTGAAATTTTTTATTATAATGTTATTTAAATACTTTTTAGTGTGGCCAAAAATTCTACGTTTGAAAGGGTTTTTGGAACTCGTCGAGAGCAACTTCCTCCTGGCGGCTGACTCACCCTCCACACACCCTCTTCACGACCCGAAGAAGATCCTGCCGGTGGAGAAAGTGCAGCGGATGGAGTGAACTTTGGTTGTATCAATCCAAGATTTTTTTGATAATTATGAGGTAGAACACGCGCGGATTAGCAAAAATTTGATGTCATCCCTCAACAATAGCCATAGATATGAACAAAATTATCTGCGCCAACCTGATGGTAGTAAATACTGAAAATTAATCTCTCGAAAGGTTGCCACCGTGATTGAGGAAGGAGAAGGGTAAAAATTTTAGTAAATTATAAAAATAATAATATACACAAACTAACACCAGAAACATCCAAAAAGAGATAGGAAAGTAGGAACATAGGAGGAAAGTAGGAACATAGGCATGGTTTGATTCCATTCTTACATGTCCACAGTCCTTCGTAATGTTCGATTTCACAATTCAAATTTTTTAGCAATCTCATCTACTTGGAAGGAGAAGAAGAAGGATCGTGTGAAGGAAGAACAGTAGTTGATCAAGAAGGTAGACGCGATAAAAAGGGGAGAAAGAAAAATCTACTTGGAGAAGGAGAACCGCAACTGATGGAGAAGAAGAAGAACTGTAGTTGGAAGTGCAAAAATAAACTTGGAGAAGATGAACTAACCTAACGGGATTTAAATATGTAAAAATAATAATGTTATAGTAAAAAAGTATAGTGTTAAATAAAAAAACTTAAATCTTAAATAAAAATTAATTTTTAAAAAGCCACCTGGCATTAAAAATAAAATTTAATGTCATATGGCGTTGTTGCTGATGTAGATTTTCGTCTGACACGTCATCATTTAACGATCCAAGTTGACGATAGGAATTAAAATCAAAAATGATTATATTTATATGGATCAAAAACTTCACTAATTGAATTTAATATTTAAAATCAGGCTATTTATATACTTTTTATACGTTTGTACCAAAAATATATATACTTTTTATAGGTAAGTATTTTTTAAAATTTATGATCTTTATATGTCAATATTAACATAAATCATTATCAAATCACACATCACATATATCCCGTGCGGGCACGAAATCAAAATCTAGTAACATACATTGCCAACAGGGATCGACACTTCTAATCAAATTTTTTACTTATACTGCTTGTGGTTTGGGTTTGATTGTTCCTCTTTTATAGGTCATATGAAAATTCTACAATAAATTTCTCGATAGCTTGGTGGTGTTTCATAGTTATTCCGGGGGACGTCTCTTTCCGTTATCAAAACTTTGGTGTACAAAAAAAATATACATAACATACATTATCATTGACACTGTTGTAAGCAGAAATATTATGATTCCTCCGTCAAGAATATTGAGAAACATTTGTTTCAAAAAAAAAAAAATATTGAGAAACATAACCTGCTGGGTCCTCCTCTAGTCCTCCGCTGCCTGGGGTGGGTGCTTTCAATTTCATAGCAGATTCTCATCTGAGTCGATTCCTTGCTGTTGGATTAGGTTCTGCCATCAGTTTGCTGGTATTTCTTTCTTTCCTCTCTTTACTCTGACCCCACTGCTTTCATATTGTTTGTTTCCTCTGTGGATAAAGTTCTTTTATTGTAAAAAAACAACAAACAAACTTGCTTACACAGATTTATTGATTTGTTAATCGATCAATGTATAAATTACGAAGTTTAAACTTTAAACTACTATTTTACCGCCCTCTATTGGCTACAGTATAGAACAAGAAATTAAATGATATGACAAGTTTATTGAGTTGTTCAACACAATATCAAGAAATGAGGTACAAGATAGGAGGATAGAGAATTGTCTTAAAAAGATCCAAAAAGTAAAAAACAAAACAGTTGTAAAAAAAATGCATTAGCTCTAAATAGCTCTCCAATCTCTTTGTAAATAAATTCTCTACCACAAAATATGAGAGGGATTAAACTCTAAATACATCTTATCTCATTAACAATTAGGTCCATAAGGTTTTGAGAAAGAACGAATTTATCAAATAATTCTAACTTACTTTTTATTACTTTTTACTAGATGGTCAGTGGAATTTAATTGCTGATTTGGACTGTCGTTACACAACAGCTAGATGTACAATGTGTACAATTTTAGTTACAATGATTAGTAGTACTATTTTTTTGGTTGTGCAGTAAGGGTATCCTCTGCCCAGCTTAGTAATACTATTTTAGTTTGAAGATACTGTAACTGTTAATAAACATGCTACATGAGCTAATTTCATATTGGTGTGAAGTGACACTGACAACTATTTGGAGCAAGTACATTTCAGCTTCTGGAAAATTTGGTGGCCGAATTGAAGCATTGAACAAATATGTGACTAAGATAATACTTCACCTGTTACTGTATTTTTAATCTGTAAGGCTTACAGTATATCTTGAGTTTTGTCTACAATGCCTTTTCTCACGTTTTCATTAACAGAGTTGTTAAATTTTATGTTGTGTTGTGTACTTCATTAAATGTGGCCAAGCTGTCTTCAGAGCTCGAATTTTATGTCAGATTCAATTGGACTATGAATGCTTTTGTTATTTATTGCCTTGATGAAATGAATGGAAAATATGGGTGTCGAGGGTTACTTGATTTACAATTTTTGGGGCAATTCAGTGAAGTTTGAATTATTGCTTTAATCTGCCTCATGAGTAACTACTCTTTGTTAGTTGGTTAAAGAACTGATGAGAGCTTGTTGGTTTACTAATAATGCAAGCTCATGTAATTTGTACTTGACAATGCAATTCTAAAATTTGTTTAAAAAATCACTGACCAATATGTTGTAGAAGTAGATTAAATCTGGTTCTTTGCATCCCCCAGTGAAAGTTTCATCCTACGTAGTTCATTTGGATCTCCTGTTGGATCTTTACAGTTGAACTTCCTTCTGAATTTGCCCATCCTATTTTGTTGGGTGGAAATCTTATTTGAGTTGACATGTCATCCTTATTAAAAGACTTGTCTCACAAATAATCTTAGTTGTATGAAATTTGTACATATACATTTGACTACTACTGGATTATGCTCACATCACCATTCACCCCATATAAGTTTTTCTTCTATATTTAGTTTCTTGGAGTTGGAGATTTAACCCCGTACCTCTTGCATATGCTGTCGCCGTAATGAATACTGTGCTGACATGTGTTTTGCTTTCTTTTACCGAGCCAAAATAATTTAAAGCCAATATATTAATGCGTTCCTAAAGGACAATGTGTCATCTATAAATAATAAGATTTGCCATGTAAAATATGTGGTAGAATGATTTAACTGTTTAAGTAGTCTTCGTAAGTTTGTTTTCTGTATATATCTTAATTCACAAATACTAAAAATAGTGACAGATCGAGTACCCTTAGACGGTAGAGATCATCTATTTTCAAAAAAATTAATAATAATTATTATCATAAATATGAAGATAAAAACATAAATATTAAAATTATAAAATTTTAATATATCTAATCAAATAAAGAGCAATGTTAGTAATACACTTTTTAACACAATATCTTCAATACACTCTTTATTATTGGGTGGATTTCATGTGGCACTCACTAAATCACAAGGAGGTACTCTTTATTTAGTGGATCCCACATGAAATCTACCTAATAATAGAGTGTTGTGTTAAAGAGAGTGTATTGCTAACATTTCACTATCTCATAATTGTACTCTTCATGTTTTCATGTCACTAATCGGAGATGAAAGAAATAAGATATGAAATATGAGCGTTGAAGGGCGAAAGAAATGACCTTTGTGCAGTGTATGAGAAAAAAATCAAAGAAAAAAGGCAGTGACATGAGTGTACATATTTCAAATATGGGAAGCAAAATAAAAAAACATAAGATATTTTTTTTAAGAATTTCAGGGGTGGCAACTTGGGTCCGCCACCGACTATAAAGAAAATGTCAAACCATAGGTATGCAGCATCAATTTGATATATTTTCTTTAATATGTAATTTAATAGAATAAAAGAAGATGGATATTTGATTATCAGAAAAATATGTTTGAATATCTTCACTTTTTTTTTCTAATTGCAATTCTAGCAATATGCCAAAATTCTAGGCTGGATGGTTAGTGGCATCATATTGGTAGTTTCTTTCTTGTAAGTTTTAAAATAGCAATAGGCAGTACTGCAACAGTTCTAAAATAAGAATGGACCTGATGTACCCAAAAAAAAGAATGGACCCTATTATAAGAGTTATAGGAGTTCTTAATTAGGATGAGCATTATTATCAGAGTTCTAAAACATGGATGATCTGAACTCCGAAAAATGACATGAGACGTGTGTGCTTGATTCTTGTTCCTCATTGTAATATTCCAAAGATTTACTAATGATTCGACCGAAGTGTGAAAAAGGCCAAGATATTTCATATTATGGTTCATCCTTGGCCTTTTCTTCTCAGAACTCTTACACCATGACTTTCTGCTAGACCTGTTACTTTCGAATCTAAACAAAACTAAACTCTGACAAATGTAAAACATATTAGCATTTGTTCCACAGGATAATTGAAAACAAAGTCACTATCTCTATAGAAGTTAGAAGTTGTGCACACCAATTACCTATTGTTGTTTCTAAGTTCCTATTTGTGACTAACTTGCACCAATTCCCCATTTTGGCTTAGTATCATGCATTTACCTTACTTTCCTGTTCAAAAATAACTTGTATATCGTGTTTGGCATAATACACAAGTTGTTTTTGAATTGTCCAAAAGTGAATAATCTAAGATTGTAAATTTGCATTAGGTACTATATTATTGTATGTCTCAATTTGTTATCTAAGAATGTCATTGGCTCGTATTTTCCATTGTTTTTTGGGTACATACCTAATTTGGTTGATAATATCACCTCGATTAGGTCGTGTGCTTGGAGAACCAAAGGGAATGCTGCCAAAATTTTTTTAGATCAAGAATAAGTGACATATAATAATATAATGCGACTTTGACAATCTTGGATAGGATAGGACCCCACCCTATATAGGATAAAGTAGACGTCAAGCATGTAGTTAACTTATGTGCTTCTAAATTTTCTTGTGACTGGACTGTTCATGGCACTCAGAGCTTACGTTAGGAGTCGGAGGTGCATATGCTATGTTTTTTTCATTTAGCTATATTTGTGTAATGTGTTATATGAATTAATGTGTTGTTTGTCAGAGGTTAAAAGAGGTCAATAGGTGTGATCTTGTCTGAGATGCAGGATGCTGAATTGTGTGTTGGTAATTTAGAAACTATGTATTTGTTTGTTTGATTGAATTGTTGTTTGTTAGTGAAGAGCATAACTCAATAGGTGTGACACTGTGTGATATGCAGGATGCTGGATTGTGTGCTGGTAATTTAATAACTATGCATGTGTTTGTCTATTGATATGTTGTTTGTTAGCGGAGAGCAGAGCTCCATAGGACAAGCTGTTAATATAATGTTATTTTGTCATATATCCATTATTATTTGATCTTATACATATTTTTATTTGTCCAAATTTTTTTTGGGGAAATGTCCAAAATATAGGGGTTATGCTGTCGAATTGTTTCCAAGTTTGTGCAGTACCACTGGTGCCTAATAATTATATGTTTGCCATGTAGAAAATGGATCATAGCTGGATGTATGACAAGGTCAATCTTGATAGGAGAGGCATGAAGTATGAGTTTGTTAATGGAGTTGCACAGTTTGTCAAGAAGGCTAAGGAACAACCCTACTTTTTGTCCGAGGGAGGGATCAGGTGTCCTTGTGCAAAGTGTAAGTGCATGAAGTTGTTGACTCCAAGCGAGGTGAAGGGTCACTTGTACAAGTCTGGGTTTAAGCCAAACAATTGGATCAGGACTAAACATGGAGAAGTGGAGCCAGATATTGACCTAGGGGGTCATTCAAGCAATAGTTGTCATGTGGATAATGAAGATCAATTTGAATTGGGTTCATCTTCATACCGCAACACACAGGAGCCTCCTTAGTAGGAGCAGGAGGAGGAGGCAGACCGTCAAGAGGAAGAGGAGGAGGAGGGGTAAGAGGAGCACGACCCCCCTCATCAGGTCCGAGGCAGTACTAGAGAGACGCTGATGGAAAGATCATCATACGTCCTATTGGTAAAGGGTAAGTTAGAAATTTCTAAGTTTGGACTTTTGTAGGTGGGCTCCAACATTAGTGGACGCTTATGCGATTAGGAGTGTCATCTTGACACAGTTTTGGGGTCCTTACCATTGTTGGAGCGAGATCCTGTCGAGGTGAAGGAATATTGGTGGAAAAGGGTAAGTTGTGTATATTTAATTGTAGTTATTTGATGACTAAGTAATTGCACCTATGTACTGACTAACTATTTTTATTAATTCTTTTTGTAGGACAAATTTTCATGGGATCTTCGTCATCATGACCTTATCTATAACACGTTTAAGCAGAGACGTGCAAAACGTCTTTCTGATATGCTCTCGAAGGTGAGGAAGAAGGGGGCGAAGCCTAGTTGGATGGGAGGACGAGGCATTGGCTGGTCTTCTTTCCTATTGTTCGAGTCAAGACTTCAAGAGGGTCTCAACCCAAAATAAGACCAACTCGGCTTCAAGCAGAGGTGGAACAGTCCACACCACAGGCCGCACGGCTCATTATGAGGTGGCACTAGACGTGGTATGTACTCATACCACACTTATTGTCTAGTTCATTATCATATAATGTGTGATATTTGTAAAAATGCGTTGACTTTTTTGGCAGGCCATAACACTTGGGTAGTCTCTGGATCTGATGAGTTCTCCTTAGTCACCCAAAAGAAGAGGTCTAGGCCTTCTGGTGAATGGGTTGATAGTCGCTCTCAAAGAACATATGTATCTTACTAGGTTATGTTTTCTTTTGACCAAGACTCCTATCGCCATTGTCTGAGCCAGATACAAACACAGGTTGATAAGGCGTCCATAAGTGGGACAGAGGAGGTGGATGGGGCGAGGAAGCTTGACTTGTGTTAGGCTGTTGCCGGGGGTAGGACCTGGGGCCGGTGTTACCTTACCTCCGACGTGGTATATCATCACTGACTCAGAAGTCCCAAGCACCTTCTGGTTGCACTAGAGCTGAGGAGAGGGTTGCTAAAGCTGAGGAGTGCTATGATGATTTGGATGGTCGATTTCGCGCTATGATGGAACGCATGATAGATCTTGAGTGTCAGTCAAGCGGCGCTTCTTATAGTGCAAGTCAGCCTCGTCAGCATCTTGATTACGATAATGATCTTGACGAGTCGACAACCATTCATTAGGTGAGGCCTCACTAGATGGTCGATGTCAATGATTTTGTTTCACTTTGTTTAGACATTTTCCATATACTTTGACATTGCTTTTGTATTTATTTCCATTTACTTTGACATGTACTTTTGTATTTAATTCTAATACAATTATTTTATATCGTATTTCATATTCATTATGTTTGTTGTGTTTTATATTCCATTTTATATGTGCAGGTTTTTTTTAATATATCGAACAACAGATTTAAAATAATAAATAAATAAATAGCGTCGACACTAAACACTAATATTAACGTAACTTTCAGCCGATGCTAAATAGCGTAGAAAAAGACGACGTTAATCTTAGCGTCGATCAGTTTATGGATGGTCTTAGCTGCCACTTAGCATCGGTCTAGTCGATGCTATTTAGAGACAATCTCAAAATGGCCGACACAAAATAGTTGTGACAAGGGACTTAGCATGGGCCACGATGCCGAATATACTCGATAAAATATAGGGCATGGGCTGTAATTTTTTATGTATAGGGACCAAGTTGAATACGACCGTCATGTATAGGGACCAAAAATAGAGTTTAACCTACTTTTAATTAATATCCTTGTACTCTTCATCTTGAAAATTCTCACTTTTATCTCGTTTGGTTGAGGAGAAAAAGAGATCGGAGAGAAAAAACGTGGTGAGACCCACGTCATTTGTTCTCTTCTTTTTAATTTTTGGTATGCATAGGGATATCCCCAACCGATAGTTGGGGATTGATCTTTTTCGACGCGTAGAGATTATCGAAGTGAGTTCTACCTCTTCTGATAAAGCATTTTCTATATACATGACAAAAATCGAATTTTTGACAGCATGATTAAGAAACCTAACTATCTATCAACTATGATGGACCATGTTGGTCATTTCCTTTCCCTTCTTGTATGAGAAGAAAGTGAAAAGGAGAGAATGAAATGTCCAATTTATTCCTCAACCTACCATCAGCCCCCACATCTAACAGTAGCATGATTGTTTATTCAAAATTTTCTTTCCTTCCTTCCCTTTTTTGTGGTACCAAATAATTTTTAAAATTCTCTTTTTTTTTTTTTTTTATCTATTTATTTTTATCTTCTATCTTTCCATCTTCTTTTCCGATGCAAACAACCGTGCAAGTCAAGTTGAACTGTAAATTGAACAACAGGGAACCTTTGAAGTTTGAAATGCGGCTTCTGACTTCTGTAATGGTACCCGTCCTACTAGGACACGTATTAATTTTAGGGTTCTATCTGGTATTGTGATTGGTCGTATGACTAGAAAATTCGTACTCATTGTCAAACACAACGATTGACTTACAACACCCTCTTCATGACGACAATGAATACTAAATATAAAAAGGTTGCCTTTCAGGTAAAACTACTTTTTCTATCAAGTTTTTTTATTTTTTTGCATTTGCTACCATGAGACCCGTCGTTTACACTAGAATTATCTTCTGATGACGACAATGGAGGCTGATAACATGGTTCAACATAAAACGCGTTTGTTCCTCAATTAACCACCAAGCATCCCAATAGATATTTTGCATTTTTCATTTCCTCATCCCTTAAGCCCCACTTTCACACTCTATTCCCATTCTATTATACATTCATCCCCATCCCTCTCCATAATCAGAAGCACACACACTCACTAAAACTCAACCTTTTCACTTCAGCATCTTACGTATGTGAGTGATCTAGAAGTCCGAGTTAGCAAGTAGAAGTCTGAGAAGAAATCATTGCTTTGAAAAACCAATAAATGGTGGACAACTTGAGAATGTTATTATGGTTATTTTTATTCTCCTACATGACAACTTCCACTTCACTAGATAGTTTAGCTCTAAGTCAATCTATCCTAGATGGTGAGACTTTAGTTTCAGCAGATGGAACATTTGAAGTGGGTTTCTTCAGCCCTGGAGCTTCAACAAATCGATATTTAGGTGTGTGGTATAGGAATGTTACCCCCTTAACAGTGGTGTGGGTGGCCAACAGAGAAGCCCCACTTCAAAATAACTCAGGAGTTTTAAAAGTCAATGAAAACGGGGATCTTCTGATTCTTAGTGGCACAAATAGCACTGTTTGGTCGTCTAATATATCAAGCAAAGCAGTGAGTAACCCAATTGCACAGCTCTTGGACAATGGGAATCTTGTGGTGAAGAATGGACACGACTCTAAGGAGGATCAGTTTTTGTGGCAGGGTTTTGATTATCCCTGTGATACAATGGTGCCAGGAGGAATGAAGCTTGGTTGGGACTTCGTAGCGGGTCAAGAAAGATTTGTATCATCTTGGAAAAGTGCAGATGATCCAGCTAAGGGAGATTATTCCCTAAGGATTGTCCCTATAGGATATCCTCAATTTTTTATATTCAAGGGATCTGAAAAAATATTTAGAGGAGGGTCATGGAATGGTGTAGGTTTTTCTGGATATCCAACTCATCAACTGGCACAATTTAGATCTAAATTTGTTTTTAATGAAAAACAAGCGTTTTATGAGTGCGAAATCCTTGATAAATCCATTGTCTCTGTATATAAACTGACCCCTTCAGGCCTTGGACAGACCTACGCATGGTCAAATCAAACAAGCAGCAGGAAGGTTATCTCATCTGGGGTCCATGATGAGTGCGAAAAGTATGCCTTGTGTGGTGCAAATTCTTTATGCAATCTGGATGGTAACCTTCCAGCATGTGAATGCCTAAAAGGGTATGTTCCCAAGTTTCCTGAACAATGGAATATATCATCTTGGTCTAATGGTTGTATTCCAAAGAATAACACTGACTGTAAAGCCAATAGCACCGATGGCTTCTGGAGGTACAAAGATATGAAATTGCCGGACACATCTTCATCATGGTTTAATAAGACCATGAACCTTGATGAATGTCAGGAGGCATGTGTTAAAAACTGTTCTTGTACAGCATATGCGAATTTGGATATCAGTAGTGGAGGAAGTGGCTGTCTACTTTGGTTTTATGATATGGTTGACATGAGGAAATTCTCTCAGTGGGGACAAGACCTTTATATCAGAGTTCCTGCTTCAGAACTAGGTACTCTATGTTTTTTTTTTCTCTTCATTTCCCTTTCCTTATAACCTGGTTGAGCATATGTCATTATTCTAACCAGAGCGGGGAGAACCAAGGCAGTGAGAACTTCAAATGCGAGTTCCATAGAAATTTTGGTTTTGCAGTAAGATGTTATTAGTGATGCATGTTAATTGTTACCCTGCTTTCATTTGCTGACTTATTTCCAATTTTCTCACATAGTAGGGGCCAATTTAAGTACATTACCGTTCTCTACATACTCCCTCACACTAAAGAAATTACTAATTGGTCACTCATGTCAGCATCAATTGAGCTGTTCTACTAATAGTTGGTGATTAATCATGCTTTGCATCTGTCAGATCATGTTACAGTTAATGGCCATGGAAACAAGAAGAAGCTGATAGGAATCGCAGTTGGTGTGACTATTTTTGGATTAACAGCATGTGTCTGCATATTGCTAAATAAAAAGCGAGGTAAATTCTGTGTGATATAATTTAACATCTTAGATATGATAGTAAGTAGTGAAATGAAAAAGGGAAAACGAAAAAAGTGCATATTTTGTGTGTCATAGTACTTATCTACTGTTATCTTTCAACCAATCAGGGGTAGCAAGAATAATTTACAGGAAGCATTATGAAAATATACTGGGGAAGGAAGACATTTATATGCCAACATTTGATTTGGCAATCATAGCTAGAGCCACTGATAATTTTTCAAGCAGTAACAAACTGGGAGAAGGTGGTTTTGGACCAGTATACAAGGTACTATAAAAAACTAATCACGAATTTCTATTTTCTTTAAAAAAAACTCCTAACTATTGAAGATGATTATTTTCAGGGAACACTGGCAGATGGACAAGAATTAGCTGTGAAAAGGCTTTCAAAGAACTCAGGACAAGGGTTGGAGGAGTTCAAAAATGAAGTGGTGTTGATTGCCAAACTTCAGCATCGAAACCTTGTGAAGCTTCTCGGTTGCTGCATTGAAGGAGAGGAAATAATGTTGATCTATGAATACATGCCCAACAAAAGCTTGGACAACATTATTTTTGGTTTGAGCCTTCATAATTTACACTGAAATATTTGTGGCATTCTTATTGCTTTTCTGTAGTTTGTAAAATTATGGAGACTGCATGTGGTATGCTAAATATGTGTGTCATTGACTAGATGAAACTAGAAAGAAGTTGCTTGATTGGCCTAAGAGTTTCAAAATTATCAGTGGCATTGCTCGAGGACTTCTTTATCTTCATCAGGACTCTAGACTGAGGATTATTCATAGAGATCTGAAAACAAGCAATATTCTACTAGATGCAAACTTGGATCCAAAAATATCAGACTTCGGCCTAGCCCGAACATTGTTGGGAGATCAAGTCGGAGCAAACACAAATAGGGTGGCTGGAACATAGTAAGCGAACTTCTTCCTTAGTTATTATCAGTTTGTGGGATTGAGTTGTGACTTATTTTAGTTTGAAAATACTTTCAGTGGTTACATGCCTCCTGAGTATGCTGTTCGTGGGCATTTCTCAATGAAATCAGATGTATTTAGTTATGGTGTGATAGTTCTAGAGGTTGTAAGTGGAAAGAAAAACAGAGAATTTTCAGACCCAGAACAGTGCCTTAATCTTCTTGGACATGTAAGCATAATGGCTTGACTACTTAGCTATTTAGTCAAATTTCAATTGCTTCCATCTAACTAATTTGATTACTCTAATTTTAGGCATGGAAACTATGGACCGAAGGGAGGGAATTGGAACTATTGGATGAAGTGTTACAGGAACTATGCACACCTTCTGAAGTCATACGATGCATACAAGTGGGCCTATTATGCGTGCAACAAAGACCAGAAGATAGGCCAGATATGTCATCAGTTGTTCTAATGTTGAATGGTGAGAAATTATTGCCCAAGCCTAAGGTTCCTGCTTTTTACATAGAAAGAGATAGTGCACCTGAAGAAGATGCTTTGTTGGAAAATTGCGGAGTGTTTTCGCCAAATGAAATGTCGATCACAATGTTAGAGGCAAGATCATGAAAACATGCATATGACATGGGTTTACCTTCCAATATGGGATAAACAAAGTTATTCCAACTATAGTTTCTAAGAACATGGTACGTTTCAGGTTATGGTATGGACGGGTGGATTTTTGTCAATATGCTATTTTGATCTGTGCCACAGTAGAATTTTTTTTTTTTTTTTCTCTTTTCGTGTGTGTTCGGGAAAGATAGATTTTCCCACTTCCAGCTGTTTTTGTTGCTAAAATGTTGTTTCATAGATAATCTGTCATATTTGATAATTAGCTTAAATTTTGGAAAAAGTTTTTTTTGAAAAAGAAGTTGTTTTTAAACCATCTGTTTCATAGGACTATTAGATTGTTTAATTTTGATTATTTTTGCATCTTAAGGTAGCTTACCCATCTTACCCATCATTTCAACATGTTTATTAAATAAAACATCAGATATTATTAATACAAACAAATAACTTCATGTCATTTTTCGTAATTTTGTATGTAAAAGTGAATTTTTTGAACCACCTAAACGAAATAGATTATCTTAAATTTTTTTTTTAGCAAACATACTTAAACAAAAACAGATTCTAATTATAATCGATTATTGTGATAATCGATTATACATCACCCTAATCTATTTTTAAATTAGAATCTTTCACTTGTATAACTCCTGATATTTTTAAAATTGTGTTAAACAAGTAGATTAAAGTTTATACTTCTTCATTTGCTAAACTTGTAAATATATGTAACAACACTAACATAGATATTAAACCGTATAATGCGGTAGTCTCGCTTCAGCAGTTCAGTGATAAGGCTGTAGGGACATTTGGTGGTTGGTGAGTCGCGGGTTCGATCCCACAATGACTTCAATTTTCCCATTTTCCATATAAGGCCTAAGTATGCCTCCTAAGAATCAAAAAAAAAAAAAAAAAACCGTATAATGCATTATATAAGATCCCATATCATTTTCATATTAAATATTCTTAATTCTTTTTACGCTACTTTCAGCATGCTTTCTTATGAATATAATGTCTTCCTCGTTTCCGATTCCGTAAAGTAAACACCCATCCCAAATTAAGTTTCATTACCCTTGTGTCCACAAAAGATTTTAGGTTGTTGAAAAGAGTTGTTGTTGGCCTAATGGTTTAATGACTCAACCACTTTCTCTATTTTTTAATTCTTGGAAAAATTTTAATGGTGTAACTCAATGGAGTTGCTTAACTCTTTTTTTATGGGTCACGTTATGTCACGTTATCACTTTTTATTTTATATTACTTTAAGTAATTTTTCACTCCAATTGTGAAATTCTAAAAAGTACATGAGTCTCACGACTTACCACACTCTTTCTCTGGCTTGTTTTTCTCGCTTCTTTATTATTTTTATTGAGTGAACAAATTATCTTTATATGTGGATGTCAGACCATTTTATTCCAATAGTATAACCCAATAAAAACTGATTCTTATTTTTAAGAACTAGTTAAGCAACTCTAATGCTGATTGCTCTTAAAGACTAACAACTTTAATTTCTACAAGTTTACATGATTACCTCTTTCATTTCCAGATTCTCAAACAACTCAACTCTACTCCCCAAATGCGCCACCAAAGAAAGACAAATTATAGTAACACAATCCACATTTCTTCAAAGCAAAATAGGAAGCCTAAACCCAAACACAATCTATATAGACATAAGTTGAGATTGATATTATCCTTATACTAAGTCCTTCAGATTTCTGTCATTCTTACACTTAATTTACTTAATATTTATACTGTGATTATATTTATATCCCTTACAACATAAAATTCAACAAGGTTGATATAGTTTTTAAACAAAAATATTAAATATTATATTAAGCTAAATCTCTATAAAAAAAGTCAGTATAATTTCTCATTCAAATATTGTTAAGACTTTTTCTGAGCAAATCTGTTTGGTGATAAATCGACAAGTCAAAGTTGTTCTGCGGTGAGTCCAATTTGTGTGTTGGATTGCTCGCTGACGACCGAGTTAGATTATACAAATTAAAAAGCGCTTGCAGATCGGGTTGAATAAAAATTAAAGAATACGGGTGTTGATTTTTTTATGTCAAAGGTCGGTAATTGAACATTAGAACTAAGGTAAATATTAAGGACTTTTTGTTTAGTTTTTTTTTTCTTCATAAAAAGTATTTTTGAAGATAAAAGAAGTAAAAAAAGATAAAATTCAATTTTACGAGAGATTATACTTCTTAACTTTTAAAAGTTACTTTTTTTGTAAATTCATTTTTTTTAAAGTAGCTTAAAATCACTTTTTAAGTATAAACGAATGGATTCTAAGCACGTGTTTGAAAAATAGATAGAAGGGAGCTGGACGCGCGTTTGGAAACGCAAAAGCAACTAATAGTTGCTTCTCCAACCCGCGTCTGTGGCTCAAAGCCACTTTTCCAAACATACTATAAATGTATTTTCATTTGTTAGTCTTCGGATAACGATGTATTTATTTTGGATTTTTATTTGGATTTAATGGTATATACTAAAAATTTAAAATTTTTTTACACTGTTAACCAATCATAATCTGTCACATCAGGTAAAACGTTTGACTCTTATTCTACCTACTTTAAAAGTCACTCATATCATTATTTCAGATTGGTTGACAGTGTCAAAAACTTTACACTGACGATACATATCGATTAAACTTTTTTATTATTTAATATTTTCTTTACATATTTAGATAAGTATTATTTTCTTTTTAGCTTATAGGTTAAGGTATTCTAAAAATGACATTGAGATTTAGGTAAATTAAAATTAGTGAGGAATAATATTTTTTTTAAAAGCGAATAAGGATATGTTAGGAAAAAAAATAAATGTCATTCCGCATAGAATGATCAACCTCACATTTCTTGAGAGGTAGGTGATTCCTGGTTATGAAATGGGGCATGGCATAAAATCATCACCATTTAATGCTTTTTCTTTGTTTTCTTTTTTTTTTTTTTATGATAAGGAAAGATATTCATTCATTCAAATTGATAGAGTACATCGATGACAATACAGATCTAAAATTGCTAAAAATCGAAAAGGATGAAATTGCGAACAAACTCACAGCACCCAGGTTAAAAGTATAATACAACAAAGTCAAATTGCTTACAAAAGTGACACCATCAAAGTCACTGAAATACCCATGCTTCCGGATCTGTAGCATTGAGACCCAAGTCTTAATCAAATCTGTGATGGATCAAAGCAGATCTGTCAATTTGGAACAAACGAACACCGCACCAAGACGGAAATCAAACAGCACCGCTCCAAGACGACAAACCAAACAAAGTCACACCAAGATTACGAAGAACAAGGGAAAAAACACAAAAAGATTCAGATCTATGTGGAAAATCCACACAAAAGAACCAGATGTATGTGGTAAAACCACTTATGAAAAAAAAAGAAGAGAAAAAGTGAAGTAAATGGATGGTTTTAGGTCAAAATGGCTGAAAACCACCCCTATCGCCAGATGTGAGAGTGTGAGGGAAATAAGAGAAAGAGAGGAGATTTTTTTAGGGTTAACCCACACAATCAACCTATGATAACTTGTTAACTACCATTTCTTTCATATGACTATAAAAACTCTCATTCGATAGAAAAAAAACAAGAAATGAAATCACTATTCCTCGTATCAAACAAGACATTGTCGTAAAATAAATTGGATTTAATTTGTATGCCTTTTTAATATAAAGAATTTTTTATATCATTAATCAATTATAAATTATCACATTATTAAAAATATTTAATTCTTAACATAATTATCATAAGATGTAATATTTTATGATTGATTGACAGTGTAAACTTTTTATAATGATAATATATTAAAATTAAACTGAAATAAATTAATATAAGAAATAAATATGTTTTTAATTTTCATAAAATAATGACAATTCGTTTTCAATCCCTTATTATTTTAAAAAATTTTATTTTTGATTAATTAATTTTCAAAATAGTCCACTCCAAATCCCGGATGCCCGCTGAATTTTCAAAATTGAGACCAACCAACTGACATTGTGAATATATTAAAAGAAAAGAGCAGGTTCTGTAATCCTTATCCTAGAGGCTAGAGGTCATAGGGCGAAGGCTGCCAATGCTCCTACGGCGTTGACCAAACTTCAAAATGTACATTTATTTAATGATAAGCTCAACCTCAACTAATACCTCTCTTTTCAAACTATGATGTTATACCAATTACAATTCATGAAGCACTGGGCCATGATTAGGACAAAGCCTTGCTAGAAGGAATCGTCGTATTAACTGAAGAATATTGTTATGGCAAGCTATAAGGTATTTGTTCTGTACTCTCTCCTATTCTCCTTCACTCCCACGATCATCATTGCCCTCACAAGCATCACTCCAGATAAATCCATCCATTACAACGAGACCCTTGTTTCTGCAGCTGGAACTTTTGAAGCTGGTTTCCTCAGCTTGGGGAATACACAGAACCACTACTTTTGTATATGGTACAAGAATATAACACCTAGGACAATTGTATGGGTAGCCAACAGAGACACCCCACTACATAACCCAACATCAATTTTCAAAGTCACTGATGGAGGAAATCCAGTTATACTTGATGGCTCAGGGATCACTGTATGGTCTTCCAATGCATCAACAACTGCAGAGGAGCCAGTTCTATTGCTCTTAGACACAGGAAACCTTGTTGTAAGAGATGGAAGTAGCACCGAGAACATTGTGTGGCAGAGCTTTGATTATCCTGGTGACACTTTACTCCCAGGGATGACACTTCACGTAAATAGAGTTAATGGTCTGTATAATTCTCTGATATCTTGGAAAAACACATTAGATCCTGAAACAGGTGATTTTTCATACCATTTAGATGGTCATGGTTTTCCTCAACTTGTTATTACAAAAGGGTCAACATTATTATACAGACTTGGTTCATGGAATGGGTTTTTCTTCAGTGGAGTTCCTTGGGAAACACTCTATAGTTACTTTAATTTCTCTTTTGTGTTAACTCAGCAGGAAGTTCATTTCAAATATGAACCCTTAAACAATTCAATTGTTTCTAGATACATGATAACTCCAACAGGCATTGTGCAACGTTTCCTGTGGTCATATCAGACAGAAACTTGGCAACTCTTCCTGGCTGGACCTGCGGACCAGTGTGATAATTATGGCTTATGTGGTGCAAATTCTAACTGCGATGTTAATAACTCTCCACAATGTGAATGCCTCACAGGTTTCACACCCAAATTTCCAGAAAAATGGAACTCATTAGATTGGAATGGTGGGTGCGTTCGGAAGGTAAATTTGGATTGTGATGATAGAGATGGCTTTCTGAAGTATACAGGAATGAAGTTGCCAGACACCTCTTCCTCCTGGTTTAATAAGAACATAAGCCTTCAGGAATGTGAGAAACAATGCTTGAAAAACTGCAGTTGCACAGCATATTCAAATTTAGACATTAGAGATGGTGGAAGTGGCTGCATGATTTGGTTTAATAACATCATGGACATGAAGAAAGAAAACTCTGAAGGGCAAGAAATTTACGTAAGAGTGGCTGCTTCAGAATTAGGTACTACTATTTCCCATTTCATCTACCTTTCTTATTATTTCTTTTTATAGTTACAAACTTCAACCTTTACGTGTATTCTACCATAAGAAGCTGCACATAATGATGGAAACTTGTTGACAGTAATAAGAATGCGTGTTAGAAATATCATCCATGTTGCAGGTAGAAAACAAAACATGGAACAATGGTGAGAAATTTGATGGACATCGCTATTTTCCCCCTCTGCATAAACTGCAGAAGCTGCTTGTGTGTTGACTTACAGTACTCTTAATGTCTCAGGTAATACAAAGAATAACTTGAACGAGAAAAAACTAGCAGGGATTGTGGTAGGAATTGGGACACTCATCTTGGGCATCACAGTAGTTGGATATGTCATCTATATAAGGAGGAAGAAACTTGGGAAGTCAGGTGAATTTTCAGATTTTTATAGTTTTAATACTTTTCTTTATTTATCATGGTACAATTAACAACTATAAGACATTCATGATGCAAGAATTCTTTTTATTTTTTTAAATATTGAATTTCCTAATAAGTATTCTGTTAGCTGTAAGTATGTAACATAACTTACAATCATAAATCATCAACCATTTCAGGTAAGGACACAATAATTAACCAGGAGGATCACATTGAGAAATATGAGAAGGAAAACATTGACTTGCCAACATTTGATTTTTCAAGCATAGCTAATGCCACAAATCACTTCTCCCCCAGTAACATATTGGGAGAAGGTGGATATGGGCCAGTTTACAAGGTGACATGATTATATCTTATTCCTATAAATGGATCCATCCATCTTCTCTATAATATTTTAATATTTTTAGGTAATGATCAACAGGGTGCACTAGCAAATGGGAGAGAGATTGCCGTTAAGCGGCTTTCCATAAATTCTGGACAAGGACCACATGAGTTCAAAAATGAAGTTGTGTTGATTGCCAAGCTGCAGCATCGAAATCTTGTGAAACTTCTTGGTTTTTGCATTGAGAATGATGAAAGAATCTTAATCTATGAATTCATGCCTAACAGAAGTTTGGACAACTTTATTTTTGGTTTGAGCTCTTATCGTCTCTAAAATCCATAACTTGTTCTTATGAATAATTGAATATCAAGTCTTCTCCATGCTAACGTATGAATGGAATTTGTCAGATCAATCTAGAAGCAAAGTATTGGATTGGAGTAGACGTTTACATGTTGTAAGTGGCATTGCTCGAGGACTTCTTTATCTTCATCAAGATTCTAGACTAAGGATCATACACAGAGATCTAAAAACCAGTAATATTCTCCTTGATAAGGATATGAACCCAAAAATATCAGACTTTGGACTAGCTAGGGCTTTTGGTGGTGATCATGATGAGGCCAATACAATAAGAATAGTGGGAACTCAGTAAGCATGCTTAAACATGATTTAATTTCTTTATGATTCATCATGATAATCTTTCATTAAATTTAATTTTCTCTTTTGTAATGTTGCAGTGGTTACATGCCCCCTGAGTATGCAGTGTATGGGTCTTTCTCAGTGAAGTCGGATGTCTTTAGCTTTGGTGTTATTGTACTAGAGATGGTTAGTGGGAGGAAGAACAGAGAATTTTCTGACCCACTACATAGTCTTAACCTTCTTGGACATGTAAACCTAAATTGCAAATTGCTGTCACAAATCACAATTATTAAGTTCTTTATTAGTAGCACAACTATGCTGTGATTTTGTATCTCTGCCTACATCTGACTTCAACCACAATTTGTATTGGCTGTCCAGGGTGCATTAAACTCAGAATTCATATTTCTATGTTTTTCAGGCATGGAGACTGTGGAGTGAGGATAGACCACTGGAGTTGATAGATGAGTCCATTGGTGATTCAGTTATTCAGGCTGAGGCATTAAGATGTATTCACATAGGACTCTTGTGTGTGCAAGGAAGACCAGAGGATAGGCCAGACATGTCATCTGTTGTTCTGATGTTGAATGGTGACAGAGCATTGCCCAATCCAAAGCAGCCAGGGTTTTATCCACATGAAGTCGCTTCTTCATCAAGCAAACCTGAACTGTCTTCAACAAATGAAATTTCCATTTCATTGTTAGAGGCAAGATAGTAAATAACTAAATCTGCTCTTGTACAAATGAGAAGGTGAGTTTAAAATATTTGTCACAAAACAGATAAATGATGATGGTGAAAATACTCCCCATATCTGTAGAGAGAACGGAAAGGTAAATACATAAAGATCAATTTTGCAAAGATGAGCAGCTGTTATAGAAAGTTACATTTCACATTCTGTATTCAATTCATTTTCCTCAATCTGCTTTATTCTTATGTAACTAATAGAGATTTTTATAGCATATTAATTAGTGTCCTAGAGTAGTGTGATTTTTTTGTTCCCGGGGAGTCTTCCTCTTGTATAATCGTGATTAGTTCTGTAGATGTCCATGTTTTTTGACACTTTCTGATGAATGAAATTCTGACTCATCCTCTCCAAGTTTTCAACATTTTCATATCATAAAACTATATGCTGTCAAAAGCTCTACCACTTAAAAAACATGATACTCTTCTAGCTAATAGAGGCGATATGTGGGCCAAAGATTTGTTCTTCCAATGTGTTGGAGGCTTGGAGCATAATGGAGTGGAGGTCCTCAAACTGGCCACTTGGTATCGCAAATAAGATATAGAATTGTGCTCACTATGGTGAAGTTTCATGCCATTTCTCTTTTCTCTCCGGATAAAAATTGACTTATTTCGTGTCTCTCATTTACTATGAAGGATTTTGGATAATTCAAGCATAGATATACTCAAATTGAATTTTCTTCATATACATACCGTGAGCGAGATTCTTAATGGGGATTCCTTCATCTAATGACCAAAATGTAATCAATCATTCAGGCAATCAAACTATAAGGACGCTGATAATTAGTCCCCTCCAACATAGAAATCCCATTCAAATCTATGGATCAAAAGCAGCTTTTCAATATCAAGTGATACCGTGAAAAAGGGATACCATGATTAATTTTCAATACCGTGCTTTGTTCACTATAAAAATTTTAAAAACCGGAAATTATTCAATCTCTTCACCTTGATACAAAGTTAGAACTAGGATAAAAAAATAAATGCCTATCTACAATTCATTGTTTAGGAATAGCATCATGTACTTCCAAAGTGAAGGAATATTAAAATACGTGAAATTTGGCCACACACAGAAAACGAACCAGTGAACTCAAAACATCATTCAAAGTCAAAACCTAGGAGAAAAAACAAAACACTCAGCCTGCATCGGACCATTTTCTTCTTTCTCTAACTGTACTTCATAACTCTCGAAGCCAATCTTATGCAACAAGCATACCTTTCATTCTGTTCCAAAATCATACTCCAACTCCAAACACCATGTCCACAACAACACAAACCCATGTCCTCGCCTATCCCTTCCCCTCTTCCGGTCACGTGATACCCCTCCTTGACCTGACCAAGCCCCTAGTCTCTCGTGGCATAAACGTCACCGTTTTGGTCACTCCATCCACCCAACCCTTGGTCCCTACCAATTATTCCCCTCCTCTTCTCCAAACCCTCCTTCTTCCACGGCTGGACCGACCACCTCGCACGTGTCCACCACGTGCCCCGCCTCGTCTTCTCCCCCTCAGGCGCCTTCGCTCTCTCCATCTCCTTCTCCTTCTCCCTCTGCCGTGACCACGACAACCCCGAAGACCACAACTCCGTCGTTTCGTTCCCCAACATACCGAATACCGAATCCGACGAACGATGAAGACAGCATGTTGTGGTGGCCGTGGCCGAAGAAGATAGATAGATAGATAGATAGATAGGCTGACTTTGTCAGAACGCACTTTACTTCTACTTGAATATGCAAGCAAGGTGACGGAAGTAAGATCCGTCTGGGAATGTACATAAAAGCACAACATAACACGTGTTACACATCCTATTTCAGATCTGAATAAAGCAAACACGTAACTAAGTCTTATCTTTCAGTAGAAATTGTTTTTACTTTGCTACAATGTTTAGTCATTGACTTTGAAAATTATTCTGCAGTCTACAATGGAGGGTAACCAGGTCAAACATAAACACCTTCTTTCCTCAACGGCTCAACCAACCATCTATCATTCTAACATATTTTATTTATTTATTTATTTATTTATTTATTTTTGCTTCTTCCCTACGTTTTAGTAGTTGAAGTTTGAGCATCTTGCTTACGTTATTAATTAAAACTCCCAAGTCCTTCAGAATATTATTTACTTGGCTCTTTTCATTGTCCTTCATGAGAACCTCCACTTCACTACACACTTCAGCTCTCACCCAATGCATCCCAGATGGTGATAACTTGAGAATGTTATTTTGGTTATTTTTATTCTCCTACATCAGAACCTCCACTTCACTAGACAGTTTAGCTCTGAATCAATCTATCAGAGATGGTGAGACGTTAGTTTCAGCAGATGGAACTTTTGAAGTGGGTTTCTTCAGCCCTGGAACTTCAACAAATCGGTATTTTGGTGTCTGGTATAGGAATGTAACCCCTTCAACAGTGGTGTGGGTGGCCAATCGAGAAACACCACTTCACCATAAGTCAGGAGGAGTCTTAAAACTCAACGAAAATGGGGTTCTTCAAATTCTCAATGTCACAAACAGCACTGTTTGGTCCTCCAATATATCAAGCAAAAGAGTGAATAATCCAATTGCACAGCTCTTGGACTCAGGGAATCTTGTGGTGAAAAATGCACAGTATTCTAAGAAAGATAAGTTTTTGTGGCAGAGTTTTGATTATCCCGGTGATACATTAATTATAGGAGGAATGAAGCTTGGATGGGACCTAGTAAGCGGTCAAGAAATATTTCTATCATCTTGGAAAAGTAAAGATGATCCTGCTAATGGAGTGTATTCTGCAAAAATTGACCGTCGGGGATATCCACAATTTGTTGTATTAAAGGGATCTCTAATACAATTTAGAATAGGGTCATGGAATGGCTTGGGTTTTACTGGATTTCCAACTCATCAACTGTCACAACATTACAGCTTTGAGTTTGTTTTGAATGAAAAACAAGTGTATTTTGAGTGCAAACTCCTTGATAGATCAATCACTTCGATATATACACTGACCCCTTCAGGCCTTGGACAAATTTCCGTTTGGACAAGTCAAACAAGGAGCCGGAAAGTCATCTCAAATGGGGATGAAGATGAGTGCGAAAATTATGCCTTGTGTGGTTCATATTCTATATGCAATATGGATGGTAACGTTGTTGTATGTGAATGCCTGAAAGGATATGTTCCCAAGTTTCCGGAACAATGGAATATATCATATTGGTCTAACGGTTGTGTTCCAAGGACTAAATTGGATTGTAATAACAGTATCACAGATGGATTCTGGAGGTACACAGACATTAAATTGCCGGACACATCTTCATCATTGTATAGTAAGACCATGAACCTTGAGGAATGTCACAAATCATGTCTGAAAAACTGTTCGTGCACAGCATATGCAAATTTGGATATCCGTAGTGGAGGAAGTGGTTGTCTACTTTGGTTTGATGATCTGATTGACATGAAGCAATTCTCTCAATGGGGTCAAGATCTTTATGTCAGAGTTCCTGCTTCAGAACTAGGTACTCAAACTCAACTTCCCCCTCTTTCATTTCCCTTTGCTATCTCATCTGGTTGACTATATTTGGTTATTCTAACAAGCGAGTGGAGAGGGGTAATACAATGAGAGCTGCAAAGGTGAGTTCTGCTAAATTTTCGGTATAGCATTTAGAAAGGCCATGCTCAAATCAAGACCACTATAACTCGAACAAAAATATGATGGTTACAACATTTTGCTAACTGTTATTTGTTATACTGCTTTAATTGTCAAATTTATTTCCATTTTCTCACATGGTAGGGGCTAAATTAAATATTTTACCTTTTCACTACATACGTCAACTTCAATTGAGCTCTTGTACTAATAGTTCGTGATTTATCATACTCTTCTGTCAGGTCATGTTGCAGTTAATGGCCACAGAAACAAGAAGAAGCTGGTGGGAATCATCACGGTTGGTCTCATCATTTTTGGACTAACTACATGTGTCTCCATGATGATACTTAGGAAGCGATGTAAGTTTTGTATTACATATAATTTATCTTATGTCATAGTAGGTGTTTCCATATTTGTCATGTGGTTGACAATTGTTTGATGTACAACATCCACATTGAAAAACCGGGTACACATTATCAGGCCTAAATGCACAAAATTATTTTAAGATATGATTTGTAGATAGGCACCCTAAAAAAGGGAATGAAACAGAATAAGTAAACTGGTTGTCATACTAATTAATTTCTTTATATTGTTATGTTGCATCACTTCAGTGGTGGGAAGAATATACTACCACCTTGCATCATTTCAGTGGCGGCAAGAATATTTTAGATTGGGGATGGAAGACATGGATCTGCCAACATTTGACCTGTCAACCCTTGCTAAAGCCACTAATAATTTTTCAAGCAGAAATAAACTGGGGGAAGGTGGATTTGGAGTAGTGTATCAGGTAATATAGCCGTAAACAATAAAAATATCTATACAAAATTTGTTAAGTATTCCAAATTATGGTTTCAGGGTACACTGATAGATGGGCAAGAGGTAGCCATAAAAAGGCACTCAAATAAGTCTGATCAAGGATTGGAGGAGTTTAAAAATGAAGTTGTGTTGATTGCCAAACTTCAGCACCGTAATCTTGTGAAGCTTATTGGTTGCTGCACTCAAGGAGAGGAAAAAATGTTGATCTATGAATACATGCCCAACAAGAGCTTGGACTACTTCATCTTTGGTTTGTGCCTTTGAAATTTAACTTTACAATAAAAAACTTGCGGCCATCTTTGTATGATTATTATCATTAAAGGCTGTTGATAAAAGCAAGTGGTATACTAAACATGTAAGTGAAATTGATCAGATGAAACTAGAAGCAAGCTCTTGGCTTGGTGGCAACGTTTCCACATTATTGATGGCATCACCCGAGGGCTTCTCTATCTTCATCAAGACTCTAGACAGAGAATTATTCACAGAGACTTGAAAACCAGCAACATCCTACTAGATGCCCATATGAATCCAAAAATTTCAGATTTTGGCCTTGCTCGGACTTTTGGGGGAGATCAAAGTGAAGCCAAGACAAAAAAAGTGATTGGAACATAGTAAGTTACCTTCTACTTGTACTGTGTATCGTTTATATGCTATTGATTTTTTGATTTACTCCTCTTCAAATGTTACCCGCAGTGGTTATATGCCTCCAGAGTATGTGGTGCATGGTCATTACTCAATGAAATCAGATGTCTTCAGTTTTGGTGTAATAGTACTAGAGATAATCAGTGGGAAGAAGAATAGGGGATTTTCTGACCCAGAACACTATCATAATCTTCTGGGACATGTAAGCACAATGATTATCTAATTTACTACCTAGTTGAATAGTCTAGCATTGGAATGGATTCAAATTAAGTGACTACTTTAATTTTAATTTTAATTTAATGGCTTTAGGCATGGAGACTTTGGATTGAAGATAGGCCACTGAAACTGATAGACGAACACTTAGGTGACAGATGGATTTCTTCTGAAGTCATACGATGCATACATGTGGGTTTGTTATGTGTACAACAAAAACCAGATGACAGGCCAGACATGTCCTCTGTGGTTCTAATGTTGAATGGGGAGAAATTATTGCCCCAGCCTAAGGCACCTGGCTATTATGCTGGTAGGGGTTTACCTGAAGCTGAATCTTCATCTAGAATATGCAATTTGTTGTCCCCAAATGAGATGTCCCTTACAATGTTTGAGGCAAGATAAAATATGAAGACTCATGCGAATGAAGAGTACTTGATCAGGAAAGTAAATTATTTAGCTTCCAGCAAATAACTTGATAAGAAAAGCATTGTGCCATTTGTCTACGGATATATTACTTGATTCAGTATATTTGATGCAGTGAGCTTGTGCCTCATGTTTGTCCTATTTATTAGTGTGATGCAATTTTTTGTTCGCGAAGTTTCAGGTATAGTCCTTATTGGATGGATGATCTTCTAAATGAATGCAAGCTTTACTTCTTACTATTTTATACTGTGTTCTACTCTTCTACTATAAAATGGACGAGCATTTGTCTTGTTATATTGTGAGTAACTCCTGTATCCTTTGACATTATAAGTTATAACAAACTTGCTTATAGGTTCATTTTTCCACTGACACAAGATAAACAATATTTTCATAACAGGAATATCCAATGGTGGGAATTGATTCTTCAAAAGTTTCACAGTTTTTACCACAACTGAATCTTTTGCAATTTCAGTACATATATAATGCTTAAAATCATATTCAATGACGTATGAGATTCTTTCATGAAGAGGGAAATTGAATGTAAAGTACCCTAAAGTATAAAGATAGAATTTTGAAGATTGTCCTGATATGTTACAGAAAAATGTGCACATTTCTATCTGTCCTAGTGTTTTAAGTGCTGGTAATAGCACTTTCTTTGTTAACGGTGCATATAAGTTGCTAAAGGATGATTTTTATACTCACAATCTCATAATTCCAAGGTAGACCATAGGGCCAGAGAGGATCAAGGTGTATCTTTGGGAAGACTCACAAGACAAACTTCTTACGATTTACGTCAAAGCAAGTGGTATGGCACCAAAAGCATGTAAGTAACTTATATCCATAAGCACAATCTTGACAGTAAACCCCAAAAAAAAAAAAACCAACAATCTAAGATATGAAGGAGACGGCGGAAGAGGTAATGTAAAAAATAAATACTACTGAATGGAAAAGGAGGCAAAAACCCTAAAGCAAAAATACACCCTAAAGCAAGAGGTAATGTAAATCATAAAGCAAAAATACACCCTAAAGCGAGAGGTAATGTAAACCCCAAAGCATAAATCAAGCACAAAAATATCAGATTTTTCGCTGCTTCAAGGAGATTCACTTGGATAAGATTTTGCAAGGCGTACTAATTAGCGGAAAATAACCTCGAAAAGGCAGATGTAACGAAGAATCAACGATTACAAAATGAGGGATTGTAAAACATGTTTGGACAACCCATATAGGTCAAGACTATTCAACCCGTAAAGACAAATGCAATTAACATCGTTACTTTTACCCCTAACATGTCCGAAGGTTAAATAATTAACAGAAGTGATTTTACTAAAATATTCCAGCCACTACTCTCCTTTTATATATAAAGATCTCAACCTCAACTAATACCTCTCTTTTCAAACTATGATGTTATACCAATTACAATTCATGAAGCACTTGGCCATGATTAGGACAAAGCCTTGCTAGAAGGAATCGTCGTATTAACTGAAGAGTATTGTTATGGCAAGCTATAAGGTATTTGTTCTGTACTCACTCCTATTCTCCTTCACTCCCACGATCATCATTGCCCTCACAAGCATCACTCCAGATAAATCCATCCATTACAACGAGACCCTTGTTTCAGCAGCTGGAACTTTTGAAGCTGGTTTCCTCAGCTTGGGGAATACACAGAACCACTACTTTTGTATATGGTACAAGAATATAACACCTAGGACAATTGTATGGGTAGCCAACAGAGACACCCCACTACATAACCCAACATCAATTTTCAAAGTCACTGATGGAGGAAATCCAGTTATACTTGATGGCTCAGGGATCACTGTATGGTCTTCCAAGCATCTACAACTGCAGAGGAGCCAGCTCTATTGATTCTAGATTCTAGACCGAGGATCATACACAGAGATCTAAAAACCAGTAATATTCTCCTTGATAAGGACATGAACCCACAAATATCAGACTTTGGACTAGCTAGGGCTTTTGGTGGTGATGATGATGAGGCCAATACAATAAGAATAGTGGGAACTCAGTAAGCATGCTAAAACATGATTTAATTTCTTTATGATTCATAATGATAATCTTTCATTAAATTTAATTTTCTCTTCTGTAATGTTGCAGTGGTTACATGCCCCCTGAGTATGCAGTGTATGGGTCTTTCTCAGTGAAGTCGGATGTCTTTAGCTTTGGTGTTATTGTACTAGAGATGGTTAGTGGGAGGAAGAACAGAGAATCTTCTGACCCACTACATAGCCTTAACCTTCTTGGACATGTAAGCCTAAATTGCAAATTGCTGTCACAAATAACAATTATTTTCTTTGTTAGTAGCAAAACTATGCTCTGAGATTCAACCACAATTTGCCTTGGCTGTCCAGGGTGCATTAAACTCATAATTCATATTTCTATGTTTTTCAGGCATGTAGACTGTGGAGTGCGGATAGACCGTTGGAGTTGATAGATGAGTCCATTGGTGATTCAGTGACTTTTCACACAAATAGTGCAATTTGAATGCACAATTACTGGACTAGTGCACTTTTTAAAAATATTATATATTTGGGATAAGTCGTTAATCTAAACTACGATCTATCTGTAGAAGTCGTATGTTAAAGCTACGACTTTTATTTTATAATTTTTTTTTACATAAAATAGTAAGTCGTTGGTCACAATCATGACTATTATATTTTTTATTATTTTTGGGACAAAGTTGTGGGTAGTAACCACGACTTTGCCTTTGCCCAATTCATCTTATACTGTATTATCTTTAATGCAATAGTAGACAGAGTTCCTTTTTTATACATTTGTCGTTATCAATTCAATGTCATCCATTGCAACTGTCACATAGGTTTGTAATTTTTATTTTAAAAATTGGGGAATGCCAAAGTCGTGGCTAAGGCCTCCGACTTGGTCCCAAAAATTATAGAAAACATAGTAGTCGTGGTTGCGACCAACAACTTACTATTTTTAGTAAAAAAAAAAAAATTATAAAACAAAAGTCGTTGTTTTGATATACGATTTCTACAGGTAAGTCGTAGTTTAAATTAACGACTTATCCCAAATGTGTAATATTTTTAAAAAGTGCACTAGTCCACTAACTATGCATTTAAATTGCACTATTTGTGTGAAAACCCTGATTCAGTTATTCAGGTTGAGGCATTAAGATGTATTCACATAAGACTCTTGTGTGTGCAAGGAAGACCAGAGGATAGGCCAGACATGTCATCTGTTGTTCTGATGTTGAATGGTGACAGAGCATTGCCCAATCCAAAGCAGCCAGGGTTTTATCCACATGAAGTCGCTTCTTCATCAAGCAAACCTGAACTGCCTTCAACAAATGAAATTTCCATTTCATTGTTAGAGGCAAGATAGTAAATAACTAAATCTGCTCTTGTACAAATGAGAAGATGAGTTTAAAATATTTGTCACAAAACAGATAAATGATGATGGTGAAAATACTTGTTAGAACAATGATTAAAAAATAAATGCCTATCTATAATTCATTATTTAGGAATAGCATCATGTACTTCCAAAGTGAAGGAATATTAAAATACGTGAAATTTGGCCACACACAGAAAACGAACCAGTGTCGTCATCAGTGACGTCCGAAAGCAGAAGAAAAACTTAAAACACCACTCGAAGTCAAAACCTAGGAGAAAAAACAAAACACTCAGCATGCATCGGACCATTTTCTTCTTTCTCTAACTGTACTTTATAACTCTCGAAGCCAATCTTATGCACCAAGCATACCTTTCATTCTGTTCCAAAATCATACTCCAAATCCAAACACTATGTCCACAACAACACAAACCCATGTCCTCGCCTATCCCTTCCCCTCTTCCGGTCACGTGATACCCCTCCTTGACCTGACCAAGCCCCTAGTCTCTCGTGGCATAAACGTCACCGTTTTGGTCACTCCATCCACCCAACCCTTGGTCCCTACCAATTATTCCCCTCCTCTTCTCCAAACCCTCCTTCTCCCACCCATTCAATTCACAGACCCTAACCAGAACAGGCTCGTCGCCGCCGTCACCTTCATGCGCCACCACCACTACCCCATCCTCCTCGACTGGGCCCGGGCCCACCCTTCACCTCCATCCGCCATCATCTCCGACTTCTTCCTCGGCTGGACCCACCACCTCGCACGTGACCTCCACGTGCCTCGCCTCGTCTTCTCCCCCTCAGGCGCCTTCGCTCTCTCCGTCTCCTTCTCCCTGTGGCGTGACCTGCCGCAAAACGACAACCCCGAAGACCACAACTCCGTCGTTTCGTTCCGCAACATACCGAATTCCCCGGTTTACCCCTGGTGGCAGATCAGCCCGCATTTTAGGGAGAACAAGAGAGGGGGACCCGAATGGGAACTTCACAGGGAGAACATGTTCTTGAACCTCGCCGCTTGGGGCGTCGTTTTCAACACCTTCACTCAGTTGGAGCGAGTTTACCTGGATCACGTTAAAAAAGAACTCGGCCACGAGAGAGTTTGGGCCGTGGGCCCGGTTTTACCAAAACCGGAAGACGGTCCGACCGGGTCGCAAGACCGAGGCGGGTACAGCACGGTGAACTGCCAAGAGCTGATCACGTGGCTGGATTCTCGCGAGAACGGTTCGGTTGTTTATGTCTGCTTCGGGAGCCGTACGATTCTGACGAGCATGCAGATGGAGGTGTTGACACGTGCTTTGGAGCTTAGCGGGGTCCACTTTATCTTGTCGGTAAGGGACCACGTGGCTTCAGACGACGGTACTTTACCGAGTGGGTTTGCGGATCGGGTGCGGGAGAGGGGGTTGGTTATCCAAGGGTGGGCACCGCAATTGGTTATACTGAATCACCGCGCCGTGGGGTCATTCTTGACTCACTGCGGGTGGAATTCGGTGTTGGAAGGGTTGGCGTCTGGGGTGGTGATGCTGACGTGGCCGATGGGTGCAGATCAATACACGAATGCGAAGCTTGTGGTGGACCAGCTCGGGGTGGCGGTTCGAGCCGCGGAGGGGACGGAGAATGTTCCGGAGGCGAGTGAGTTGGGTAGGAGAATAGAGAGGTCCCTGGAGAGGACGAAGGAAAGGGTGCGGGCTGAAGAATGGAGGGACGTAGCTTGTAGTGCGGTCAAAAAGGATGGAAGCTCCCAAAAGCAATTGGATGACCTGGTGAATCAGCTCAATGAGCTAGCTTAACAATGTGAAAGTATGACGTATTAACAAAATGAGGGGGTGAAGTATAAAGTACATTATACCGTTTGTTAGTTGTTAAATAAATTGATAAAATAATTAAACAATTTAGATTAAAATTGAATAATAACTAAAAAGATAAACAAACTAAAATTAAAATGATAATATTGTCTCTACTCCCGTCACCCCGTGAAAACTCCTCCACCGACAGAGTCCAGATCCGCCACCACACCGCCGTGTCCTCCCAGAGTTATATATATTATTTCATGTTGTAGATTATTGATCCTTGTTGAAACTGACCAAGATGACTTGATTCATGGACAATCTCAATCTCTCTTGGAAGTTTTACTATTTTGAAAAAAGTTTAACTAAGCAAGTCTACTAAAGGTTAACTACGTAGTAAGCACACAGCAAAATCCTTTCCTTTTAGAAGCTCCAATCCCCGGCCATTTTCCTTTGATTGCCAAAACCGCCTATCGGCCAATTTGGATGAGCTTTTGGATAAGGTCTTATAAAAGAAGGGTTTATCGCAAAAGCTCTAATATAAAAAATTACTTCTAAATAAGTTATTTGATGTTTGGATATTATTTGCATAATCACGTGGATAAATTTTACTTTGGAGCGAGTTTACCAGGACCACGTTAATATAATCATGTGTAATATTGATCATAAAATAATATAATAAATTATAAATCATTTATTTATATAATTAATACTAACTTTAATTCATAGTTCGATGTATCCAAATCTTTAATGAAATATTGTAGTCAATTTAAAAAATTACAAAAATTCATAATCCCATGCATCCAAATCTTCAATCAAATACTGTAGCAAATTTTAAAAATTACAAAAATTAAACACGTGCAAGAAACATATTTTTAATGGACTCCCTTTCTATGTCGATTTTCCCTTGAAGATGTTGCCCGATCTGTCGCTCCTAGCTTGATTTCATTCACTTCCACCTCAGTCTCATTCACTTCCATCTCGGTCTCATTGTGAATCTCATCCTCTGCTTCAGATGCTCGAGTCTTCGGATGGTGCATATGCCGCAAAACCAGTAGCAGCAATACCCTTAAAAAGGAATTACATCTCAGGCAAGAATTTCAGACCTTCCTCTCTAAACTTGGTTGCCTCGAGATTCTCCGGTAAGAAGAAAAAGAATAATAAATATTAACATCATATGTAGTAATGAATTTTACTTGAGCCATTTCCAGTAGCTTGAGAAACAAATATATATATATATATATATATATATCAAAGGATAACAAAATGAGTGCTATACTCAAGGATAATTTAAAACAGATATTGAAAGAAATGTTACAACACAATAACTGTTATAAAATTTAATTTTCTTCCAGAAAATGCAACTTATGGAATAAAACCCAATAGCCCAACAAAGAGGAGCTAGCTTTGTCCAAAATAGGGGTGCGTTTGTTTGATATTCTGTCACCTTACTGCTCTGCTGCTACCATGACAAATTGCAATTTCTTTCTACCTCCTATGTTAAGCTTTGTACAAAATAGCAAAAGAAAAACACTCCAATTCCAACAAATACATACACTGCAGACTTCACACTCGCTCTAACTCTCAGGAAGGACAAGTACATACATAGCTAGCTTATTTAATATACATGTGATGTGAGAGTGAAACTAATTGACTTTTTGGGGTACCTTGGTAATAGTGATGAGAGATTTAAGGGAATCAATGCTTAAAAGTGATCATCCTTAACACCCTAATCATTCCAACCCCACCAAATTTACCTTCACTTTTTTCCCCTCCCTCATAACAGCAGTGATCATCAAGGAAGAGAGGGGAAAAAAAAAGGAAAAAGAAAAAAAAGAAAACTAACCAACTACTGTCTCTTGCAACATACAAAATCTTCTCATCTATATATCTCTCAATTGCTTTACAAAGGGATCACAAGTGACCATGAGCAGCCTGCTTCCTAAAATGAACCTCAATCATGAGGATGTATTGAGAAAATAAAATCTAGGGCAGATAGTCATGAATCATGATCAGCCCAAGTGGCACCACCATACTCAATTCAGTTCATTAGTATTGGTGAAAGTATCAGTGCTAGACTAATCTTTAATTGCCTAAAAATACACCCTTCATCATTTCACATCCTAGAATATATACTACTGAGTTTTGACTCAGATTCTTCAAACTGAGAAGAATTATGAGCACAGAAGCAAAACATACTAGCAAATAGCATCAAATGAAAAAAAAAAAATCAAGCACACATAATATCATTTAAACCAACAAGCAGATTGTTTCATTCATTTTAAATTGATTCCGCCATTACATTAGGAGCATATACCCACTTATTCAAGCTTTTCTTCAAAGACCCATCCACTTTAGGTGTGTATCCCGTAATTACAATGAAGATTTATTGATATTCTCACACTATTTAAGAAATAAAATTGCACCTTCTAGGAAGTATAAGTATGTAGAATCCTAGTAACTCAAACTATCTTCCCCCTAATGGATGCGGTTTATCATCAAACATCGCAAGCCTATGACCCCATTGCAGAAATGCAACAGTTTTTCTTGTTGAACCCAACAAAGTGAATAAGTGAGTTCCATTGTGAAGGAATATAGAAATTTTCACTCAGGCAGCATCTATGGCAATTTATCAAATATCTTACACTCATGTGAGGGCAAGCAAGCAAGTAAACAGTACACAAATTCCCCAGTTAAAGAATACCCAAAGCAACATTGAAGCAATCATACGTGAATCATGAGTATTACACCCAATATTACACCCAAATTCCCTTCCAGTTGCAGCAACAGAGTATAAACAAAATTCAAATTACAAACAAGCAGAGAAATTGCATAATCCCCAAAGTTACAAGCAGAGAAATTGAAATCGAAGAAGAAGCATGAAAGAATCAATCTAGGCATCAATTATGAACCCAACAAATCAAAATCAAAAAGTGCATATATGAAGCAATAACTAATCAAGCAATAACGAATCACAAGCAAATACAAATGGCAAACGTTTTTCCATATTCAAAACATAGCATGAACACTCACCTGAGATCCGAAACGTTCGGCAGTGACGGCGACGACGACGACTGTAAACGGCGGCCAGGACGGCAGAAGGATGCTAGGTTTCACACGGGATCAGAGCTCTCATGGTTCAAAGCTTCGTGTACATGCAAATTGGAATAATGGGCGTATTGTAATTTTGCAATTTTTATGGGGGCATTTTTGTCCAGGTAAAATTTGAGGGACAGCTTCCCGAAAAGCCACCATTTGAAAAGCTATTGGAATGGGCTTCTGAAAAAGACCTTTTTAGAGCTTTTATAAAAGCCAAAAGCCTTTATCTAAACATCCAAAAAAAATTTAAGAAGTCCTTAATTCAGTAGAGAAGCTTTGAGAAACTTTATTGGGCTATATCCAAACGGGCCCTATTTCTGTTGTTTTTTTCTTCTCTTTCTGCTCTATGTATTACATTAACATATGGTAGTATATAACAATGTTTTTAAAAAAAGATCATGTACCGTCAGGAACTATAAGGTCAATTTATAGGGCCGAGCTTAGAAGACCGAGGTGAACTTAGAGTGTGTTTGGAAGAGCTTATGGAGAGCTTATGAGAATAGCTTATGGAATTAAACTTATACAAATTGTTTATGAAAATAGTTTATGATCTTTCCATAAGCTGTTTTTGGCTTATTTTCATAAGCTTGTCAGAGAAGTTTATGAAAATAAGTTGTTTTCAGCTTATTTAAAAAAGAATTTATTGCATAAGCGTTTAAATAAGCTGTATTCCTAAACGCATTCTTGATCTCGCCCCTCATATAAGATATGTAGGTTCAGCCCGAGAATGGAATCCTTGGCAGACTATAATTGGTAAAGATTTGATTGAATTATAATTAGCTCATTCATATTCGGAATTCACTCAAACAGTCCAGATATTATGACATTACCATAATTTGAATACAGATTTATGCTATAATAAGGGAGGAGGAGCACCAAACCCCTAACTTCATTCGGTAGAGTCCCTAACCAATCTGGCGGTAGTATTGGTTTGAGACAATGAAGATTGAGGATCACATTCCTATCTAGATTTCGAGTAACTACTTTTGGACGAAATAGAACCCGTCATTGAATCAATGAAGGTACTGATTCATAATTCTGATATGATCGCAATCGAACCGATTTTAAATATACATATATATATATATATAATATTTAATTTTGTGTGAACATCCAATTTTGTTTGGGATATATAACTCTTTTTTTAATCGATTAATCAAATTGAAAAGAAAAGAAAAAAATACGGACTAAAAAAATTCAAAAAGACTTTAGGTCAATTCCTTTGTGCTTAGCTCACCTAAAAGCCCATGCCAATTTCTCATTTAAAAAAAATACAAAATTGATTAAAGACAATTGAACAGTGGATTGTTTAATCTTGGTCACATCCTCTGGGTTTTCAGGTAGTGCTTATTTGTTTTAAAGGGGTGTTTACTTTCAAGTTGGAAAAAGTAAATCATTTTCGAAATTTATGAGAAATAATTACTAAAAAAATAAAAATAAAATAAGGTTAAACTAATATTTTAATCTTTATAAGTGACATTGATTTTGAATTTGATCCTTAAAGGTGAATTTTTTTGAAATCAGTCCCTATATGTATAATGATTTTTAATTTAGTCTTATTCGTTTGTTGGTGTTATAACGCCGTCACATGATATGGACTAAATTCAAAATGATTGTCACATGTAGGGAACAAATTAACAAAAATGAATTTAATCCCTACATACGACAAAAAATTTCAATTTGATCCATATATTTTAACCCCAATAAATGACGTTATAATATGAATAAACTGTAAAGACTAAATTAAAAATAGTTATATATATAGGGATTGATTTTAAAATTTTTTATGTATAATGACCAAATTCAAAATTAATATCAAGAAAAAAAATAAAAAAAATGAAAGTTTTTGGGCGCTGAATGCGAGTTGCCGGTTTCAGGTTGGGTTCTGTTGTTTCTTGTTTGTATTGCATCACGTGAGTGTGGATGGTTTGATTTGTTTTGTTTCATTTTTTTGGGTTACAGTCTTGGGCTTAGCCTAATGGGTCGATGTGTTTTTGGTAACACTAAGTAAATCCCAAAAAAAAAATGAACAGGGTAAAATTAATAAAACAACCAAAAACCAAAATATAAAATAATAATGCTGAAAAGTTGAAAATAACAAAACATCTTAGAATGTTTCGCATGACTCCTCGGTTGATTATCTTGTGTTTATTCAATATTAGCCGGCCTTTCACGTTTTTGTTGTTTTTCTCTATAGTTGCTACCTTTATTTTGCTCTATAATATTGTCTATGTTATTTCAAATGTTTCTGTTCGGCAAAAATGTTTGATAAAATAATTTTTAGTTGATAGTTGAAAAATTAGTTAATTGAATTTGAAGTGTTTGGTGAAATTAGCTGTTAAGCTAGCTTATAAACGTAAAATGACATAAAAGGATATATTTATGACAAGCATTGTAAAGTGTGACTTTCATTAAATGAATGTGAGTAAAAATGAGAGAAAAACCAATAAGCTATAAGTCATAAACTAAATAAAATAACTTATGAAAAAAAGTTATAAGCTAATGAGATAAGATTGTTTACCAAATACCTCTATTTCAGTCAAACAAGCTTATAAGCTAGTCAAATAAGCTATAAACTAGCTTAGTGGACTTGCCAAACAGAACCTATATCTTTAATGTGTCTTAAAATAAAAATATTAATTTAGTTTCGATTAAACAAAGTTATTTTTTCAAAGAATGAAAAACAAGTTGTTCGTGTTATGACTATCGATACTTATGGTATATAGCATTATACTTCCTTCAGACAAAGAAAGACATTCATTCATTCAAATTGATAGAGTACATCGATGACAATACAGATCCAAAATTGTTAAAAACCGAAAAGGATGAAACTGCGAACAAACTCACAACACTCAGGTTAAAAGCATAATACATCAAAGTCAAAGTGCGTACAAAAGTGACATCATCAAAGTCACCGGAATACCCATGCTTTCAGATCTGTAGCATTGAGACCCAAGTCTTAATCAAATCTATGATGGATCGAAGCAGATCTCTCAATCTGGAACAAACGAACACCGTACCAAGACGGGAATCAAACAACACCGCACAAAGACGGGAAACCAAACAAAGCCAGACCAAGACTACGAAGAACAAGGGGAAAAAACACAAAAAGATCTAGATCAATGTGGAAAACCCACTTATGAAAAGAAAAGAAGAGAAAAAGCGAAGTAAATGGGTGGTTTTAGGCCAAAATGGCTCAAAACCACCCCTGCCGCCGTCTATGAGAGTGTGAGGGAGATGAGAGAAAGAGAGGAGATTTTCTTAGGATTGTATTTGCTCCCTTAATAATAAACTTGATGTTATCTTATAAATCTCGAGTAAAAATGGTTTTGTTTTTAACAAATATACTTCCAATGTTTTTAGATAAGGAGAATCAATATGTTAATTTTATATTTTTATTTTGATCAATTGAAATTTCAAAAAACATATAATAATTTCTTTTTAATTTTTTTAAATAATGAAAACCAATATCTTACTTTGATTAAGCAAGTTTTCAAAAGCACCTCCCTATCCACACACCGACTATCAAGACTGATTGTATAGCTCCACGCTTTCTTCAATGTTAGGATTGTCATGAAAATTTATTGTATAACTTGATGTTATCTTGAATCCCTATAGGATCAAAGCGGATTTATATTCAATAAAATTAAATAATTAAAAACTATCAACCGACAATTATTTCTTTAAAAATTGTGTAGTTTTGAATTATTCATGACATCAGAACATGTAGGAGCAAAATCCAAATTTTGTCAAGGTAAAATTAAAATTTTATTTTTTATTTGGGTATTTATTTAATGGGCTAACATAAATATTTTTAAAGGCTATAGAACACTTTGTACAATTAATTCAAGGTCAGCGTTTTAGGACGGATGTATCCAGAATGTTGTGTGGTTTAATTTCTACCCCTTCCATGTGCAGTTAACTCCCAAACTCAAATCTGATTTTAAATACTGTTTTCGTTTTTTTAAGGATTTGTCAGTTTTTCATATTTAAATAAAATTGCTGTTGACTTTATTTTATTTCTTCTTTTTCACCATCCCATCTGCGATATCAGTCGCGACATATTTAACACTATGTTTGGTTGTAGGAGAGAAAATAGGAGGAAAGAAAATGAAAGGAAAGAAAGGAAAAAAAAAAAGGGAATAGAAAATGAGAGAATTATTTAATTGTTTGGTTGAGAAAAAAATGAGAGGAAAGAAAACCAAAATTTTTCTCTCCTCTTATTTGGTTGAGGAGAAAATGAGAGGAAATAAAAAATATATTTACAAAATGACCAAAATACCTATTAATAAAAATAAGTTACAATAAATAGAAAAAAATGTAAAATATACTTTCTCACAATTAAAAATGACAGAATAAACGGTTAGTGGTACAAGACCCACCAAGACAGAATAAATGGTTGCGGTTTGGAGGAGGTTGCATGCTTGGTAGACGTTGTGGGTCTGGTGGAACCGTGGAAGAGAGGTAGGGAGATTTATTAGAAATGGATAAGGACATTAATGTCTTTTTGATCAAAAACTCATTTTTTCCTCCCTTTTCTTCCCAATGAGCGAAGAAACAAAATTGGATGTGGACCCCACAAATATGCTTCTTTCCTTTCCTTTTCTTTCTATAAACAAACATGGGAAAAATCCATTTTCTTATCTTTTTCCATCCTCTCTTTTTCTTTCCCCTATATTTCCATCAAACCAAACAATGTGTAAGTGTTCAGTTTTATGGGAAAAAATAGTTGTATAATCTATCTATCTTCTATTGGCCTTGTTAGAAATTTTCTTTCCCTGTAACATACAGTGAAACTACGTGTTGCTTTCAGAAACATTTCATGATTAATGATTTATTTTTTTATTTGAATTTTTGTTATGCATCACTTGTTAGTCTTTTTGGAGTGAGCCTGAAGTAATACTGAGTTGGGAAAGTTCTCCACGTAGCTTATCCTGCAACATCTTGAACTTGTACTGGGGCTTCCTCTTAGACAGATGGAGTTGAAGACGAAAAAGGTAATCAAAATTAATTATTATATTTAAGTATATCACAATCATTTTCATATAATGATACTTGTTCAGAGCTAGGATCAAATATGTGTTTGATATTTTGCTTCCAACCAATGGTTGACAGTGATTAGTGATTACCTTCTTGTGCAGCGCCAACAAGGATGAAGAGGGGCATTTAGGCTATGTTAAAAGAGAAGATTAAATATGTGTGTGATCTATCACTGTTGTGTAGAATTATGAGAAATATATGATCCTTAAATATCTTTATTCAAAAGAAATTATGCTATGATATGATAATTTGTTATTAAGTAAGCAATTAGTCATGAGAGTCAAGCTAGCCTAAAGTCATAATTTGGACTAGTTAATAATAACAACTCCTACCCTTAGAATATAATATAATAATTAATAATTAATTTTGATATGGAATGTTATTGTAAAGATTTTTAACTTAAAATTCATACTCCTCAATAATGTTGCCCTATATAATTAAATAATAATATAAGAAAACTTTACACTAAAGTTACAATAAATTTAAACTCAGCTTAAATAATGGATAAAGTTTTGTGAACGTAACGTCATAGAAAAATAAACTAACATCACTTTCAGGAGCAAAAAGTCAAAACCAGGATTAATTATTCAAACGTAGTTTAGACTTTAGAACAACACTGCAAGGACTTGTGTGAGTGAATACATGATTGTTGGGGATATCAACGTTCGTTCCACCATCCTTCCTTACACTTCGTTTGAAGGGGAACATAATTAATTCTTGGAGCTGTGCTCTATGCAAAAGTTGATTAGCACACAGGTTGATGATTTGTCAATTAATTAGATTGGTTTCATGGGTGATGGAATTACGTCAACTTAAAATTTATGGATCTAATTTCTATAATAAAAAGTCTTTTATTAGGTCATCTTGATCAAATATAAATTTTTGCTTCATATGCATTGATATTGGAAGTTGGAATAAGGTCTTCTTCCGAAACTATTTTTTTTTTATCAAAAAAGAAATTTTTCCTTTACTTGAACGTGTGTACTTCATTTCAGTCCACGAAAATCTGAAATATGTAATGCAACGATTCAAAGGTGGATCATATTTAATTAACAAAAACTGAAAAGAAGATGCCTGATATATAAACTAATAACCCGAAGTCAATTTTGCAACATTTAAATAGACTTTTATTGAATTGATGGAACACGCTGCAGACTGGAGACCAAGTCATACTTCTAACTTCAAAGACTTTTGCATTCATATTAGTACCAAACTCGAACTTATACATTTAACGCTTTGTGGTTGTGAGAAAGTAAAAACATGGCCATTTATCCTATATTTATGCTTGTTATTCTTGAGTTCTTGTTCCTTTCAAAAATTTCCTCTGCAACGGATACCATTACACAGATTCAGCCACTTCCTGATGGCAAGACGTTGGTTTCAGAGGATGGCAGCTTTGAGTTAGGTTTCTTCAGTCCAGGTACATCTACAAACCGCCACGTAGGAATATGGTACAAAAATATACCAGTAACAACTGTTGTTTGGGTTGCCAACCGTGACAACCCAATCAAAGACAACTCCAACATGTTAAGCATAAGTTCAGACGGAAACCTTGTCCTTCTCAATCAGAACAACGTTGTCCTTTGGTCAACAAACGCAACAACAAAGGCATCCAATGCAGTAGCACAGCTCTTAGGCTCAGGCAACTTGGTTCTGAGAGATGAGAATGACAATAATCCTGAAAACTACTTGTGGCAGAGCTTTGACTATCCCTCTGATACAATATTACCAGGAATGAAGGTGGGATTGAACTTCAAGACCGGTCTTAATCGGCGTCTAACTGCTTGGAAGAACTGGGACGATCCATCTTCGGGAGACTTTACATGGGGTATGGTTCCTACAAACAATCCTGAATCAGTGATGTGGAAGGGATCAGAAGTGTACTATAGAAGTGGCCCTTCAATTGGCACGCAATTCAGCGGTGGACCGTCTTTGGTGTCCAATTCAGTGATCAATTATACATTTGTGTTCAACAAGGATGAATTGTATTTCTCACATAGCATCATTGATAAGTCGGTAATTTTAAGAGCTGTCTTAAACCAAACAAATTATGCTGCTCAGCGTTTAACATGGAATAATGATACTCAAACTTGGAGGATGTCTTCAATTATGCCGACAGATTACTGTGACAACTATAATCTTTGTGGCCCATTTGGGATATGTATCATTGGCGAGGCCCCCATTTGCCGGTGTTTAGATGGATTCAAGCCAAAATCATTGCAGAATTGGAACCAAGTGGATTGGACTCAAGGATGCGAGCACAACGAAACTTGGAGCTGCAGGGAGAAGAATAAGGATGGTTTCCGCAAATTCAGTAACATGAAGGCACCAGATACTACAAGATCATGGCTTAATGGAAGTATGACACTAGAGGAATGCCAAGCCAAATGCTGGGAAAATTGTTCCTGTACGGCTTTTGCAAATTCAGACGTGAGGGGACAAGGTAGTGGTTGTTCCATTTGGTTCGGCAGTCTGTTGGATATGAGACAGATTTCAAATGGCGGGCAGGATCTGTATATTAGATTACCAGTCTCACAAATAGGTACAACTTCCATTTTGATATGTGAACCTTAAATAAAGGTAAAAAAACATGGAGAATGCTACATTAGCTATTTTTTTTAACAACAAATATCATTTTATCACTTTTTTATCATACCACTTTTTACGCCTAATTTTGGATGAAGAGATACTATTTCACTTTGTTGTCACATATCATGTCCCCCATTAATATGCTTTCTATCTTGCCACATCAATTTGTTTTCTAATCTTACGTGGGATTTTTTAACTGATGTTACAAGATAGTATTGGGGGATAAGATGTGTGACAACAAAGTTGGATAAACAATCTTTATTACCTAATTCTTAATCACATATCATTTAGCCATCATTAATTCCAAAGCAAAAAAATATATTAATCAATGATCATAAAGTAAGTGTAATAAATGTATAAAAAATATATGATGAAAAAAATCGTGATTCGTTTTTAGAGTACAAAACAAGAGATGTCAAACATTTCATTAGTTATTTATCAGTTTTATACATTTATTATCAAATCAGCATTTATAAATGTTACAACTCACCCTATACTAGTATTAAACTATCATCATACTCCAGTACCTTCGAAATTTCCAAAATATAATTCTTCTTAATACTCATTTTTCTTTGTTTATTGACTATTTCTTTTATTTTCTCTGTCAAGAAAATCAAGATGCTAAAGGTGATTCCAAGGAAAAGCTGGTTGTGATCACAAGCACTGTTTCATCTATTTTTGCGATACTTTTAATTTTTACTCTCATTTATTGGAAGAACAAATCAAAAATAAGAGGTAATCCTTCCTTATCCCTGTTGCCTTTTCATACAGCATATAATACATCTTTGGAATGGCCACATGAACTCTCAAATCGAAGTTATTATAGTGACAAATTGTTTTTTTCCATTTAAAATGAGAGGGAAGCTAGCTTGTATATATTTTTGTTGGGAAATAACTTATAATTTTCGTGCTACGATGCCAAATAATTCTACTCATTCAGTTTATTTTAGTGCAAACAGAGGTTTTGACACGGACAAAGGAAAAGAATGATGAAAGTAAACAAGAAGATTTGGAGGTGCCTCTGTTTGACCTTGCTTTAATAAAGCATGCCACAAATGACTTCTCAAATTACAATAAGCTTGGCGAAGGTGGTTATGGGCCTGTATATAGGGTAAGTTTGGAATATAGATGTTAGTAATTAAAAAAAGATAAACCATGTTTTTTTTTTGTCACTCCATTTACCCCTCCCCAATATGATGTTTTTAGGGAACACTACCAGATGGTCAGGAGATCGCTGTCAAGAGGCTTTCACAAACATCTAGACAAGGATCAATCGAATTTAAGAATGAAGTTGTGTTATGTGCCAAACTTCAACACCGGAATCTTGTTAAAGTCCTTGGTTGTTGCATTCAAAAGGATGAGAAAATGCTTATATACGAGTTCATGGCCAACAAAAGCCTAGATTTCTTTCTCTTCGGTTAGTGTCTCTACAAAGCTATTTGTTAACTGAATATAGAATTTCATTTTGTTCTTATAGTTCTTGATGGATTGAATGAAACGATCATCAAATTTTACAGATGCTGCTCAAAGTAAACTTCTAAACTGGTCTACACGCTTTTACATTATATGTGGAATTGCTCGAGGACTACTTTATCTACATCAAGATTCAAGATTAAGAATCATACATAGAGATCTTAAAGCAAGTAATATTTTATTAGACAACGAGATGAACTCTAAAATTTCAGATTTTGGCTTAGCACGAATGTGTGGAGGTGATCAAATTGAGGGGAATACAAGTAGAGTAGTTGGTACATAGTAAGTATATTTATTGATCCTATAATTTCTTTACTCATTAAACATCAAATTAACGCTTTTGAGTTCCTTCTAGCGGTTACATGGCACCAGAATATGCTTTTAATGGGGTATTCTCCATCAAATCAGATGTATTTAGCTTCGGTATATTATTGCTAGAGATAGTGAGTGGCAAGAAAAACACCGGACTATATGATTCAAACCATAGCCACAATCTTATTGGGCACGTGAGTATTATAATTTATAAATGATTTCATTTTTTCTGTAATGAAATTGTAGATAACAATTATTTGAACGTGTTGCAGGCATGGAGATTGTGGAAAAAGGGCATGGCAATGCAATTGATTGATGCTTCTTTAGAGGACTCATGTGTTCTTTTTGAAGCCTTGCGCTGCATTCACATTGGTCTTTTATGTGTGCAACATCATCCTAATGATAGGCCAAACATGACATCTGTAATTGTGATGTTAAATAGTGAGAGCGCTTAAACCTAGTTTCTTAGTAGAAAAGGATTCAATTGAAGGAGATTATGCTTTTGAGTACCAAACTTCGCCTTCATTAAATGATGTCACCGTCTCATCATTGAATGCAAGATAGAAAAAACTATTTAACTTCTTAACTACATGTAAACTTCTTTAATTTTTACATATTACAAACTTCATATGCTCTTTTTCCATGTGTGCTTGTTGCAGTATAATATATACAAAAAGCTTTTCGTTGAGCTTCTACTAATGTTACCTTGACATTTCATCTTAAATAGAGACAGAATGCTTGGGAACGAAATATTCCATTGTTTTAACAATATAGTTTCAAATTCTTCATCAAAATATTGAATTTAGCAATGGATTGAGTCCAAGTAAGATACCTGACCTGATCTTTGTTTTAAAACGGCTACTTGAGGGTACTGATATGACAAAATTTGAAGCAATTCTCAATTCCCAAGCAGGACTAGCCCAACATATATTAAGACCTAAATAGAATTTTGAGTGAGGCCTTTTTAAAACTAATAAAAGTATTTTTATAAAAATATTATTATGTTTAAAATTTATTTTTATTATAATATTTATATTTTTGAGACTTTTTGAGGGTCTAAAACCCTTGCAAAATTTGAGACATTTTTTGGTGGGTCCACCTGACTTTTCGTTGGTGCTATCAGCCCGTTATTCCTCCCTCAGCTTCTCGTAGACACCTGAGCTCTGGCACAATAGGGCCTAAAGTAACCGCTTTAGCAGTTTCCCTTAATGGTCGCCCCTCTTCCCATCTTGTGACATTTTGTCACATATGACATATTTTATCAGTCTGCTATCATTCAAGCTGCTACTACCTCCTCATTCTAAAAGGACAAATACACAACGGAGAACAACTGGCAAATGATTCTGTGCCTAACGGATATTTGAATGTGTCTAAACGGAAAATTTTTCCCACTATTTTGAAATCATAAGGTCAAGACAAAGCTATAAGAAGACCCTCCTCTGAAGAAGCAAAATAGAGAACACACGAGCAAGAAAATATTCAAGAGAATTCATTGTGCAAACAAAAGCCTCAAAGCTTTCACTCTCTAGTAATTGATCTGTAAACCTTCTCATTCTTTCATTGTAAAGTTGCAAACAAATTGTTAAAGAGCTATATCGTGTAAAACTCTCACTGTAGTGAGTTTGTAAAAAGCTCAGAAAAATCCCTCTCAAATCTTAGGATTTGTTGAGCCTGAAGAGGCTTGTTTGTAAAAGAATACTTGTAGCCTGGAGAGGTGTAGAATACTTGGAGTTGTAGTCTTGGAGAGACTTGGAAACAACTTGTGAAAAGTGCTAAGCGTTTTAGTAGAAAAACCTTCTGAGGGAAGGGACTGGACGTAGCTCTTTGATTTGAAAGAGTGAACCAGGATATATCTCTGTGTGAATCTCTCTATCCCTATCTTGTTAAGTTTTTATTTATTACTAACTTGAGGATTGAAAACAAAGTATCTTAAATGCTTATAATCGTTTTGGTGTGCTCTTTCATCTTACCTGCCTTAAACGTTTGCTTAAAAAAAAGGTTTTCGAAAATCGGTTAAGAAATACAATTCAACCCCCTTCTTGTGTTTCCGTTTCCCTGTTTCACTTTCACTTTCTATGTAATATAATTTTTAGGCTTAATGAACTTTTTGGTCTCTACAAATGTAGTGAAATTTTAGTTCCTATCTTTATTTTTCTTTGTACCGTGTATTTTTAACTTTTTCAGTTTTGCAATTCAATTTGTACCTGCCGTCAACATCCTCTATTAAGTGCTGATGTGGCTAACGGATTGTCACATCACTGCCACATGACATTAATATGATTTTTAATATCACGTGACAACTTTGTAAAAAAATAAAATTTAATAATTAAATTTTATTGCTAAATAATTATAACATTAAAAAAGGGTTAATATGTTTTTAAGCCATATAAAATTGGTAAAATTTGATTTTGATCCCTATGAAAAATTTATTCGTTTTTAGTCCTTCCATTTTAAAAAGTAGTGTGTTTTTAGTCCCTCATCAAGGATGTGGTTTGATGAAATGCTTCACAGATAACCATGTTTTATTGTTTTGCGCATTTTAAGGAGAAAGAGAAATCGTTGTTTGATGTAAACAAAGACGAAGGGTCATGGAAAAGGGTCCAAATTCTCTTGGAAAATGTATAATCGGCCAAATGGGGGGAGAGGTGAGATGGAGCGGTTTCAGAGAAAGCCATCAGTTAAGAGTGTGGGTTCAACAATACTTTAAGGGTTGAACAATACTTCAAGGCAATTCTTTGAACCTAATAAACATGTGGCAAGTCCCCCTTATTTCAATTATCCTCATGATCCTTATGCTTATTCGAGTGATCATGAAACAACTATATTCAACTTTCACCCTTCAATGCATAATCCAAATATGAAACATTCACTTCTGGAAATTAATAAAGTTCAATCCATTGGATGACTTTTGTGATTTTCCACCAACAGTTCGCTCTTGTATTCAATCCAATAATGCATAAACTTAATTCAAAATATTCTTAAAAATATTTTCTCATTTTTGCTACTTCAGGAGCATATTTGAGAGGCATAAAAATACATGATTTTCTCTCACTTTCCTTTATTTCAAAATATACTATGATCAAATAGATCTTTTAGATTTCAATCATGGTTTAAAGGGCTAGTTCTTCAGGAAGTATATCACGAATCTTCAAATAAATGATGACAAAAAAGATCATGATTTTGTGCAATCCTACAAGGATGTTTGAATATTAATTCTTCCAGAATTTATCAAAAGTAACAAGATAAAAAATAATAATTGTGGCAAAATTCACAATAAAATTTCTATGAATGAAACACTAAAAGATTTTCCTACTAAAAGTAACATGAAAAAAACTAGAAGAATATGATCATGAAATAGATTAACCCATATAGTGAGAAGAATATGTATTCTTGCAATATAATCTCCAAGCTGATTAAGCCATCGCTCATAAGGTAGAGTTTCGTGCTAATAACGTGTTATAAAATAAACCAAAACAAGAGCGAGATAAAGAATAATAGAGAAGGGAGAAAGAGAGGAGAAGAGAGTGTTTGTAGGATATTCCTCAAGGTACCATATTTATAATGCTCCATGAGTTCTATTTATAGCACACAAGTTTTGTAACTTACATGTCTATTGGAGGACTAAAATAATGAGCCATTAACATATGATATTTAGGATATGGGAGTTGTAGAAGCAAAATGGACATCCACTTTAATTATTCATAACACTTTCATACATTTAATAATGTTGTGATATATAATTAAATGATAATAAAAGAAAACTTCAGAATTAACACTACGAAAAATAAATGTTTGAAAAGTGAGAAAAGAAGATAAAATGAAAAAGAAAATGAGTTCCAAAAACTTAGATCCTGTTTGATAAAATTAGCGGTTAGCGGATAAGCTAGCTGATAGCGGATGATATAGCTGATAGCGGATAGCGGATAAGGTAGCTTATTTTCTGTGGAAGTGTTTGGTAAAACTCGCGGTTGAACTAGCTGAAAAATATAAAATGACATAAAAGGACATCTTCATTAATGATTTTACATAAAAGAGAGAGAATAGGATAAAGGTAGACTTAAATGAAGATAATAAGGATAAAAGTGAAAAGAAAAGTGAAACGCTATAAGCTATAAGCTCAAACGCTACTTCAAGTAGAGTTTGGAAAAAACGCTATAAGCTCGTGAAAAAACGTTATAAGCTCGTGACAGAGGCACTTACCAAACGGGGCTACTTTCTAATCCGTTATAACCTCATAGAAGTGACGTGCCAAACAGGCTCTTAGTGCAGGGAAGAGATATAAGGTGGGTGATATCCCTCTAATATCATATTACAAAATATGACATCAATGGAAGAAGTTGAGAAAAAATCTAAAAAGTGTATTAATTGAAATGAGTAAAATGATACAATTGAGTAAAAAGTGAAAAATACAACGCAATAGAGGCTTATATAGCCAAGTACAGCATCTACCAAATGTAACTAATCTATTATAATATAATATATTAAAATTCACCCTCAAAATCTGTGAATGACATCTCACCCAATTTATGGACACCTATTACAATATTTTCCACATCACCACTTAATCCTGTGTGGCTGTCTCAAGGCTCTTTATAAAAAAAAACTCTTGTAATTTTTTTTCACTCCTCAACCTCCCATCCTTAAACGGATCTCTTCCTCGCAGACGCCTCTTGCTGCTTCCTCTTCACCTCTTCCTCCAAACCCAACCACCTCACCACCGCCAGATGCCCTTTTCCCTCTTAACCCTCATCGTTTCACAATCAACAAACCCTAACAACCCCAACCTCCTTCTCCACCCTCCTCGATGCCACATCGTCGCATGCCCACAGTCCCTCTTTGATTGGAACCGCTCAGCGTGGCTAGAGATTAGGGTCTTTTACGGGTGGCGCGGCTTGGTACGTGACTAGAAAAACTGAAACGACGACGGAGGAGCCGGCAACAGTGCTAGGTGCACAACAGCGTCGCATCTGAGTGAGATTGGTTTGGAAGTGGCAGCTTGCAGATCTGGTACAGGCTTGATGAGGACGCTATGAAGGAGATAGAGCCGTGACGATTCTGTTGAGAAGAATGGCCAATCGCAACGGCGAATCTGGGCGGAACAGCGACGACACGGGGACTGAAGACCGTGGTGGTGAATGGCTGGATATGTTGAAGGATGGAGGCTAACTAGATAGTAAGTATGTTTGTAAAGAACATATAAAAAACATATGCTTAAGTAGCCACTTGAAGTATAATTTATGTTATATACGTATTAACATATCAAATTTTAGTCTTATCTGCAACTTAATTTTTTCCTTTGTTTTTAAAACATTTTGAAAATGGATCTACGGTTTCATAAGTTGGTCTTTGAAGATGTATTGGAAGACAGAATTGAGCTAGCCTACTATGCTCATGGAAAGGATGTACTGATCAAGATGGTTGTGGTTTCCCTATTTTTATAATAATTTCTATATTTCTGAGTATGCTTTTGTTGTGTGGGCAGCAAGTGTTGATTGGTCACAAAAAGGGATGGAATTATTTGTATCTGCTGCCTATCTAGCTTTTCCTATCTAGCTTCCTATATTGGAAAATTAGAGATCATTTCAATCATAATAGAACACTAATCTTTGTAGTGTGATCAGCCAATTTATTTGAAGAGCTAAATGTAGCAATACAAATGTATTGCTATTCATATTTGATTACAGGATAATGAGAGTGAGGAAGATATTTTATTAGATGAAGGGGATGATGATGTGGAGGAAGAGCATAGTCATGAACCAGAGTGCTCTCTGAAACCTGAACCCGAGGTTAAGAAGCATAGTGAAGTTTCTGTGGTGCCAAAGGAGGAAGAATGCAGCTCTAGAAAGGAAGAAGGAACTTGCAGAACTGTATGCCACATATTATTTTCATGATTATAGTTTTTTCTGTTTTTTGGGAGTTTAGGTTCTTGATTGGCCGTGACATACCTTTCTTCTTCATTACCTTTTCTTGATTTTCTAATTCGAGCTTTTGCTTGAAGATTTACCCCCATTTTCTTATTTTTTTTTTTCAAATTTTAATGAGAGGTAAAATTTCTGCACATGGCCATATGCAATCATTCGAGGTAGCTTATTTTTTGTTGAATCTTTTTCAAACAAAGTATAGCGAAATTGTATTTCTAGGTGCACCTCAAGATAAGAAAGCCGTTGAGACTGATGGAGATGGAGAAAAGAAAGATAATATCATTGCAAGAGTCCAAGAGTGACAAGAAGAAGAAAAAGAATAACAGGACTGATGATGCCACAGGCGCTGAAAATGTGAAGGAGACATATCTGTTATTGATGTGAAAGATAGTCTTACGAAAGTTGCATCTATAAAGAAGAAGAAATCCACTAAAGAAATGGATGTTAGTGCAAGGGTTGCTGCACAAGAGGCTCTCAGATTCATTAATGGATCTGCAACTTCAAAAGAAGAAGACACATGTGTGTCATAAGTCAGTTGACTGGAAAAACTAATGCAATGGTAATATCTGGGAGCACCCACCCAGAAACTGTTTGAAGGCCAGACTTTGGTTCATGACTTTGGTAATAACTAATAAGTCAGTTGACTTGGAAAACTAATAGAAATGAGTCAGGTTTATGACTTGAAGACAAAGAGCTATGAATAATATCCTCAAACATAGGTGATTTCAAAATATTAAACTGTCAGTGTGAAGGATCCACCTTTTTGTTGTGCATAATTAGTTTGGTTGTATGAATGTAGTAAGACTACCTTTGTGCTCCACAAATTATTAAGCCAGTTTTTAATTTTTTATTTCAGTTCTTCCTTATCTTCTTTTAGATAGAATTCATATAAGTGTCATATGGTTTATGGAGTGTAAACTAGAAATCTGTTTTCCTAATTTCATCTCTGAGAATTCATTGCTTAACTTTTTATCACTAGGTGTATGCAAGTATTTCCTGACTTCATCTCTTCACTGTAAATAAGTAGCACATGTATTTCACAAGTGGTGTCCTACTTTCATATTTGTCAAAATCTGTTTGATCCAATTGTTCCGGTATGTAAGTTGAGTCCCAAGGTTCTATGTTTTGGAAATTTTCAAAAACTACTCTTTGAACATCAATTCTATTTTGGTTTTGATTTATGAAGATTGTTGTATGCTTATCACTGTGTTTGTTCTTTGCTTGGCATGACTCTTGAATTGCACATTATGCTTTTCATTTCAGCAACTCAATTATAAGGGACCGATTTTGTTGATGATGCAGCAGCTTGGAGTGACGTTTTTGCTTATTACATGGAGGCGTGGAAGTCACTCAACTGGAGTGGAATCTTCGAACTTTTCATGGCTGAATATGAATGCTTACCGATTGTATACATTTTCATCCCCTTATTCAACTAGGTTGTTATTAAACCAAGACATTCCAGAGGCTATTTCATTTAGAAATTTTATTACTATGTTATGTATTTATTTTGTATTTTCTAATTGGTTAACGTGCTTTCTTTGTTATTTATCATTTAGGATGGGGTGCTTGATGTGCAGCCCCTTGCAGTGGTTTTGGAGTCTGATTTCATGAAGTTGCACCCCTAAAAACTATTTATGAACTTGATGATATAACAGAGGTTGTGAATCAATTTTATTTTTTGTTTAATTCACCTCCTATAGTTTATATTGTGATTCTAACTAATTTTAATGCGACTCATTGAACAATTTGCAGCCATATAAGAATTTTTCCTGTTATCACATTCTTTTAAACTTTCCCATATAAAAATCATATGTTGGGCTTCATAGATACTGTCGGCATGTCTGAGTTCCATCTACTTATTTTTTAATGTTTGTCTATATGTCATGTTTTGATGTGTCATTTGCTCACTATTTTTAGCTTGGGATTCATGCTTATGTAACTAAGATTTTACTGCCTCTTCCAAGCTCTAGATCTGACAAGTTTTCGAGGTACAGACGTCATTATGTAGTGAACAATTAAGAATCGGTATAATAGGAAGAATCTTCATAGTATGGAAATTATTATAGACTTAAGCAAAGAATTTTTATTTCTTTTTTTCTCTATAGTTGTATTAGTGTGTTGAAATCTATGCAAAAGAAATGTTTTTTGTGAAAATAAAAATAATTGATATTGTTGCCATTGAACATCCACTCCAAGAGAACATAGCACATAATTTCTTCAGTTTTATATTTTTATTTATATGTATTTATAAATTGTATAATACAAAATCAAACCACAAATATATGTCCTATAATAAAGAATTTTCTAAAGCATCATACTTTCATGGATAAAATTAATTTATTATTTTCAAATTAAAATTGAAATATTATAACTATTCATTCATAATATTAATCTTTTATCTTCATTTATACATATATTTATCCATACTAGAAATTTACATCAAATTAAAATAAATAAATATTAGAAGTTATTTAATCTTTCAATAAGTAACATTATTAAATAAATAAAAAAGAATTAGCTCGTGCTATTGAATCAACACTTCATATTCAAGATCTCACAATGATTTATGAAAAAAAAAAAAAAGTAGAGTTTTAACAAATTTTATATTATATATATATGCTAAATAATAAGTAATAAATTCAGTTCCTATGAAAAAGATGTCTTAATACGGCAGAGATGAACAATCTTACTGTGCGACACACGGAATACTATAAGAATGAATTGTGACAATATAAATAGATTATAAAAAAGTCCATCAAGCAAACTCCAATAATTGATAAACAACTACTTTAAAGAAAATGTAGTCATAGAAAGCTTAGGGAGAAGCAAAATGGATAAAACAAAAGCTAGAAGCAACAATAACGAGACGAGAAAAATGCAAAAAAAAAAATTGATGACATAAAAGAGCAATAAACATTATTGAATGAAATTTGTAGATATATAATAAAATCATTTAAATCAATGGTAATTTTGAACAACTCTTCTATTACCTATAATTGTTTCACACAAATATTTTCTTTTATTAATATCACATTCATTGTCAATTTATTTCTAATTAATACTATAAAGTTTAACGCGAGTCATATTCTAATTCTAATTATATAACAAACTCTAATTATCCTCAACATACACACACACAAAAAAAACTTCAGAATAAAGGTGTATTAAAATTAAACTCAGCTTAAATAATGGATAACTCACCTTATCAACATGGCGTCACACAAAAATAAACAAAACGCAGCAACACTTTCAGCTGCAGAATGTCAAAATCAGGATCAATAATTCAAACATGGTTTAGAACAACACTGGAGGACTTGTGTGAATACATGATTGCTGGGAATATCAACGTTAGTTCCGCATCCTTGGTACGTTACACTTCGTTTGAAGCCTTACAGCTGCTTATGCACACAAGTCGATGAATTGTGTGACTGACAAATTATACTTTGTCAATAAAAAATGCTAGCAGTACACTTTCTAACACTCACTTTTCAACACAGTTATTCCTATTGATTAAAATTCATGCGAGTCCTACAAAATTCAAGTAAGACCCACATAAATTAGTGGAATCCACATGAATTTCAATCAATAAAAAAAATGTGTTAGAAAGAAAATGTTAGAGAATATATTAATAGCCTTCCTCTATACCAATTAGATTGGTTTCACGGGTGATGGAATTACTTCAACTTAAAATTTATGGATCTAATTTCTATAAAAATAAGTCTTTTATTATTATGTCATCTCCAAATATAAATTTTTGCTTATGCTTGTCCTGCTTTGATCTTGAAAGTTGGAATATAAGGTGATCTTCAGAAACTATTTTTTTTGTCAAAAAAGAAAATTTTATTTTTACTTGAACGTGTGTACTTCATTTCAGTCCACGAAAATCTCAACGAATCCAACTTCGTTAGAAAACTTTAATTATGTAATGCAAAGATTCAAAGGTACATAATTAAATAACAATAAATAAATTAACAGAAACTGAAAAGAAGATGACTAATATATAACCCGTAGTCAATTTTGGTACATTTAAGTTGACAATTTACTTCAATTGAATTGATTGGTCAATTTGGACACGCTTCAGAGTTGAGACCAAGTCATACTGTCAACTTCTACCACCTTCGCGTTCATATTAGTCCCAAACTCGAACTTATGTATTTAACTTGTGGTGTGGTTGTGAAAAAAAAAAAAAAAACATAAACATGGCCGTTCACCCTATCTTTATGCTTGTTATTCTCAAGTTCTTGTTATTCTCAAAAATTTCCTCTGCAACGGATACCATTACACAGATTCAGCCACTTCCTGATGGCAAGACGTTGGTTTCAGAGGATGGAAGCTTTGAGTTGGGTTTCTTCAGTCCAGGTACATCTACAAACCGCTATGTAGGAATATGGTACAAAAATATAACACTAACAACTGTTGTTTGGGTTGCAAATCGTGACAATCCAATCAAGGACAACTCAAGTATGTTGAGTATAAGCACAGAGGGAAACCTTGTCCTTCTCAACCGGAACAACACTGTTCTTTGGTCAACAAACACAACAACAAAGGCTTTCAATGCCATAGCTCAGCTCTTACGTTCTGGCAACTTGGTTCTAAGAGATGAGAAAGACGAGAATCCTGAAAACTACTTGTGGCAGAGCTTTGACTATCCTTCTGATACATTGTTACCAGGAATGAGGGTGGGATGGAACTTCAAGACAGGTCTTAATCGTCGTCTAACCGCTTGGAAGAACTGGGACGACCCATCTCCAGGAGACTTTACATGGGGTATGGTACCTACCAACAATCCTGAAGTGGTGATGTGGAAGGGATCAAAAGTGTACTATAGAAGTGGCCCTTCAGTTGGCATGCAAATGAGTGGTTCACCATCTTTGATGTTCAATCCAGTGGTAAATTATACATTTGTGTTCAACAAGGATGAATTGTATTTCTCGTATATCCTCAATGATAAGTCAATCATTTCAAGACTTATCTTGAACCAAACGAATTATGGTCGCCAGCGTTTAACATGGAATAATGATACTCAAACATGGAGGATTTCTTCAACTGTGCCGACTGATTACTGTGACAACTATAATCTGTGTGGCCCATTTGGGACCTGTATCATTGGTGAGTCCCCCATTTGTAGGTGTTTAAATGGATTCAAGCCGAAATCACTGCAGAATTGGAATCAAATGGACTGGACTCAAGGATGTGTGCACAACGAAACTTGGAGATGCAGGGAGAAGAATAAAGATGGTTTCCACATATTCAGTAACATGAAGGCACCGGATACTACAAGATCATGGCTTAATGAAACTATGACACTAGAGGAATGCAAGGCCAAATGTTGGGAGAACTGTTCTTGTACCGCTTTTGCAAATTCAGACGTCAGGGGACAAGGTAGTGGCTGTGCCATTTGGTTTGGTGATCTGTTGGATTTGAGACAGATTTCAAATGGTGGGCAAGATCTATATATTAGATTGGCGATCTCAAAAATAGGTACAGCTTCCATTCTGATTTCTGAATTTTAAATAAAGGTAAAGTACATGGAGAATGCTATATTTACCAATCATTTTCTCTTAGGGTGTAGTACAAAAATGAACTGTCAAATATTTCATTTGCTATTGATTATTTTTAAATATTTATTATGAAATGAGTGAATGTTTGACCACTCATCTCGAATACTAAACCCATCATAATACTATAAAAATTTCTAAAATATATTTCTTAATACCCAATTTTCTTGGTTTATTGACTATTTGTTTCATTTTCTCTATCAAGAAAATCAAGATACTAAAGGTGATTCAAAGGAAAAGGTGATTGTGATCACAAGCACCCTTTCATCTGTTTTGGCGATGCTTTTAATTTTTACTCTCATTTATTGGAGGAGCAAAACGAAAATTAGAGGTAATCCTCCTTCATCCACATTGCCTTCTCACAACGATTTTCATAATCTTTCCGTGAGACTGAACATAAAACACATCTTTGGATGGCCACATGAACTCTCAAAACGAGGATATTATAATGACAAATGGTGTTGCTGCCGTTTAAAATTGAAAGGGAAGCATGTTATCATAATATACATATGTTCTTGCTGGGAAATATTTTGCTGGTAACCATTTCCTTCCCCCACCCCCCTCAAAAACAAAATGCTGGCATGTTTAAAATATATTTTTATATTTTTATTAATATAAAAACGGAATGTATAGCTTATAAAAAATTTCAAAACAAAAGATAGCACAAAAGGCAAAATTTCTGGCACGGGGTGAAAGATAATTTTGCTCATTTAGTTTATTTGAGTTTAACAGAGATCATCACATGGACAAAAGAAAAGAAGAATGAAAGCAAAGAAGAAGATTTGCAGCTACCTTTCTTTGACTTTGCTTTAGTAGCGCAAGCCACAAATGGCTTCTCTCGTGACAATAAGCTAGGCGAAGGTGGTTTTGGACCTGTATACAAGGTAAGTGTACAACATACCTGTTAATAAATAAGAAATGACAAAGTATGATTTTTTGTTTTCATTGGCAACATTTAATTTATACTCGCTCCCCCAACAAATGTGTTGTTCACAGGGAACACTACCATATGGACAGGAGATCGCTGTCAAGAGGCTTTCAAGGACATCTGGACAAGGATTACAAGAATTTAAGAATGAGGTTATGTTATGTGCCAAGCTGCAACACCGGAATCTTGTTAAAGTCCTTGGTTGTTGCATTCAAGAAGATGAGAAATTGCTTGTATACGAATTTATGGTCAACAGAAGCCTAGATTTTTTTCTTTTCGGTAAGTATCTCTACAAAAACTAACTCTTAACTGAATATAGAACTACATTTAATTATTATAGTTCTTGATGGATTGAAAGAAGACAGCCATCAAATTTTGCAGATTTTGCTCAAAGTAAACTTCTAGATTGGCCCAAGCGTTTTTACATTATATGTGGCATCGCAAGAGGACTACTTTATCTTCATCAAGACTCGAGATTAAGGATCATACATAGAGATCTTAAGGCAAGTAATGTTTTATTAGACAACGAGATGAATCCAAAAATTTCAGATTTTGGCTTGGCACGAATGTGTGGAGGTGATCAAATTGAGGGGAATACAAGTAGAGTAGTTGGTACATAGTAAGTATATTTATTGATTCTAAAATCTTATTACACATTCATCAAACATCAAATTAACTCTTGAATTTCTTCCAGCGGTTACATGGCACCCGAATATGCTTTTAATGGAGTTTTCTCCATCAAATCTGATGTGTTTAGCTTCGGCGTATTATTGTTAGAGATAGTGAGTGGTAAGAAAAACATTGGACTCTCCGATTCAAACCATGGTCGCAATCTTATTGGGCATGTAAGTATTATAAATGACTTCAATTTTCCTATATATAATGAAATAGTAGATAACAATTATTTCAACATGTTGCAGGCATGGAGATTGTGGAAAGAGGGCCTGGCAATGCAATTGATTGATGCTTGTTTAGAGGACTCGTGGGTTCTTTTTGAAGCCTTGCGCTGCATTCATATTGGACTTTTATGCGTGCAACATCATCCTAATGATAGGCCAAACATGGCATCCGTGGTTGTGATGTTGAGTAGTGAGAGTATTTTGCCTCAACCAAAGGAACCTAGTTTTTTAGTAGAAAAGGCTTCAATTGAAGGAGACTATCATTTTGGGTATCAAACTTCTTCAATAAATGAAGTCACTATCTCAACGTTGAACGCAAGATAGACAAAATTATTTAACTTCTTAACTACATGTAAACTTATTCATAATTATTTAACTCTAGATAGATTGGGCAAAGAATAACAATTTCTTGTACTCTACAAATGTGCTGCACTTGAAATCAATATTTTAAGACAATTTCCTGATCCTCCATAGTTAGATAGCACAACACGAAATAGTAGTAACTAACCTGTGTGATCGAAGAAGAGTCATTACAGTAAAATTGGAATCTGCGAGGAGGATGTTCCCCTGGGCATACAGCCCCAATATAACATAGTTTGCATTCTCCCTAAGTCCAAACTGAAAGAATAATCTGTTACAGCTTAAAAAAACTTGAAACATGAAAGATGGTGCAAGGAAGGGTATATATGTTAAATGTAATGATGACACTGACACTGTTAGGGTAGTTAATTCTGTTAGCTAATTAGTTAGAGTAGCAGTTAGTTATTCTTCCTTGTATCACAGCTGTGTATGTATATATACTGCAGGCGATGTAACTTAACTAGAGAGTTGTAACATTTGTATATTTTCAATTTTTCTTCTCTCAATGGAAATGAGCATGAGTAGCTCTTCGTCTATTGTCTCTGTTTTCAGTTTTCACAATATATACCCTATCATATATCATTAGAGTGACTTCGTTCTAGAATTTCAGCAGCTGCAATGCTACAAAATTGGACAGAATTAGCTCTTGATGTAGTTGACAGGCAACCATAGATAATCATTATTTATGCATCATAGTGGAAACCAAGTCATTCCTCTCCACAATTTCTGCTATTGCCTTACATACATTTTTTCTTCTTCTGTCTGTATATCTGATTGAAATCCTAAACGTAAATCAAGCTTAACCACTGATTATAAAAGAAATTAAAATACAATAAGAAAATTATCGTGAATTCGACACTCATTGTTGTGACAACATTGGATATTCCTACACTTTCAATCTCTAAGCTGTTGCTACTGGTTTGCGTTGACTTTAGAATGTTCATCTCATCACTTTCTCCATTTTTTAGTGACTTAAGGAATGAATTAACTAAGAAAATGTAGCTTCAAAAGTACATTAAAGTAACATGAAAAATAAAAGAAGATTGAAGGGAAAAAGATACTCTCCAGTTTTTGTCTCTCCATTTTTGTTCATTTTCAAAGTTTTTTTCAAATAAATATGTATTATACACATGTATGTAGTCCCTCCATATATTTATTATCTCAAAACTTTAGTAATGGACATCTCCATTTCTCATCAGAAATGGAGAGGATCCCTGCTCAGATTGAAGTAGTTAGCAAAGAAGAAGAGGTGTAGTATATGGTAACCCACCGGTGGAACATCTAATGCAAGACGGGAACATAAATTGGTCATTGATGTGGTTGTTTACTAATGTTATATGTACAATTATGTTAACTATTGGGGATGTAAGCTGGTTGTTTGGGTGTGGGTTTGTCTTTGTGTATAGTGGATAGTTTTGGCTATATCATGGAAAGTTTGTGAGAATAACATTGATCTATTGGCTTTGGTTACCGCTTGTACCCTATTAGTAATTCTCTTTTTCTTATAAAAAAAAAAAAAAATCCGCTCAGCTTTATCTTTTTCCTCACTAAACAACTCACTAATCAATAGCTTCACATAAGTAATCCTATTCATAATCAAACCACTAATTTATCAGCAAGATAAAAAGAAGTATCTTAGAAAAAAAAACGCTCTAAAGATGGTCAGTTAGTGCAAGTGATTGAAATTTAGATAATCTCACTAATTTACTTACACATCTAACATGCAGAGCATCTTGCAGTTCTTTGTCATTAGCCCAGCTCTCTAGGAACAAATAATTATAATTCTGTCTAAATTCTAAATCAAGAATCCTTTCCATGACTACCCGCAGCGAGTGAGAGTGAAACACACTTACTTTATACTCACCATCAATTAGCGAAAATGAAGAACACCCATGAAATAAGTGAAGGTTGAGACGTGGGGAACCCATGTCAAAAACAAAGTGGCAGATAGCCAACAGATAAGGTTCAGAAGGAACAAAATATTACGGTGGGCACAAAGAGCAGAGCATCCATGCCCAACCCATTCATAATCCCAACACCTAAATTTAGAAAGCATCACAAATAAAGAAACAAAGGAAGCATAAGAAAGAGAAAAAGAAAGACTAATGAAACATGAGAAAGATACCAGAAACCAAAGGAAACAGAAGAAAAAATAGGATATAAATGATAGAAAATCTTGGAGAGAAGACAGCGAAGAAACAAACTTGGGGGAAATATAACTAACTGGTGTACAACATAAGAAAATAAAATAAAAAGACATGGGCATGTGAAGTTGGATGCAGCAGTGGCCTGTGCATAATCGGGGCGCCCGGGTCCCCATTTTGAGAGGGGCACTACTGCACTAGATAGCATAAAAAAAATTTAATTATTACATATAAATACTAAAATAAATTTTTTATATAATTAATTTTTTAACAATAAAAAAAGTTATTTCAAAAAATTAACAATACCCTTTTATTTATAATAAAAAATTAACAATACACTAATAGAAGATATAATATGACAAATATATCTGTGTATATTAAAATATTTCTGTAATTTTAAATTGATATACTTACTAAAATAAGCTACACTCCTAATTGATTTAGATTTTTTCTCTTCCCTTATTTCTTTCTTTCTCTCTTTTGACTCTTTGTGTTCAATCCCTAATTCTTTCAATTGCCTCGAACTGGAAGCATTTGGAGTTGAGACAGGGATTGCAAACCTTGCTAGAAGATCAAGCAAACTTGAGTCTATTGAGGAGTCATTTAGGATCTATTATTTTTATATATTGTAGATCAAGCAATTGGCGGCTCACTTAATAGAAGATTTGAGCAGTATAGCACATATGAGAAGATTTTTGAATTTTTGTTTAATATGGAAAAACTTAGGTCATTTTTTAATAAGAACTTGAAATTACGTTGCAAACATCTTGAAACTTATCTGAAACATGATAATTCTTATGATCTTGATGGTGAAATTCTATTTGAAGAATTAAAAGTAATTAGAGAGGTTTTAACAGTTGAATCAAAATCAAGCTTCATGATATTGAGTTCTTTGAAAACATTTAATTGTTTTCCTAATGCATTCATAATTTATAGAATAATATTAACTATCCATGTTACTGTTGCATCTGCTAAGAGAAGTTTTTCTAAATTGAAATTGTTAAAATCTTATTTGCGATCTACTATGTCATAAGGTAGATTAAATAGTCTTGCTTTGATTTCTATCAAAAATGATTTTTTAAAAACATTGATCATGATCGGTTTATTAATGATTTTGCGGCAAAAAATGTAATGAGGACAATGTTCAAATGTTTATGAGGGTATCAATTTCTCAATTCGGACAGGGCACCCAAAATCTCAGAACCGGCGCTGGTTGGAAGCAAAGAACATGGTTGTGAAGAAGCTTGTGAAGAGGCAAAAGAACCTAGTTGTGAAGACTTGAGCGGGAAACTGAAAAAACATGGAGCAGGCATGTGTCTCAGCATAACAAAGTTTTATGGCAGAATATTTTATTGGTCCCTTAAGTTTATTTCTTTTTTCGATGTAGTTTCTAAGTTTATTTTGTGTCAATTAAAACTCATAAGTTAGCTTCGGTTAATAAAGTTTGGGTTTTTTTATCATTCCTTTCAAATTTGTCAGCTTCTATCTTAAAACCTATATGGTTTGTTGATGTGTCAAATAATATAATAAATCAATAATTTAAAAAAGAAAAAAATTAAAAAATTAATAAATAAATATTAATTTAACCCCTTCACCATCTTCATCCTCCAAACCCTAGTTCCCAATTCCTATTCCCTCGCATTCTTTCATTCCTCGATTCCCATTCTCGACGCGATGGAGGTCGGATCTATAGTGGTGGCGTGAGGCAGCCGGTGTTGTGCGTGGAGGCTCGCGGGAAAGTGACATCTAGCATAGTGGCTTATGGTGGCTGGACGTTTTTCGTGGTATTGTGGTGGTGGGAGGCGTGGCCGCTTGTGGTGGTGCACAGATGGGATGCGACATCGAGATGGTGACTAACATGGGGGAGATACAAAGAAATTGGGGAAGCAATTAAGAAGAAGGAAAGTGGGGAGTGAGGAGGAATGAGAAAATTTCTGGTGGTGATTTGGTTGTAGGAGAAACAACAAAAAGAAATAGAAAAGAAGAGTTAAAAATGGTGAGAAAAAAAAGAAGGGGGAGTACTTGCAATCTTAATCATTCATGAGAAAAGATTTGAAGCTGTTGCTCACCCTTTATCGACTAGAATTTATCGGATTGCAAATTTTATCATTGTTTCTTTGTTCTCGGTTTCTGGGGTTATATGTTTTGCATATGTGGATGTGGAAGAAACCAAATACTTTAGCTTCATGGTGAATGACATAGCTTCTTTCATTTCTATCCTTCTGTCACTTTTCTGCTTTGTGTTGCGGTTAAAGGATCCACTAGGATTATGTCTAGCAATGAAGAAACACAACCGCTTATTTATGAGGAAACCAAACTATATGATCCTACTATGAGCAAGTACAATTAATGTTAATGGCTTTGCTTCAACTTCTATAATATCCAAGGCCTTTTGGATTTGGATAAACCCCTTATTGAGTAAAAGGTACAAGTCGCCGCTGAAAATTGATAATAGAAAAAGAAGAGTTAAAAATGGTGAGTAAAAATGAAAGAGGAGAGTAGATTATGAAAGAGAAGTAGGAAAATTTTCGGTCATCAGTATCTCATGAAATTCATGGCAGCTGAGAGGAACAAGGGAAATTGAGAGAAATTGTGAATCTAAGAATGGTTTTGTTTCTCCCCTTTTCCTCCTACTCTCTACAGTGCCAAATAAATCTGTTAGGCCAACTATAAAGGTGCAGATGACATGCCGCCGCCTAGTTCGGAGATGCTATTGGGTTGTTGAAGAAAATGGAGAGCATAATGAAAAGAAAAAGATTTTTCTTTTATGTTTTAAATTATTAATGTATTATATTATTTGACACGTCAGCAAGCCATGTAGCTTCGGAATGCCACATAGGATAGGGAGCTAACAAATTTGGAAGGAATGATAAAAAAACCAAATTTTGTTATCCGAAGCTAACTTATGTACCTAATTGACACAATAAATTTAGGGGACCACATCGAAAAAAAAAATAAACTTAAAAGAACCAAACAAATAGTTTTGCCCAGTTTTAATATAGTAGATAGATAGATAACAATAAAAAACTCTATACTAAAATTACATTAAAATCTAGGCTTAAAGTAATATGCACCGTAAGTGTATTTAGTTTTACACCGATATTCACTAATATTTTGACATTTGTGCTTTTATTTTAATAACTAAGAGAGAAATTCCTTTACACTTACAGTGTATAATAATTAAGAGTTTAATTTTGATATATTGTCAGCATAAAAAAAAATTATATTATCATCCTATCATAAATCATCATATGTGTGATTTTTAAGGTTTATGACAAGAGTCAAATATTTTTTTTTAATAATATGATAATTTATGATTGATTGACAGTATAAAAAATCGATAAACTTACAAAGCCTCTCTGCATACCAATTAAATTGAATTATTATACTCTAAAATCAAAGGCGCTACAATAATAGATTAAGTTAAGGAACATGGCGTAACCGGAAAATAAACAAACCGCAGTGTCACTTTCAGATGCAGAAAGTCAAAACCAGGATTACTAATTCAAACGTAGCTTAGAACAACACTCAAGGACTTGTTTGCATACAAGATTGAAGGGGGAGAAAGTTTAGTTGGACACCTGGAAAAAATAATATAACTTCTAACATAGAGGATGTTTGTCTTACCCAAATAGCTGTTTTTTATAGTAAAAATTATTTTTCAGTAGAAGCTGATATGTTTAGATAAACTGATTAAATTTCAAAATAATTGTTTTTATGAGAAAAAACTGTTTTTAGAGAAGTTTAAAATTTGAAATTTATTTAAAAAACTATTAGATTATTTTGAAACCAATAACATTCTTTCTATTTCATCCTTACAAAACTAAGTACCAAATAAATATATTAAATTATACAAATAATTTCGTACCCTTTTTAATAATTTACTATATATAAGTAATTTTTTTACACAATCCAAATGAAATATATTATCTTATAATCACTTTTTAGCAAACACATCCTAACATAAAACTGAATCGATTATTGAAATAATTGAATTTTCGTTAGGGATCCAAACACATATTTAACGTATCATTTTTAGAGATAAGGCCTCTAATGAACTTAGCATATCCATCCATGGTCCTTTCGCCCCCTCTCCCTCACTGGTGGCCATGTCCGCATCGGTTGAGGCCTAATCCTCCACAAATTGCGTCGCCCCCTCTCCCTCACTGGTGCATGTGTCAGAGTATAAAATATGATATTGATATTTAAAAATGTTGTATTCAATATTATTAGGGATATCAAATTTAGTTCCACCATCCTTAGTTACTACTTACCCATTGTTTGGATGTTGAGAGAAAATGATCAAAAGAAGAGAAAATAAAGAAAAAACGCATTTTCTCTCCACAAACAATGGATTAGAGCTATCAGCACAGGTTGATGAACTGTGCGACTATAAAATTAATTATTGGTCAATTAGATTTGTTTCACTAATGATGGAATTACCTCAATATTAAAATGTAAGAATAGTAGGTGATCTTCAAATACAATTTTTGCTTAGACTTGTTATATGCTGATCTTGGAATAAGGTCTTAAACTTTTTTATCGATAGAGAAAAATTTCTTTTACTTGAACGTGTACCTACTTCACTCCAGAAAACTCTCAAAGAATCCAACATTGGAAGAAACCTTTAGTGACGTAATGCATGCAACGATTCAACGGTACATATCTAGATCACAAAAATCAACAGAAACTGATCAAAAGAAGATGACAAATATATAAATTAATCCGTAGTCAATTAATTCTGGAACGTTTAATATAGATAATCTCCTTTTGTTGAATTCATGGAACACGCTTCAGAGTTGAGACCAAGCCAACTTCAAATACGTACCATTGCATCCGTATTAGTGCCAGACTCGAACTTATATATATATATATATATATACAACGTTGTGTGGTTAATGTGAGCAAACATTAACATAAGAATGGCCATTCATCCTATATTTATCCTTGTTATTCTCAAGTTCCTGTTCTTCTCAAAAAATTCCTCTGCAACACATACCATTACACAGCTTGAGTCACTTCCTGATGGCAAGACGTTGGTTTCAGAGGATGGAAGCTTTGAGTTGGGTTTCTTCAGTCCAGGTACATCTTCAAACCGCTATGTAGGAATATGGTACAAAAATATTCAACTAAGAACTGTTGTCTGGGTTGCAAACCGTGACAATCCAATCAAGAACAACTCAAGTATGTTGAGTATAAGCACAGAGGGAAACCTTGTCCTTCTCAACGGGAACAACGACACTGTTCTTTGGTCAACAAACGCAACAACAAAGTCGTCCAATGCTATAGCGCAACTTTTAGGTTCTGGCAACTTGGTTCTAAGAGATGAGAAAGACAACAATCTTCCTGAAAACTACATGTGGCAAAGCTTTGACTATCCCTCTGATACTTTGTTACCAGGAATGAAGGTGGGATTGAACTTCAAGACAGGTCTTAATCGTCGTCTCACTGCTTGGAAGAACTGGGACGACCCATCTCCAGGAGACTTTACATGGGGTATGGTACCTACCAACAATCCCGAAGTAGTGATGTGGAAGGGATCAGAAGTGTACTACAGAAGTGGTCCTTCAGTTGGCATGCAATTCAGCGATGTACCAACTTTGGTGTCTAATTCATTGGTCAAATATACATTCGTGTTCAACAAGGATGAATTGTATTTCTCACTTAGCCTCGCCGATAATGATAAGTCGATAATTTTAAGAGAGGTATTGAACCAAACAAGTTATGATAGTCGGTGTTTAACATGGAATAATGATACTCAAAGATGGACGCTGTCTTCACTTGCGCCGACAGATTATTGTGACAACTATAATGTTTGTGGCCCATTCGGTAACTGTACCATTGGCGAGGCCCCCTTTTGCAGGTGTGTAAATGGATTCAAGCCGAAATCAGTGCAGAGCTGGAACAAGGGGGACTGGACCCAAGGATGCGTACACACCGGAAATTGGAGCTGCAGGGAGAATAATAAAGATGGTTTCTTCAAATTCAGTAACATGAAGGCGCCAGATACTACAAGATCATGGCTTAATGAAACCATGACATTACAGGAATGCCGGGTCAAATGCTGGGAAAACTGTTCCTGTACGGCTTTTGCGAATTCAGACATCAGCGGACATGGTATTGGATGTACCGTTTGGTTCGGTGATCTGTTGGATATGAGACAGATTTCAAATGGTGGGAAAGATCTATATATTAGATTGGCCATCTCAGACATAGGTACAACTTCTCTTCCTATTTATGAACCTTAATTAATGGTAAAATACATGGAGAATGCGCTATATTTTTTAGTTTAATTGTTACACATTATTAATGAAAGATTTTTTTATATAATCAACAAATTACAAATCATGATATAAGTGATTTTTAAGTTGATAAGAATACGAGTCAAACAATTTTACTGATAAGACAATTTATGATTGGTTGACATCAATTAAATCCTATTTTGTTTTAGTAATAAATATCATCTTGTCACTTTAATTTTATCACACCTTGTTTGACACCTAAATTTTAATCATATATTATCTAATCATTATTATTTCCAAAGCAAACGTTGTTTATCGATGATTATAAATTAAGTGTTAAAAAGATATAAAAGTGTTGGTCATAAAACGATGATTCTTTTGTCAAACATTTTATTAGTTTTTTAATATTTTTAAACATATTATCATATCAGTATTTATAAATGTTACAACTCACCCTAATATTAAACTATCATCATACCTTAGAAATTTCCAAAATATAGTTGTTCTTAATACTCATTTCTCTTCGTCTAATTGTTGACTATTTATTTCTATTTCTATTTCAAGATAATCGGGATGCTAAAGTTGATTCAAAGGATAAGGTGGTTGTGATCACGAGCACCGTTTCATCTATTTTTGCCATGCTTTTAATTTTTACTCTCATTTATTGGAAGCGCAAATCAAAAATTAGAGGTAATCCTTCTTTATCTATACTGCCTTTTCACAATGATTTTCATGATCTCTCCACTCAACAGATAATACATCTTTGGAATGGCCACATGAACACTTAGATCGAAGTTATTATAGTGACAATTTTTTTTTTTCCGTTTAAAATGAGAGGGAAGCTTGTTATCTTAATAAACATATATGTTATTGTTGGGAAATAATTTATCATAATTTTCATACTACGATAGCACAAAAGGCAACTATCTTAATTAGCAGTGGGTGCCAAATAATTTTACCCATTACGTTTAATTTATTTGAGTGAAAGCAGAGTTCTTCAGATGGACAAAGGAAAAGAACGATGAAAGCAAACAAGATTTGGAGGTACCTCTGTTTGACCTTGATTTAATAAAGCATGCCACAGATGACTTCTCAAGTTATAATAAGCTTGGCGAAGGTGGTTTTGGGCCTGTATACAAGGTATGTTTGGAACATAGCAGTTAGTAATTCAAAAAAGACAAACCATGTGTTTTTTGTTATTCACAAGTTTCATCCCTCTCCACCCCTGCTTCCCCGATATCATGTTTTTAGGGAACACTACCAGATGGGCAGGAGATCGCTGTCAAGAGGCTTTCACGGACATCTGGACAAGGATCAAAAGAATTTAAGAATGAAGTTGTGTTATGTGCCAAGCTTCAACACCGGAATCTTGTTAAAGTCCTTGGTTGTTGCATTCAAGAAGATGAGAAAATGCTTATATATGAATTCATGGCCAACAAAAGCCTAAATTTTTTTCTTTTCGGTCAGTATCTCTACAAAAACTTTGTTAATTGAATACAGAATTTCATTTTGTTCTTATAGCTCTTGATGGATTGAAAAAAACAATCATCAACTTTTATTTTACAGATTCCGCTCAAGGTAGACTTTTAGACTGGCCTACGTGCTTTAATATTGTATGTGGAATTGCTCGAGGATTACTTTATCTACACCAAGATTCAAGATTAAGAATCATACATAGAGATCTTAAAGCAAGTAATATTTTATTAGACAAAGAGATGAACCCAAAAATTTCAGACTTTGGTTTGGCTCGAATATGTGGAGGTGATCATATCGAAGGAAATACAAGTAGAGTAGTTGGTACATAGTAAGTATATTTATTGATGCTAAAATCTTATTATACATTAATGAAATACTAAATTAATTCTTATGAGTTTCTTTCAGTGGTTATATGGCACCTGAATATGCTTTCGATGGACTATTCTCCACCAAATCTGATGTGTTTAGCTTTGGCATATTATTGCTAGAGATAGTGAGTGGCAAGAAAAATACTCGACTCTCTGATCCAAACCATAATCGTAATCTTATTGGACATGTGAGTATTATAAATGACTTCAGTTATCCTATAATGAAATTTTAAATAACAATTACTTCAAAATGTTGTAGGCATGGAGGTTGTGGAAGGAGGGCATGGCAATGCAATTGATTGATGATCGTTTAAAGGAATCATATGTTCTTTTTGAAGCATTACGATGCATTCATATTGGTCTTTTATGCGTGCAATACCATCCTACTGATAGGCCAAACATGACATCCGTCGTTGTGATGTTGAATGGAGAGAACGTTTTGCCTCAACCAAAAGAGCCTAGTTTTTTAATAGAAAATACTTTAATTGAAGGAGATTATCATGTTGAGAACCAAACTCCACCTTCCATAAATGAAGTCACTATCTCATTGGTGAATGCAAGATAGAAAAAATTATTTAACTTCTTAAGAACATGTAAACTTTTTTAATTTGTACATATTACCATGTGTGTTTGTTGTAGTAAAATATATACAAAAAGTTTTTTTGTTGAACTTCTATTAACGTTACCCAGACATTTCATCTTAAATAGAGAATAATGCTTGGGAATGGAATTTTCCATTGTTTAATAATTGAATTTCAAATTCTTTATCAAAAGCTTGAATTTAGCAGTGGATTGGAGTCCAAGTAAGTCACCTGACCTCATCTTTGTTTTAAAAGGGCTACTTGAGGGTGATATGACAAATTTTGGAGCAAATTCCTAATATACATCACATTTTAAACTAATTCCCAACTTGTGACATTTTGACACATGACATTTTTTTATCTTTTATTTACAATCCTTAATAGGGTGCTTCTACCGTGCACCTTTTTAAAAATGGTGCATGGTTGTACTTGTTTGACCAATAAAACTCCACCAATAGAATTGTCAACTTGTTAAACTTTAGACCTTTTATATTTTTTTTTCCGGTCAAAACACAACTGGCCTACTTATGTATTTGCATTTGTATTTTTGTATTTGCAAATAGCTCACTTCGGTATTTACACTTTATTTGGACAATTTAAATGAAAATGTTGTCTTTTATGAAATCTATAATTTGTTGTCATGTGTCTCTAAATCCCAAAATTGGTAAAAACAACATCCCCAAATCAACAATTTGTTTGTGTCAGGTATTTTAGGGTTCTTCCCCAAATTTGAGCTCAACCCCCAAATCCGTTTCTCCCCCTCTTCAATCTCATCCCCCTCTCATCTATATCATAAACCCGGTCGTGCATGATGTCGATTTCGATAGAGACTCCTCGCTGCTTGCAGCCAAAGACTCCACGATGACCTTCTTCTCCGATCACGATTTTTACTGCATTTCGGAGCCCTAACTAGTCGATTAGGGCTTGGACGAGTGCCTTTTTCTTTGATTTCGAGAGCGTGCGCGATAATCGAAAATCGGCGGCGAATGTTAGAGTCTCTTCGACGGTGAGCATCGGGAACCAACCCGTTTTTTTGAAGTGCTTGTAGAACCCATATTCTTCCTTGTCGAACCCTATTTTCTCAACCCATTAACCAACCCGTTTTCTAGTTTTCCCAACCCGTTTGGTGACCCGTCAATGGCCGCAATTGCCACCACCTCAATCGGAGCTTTGCACGTTCACTGAAAAGCAACGTTGATGACACTGGAGCTCTGCTCCTTCACTAAAAAAAATGTATAAATGCATAACACAAAAAAAAAAAAAAAATATGATGTCCAGATTAGACAATAAAAAAACCAAATACATGCAAATACAGTGAACTAATGGACTCAATTGCAAATACATTAACTTAAACCGCACCATTTTGACCGGTCAAATTCAACCCTATGGCTACAATCTCATTGCAGCCTTCTCATTGGTCCACATGGCATGGTGCACCCATGCACCATTTTTCAAAAGGTGTAACTTAGACAAAACCTTATTAATAAGTTCATGCAAGTAATTTATTTTTTTTCACTCAAAAAATACTCAAGTTGAGAAAATGTTAGACACGTTAAGGATGTAATCAGGATGAAGAGTTCAGGGACCCAACAATTTTGAGTGGGATAAAAAAGGGTGGGAGCCCCCAAAAGCAACTAGATGCCCTAGTGAATCAATTTAAGATATATTATAATGCTATTTTTATTTTTAAATTTTTATTCAAGTAATTTATCGTCCCACTTAAACAATAGTAAATGTTGTAAAGATTCAAATAGTACTCAATTGTACCCACCCTTTTTTGCTTCTCCCACTCAAACAATCCATAATTATTAAAGTTGAGCCTCACTCTTGAAAGTGCATACTCTCCTCAATTATTCTATAAATTATATTGGGTCTAGATCCGAGATATCAATCTATAATAGTCAATATAATATCCTTTTTAATGTAGATTTAACTCAAATATCTACTACAAGAAAAAAAAGACATTTAGCAATCGAAAAAATTGTTCACTAATGATATATAATTGGCCGTTAAAAGTTAGTTATTGAACAGATGTGGTTGCAAAAACTGTGATTGTTAACCGATTTAGTGATCGATTATAAATTTAGTCGCTAATAGCGAACGATTTATTCTATTGCTAATTTAAAAGAAATTAGTCGCTAAATTGGTCTCCAACAACAGTTATGGAGGCCAATTTAGCAACCGAATTTTTTAGTCACTAATTTGATCACTGACTCAAAAAAATAAAAAATAACTTCTTTTACTGCAGTAAATATTGGTAAGAGTTTCTTTTTCTCACCTTAGAAATCAAATGGGAAAACAAGTACCAGTGTGAAGCTGAGCAGAATGAACACTAGCCCTGATGTCCAAGTCCATGATGTCAGCTTCATCAGAAGAACGCTGAGCACAGAATTGTTTGCCAATAGTTTGCCAACAACAACAGCACCCTCGGCTCCCGCATTTGACGCAATTGTGTGCACATGTGTTTGCATTTTTTGTAAAACAAGTAGTAAAGGAGGATCAACTAAAATTGAAATGTAAGTTAAACCACACTATCTTAAAGGCAAATTCAGCTCAAAATATTGCAAAATGAGGCCTGAAAGGAATCAGTAAGTGAGGAGCAAGAAAATGAATCTGTTACAGGTTTTCCCTATATAATTGTCAAGTTAAACCACACTATCTTAAAGCCAAATTCAGTTCAAGATACTGCAAAATGAGGCCTGACAGGCAGGAGAAAGAAAATCAATCTGTTACAGGTTTTCCTTACATAACTATCAAGTGGTGCCCTGCCAACGGCAAAACGCTATTGATGATCTAAACCAAAAATCAGCAAAAGTACAAATAAGACACTAAACTTTTAAGCATTTTGGATAATCTGGATGCCAATCTTTTGATCAAAGCAGTTTGAAGCTTATCCAACTCATTTGATGTATAAAGAAGAGCAACACACACCACCTGTGCAAAACATAATATGTCAGATCTGATTGGAGGATGCCGAACTAAACATACAACTGTCAGTGCTAATAATTTACCAGGTACTATGCCCTCCTCTACAGCTGCCTTGGTTGCATTTAAGGCATCTGTACCTCTTGTTGGAAAATTTATTCCAAAATAATTTGTTTTGAAATGTTTTAAATTTCTTAATTCTTAATATTATCATTTATCACAATTTATTTTCTTCAATATTTTCGTTAATGTTTTAATTCCTTTTTATTACATTTTAATGCTTTGTCCTTGTTTTGAAAGATAAGAACTGTAATAGAAGAACCTTATACCTACATGTTAATTAATTGGCTTTTAATATGCCTTTTAAGTTGTTAACGATGCTTTTGTTGCAGATGATAAAGTTCGTTAGTACCTATTAGTAATTATCCACTATTTGGTCTACTGGGGGTTTTAACTTTATAAAAAACCAAAATAAAGAGATGTTTTTGGGGTTGAAAAAGTGCTGGTGTAATGATAGAATTGAGGATTTAAGCCTTACGTGATTGGAAAAGGAAAATGATTTTTTTATCTTCTTTTTCTCACTTTCTCTTTTGATTATATATGAGAGTTGATATATTTCTTGCTGTCTGAAAGAGGCACTTAATTAAAAATATTTGAATTTCACAATAAGAAACTCATAAACATTGACATTTTTCAATCAGTTTATCATATATAACTAAATAACAATAAAAAACTTCATACTAAAGTTACATTAAAATCAAACTCGCTTAAATAATAGATAAAGTTTTATCGGCATGACGTAATGGCAAATAAACAAACCGCAGCAGCACTTTCAGCTGCAGAAAGTCAAAACTCCGATTAATAATTCAAACGTAGTTAAAAAATGTTGCCGTCCATCTTTGGTTTATCATTGGAGAATTCCAAATGTATTTTTGATGATAAAGTATTTATAGAGTTTATTTGAGATAAATGTGTATTTAGACTCATGCTTGTTTATAGTAGTAAAACAAATATGCAAATATTCATTGTCTGAGATATCAAGGTTTGGTGCACCATTATGTGTATTGGATTAGGATTTTAAAAGATTTTTTTATGATAAAAAAAGTCTTGTGGTACTTAATTAAGACTTTTAAGTAAATCAAATAAGTTTAATGTTATTTAATCAAGACCATCATAATTTTTTAAAGAAATTATCCAAATCTCGCGATATTCAATCAAGACTTTTCATAAGTAACAAAAAGTCTCATTTTAACACATGATATTTCTCAGGATTCTCAATCCTTAATTATTTCTCTTCATCTTATGTCTGGATCTCTTTCTCCTCTCCATCTCTCTCCTTTCTCACCCTTCTCTTTCCCTCCATCCCCTCTCTACCCTCCATTGTCGTTCAATCCAATATAAATTACCAAATAACTTTTAGCTGGCTTATTTTTAACTTTAACTTTAAAGTAGAATTGGTTTGCAAGTACACATTCACCTATGACACATCAAGTTTATATACTTTTGATGGCAAACATATCAATTGCACTAATCAATAAAAATATAGAATACAATATTGGTGACATTAAGAAAATAAAATGATTTTTTTTAATTTCAGAATTTCCCCTTCTACTACATAAATACAATAACATGTGAACAAAATAATTTGGTAGATATGTTGATTTCTCCACTATAAAATTGATTTTGCTCTGTAATGTTGTTAATAGAGTTTGTGTTTCTTCCCCACTACATAAATAGAATTTGATTTATAAATTCTAATTTTATTTTTCACTATGTATTACTTTTAAATCTTATAAATCTATATAATCATTCCCATTCTTATAAATTCTTATGATATAAATTCATTAAAATTCAAACTATAAAATCTTAATTATATAAGCCAACAGGGGTTGACACATATGATCAAGCCTTTGGTCTACACTCGTTGTGGCTTGAGTTCGATTCTTAAATCTCCCTTATTGGTAGACAATATGTAAATTACAACATAAATCCTATAGAGGTTGATGATCTTCCCTGACCTTGCACGGGGGCGTGCCTTACCCTAATCTAAACTTTTGCACACAAAAAAAATATCTTAATTATAAAAGTCTTTAAAAAAAATCTTATAAGTCATTACATTCTTACATAATTTGTTAAAATTTATAAGACTTTTTTATGTCAAAATAGTATTTTAAAATCTCAATCCAATACCTTCTTACTTCGTTTCAAGGTGAACATAAAGTCTTAAATTAGAGAAAATGAAAAAAAAGAAAATAAACAAATATATATATATATATATATATATATATATATATATATATATATATATATATATATATATTTTCTCTCCTATTGCTTACAGATCGAGAAAAAAACGGAGAGAAAGAAAATGAGAATATGATTTTATCTTCTTCGACTTGGTAGAAAAGTGAGAAAGAACATGAAAAATATATTAAAAAACCTATATGCCCTTATAATGATACAATCGATATAAGTTTTGTTGGATAAAAATGTCTAATTTCAAAACATTAATTATTTTCACTCATTTTCTTCTAACAACTGAGGAGAAATTTTTTGGGAGCCCATCACTATTTTTTCCCTTTTCCCCCTTTTTCGTCTCATCTGAACAAGGAAAAAAACCATTTTTTTTTTTCAATTTTAACTCTTATTTTTTTGTTTCATTTTCTCTTCAAACAACAACCATTTATTAGAGCCGTTAGCGCACAGGTTGATTAACCGTGTGACTATAAAATTATTTTTTGGTCAATTAGATTGGTTTCACTAGTGATGGAATTACCCCAATTAAACTGTACGATTTTATTTTCTATAAATAATCCTTTAATAGTAGGTGATCTTCAAAAGCAATGTTTTGCTTATACTTGTTATATGCTTTGATCTTGGAATAAGGTCTTCTTCCTTAACTTTTTCTTATCGATAAAGAAAATTTTCTTTTACGGTTTTACTTGAACGTGCACCTATTATCAGTCCAGAAAACTCTCAAAGAATCCAACTTTGGAAGAAAACTTTCATTATGTAATGCAACCATTCAAATTTAAATAACAAAAATCAACAGAAACTGAAAAGAAGATGACCAATATATAAATTAATCCATAGCCAATTGTGGAATATTTAAATAGATAATTTCCTTTTATTGAATTGATAGAACACGCTTCAGGGTTGAGACCAAGTCATACTGCCCACTTCAAATACCATTGCATTCGTGTTAGTACCAGACTCGATCGAACTTACACATTTAACGTTGTGTGGTTGTGAGCAAACATTAACATAAGAATGACTATTCATCCTGTAGTTATGCTTGTTATTCTCAAGCTCTTATTCTTCTCAAAAATTTCCTCTGCAACAGATACCATTACACAGCTAGAGTCACTTCCTGATGGTAAGACGTTGGTTTCAGAGGATGGAAGCTTTGAGTTGGGTTTCTTCAGTCCAGGTACATCTACAAACCGCTATGTAGGAATATGGTACAAACATATACTAGTAACAACTGTGGTCTGGGTTGCCAACCGTGACAACCCAATCAAAGACAACTCCAGTATGTTGAGCATAAGCACAGCGGGAAACCTTGTCCTTCTCAACCAGAACAACACTCTTCTTTGGTCAACAAACACAACAACAAAGTCGTCCAATGCCATAGCCCAACTTTTAGGTTCAGGCAACTTGGTTCTAAGAGATGAGAAAGACAACAATCCTGAAAACTACTTGTGGCAGAGCTTTGACTATCCCTCTGATACAATATTACCAGGAATGAAGGTGGGATTGAACTTCAAGACCGGTCTTAATCGTCGTCTAACTGCTTGGAAGAACTGGGACGATCCATCTCCGGGAGACTTTACATGGGGCATGGTACCTACCAACAATCCTGAAGCAGTGATGTGGAAGGGATCAAAAGAGTACTATAGAAGTGGCCCTTCAGTTGGCATGCAATTCAGCGGTGGACCAACTTTGGTGTCCAATTCGGTGGTCAATTATACGTTTGTGTTCAACAAGGATGAATTGTATGTATCATATAGCCTGGTTGATATGTCAGTAATTTCAAGAGTTGTATTGAACCAAACAAATTATAATAGTCAGCGTTTAACATGGAATACCGATACTCAAACATGGAGGATGTCTTCAACTGTGCCGATAGATTACTGTGACAATTATAATCTCTGTGGCTCATTTGGGATCTGTATCATTGGTGAGTCCCCCATTTGCAGGTGTTTAGATGGATTCAAGCCAAAATCCTTGCAGAACTGGAACCAAGTGGACTGGACGCAAGGATGCGTGCACAACGAAACTTGGAGCTGCAGGGAGAAGAATAAAGATGGATTCCACAAATTCAGTAACATGAAGGCACCAGATACTACAAGATCATGGCTTAATGAAACTATGACACTAAAGGAATGTCGGGCCAAATGTTGGGAAAACTGCTCCTGTACAGCTTTTGCAAATTCAAACATCAGGGGACAAGGTACTGGCTGTTCCATTTGGTTCGGTGATCTATTAGATTTGAGACAGATTTCAAATGGCGGGCAAGATTTATATGTTAGATGGGCTATCTCAGAAACAGGTACAACTTCTATTCTGATTTCTGGACCTTAAATAAAGGTAAAATATAAGGATAATGCTATATTAGCCATCTTTATGTTCTACGGTATATCATAAAATATTTCATTGGCTATCAATTATATTTAAATATATAGTATAAAACTTTATTTAATAAATTTTGATAACTCATTCTAAATATTAAACCAATTCTTGTAATGTAGAAATTCCCAAAATATATTCTTCTCAAATACCCATTTTTATTTGTTTATTGACTTTTTTTATTTTCTGTTTCAAGAAAATCAAGATGCCAAAGGTGATTCAAAGGAAAAGGTGGTTGTGATCACAGGCACTGCTGCATCTATTTTTGCGATACTTTTAATTTGTACTCTCATTTATTGGAAGAGCAAATCAAAAATTAGAGGTAACCCTTCTTTATCATATTGACTTTTCAACAGATAATACATCTTTGGAATGGCCACATGAACTCTCAAATCGAAGTTATTATAGTGACAAATTGTGTGCTTTCCGTTTAAAATGAGAGGGAAGCTTGGTATATTAATATTCATATATGTTACTGTGGGAAATAACTTGTCATAATTTTCGTACTCCGATAGTACAAAAGGCAAGTTTCTTAGCATAGGGTGCCAGATAATTCTACTCATTTAGTTTATTTGAGTGCGAGCAGAGATCTTCACAAGGAAAAAGGAAAAGAACAATGAAAGCAAACAAGAAGATTTGGAGGTACCTTTGTTAGACCTTGCTTTAATAAAGCATGCCACAGATGACTTCTCAAGTTACAATAAGCTTGGTGAAGGTGGTTTTGGGCCTGTATACAGGGTAAGTGTGGAACATAGCTGTTAGTAATTAAGAAATTGCAAACCATGTTTTTCTTATTCACTACATTCATTGTTTACAGGGAACACTGCCAGATGGACAAGAGATTGCTGTCAAGAGGCTTTCACGAACATCTGGACAGGGATTAAAAGAATTTAAGAATGAGGTTGTGCTATGTGCCAAGCTTCAACACCGGAATCTTGTTAAAGTCATTGGATGTTGCATTCAAGAAGATGAGAAAATGCTTATATATGAATTCATGGCCAACAAAAGCCTGGATTTCTTTCTTTTCGGTTAGTCTCTAAAAATTATTTGTTACTGAATATAGAATTTCATTTTGCTCTTGTAGTTCTTGGTGGATTGAAAGAAACAACAATCAAATTTTACAGATTCTGCTCAAAGTAGACTTCTAGACTGGCCTAAGCGCTTTTACATTATATTTGGAATTGCTCGAGGACTACTTTATCTACATCAAGATTCAAGATTACGAATCATACACCGAGATCTTAAGGCAAGTAATGTTTTATTAGACAATGGGATGAATCCAAAAATTTCAGACTTTGGTTTGGCTCGAATGTGTGGAGGTGATCAAATTGAAGGAAACACAAGTAGAGTAGTTGGTACATAGTAAGTATATTTATCGATGCTAAAATCTCATTACACATTAATCACATAGAAAATTAACTCTTATGGGGTTCCTTCCAGTGGTTATATGGCACCTGAATATGCTTTCGATGGACTATTCTCCATCAAATCTGATGTGTTTAGCTTCGGCATTTTATTACTAGAGATAGTGAGTGGCAAGAAAAACACCGGACTATTTGACCCAAATCACAGTCATAATCTTATTGGGCAAGTAAGTATTATAAATGACTTTAATTATCCTATTATGAAATGGTATATAACAATTATTTCAAAATGTTGCAGGCATGGAGGTTGTGGAAAGAGGGCACGGCAATGCAATTCATCGATACATGTTTAGAGGATTCGTGTATTCTTTTTGAAGCCTTGCGATGCATACATATTGGTCTTTTATGTGTGCAACATCATCCTAATGATAGGCCAAACATGACATCCGTGGTTGTGATGTTGAGCAGTGACAGTATTTTGCCTCAACCAAAAGAACCTAGTTTTTTAGTAGAAAAGGCTTCAATTGAAGGAGACTATCATTTTGAGTACCAAACTTCATCTTCAATAAATGAAGTAACTGTCTCAACGTTGAATGGAAGATAGACAAAAATATTTAACTTCTTAACTACATGTTATCTTATTCAATTTGTACATGTTACAAACTTAATATATGTTCTTTTGCCAAGTGTGTTGGTTGTAATAAAATATACACACATAGGTTTTGTGCCAAACTGCTAGCTTATCGTGAATAAGCTATGGCGGATAAGTTTATAGCTTTGTTTTATAAACATTTTTCTCACTAGCTTATAGCATTTTTTCTAGATGCTATTTGAAGTAACGTTTGAGCTTATAACTTATAGCTTATTATTTTTTCTCGTGTTTTTATCCTTACTATTTTAATAAAATTCCTCCTTTATCCACTCTTAAATAAAATAAAATATCATAATCCTAATATCCTAATTAATTCACAAAATATATCCTAGTTAACAAGGTGTGGTTAATGGATTTAGTTAGCCATTGAAGTTTAACATAGCCATGATTTCATTCTTTCTAGCTACGATGATAGCTAATATTAGCAGGAAATTAAAAAAATGTGGCTAAATGATTAAATCTCTTTAAGGCAGTAACTATAATTCTTTCCATCTCCTAAAAGTCAGTAAATAACAATTAAGGGCAATGGCAAGAAATGTAATAAATCTGAACTAATTGGTAAGATACATTCTACACACACAGCTCATATCTCTTTGAAAGAAGAGAAAATTTTCGTGTCTATCTTTAAGCATGGCTTGGCATTATAAATGAAAGAACATCAGCAGTGTAGGCACTACAAGAAAAACCTGAAATTTCAGTAAAATATTTTGGTGAATTACCCGTGAAAAAAAAAATATAGTTTCCAACCTAACTTGTCAATTTAAGAGATAAGGCCTCTAACAATTTTCGGAAAACTTAGCATACCCGCTCACGTTGCAGAATCTACCTCAGCCTCTCGGCCCTTTCGCACTAGAAGAAATTTACTTTTTAGCGTCGGCCAAAAGCCCACGCTACAAGGCAAAAGCCAACACACCTAAGCTAAGTGGCAGCTAAGAACATCCAAAAAATGGCCTATGCTATGATTTCCATCAACCTTTACTATGCTATTCAGCGTCGATCAGGCCTACACTAGGTTAGCATAGACTATATAAGCCCACGCTAGTTAGTGTCGGCCTAGGCTAGACCAAAATTAGCGTAGGCTTGGCCAACACTAATTTGGCTGCAGCATTGTGGAGATCTGAGTTACAGAAACACTGCAGATTTCCTCTTAAAATTCTGGTATAGGAAACCAAACATAAAGAATTAAGAATATACACATTTAACTCTAGCCAGGTGCTATATGACAAGGTTAAAAAAAATTCTTATACAATTTCATCATTCAGCAGTTAGCATGGTCAAGAAACAAGGTTGCATGCCACAGTACAAATGACAAATTGAGGACCCTATGTTTATATGAACTACATGCAATGTCCAGATAAGTTCCACCCCACTACAGCCAAAAGCGAGTATAATTAGAAGCACACATTACAAAAAGACACTGACGCCTACAAGCACTGAGGCTACCCATCCCAACCATGCTTTATAATGGTGAAAATAAAATGGTGAATGCTAAAGCTTTAACTCACCTCTTGCAGTTCCATGGTTCAAAGCATTACCCAGAGAAAGAATGGTCTGCATGATTCTTTTCAACTTGACTGAATCCCTGATCTGCTAAACATAGAAATGGAAGTTGAAGAAAAAATGTTACTAACCTGGAAAATAGAGTATTTAAAAGAAAAATATATATGACTTACCCCTTCAGACGCGGAGTTTACAATATTCAAGTCCCTTCTTAGCTCTGCGACCTACATGAGTATATACAGCAAGTGCATAAAAGCAGCTAAATTTTTAATGGCAAGAAAACAGAATCATTTAATAATGGAAAGCATTGCATCGTTTTCTTCTGACCTGGGAGCAGAATTGCATCTTAAAAGAGGAAACTCTTAGCTTGTTTTCCACTCTTGGCACTTTCATTAATTCTAAGAAATTATCACAAAATGCAAAATCAAATAAGAATGTAATGGAAAAGAAATAACTCAGGCAAACTTGAAGATGATTTCCAAATACTATACATAGCAAGTTAACCATATCCCACAATTGTAGAAACATCAGATATATGAATTAATTGTAGAAACAAATCCCACAATTATCAGAAACTACAGCAAAAGCAATCATCAACAAAGCCAAATTGTGATTAGTATCATATAAACTCGGATAAATATTGTGATACTTTATATTAATATAAGTCACATGAATTACTGTTAAGTACAATCAGCAGTCGAATTTTGCAAAGGAAGAAGACAAAAGATGGGACACGTTCCGCAGAAAGAAGCTGCAGAGTCAAATCCATGGCAAGCCTATTCTTAGATCAAATAGCTCCAAATATGAATGAAAGAACACCTAGATCATTCCATTCAGCTATCCAATCAACTAATTTAAGAAATAATCATATCAGCTGATGCAAACATATGAAATATTTGTAGTCATTCCAAAAAGTCCATGCACTACATAAACCAAAGCCATTACCAAGATGAGAAACAGCCTAAATGACAACAGAAGGAAAAAAAAAAAACTATCATGTAGTCTAGGCATAAGACTGACTGTTGAGGATAGGTTAGAATAATTACGCATACCAGATACCACAGTAATAAGTAGTCAAGATACGAGCATCTGGAGCATAAGCATGAATCTCACTTGTATGTTGCGAACAGAATCATACTGTGCCAAATTCAGCGGCTGGAAAAAATATGTAATCTAATCAGCTTATCAAGATCATAGTAAAGTGCATAAGTGCGTTAGGTTTGTAGTAATACCACATAGGACAATCAAATATTATGAAGCTATGAAATTTTTTTAATTCAGCAGGAAATCAAGATAACAATTAACCCATGACTACTGCAAAAGTCATCTGCCTGAGTTTTTTTTTAGGTAGCACTATCCAATCCACTAGGTGCTGAAACAGATCCCCAAATTAAATATATTTGAATGTTCAGATGAACACTGTTATATGTAGTCATCCTGGTGCATTGCAGCTCGTATCAAATGGGAATCATTACTTTCAGCTGTGAGTTGTATTACACAAAGAAATAGCACACATATTTGAGTGTTTTGTATTTGCAAGACAAAAGCCAAAAGGCCATTTGAAATTGCTCAATGATAGGAAAGAGGAATGAAAATAAGTAGCTATAAATCCATTAACTACAGGAATATGATCTTGTGAATTAGAGTCATGGTGGAACAGTAGAACCATGGAAAGCTTATGTAACTGGAATACTGGATAGAAGAATGCATTGCCTCACCTGTGGATGTTGTGCCAAAAGGTTAGGCAACATAGTGTTCTGAAGCATATTTAACTGGTCAACCAAGCCAGGGATGATTAAACTTGAAACTGCATGTCTGAGTGGAAGCTCCTTGGAAGCATATCAGAGTACATCTAGCTTAATATCCAATCGTTTTTTCAGTTGGAGAGCAAGAAGGATTTGGGATTTGCTCCATTTTGACCAAAATGGAAACTGCATACTTTTTTCAGTTGTTTTAGCTGATGCTTCTGGTGTAATTAGGCTTAGGCCTTAGTTTCTGTCTTTTTACTTTCTTAATGATAAAAATAAAACAGCAGCACACTGCACATCCAATCCAGCACATCTGAGATCACCCGTGGTTTCGCCTTGCGAGTGTTCCACTTCCAGCGAAGAGCGACTCAGTTTCGTCTTGTGCGTGTTCCACTTCCAGCAAAGAGGGAATGCTCGGCTGGAATGCTAGATGCGCATTCAACTTCCTGCGGCCTAGGCTTCAAGGGTGAGAGGGAAGGAATGGCAAAGATCAGAGATTCAGGTTTGGTTTCACTTCAGAGGGTGAGAGGACTGAGAGGGAAGGAACTAGGGGAGGATGGAGTAGGGTGGCTAGTAATGGAGTGAGGTTTAAAGGACTTAATTCATTGTTTGGGAGTTTAGTAAGTAATGAAGTGGTATGGTTTAGGATGGTAACCAAACCACTCTACCCCACCCAAACCCTCAATTTTTATACCCTCCAAATTCGGGGGTTTAAGATTCCCTCAGTAAACTCCCAAACAATAGAGCGATATACTTTTATCTCTCCACTCCTTTGCTAACCACTCCACTCTATCTCCTTCGAAACTGCCAAACATGGCCTAGGGTTCACGAAATGCACATTCAAAAATGGAGTAAATCCTCAATTTGGTCTCTGAAATTGTAAATGTATGCCAACTTGGTCCCGGAATTTAACAAAATTCCAAATTAGTCCCCGAAGTTGTCAAACATTAATCAAGTTGGTCCTTCCGTCAGTCCCAGTAAGTTGATAGTAACGGTGCTGAGGTGACATGTTACCTTCCTTAGACCTAATTGCAACCTAATTTCAGGGACCTTTTTGGCACTATGCGAGGTTAAATTTTTTCACCCTCTCCAACGTCTGCTTCGTCTCTCTCTCTCCTTCATTTCAAAACCTCCCCCTTTTTGACACTATGTGGGGGTGAAAATTTTAGGGAAGAATTTCGTATGAATGATTGTATGACAAACTTGTCCATGAATCTTACACCTCCCAACTTTAAGGGAATACAAAACTGATTCTAAAGCCATATATATCTAAGAAATCCATGATGTGTTTCTGACAGCAAAGATCACCAATACATAGTACTGAAAAGGGAAAAACTTTACCTTGTTCAGCATTAACTGTGTAGGGATCCACCTTCCCACATCTAGATCAAATAATTCAACCTCATGTAAGCCACCAATAACAAACTTCACCAATTTAACTTTACAGTAGCGATACATGATCGTGTGGAATTCATTGGACAAAGGGACTACAACAAATCATGTGATGGAGAATAACATTCCAAAACTGACACATATGATGACCCGTTGTTACCTCCTATTATTAGTATTGATTCATCAACACTTCAATCAGATTAACCAACCTCTAAGATCGACGACGAGTTCCAGTGAAGTTCCGACGAGTTTCCAGACAAACTTACAAGTTGCAGATGGAGAGGGAAAAGAAGAGCGCAAAGATCGAGAATAGTAACGGTGAGGTGAAAAATTAGGGTGTACAAGTAAAAAAGAAATTCAAAAACTAAAACTAATATAATATCAAAATAGTCCCTAAAATTGATCAAAATGGTCCCTAAAATCGGTCCAATGATGTGGACACCAGCTATCCCTTGACATGTGGCAGAAAGCGTGCCACCTCAGCGTCGTTAACACCGTCAACTAACTAGGATTGACGAAGGGACCAACTTGATTAACGTTTGACAACTTCGGAGACTAATTTGGAATTTTGTTAAATTTAGGGATCAAGCTGACACACCCTTACAATTCCAAGGACGAAATTGGAGATTTACTCTTTAGAAATGGGTAAAATTTTGGTCTAGGGCATAAAATTTTGAGTTGGGTCATGTAAACTTTGTTGGTTCAGACTTTGGAAAGTAAATTATTTTTTAAATGTTGGAACCCGTGAGCCAACCCAGCACACACCGGGTCTAACTCGTCCAACCTGAAGGCTAAGTGAGCTGGGTCAAAATGATCCGAGGTAAATGTGAGCCAGGTTGGCTCGTAGGTTTCATGTCAGTCCAGACTGCTTTCAGGATTGCCGACTGTCCCCACAAACCAACACGGGTCTTTTCAGCATACTTTATCCTCACTCACACGCTTTATGGGAAACTTCTCAGAAGGTCACTCATCCCACAAGTACTCCAAGTCAAGCACGTTTAACTATGAAGTTCTTATATTCTGGGCTCCCATAAAGAAGATGCATATTGTTGGTATAGCTAATACCAATTAATTCCTTTAAGTCTTCCTTAACTATGTAGTCCCATACCTACACAGTTTCAGGATCCCTCTCATTCCGATGTGAATTCGGTTCATTCATGTGTCCTTTTGTCTAGAAGTCCGCCAGGAGCCGCTCCTTGTCCGTACCTCATGCACCGGCGATCACTCCCCGCCCTCGTCAGCCTTAGGCGTCACATTTCAACCCATATTGACAGCACTAACTGTATTTGCACTCTCTTTCTTTGCGTCATATTCTAATTAAAATAGTTCACTTTATTTTGCATCATTTCCCTCTTTCTTTGTGAAAAATACTAGTGTTTGTACAGGTTAATTATATTCCATCGCATTATCTAATAACAATTAGGAAAATCTTAATTTATCCTTCTAAAATTAGTCACTTAATCATTAATCCACATAGTAAGAGTACACAAACCCTTTATTTTCAAAAGGTACCAAAGTAATGCCCTAAATTTAAATTGAAGACTAAATTTTAATTCAAAAATCAAATCAATAATAACAGAACTCAATAATAAATAAGTTAATGGATTTTATAAATAAAGAAAACTTATTATAGCAAGTAATTTAGGGAGTCCATGCTAAAATCCGCCGTAAATTCTGAATATATATTTGAGTCTGGTTGAGCTCCATCTATTGTTTAGGATGAACTAAAACACAAAATAAGTGATGAGAAAACGGAGCAATAAAACACAATATTTGAGTCAAGTGCATTGAAGGTAGACTTTAGAACATGGAAGTGAGGTAACAACTACTAACACAGGAACAATAATCGATATATAAAATAATACTCTTGTCCTTAAGTTTAATATTTGAGTTAATTTTATACTTGACATTTTTGTTTGACCATCATTTTTTTGTATTTAACTTTGATTTGGTGAGTAATATGTATATGATTAACTTGTTGACATTTTTTTAGTGTGCACAAGGGTATCCCCTAATCGGTAACCAGAAATTAATCTTTTTCAAGATGTAGAGATCACCGAAGTGAATTTTGGCTCTCCCAATAAAGTCTCTTCCATATACACAGGTGGAATTGAATCTCTGACAGCATGTTTAAGAAATTCATTTATCTATCAACCGTGTTGGGTCATGGCAGCGACTGATTGACATTTTATTCATGCATGATTTGAACTAAAATTCCTGTTTCTTATTAATTAGTTGGTTAAATCCTTGTAGAAGCAAGCACACAAAAAATCCTTGTTGAAGTTGATGGTTTACTTTGATTTTAAAATGGAAAAAAAATCATTTTTCATCTTAAATTTCTCTTTAAATGAGAAACTTTCATTTGGTTAATGACTTAATGTAATGTTATGCATTTACATGGAGGAGTATGAAAAAAAAAAAGGAAGGTTTCAGAGCCTCCCTTGAACCAAAAAGGAAGAGGAACGATTTTTTCGAAATTGAGAGCAATTATATTTTTATAGAAATAAATAAAAGACTATTGGAAGGTTACATAATGATATCTTATTTTATTTATTTTATTTTAAAAACAATTCCTTTTATATAATATAGAAATAGATGATTCCTTTCCATAATCAAGAGCATCCTGCGCTAATTTTTTTTTAAAACTTATTTTTTTATTTCAACTGTAAGTCAATATTCTCGCCACAGACTTTGAACAAAACTTAAATATAATCATGTAAAGCAATAATCTAACTGAAACTGAAGATATGATAACCAAGATATAAACTATGACGTAAACAAATAGACACAAAAACTATATGTGAAACCAACACGTCAATTAGACTAATTCAAATATGAAGAGATTGAAAATGCAGTTAACTAATTTATTCAAGAGTAAGTTACGATCCGAAAATAAGAATTTCATTAGTTACAAGGGATTAGGTGCAGTGGAAGTGAATTATGCTTTCAGAGGGAGCACAAATTCTGAACCCTTCAGACTTAGGCGTCACTCGTACAAGGGCGGGTGTAACCATATCGTTTTGAAACCAAAAAGATTGGTTTCACGATCAGTGTGTGTAAGGATGCATGAAAAATAAATTATCATTGACTTAGTCTGAAGTAGGAAATTTTTTATTATTCGAATAGACAGATTCCTTCTGTTGAATTTATGGAACTCGCGTGATACGTCATACAGCAAACTTCAACTTCAATATTCAACTTTGTGTAGTTGTGGGCAGACATCAACGTAAGATGGCCGTTCTTCCTCTTACGCTTATTGCCAAGCTACTTTTGTTCTCAATAGTTTTCGCTGCAACAGATACCATTACCCAATTTCAGTCACTTGTTGGGTACCAGAGTAATAGAATAATATCACGCAGCTAAAATAAGAGATGAGAAAAGAGGAACTGAACACACACAATATTTACGTGGAAAACCCTCAACAGATAAGGGAAAAACCACGGGGCAATAGTAGAAGATTTTCACTATGTGGAAGAGTTTACAAGACCTCTCTCTAAATACAAGGAGAGAACAATAACACTCTCTCTTGAATATAGGAGAATACACACAAGGAGAAACCTCACAGGAGAAACTGTCTCTCTCTCTCTGAATTTTTTCTCTCACTCACTCTTTGCCGGGATGATCAAGAAGTGCAAATGAGGTTGCTATTTATAGGAGAAAAACTCCTTTGGTTTGCCACAAATTTCAACTTCACCTAAATACAGGCGCAGAAACTTACCTTTTCCATAAATGCACCGATTTACAAAAGTGGAATTACTGCCACTTTTCAACAAGTCTGCAAAAGTGGCTTTACTGCCACGTTCACAATCTCCCACTTAAAGTCACTTTTGGTGAGCTTTTCAAAATCTCTCTACCTTGCCAATTCCTTGTTGCTTATGTTTCTGATAGGCCATAGGAGGATCAACACCATATAAACTTGTCAGCATTGATTGGCTTCGTTATAACATCTGCTAGGTTGTCTTTGGTGTGAATCTTCTGCATATCCAAATTCCCTTCCTCTACTACTTCTCGAACAAAGTGATATTGAACACCTATGTGCTTTGTCCTGGAATGAAAGGTCGGATTCCTTGCAATGTGCAAGGCACTCTGACTGTCACAATGCACAGTAATTTGCTGTTGCTTGTGCCCGAGTTCTTTCATTAACCTTTGAATCCAAATTGCTTCCTTGCATGCTTGGGTAGCTGCCATATATTCAGCTTCTGTATTAGATAGAGCTACAACAGTCTGTAATTTGGATATCCAGCTTACCGCTCCTCTTGCAAGTGTAAACACATAGCTAGTAGTAGATTTTCTCTTATCAAGATCACCTGCAAAATCTGAGTCGACATAACCCTTGACAACGAATTCTGATCCTCCATAACATAATGCAACCTGAGGTTCCTTTGATATATCTCAGAATCCTCTTAACAATATTCCAATGCTCTCTACCAGGATCTGCCATAAAGCGACTAACCGCTCCCACTGCTTGCGCAATGTCTAGTCTTGTACATATCATGGTATACATAAGGCTTCCCACCGCTGATGCATACGGTACTCTAGACATTTCCATCCTCTCCGCTTCGCTGCTAGGACTCATACCTGAGGATAATTTATAACTGACAAGAAGTGGGGTAGAAATTGGCTTACAATCTTGCATGTTGAAGCGCCGCAAGATCTTCCTTAGATAATTCTTTTGAGAAAGCCAAACCTTCCTATCTTTTCTGTCTCGGTGAATTTGCATCCCTAAAATCTTGTTTGCGGGTCTCAAGTCCTTCATATCAAACTCCCTAGCCAACTGTGCCTTCAATTCTTGGACTCGATCTTTGTTGGGGCCTACCACCAACATGTCATCCACATACAACAGCAAAATGATGAAATCATTATCATCAAACCTCTTGTAGTATGTATAATGGTCTGAACTCAGTCTGTTGTATTCAAGGCTAATTATGAAGGAATCAAATCTCTTGTACCAACATCTTGGCGCCTGCTTTAGACCGTACAAAGATTTGGTCAACCTACAAACCAAGTTTTCTTTTCCTTGTTCTTTAAAGCCTTTTGGTTGGAGCATATATATTTCCTCTTCAAGTTCTCCATGAAGAAAAGCAATCTTTACATCTAGCTGTTCAAGATGTAAATCAAATGCAGCACACATGGCCAACACTACTCTGACTGTAGTAAGTCTGACAACTGGAGAGAATATCTCATTGAAATCAATACCTTCTTTTTGAGCATATCCTTTGACCACCAATCTTGCACGATACCTTTCCACTTGATCATTGCCATCTCGTTTGATCTTATAGACCCATTTGTTCCCGATGGCTTTCCGACTCTTCGGAAGTTCAACAAGTTCCCATGTTTTGTTTCTATGTAAGGCTTCCATTTCTTCTTGCATTGCTGTCATCCACAGAGAAGCATCTGAACTGCTTACAGCCTCCTGAAAGGTTGATGGCTCCCCTTCTTCTGTTAGAAGACAATATGCATCGTGGCTTGCCATTACATAGTCTGAGTGCCATGATGGTATTCTGATCTGACGTGATGATCGTCGAACTTCTATATTATCGGCATCATCTAGTACTCGTTCCTCGTGCAGTGGTTCTGCCTCAGAAGAATCATCTTCTCCAAACTTTCTTTCTATTTGTACTGCAGTCGTTTCTTTGGTAGTACTGACATTTTTCTGCTCACTTTGCAGTTCATTTTCTGCAAAGACTACATCCCTGCTAACAACAACCTTGCGGGCAGTGGGATCCCACAAGCGATACCCCTTAACGTTGTCAGCATAGCCCAAGAATATACATTTCCTGGATTTTGGATCCAACTTTGTTCTTTCTTGAGAATTGTACATCACGTACACATGACATCTGAAGACATGTAGAGAAGAATAATCAGCTGGCTTTCCTTTCCACATCTCCATTGGTGTCTTTAAACCAATCGTTGTTGATGGTGATCGATTTATCACGTAACTAGCGGTTTTGACTGCTTCTGCCCAGAAAGATTTGGCCACTTCCGCTGTTCTTAGCATAGCTCTTGTTCTATCCAAGAGAGTTCTATTCATCCGCTCTGCTACACCATTCTGCTGAGGTGTATGTGCAACTGTGAATTGTCTTACAATACCCTCTTGTTTGCAAAATGACAGAAAATCGCCATCTACATATTCTCCTCCATTGTCTGTCCTCAAGCACTTGATTCTTTTGCCAGTTTCAAGCTCCACCTGTGCTTTGAACTCCTTGAATACTGGAAACACATCTGACTTCTTCTTGATTGGGTACACCCATAATCTTCTGGAATAGTCATCAATGAATGACACAAAATACTTTGCTCCACCCAGAGATATTTTCGGTGACTCCCACACATCAGAATGGATCAAGTCCAGTATGTGTTTGCTTTTAGTAGTTACTCTAGCAAACTTCAATCTATGCTGCTTACTTGTCACACAATGCTCACAGAAAGGTAAATTTACCGTCTTGAGCCCGGGCAAGAGATTGCGTTCCGCAAGGACTTTCAAGCCACATTCCGACATATGGCCTAGTTTGCGATGCCACATCATCGTTGTTTCTTCTTGGCTCGCTGCTGCAACTGATGCATCTGCCTCTTGCAACGTATCTCCCAGAAGCATATATAGATTACTTGTGAACTTCTTTGTTTTCATTACCACAAGATAGCCTTTCACTACTTTTAAGATTCCACCTTCAGTGTGGATCTTACACCCGAGGTCATCCAATTGCCCAATGGACAATAAGTTCTTCTTCAATCCCTTCACATGTCGTATCCCTTGAATTTTGCGAACAGTACCATCATGCATCTTTAGTCTAACAGTACCGACCGACTCCAGCAATTTCTAAGGCGTGATCATTTTCCATGAACACAGATCCTTCCGAGACAGGCTCATAAGTACAAAACCAATCTCGGTGTGGAGTCATATGCCATGTCGCACCTAAATCCATTATCCAGACATCATTGAGTTGTCTTCCACCTTTAGAACTGGTTGCTGCTTCGCTATATAGGATTTCTCCATAATCTAAGGTACTTGCAACACATCCTTGAGATGTTGATGCTTCAGAAGTTTTCTCTCCATTCTTCTTGTTATGCCAACACTCCTTCAAGTGCCCTCTCATGCCACAATTGTAGCATTTGAGATTCTTCCTTCTTTGAGATTTTGATCTACCATGATTTTGACTCCCACTGGAGCCACGTTCCGTTGATCTACCTCTCGTCATCGTTAAAGCCTCTGCTTGCTTTGAACTCTCTAACCTTTCTTCCTTATTCTTGCGCCTGGATTCTTCTTCAAGAATAGCACCAGCAACATCATCAAAGCGCAGAGAGTCAGCAACGTTGTTATTTGTGACGTTGATGATGAGTTGATCATACGAATCTGGTAAACTCTGAAGTAGAAATTCTGCACGTTCATTTTCTGCTATTTTAAAATCTGACGCTGTGAGCTGAGCAAATAGCGTATTTAGAGTGTTGATATGATCTGTCACCGATGTGGATTCAATCATTCGAAGAGTGTAGAGTCTCCTCTTCAAGAATATTCTGGTGTGAAGAGATTTGGCCTCGTACAATTTAATAAAAGCATCCCAGATCTCATTTGCAGTCTTCTTTTCTGCAATACTTGACAATACTGAGTCTGCCAACGCTAGGTGCAAATTTGCAACAGCATTATCATCCATCTCTTTCCACTTTTGATCAGTGATATCCGAGGGCCTACCATTAATTGCGTCTAGGCAATTATCCTTTCTCAGAACTGCCCTTATCTTCAATTTCCACAGGGAGAAATTACTCCCATTGAACTTCTCTATCTCAAATTTTGCTGCCATGGTTTTACACCAAATTATTCCTTTGAACAGTACCGTATACTGGAATAGTGACCGTAGTCCGTAAATAGTGCATCAGGTAAGTTCCCAGGAAAGAGAGGTGGGTCACTAATAGACACACTTAAATAACAAGTCTTTCCTAGTCAGAACTTTCCTATACATGCACTTTCACACTACCACACTTTATTTCCAGCAACAAGAATAATTCTTTTCTGATGTGGAAGATCAGACGATACTGCAACCACAGAGCATACTAAGAATTTTCTTATGAATCCGGCACCTTATCAGTTTGCTGCAGCGGAATAATGACCACGAACCAATGGCTCTGATACCACTGTTGGGTACTTGAGTGACAAAATAATATCACGCAACTAAAATAAGAGATGACAAAACAGGAACTGAACACACAATATTTACGTGGAAAACCCTCAACAGATAAGGGAAAAACCACGGGACAATAGTAAAAGATTTTCACTATGTGGAAGAGTTTATAAGACCTCTCTCTAAATACAAGGAGAGAACAATAACACTCTCTCTTGAATATAGGAGAATATACACAAGGAGAAACCTCACAGGAGAAACTATCTCTCTATCTGAATTTTTTCTCTCACTCACTCTTTGCTGGGATGATCAAGAAGTGCAAATGAGGTTGCTATTTATAGGAGAAAAACTCCTTTGGTTTGCCACAAATTTCAACTTCACCGAAATACAGGCGAAGAAATTTACCTTTTTCATAAATGCACCGATTTACAAAAGTGGAATTACAGCCACTTTTCAACAAGTCTGCAAAAGTGGCTTTACTGCCACGTTCACATCACTTCCAGATGGCCAGACGTTAGTTTCAGAGGATGCCAGGATGGAAGCTTCGAGTTGGGATTCTTCAGTCCAGGAAATTCAACAAACCACTATATAGGCATATGGTACAAAAATATACCAATTAGAACTATAGTTTGGGTTGCCAACCGTGACAACCCAACCAAGGACAACTCCAGTATGTTGAGCATAAGCACAAAGGGGAACCTTGTCCTTCTCAACCAGAACAACACTGTTCTTTGGTCAACAAACGCAACAAACAAGGCGTTCATCCCAGTAGCACAGCTCTTAGGTTCAGGCAACTTGGTTTTGAGAGATGAGAATGACAATAATCCTGAAAACTACTTGTGGCAGAGCTTTGACTATCCCTCTGATACTTTGTAACCAGGAATGAAAGTTGGATGGAACTTCAAGGCCAGCCTTAATAGGCATCTAACTTCTTGGAAAAACTGGGAGAACCATCACCGGGAGACTTTACATGGAGTATAGTACCGACCAATGCAGTGATGTGAAAGGGCTCAAAAGAGTACTACAGAAGTGGCCCTTCAAATGGCATTCAATTTAGTGGTGATCCATCTTTGAAATACAATACAATACTCAATTATACGTTTGTATCCAACAAGGATGAATTGTATTTTTCATACTTTCTCAATGACAAGTCAGTAATTTCAAGAATTGTCATGAATCAAACGATTTATGCTCGACAGCGCTTAACATGGAATAATGATACTCAAACATTGAGGATGTCTTCAACTTTGCCAAGCAATTACTGTGACAACTAGAATGTTTGTGACCTTTGGGATTTGTGTCATTAGTGAGTCCCCAGTGTGCAGGTGTTTAGATGGATTCAAGCCAAAATCATTGCAGAACTGGAACCAAATGGACTGGACTCAAGGATGCGTGCACAACGAAACTTGGAGCTGCAGGGAGAAGAATAAAGATGGTTTCCTCAAATTCAGTAACATGAAGGCGCCAGATACTACAAGATCATGGCTTAATGAAAGTATGACACTAGAGGAATGCAAGGCCAAATGTTGGGAAAACTGTTCTTGAACAGCTTTTGCAAATTCAGACATCATGGGACAAGGTAGTGGCTGTTCCATTGGGTTCGATGATCTGTTGGATTTGAGACAGATTCCAAATGGTGGCCAAGATATATATGTTAGATTGGCTTCTCAGAAATAGGTATGAATTTCTATTCTGATTTCTGCACCTTAAATAAAGATAAAATATAATTCTGCCTAGTACCCATTTTTCTTCTTTATTGACTTTTTGTTTTATTTTTTCTGTCAAGAAAATCAAGATGCAAAAGATGATTCAAAGGGAAAGGTGGTCATGATTACAAGCACCGTTTCATCTATTGTTGCGATGCTTTTAATTTTTTGGATCAGGAAAACAAAATTTAAAGGTGATCCTTCTTATTTTGTTAACCCATATTGCCTTCTCACAATGATTTTTGTACTCTTTCCATTCAACAGCTAATATATCTATGGAGTGGCCACATGAACAGTCAAAACGAAGTTATATATATACTGTGATGAAGTGGTTATTTCCTTTTAGAACGAGAAGGAAGCAAGTTATCATAATCTTCCCTTACGTTCATTTCCTCTCCCTCCCCTTCCCCCGCCCTCAAAATAAAATAAAAAACAGCTGGCATTTTTTAAATATATAATTTTATTAATATGAAAAATTGAAAACTGAGTTAATTACAATGGAATATATAATCAACTTATCATAAACTTCAAACTAAGATAGCACAAAAGGCAAGTTTTCTAGCCCGGGGTGAAAGATAATTTTGCTCATTTAGTTCATTTGAGTCTAACAGAGATGATCACATGGGCAAAAGAAAAGAAGAATGAAAGCAAACAGGAAGATTTGGAGCTACCTTTGTTTGACCTTGCTCTAATAGTGCATGCTACAAATGACTTCTCATGTGACCATAAGCTTGGCGAAGGTGGTTTTGGGCCTGTATACAAGGTAAGTGTGCAACATACCCGTTAATATATAAGAAATTACAAGGCATGATTTTTTTGCATTGACTACATTTAATCCCCCTCCCCCAAACTAAAGCAAATGTGTTGTCTTTAGGGAACACTACCGGATGGACAGGAGATTGCTGTCAAAAGACTTTCACAAACATCTAGACAAGGATTAAAAGAATTTAAGAATGAGGTTGTGTTACGTTCCAAGCTTCAACACCAGAATCTTGTTAAAGTCCTTGGATGTTGCATTCAAGAAGATGAGAAAATGCTTATATATATGAATTCATGGCCAACAAAAGCCTAAATTTCTTTCTTTTCGGTTAGTGTCTCTACAAAAGTTATTTGTTTACTGAATATAGAATTTCATTTTGTTCTTATTACGTTATATGTGGAATTGCTCGAGGACTACTTTATCTTCACCGGGACTCAGGATTAAGGATTATACATAGAGATCTTAAAGCAAGTAATGTTTCATTAGACAAGGAGATGAATCCAAAAATTTCAGATTTTGGCTTGGCTCGAATGTGTGGAGGTGATCAAATTGAGGGGAATACAAATAGAGTAGTTGGTACATAGTAAGTATCTATATTGATTCTAAAATCTTATTACACATTAACCGAACATTAAATTAACTCTATTGATTTCCTTTTAGCGGTTATATGGCACCCGAATATGCTTTTGATGGGTTATTCTCCGTCAAATCTGATGTGTTTAGCTTCGGTGTATTATTGCTAGAGATAGTAAGCGGCAAGAAAAACAATGGGCTCTCTTTTCCAGACGATAATCTTATTGGGCATGTGAGTACTGTAATTAACTTAAATTTTCTTACAATGAAGAGGTCAATAACAATTATCTCTAAATGTTGTAGGCATGGAGATTGTGGCAAGAGAGCATGGCAACGCAATTGGTTGATGTTTGTTTGGTGGACTCATGTATTCTCTCCGAAGCCTTGCGATGCATTCATATTGGTCTTCTATGCGTGCAACATCATCCTAATGAAAGGCCAAACATGGCATCTGTGATTTTGATGTTGAACAGTGAGAATGCTATGCCTCAGCCAAAAAAGCGTTTTTTCTTAGTAGAAAAGGTATCAATTGAAAAAGAATCTTATTCTTGTGACCAGACGTCATCCTCCATTAATGAAGTAACAATCTCATTGTTGAATGTCAGGTAGACAAAATTATTTTACTTGTTAAGGACTTATTTAATATGTACAAGTTCCTAATTTGAAAAATTATTGCCTTTTTTTACCTTCTATTATGGTTACCCCAGCACATTATAGTAAGGTAAATGATCCTTCAAAATTCTTAATAGAAACAAAATATTAAATGACGAAATTTTTGTCATTATATTGTTAGAATTTCAAATTCAAAAACGAAAACTTGAACTTAGCAATGGATTGAAGTTGTTCAGCAAAGTTATTTGGCCTCATCTTTCTTTATAATAATAATAATAATAACTGGGCAGTTCTGTACAGTCTAGAACTTGGCTTTATAATCAAGGAAGGGTAAATCTGAAAATAATTTACTAAAGAAGAAGAAACAAGGGAAATAGGATGTAAAATTGGTAATGAGCCCATAATAATAAGAGAACAACAATGTGGCCCAAATTAAACAAAACAGAAGGAAAATTAACCCTAGAACAAACATAACTCAACAAGAAACCTAATTAAAAAGGAAGGGTCTGACCTGGTTGCTTATGAGTTATGAGTAGTTGGAGCAGGGGAATGGGAGGTGACGGCTGAGACTGGTGGAAAAGTAAGGGGTTCTCCGGCGCGGCAATCCCGTCCTTGATCAGCCAAGTGTTTGATTTGTGAGGGACGCTGATGGCCAATGAAATGCTATCTATGTGTTGAGTGAGTGCACTGGTCTGGAGAGTTGTTGAGGATATGATAGTGTGGGAGGCGAGGAACGACTGTGAGGGAATCACTATCGGTGATGAAAGATGTGATGTGATGAGGTGATCATAGCCAAAGTTCTCACATATTATTTTTTTCTCATAACCATCACCTGAAGAAAAGAAATAAGGGTCTGGTTATCCGCTAAGCCGTGTTTGGTACACACATGTTTTTTCCTTTCCAAATCATGATTTTTGGGAACTCATACCTGATTTTAGGAATGTTTCTATGTTTGGCTTAACAGCATCTTTCCTATAAATTTTAGGATTATTTTAAAAAATATTGTTGAATATAAATTAATTGAAAATAAAAATAAAGAATATTATAAAAATGTTAAAAATTAAAATATTTTTAAGAAATTGTGCAAATCCATATCGGTTCATACCTTGATTTTATATACTAACGTTTATTAGTCCAAATGGTAAGGAGCTTGATCCTCCTCACATAAGGTCTAGAATTTGAGTCTTGTGAGTCGAAAGAATAGACACATGGAGAAATTCGTCCCCTTAAATGGATCTTCCTAGATATCGAGGATTTCAGGTCAAAATACCTTGATTTTATGCGAGGAATTTTTTTTATTTCAAATAAAAATAAATTTTAACATAATATTAATATTATTCACAGGAAACTAGTATATAATAGTCGTTTCAAATAATAAAAAATTTCATGTGTCTTTGTGGAACTATCACAATATTGATTGTGACATTAGGCACTCGAAGTACTTTCCATTATTCCGTAAATTAAAAGGAGATAATATCTTAGTGGGTGTTTGATTCTAGTTGGGAAGGTCAAAAAATAGGTGTTTGGTCACATGCTTGCTTTTGTTCAAATGTTCGTTTGGGACCTTGGCAAATTTAAACACACGCTGAAAGTATGTTTGCGAAAGATTAAATATCAAATAAACAACTTTTATTTAGAAAAAATTGTTTTGTCCATTTAATCTAATATGTTTGGCAAACCTGATTAGATTACGAAACAATTGTTTTTATGAGAAAATAATGTTTTTTAGAGAAGTTAGAAGTCTAAAGTTTATTTAAAAAATTGTTTGATTATTTTGATCTAATAACAGTCTCCTTATTTTATCCCTACAAAACTAACTTTCAAATAAATATTATTAAATTATACAAATAATTTCATAACTTTTTTATAATTTAATTTATAAAAGTGATTTTTTTACACAACCCAAATGAAATAAATTATCTTAAAATCATTTTTCAATAAACACATCCAAATATAAAATAAAATTGATTATGTCCATTATTTTTTAAACTAATTCTAACACAAAAGGTTCAACAGGGAAGCTTTGAGTTGGATTTTTTCGTTCTTGTTAGTTGTATAAAGGTTCAATGGGGTGCATCATTGGACTTATTTTGTTTTAGCAATCTGAAAATACATTCAAGTATATATAAAATAAAATTGATTATATTATAACCGATTATGAAAATAAAATTGTATAAAATTGATTGTACAAAGGTTTAGTGGGGTGAACTCATGCACCTATTTTTAGAGCGCGTAATTTGGACAATCCAGATTGCCACATGTATTTATTCATGTTTTTGTTAAATATTAACCTGGTCAAAGTAGATCAAAGGTATTATAATTCTTTGTATTTGCTCTTTAGGTGCTTCTTTGTTTGTATTTGCAGTGTATGGGCTTGTTTGTTTGTATTTGCATATATACAAAATTGTTTTGCTTGCTTAATAAAGAAAAACAGATTAAGCTTTTGTGGCAATTGATAAAATTCTCTAAAAATTTTGCTTGAATGATGACGAATACTTTCAGCATGTCGTTTCTGATCAGCTGGTGAGTCTCTTGGTACTTGTTCTGCCATTGTTACTGGTGGTAGAATTAGTGCTCTGCCACTGCTGGTGGTCCTTGAGCTGCAGCTCAGCTATCGATCTTTTAGATTGTTCTACTACATGATGTACATACGTTTCAAGGGAGGCACGATAGCAGAAGGAGAGGGCATAAGTAAAATGTGAGTTAATGTTGTCGTGTGTTTCCTTAATCTCTACCAAGGTTTGAAGTATTACAGTCGATACCTCAAAAAATAGGAAATAAATGGAATATTAATAGTTAGTTAACATCAGGAGTAATAGTAAGTAATGACGATATAAACCTCAAAAGAACTAAGCATAATTTCTAAAATAACTGAGATATCATGTGCAGTTAGTTAAACTTGAGGAATAATGTTTCTTAGCATCTAAAATGTGAAAGTGTTTTTGCTTGCCTCTCGGCTCAAGACACCAAGACCAAGATTGGTGCTTTTGCTTTGTATTCCAACATCAGTATGGTATAACTAATTTATCCCAGAAAAGTTTCAAAGATGAAACTAAGGACTTGCTTAATCTGTATTATGAATTCTTGATGAGTTGAAAAACTTGTACTAACACATAAAAATAAGAACACAACTTCATTTGAGTATAGAGAGGGTGCTGAACCAACACATATATAAAAATATATATGCTTCATTACTGCTCCACGTTCTATATATTTTCAGACTAGTGTGAGAGCTATATATATTATTTAATATTTATATTAGCCGTCAAAGTTGTGGAAGCGATGGTGCATGCTGCCTGCAGTGGTTGCGTAAGACTAAGAGTGTTTCATATCTATTCCATTTCCATAACAGTGGTGGTAGTAGCTACATGACTGACACTGTCAGAACTGGAAACCAAAGTAACCAAAAAGTCGAAGAGATCAGTGGTTATAACAGCAGATGCCACGTCCTCTTTGTGCAAGGTTCTCCTTTTGCCTTGGATGGTCATGTTCCACGACTTTCTGGCTAGTTCCTCAATGAATAACTCGCAAGCCTTGGAGAAAACAATGGGAGCTTCACCAGATATCATCTTCACTTCATCATTAGACCTCTTCATTATCTTCTTGATCCTTGCCAATGGCAGAGAGTGAGGCCCGGTTCTACCTGTGCCACCACAAAGTAAGCCCGAGTATGCACCTGCTTGTCTCATATTGTTCTCTCTGTTTCTGTAATTTTAAGTATAGAATATAGATCGAGCTCTACGTGACCATATATGAGTATGAGTTGCAGTATCAGTGGCAGTGGCACATATGTATGTGTGTGTAGCTTTCTGCTGAAACGTGTTATGTTCAAGGTTCCACTGAATATTCAGATGGCCGGCCAGCCTGCTTTAGCCGGCTATAGTTGAAAGTCAAATCAATGGAAACATGATTTATGCATTCTTATTTTTTAATTTAGACTTTTAATTTTGGGTTTTTAATTCAGACTATAAGACTTGTCAGTGACTCAGTTTGTTATATCAAGCAACATTAGAACCGTTAGTTGACAAGATACTAGTCTAGGGCTGTAAAATTTTCATGGCACAATACTTTGAATTCCACCCCACCAAAGTGAGTGGAGGTCTAAAATAAAAAAAAGTAAGGGTTATCCTTCATTGATTTGATTAATTATATCGAGATCTCAACCCATTAAATAATCTAAGGGTGAATAATCCATTATGTTATCACTTTAGAGCTCCACTCACTTTGGGGGAGTCAAATTAGGGGTGTTCGCGGATTGGATTGGATCGGTTTTGAGCCAAAAAATCATCCGATCCAATGATAAAAACTACTTGCGGTTTGGATTGGATCGGTTTGCTACCTTAAAAAAATCCGATCCAATCCAATCAAATGCAGTTTGGATTGGATTGGATAATTCGATTTTTACCGATACATCGTTACATAGTTATATTAAGTCGAAAACCAACGTTAAACCTATATATAGTAGAATTAATGTAGTTCTAGTTCTTAAGTATATGTATGAAATCTTTTAGTACATGAATAACTATTGATTCCTAGGTACATGAATAACTATACAAATTCCAATACATCTAGTATTTGACAATTCTAACAAAAATATTGAAGAGAATGAGAGTGTTCGTTCATAAAAGTATGAAAAACAATGCTTAAGTATGAATAGTACTATAATTTAAAAAATAATAGTATATGTATATAGTAGGTCGGTTTGGATTGGATTGGATCGGTTTTTACTAGGGGATCCGAAATCCGATCCAATCCAATGAAAAAAAAGCGATTTTTGCAGTTTTCAGTTTATTCGATTTTCGATTTTTATGGTTTGAATTAATTTGGATCGGTTTATCAACACCCCTAAATCAAATCCAAAAAGTTTATGTGAACATGACAAAAGCTTATTCTGTATGTATATGTTATTACATTTGTTTAGTTGGTGACGTCATAAAATGAGGGAGAAAAAAGTATAAATAAGTGTGTTGGATTAATGAAAAACACAATTTTCTAATATTTTACGACTAGAAACTTAAGGACACTGAACAAAAAAAAGTTAAAATTGATTAGAAAGAAAACTGTTACGTCATTTAAGGTTAATTTAATTTATATCTATTGTAACTGTAAATATTTTTTAAACTAATTTTTTTTATGATTTTTTAAACGACTAAAGTGTCAAAATTACGCGGGAAGAAGATGGGTATTCTCGGGGAACGTCCAGATACCCGGTGTTTAGTCTGCTAACGTCAATCCATAGTATACATACATTTATTGAATAGGAGAAGATAACATGTAGTATGTTATTTTGATTATTTATGCATGGATTTTCGAGATTTGGTCTACATTCTACAACTTATGCTGTAAGCAACCATAGTCCCGTTTTATTGAATGTTTAATTTGGACTCATTCTAAGTGCAAATTTTTTAATCCTAAAACTACAAGCAATCCTCTAATTATAACAATTTTCTGTGACTTACTTCGTTCCGGGTGGAATGAAGCACTATATCTGCTTGAACGTGACAAATTTGAAGCAAGAACAAGGACTAAAAAAATTAGAGAGAGAGACCAGGTTTCCCCTGGGTGGGATAAAAAGAAAATAATCAGACATTTTAAGAAGTAGGGTTGCTTATCAAAGGGAAAAATGTAGGATAGATTATTTACCAGGGAAGAATAATTACCTAAACATCTTTAAGGATTTTTTTGTTGAAACACAAGCACTAGAGAGAAATTGAGAGGAAGAAAGATATACTTGAATGAAAATTTTATTCACATCACTTGTACACACTTGCACTTCACTTACACAATCACATTACACTAAGTCTATTTATAATGCACACTATGATAGTTATTCTTCACTAACAAACTAACTACCATTAAACACTTTACTAACTAACTCTATCAATACTAACTAATCCCTAATCTGAATTATTTTCAACACACCCCCTTAATTCAGATTAGCTAAAAACACAATAAAACACAATATCCACCAGGATCCCATTGCAATTGTTCAAAGAATTGAACTGGGCCCATTAGATCTAAACCTTGACTAATTTCACACTCCAGCAAGGCCCACTTCCTCTCACTAACGATTTGGGCTTGACCCATTCCATCACAGCCCATTAGGTCAGAAACTAAACTCAGTTTGCAATTCTCCAACCAGACTTGTACTCTTCACTTTGCCTCCCCAAACTGCTAGGGTGGCGGTGATACACCTGAACAGGTACCAAATCGCCGTCGCGTTTGGATTTGTTGAAATCGGATACGGGAGTTGCCGCCGTCGTCCCTGCGTCGGAGCCCGTTCCTCTCCAATTTGGTAAACCATAAGCTCTCTTCGCCTTTCCCGGTCTCAAACCCGGATTTGTCACCTTCTCCCTCACCGCATTGATCTTCTTTTGAGTTGTTACCAGCAATCGTCAATCTACGGCGTCGACGATGGTTAGAACCTTCATGCACCTCAGCTGCATCTGACTCCACCAATTCAATCATGGCAACATGAAATTGTGAAGAGGTTGCGATCTCTGATTCTCAGAAGAAGACACATCTGCAACACTATTCTTCCCGGTCGACAATGACGTTGTGGTAGACGAGCACACCTCGTCCTCTGTCTTTACCTTATCTTCTTCTTTGCCCTTTCTATATGCAAACAACACTGACACGCATCCCATCATCATCTTGATGCTCCGTTTCTAATCGCGAATTTGAAGAAGAAAACCCAACCTTGAGATGGAGATAGAGGGAGAAACGCACACAACAAAGGTAATGGCTTGACTGGGGAGCAGAGATTCGATCCGTTTCTCCTTCAACTTCTGCACCTCTTGATTGGACTTTTTCGCAACTTCTTGTTCTTCGTCATCTTCCTCTTCCATCTCCAACATCGCTTTCTTGTTCTTGCTCTTCTTCAGTTTCAAACCCTCAAAAACCTCCGAGCTAGTCTCTCTCTCCTCTTCCTCATCTTCCTCCGAAGAAAAAAACGAAGCCTTCTTCTACCTCTCCGACTCTTCGGGCTTAGAAACTACATCGTGCAGAGGCTGGTCCTTATTGTTCTTGATTTTGTCAGCATCACCATATATGCCTTCTTCAGAGTATCCCAAGCTTCTTTTACACTCCTTGTTGTGGAAATATTTTCAAGATGAGCAAAATCCACACATTGATGGATAATAAAGAGAGCTCTAGAATCTTTCTCACTGGCTGCACTGTCAGCCTCATCCTGCACACCATCAACCACCACTTCTGATACATCTTGGAAGCTGAAGATCACTTTCATCTTCGCGACCCACTGGTTGAAGTTCTTGCCATCGAGAACTAGCAAAGAGACTGGAAAATCCTGATCAAACCTAAGCACGGCTGCCATGAACATACCCTCGTAGGTCCCTAATCGTATAGCTCTGATACCATGTTGAAACACAAGCACTAGAGAGAAATTGAGAAGAAGAAAGATACTCTTGAATGAAAATTTTATTCACATCGCTTGTACACACTTGTACTTCACTTACACAATCACATTACACTAAGTCTATTTATAATGCACACTATGATAGTTATTCTTCATTAACAAGCTAACTATCATTAACCACTTCACTAACTAACTCTATCAATACTAACTAATCCCTAATATGAATTATTTCCAACATTTTTTGGGTTAACTTTTAAGAGAAAAATATATAGGCAACATTTGCGGTGCACCTGAAAAATGAGATGCATCAGGGGTCCAATTATTCGTAAGCATTGATATAGTAGTAAAAAAATTATCAACGATAATAAATCAACGGAGACATAAGGTGGCTTAGAGTCTATTTGGTTTAAATTTTGATAGAATTGATTTTGAAAGAATTGTTTTTAAAAAATTGATTTTTGTATGGTATTAGAAGAGTTGGTTTTGTTTGGATGATAGAGTAAAATCACCTTTGAAGTGTAAATATAAAGAATATTGTGGGTCTCACGCCTAGAATCAATTATTCTTAATGGAAAAGCTAGAAATTCTTGTTTCTCTTAAAATCAATTTTACCCAACTCATAATTGATTTTGTTGAACGCTAAGTTTAAAACAAACACTTTCAGAATCCCAAAATCGCTTTTACGGGAAGCAAACGTGATTTTGGGGCATCCAAAATATAAACCAAACATGCATTTAATGGTTGGGATATGGGAGTTAAGGAGTGAAATGATAAGGAGAGAGAGACTTTAATCCTCACTATCAATAACTTCTAACAAATCTAATACATACTAACATTTGCCTAAAAAACGGTAATAAATCAATTACCGGAAATTTGAATAACCGGTGATAAGAAAAATTTCTATTCAATCATTGATTGAGAACCGTATCATGTTATTTATGTAAAAGATATCATCTTTTATATATTTTACTTTTGAAGTGTCATAACTTTGTTCAATCGTTATTGGATATTCTTTGTTCAAGTTCAGGACAAAAAGTTAGAAAGGAAAAATCAAGAGTTTTCTTTTCCAAGAACGTTGGGTGGCACAAGAAACAACAGTTAAGCGAGGCCTTGGGTATTCAGTACACAAATGATCGAGGAAAGTATCTTGGTGTTCCTATTCTTCATAAAAGGGTCAACAAGAATACTTTTGATTTTATAATTGATAAAGTTAATCAGAGGCTAAGTTCTTGGAAAGCAAAAAATCTTTCCTTTTCTGAAAGAATAACTTTAACAAAATCGGCTTTGCAAGCTATGCCCTCTTATGTTATACAAACAGTTATGCTTTCGAAAAGGGTTTGTGATACAGTTGATAAATTGTATAGAAATTTTGTATAGGGGGATACTGAGCAAAAAAAGAAAATTCATTTGATTGCTTGGGACAAGGTGTGTACTACAAAAAAAAATGGTAGGTTGGGCTGGAGGAAAGCTAGGGATATTAATCAGGCTTTCATGTTGAGGACTAGTTGGAGGTTGTGTGATCAACCCCATTCTTAGTAGAGTGTTGTTATTCGTTCTAAATATAAATGTGGGATGCATGGTTTACCTAAAGTTGACAAGTCTAATCCCGACAGCAACCTATGGAGGGGTCTTTGTAATTCATGGGACATTTTTATTAAAAATGTGGTTTGGAGAGTTGGTAATAGGGAGACAGTGGATTTTTGGAATGATATGTGGGTTCCAAATTTAGGGCCTCTGATGGATTATGTTCATGGGGGTGAAGGCCTTGAGTGTAGGAAATTCTTCTTTGAGTAACTTTGTAATAGGTCAAGGTGGCTGGAATAAAGCTCTTTTTGAGCATTTGTTCCCTATACATATTGTGAACAAAATTAATGCTATGTGGCCTCCTCAATCCATAGAGACAGTATTCCAGATCGATTAGCTTGGGGTTCTGCTAATGATGGGTGCTTTAGTATGGTTACTGCCTATGCATCAATTAGGAGAGTTGATGCACACCCCAACAAGACTCTTTTTGTGGCAGTGTGGAATTGACAAGGTCCAGAGAGAATTAGAGCTTTCTTATGGAAATGTGTTCACCAAACCCTTATGACAAACCAAAATAGAAGCAAGAGGGGTATAGCTACGTCCTCTCACTGTGTTCATTGTGCCAATATAGTTGAGGATCACTTCCATATTTTTAGAGAGTGTACTATGGTTAGAGAAGCTTGGGTTTTATTGCTGGGTTATAATGATGTTGCCTTCTTCTCTAATATTAATTGGCACTCATGGCTTTATCAAAACCTTGTGAGAAATGAGAAAGTTAATGATGTAGCTTGGGGTACTATCTTTGGTGTTATGTTGGATCAAGTTTGGTGGAATCAAAATGAGCATATTTTTAATAATAAAAATTCCTCTACTATGGAGTTAGTTTGCAAGGTTAAAAATATGTCCCTATTCATTTCATGAGGTAATCTTCAAAGGGGTGGGTTGCATGGCTTTAACAGTGACGGTGTTTTAACCATGCAAACTCGTTGGACATGACCAAATGATGGGAAGATGGCATTGAACTGTGATGGGTCTGTGGTTGCTTTAGGTGGTGGATGAGAATGGGAATTTTTGTATTAGCTGCTAATTTGGGAGTGTGTGCTATTTTAATTGGCAGCTGAGTTATGGGCTATTCTTCATGGCTTGAGGCTTGCTTGGAGTACAGCGGTTAGAAAAAGTAGAATTTATTCTGATTCTAAAGTCCCTTTGGGTCTTATCATATATGGATGTTGTAGGTCTCATGCTTGCTTTGCTCTTGTATCAGCTATTCATGATGTCTACAAAGGAGAGTGGTCTATTGTTTGGCAACATGTCTTAAGGGAAGCGAATCAAGTGATAGATGCTCTAACAAAGGCTGATCTTTCTTTAGCTTTAGATTTTAAATTTTTTGATTATCCTCCTTCCTTTATTTGTAATGCCTTAAAGACAGATGCTGTTGGAACTTGGTTCCCTAGAGGTTTTTAGTTTTCTGTTTTTGGGGTCTTAACCCCTTTTTCTCATAAAAAAATAATAATAATAACTTTGCTATTCTAAGTTTCTAATCTCCAGCGGCCCCAGTAGGCTCCACCATGGCAAGCATAATAAGAAGAGCTTATTTAATTGAGATTTTAAAAAATTATTTTAACATAAAAAGATCTTGTGAATTTAAAAAAAAAAAAAACTATTAAGGAATGTAATAACTTATAAAATTATTATTTTTTAAAGATCGTAAATATCATGATTTTCATGATTGGATTTTAATAGATTTATATCATAAGGATTTATAAAATATGAAATGACTATATGGAGTTATAAGATTTGAAAGAAACACATGATGGAAAATAAAATCAGAATTTATAAATCATATTATATTTGTATAGTGGAGAATAAGTACATAAACTCTAACTACTGCTATCCGTTTGAATTAGCTACAAAAAGTTAATTATTTCAATAATTGATTATATGCATAATTGATTATTGTTATAAGCGATTATAATAAAATCTGTTTTATGTTTGGATGTGTTTGTTGAAAAGTGATTTTAAGATAATATATTTGTTTGGTCCGTGTAAAAAATCACTTTTCTATAGTAATTTCAAGAAAACGGTAAGAAGTACTTTGTATAATTTAATAATATTTGTTTGTTATTGAGTTTTGCAGGGGTGAAATGAAAAGAACGTTATTGGTTTCAAAATAATCGAACCGTTTTTTAAATAAAGCTTCAAACTTCTAGTTATCTAAAAACAACATTTTTCTCATAAAAACAATTGTTTTGCAATTTAATCAGGTTACCAAACATACCAGCATTTACTAAAAAACAGTTTTTACCATGAAAAACAGTTATTTGGGTTTATCAAACTTACCCAAACACCCTTGACATTACAAAGCAAATTCAATGTTATAGTGGGGAAGACAACATATTCATAGAGTTGTTTTGTTCCCATGTTATTTTATATAGTGAAAAATGAAATTTTGAGTTAAAACAAAAAAGATCACTTTGTTTTCATAATGTCATAAATATAACATTTCATGCTTTCATTGCTTACTCTAACTGATGTGTTTGCCATCAAGAGTATATAAATTTGGTGTGTCATAGCTAATTGTCTACTTGCAAACCAATCTGGTATCCACAATAGAAAAGGGTAAAACTTTTAATCAAACAATGATGCAACAAGATATGTCATCCAAAGAGAAGAAAGTAGAGACTGAGAATAAAATCTTACTGCATTTGGTAACTATTCGGAGAGACAAAGCAATAAAAATGGATCATTGAAAGCTGTCGATATGAGAATCTCATAGGGGTGTTAACATTGAAGTATAGTAAGGAACGAGACTTATTTACTTATTGTTATGCAAATTACAAAGTTTGACGAGAATTAGGAGGAAGGGAACGAGATAACTCAATAGTGAGAATCCTGAGAAGTTAGGCGGGTTAGGATGAAACTTTTTGTTACTAAAAAGTCACGTAAAATTCAAATTAAAAAACAATTCATCAAAATAAGCAACCTTTTTAGGGGTCTTGACCAAATGCCTAAAGATTTTGTTGATTCAAATTAGCAAAGTCGGAGTCACTTCTCAGACTCCCCATCACTCAAACACTACCATATGTCTTCTACTCCAAGTAAGGTCCTCGCCACCCACACCCACACCGCTGTAGCCCACGATCTCTACCATGAACGTCTTGGTTGTTGCCGGGTCTTCGCCCGAAACCAGCCAAATGCATCATGTTCCCGTCGGAGTCCGAACTTTGCCATCTCTGGAAAGAGGAATGTGTTTTGAAGTTTCATGTGAGTGGGAAAGTAGAAGGAAGAAGAGGGCAAAAACTTTATGGACAAAACTTAGGTGCAGTTCCGTAGGTACTTAGGTTTTGTTTTTTAATGGAAATAGGACATGTGTAACAACTCAATTTATAACATATGTAACAGTTGTTACGCATGTTATATTTCTATTTGAAAACAACACCTAAAATATCTATAGAACTTCATCTAAATTTTGTCCAAACTTTATTTGCAGGTTAATCCTATAACTAACAAATTCATTTCAAACTCCAATTTTTACTTCCATTAACTAGTTTAAAAAATGGACCACGGATGATCCATTTGTTTTTGGGCACCACGATAGAAGCCATCAAATAAAAACCCATTCTCTTTTGCTCATAGCCTCATACTTTATGGAAACTTTGTAGAAGTGGGCCTTCTACAAAATAGGACATGTGTAACAACTCAATTTATAACATATGTAACAGTTGTTACGCATATTATATTCCTATTTGAAAACAGCACCTAAAATATCTATAGAACTTCATCTAAATTTTGTCCAAACTTTATTTGCAGGTTAATCCTATAACTAACAAATTCATTTCAAACTCCAATTTTTACTTCCTTTAACTAGTTCAAAAAATGGACCACGGATGATCCATTGGTTTTTGGGCACCGCGATAAAAGCCATCAAATAAAAACCGAGAAAGGCCAACCCATTCTCTTTTGCTCATAGCCTCATACTTTATGGAAACTTTGTAGAAGTGGGCCTTCTACAAAATCTGACAATGGATCACCCAAGTTACAATTTATAAAAGCATCAAAATATGGGGTATTGCTTTTTATGGTCCCTATTTTTTCTAATATAACCCTTCCTTTCTTTTTTTAACTTTTTTTTTATATCAAAAATACCCCTTATTATTGGGAATAACTTGGGGACTAACGAGTAAAAAACAACTGCTTCTGCAAGGAGGGCTGAACTCGTTTCGGTGGAGGCATGGTTTTCCCGTTTTTGAGTTGTGTCCTCCATGCGGCAGTTATGAGGAGACTGATTTGCATATATTAAGATTTGTAGAGGAACTGGAAACCAAAATGAAGAATAAGTGTGGCAATTTTCATGGCCAGTAAAGAGAAAGGAGGATGATATGCAAACCAATGTGTCCTTTGTGTTTCCTCTGTGCTTGGCAATTTTCATGGTGTGCTGTTATCATTTTGGTTTGTAATATTAAGATTTATTTTCATATTAAGATTTGCATATTACTAATATATAACAACAGTTATGAAATTGAATTCAATGGATAAAATTGAATGAAATGCATTTAATTGAATTGAATTAGGGAGAACAAGTAAATAATAAAAAAAGTTTAGGAAGAAAAGAGTGAAAATATGATGGTGGAGAATTGTAAGAATGGTATAGGAAAAAAATATTAAAAAAAAGAAGGATATTTTAGATGGAGAAAAGTTTAAAGAAAGGGAGGAGTTGTATTAGAAAAAATAGGGGCCATAAAAAACTCCCCAAAATATGAGCTTCAAAGATTTGGTTCAAACTCCCATATAAGGCTTGTTTGTTTTTCGATTAGGCTTTTAATAGTTGAGCTCGTGAAAGGAATTCCTGTCTCAGTAATCACTTGAAGAAACTATATAATATATATGACTACACAAAACCAAATAAGATAGACTTCAATAAATCTTCAATAAAAAAATCCTATAGTCATGATCTGATGTTTTAAAATAAATTCTTCTCACGAAGAAATATTTTTATAAATTCTTCTTCCCCATTCATTCTATTTTATCTCAATAGTAATGTCTCAATACCATAGAACCGAAAAATAATACTTCTAATGAGAATTTTTTATGAAGGAAAAGAAATGAGCCTCAACGGGTCATAGGCCTCAACTCTAAGGCCCATATAGCAAGCACAGCCCATCTAACATTATTCTTTATATGGACCAAAAAGGTTCGAACAAGTGGGGTGTACATTCCGTTGGGTTGGTCATCAACCCAAGCGAAAAATAATGGACTAAGTTACGTGATACAGATGATCTGGAATTCTTGATTCAAGAATTTTTTATACTAAGATTTGTCTAATGTAAAACGGAAAATCATTTTATATTTTAATGCTAACATACATTGTTTTGGTTTTGAATCTTTTTTGCTGTAGCCAACATAAGTTGACTCATTTAGGCAGTATTTAATAAACGTGTCAGAACATGATGAAACACAACATATAAATTTTTATTTTATATCTAATATATTTAATAAATAAAACAGAACATAATATAAGATAAAAAAAATATTTTAATTACATTAGAAAAAGAGAGTAGAACATCTTGTTTTATTACTCCCTCTATTACTATTTGTAAGTACTCTTACACAAAATTATGCATATTAAAAAAAGTAATTAGTTTCATTAAATTTATCAGTAATGTATTTGTTTTATCAAATTTATCCTTCCTTTATTATCAATCATAGTGTGACTTGTACTCTCCCAAGACAAGTCTATTAAAGGGATAATTTATTACACTAAAAATTATAGCATTAATTAGGGGAATTTATGCAAAAAAAAATTATTAATGTATCTTGTCATTTGTAAAGAAACTTAAAAATTGTTACAAATTTTTTTTTCTAAAAGGTGTTTACAATATATATTTTGTCATCTATATTGTCATCATGTATCATCAAGGAGAGAAAAGTAATTTGCTTTAAGCTTAAAAAAAGGAGAGCGCGGCACAATATAAAGTCATTTTGGTAGAATTGTTTTAGGAAACAATAGAAACCAAAAACGAGTGACTTAACCATCCCCTATTTAGGTAGTACGGGTTGACAAAATATTTTTTCTGAACCTAATTCAAGCAATTGTTGTTGAGTAATCAGATGGGGTTAGTGGAAACAAAACTAGCAAGGTTTATCTGAAATGGTTATTACTTGTTTAATTTTGGTTAACTGATGTCATGGTTACGAAGGAATGGAGAGCAGCCCATACAGGGTAAGTCGGCGCACACAGCTGGCATGGTCCCTCCAACATATTCTTCAAAGTACAAATCGAAAAGTCCAATAAGAGGAAGGACCGGGTGAACAGATCCAAATAACCTTGATAATAATGCTACCTTAATAAAATATTTTGATGCTTACTCACCATGGATGTAAGGCCTTGACTTTGACATTGCAAATGCAGCAAGTCAGTTATGATAATTAACCATTCATTTCTCACACTCACTTTTCTTTTGCAAAATAGATGGATAGATTCTATATAAATTCATTTAAATTTTTATACCAGTTTCATAAATTTTTTTTTTTTAAATTGATTCTATATGTTATATTTCATTTACATATTAGTCATTTTTATCAATTTCACCCTTACGACATCAGATCAAAAGTGACGTATAACACTAATATCCTAGCCACGTCAGGTCAAAACTGATGACATTACGTCGAAATTGACGGAAAGGATTAATGTGAAAACAAAATAGAACATGTAGGACCAATTTGAAAAAAATAAAACTTAGGAGATCGATATAAAAATTTAAATAAATGTATAGTCCAATCAATCTATTTTGCCTTTCTTTTATTATAAGGCTCCTCTAAAGTACAATGATATATATATATATATATATATATATATATATATATATATATATATATATATATATATATATATATATATATATATATCTATGATTGATTAATTATTGTGCAATGAGATACTATTTCAATTTCAATTTAATTAAGGCTAAATTATCATTTTGGTCCCTTAACTTATTTTTTAGTTTCAATTTGGTCCCTTAACTTTTAAAAGTTTCAATTTGGTCCCTTAACTTGTTTTTGTGAAGCCAAGTTAGTCCCTTCAGTCAATGATAGAAGCAAAAGTGACGAAAGTGTCATATATTTTAACAATTTAAAGGACCAATTTGAAACTCATTTAAAATTTAAGGGACTAATTTGAAACTCATTTGAAAGTTAAGGGACCAATTTGAAACTCATTTAAAAGTTAAGAAACCAATTTAAAACTTTTTAACAATTTAAAGGACCAATTTGAAATTCATTTATTTATGTCATTGACAGAGAGGACTAACTTGTGTTAACAAATACAAGTTAAGGGACCAAATTGAAACTTTTAAAAGTTAAGGGACCAAATTGAAACTAAAAAATAAATTAAGGGACCAAAATGATATTGTAGCCAAATTAATTAATTAAGCATAAAAACATTCTTACGTATTCATTTTATACTCAAATTTACTTTAAAAAAAAAATATTTTTAGCTCGTCAAACCATTAATATCCCATTTTCTGTACGTGACTTCGGTGATTTTTACATTATCTGATATTATTATTTTGCCTGAAAGTATAGCCCATTTTCTTTGTTTCTCGCTCTTTTCTTACACATTATTAATAATCAGCATTTTTGAGTAAGAATTATGAGAATTACAGATTATATATCACTAAAGTTACTCTAAGTTACATTTTTAACATACACGACATAACTTAACCATATTAATTAAATATTTATACAATACACTTATGATATTATTATTATTTTTTGTAATTTTTTTTATATTATCAACTAATCAAATATTTATAACATTGAAGTCATTTATTATCACTTTATCATAGTTGAATATTTTTAATAATATATTATTAATTAATGATGTAAAAGTTTTTACTTTAACAATCAATATTATAAATTAAATTCATATTTATTACAGTACCAATCTAAACATTTTCGGCAAATCATACCCTTCCACCACTAATCTGGATTCTGAGAAGTGGTGTGGAAACCATATGTTCAGGTGTTAAATTTAGTCAATAAAATTGATCGGAGAGAATACACCGCTAAAGCTGCACCACACCTTAACCCAAATAACCACAATCTCTTCCAAGAATCTGCCATGTTCTCTTCTCAACTACCTCACAAATATGTTATGTTTTTCTTGATATATGTATCTTATGAAAACCTAAACTTTACAATTATTAACAGCTGAAAAGACTTCAAAATTGGCAACTTCTAGAGCTTTGAAGTTAGTTCAATATTATATGGTAAGAAAATAAAATTTATGCACCCAGATTTGACACTAAAGTGAACATCATATTTCGATGTGTGTCTAAATTCTATCATATACAATGTGCAACGTTAGGATGAATATGTCATATACAAAAATAAGTTAGGTAAAATCTATTGGATATTAAATTTGATCTAACTCAATCCCAAAAGCTAATTCAAGAGGTGAGGATTATTCAAGCTTTATAAGCTTTTATGAGGCTCTATCTCTAGTTAATGTGGGACTTGGATTTTTCCCAATGCACAACCTAATCACGCCCAACACTATTGGGCTTGACGCATGGATAATATGGTGGGTGGCCCTTCAATGGATCTAGGATAGGCTTTGATACCATATTAGATTTGGACCTAACTCAACCCCAAAAGCTAGCTTAAGAGGTGAGGATTACCCAAGTTTTATAAGCTCTTATGAGACTTTATCTCTAGTCAACGTGGGACTTGGGTTTTTTCCGTATTCTTAGATATTCAAATAATATAATTTCATATGCATGGTAAGGGTGACACCACCCTATCATCATCAATACCGTAGCAACAGTGTCGTTCTATCTCAAAAAGAAGGAAAATCAAACGGTTGATCAAGAAATTAGAAACTAATTAAAAAGTAAAGCCACCTTAATAATTAAATAAATAAGAATCCACCTTTCAAATTCCTATGTGCAAGTGTATATATATGGCTTGTACTCCTCGTTATTTTGCATTCATCAGCTTCAGTGTTCGTTAAGCACAGAAAGAGAAACATAGAGAAAGAGAAGAGAGAGACCTTAGAAGATAATCAATGGCTGTGAAAGTTTATATTGTGTATGCATTTTTTAATCTTCTTGCCTTTTGTTTAACTTGTTAATTAAGTGCTAAAGTTTGTAATTTGTTTATCTTCTGTGTTATTCTTTGACTTACATTTCCTTTGTTGTCTCCATTTTTTGGTGTCATCAATGGTACAAGACTGAGTAAAAGAAAAAGTGGGTTTTATTCCCCACACGTCAGCTTTATTTACAAGATAAAAATTTTCCATTAATTTGGCAGATACTACTCACTCTATGGGCATGTGGAGAGACTAGCAGAAGAAATTAAGAAAGGGGCTGATTCTGTAGAAGGCGTTGAGGCCAAACTATGGCAGGCATGTATCTCGATGTTTCATCCATGACACTTCCTACTCCTATCCATTGCAATTTGAATTTTATCATTGTCTAAAGATGCAAGCTGTGAGCAACATCCATTCCCGATCCAATTAGGCTCATTCCTCTATGTAGCAGATAAATACATAAAATTAAAAAAAAATGCCTGCTTATATTACCTAGTTAAGGTTGTTAATGTTTTAAACTAAATATCATTAATTATTCCTGCTATCTGACTGTTCCTAGTTTGGGTTCATATAAACTTTCTGCTAGCTATGTTCTATGAAAACTCCTATTTTACACTACTACAAATATTGGATTTAGCAACATTTATTTGGTATCAACATATTTTGTAACATTTATTGAATATCAACAAATTAGGTGCTCTATACCGGGAGGATTTCATTGGCTTTGGCTTTGGCTTTGAAAATTTTGATAAGGGATGTAAAGTTTATTGTAAAATTTGGTTTATTGACTTTATTGAACCTATGAGCAGGTGTCTGAGACATTGCCAGATGAGGTGCTTGGAAAGATGAGAGCACCACCCAAGAGTGATGTACCAATAATTACCCCCAATGAGCTCTCTGTGGGTGACGGTTTTGTCTTTGGCTTCCCAACAAGATTTGGAATGATGGCTGCTCAGTTTAAAGTATTTCTAGATGCAACTGGAGGTCTGTGGAAAACACAACAGCTTGCAGGCAAGCCTGCTGGAATCTTCTACAGCACCAGCTCCCAAGGTGGTGGACAAGAGACTACAGCGTAAGAGCCTCTATCTCAATGTCATTTTTTTTCTGAATCAATTCCTAAGATGAATGAAATGTTAATGATGAGATAACTGTGAAATCTATAACAGGCTCACTGCTGTCACCCAACTGGTTCATCATGGAATGTTGTATGTTCCAATTGGGTATACATTTGGTGCTGGCATGTTCGAGATGGAGGAACTGAAAGGTGGAAGTCCATATGGTTCAGGAACTTATGCTGGTGATGGCTCAAGACAGCCAACTAAACTTGAGTTGGAGCAAGCATTCCACCAGGGAAAGTATATTGCCACCATCACAAAAAAGCTCAAGCAAGCCCCATAATGTTACTGTCAATATAAACATACTACTCGAAGGGGATGGAGATCACCTATTTCAAAATGATGACTCATTTCCTGTCTTATATATTTAAATTGTGCATATCATTTAAAAATGATATATTTATAATAAATAATGTGATTAATTTTTCAAGTGACATGCTTTAAGTAATTGAGACAGGAAATGAGATATCATTTTGAGATAAGTCCATTTGAAGGACACCAAAATATTGCTTGAAACTAGTTAATTATTTTAGTCCTGTAATGTTATTGAGTTCTATTTCTTTTGTGTGTTTGCACTGTATAATTGTTTCTTATCAGAGAGAAAATAAATGCTTTGCATTGAATTATATTTATCTGTTACACGGTGTAGTGCCTATTGATATATTTTCAAGAAGAAAGTGTGTTTGTCTTGTCGTTTCGTATTAGGATTGGAAAATACTTATTCTTTTGTATTCCCCTGTTCATGAATTTTAAAGTCAATAAGCAAGCACACATACATTGCAGAGACACGTCTAATGAGCTAATCCATCACTTGATTCTGACCTGGCATGAAAGTAGGTCGTTATTCTCTAGCACGCAATAGAGTTATAAAGTCTGAATAAATGTCTCTGCATACAGTGTATACACCCTACCGCAAATCCCTTAATGGTATTGTATACAGACCACATTACCTGTGATACACTATTTCCCTGAATTAATTGTACAATTTTCAAAATAACCTTTAAAACATTTAGTTTACCCTTTTTCTTAGGCATAGTTTACCCCATTTTGACATTAAAAAATAAACAACTAAATTCAGGAAAAGTAATTTTGACTTGTCAGAACTTGAATTTTGTTCCAATACATATCCTCTAGTGTCAAGAAGAATTCAAAGCCATGTAATTTTTAAAAAAATATGGTTTAATAAACTTTTTAGTCCCTATAAAATGGTTGAGTTTTGGTTTTGGTGTCTACCATTTTTTTTTGGTTTCTGTCCCTATAATTTTTTTTCGTTAGCTTTGGTCTCTATAAGTTCCAAAATCTTGGTTTTAATCCCTATCGTTAGTGTCTATCCGTCAAGTGCTAACGTGGTTAACGGTGGGCCACGCCAGCACTGCCACGTAGGCTAATTTAATAACTTTTAATGTCACGTAGGATTAGATTTAATGAAGTTTTTAATCCCTGCAAAGTGTATGAGTTTTGGTTTTGGTCCCTAAACTTTTTTTCATTGGTTTTGATCCTGAAAGTTCTAGAACTTTGGTTTTAGTCCCTGAAAGTTCCAGAACTTTGGTTTTAGTCCCTGTCGTTTGTTTTCGTCCGTTAAGTGCTATCGCTTGCTAATGGCACGCCACGTTTTTCTTCGTGTTTCCAACTTCGTCAACCTCCTTCATGTGCTTCGGAAGAAGCTCATTTCTCGCGTTTCGTTCATCCAGTTTCTTCTTTGTTTTCTCGCTCTTCCCCTTCCCATCACCAAGACTGTCCCGATAAGCCAACTTGATTAGAAGACCTCGAGTCATTTACTTCAATCTCCAATACCGTGATAGGGTTTATGATTGTGGAGATTGTTTGAAGCTGATGACATCCAAGAGCAAGAAGAATCTGAACGGACAATTTTAGACTTGCCCTAATTGAAAGGTAAGTGGAATTATTTTTCCAAAATTCAACCCCAAACATGGCAGCGCTGACATGGCGTACCATTAGCAAACGATAGCACTTAAAGGATGAAAACAAACGACAAGGACTAAAACCAAAGTTCTGAAACTTTCAGGGACTAAAACCAAAGTTCTAGAACTTTCAGGGATCAAAACCAATGAAAAAAAGTTTAGGGACCAAAACCAAAACTCATACACTTTACAAGGACTAAAAACTTCATTAAATCTAATCCTACGTGGTATTAAAAATTATTAAATTAGTCTACGTGGTAATGCTGACGTGGCTATGTGCTGACGTGGAGCACCGTTAGCCACATCAGCAGTTGACGGATGAACACTAACGACAGGGACTAAAACCAAAATTCTGTAACTTATCGGGACCGAAACCAACGAAAAAAAATAGTAGGAACCAAAACCAAAACTCGTCCACTTTGTAGGAACTAAAAAGTTCATTAAACCAAAAAACATTATGGGTTGATTGACTTTAAATTCTTTAAAATATTTATTTTGAAAGTAATTCGAAAAGAGGTTTTATTAAAACTAATTCACTTATATATAGGATTCAAGACCATACTATATAAGTAGTCCTTACAATTCGTATGATTTAAGGATAAAAATTGATACATCAATGTCATAAATTATTGTGTAAATACAAAAAAGGACTTTATTTAAAATCATTTTATTTTTAAAATGAATTTTCTCTTACATACGACTTAAGATAACAAAGTTATACGATAAGAGCGTTGTTATGTTATCCTAGAAAAGTAGAATGTTTGAGTATCCTATGTCCAATAAAAATGCGTCATCTCGATTAAATGAATCATGTCATTGTCACATAGGTCTAACTTCTTACCATATTATTGGACCATATAAGCAAGGATAGATTATCCAATAGATATCATAACATCTTCCATAAGATAAACCTTATAATTCATACGCTACTTATGGATGAAAAATTCTTACATTAAGGTGGTAGATTGCCACGTAAATTAAAAGAATTTAAAAAACAATTTTTACTTAAAAGGTTAAGCATAGTTTAATAAATATTAGCAAAAAAAAAAAAAAAAAAAAAAAACTTGCACACATATTCAACACAAAAGCACTCCCCTAGAAAAAAAAAAATTAGATGAACATTGATGTATGTTTAGATTTTGGATGGCCCAAAATCACGTTTGCTTTCGATAAAAGTGATTTTGGGATTCTATAGGTATTTGTTTTAAATTTAGCGTTCAATAAAATCAATTTAGGGTTGGGTAAAATTGATTTTAAGAGAAGCAAGAATTTCTAGCTTTTTCGTTGAGAATAATTGATTTTAGGTGTGAGATCCACAATATTCTTTATATTTACACCTCAAAAGTGATTTTACACTATTATCCAAACAAAATCAATTCTTCTAAACTGACTATTAAAATATCATTACTAAATACAAATTAATTTTTTTAAAATCAATTCTGTCAAAATCAATTCCTTCGAAATCAATTCTATCAAAATCTAAACCAAACGGATCCATCTTCAACACAAAAGCACTCCCGCTAGAAAAAAAAATTAGAACATGAACATTTTTTTCTTCTTCTTTTTGAGGTTTGCATTTTTTCTGTGATGATTTTTGTTAACTAAAAGGATCAGCCCGAAACAAAACCAAGCAGTAACCTAAATCAAATGAAATAAAGCAAAAAAAACCAAGGAAGCAAAAAGCAACAAACAAACAAAAAAACCAAATAAAAGAGCACCCCACGTTGAAACCTTGACTCAGCAGTAGAAAAAATAAAACGAGAAAAAAATAAGAAAAAGAAAACAGAGTATACCAAGACGGAAAGAAAAGAGGGGGGAGGTTAAACGTAGAAAACAGAGGTCCTGGTAGCATTGCACGACCTCACTGCAGATCCAGTGGCTGTTCGTGGTGGACGGCGTGCTAGGGAGCGATGATTCTGGAGTGAGGCCTTGGTTGAGGTGCTGCGGGGTTTCTATTGATTAGGTGACTTGGACAGTATTCTATTGAGATTGAGTTGCTGTAGGTGGTTCACATGGAGGTGCACGGATTCAAGGCTGGGCTAGGATGTGTTTTCTGCTTGTGAATGCTCCTGTTATGCCGGGATGAGTGAAAATGGAAGAAGAAGAAGAACAAGTGGTTTAAGGTGTTTGTGTTATGTCTTAATGGTTGGTGATGGTGGAATTTGTATTAGTTTTGATGGGTGAAGTGGGTTTAGGTGTTTGTGAGTTTGGGCTTAACAAGGAATGAGTATGTGTCAAGTTAGTGGATCTCAAATAAGGTAAAAAAAAAAAAAAGTATTCTTATCGACAAAACTTAGATATAATTCGATAGGTATATGAAGTGTTGAAGTGGGTTTAGGTGTTTGTAAGTTTGGGCTTAACAAACAATGAATATGAGAAGTGGACCTCAAATAAGGTAAAAATTCATGTATTTTCATGGACAAAACTTAGGTATATTAGGTGTTATTTTTTAATGAAAATAGAACATGTGTAACTTACACATGTTATGTTTTCATTGATGAGCTATTAAATATGTCATATTCTCATTGAAAAATAATACTTAATGTATCTATGAAATTGTACCTAGGTCTTATCCTATTTTTATCTCTCTCTTCATTTTTTTTATTTTATAATTTTATATCTTTAATAAAAATTGAAAAACAACAAACACAACTTCATGACAATATTGGGTGTTCACATCAATAGTAGATGAATTCTGAAATTTTGGATCTTTAGACACATCAAGCTCATAATGTTGTAATTTATTTAACAATCGGATCTTTTCTTGCTAAGAAAATCTGAAGAATAAAAAATCTCAACAAGAGTATAAATTTTATTGTTAGGCTACATGACATCCATGGAGGCAGAAGATAGATTTGGGAGAAAATATAAAATTATATTTGATTGAATAGGGAAAATTATTACAAATGAGTACAAGCATTTATATATACTAATGATCTAACCACTAATTATTAACCAACTAACTAATTTCTTCAACTAACTATATATCTAATAGTTATCAAATGCCCCTAATAGGAACACAACAAATGTATTAGGTCGGTGTAAGTAATAATAAAAGGGTGAATAAACCGAGTATCGTCCACATGAATCGATTGTCAAATATCAATTCACAAGTTAAACAACTATTTAGACTTATATTTGATATAAAGAGAGCTCAAAAACGTAAAATAAGCAATAAAAGCGATTAAAATATTTTTACTAGAATTTTTTGGTAGTAAATAGCAAATCCAAATATATGTATTAGGCATCCGAAATCGTCCAAATATGAACAAAGACTTCTCATAAACAAGAAATCCTATTATTTTTTTTACTAAAAAAATATTCATTCATTCAAATTAGTAAAATACATCGAAAACAACACAAATTCAACATCGTTAAAAACCAAAAAGGATGAATCTGCAAACAAACTCACAGCACCCAAGTTAATAGCATAAAACGGCAAAATGCCTACAAATGTGACAAGATCTAAGTGACTGGAATACCCATACCTCCGGATTTGTAACGCTGACACCCAAGTCTTGATTGAACCTGTAATGGATCGAAGCTGATCTGCCAATCTGAACCAAACGAACACCGCAACAACATGGGAAACCAAACAACGCCTCACCAAGATGACGAACAAAACAACGCCACACTCAGACGACAAAATCACGGAAAAACACGAAATAAAAATCAGATCTATGTGGAAAAACCACTTGTTTAGATAAAAGGAGAGAAAAACGATATAGATGGGTGATTCCAAGCCAGATGAGGAAGAAGGAAGAGAGGAGTAGGGGAAAGATTGAGAGAAAGAGAGGCGACTCTAAGTTTTCTAAACAAGAAATCTTATTATTTACCGAAACTGTATAAGGTTAAATTCCTCAAAGAATCAATTATATCAAATACCAATTACCATTAACGAGTAAATATCCAAATTGGTCCCTGAAATTATAGGGTCGTATAAACTTAGTCCTCCCACATTATGAATATTCCAAAATAATTCTTAGAATTGCAAAATGTTAATCAAGTTAGTCCCTCCGTTGATATTTGCTGGACTATAATGATAATGACATTAAGTTGGTAATGTCAAGAATACATTTGAAACTAAGTGAATAATGTCAGGGATGCATTTGCTAACGGATCCAAATGGAGGGACGAACCTAATTAACATTTTGCAATTCCAATGATTATTTTGGAATATTGATAATGTGAGGGATTACGTTGATACAACCCACAAGTTCAAGGACCAATCGGGAATTTACTCTGCGGTAATTGTTAAGGGTTATACCACCCTATCATCAACAATACCGTAGCAATGGTGTCGTTCTCTCCCAAAGAGAAGCAAAATAAAAAAGATGATCAAGAAATTAGAAACTAATTAAAATGTAAAGCCGCCTTAATCAACAAAGAAATAAGAATCCACCTTTTAAATTCCTATGTGCAAATATATATGGTTTGTACTTCTCGTTATTTTGCATTCATCAACTTCAGTGTTAGTTAAGCACAGAAAGAAAAACATAGAGAAAGAGACCTTAGAAGATCATCAATGGCTGTGAAAGTTTATATTGTGTATGCATTATTTAATCTTCTTGCCTTTTGTTTAACTTGTTAAGTGTTAACCTTTGTTTATCTTCTGTGTTATTCTATGACTTACACTGTCTTTGTTGTTATCTCCATTTTTTGGTGTCATCAATGGTAAAAGATTTAGTAAAAGAAAAAGTGGGTTTTATTCCCACACGTCAGCTTTATTTACAAGATAAAAAATTTCCAGTAATTTGACGGATACTACTCACTCTATGGGCATGTGGATAGACTAGCAGAAGAAATTAAGAAAGGGGCTGATTCTGTAGAAGGTGTTGAGGCCAAACTATGGCAGGCATGTATCTCTATGTTTCATCCATGACAGTTCCTAATCCTATCCATTGCAATTTGAATTTTATCATTGTCTAAAGATGCAAGCTGTGAGCAACATCCATTCCAGAGCCAAGGCTCATTCCTCTATGTAGCAGATAAATACATAAAAAAAAAGAGTGGTCTAGTACACGAGGCTCCCACCTAATAGGGTATGAGGAGGGTAGATATGCACAGCTTTACTCCGGCAAGCCGAGACACTATTTCCAGCATTCAAACCCGTGACCTCCAAGTCACAAGGCAACAACCTTACCTCCAGGTCACAAGGCTCCACCTAATGCCTGCTTGTATTAACCCGGTTGTAGTGTTATCTATTGTTATATAGTGTTACCTAGTTAAGGTTGTTAACATGTTTTAAACTAAATATCATTAATTGTTCCTGCTATTTGACTGTTACAAGTATGGGTTCATATAAACTTTCTGCTTGCTTTGTTCTTTGAAAACTCATGTGCTAGGTGCTCTATAGCAGAAGGATTCCATTGGCTTTGGTTTTCCAATATTCTGATTTGATTAGTTTTGCTATATCTTTAAGTCTCTGCGGTTAAGTGTTATACTTCCAAAACTAATTTTGAAAATTTTGAGAAGGGATGTACATTTATAAGTGTAACATATGGTTTATTGACTTTAACCTATGAGCAGGTACCTGAGACACTGCCAGATAAGGTGATTGGAAAGGTGAGAGCACCAACCAAGAGTGATGTACCAATAATTACCCCCAATGACCTCTCTGAGGGTGACGGTTTTGTCTTTGGCTTCCCAACAAGATTTGGAATGATGGCTGCTCAGTTTAAAGCTTTTCTAGATGCAACTGGAGGTCTGTGGAAAACACAACAGCTTGCAGGCAAGCCTGCTGGAATCTTCTACAGCACCAGCTCCCAAGGTGGTGGACAAGAGACTACAGCGTAAGAGCCTCTATCTCAATGTCATTTTTTTTCTGAATCAATTCCTAAGATGAATGAAATGTTAATGATAAGATAATTGTGAAAACATGTAACAGGCTCACTGCTATCACCCAACTGGTTCATCATGGAATGTTGTTTGTTCCAATTGGATATACATTTGGTGCTGGCATGTTCGAGATGGAAGAACTGAAAGGTGGAAGTCCATATGGTTCAGGAACTTAAGCTGGTGATGGGTCAAGACAGCCAACTAAACTTGAGTTGGAGCAAGCATTCCACCAAGGAAAGTATAATGCTGCCATCACGAAAAAGCTCAAGCAAGCTGCATAATGTTACGTTGATAGAATCAACTAGTAAAAAAGGGATTTACTAAGGAATTTAGGGATTTAGAACAGAACCTGGATGACTATGCTTCTTTATTGGGAAACGCCTCTAGGCCAATGTAACCTAGAAGATGAATGCAGTGTACAAGGTCTGGGCTTATTCGAGAGTGCCCTGAAACTCTCCAAGTTCTAACTAATTCTTCACACCCACAACAAGCTCACCCTTCTCCTATTTATTACATTCGGTGGCTTCCTAACCAACTAACTGAACATAACCGTTTCAGTTACTTGTTGTATTTACATTCTTATCCTTCCTTCTCCTGTACACATTCCTAATTACCCGCCCACTGCTATCATACGTCAACATAAACATACTATTTGAAGGATCCCAAAATATTGCTTGAAACTCGTTAGTTATTTTAGTCCTAGAATGTTATTGAGTTCTATTACTTGTGTGTGTTTTCACTGTATAATTGTTTCTTTTCAGAAAGAAAGAAAAATGCATTGTATTAATTTATATTTAGTATGCGTTTGGTTTTCGGTTAGGAAGGTTTCAAACGCACCTTTGGACTAAAGCGACAAGAGAATAGATTTTGTCCAAACGTGCATTTGGGACCTTCCTGATGGAAACCAAACACCTACTTATGTGTTAAACTATTGATATATGTTGAAGAAGAAAGTGTGTTTGTCTTGTCTTTCGTATTAGGCTTGGAAAATACTTGTTTCCTCCTTTTGTATTCCCCTGTTCCCGAATGTTAAAGCCAATAAGCAAGCACACATACATGACAAATTGAGTAAACCAATTAAAGATGTTCACTTGCTTTCCATGTAGCTGAACTAGGAAAAGGCAATCAATGTTGTTTACCAAGTTAACAACTTTCACACACGTCTGAACGTACTCGAGTAGTAGGCAAATCTTTGACTAGCTCTTGTGTTCTAGCAAATTGAATAGATTTCAAAATATAATGGCCAACCTCTTATGCCAAAGCTTAAAATCAAGTTCAGCCTTGCTAATTTTACATTTGTGTCCAGTAATTAAATTCCCATTTACAGGATAGCTTCTTTTCTCATTTCTACTTAAAATGATTCATGATTATTAGTATCAGATGCCACACGACTTCTTTAAACAACAAGCAGTAACCTTTTTCCATCATTTAACCCACACTCAACAGGTTTTGGTCAAGTTCAAGTACTAAAAGAACATCAAAAATATACTGGATAACTATTGCAGTATGAATCCCCAAAATTCCTTTGGCAATGATAGCAAATTTATCTCCATTCCCAATCTTTATTGATCTTGTAGCGAATTTTAGCGTTGAAAAAATTCTGGTTTACTTGTCATGTGTTGATCGTAGCCACTATCAATGAACTAGGTGTCACCATTCTCTAAACTCCTTATAGTCTTTGCCATGAATAATGGTTCTTCTTCATCTTCAATTCCGATGACATTAGCCTTCTAATGTGGTTGGTTTTGTTTATTTTTCTGTTGCCTATTCAATCCACAAAACCTCTCAATATGTCCATTTCTAATGCATTATCTACATTGGATTAGTGGTCGTGTTTTACCGTTGTACCAATAATCACTCTCCTTGTAACTAGTTCTTTTATAAATTCCACACTTTGGAAGTCTTTCCTTCTTCTTTGAATCCTTTTCATAATGCTCTCCATCAAATCTTTTTTCACCTTTAGCTATTTTTGCCTTCCTTTTGTGTCTGACTTGCAGGACTATTTATGTTGCTTCCTCTTGTCTAAGAAGTCTTCTTTATTCTTGAGCTTGAAGAGCATTTACATACTCTGTCAAGCTTTTCTTAGAACGACCTTTTGACTCTTTAAGTGAAGAAATGTTGGATTCAAACATTTTAGGTAAAACCACCAAAACATTTTCTACAATTCTGTTGTCTAGAAGTTTTTCTCCTATCAATCTGATCTGATTCTCAACCCTCATAATCATGGGCATGAAATCCTTTATGGTTTTAGCCTCACTCCATCTTGAAGCCTTTAAACTCTCTTTTGAGATCAAGAACCTACATCTGTTTGTTTCTCTCATATCTCATCTTAGCAACAATGGGATTTGCTTGCAAAGGTGGTGGTTCAGTCCAAATTTCATATTTCTTTCCTGTAAACACAGGAGGAGTTGGCAGTAAGATATTGAGGCCATTAAGAAAAGGTTGGGGTTTCTGGTTTTCTCTCAAATTTTCTCTCATTGGTCCCTCAAGGAAAAGTGCTCTTGATACCATTTGTTATCTTATAAAACATATCAGAAAACATGAAATTGTATTCAACAACATCAACTTCAGTGTCCGATACAATATATAGCAAACTTTTAAAAATAGAATAAGTATGGTGTTCTGCCAACTAATGATCACTTATCCTAAAGACATGTACAACAACTGGTATGGGTCACCGTACACTTACAAGATCATCTAATTAAAACTACCTAATACATAATAAAATATTACACATCACAAAATACTGGTGTATATTAAAAATCCAAGATGCATCAACAGATTTTGTCAGAGTTTACTTGAACTCATGCAAATTTACTAAAAAAAGAGCTTACTTATAAATTAACTCATTTCTGTAACCTAGGATCGTAAACTCTTAGAAGTTTAACAGTGAAACCAAGAATTTAACAACCATGTTGGTTGCCTTCGTTTGCAATCCCCTTCCACGACTGTTACTTCCAATAAGCAAGCACATATATACATTGAGAGTTGAGACATGTTTGGCAAGAGCATCTGCACCAGTCTACTCGACCGAGCTAATGATCTATCCATCTTTTTATTCTGATTTTGCAAGAAAGTTGTTAATTTTTCTCTAAGCATGTGATAAAGATTGCTTAGTTTCAAGAAATTAATCTCTGATATGTGTATACAATAAGACCCTTATTTTGTTCACCACTTCACACCGCGGCTTCAGCACAGACAAAAGATATAAACGGAGAAAAATGAAAATGAAAGTTGCAGCCGCTATGCTAATAATTGGATTTGGATCACTATCAGCTCTATTGATATTGGTCATATATACTAGTTTTGAAACGTTTGCCAAAGCAAATATGGTCACTGCGTTTCACTTGGTACAAGCAATGCTTGTTTTATACGAAAAGGACACACCTATATTACTATACACTATACACCTTGCCATCCTTCATTATTCATACATTTTTTAAGTTGGTGTGGATTCTGAGAGATAGCTTAGCTTTTCCAATTTCTTCCCTAATGAAAATGGATTTGAAGTGAGAGATTACCGGAAGCAAATTGGCACCTTCTCCCACCTCCATTTCTAGCGGATTCATTTTGGTTAATTTTGTCACATGCAGTGTTTTGCAGCCCTTCTTAGAGCTACAAATGTAGACATGAATTCTAAACTTTCTTTCATTCTTAGGAAGAAAATATTTATTTTATATAATTGAAATACAGCAAATGCTAAGTTGCTAACCAGTGTCCTACGGACATTAATGAATGAATCAAAGATAAAAACTTTGCATTGAAAATGATATATTTAATTCATTAAACATTCAAAAGTTATATTTTTCAATAAAATTTTCTTTGGATTTCTTAAACCATGACCTCAGAACACTTTAGTAAGACCCTTGAAATAATACTGACTAGACACTCCATGCCTCATAAGTAGGCAGCTGTCACAAAGAAGAGAAATATTCTGATACATGTTGCTTTTTCTTTCTCTTCGGTGTGAAAAAAAATCCAGTGTCATGTGATTCACAAAGCTTTTTCGTATTCTTGTCCATTTTTCCCCTTCCTATCATTATTTTGTGTCTATGATTTTCTACTTCTGGCTTTGCAGCATCTAATTCTATCGTTTCTTGACAAAAAGGTGCCTACCCTGTTATCTTTTCTCGACTAGCTAAGCTAGCCACTCTCATCAATTTCAGCAGCAAGTTTTTTCTCTTTTTTTCGTATTTTTTTTGGATTCCAATAACACGGTCGTTTTCAAATATGATGAAAGAAGACCTGACATACACATGAGAAGCTCAGAAAACTTGGAATGGAATCTACAGAAAAGTTAGATATATAGTCTCTCAGCTTGTAGGTTTGTGGTATAATAGTTAGTGTTAAACTTAGCTCATTGCTCTTTTCCTCGCTTAAATGCTTATATAACATGATTAGAGCTATAAGTGAAAGTTAAGCAAATATTTGTTCTAGAGTTGTATTGGGTGCCATATAAAGTTGAATAAAGGGGTAGGAATTATGGAATCTTTAGACAACGGTTATAGGCCCAAATAATTTGAAGATTCTGCCGCTCCTCTTTTTTAATCCATGTACTCTGGTATCAATGAAATTCATTGATTAGCAATCATGCTTTAGCATTATGCGGCAGAAATTAAGTAGACATATTTCTTATCAGGTAAAGAACAAAACTGCCCCAAAATAATTAAAAATAGACTATTTTGTCATAGCTTAGAAATAAAGTGGCATATTCTTGGAAACAAGGCGCTCAAGGCTATTATAGGGTATAGCAGATGCTCATCAAACTGTGAGAAAAACCCTAATTAATGTACCAAATCTTTTCAAGATGAATGTGCTTGATGATATACGATTCATTATGTACCTTAATATATTATTGTTACCCTGCTTTGCTGCTATTGGGTTTGTATAAAGATGGTAACAAAGAAAACGGTTATTGTTGGTCCCCTCCGAGGTCTGTTATTTGTTGCGAGTCCCACATCGGGTAGTTAACGAGCCTGACCATTGCTTATATAGCTAGTTAGACCATCCCTCATAAACCAGTTTTTGAGGGTACTATTCGGATGCCTAAATTCTTAACATGATATCAAAGCCACGTTCTGTCCGGTGATGTGGATAGTACCGCTAGCCCTCGCTTGTGGTGACAAGCCCAGGTTCGAGGGGACGTGTTGCGAGTCCTACATCGGGTGATTAACGAGCTTGACCATTGCTTATATAGCTAGGTAGACCACCCCTCATAAGCCGATTTTTGAGGGGACCATTCGGATGCCTAAATTCTTAACATTATTCACTTTTAAATTCTTCCAAACTATGTACCTTAGTGCAAAATTTATTCCACAAAAATAAACAATACACTAACAATATTATTGGATGAAAGGTTTTGAAAGGATTGATAATGTTTATAAATTAAGATGAATAACAGATGATTGAAAAGTTACATGATTTTTTTTTTATCACTTCATTTTTTTATAAAAAAATCTTAAATATAGAGTGTTTAATGAAAAGAAGGTTAAACTAATCATTTGGTCCTTATACGTAAAAATTTTTTAAATCGATCCTTATATGGACAACTATTTATAATTTGGTATTCGTCATTTATTGGTATTATAACGTCATTTGTTGGAGTTAAAGTATAGGGACTAAATTGAATATGATTGTCATATATAGCGACCGAATTCAAAATTTCTTAATCTCTATATGTGATAATCATTTTTAGTTTGGTCCTTATACGTTACAATAATTTTCAATTTGGTCTATATACTTTAACTTCAACAAACGGCGATGACCAAATTAAAAATAATTGCACATATAGGGATCGATTTAAAAAAAATCACGTATAGGAATCAAATTCAAAATTAGTGTCACTTATAGGAAACAAATGATTAGTTAAATCTAAAAAGAAAAATCCATTCTTTCTATGCTCCCTAAAACCCTCCGAATTCCAACTTAAAAACATACCCTAAGAGAATCTTGTTGTTTACTTTAAGTTAAGGGCAAAGACTCATTTAAGTCCCAGATAATTTTTGAGGTACCACTGTTCGTCCTTGAGAAAAAAAACTCACCGGATAGTCACAAAGAATAACAAAAGAGAGACATTTTAATCCCTTCCTTTGTTTCCATTCTGAATACATCGTTAGAATGCTGATGTGTATCATTATGTGCCAAGTGCTCAAACAATAATCTCTAATGCATAATAGACCATGTAAATAATTATGCATTAACCCAATAAAGTCCCCAACTTTTATTTATATAACACAATTTAGTCTCTGACAATTTCTATCGTGAGATATATTAGTCCCTACATGTTACAAGCAACACACCACATGTACCAGAAGCACCAACACACATCATATGGACGAGTTTAATAGACACCTGGACACACTAATGATATATATCAACACTTTAACACTATGTTTAGGATGGAGATGAATTGAGAGAGTGACGTGTCCCTCTTTTTTTATTGTCAGGGATCATTCGATGAGTTTTTTTTTTCAAAAACGAAAAGTGGTATCTCAAACATTAACCGAAACTGAAATGGAACTTTACTATTAAGTTAATTGAATGAACTCTGCTTGATGAGATAACACCTGAAAACATAGTTAAATCACGACAATTTCTCAATGAAGACAATTTTGGTAGAAAGTAATCAGGCTAGAATATAGCGTTAGCGTGGAGCCCCATAGTAGTCTAGCTTTGTAAACACAATAATGACTAATGCTTAGATGCTCTATCTTTGAATTAATGTATGTTCTGATCTTGCTAAAGAAGCTACAAAGTGAGATTTGGTAAAGTACTTTTAATGAGAAGGGGGCCATTTCCCGGGGCCAGAACAAAATAGTTTATAGTAATCTCTAGCCAATAGCTTCAAAGTCATAACAGGTGATGTGGCTAAGTAACGTCAAAAACAAAAAATAAAGTGGATAGGTTTGAAAATATAAATCAAGTAAGTTTTTAATTCAATTCTAAGAATGTTATTTTCATAGGATTCGGATCCTTTCCCGCAGAAATCCTCTGCAACATCTCTCCATTATAAATCTCAGCCTTTAGATTAATCTAACGACTGAGATATAAAAGAAGGAAAAAAAAAAACTAAAAACCAACCCCTAGATCCCAAAGTTCTCTCCCGTACACCCCAAACCATAGCCACCCTTTGCATCAATTGTAGAAAAATATGCAAACATTTAAAATTCAAATACTAAATTTGTTCTCAACTAACAGAAACAACTTGAATTTACTATTTGGTCTGGGTAGCAGGCAGCAATTTGATGAAGAGGGGTTGGCGTGTGTGGTCGGAGTCGAGGTTGCAGTTGAGGCTATTTTGCGAGGCCCTTTATTTTCTGTAGCATTGTTCCAATTGTTGTCGTCTTTTCCATTGATTAAAGAACTGCTTTGTGGAGAGTCAATGACAAAATCTGGTTTATGTTCTTCTTGTTTTGAAGTTTTCCCCCCTCTTCATTCCTTTTAGCCTCAGTTTTTGCTTCTTCATCTGGTACACTTGAGAGAAATTCTACACAATTATAATTAAAATCCTGGGTTGTAGAGGTTGTAGTCAAGGAGAACACCAGAGTAAATGAGGTCGGGGCAGCATTTTGCGAGGGGGGAGAACATTTGGGGCATATGGGATCTGGGGGTGGTTTTAAGTTTTTTTTTCCTTTTATATCCCAGCCGTTAGATTAAATTAACGGCTGAGATTTATGATGGAGAGATGCTGCATAGGATTTCTGCAGGAGAGGATCCGAACACCATTTTCATATGATATTCTAGTATGCCCTTGTCAATGTGGTTGTTATTATGTCGAAGTTTTCAGATTATTTTCACATAAAATACAAGAAGTAGAAGAATGAGTAACATTAAGTTCCATACCTTTTTCATATATAGTAAAGTTGTATTAAATTCCTATAAAAATGTTCACATAACATGAGTCGTCTAAAGTCCTCCAACTATGGAGGTGAGGACCGGTCCTCCTACTCTTTTTACAGACTACAACAGGTTACAACTGATTTTATATTATTTATTTTTTCACTCAAAAATTTGTTTCTTGTTTTATGGTCCTCGTTCATCTTCTCCCCACCCTCACCAACACAACTTCTTCCCTCCCTCGCCTAAACCAGCCACCATCAACTAGTCACTCTTCCTCAAAGGAATTTGAAGGTGAAGAAACTCACCCAAATTTATGGGGTATACTTAAAAGGTTTGAGTTTTCTAATGAGAGCCCCAAAGTTGCAATTTTTTCTTCATGATTTGGGGGGAAGCCACAGTGGTGGCGACGACGTTGCATGGTGCGTCTCTGTTTCACAAGGGTGGAAGTGTGGTTTGTGTTGGCTATTTTCTGAGAGGAAGTTTTCAATTTAAGAAGAATATAGGAGCAAGAGAAGAGAGACGGTGAGATGTTTGTAGAGAAAGAATTGAGAATAATTAACCCATTGGTCGCCACATTGAGGTCGAGTTCGACAACTTCGGTGGTGGTGGGGATGCGGGTGGACTTGAAGCAACCCAGATCTGAGATCTCCATAGTTGTTGTCACCTACTCTTTTCGTGGTGCTAGTAGTCGTACAAAGATTCAAGTGCAGCAACGGATGCTCGGCTAGGAAGTTCGAACTCAAAGGCGCTTTTAATAAGGGTTTCTTAACTCTAGCCACCGCCATGGCGAATTTGGGTCTAGTGATTCCCCCCACCTCCATGGATGAATCTGGGTCCTTTGGTTTTGATAGGGGTTTCTTAACTCCACCCACCACCATGGCGAATTTGGGTCTCACTACAAAAAAAAAAATGATTTTTAGCGACCATCAAATTCAGTCGTTAAATATGAAAATTCAGTCGCTAAACCACTTAGCGACCGATTTAGCAACCACTATGGTGATAGCAGAATGGCTAGTCGTGAAACCATTTGATGGTCGCTAAATCGATCGCTAAACCATTTAGCGACCAAAATAGTGACAAAATTTCCATAAAATACATTTTTTTAGTAGTGTCTAGTTGTTTAAGCGATTTCTCCTCTTTTGTCGTCATCTCATTTGTAACTAAGTTTTGCGAATCATGAACCTCCCCTACATCCCCACCTTCTTCTTCCTCCTCGATCTTCTCCACCCCATGCTTGGCCTCAACCTTTTTACCTCCCAATGTGTTAAATGGTCAGAAACTCTATCAACACCATTCTTTTTTCCCGACTTCCTTCATCATCATCATCTCTTTTTGTTGGATCTAATTTCTTCGGGCTTTCTGTCTACATAATTGAACTCCGAGTTAGGTTTTCGGATGAAAATTCAATGGGCGAGATGAATGATATTTTTACAAAATAATTAAAATCTAGGGATTAATTTTAAAATTTAATAAAATCGATTGTTACCATTTAATCAGATTTTCGGTAATCAATCACACTCATTCATTTATTTCATTAATAAATCAACGGTGCGGAATGAAAGTGGACCGGTCCTCTGAAATTTAGAGGGAGGACATTAGACACTTATGTTTCAGAAGACCATGTTATGGTTGAAGCTAAACTAGATATTTGAACTCGGGATTATTCTAAGTAGAAAATAAATTATATTTAAAACTAAATTCAATGTTTTCTATGTATGCGGCGGTGGAATTTCTCGCGGTCTTAATTATTTTAGGAATTTTAAAAAGGATAAAACTTAGATTAGTTTTATAGGTATTTATGACACCGTTTTTAAAATAAGGAACATACATGTATAACAAAACATTAATAAAAATATAATATGTGTAATAACTATTACACTTATTCTATTCTTGTAGAAAAAGAGTATCAAAATACTTTAAAAAAAAACAACACTGAAGTTTAAAGGGCATACGATTATGTATATTGTCATTTGTCATTTAAAGTGAGGATCATTTGCGACCTCTACAAGACCAATATGGTTATGTTTTGTTTACTATTTTAAACATATGTTTGAGTTTAAATATACGTTTGAATTTTTCCAATCGTAAACCAAACATACACCATATCTTTGCGGAGGATAAAAACGTTTATGGGTTTTCTCTTGTTTCTACATGTACTTCCACTGGAAGCCCCTCCGTGTGACCATTCGGTATAAAGCACAAAAGCATGTGTGAAAGCATCTGAAAAATATATAAATCTTTCTGATAAATAAACATTTAATTGGAAAAACTGAAAGGGGGAAGTGTGGGCCACCCTCTGACTTCCACTTAGATATTCCAAACACATAAACAAATCAGAAGTGATATTTCCAATCAATTGACATACCCCCGCACTCGCTCTAGTCTTCTATTCTATATTTCAATTATTCCTTCAAAATATATAGATTTCTTTTCCTTGGACTAAAGGTAGTGCAGCTCTATTCACAATATAGAAATAAGAAATTAATAAAGCTCCTTTGATCTTCTGCTAACGACAATTTAATTTCCATCTAGTTTAGACTAATTAAGAACTTCCCTATATTCAGCAACTGTCAGTCCTAATCCCTCACCCTTGTAAGCATAATTCTTTAATTATGACAATAAATTAATGTACGTGCTCCGAATGGTCCCAAAAATGGCCAAAACCCTTCTTCATTCTGCATTTAGTTGCCCCAACTATGACCTTCCTTTTGAAGGCCATTTCCCTTTGAAGGTCATTTCCCTTTCAGCGCATTTTCCACCCTCTCTCTCTCTCGTTAATTTTATTATCCTTTCCACCCCATCAAAAATAACTAACTTTACATATTTATGTGGCCTTGTGTGTCTTCACTCCTGTTCCTTTTTTCTTTCATCTTATCATTCCCTACTTGCCCTGGTTTGATAAGACATGCTTTAGTTGCTGAGTATTGGTTCCGTGCCCCAATTTTCCACCCATTAATTATCTGTAAGTTCCTCCAAACGTTGGTGTCCAAAAATCAACTGTGGGTTCATGAGTCACAGGAAATGTACTAGAAACTGGCACCAAGCATAGCCCTCGGCTTCTAAGATCCTGCTTTGGACCCTCAGCTTCCTTAGATTTACCGGAACTCTGCATTAAAAGCCAACCCAAAAATATCATTATAAGTAATGGGTCTTCTTTTTTTTTTTTGGTAGTCCAAAGGGAAAATAATGGGTCTTTTTGATAAAGATAATGTTTTATTGAAAAATTAAAAATTGTAATATTTTTCAATATATTAACTATATCATTATATAGTAAAAACGTATCTTTTTAATTTTTTAAATAGGGCCTGATTAACATTTCCACACGAGTACCTAATAGCGTCTTAAATTTGAACCAAATTATAGGCATTATTGCATAGTAATTATTATTATCCTATTGTTTTTTTTAAGGAAAAAAAAAGGAAATATATAAATATATGTTTTATGTACGTGTACCACCTGTTGATGCTGTGTGGGAACTCCACTTTTCATATATGGAGTGCTTAAAACCTATATAAAAGAGAAAATAAATAAGATGGTGAAAACTTTGCTAATATTTTAAGCTATTTGATTAAGAGTATATTAATGGGAAATGGGACTTACAGTCACTTGTTCATGTAGAAATTTGATGTATTCAATGGCTTCAGACAGCACCGAGGCTGTATCAGTCTGACACAACATAGCAAACAGATTTTAAAACTTTAAAATTAATAAAAACAACATTAATATAACAAAACCTATCATCTTTTTCTTTGTGATAATATCATAAATTCATATATATATATATATATATAGAGGAAATGATCATACACACAAAAGGGACTACATCATTTTAATTATCAGAAGCTCACCTTTCCGAAAGGCGAAACCAATTGTTGGAGTGCAGTGATTCTGTCCCCCATCTTCTCTTTTCTCACCTAAGAAGAAGAGAAGAGGTAAAGTACATGTTCATATCCATTTCTACGGACTCAAAAAAACATAAAAGCTTATAAAATAAAATAAAGATAGAGAATAAGAGATAAAAAGTTTATAGCTTCCCTTCTTGTTAAAAGGTTAGTTGCACTTATTGTACCTTAAAAGCTGGCAAAGGCGATGGGGTTTCGTTCCTGGGCCTTTTGGGTGTAGGCTCACTCCCACTTTTCTTCACCACAGCACCCGAGTCCCTAACTTGGGATATATTCTGCAAAACCTTGGATGTATGAATAAAATTGCAATAAAACTTTCAATGCAAGTATAGTGCTTCATTTCAACCCTAATATATTAATATATCATCAATGATTCATGTGTTACATACTTACATATATACATCAATATTGCATTTTATGTCTATATATATGTATGATAAAATATGTTGTGCGATATACCTTTGTTTGTACATCAAAATTTGGCGTGGAAAATGAGGGTTGTAGTGAGGGGAAGAAGCTGGATTGAGCATCTTTAATGGAAGCCTGATCAGAAGCATTCCAAAAGGGAGCGTTGTTGGTGAGATGCAACTGATTATTGTGTGATTGTTTTGGAGGTGAAGCTCTCAAGAACTGAGGAACTTTAGAAGACCAAGAAGGTATTAACTCGTTAGAGTTGAAGCCATAACTTGCTGAGTATGGAAAACTCGTCATGGTGCGATTCTCAAATGAACCTTGTTGTTGCTGGGGTTGATTGCTTTCAGGTCCTAATAGTCCTTGTAACATTGAAGCAGCAGGGTTCCCATATAAAGCAGCTGAGGAATTATGATCCGTGTGAAAAGTAGAGGGTATACCTTGGCTAATTGTCACGTTACTGTCCCCAGAGCTATATTGAGGACTAAACTGGGTTTGATCCAAAGAGAAACCTCTGTTCACAGCTTGTTTGAATTCATTGGTGGAATTAGGTTCTGTAGAGAACAACTTTTCAGGTCTCCATTGAACTTGTTGAGACAACCCAATCCCAGTTTCATGATGAAAATTTGTATTTGATGTGCTCAAATTCTGTTGCAGCATCGACCTGAAACTGCTCTCTGAAGCCTCCTTCTCACCTCGTCTATATCAGCATCAAACAAAACACACAAAAGTTACAACCTTTTTTGCTCATGAGGGTTGATTATTCTATTCTTCTAAGATAGAAAGGAAAAAAAAAAAAAGGAAGAAAAGAAAGGCACAAAATGAAAGATCCATTTTTTTCTTTGTCTTCTTTTGGGTAATTAATATTGTTTTTATGTCATTGTCTTGAGTAACAACACAGACTACTGCACTTACAGCAAAGATGCTTGATTCCAATCCATGGCTTGGGATGAAAGTCCCAAACCCATCATATGCAAGTTGGGGTCATTGGTAGAAGTGGCAGAAGAATCTTGAGGTTGTTGAAGCTTCTGGGTATCATGGAAAACCACAGTGGAACTTGCTGAGGCAGACATGGAATTATCCATGGAAGACCTTGGCTTCATGTCCACCATGTCATGTTGTTGTTGCCAACAAAAGTTGCCTATGTTGGTGAGTCCAGATGAGGAAGACTGTGATTCTCCACTTTCAAACCTCATGTTCCTTGATGATTCCCACCAGTTTCCACTTGCTTGAAATTGATTATCATCTGCCATGGTTGATGATGTTGTTGTTGTTGTTTGTTGTTGCTTGCTTCAGAGTTTCCTGTATATACATAAAGACCAAAGTATTTGATAAAATTGCTGCTATGAATTATTTGTGTTGTTGGGGTGGATCAGATCAGTCTCTGAGATCTTTTTGGACTGTGTAATTCTGTGTGTTGTGAAGGGCTGAGTTTAATAGAAATGAATGAATGGAAAATGGTTCCCTCCTTCTGAGTATTTATATAGCTAGGGAGGTGGAAAGAGAAAACCGGTTGGGAAAGGGAAAGGAGGAATGGGAAGAGTAACAGACTAACAGGAGTATGGTATGGTTGACATTTTGACAAATCAGGGGATGATTAGACAGTAGAATTAAATTTAAAGGTCATTTTGAAATCGAATTTGGTTTATTCTTTATTATTGTAGTACTTTATACTATAGAATTCCTTTTTCTTTTTCTAGTTGGTGGTAGCCTAGAAATACTTCACGGTTTAGTTTGAAAAAAAACCATGATTTGTTCTATCAGTCTTTATTTGAATTAGTAGTAAAAAAAATATATTATTTTAATAATCAATTATTATTATAACAGATTATAATAAAATCAATTTTATTATGTATGGATATATTTGCTTAAAAAAAAATAACATTATTTATTTCATTACTACTAATTAGAATAGTATAAAAGGAAATATTTTTATGTGTCCAAATGACTAAGAAAGACATGAAATAATTGAAAAAGTTATTTGATTAAGGATACAATAATATTTATATCCCAAATTTTGAAATAAGTTGAAATAATTTGTTTCAACTCAAATCTTAATGCCAAAATTGGAACTTATTGAAAAAAAATGTTTTTGTGCAACAATTTTTATACCATTCATCTGAATATATATATATATATATGATTATAAAATAAAAGTTATTTTTGTTATAAAAATTATTTCTCTCCATAATTAATCTGAACCAAACACACGCTTTATTAAAAGCTAAAGATAAAAGGTTTATATAATTTAGCTCTATACACCAACTAGTGTGAAAGCATCTCACTAAAGGAAAAAAAAATATTAGAAGGAGAAATTCAAACAAGACATGAAGAAGAGACCAGTATACAGTATACTAGTCAAAAGATAAAAATAAAATAATAATAAAATATAACAAAAAATTTATACAAAATAATATAACATCAATGTTGAAGAAAAAAAAATAAGACAAATCAATATTTAAAAAAATTATTAAATATTTTTCACTGTTGCTTGCATCTCAAAGAAATTAAAGCCCACCGACTAGAATTTGATCCTGAAATCGTATAATTTTTAAAAAATAACTTGCCTCTTGAGTTAAGATTATTTTCACCACATCACAGGCATTTACCATTCATAACATTGTATTTTTCCCATTTTTGGAAATAATTGGAAAAAATACGTTTCATCAAATCATTTGTTCAAGCATCTTGTAGTTATACTAGTGATTAGTCTCAAACTCGAGGCACCTGCCTAACAAGTAACAATCCAGCCCACGCCGTGCCAGGTTGCCTATTCAGGGATTCTGTCCCATAAAAAAAAGAAGTTCTTTAATTTTTTGGCAAAGCAAGGCTTTTTTTATACTTTTTTTCAACACACAAGTTTTTTTATTTTTATTTTGAATTATTTTTATTAAATAAAATTAGATAATAAAAATAAAATAAAATTTTAATATGATTTTTTATATAAACTTTATTTTTTATAGATAAAAATATATTCTCTATTATTTTTTATCCTAAATATATATAATTAGTAAAATTAGTCCTTAAAGAGGGTTAGGATTTTTTTTATTAGGGATTAGGATTTTTTATTTTATATATGAGAGGATAAATTATGAATTTAATTAAAATAACAAGGATAAAAATGAGAGAAAAATAATAAGTTATAAACAATAAGCTTAATCACTAAAAATAGTTGGAAACATTTCTAATCTTAGTTTTGCTAATTTTCAAGATAATAAAACACAAACTTCTACATAAAATAAATCTCTTAATCTCAATGCTATGTATAACCACAATACTAAAAGTTTATTTCATTAAAAAAGAACTAACCCATTAGTCATTTATCAGTAATACTTGCTTGGGTGAAGAAGACAAAACATTGACCAAGAAAATTGATCAAATGATGATCAAATTGGATTATCTGGTTCTGCTGCACCAGGTTGACAAAATTTACTAAAGATAATGCTACAAATCACAATTGCCGTTTTAATTATTCTATTTGAATGTGACTTCCCAGTTTAATTTTCAACCATAGGTCAATGTTAATTTGTTGGTAAATCACTCATAAATTACTTGATATAATGATTTTTTTTTCAATCACAGTCAACTTTAACTACAACCAACGTGCAATATTCATTTGTGAAGTCCTCTCTTGATTATCAAAGGACGAATAATGGGTGCGTGTAAAACCCAGTTGAATATACATTATGGGTCAAAACTCAAGACATGAAACAAGTGATAGTCAAGGGAATTTGGAAGTCAAATAGTCAATTTTCTTATGCCATTCCCCTGGATTATATTCTAATCGTCAACAACATTGAATTAATTACTTTTCATAAGAAATGAAGCTTTGTTAAAAAATACCATATTTAAGGATTTAATTTTAATGCATAGTGTAAAAGATTTTTATACTATTATCAAATTATTTTGCCATGTTATTAATAATATTTGACTCTCACAATAATCATCTCAAAATTTATACATATAATAATATATGAGTTTAATTGTTATACACTGACAATGTAAAATATTTTTACACATGCAGACATCCATTTATAAGTTGTCACGTCAGTAAAAAAATTGAATCTTATATTAAATACCTAAAAAGTCATTCAGACCATGATTTATGATTGATTGACAGTGTAAAAAATTTTACATTATCAATACATAACAGTTAAACTCATAATATATTATTGATTGATGATGTAAAAACTAACCGTACGTGGATCAAAATAAAACTTTTTAAAAAATAATAAAAGAAGTTTTTGTAAGTGCTTTGATCATATCATAAATGACTAAAATATATTTTAGGTCCTCTGGCTTAATTTTAGGTGTCAAGTTAATCCTCTAAGTGATAATGTTTCGTTTTAGTTCTCTAAGTTAAGAACATCGACGTTAGTTCTCAACGTTAAATATGTAATTATAATGGTGTTAAATCCTCATCATTAATGGTCGGAATCTCACTAGAATCTCACTGGAGAACACTCTCCCTCGTCTTCTTCCTCTTCTCTCTCCTTTGTGCATCTTCTCTCTCACTCTCTGTTTCCTCCATAAATTGTTCTTCTTCTTCATTCTCTTTGTTCCCTTTCTTCCTTTTCTAAGTGATTGAACAACAATTAATTAACCTTGTTGGGGACGAGATACATATTCTGCAATTGTTGGAGGAGAAGTTCATCAATGTCAACCTCAATATCAAAATAGAGGTTGCTAGAGAAACCAAAAAGCGTGCATTCACAAATCATCGTCCTTCGCTAAGACCCGCTCCAAGTTCTTTGATGCCTTCATGCTCTCTTCTTCCAACCTTAATGCCCGACAATCCTCCCTTGTCGTTATCCTTTACATCGTTCACAACGAATGATACTCTATGCTTTCCTTCCTTGTTTCGTGCAATATCACTACTTTATGTTAATTGCACTACAAAAAAAAGGTGTTCATGAGCGACCACCAAATTCAGTCATTAAATATGAAAATTCAGTAGCTAAATCATTTAGCGACCAATTAAGAGCACCAAGTGGTGGTAGATTACCTAGTCGCTAAACCATTTTACGACCAAATTTTCATATTTAACGGGGATTAAGTGTTATTTTTCAGTCGCTAAAATACCTTTTTTTTGTAATGTTGTGCCATGGGTTTGGGATAAAATTAATGGGTTTTTATGGGAATATGATTTAATTATTGGGTTTTGTTGCTTTCACTTAAATTTATCTTTTAATTATTGTGAACCTTGTTTACAAGCTAATGGGAAAATGATATACAGTGTCATTTTTCCTTCTCTTGGGGTAAAATATATTAGAGGTGAGAGTGTGGTAACTTTTCCCCCTCTTCTCACTTTTTGGGGCTTTTATCGTGAAGTTCTAGGGCTTTGTTAGTGTGAGTCGGTGAGTCCATCAATGGAGGGAAAAAGGAAGAGATAGAAGAGGAGGGAGGGTGTTATCCAATGAGATTTCAAGTACTAAGAGTGAGAATTCAACACCATTGTAACATATTTAATGTCGAGAACTAACGTTGAGTAACGTTATTAACTTAAAGGATTAAAACGGAATGATTATTACTTAGATGACTAACTTGTAATCTTAAATTAAGTTACAAGACTAAGTATATTTCACCTACCATAAAGGTGGCTTCTAGTATGAAGCACCAAACAATATGGTACACCGATGTACCACTAATTAGCAGGTTGTTTTTTTCTTCTGTAAAAACCCATTTTTACCCTCATCATCAACACATCCTTCCTACCCTTCACCACCACCCCATCGACTGTCGACCACCACCACTCTTGTCCCTACTCCCACCAGATCCGGCCACCGCGTGACCCTGCCTTCCTCACTCATACCAAGCCCTACAAGAATGTCCCCACGAAGCAACCCCACCACCATCCCCAAATTTGGCCGGCGCAACAACCACCGCAGCAGTAGCAGTCCCATTTCTCGTCATCGCCACAGAATCTACCTCCAATCTCAGATCTCAGATTTCGCCATTCAATCCCTCAAAACCACACAACAACAATTTTTGAAATTTTCCTTCAACCTCAATCTCAGATCTCACAACCTCAATCTCATATCTCAATCAGATTTTCCTTCACTCACTCATTCATACCCACAATACCCATTTTTCTAGGTACGTTAAAATTGTTCATCCCACACTTCTTGGTACCTTTTGATCTACCTTTTTCCTCTTCACTGATTCAGTTATATGGGAAAGGTGGCACCTTTGAAATATGATGTTATTTACTTTTCTGGGTTTAGTTTATCCTCACTTGTAGGATTGAAATTCCATGGCTTTGTTAGTGTGACTCCGACTCCATGAGTCCATCAATGGATGGAATGTGGAAGAGGAAGAAGATGAGGGGGTCCCATCCAGTTAGATTCCAGGTGCTAAGAGTGAGAATTCAACACCGTTATACCATATTTAATGTCGAGAACTAACGTTGACTAACATTCTTAACTTAGAGGATCAAAACGGAACGATAATTACTTAGATGACTAACTTGAAATTAAATCTTAATTATATTAAGTTAGAGGACTAAGTACGTATTTTGTTAGCCTATCATAAATTGCATGTTTTTATGGTCTTCACATCAACATAATGTCTAAAATAAAAATATGATCGATGTCAGGAATTTTTTATTTTTTATTATTTTACCCTATGAAATTTAGTCATTTTCAGGGAAAAGGAGAAGTTGAAAATTTCGAAATTTTTTCTGGCCCACAATTTGCGGGTTATTTCAATCTATATGGACTTCCAAATTCACCAGGTTGAAAAATACTTGATTTGATTTTTTTCTTTATGTTTTGATTCTTAAATTAGACTCTTTAGTTATCTACACGATTATGCAATTTTGCAACAATTGCGTACGTGTATGAATTTCTTGTCTAAATTAGAGATTTCCAGTATACATGGGGGTTTTGCCGAGTTTTCCTTCTTCTCCTTCTTTTTCAAATAAAAAAGAACAAGAGTTTAATTTTCTTACAAGCAAAACAAGAGTATAATTGATATGTATTGTTAGTGTAAAGTTTTTTACATTATCAATTAATTAAAATTTATGATATGTGTCACTTTTAAGGTAGTTAGAATACAAGTAAATAATTTTAATGATGTATCAAATTATAATTGATTGACCAACATGTGATTAGTCCAAGTGATAACGAGCTTGAGCCCCCAAAGCAAGTGGTCAGGGGTTCGATCATTGACTCTTGCATATGGAGAAAACCTGGCTGGGAGAGGTTAGCCCTTAAATATCGTCCAGTACCTCGAGGGATTAGTCTTGGCAGTTGCGCGAGAAGAATATCCTGGAAAGCCAAAAAAAAATTATAATTGATTGACAATATAAACAATATTAACATTGTTACTGCATACCAATTAAATAAAAAGGCCAATATTTTTTCTTAAGAATCGCGATGATGATATAGTTTTTCCTCGTTTAATGTATCGGCTTGAGATAGTGTAAGCAGTTCGGGTAAACCCGCTCAACCCGACCACCTGATCCGATTCACTCGTAAAAAATCCATTGTTACCTGAACCGAACCGAATCGTGAGGAACCGATCTCCTTTGGTTCAGGCAACGGAATTGAAATTTCAAACTCGGCCACCTAACTAGTACATCTCAGATCGCAGATTTGTCTCACACGACATCTCGTATCTCACAACACATATCATAGATCTCACAGTCACATATTCCTTCATTTCACCGAACCAACCCGTACTTTATAAGTTGGCTTGGTTCGGATTTTGTAGAAAAAACGCTTAAAATCAAATCGAATCAAACCGATCATTTTTTAATGACTCAAATTTTTTCCCCGCCTAAAATTGAACCAATCCTACTCGTTACACCCTTAGCTTGAGAGTGATGTGATGCGTTGAGAGGGACGTGATGCTTTTCACATCATGAATACATTTTTATCATTTGAAAGAGAACGTGGCACACACTATACATATGTAAACGATGAGATAAGTTCAGAACAAAAAAATTATAAATTATAAATTTAAGAGTTTCATAAGGTGAAAATAAGTTATTTTAAATACTTATATATAATTTATTTGTTTTATTTTTTCAAACTAATTAAATTAAAATCGGTAAGAGTATCTTTAAAGCTAAAGGTTTTTTTTTTTTTTGGACTGATTTTAAAGCTAAAGTTAGTGTATGGAAAATCCCTTTATTTGTAGAGAAATATACTAAATTTTCATACACCTTCTTGTTAATGACATTTACTCTCGTATTATTTTTTTTTTTTTTTGTTGGAATCCACTATAATAGAAACTTTGGTTTCAAGTAGGTCTATGGAATATCCCGCAAACTTAGATCCTGTGGACTCCTGTTATGGAACTAGTCTCCAATCAGGTTAAGGTTCTTCGTTCTTCCCTAAGTTTATGTTCTGTGGGATTCGAACCCAAACCCTCCCCCACAAATCCAACATGTGCAAACAACTAAATTACATTCATTGGGTCCTCACATCATTCAATATGACCTATTGTGTATGAACTAACCACACTCAATCGAAAATATAATTTCAATTGACTCTTGTCAAGTAGACATGTTAAAGTAAGAAGAAATAAGATTTAATGAAATTTTTGATCCGTGCAAATAGGGTCAGATTTGGTTTTAGTCCCTTCAATCTGCAAGGATCAAAAAGTTTATTAAACCAATAAATAAATAGATATTTTAAGTTTATACTTCCTCTTAGGATGCGTTTTAAAGAACTTATAAAGAGTTTATGAAAATAACTTATGAAGATAAACTTATACAAATAACTTATAAAAATAATTTATGATATTTTCATAAGCTCTTTTTAATTTATTTCAATAATAATATTAGATAAGTTTATAAAAATAAGATACTTTTAACTTATTTAAACAATAACTTATAACTTATTACGTAAACATTTAATTAAACTGATTATCTAAAAACATCCTTTATTCACGTTATAATTATAATGAAGACGCGCAAGTCGCAACTTGTTGCTATGGTTTACAGAGTTTTTTTAAAAAAAAAAAAATTGAATATTGACCTTTCGTTGTTCTATCCTTCTTTTACAATATCTTCAGAATCTTTCTATAAAGAAAATGTAGTCCGCTGCTGTCCGCATCATTTTCTTCATTTTCATCTTCTTCTTCAAAGCAGCAAACTTCCCTTCTTATTATTTTGGAACTTCCTCATCCATATTGTGTCTGGCTCATATTAGTTCGTGTGTGTGTACGAAGAAGATTATTCATCCTAAGCTTAGTTTTTTAGCTTTTTGGGTTACGTACCGTGAATATGGGTTGCCAAACGATGTTTTTGAAAAATAGCTTCTAAGAATATTTTTGAAAAAATACTTTTCTCCAGTGAATTTATTGATCGGAATAAGTAAATTAAATTAATTTTACATAAAAATTTTAAGTAAATTAACATCTTAATATACTTTATTAAATTAAGATAGATAAATCCTTACTTATTTGTTTTAGATTCACTTTAGAATAGCCTCCAATTAATGTGGTTGGTCTAAGTGATAAGGGATTTGGATACCTTAACCAAATGATTAGGGGGTTCGAATCCTAACTCTTATATATGAAAAAACCTGATTGGCAGAAGACAACTCACTTTATATGCCTAACAGATTTTCTGAGGGGGATTAGTTACAGCTAACAGAGGTGAATATTCCATACTTATAACATGATTAAAAATCAATATTAAAAAAAAAAGGTTAAATTACTCTTTTAGTTCCTTATTTGTTTTAATTTATTCAAGTTGGTACTTCTATTTTAAAAATGTTCAAGTTGGTCCCTTACTTGCCAAATGTTAAGCAATTTGGCCCTTTCCGTTAAGTTTCACTATTAAATTCTGGTTAAATTACTTTTTTGATTCCTCATTTGTTTTAATTTATTAAACTTGATCTCTTATTTATTTTATTTTATTCAACTTGGTCCATCATTTGTTTTAATTTATTCAACTTAACGGTGAAATATAACGAAAATGACCAAATTGCTTAACGTTTGGCAAATAAGGGATCAACTTGAAAATTTTTAAAATAAAGGAATCAAGTTGAATAAATTAAAATAAATGAAGGACAAAAAGAGTAATTTAAGCAAAAAAAAAAAAAAATGTGGCATTTCCCGCGGTTGTGAACCTTTTACCAACAGAATCATGTTCATACGCGTCTTGAACGTTAGCATATAATATTTATATGAGTTTAATTGTTATGTGTTATTAGTGTAAAATTTTTTATACTGATAACCAATTAGAAATTATGGTGTGCGTGACTTTTAAGGTAGTTAGGATAAGAGTCAAATACTTTAGCTTATGTGACAATTTCTGATTGGTTGTCGGTGTAAAAAATCTTTACACTGACAGTATATACCAATTAAATCCTATTTATATATATTTTGTGTGAATTATTTTTAGTTTAATTTTAATATATTGTAAGAGTACATTTTTTTACACTATCAACCAATCAAAAATTATTTTATGTTAATTTTTAAGGTAATTATAATAAAAATTAAATATTTTAATGATGTGATAATTTTTGATTAATTATCTGTAAAAAAATTCTTCACTAACCTTATATATCAATTAATCTTTTTTTTTTTACTTCCATTGAAAGTTACATAGTGCCGGTTTGTTTATCTTAAAGTTCCGTTTTCATAAAAAAAAATTACTTCTGGAACGTGAAATGTTGTTTGGTTGAAAGTCATTGCGGATAAAAGTGTTTAAATGTAGGTAAAATTGATTTTAAAAAAACAAGAATTTTTAGCTTTTTCATTGAGTAGAATTGATTTAAGATGTGAGATTCACAAATTTCATTATATTTACACTTTAAAAGTGATTTTACTATATCATCCAGACAAAACTAATTTTTCAAAACTCACTTTTAAAATATCACTACTAAATGCAAATCAGTTTTTTAACCTCGATTTTTTTAAAATCAATTATTTTAACACTAATATATTCTTTCAAAATCAATTCTATCAAAATCTAAAACAAACAGACCCTTAGCTGACGTTTAATTCATGAAATGTTTTATTCCCAAGTAAACTACATTCTCGAGAATATCATTACCTGTAATATTTATTTCCCACATTTACATATGGGAATAAAATTTTCAATTTTCATTCATACAATTTAGTATTTAATTGGTATACACTATTAGTATAAAGATTTTTTTACACAGATAACCAATCAGAAATTGTTACATAAGCTAAAATATTTGACTATTATCTTTAGTACCTCAAAAATCACACACACCATGATTTCTGATTGGTTGTCGGCATAAAATTTTTTACACTGACAAAATATAGCAATTAAATTCCAAAATTTATTCCTGAGAACAATTTATTTAATACCAATATATATCATGAAATAAATTGATACGGTGAATACTCTAACCAATAAATATGATATGTCTCACTAGACTATATTTCAACATTACTCTCCGAATTTAAAATTAGTACAGTAGACTATGTTTCATACTTTATTCCCTATTTTTTTCTTGAAAAATGACTCAATATTTTTCTTCTTAAATATCACTTAACCAATCAACCTAGCTTAAAAATAAATTTTGAAAGAACATTTCCGTAAAAAAACTAAAAAGATATTATCAAACTTTAAAACATCCAAATACATCATTTATATATTTTTTTAAACAAATAATGGCACGCAAAAACATCACTATAAAGATAGATATCCTAATTAGGTTGACACCACTGTCTTTATTAATCATCTGCCGCATACCAAAATCTTATTAAAAAATAAAGAAAAGAATACAAAAAACATGGGGGGACATTATACCTTACCCATGAAAGAATTATATAAACCTATAAGTTGGAAACTTATTCCTATTATTAAAAAAGTCCTCAGAAATAAAGGAGGGAGTGAGATCCCACCAAATTAGACCATTTATGGAAATACCATAATATGCAAACTTGTGAGCACACTCATTTCCCTCCCTATAAATATGATAACAAATAAACTCCATCTGCTTTGTTAAAGCTATACAGTTAAGCCACCTATTTCTCAAAGAATAAGGAACAATGCTACAGTTCTTAAATGCCAAAATTACTAGCTGTGAATCACACTCTAACTAAAAATCTACCCAACCTTTCTTGAAAGTTATCTCAATGGCTAAAATAGCACCATATAACTCAGCATAAAGAGCATTTTTTATACTCAAATTGTAAAAAAAACAGCCAAGTGTAGAAGCACTTTTGTCTCTGAAAATGCATCCACAAGCTGCTAATCCTAGGCAACCTCTAGAAGCACCATATGTGTTACATTTAATCACATAGAAGGGAGGAGGCAACCAAATCATTTGCCTAATATCAGGACCAACACTCGGATTACCTATTACCTTAAAAAAATTCAGAATAGCCTCATCAGAAGATAGAATCATACTACCTGAACTAGTATTTCATGAAAGTGATACATTGGCAATTACAAGACTAATGGCTGACTGCACAGGGATGAATTTCCCATCAAATCTAGCCTTATTCCTGCTATACCAAATAGGGCTGAATACATTAATAACTGCAGCATGAATAATATCTGAAACTTGAGAACTCCAACCTCTTCTGTAGAGAGACAAGATAGACTGAAAACTAGAACAATCCAAATTGGTGTTAATAGTGTTACCTAGCCAGCACCACATAGAATATGCATAACTAGAGTATAGGAAAATATGAGTTGAAGTTTCTGCAGCTATCCCACCCAAACTGCACACAGAAACAATTTGGCAACCTTTATCACAAAGTTTTTCATCTGTTGGCATTTATCATGCATGATTCTCCAAATTAAAAAGGATTTTGATGGAGGGATACACTTGTTCCATAATTTTTTGGCCCAAGGAACAACCTGCTCAGAAAGATTCAGGAGAACAAATACATCTTTGAAAGACAAACATCCAGAATCTATTTTAGTCCATAATATATAATCATCACTAAGATCAGATGATATAACAAGCTTCTGAATTTCTATTTTTAAAAAAGGGAACTGAGAAACTAACACACTCGGAATAGACCACTTTCCATTAATAATGAAATCTTTTACCTTTGACAGAAGAGAACTATGCCAATTAGTTGGAACTCCAATCAAATTCACAATAGGAGCAGACAAACAAATATCAGTCCAGAAGTTGATTTTACTGCCATTTCCAATTTGCCAAGCAATATTTTCAATAATCATAGGCAACAAATGTTTAATACTCGACTAGATTGAAGAAGAAATATGTTGATACTTAGGCCTGGCATTCTTGAAAACTCTAGCCTTAAGCATTCGAGACCAATCCTGATGAGAAGAGATAAAATCCCAACCAAGTTTGAGCATTCTAGCAGCATTAACAGCTTTAATGGATCTTATGCCAAGGCCACCCTCAGTAACAGGCTTACACACTTTACTCCAAGCCACTGTTACCATTTTTCTACCATTTATACTTGCTGACCAAACCAAATTCCTGATCCAGCTATCCACAATTTTAACAAGACTAAATAGCTAAGTGTAAATTCTGAAACTGTAAATCATCATGCCTTTAATAATGGACTGTTCGAGCAATACTCTACCCATTATAGATAATAAAGATCCTTTCTAAGATGACAACTTATTTTTTATTTTATCTGCAATTGGCATTAAGTGGATCCTTTTTGGCTTATCTTTGAACAAAGGCACCCCAAGATAAGTAAATGAAGGCTACCAACTTTGAAACCAAGTAACTTACTAATAGCAGAAACTCGATGCTGAGATGATAATCCAACAAAGAATCTAGACTTATCCTTAGTGATAACTTGACCAGAACAAATTTCATACTCCTTAAAAAGTTGTAGCAGATTGACAATGCTATTTTTAGAAGCCCTACAAAATATCAATATATCATCTGCATATAACACATGACTAGGCATCTGAAAACCTCTAGGACCTGACATAAGTTGCAACTTTCCATCACTCACCAGTTTAGAAATTTCTATACCTAAAATTTCCTCAACTAGACAGAAAAGATGAGGAGAAAGAGGGTCTCCTTGCCTAATCCTCTCTGGCAATTTAAAAAGCCAGCAGCTTTGCTATTAATAGAAATTGAAAGGTTAGCAGAATGAAGTATCATATTTATCCAGTTGCAGGATGTTGAATTAAAACCAAAACAGTGAAACACATGCAATAGAAAATCCCAATTGATGGTATCATATGCTTTTTTTATGTCAATTTTAATAGCAGTCTGACCACCATAAGCTTGCTTATCAAGTAGGTTAATTGATTCAGATGCAACACAAATGTAGTCAGCAATATTTCTACCTTTCACAAATCCTCTTTGATTTACAGAAATTATCTTTGAGGCCACTGTAGCCAACCTATCAGCTAGGACTTTAGATATAACCTTAAACTGAAAGTTGGCTAGAGCTATAGGCCTAAAAAGCTCAATCATATCTACACCTGGAATCTTAGGAATTAAAACCACAATATTTGAGTTCAAGTTGGGCAACAACCAACCTTACTTAAAGTATTGAGAGACAGCATTATAAACATCCTGAGATGAAACGTATTTCTATATATAATTACTAAAATAGGTTTTGATGTAAGTAAAATAGATATAAATGTTAGATTTAAACTCAATAATCATCTATAAGGCATGCTATCACAAACTTTATTGTGGAAACATAATAACCATATATAGCATGCATCTTTATTATCAAGAACAACTTAAAACTTGATACCTTTAGGATCTACAACATGCTGATTTATCAAAGATATAGGAATACCTGAATTCATTGTATGTTCCTAACCTCAAGCGTTCTTTAGAGGATGAACTTGATCACCAACCTTCACGAACGGAGGGTAGTAATCCTGAAACACAGAGAGGGGGAAGAGAAAAGAGAGACGGGTTATGAACACCCGTTGGCTTGTGGTTCTTCCTCAACCGGGACTCCTTATGCCTTAGACGCTCTTCAGATGGGGAGAAGAGACGATATGCGATATTGTCCGGTGTATTGGGGACCATAGCCTATATATAGGGTGATGACCAATTAAGGTTCCCATTATTCCGAAATGAGCCATCAATGACATCCACTCATATTTAGTCCATATCAATTAACTAATTTATTATCAAATCAGAAATTTAATTAGCCTTATCACTTAATTTGATCACATATCAATTAAGGCTCCTAATTGACAAATAGCTAACATAATTAATAAACGATATCTGCCCACATTATGACATTGGAATATAATTAAATACAAAATATTCCAACAATCTCCCACTTGGGCAATATATCGTAATAATTATATCAGAATTCTTTAAGCGCGCATCCGAATGCTATTTATCTTTAAATTTCCCCTTTACAATTTGGTCCACCTCATACATCAATAATGGGACCACCGCGGCTGTCGTCACTAACGTCTATTGTGACTAAACCCCGACGACCACCACGTCAATGCACTTGATGACATAGATCGATATGGATGAGTGGCATGGAAATTTCATGCAATGTGATCTCTGAATCATGCCTATTTCCAACTGGTCCAACTTAAGTCTTTAGTGAGATCAATTTTGCAATTTTGCAAACCAAAGTCCTTAATGTGTAAATAAATTTTACACACAACAAGATACAAACAAGTTCATAATGAACTCATAAAAATAACCTTATTTCTGCAGAGAATCCGAAATAACAAAAGGTTTGTATCTCAAACATAAAAACACAAATAGAGACTCCCACTAAACTAAAACATCCTCAGTGACAACACCCATATGAGCAACATGCTCTTGAAAAACCTTAGGTGTCAAGCCTTTAGTTAGTGGATCTGCTAGCATAGAATTTGTCCCTATGTGCTCCATAGAAAACTGTTTTTTCTGAACTCTTTCCTCAACAACAAGATACTTGATGTCGATGAACTTCTACTTTGTAGAACCCATGTTGTTGTTGAAGTACAATATGACTGACTTATTTGTCACAACCTGACTTGAGTGGTATTTCAATACCTTTTACTATATGCAACCAAGTGACAAAAAAAACTTCAGCCATATCCCGTAGTCGGATGCCTACTATCTTGGCATCCTGTAAAATCGGAGTTAGAATTCCTCATGATCTCTAAACTTTTAGATCTCCCATATGTGAGCATATGCCCTTTTGTTCTCTTTAAGTATCTCACATTCCTTATGGTTGCTTTTCCAATAATCCTCAAATATTTGCCTAATAATCCTACTATGTACGCTATTTCCAGATGCGCACAAACCTGAGCAAACATTAGACTTCCCATAGCCGAAGCATAGGGAATCTTCTGCATTTCTTGAATTTCCAGATTTTCATAGGGGCATTTAATTGAGACTAAAATGTCTCTCTTAGTGACCGAGGTATCTCCTGGTTTACTATCTTTCATGTCGAACTTATCCAAAACTATATCGATATAGCTCTTTTGTGATAACCCAAAAATACCTCTAGAATGATCTCTAAGTATCGAATTCCTAAGACAAAAGAAGCATCCCCAAGATCTTTCACCACAAAATTCTTTGTCAGAAATTTCTTGGTTTCGTGCTATAAGCCTATATCGTTCTTGGCTAGCATAATATCAACATATAATACCAGAAAAATGAACTTACTCCCACTGAACTTGTAATACCCACAGTTGTCCTCGATATTCATCTCAAAACCAAATGAGACAATCTCTTGATGGGACTTGTGGTATCACTAACGAGACGTCTTCTTTAGCCCATAGATAGATTCCGTCAATTTTTAAACCATCTTCTCTGTGTCTTTCGACACAAAGTTTCCCAGTTTGCATTATATACATTTGTTTCATCAATGTTGCCATTGAGAAACACCGTCTTGACATCCATCTCGTGAAGCTCCAAATTATAATAAGCAACGTGAGCCATGATTGTCCTTAAAAGAGTCATTCAATGATACTGAAGAGAATGTCTCTTTACAAGCAATCATTTCTTTTGAGTATAGCCTTTTGCCACTAGACAAAACTTTATAACTCTCCATATTACCCTTTGACACTTTCAAGTAACAGGATAAGTTTCAAACCTTATTGTCTAGCTTGAGCTTGTACTCATACCTTCAATCCACTTTTCCGAATAGAAATGTCATATGGTTTGATGGGAGTTGATAGAATCTTCTTCCATTATACCATTTACCTTATGTTCCTAGATAAATACTATATAATTATCCAAAGTAGTTTTCACTATTTCTTTAGTGAATCATGGCAAAAGGCATCGGCTCTTAATGCTCTAGTTCTTGAGGGTGTTGAGTTTGACCTTCAGGAATAATTTCCTTATCTTGAATGGGAAGAATAACAACAATATCCTCACAAGGATCCAAATTTGCTACACCAATAACAACTGTATGAATTGGTTCAGAGATTAGAACCAATTCTTCCTCAAAGATATTGTCTCTAATCTTATCTCCCCCCAAACTCAATATCCTCAAAGAACTAGACAGTTCGTGTCTCAAGGTTTCTTTAATTTGGGATTATCAAATTCATTTACCCCTTTGACCTTTCAGAGTATCAATAAGGTTGCCGATCACTATTTGGGGGGGCTCCAATCTCCTTCGCAAGACTCATAAGGTCTTGCCTTAGTTGGATGTTCCCATACTTGAAAATGATTGATCGGTAACTTTAGTTGGTACTCTGTCAAGCTTTTAAGCTGCAATCTTTACTGTTACTCTCATAGTGACTCTGGTAAGGTAGAATGACTAATCATACTCCTTACCATACCTTTAAGCGTCATTACTAGGACTTAACTGCATTCTTGATAGCCATGTTTTGTTATATTTAACTTTTAATGCATTTAATACAAACAATAAAATGTATAAGGCCAATGGAATCTAGGATTCCCTCATACAAGTTGCTCAACTCTATTCGTAGAGATGTGCTCTAAATGTTTGTGTCATAGTGTTCCTTAATTTTACTATCAACATTAAGCTTAGTGTCGTACGATTTCTTACTCAATGTTTTGCCACAAGAGGTCTCAATACCAAGCAATTATAGTATGTCCAACCCATAGCTTGACTGGTTCCTACAATGTTTGAATTTTAAAAGACAAATTGAATCCATCGTTTCTAAATGAACAAAATTATCCTGATTTGTTCAATAAGCAACTAAAACCAAATTTCATCTAAATGATGACTAAATCAAAATGTCTTTTAATTCCAAATATTAGCCAGTGACAAAAAAAATTTGAAACGTCAATAGCCTTATCCTTTACTGATTTTGGCCAACTCCAATATGGATGCATCTTTCAGCATCACTTGGCCTTCATCAGTTCAGACAGTCCGTTATAGGCATACCAAACATGATATTTGGGACATTTCTTCTTTAGTATCCCGATGTCCTTATAAAAGAAATAATTATGACCCTAGCTATTTCTTTTATGGCGGACCCTTAGCAGCTTTATCCTCAGTTTTCTTTTGTTAGCCCTTATTCTTAGAGGTATTTGTCAAATGAGCACTATTTGTCGTCTCTTACTTCATTGTTTCCTTTCTTGCACACCTTATGAAACGAATCCATTCAGATATCATTTCTCTTTATAACAGCTATAAGCTGACTTATACGGACTGAATTGTGCATGAAGGAATACTAAATGCTAAATGCATGGGCAAGTCGTTAGACAGCCCACGTTTTAGCGCCTTAAGTTTATGAGCAAGATTGGACATTCCCGTAACGTACTCCTTATATTTCCTTTTCTTTATACTTAATGAAAATCTAGCTCTCCAATGAGTGCTTGTTTTCGTCTTTATTGCTTTCAGAAAACATTTTTAATTTCAGCAAGGAAATCTCTAGCATTAATTATGCCATCCAAAATAATACCCCTAAAGGTTTATGGAATATCGACCTTTATGATCAAAAGACCCATGCAATGGGAGCGGTCCCACTTCCTATACTTGATTATCTCTTCAGAGAAACTGGACTGTGAGAGAAGGTGGTTTTCTCCATCCTTATGCACGGTCAAGGTCCAAGAACAATATTAATGTTCTCCTTTCAATTCCAAAAATTAGTCAGAACTTTTGAGAATCAAAATTGAATTAAATCTGTAGATACATAAGCAATATTAGCTTAAAGAGAACATAAGTACCTTAAAGGTACTCACCAAAATACCCAGTTAGTGGCATTTTGTTGTAATAATCAAACACTAGTGATAATTTCTGTCAAACAACAGTTATCTTTAGATACTCTGTTATTCACATGAAAAGGATATTTATAATCACTATGTGTTTACTATCACATGTGTGAATGCAACCCTGCCAAATATTAACCTTCCTTTGGGCTGATTAATATCCGCATGGATGTACACCCACATAATCTTTAGTATTTCTTTTGAGTGATTTCCATAAGAGAGGTCAACTTGGTGACTTCATGCTTTAAGTGACTCACACTCACTCGAAATCCAAATTGGCAAATTGAAGACTCAAACAAGATATCAAGCGCACCATTAATCCCCAATCTTCGGATTGTAAGAATTAACTGCAAGTGATACTCTCAACGCAATGATCAGATATTGGTGATAAGTCCTGTCAAATAATGGTCACCTTCGGGCATCCCATTATCCACATGGAAAATATTTTATAATCACCACACATTTACCATCACAGGTATGTAATTATCCGGCCAAGTTGTGCCTTCCTTCGGGCCGACAACAACTCGCATAAATAATTCCATACTACATCTTTTGTAAATCCAATTGAATCAAATTTTCGCAACAGAGGTTACTTCGGCAACGTGTTGTTTCAACCAACTCAACCAAAATTACCAGACAATTTTAATAAAATGGGGGGTCCTGAATTTGCCATTTTCACACGAAAAACATGGAAACCTGAATGCTTAGTGTGAAAAGAACCTTTAAAAAAATTATTTTAATATATGAACTTTCCCAATAGGTGGCTCTATAGTTCTAACTTTGATCCTTAAAGTCTGGACCCATTTCGAAATATTGCCCACAACCATAGGTAAACTATTAGAAGTGGCAATACCCTCGAAAGGAATCACTCTAAGTTAGGCCTTCGTGATAACCAAACAGGATGTACATCCAGAAGGCTACCACTACTCAACCTCTTCCCTATCTTAAGTTGCACTCAGGCCCGAGTATAGGGTCTCACTCATAAGTGTGTGAGAAAATAGAATATATATTGATAAACCAATAAACCAAATATATATCAAATATATATAATTCACGTAACAATTTACGCACAGGATTAAAAAAAAAAACGTAAGAAGCCAAAAGCCTAAATTTGGATCCATTCTTGATCCAAAACAACAATTACATATAATAATAATATATAAAATATTGAAGATTCACGTTGATGGCCAAACCAAATCCATCAAGTATATATGTAATTAAAAAAAAAGATTCATGTGCAGAGGACCATCAAATCATGGTTTCGAAAGGCACAATTCATTCGGCCAACAGTGTGTGGCCTTTCTCCTCAAATCCATATATGATATATGTTTATATACATAACAATATAACAAATCAATTCTCATGATGTACCACTGGATCCATGGCCAAAACCGAATAAAGCCAAGAGAGAAAGGCAAAGAAAAAAGAAAAATCACCGAAAGAATTATTCCAGAACAAAAGAAACGCACAGGTCCATCGGAAAACAAATAAATTAATCCTCAACATTTTTTCGTTCATAATTCCTTATTCTTTTTTTTTTTTTATAAAAAATATAGGATTCATGCCAAACATGGATAATCCCAAGCAAAAAAATAATCCCAATAAATCAAACATGAAGACCCGCTCTGATAACACTTGTTAGATTTAAACTCAATAATCATCTATAAGGCATGCTATCACAAACTTTATTGCGGAAACATAATAACCATATATAGCATGCATCTTTATTATCAAGAACAACTTAAAACTTGATACCTTTAGGATCTACAACATGCTGATTTATCAAAGATATAGGAATACCTGAATTCATTGTATGTTCCTAACCTCAAGCGTTCTTCAGAGGATGAACTTGATCACCAACCTTCACGAACGGAGGGTAGTAATCCTGAAACACAGAGAGGGGGAAGAGAAAAGAGAGACGGGTTATGAACACCCGTTGGCTTGTGGTTCTTCCTCAACCGGGACTCCTTATGCCTTAGACGCTCTTCAGATGGGGAGAAGAGACGGTATGCGATATTGTCCGGTGTATTGGGGACCATAGCCTATATATAGGGTGATGGCCAATTAGGGTTCCCATTATTCCGAAATGGGCCATCAATGACATCCACTCATATTTAGTCCATATCAATTAACTAATTTATTATCAAATCAGAAATTTAATTAGCTTTATCACTTAATTTGATCACATATCAATTAAGGCTCCTAATTGACAAATAGCTAACATAATTAATAAACGATATCTGCCCACATTATGACATTGGAATATAATTAAATACAAAATATTCCAACAATAAAGATTTAATGGTATTTCATGAAGCTTTTTGAAATTTAAGCAAAATTCATACAAACTAAGCTATCTATTATTAGATTAACAATTCATTTATGGAAGCAATGGAAAGAAACAAAACTCTTATCTGACTATTCCTAGTATAAACATATAAGCAAACAAATCATTTGCATGGTGACCAAGCTTCCAAAAGTATTAAGCATAGCAATTACCACATCAACAAAGGAAAACGTTCATGGAATAACTCAATCAGAGTTAAAAACATCATGAATTTCAAATTGCATCTTTCCCCTAGCAAAAAGGGGTTTAGCTAAACATAATTAAAACCCTAAAAACAAAGAAAAATAGGTGTGATAAATGAAACTCTATGAAGGTGAAGAGGGATGAGCAAGAAGATCCTCTTTCCTCCTCCAAACTCCAAGGATCCTAGAAGCAAAAGAAAGACACAAAAAGAGAAAAATTGGTTGTAAGGCTCGTGTTTTTATAGTGAATAGTAGTTGTCGCCAGAGCCCCCATTGGCTAATGCCCTGTGCCGAGCGTTGGCGTCCTACGGCTCAGCACAGAGCGTCCACGATGCACTTGAATTTTCTTCTTCCGTTGCTCAACGTTTTGAATGCAACATCCAACACTGGTCTCCCAACAATGTTTTTTCTACTCATCTTCTTCTCGTCACCCTCCTACCCTATCTTTATTCACTTTTTGAAACAAAAAGATAAAGAGTGAAACTAGTTATGATCTAACAAAACGTAAAATGAGCTTAAAATGACAAAACAATTATGAATTGACAGTAAACGCTAAACCAATGAAACTTTGGGATAAACAACATCAAAAAAGGCTATCAAAGGAGTAATAAACCAGTCAATATAACCACAAATAATAGATAATCTAGCATATTAGTACTCCTTCAAATTAAACCTAAAACCAGTGGCGGATCCTGGACCCTGAGTCAGTAAGGACAATCTATTTAAAAATAATAATTATTATTATTATCATACATATGAAGATAAAGATATAAATATTAAAATCATAAAATTTTAATATATCTAATCAAATAAATTACATATCTTATAATTGTCCCCTACGTGATTTTATATTTTGAAATCATTGAATGATCAACTCATTGTCAATGTGATTAAATATATCTCACCGTTAATTTTATAGAGCACATCTCTCTCAAATAAATTGCATACCTTATAATTACTATATTAACAATTTTACTAATCAAACATACATATAAAAACTCCAACTTATCAATATTTGCAATTAACCATCATCAAGAGAAAATTTCACAAAATTGACTTCACAAACATGTTACTCACTATCCTAATATCATAATCAATCAATCAATCAATTTGATAGAATTAGACCTATATACAAAAACCTCATATTTCAAGCTTTTACAAACCCTAACCATTAAGGTTTCACCATGTACACAATTTCAAGTTCAAGGAGATAAAAATCTCTGATCAACTAATTATTAAATTTGAACTAATCAACACAATAGGACATTAAGAGTTTTGTTACTTTGATCAACTCAGTGGGTGCATTTATACACCCTAAATTCTATGTGGGTCCGTCATTGGCTAAAACCTTACTTATCTCTAGACAAACATAGCACAAAAATTAGGGGCAACAAAATTGGTTAGCCCAACCACCCCGACTCGTCCGTGACCCACTTTTGTGTATGTTGATTGAACCCTCAACCCATCTCGTTTAGTGGCTGGTTGGCGGGTTGATCCATCAAATACAAGAAAACATAAAATAGGTTGGTTGGTTGGCCCGCTTAAAAAAAAAAAAAAAGTTTAATTGTGATATATATTCTTGTAAAACTTGAAAAAAAAAATATTAAAAAAGGTATCTTCCTACCAGAGAGACGACAGTTCGCGGCGTGCTCAACGTACTTTTCTCCCTCAGCGAAGTTCTCCAGCACTCCTGCGACTCTGTTCTTCTTGCTCACCCCACCCTGTTTCATTTTCAGGGAAATACATTGGAAACGAAAATCACATGCAACTTTATTCTTTAAATACCAAAATACTTACTAACTTAAATTAAAATGCTAAAAAACATTTTATATTAACTTTTAATTTTAAGAATTTAATTGATATACACTGACAGTGTAAAGATTTTTTACATTATCAACTAATCAGAAATTGTCAAATCAGTAAAAAATATTGACTCTTATTCTAACTACCTTAAAAGTTATTGAAACTGTGATTTTTGATTGATTAACTATATAAAAAATTTTAGACTGATAATATATTGCAATTAAACTCTAATTTTAATTGATTTCTCTTCGGATGCCATGCGAATATATCGAATATAACCTTCTAGGTTCTAGCCCTTTTGCTTCTGATAAAAAGTTTTTAAAAAACTAATATAAAAGAAAATCGTATAGTTTAGCGAAAAACTTGCAAGTTTCATAGTCTTATATTAATATTTTTGCAAACCCCACTTGCCAGAGGAGTGCAATTTGATCCATTTGGGTGCTGGGTAGTGATGAAAAGTGAAAACGGCGGAAATCCTAATCCTAAGCTGATGAAAACTAAAGAGTGTCTTGTAAGTTTAAAAGTAAATTTAAAAATGATTTTTTAATTAAATAGGTTAGCAGGCTAATTCGTTCGACCCGTCACCGACCCATTTTTGATGGGTTAAGTAAGACGGATCAAACGGATTGATGGATTAAGGATCTCAACCCGTCAAAATAGACAGGTTAAACGGATTAATCAATCGGATTTAACCCATTTTACCATCCTAACAAAAACACACAACAAAACAACGAACCAATGAGGGAAAGAATTTAAATCAACCACAAGTGCACCCCATAATTAAACAATACTGAAGCAATACCATACCAAGTTATGCATGAGTTCGTAACAGTTTGTAGAAAAATCAATTATGCAAATCTAAACCTAGAAAAGTCATGTGTGAAAATCATAATAACAATAAAATCACTATTCACAACATCAAAGCTAAAGAAATTGGCAACTTAAACAAGAACAACAATTTTATTTTTATCACATTAGATAATCTAGTAGATTATCACATACGCCAAGTCAAATTACTGTTTTCTCACATTAGATTTTTATGGATAGAATGTGGAGAAAATTCTTCATTCGTTCTCTTCATTCTTTTTCCCTCTTAAATATATCATCTGGTCCTATATATAAAAAATATTTGACAAAATCATTAAGATCAAGTAAGTGCATTGAAATTTGTTGATTTCATTTAATACTTCTAAAAATTTAAATTTTATTCCATAAATGTCTTTATATTAATTACACCTAATTCACTATCTTAATTACTTTTAATATTCTCTCTCATAATAAATAAGGGTATAATTGAAATTTAATATTAAATGTATTTAAAAATGGATCACTTTTTCTTATATATTGGACAAAAAAAATGTCACTTTTGTCTTGTATATTAAGGACCAGAGGGTGTATATACTCCTTCCGTCCTATTATATATATCACATTTATAAAAAAATATTTGTTCCAAAATATATGTTATTTTTTATTTTTAATATAATATTAAATGCTTTCTACCAATTGTACCCTTAAATACTCCACTTTGCATTTATAACAATATTTAATTTATCAATGATTAATAAGGTTAATTTGATAAAATTATCACTTTTTTTTTTCATTTATTATTTTTTTTAAATTATGTGATTTAATCAAATATGACATATATATTGGGATGGAGGAGTAATATATTTATTTCAATATTACATAAAAATATTATAATATCTATTTTTTTTATTTGATGAGATATTCCCTTAAGGCATAATTGTGAAATTAACCTGTACGTCGGAATGAATAGATAAAACCATCCCAAATATTATTAATAGCTGAATTTTACTACCATAAAGTTATAATATCTATGTAACATTGAATTCAAAGTGTAACAAAAAAAAAACATGATTAGGAGTCATTTTAGTCTACGGGGTCATTATGGATTAAAATAACGAGCAATTTGAAACATGAGTCAACGTGTGGGATCCAGGCAGCGTGCACGCGTGCGACGACATTTGGGTCCCACTTCCAATCCCGCTGTAGCTGTAGGCTGCGTTTTCATGAGAGTCAGAGCCCTGAAAGTGACATATTTTTGAATATTCTACCGTCCTAATCATCTGGCACCCTTACCTACCATCACCCTCTATTCTCAAACAACATCCCCTGAAATAAATCCCCCAAAGTTGCAGCTGATTTAAACAGAGCTAGTATGCAATGCAAGATAATAATAGTTACCAACTGATCAAAAAAAAAAAAACAAAGATAATAGTTACGTATACCAAATACCAATACCATAACTACTCGAATGATGAAAGATCCTCAGTTTAGCGATTTGGGCACATCATTTATTAATTGCATCATTACTCAATCAGTGGGAATGGTTGACAATTGGGGAGGGTCAAACAAGGACATGTACCTATCTTTAAGAAAGTTTCTATTGACAAATACATGCTGATGTTCTGTAGTGCTTACAGTATTACTGAATTAGATTTTTGGCCAATTGCTCTCTAACTTGAATTGGGTAACTTGGGTTGCCTAATTGGTTCCACTCAGATATCTTTGCAAGGACCCTTGGATATTGGTAGCTAACACATTGTCTATGCTGTAACGTGGAAATCACCAAGATGCTAAATAGGGGTTCCCTATGATTAACAGAATGATCATGGCTCCACTTAATGACTCATATAATGCCAAAGGAAGACAAGAAAACAATCTCGGACAAATCGACTAATTAAGTACACAGTTCCCTCATAGCATGCATGCTAGGCTATTTGGATGCATTATTTGGTGTGTCTAGGCAATCATTAATTAACATGTGAAAAATTATGACAAATATAAGAAACTTAGTGATCAATGCTACCCCTAATCATCTTGAACAAATTAATTAGGATCTTGACAAATAATTAATGTCTGGCACAATGATCTCGATTAGTTTTTATTTACGGTGTCAAATATGATTATACTATGGTAGAGAAAAATAAAGAAATATATGAGGTCATATTGCAGTAAGCTTGAGGTGTGCAAACTGACAAACCGATAAAAAAGGGAGGGCTAGACATGTGTGAAGACACAAAGTAGTGAGTGATGACCCTCCTCCACATGAGTGTACGTGACTGAAAAAGAGGGGGGAGGGAAGGAGGGGACATAGTCACACGAGTGAGTGAAGAATAAGAAAGGATACAAAAAATTTAGTACTAGCAGAAACAAATTAAAACAAGGAAAATGAGAGTGGGAAGAAGATTAAGACAGCATGTTAATTAGCTTTAATTGGTTGAGATCCAATGGTCCATGTGTTTTTTATTAATAAGGGAACGTATTTGACTTGTCGCCATGTCCTATATTTTAAATTCTTTTCTTTGAATTTTGTCAACTCAGCCACACACAGTTTAACAGCGGTTGATTTTGAAACATGTACTGTTCCTTGCACGCCAAAGGCTCATATTGGCTTGGTTGACATCTCAAACTTCCTCACCAAACTGTCTTTGTTAACTAGATTTGTAGATTAACAGATTCATTAAGGAGATCGCTAGAATAAATCAACATGGACTAATTTGTATGGATGTGCTTTAATTAACGAAAACTTTCTTAAGTAGACTAATTGGTGTTTAATTCTCTCCATGTTGCGCCAGTCGCCAGATATTTTTACCAATATGTGTGGATGCAATTAATTAGTTTGATGTGGTACATTGTTGGTAGCCACGGACAGATAAAAAAAAGCAGAAGGACGGAATCTATAAGGATCCGTTTGGTGGTCAGGAAAAGGGAGACAGGATAGGATAATCTATTATATCCTGCTTTAATCTGTAGTTTGGTGAACCAACAGGATATAATAAACTTATCCTGTTAGCTTATCATATCCTATTACTTGGTTATAATTCTATCCTGAGGGAGGAGTTGGATTAGAATCAACAGGATAGGATAAGAAAATGTTTTCTCTTTTATTCCTTACTCTTAATATTGTTATTATTTAATTGTGATTTCAAACCTATTTAGTCAATATTATTACTAATTAAAATATGTGATTTAATTAACAATTTTTATAAAAAGTGAAAAAATATCACAAGTTATTTTTTATTTAATTTTTTAGAATTTAAAACATGGACTAATGTATAATTAAAAAGCCAAAAATATATATTATCAAATATTTTTTAATTTAAATATATAAAAAAATCACATAATATTAAAATTTATTTTTGAAAAAAAAATGTAATTTTGATATAAGAGTGTTTTTATCATTTGTGGATATTTTATATCATATCCTATCATTATCTGATACGCATCAAACATCGAACAGGTTAAGAGTTTACTATGCTCATATCCTATTCTATCCTATCTTATCATATCCCTATCCAGCTCTCATATCCTATCTGTCTTTATCCTATCCTGACCACCAAACGAACGCTAAAAGTATAGAAATATTATATATATGAGTCAGGATCTGTTGACACCAAGTCTCAAACTTTTCACTTACATCAATTTTTAATCATTAATTTTGATTTAACGACTTTAACTTATCAATTTAATCGAAGATAAAATAATTAAAAGTAACATAAATATAAAGTGAAAAAATAAAATGTATTTAATAAAAAAAGATTTTAAGTATTTTGAACTTTATTAAAATTTTAATATTCATTTAGTAAATATTTTATGTTTTAATTATAAATAATTATTATATTATTAATTAAAAATAAATATAAGAATATTTTATTAAAAATGCATATGTATTTTTTAAAGTGCAACGTTAGTTTAAAAAAATGCAGATTTTTTACTAAAAGTTTTGTAACCACTAGTTATAAACTAATTTAATATTATAAAAAATTAATATATAAAAAGTAAAAAATGGAGATTATTTTATAAAAGTTGTATAATAACTATTATTTTTAGTATTAATTTTTTTTAATTTTTTATTTGTATTATATCTACATATAAAACAATAGTTAATTTTATTATTCATCAAATTAAAAAATTATGCATTAAAATAAGTAGCAAACATTAATAAATTTTAAATGCGGAAAAAATGTTATAATACGCAATTAATTAAAAAGTATCTGTATATTTTTTTAAAATTATTAGGTGACTAACATACCAATTAATTTTGTAACTGATTTTTTTAAGTATTTTTTTAAAAATTATAAATTTAATAATATTTGCTATGTTTTTTATTTTTATTCATTATTTTTAAATTTGATAAATAATAAAATTAACTGTAGATATAGTACAAATAAAAATTAATACAAGCATTTTACTAATAAAAATAATCTGAAAAAAATTAAAATATTAATATATTAAAACGTTTAATATTTCAAAATTATAAAAATAATTAATTAATGAAAACAAATATCTAGAAATTAGAATATAAATTATTGAATAAATACATACTATGTTTAAGAGACTTACTCTCAATCTTATCCATCCATTTATTCTAATCCAATGATCTACATTAATTCATTAAAGAAATCACATGGCATCGATTAGATTAAAATTAATGGATAGATGAGATTGAGAGTAAGTCTTTTAAACTTATTACTCTTAGAATAAGTTGATCCCTTCCCATATATGTGTGTGTGTGTGTGTGTGTGTGTGTGAGAGTGAGAGAGAGAGAGAGAGTATTTAATTGGTATGCATTGCTAGTATAAAGTTTTTTACAATATCCACCAATCACAAATCATGATATGAATGAGTTTTAAGGTGGTTAGTATAAAGAATGAAACATTTTTAATGATGTGATAATTTATGATTGATTAGCGGTTTTAATTTTTTTTACATCAACAATGCATAACAATTAAATTCTCTCTCTCTCTCTCTCTCTCTCTCTCTATATATATATATATATATAACTAATTGTACAAAATATGTTAAGGGGAGAGGGCAACATGACAACACCTATCGCTATATTTGGCAAGGCCAAACCACTAGCTTATAGTGGATAAGTTTGTGTAGTTCTGTCAGACAAAAGTTTTTTCTTATTAGCTTATAACTTTTTTCATTAGTTTATAGCATTTTTTCCGTCGCTACTTAAAGCAGTGTTTGAGTTTATAACTTAATTATTTTTTTTATTTTTTTTACCCTTACGATTTTAATTAAATTCCCCCTTTATCCTCTCTTCAATAAAATAAAATATCCTAATCTAATTAGTAAAGTATATATATTTGTTCTTTTGTATGTGAGTTGGAGTACCTCTTGTACTCCTTTTAATTCATTTTGTTTTATAAAAAAAATAAAATATATATTTAAGGACTAATTTAGCTGACTAAATATATATATATATATATATATATATATATACACAATAAAAAATAACAGAGGATATGTTTGTTTATAAAAAATCATATAAACATGTAATTTTAATAAAATTATCGCATTTTATTCAATAAAAATAATTAAAATTTAATATTTTAATTTTTAAGATGATAATAAATTAAAAGTATTAAAAGTGATAATTATTTTAAATATATATATATATATATATATATATATATATATAAAAGAAAAGCATATAAATATGTCATTTTATGTAATTTTATATATCCGCTAGCTCATCCGTTAATTTTATCAAACACTTCAAATGCAATCACTTAATTTATCTGTTATCAACTATAATTTCATCCACTATCAACTAATTTATTTTTTTAACAGAGCTTATACTTGTCGCTCCCTAAATCCGTCCATGTTGGTAGTGATGTTCCAATTGACATCTCCTCGTTTGCTAGCTAATCGCTTAAACTATATTTGTTTCAAGAGAAGTGTAGAAGACAGACGTTGAGGAGAGAGAAAATGGAGAAGAAAATGTGATTTTCGGTGGTTTGGAAAGGGAGAGAAGTGGGGAAGAGAGAAAAAAAAGGTATGGGACCCACTCAAAAATAAATCTCTTCCTAAGTGAAGAGAAAACGGAAAAGAAGAGAGAACTTTGTGTGAAATTACTTTTTCCACCTTTTTATTCCTCTCCTCACACCGTTATCTGCCATTATCTCTCCTACTTCTGTGATAGCATCTTCTTAACAGTGATAAACACACGACAGCAACATATATGACATGATCAACTCCTGTTATAATATTAATTAAAATTATGACATGATAAAAAAAAACTAATGGCCAATCATGCTTAATTGAAATCGGGTGCTTATATAATGGGAATTTCTATCAAAGTATTGTTTTTTGCTCTATAATAAAAATGTATTTTGCTAATTATTTTCATTTTTTCATCTTTGTTCCTTGGATTGGATTTGAAAATTTTGAAAATACAATTATAAAGATTACAAGAATAAGTATTTTTTATTTTTTATTCCTTAAATTATATTATATATATAATCAAATTATATTATATTTTATATATATATATATATATGTATGTATGTATATAAATATAAAATCAAGGGCACATATGTCTTTACAGGAAAAAATCATTTTCTTTCTTTTCACTTTTCTATCAAACCAAACGAGTGAAGAGAAAACTCAACTTTTTTTTTCTACTTCTCTCTTATTTCTTTCTATCCAAACAACCTAAAAATCTATTAATTTTCTACTCATTTTCTCTTTTCTCCTACTTCTTTCTTTCTTACTTCTATCTTCATTACTTCTTTTCCTAATCCAAACAAAGTGTTAGTCCCAAGTCAACAAACTAATACAATTTCACACAATTCAATTGATATAATTTTAGAGCTTGACTAACGTAGCGCTGAACTTTCCGGAGCATATTGAATGGCCTAGAATGAAAGCATTTGACTTCAATCTAGAACAATTTTTATTTTATACAAAATAGTATTTTAAAATCACTTTTTGCTAAGGCTTATCCAAATACATTCGATGAAAAGTTTAGCATTACTAATTATAAGGTAAAATTTACGTTTGATCCTTAATCTTATTTTCAGAATTCGATTTGATCATTTATCTTTAAAAAAAATCTGTTTTAATCTTTTATTTTATAAGGTTATACTATTTTGTTCCTTCTCATTATATTTGCATTAACGATCGACATTAGGTTTGGATGGGCTTAAAAAAAGGGCTTCTATGATGTAGAAGTAGAAGTAGATGCTATTATTAGAAACAGAAGTTATTTTGCGTTTGGATGTAATGATCGAGAAACACTTTTAAATCATTCATAGGCGTTTGAATGCTACTATGTACAATCACTTTAATTATTGAAAATTACTGAAAAGGACATACATAAGTACTTTTTTTGTAAACTGTTTGGATGAAAAAGCACTTATTTTAAATCTTGGAAATTTTTACTCTTTTCTATATCAAATTGAAAAATTTGAAATAACCTTTTGTTAAAAAATTTGTAACATACTGTTATATAATATTAAAATTTGTGTAACATGTTATAATGAAAATTTTGTGTAGCCTTTTCAATAAAAAAAATTTGTCTAACCTTTTATTATAATATAAGGCACTATTACATATAGTTATATATAACAACTGAGTATTTCATATGTTATAATATTGCGTGCTGTTTCATAAATATAATATTGACTATATACTATATATTAACAATATCATATTACATACTGTTACGCATAGGTTGTTTACAATATTAACAATATGATATATGTTGGTTCGTCAAGTGCAATGTTCAAAAACTTATCCAAAGGACTGTGTAGTGCAGAAGAAAAGAGGGTAGAAGAGAAAGAACAAAAAATGGACCAATAACAATCAGAAAGAAAATAAAAGAAACAAAGAAAGATAGATGCTGTACCAGTATACCTGAATAAAAGTGAGAAAGGCGGTGCAGCAAAACGAGGATTGGACTGATCGAAAAGTGTAAAATAGTAAGGAGTTGTATTTAACATGTTGTATAAGAATATTCTTGTCAAAAATTTCATTAAACATTTAGCGCCTCTCCGTCTGCGCTTTCTCTCACATCTACCGCAAGGTGCTTTCCTGGGAAGCTAGCAATTTTAGCTTCTCAAAAAAACATAAAAATGTGCTTTTTTTATTGCTTCTACTTTTTTTAAAAAGTTCATCCAAACACTCATTTTTTTTTATAAAAGTACTTTCATTTTAAAATTAAGTGCTTTGACTAAAAAAAAAGCCCATCCAAACGAGCCTTTAGTAAATCATCGTTAGTTGTCCGAAGCCACCCTTCATCGTCCAAATTTGGGTTCCCTCACCGGAATCTGGTATTAGAAAGAGAAAACAAGTCTCTTCTTATTTTCTCTTTCCCTTCTCTTCTTCCTTCCCCTTCCTCCTCCTCCTCCTTTCTCCTTCCTTCCTTCCTCTTCCTTTTTCCCTTTCTTCCCTTCTTGCTCATAAGGAATGTGTATTGTTATTTGAAACACCACTCCACCTCTATTGTCTGGATCATAAACCCTAATATGTTGAAGATTTCTTTAACCTTCCTCTCCCTTCCCTTTTAATATTGGCACATCGCATCACCAAAAAATTTACAAAGAAGCAAATCTGGGAGCTCTTCATGCTACACCAATAATAATCATGTAACAAATGGCATACATATTTAAACAGCCGACAACTAAAAAATAACAAAATGTATCCTCCTTTACCAATTATCCCAAACACGCAGAAACGGAAGTAGACATAGCGCTGAAAACTTACATAGATAATAGCAGCACCATCACATTTTTCTTTATAATGGATTCATCACATATTTGCTCAGTAGCAATATTCATAAGAAAAGATCGAAAATTAACAAGTAATCTAATTTGAAAACCCAACAAATAAAAATAAACCTGCTCAGTGGCGGTAAAGTACATTGGTGTTTGATCGAAGAAGAAAAGAAAAAACAATATTTGGAAGACCCCTGAGCGAAGGAAAGAGAAGAAGAGATTCGGGTAAAGAAAGAGAAAAGGAAGGAAGAAGAAAGGATGAGGATGAGGATGAAGATGAGGAAGAATAAGGAAGACGAAAGAGAAAGAGAAAAGGAGAAGGGATTTGTTTTCTCTCTAATACCCAGAGTCCGGTGAGGAAACCCAGAATCCGGCGACGGATGGTGGTTTCTGACGACTCACGATGGTTTACTAACACCGTTAGTGCAAATCTAACGGAACGGACCAAAATAGTATAACGTTATAAGATAAAGGACTGAAACATATCTTTTTAAAGATAAATGACCAAATCGGATTCTGAAAGTAAGATAAAAGACCAAAAGTATATTTTCGCCTTAATTTTATATATTTTTCTTTAAATTTAGTGATGGTCACAAAATGTAAATTAATATGTTCCTATCCCAGTTAGGTTGGGTGGTCTACGATTAGGAGTGGAAATGGGACAAGTCTCATGCTAGACTTTGTCTTAAATGGGCTTGACCTATATATCATAAGTGTAAGGTTTGAGTCTGACCTATTTATTCGTTGAAGGTATTTTTTGTGGTTTGACTTGACATTTTTAAAGGTTTGGACTGACCTACCAGCCTATTAAAAAAAAACATATACTTTGCAATAAGACCTTTAAAAAAACCAACTGCATTTAAACAAATCAGTAGGCTGAAACCTTTAAATGCGTCAACATACCCATGCCATTAAATAAGAGAACCGGCTATGTCTTAAATAGGTTAATAATTAAATGATTATATATAATTATATAATAATAATTATAATTATATATATATACACATGCACAAAAGAGCAGGCTTTGACCTTTTTAGCTAAAAATACTTCTAAAAAGGAATTAGCATGACTTATTTTAACAAGTGGGTCAAGTTATAGATCTCTGACGAACCGCTTGACCTACTTCCACCCATATCACGATGACCTTCATTACACTCGATAGCTCCACAATTTTTCAGTCATGACGATGAGAGTGCTTACAAAGGCAGCATATATATCTAAAAGTAAAGTGAGAATAAAAGTTTCTCATATTTAGTACAAGAAATAAAAATTCACTCACAAGCATAATAGATGCCTAGGAATACAATTTGTGAATGAAAGTTGAGAACTTTGTTCCCATGTGTGAAGGTGAGAACGAAATATTGCTGAGAATGAGATTTTCGAAAATATAATCTAGTTAGGAATAAAACATTTCATGAATCAAACGTCACCTTAATTAGTGAGAGAGTAAGAAAATGAGAGTGTTTTGCCATTGAGAAATGTGTAGAACTCGAACCTGCATATTTTATATATCCAAATTTATATCATGTTTTGTTATATTTTCTTAATACTCAGTAAATATTAAATAAAAAAGTAAATATAGTTAGTATATATTTAAATACATGAAAAACATTTAATAGTTTTTTTTACTTAGTTATTACTTATTAGAATATTTGGTAAGATCATTAATATGAAGATCTAGTTCATAAACCCATTATGAACTCACTATACTGTTCATCGGCCATGTTCATGCCCTAATACATCGTTACCCACAACTAGTTGAACGTTTTTTTTTTATAAACCAAAAAAATATTAAATGGAGTACGAAGAGATACTTAAATCCGTATATAATTAGTTGAACTCGATTAACAAATTAGACCTAGTTGAATTCGGGCTTGACCTGTTAATTTTTTTTTTCAGGCTTATCATGTTACTTAATTCTACGCATATTCTCTTGTTTTATTTTAATATTATGATGGTTATTCACCCCACCCCGCCAAGAAATAAATTATTTTTGGAATAAAAATGCTTTCCCCACCAATCACATACTTTTCCCACGAAACCAACTAAGAATTCCACTTGCTTCATCTGGACAGCCACAGACCTATATAAACTGTTTGTCTACTTTGAAAAAGTTAGCTCACCAAAGGTACTATGGGTTGTATGGATATAATTTTAAAAGACAATATACGAAATATTTTTTTTTGATGTCAGGCTATATAAGAAATATTGGTCGCTCTCAATTAATATAATTTTAACAAAATAAAAAAAAATCCCTATGTTTCTACAATTAGGTAGATAGAAAAGGTTCTTGTTCAGATAAGATCCCTTTTAATAATTAATTTCATTCTCTAGTGACTTCCTACAATATACATTAATTCAATTCATAGAGTAACAAAACAATATGCTCCTGAGGCTCTTAATGGCCACATCATTATATGATTGATTATATTCATTCGACATTATATAATTAATTAAATATAAACACCCAAGCTTTTAAGTGCAAAAATATTCAGAGATACAAGTGTGTGAAAGTATTCTTATTTTCCTATAATTAATTCTGAAACATGTTTAATTCCTTGTTATCCTTACCAACCCTCCCATCACGCACAAATGCAAGAGCATTAGAAATTTCTAACTTGAGCGGAGAAATTTGGATTTGACGCATGTGTGCTTCATGTGACAATCTCTCTTTTCATTGACTTTGGTCGTAATTCTTTGAATATCTGAAAATTTGTGAGTGTGTGTGGGATTTCAACTATAAAGAAAACAGAGCGCGTAGCTAGCTGGGATGGTTATTAGCACGATTATGATGGCGACGGTAATGACGATAAGGGGCGAAAAAATAAAGAACTTGACTAGCAAGTGAGTGGTGTGTGACCCTAAATACAAGTCGCCTTTTCCATCCTTTGGTAGGGTGGTGTTGACATGGATCTTGACCCTCTTTGATGAAACATTCCTTGGAGTCATTATTTGGCCCCCACTCATCTCACAACCTTTAGTTTTAAAATCCTACAATATTCGAGGGCTGTCTTTGAAAGTTGTTCCTTTGCTTGTCCTCTAGTACGCTTATGGATTTGAATTTTCTAACTTTGGAAAAATTATCTATATTTTTTATCTTTTTCTTTATTCATTTTCTCTTTTATTTTTATTTTTTCATTTTAAATACTTTTCTTTCTTTTCCATAAACACATAATCACTGTAATTTTTTGACCCTAAAGTTAGAGGATCCATATCCATGCACATATATCTTTCCTTTCTTTTTCTTCCTTCTTTCTTGCCCTCTCTTTCTCACTCAATCTTAATTGTCAGAAACTCTTCTTCCGTTCTTTAATTACTTTGTCTTCAGCTGTTTGATGTTTATACAAGAATATTTTGATGTACTAATTAATTAATTAAAGACGACCTTTAACCAGACCCACCCATGTATGATACGGCAATTTTATCGACACATCTCATCACCACTATGTTCTATTCTTTCTTTCTTTACCATAATAGTTGAAATAATTAATAACAACTTATTATAAATAATAACAATAATAATTGATAACAACTTGGCATGTAATGAGTATGAGTTGATTTGATTTAATTACTAAAATATTTTTGTTTGTTGAAACCCACCGTAATTAGGGTCATTGACTTCTCAGTGGGTCCATGGAGTATCCCACAAGCTTAGATCCTTTGGATACGTTATAAGACTAATCTCCGTTCGGGTGTTTAGTCACAATTCAGGTTCTTCGTCCCTCTTTGCGGGATTCAAACTGAGATCCTCCCCATAAGCTCAGTTTGCACAACCAACTGAGTCACACCCTTGAGTTAATTACTAAAATATCTTACTATGCTCTTATATATTGAAAAGCTATAAGAGCCTATCCGTAACATGAACATAAGATTTTAATTAAAATTTACACTTAGCTATCCACGGAGAGTAAAGCAAGCGTCTAATAGTCAAGCAACGCAAAGTTCACGTTTCAGTCGTGTCTTGTCTCTCCTCTTCAAGGAACTGATCTGAAAATATTAAATATGTTAGGAACATATTTAATAAGGTTACAAAAAGACTTCAAGTTATTGTACGATCTTTTATTCGAAAAGTCAAATGGAATAAAGCAACATCTTCTTTATATCGTACCTGACACCATTATCTTTAGTACACAACAAAGTTTCTTTACAAATGCCTATTCTGATTGATTGCACTAAAGAAGTACTCTGTGCTGCAGAAACCATGATACTACTTTGATCGCTCTACTTCTAAGCTAAAAGAGTGTACTTTAGTACAAGTATACCCTCAACATCTTCAAAACATTTAATGCTACATCAGAATGACTCTATTGCATTAATGGTTTCTCCGAAGACTTGAAATAAAGCAAGTATTGAAGATGGAATGTCTCAGAACGGATTTATTGTTGTGAAGACTATAAATAGAAGACTCTGAAGAATTGAAGACATGCAACAACGAGATCAATCAAGCTGAACAACTCTCATATTTTGCTAGAGCTTTTAATTATTCATTCCTTCATTTACTTCTCAATCATTTGTAAATCTGAGAAGAAGTTATTGTGTACTCCTACCCTACACACTTCATATTCATTCTTTGAGTGTAATATGGTTGACTTGCCCTTTAAAATCGAAGCTACTGCTTCAAAACAAATTATTTCATTTGTAAAGCCTGAAGATGCTAACTGAAGAAAACTTGTCGAGCCTGAAGAGGCTAGGTGTGTAACTAATACTCTTATTCTTTAGCCTGAAGAGGTTAGGTGTGTAAAGAATACTTGTATCTGTAACATGATCAGTTATAATAAAACTCTTGATTTAGCCAAGGATTGGACGTAACCTTTAGGGTGAACCAGTATAAAATCGTTGAGTGTGTTTCTCTCTCTCTTTTAACTTTTGATTATTGCTTTTAAGTTTTATTACTTGCATCTAACTAGAGGTTAAATCTGTTTATTTAAAACAAAGCCTTTTGTTTTATCTCCGTGTTTTTACACACCTTCAGACGCATCAAAGCGTCTTATATGTGTCTTTATATCGTCTTACCCTTAAGCTTTCTAAAAAGGTTTCTGTTTACAAAAAGATTTAAGTAAATACTATTCAACCCTCCTTCTTGTTTTTATGGTGTTTATTTCAAAGAGATGTCAAGTGTAATTAAGCTCTAAATCCCAGGCAGTCAGTGTGTAATTTCCACTCAGTTAAATGATTAATTTAAAATCTCAAAACAATATATCAATCATCAATTAAATTTAACTCCAACTTAATAATGGTGTGTAAAGGGAGAATATAAAGTATTAATTCAATCTATTAAAAATGTAATGTATGGCACAGGTTATGAATACATATTATTAGATTGAATTTAAAATGATACAATATAAAAATTAGATTAAATCTTAACCATTGAGAATATTAATGTCAAATACCTAAATATGTTTCTTATAAAGGAGGACTAGTAATTGTGGAGAAAATGATAAGCAAATTAAAATCTATTTGCAAAGAGCTTCTTGGTCTTGTACTATCTAAGTGTTTAAGCGTTCTTATGTTATTATTATTAATTAAGATTGAGCTAAACTAGGACTAGAGGCTGGCGGATGCTGCCAAATTCCAATGAGATTGACCCATGTGGATTAGTTTATAGGCCAACAAGTGCACATCATGACCTCACCTATACATCATTAATCTTAAAAATAAAAATAAAAAATAATTAAAAAATAATATTTAGTTTCTTTGTCCATAACATTGAAAATATTTGGAGGAACAAATAATGGCAATCACTGCAGGACCCTACAATTACAAATGATGGGAATATGAAGAAAACATACATGAACCGCCTGTTCCATTCTTTTAGTTTCCTCACTTGTCTTTATTGAAAGAATGGACTCTAGAACCTCATACCTATATTTAAACAAGCTCTACAGCTTTCAGCCATTTTGAATCAAATAGAGCTAGATTGGTGATTTTATTTCCCTTCCTCCCCTATCTTTTTAAAATATTAAATAAATGCACAATTGTTTGTATTGTCAGTGTAAAGACTTTTTATACAGTCAAACAATAAAAAATTATCACATAAGCTAAAATGTTTGACACTTATTCTAACTACCTTAAGGCTCTATTCGCAAGCCGATTTTTGGAGGGGAATGGAAGAAAATGAGAAGTTTATTGATGTGTGACCCTTGTTTGGGAGTTGATCAAAAAGAAGGGGAATGTTTTAAAGGTTTTAATAAACCCTCCCAAACTCTCCTGAATGCCATTTTCACGATTCCCCCAATCTGGGATATTTTGAAGGAAAACAAACTAAAATTATTAATTTACCCTTATACATTTTCAAAATTTACCAATTTTATTTCCTGATCATTTCTTATCTCATGACACTCTCTCACTTTCAGTATGGGTAAAATTGTAAAAGTATGTCTTATACTCTCTATGTCCTTCCTGTCATATAATATGCATTCCCAAACAAGTAGAGGGATAATGCTCTCCTTCTCCTTCCCTCCCTCCCCCTTCCTTCCCCTTTGATCCCTTCTTTTTTTGGACACAACGCTGATATATTGAAATGCCGATGAGAATAAATCACTTGACAGATTGGTAACAAAATAGGATTTCAGAAAACACATTACTTTTTTTCATGTCCTACAAGAAAATAAACCGATGACAATAGTAATGGCAGCGTGGGGATTTGTTTTGGGATTTAATTGGTATACACTGTCGGTGTAAAGATTTTTTACACAGACAACCAATCAGAATTTGTCACATAAGCTAAAGTGTTTGACTCTAATCCTAACTACCTTAAAAGTCACACAAACCATGATTTCTGATTGGTTGTCAGTGTAAAAATTTTTTACACTGATAGTATATCACAATTAAACTCTTTGTTTTGGGTGTATTTTCATTTTATTTAATATCGTATATTATTTTTATCTTTTACTTAATTTTTTAATTATATACATGCATTTCAAATATCCATAAAAAAAATACAAAGAGATATCAAATATTGTCCCACAATTTGATGTATAAGAGATATAATTAATTCTTTTTCCAGGACATTAAGATGTAATTAAGAATAGGGTGTGCCCAGCGCTATTAGATAACATTGGGCTACAAATAAGCCCGAAATTAACTTCATAGTAAAGCTAAACGAAACTTCATTCTAGATCCAAACAAAAACAACAAGCAAAGGAACTCCACTGCATATGGGCCTATGGAGACAGGTCAAACAAACTGGGAAAAAGTGAATGGACTGGCTACGTTAATTTCTCAAGGAGTCCAGATCCATTTCACGTTGTCAGTTTTTGTGGTGATTATTTCATGTTGTAATGTCAAGGTCCTCCAATTTTTCTTGTTTTTGATATTTCGTGTACCTACCTGTGCAATGTGGCTTACAATTATTCTTCTTAATTAAGTATAATTTATATCTTATGTTGGTTTTATAAAATGTAAAATTGTTCTTACTATTATACAAGTATAATTATTTTTTTGTAAATAAAATTTTATAAAGAGGTATTCACACATTCATTGAGTGGTGAGTATAAATTTTTCATATTTGAAATATATACTTTTTATATAATTTTTTTTATTGCATTCATGTAGAGCTGCCACTTTTGGCTCGGCCCACCCGAACTAACCCGATTTTAGACTAGGCTGGGCTCGGGAAATGAAGGGTTGAACTAAATTCGGGTCGGATCGGTCCGACCCAATCCGTTCACCGAACTGCCATAACCCGACTATATGGCCTGCTTTTTACTTTTGTTTTTAAAAAAATTAATGCATTTGTCTTTAGTTATAGAACTATACTTATATAGTTCACATTATAACTTTTAGATAAATGATCTTTCAATTTATTAATGATAAAAAATATACTTATTTAATGACTTTTATGAAAAAATGCTTCTTTAACACTTGTTTACATATTTAAAATTGTGATGTATACTATATTTTAATGTTATTTAATACATAAAAATATATTTAAGCAAAAAAAAAGAGGGCCATTGGGCTGGGCTGTCAAGAATACTAGCTCGATCCTAATTCGGGCCAGCCCGGTCAGACTCAATTTTGTACTTTGGCCCGTCGGCCCGAGTCGGGGTGGGCGGGCGGACCGATTTGACATCTCTACATTCATGTGGCTGGTATTGGGTTAGATATATTAAATCATTAATAAAATTTTATTTATCAAAAAAAAAAAAACAAAATCATCGGTGATGCATTAAAAATCACATTAGATATATTATTAAATTAATTCTATGATATAGATTTTATGCTCCAAGTTTTTTTACCTTTACATGGCAACACAGGTAGTAAAAAAAAAAAAAAATCAAATGACAACTTTATCTCTATCCTTCAACCCATCCCATCTCACCCCACCAGCCACCGTCGTCTCCTCTGCGTGATGCAATTCGACTCCCCTCCTGCGATCATGGCCCCGACGAGTCCCGCGTCGCTCACGTCATCGACAACCTCTGTCGGACCCTTCCTCTCCTACGGCCTTTGTGTCGGCATCGACATCCTCCTTCGCGCCTTCAAGCATGTTCGAAGGCAGTCTGACTCCTCTCTCCTTGATCTCAAGGTTAGTCACTCATCAATCGTCAAATTCAAATCAAATTAGGGTTCGAATTTTCTAATATTTATGCTTATTTACAACATTCATCCTTTAATTTATATGTTAGGGTTGAGGTTAGTATGTTTAACAGAAAATATTCTCCTAAAATATTCACTACTGCGTCGCCACCTGCAGAGTCACTGCAAGCCATATCGTCCTTCATCGTAGGACCGTCACGGGACAAATTTCTTCCTTGTAGCATCTATACAAGAATTTTAAAAAACTGAGAATCTTTGATATTCGTTAGACCATAATCAGGAGCTCCCCTACTGCACCGCCCAGATCTTGGTCGCAGAGGTTGAGATGGCGGCGACAACGTGATTCGTGGTTAGGACCGACAAGAGGTTCTCCGGCCAATGGTAGAAACTTGAGAGGTGGGGGTGGTGTGGTTGCGGGTGGGGTGGCAAAGGGATGGGGGTAGTACTGGTGCCTGGTTGGGGGGTGGTGAAGGGTGGGGGTAGTAACGGAATTTGAAAATATTTTTTTTTTTATAAAATCCAATTATTTTATTGGTAATAACAGGTCATTTTGATGATCCACTTATGTATCATTTGTTTTAAACTTATGATGCTTCACCTTAGACCCTGCCATAAAAATGACTAAATGAGTGTCGGAATTTAAAAATACTAAAAATTATTAGAGAAAAATTGTACCAACAACTTACAATTATTATAAGTATATATATATATATATATATATATATATATATATATATATATATATATATATATATATATATATATATATATATATATTTATTTTTTTTTTTTTGCAAACAATGAGTTATGCCTTTACAAAATTACAAGTACAAACTAGTATGTATTATCTACATGAGAAATGCTCTTTTAGTACGAAATCATTTTCGTCAATTCCGTACGAACGAGATGGCTGGCTTAATTTATTTCATCATTCCAGTTTTTTTGTTTTTTATTTAAATTTTTATTTATTGATTGAAATACAACTTACTGAAATCAGGTGAATTCGTCTTGATTTGGTATCTTTTGGAACCATATAGGCTAGCAACACTCATTATATATCTTCCTCTAATTATATCACGTTGGAAAACCTTGAGCTCAGAGTCTTGCCGGATATGGGATCAAACTTGCACCTGCAACTGGGGCACGAGATTTGCAAAAAACTTTTTGTTTTATGGTCTCCACGTTTTCGTGCACTTGAACGCTTAGGAATTTCATACTTGCACCACCTTCTACACCGAGGACATGCCTTCTTGTCAACTTTGTTTCCAGTCGATCTCTTCCTTTGTGTAAAATCTACATGAGCGGAAAAACCATGTGCTTGTTGATTCAAAAAAACTACTTTCTGTTTATTTGGGTCAGATAGGGTACTCCAAGCTTGGTTGATGACTCTGAAAGCACCAGTAGTAGCCACGGAAGCGTTCTTGGTTGGGTTCACGATCTCTACCAACTTGCTATGTTGCTTCTTGATGTTTTCCATGAAACAATAGGACCATCACAATATGAAACAACAAACTAATGCTTATGCCTTATACGAAGAGAAACTGACAAAAGAAAAACACGCGTAGCTGGCTAGGTTTCCCATAAATTTATATATCAGTATGTTTCCTATAGTGGCTTTTAAACTTCTCAAAATGTTATCATATAACAGAATTCAAAAGGGTACTATAGGGCTGGCCATACTATAGTGGCTTTTAAACTTCTCAAAATGTTGTCATGACAACTTTTGAATCCACTCAATCCTTGGGTGTTGAGTTCATTTACGTATACAATTGGAATTACTAAGGTTAGGTTGGATGGATAAAGTGAAGTAGTTAATAGTGGGTAGTGAAGTGAAGTGATATATAAAAAAAACTTTAACCTATTGTTTGAGAATTCCTTAAATGAGTTGAATGGTTAATGATGAGATGGAACTCAAACCACTACATATATATCAATTAAACTCTCAAATTTTGCACACCTTGCTAGAGAATAAAGTCTCACATAAGGCAAAATAAAGACAATTATAATATATATAAGTTGGGAAGTTTGAGTCCAAATTGTATAGACCTTTTGAACAACAAAGTAACTCCCAAACTTATTATATAAATTAATAATCCACTTCCTCAATTGGACTCAATCTTAAATGCTAATATGCCCTCTAATTTGTAGGGTTTGAGATGTAGTGGAGTGTACGTTAATTAACCATTTCATATCCTTTGTAATTCATTGCGCTCCATTAATTATCATTGTGACTTCCAAATAATGAAGTAATATACTTTTATTATTTTACTCCATTCCATTCTAAATCACTCCATTATTGCCCACTCTACTTTATTTCCTTCAAAATTCCCAAACGGTAACATATCCTAACTAATTATAAGAAAATTTTAAGGATAACAGGATTGGAAATAGGTTAGGTGGACTTTGCCTAAATTTAGGCTAACCAATGTCTTAATAGATAGAAAGTTTTCATTGTAGATTTATAAATTTTAAATTTTCAATATGAGTTTAATTGTTATACATTATTAGTGTAAAGATTTTTACACTGTCAATCAATAAGAAATCAAGGTATGAGTGACTTTATGCTATGTTTGTTTTTAGGGAAAAGAGAAAAGAAGAGGAAGGAAAAGAGGAGAAAAATGCGTTTTCCCTCGTTTGGTTGAAGAAGGAAAAGGGAATGAAAGAAAAAAAAAATGTGGGTACCACCAAAAAAGTTTTCCTTCCAAAATCGAAAGAAAATGAGGGAAAAAGGAGAGAAAAAAGATGAAAAGACTTAAAACACCTCTGACCTTATTACATTTCATTTTTACTTAAGGGTATTTATGTCATTTTACAAATATGTTTTTTTTTCTTTTCTTTCATTTTCTACTTAACCAAACAAGAGGAGAGAAAAGTTTTAGTTTTATTTTCTTTCATTTTCTCTCATATATCAAACAATTAAATGATCCTCTTATTTTTTTTTCTCTCATTCCCTTTTCTTTCCTCCCATTTTCTTTCCTCGTACTTTCTCTTCTGAAACCAAATAGAGTGTTAAAGTAGTTAAGATAAAAATCAAACATTTGTACTGATGTAGCAATTTATGATTGGTTGAGTGGTTGACGGTGTAAACAAGTTTTACACTGTTAGTGTATACCCATTAAATCCTTTTAATATAATAAATATATCACTTTTCAATAAATAAATATTCATCTTTAATTTCTTAACCAATGCACTTAGCAAGGCCTATAAACTTATGTCTATTTTGTAATATGTCAGTTTTAATTTGACCTATATTATCTGTTATATGCTTTTTTGTAGGTACTTGATGTAACATGTTTATAAGAATATAAAAGTTAGACTTATCCCAAAAACATATTGAAATATCGACATTATATGAAAGTTTTGTATATAAGTCAAAAAAAATTAAGCTTTTGAATTTTAAATAAATATAACTTATAACAAGATTATTATATATATATATATATATATATATATATATATATATATATATATATATATATATATATATATATATATAAAATATTATAACTAATATATGTTTTTATGCTTGCAGAACTGTTTAAGGTAACGGACTAAAACTTTTTAATGCTTTCAAAAATTTGAGTGCATAAGCATGTTATGAGTGAACTTATAACATAATCATGCAATTTAATCCCCTAAACGTTTCTCAATTGGATTTAACTAATTTTGGTCTTATTGATATCTTCAGAACGCACAGAACGTTGTAATTGCTATTTTGGGAATCATTAAGTTAAAAGTTACTCTGAACTATTTGTGTTTCTAATAAATTCTTATAGTCTTCTTTTTATGTAATTTAGGAATTTACATAATTTTAGTTCAACAATAACTCTGGATTATTTATGTCATTTCTTTCTATGTCTGCATTTTGAAGTGTTTTTAATTTTCTTCGAACTGAAAGTATTTTGGAATCACCAAATGATCCATGTAGTTATCATTTGTCTCGAACAACAGTGAGCCAAAAAATCTGATGCTAATGCGAATGCATTTGTATGCTCGAGATGAGCTACAAGTTCATCACCTACATTTGTCAAAATTTTAACAAACATTAATGACTATTGGAAGTCTGTTATGTAATTATGTGAATATGCTAAGAAGTAAAAAAATGTCATTCTTGAACTTTCATTGTGCATTTGGTCACTATAGAGTTCATGTGTTTTACATGTTAGTTAAGATGAATTCAAAAAAATACAATAACCAAATCAAGATGATGCTGCAGTTTGATACTGAAGTTTGTTTATGGACATCGACTGTATCTATATATATGATAAATATTACTACAATAACATTTAGTTATATGCTTCAAATAAATAATCTTCTTAATATCATTTACATGAAACCAAAATCTCATGTTGTTTCTCACAATTTTTGTCTTTGTTTTTCAATGTTAATTTTCCATATTTAAATGATTTGAATGGTAGCCACAATATAAAATTTTAAAAGTTTGGTGATATCAATGTTATCATATTTAGAAGTCGTAAACAAAAAAAATCATGCGATGATTTTTCATTTCAAATAATATACAATTACTTATTTGCTGCTATTTTGATTTGTTATTTTCAACATTTAAAAAGACAAAACATTGTAAAATAATCACACATAATACGTTAGTGCATCGCATGAATATCAATGTTTTCAAATTTATAAGCCCCAATCCAAAAAACATACGATGTTTTTTCATTTTAAATACTACACGAATACTTATTAGTTGTTATTTTGAATTGTTATTTTCAACATTTAAAAATACATAATACTATAAAATAGTCACGACTAAAATATAATTTTAGTTCTTTATCTTTAGGTCAGAATTTATTTTGGTCCATTATCTTTTAAAAGATTCATTTTGATTCTTTATTTTTATAATGTTATACAAACTGATCATTTCCGTTAATTTTGTTACAACAGACGTTAGTGTGAGCTGTAATGGACATGGCATCACATGTGGACCTTGCCTCATCTTCTTCCCCAATTTTATAGTTAGGGCCTGTTTGGTAAAGTTAGTTGTTAGCGGATAAGCTAGCTGATAGCAGATATCTTATAGCGGATAGCGAATGAGGTAAATGATAGAGGATAAGCTAGCTTATTTTCTGTGAAAGTGTTTGGTAAAACTAGCGGTTGAACTAGCTGAAAAATATAAAATGACATAAAAGGACATCTTCATTAATGATTTTACATAAAAGAGAGAGAAGAGAATAAAGGTAGAATTAAATGAAGATAATAAGGATAAAAGTGGAAAGAAAAATGAAACGCTATAAGCTATAAGCTCAAATGCTACTTCAAGTAGCGTATGGAAAAAACACTATAAGCTCGTGAAAAAACGCTGTAAGCTCGTGACAGACGCGCTTACCAAACAGGGCTACTTTCTGATCCGCTATAAGCTATCTGTTATAAACTCATTGAAGTGCCTTGCCAAACAGGCTCTTAGGGTTGTTCCGGAACGCTTTCTCTCAAAATTCAATGAAAGAGGTATGATAGAAATAGATGACAACTGGGAACACAAAGTTTTAGCCAAAAGCTCATCAATTATATCTGAAAGAAAGAGATGAGAGAAGGAAGAATGAAAAGAAGTCAATGAAAATATGTGCTGTTTGTTCCAGAAATAGCCGTAGAAATGGATAAAAAACAAATAAAAATTAATAAAACAATAGAATTCATGTGGGTTTTCTGGCTTCTCAGACTTGAATAAATATAAGTGGTTGACCATGCCGAGAAACCAATGGAAGCAAAGATGGTAAAAGAATTGAATTTTATTTAGCTTTTTTTAAAATATAAAATGAAGGTTAAAGTATTAATTTGGTGCCTATACGTGATACAGATTCTTTATTTAGTCCCTGTATGTAAAAAATTTGGAAATGATTCCTTACATGTGTAAATAATAGAAAATTTGGTCCCTGTATATGCAAATGTTAGCAAATTCATCCATGCCGTCAACAAATTAGTCTTTATACGTGACACAAATGTTTGATTTGGTCTCTAAACCTGAAAAAAATTAAATAGGTCTCTGTATGTGCAATCAATAATAATTTTGTCCCTATCGTCTGCCAAGGAGCTCGGACTTACTAAAAATTCTTTTCGTATTGATTATTTTTCATATATTATATCAAACTATTTCTTCTATTGAGAGTCAACTTGGATAATTTCAGAATATAAAATCATTTGCGGACCAAATTATACAACTTTTACTATCAATAGAAGAAATAGATTGATAAAATATATAGAAAATATTCAATATCAAAAGAATCTTGAGTTGGGTCCGAATTCCTGGATAGACGACAGAGACAAAATTATTATCGATTGTACATATAAGGATTGATTTAAATTTTTTTTTCAGGTTTAGGGACCAAATAAAAATTTTGTATCACATATAAAGATCAATTTGCTGACGGTAGAACGAATTTGCTAACGTTTACATATATAAGGTCTGAATTTGCTAACGTTTACAAATGTAGGGACTCATTTTCAAATTTTTTACGTATAAAAACTAAATAAAGAATCTGTATCACGTATAATGATTAAATTATTATGAATACATGGTGAGACAATTTTCGTGTTTTTAAGATGGAGATGACATTGGTAGCCCTTTCATTGAATTTTGACTGAAAGAACCGTAACTATGAAATTAGGGGAAAATATAACCAAGTCCATGTGTGATATCATGTCGCAGGCCACGCAGAGAGTTGAAGGTCATCTCACCTTATACAAATGTCTGTAGTAAGAGAGTTAATGTAGAACATCAATTTGGGTAACGTTATAAAAATAAATCATCTTTTAACAGATAAAACATCAAAATAAATGTTGACTAAAAAAAATATTAAAAACATAGTCTTTAATCCATTATTTTTAATTCACATTTTTTTATTGGTTGAAATTTATATGGATCCTATAAAATTTATGTAGGACCCACATAAATTAATGAAATCCATATAAATTTTAATTAATAAAAAAATATATGTTAAAAAGAGAATGTTTCAATTACAAAAAAAAAAAAAAAAAACTGAGTAAAAGTATATTTCAGCTAATAATCACAGATTCCCAAATCCAACGGGTACAAAATCAGTATAGATAGAAAGGGAAGAAGAAGAAGAAAAGGTGAGAAACGGCGAAGCAGAGATGGAGTGGAACGAAGAACAACAACCCAAACGACAGAGGGTGTCTCTCCCTTCCTCCAACCTCCAAACACAATCTCCCATCCCTGGAAGATACGTTTCCAAGCGACATCGTCCACCTTTGGATCCTCTCTCCTCTCTTCCCGATCCGCTTCCATCTTCATTCACACTAACTGGTACTCTTTTCCCCCCGCCCCCTTTGTTTCCTTTTTATCTACTCTAATTAAAATGTTCTTGTGTTATTTTTTTGCAATTGCTGAAGCTGTTTCAAGTCTGTGATTATTTACCATGTTCAATTTTGTTTTTTTTTTTTTAATTAAAGTGTTTATTTACATGTCTATTTGACTCGGGGGTCGTAAAAGCTGCTCTACTTTAAATTTGTGATTATAATTTATACGTCAAAGAATTTTTATTGAATAATTGGAAGGAGGGAAAAAAGGACGATTTGAATGAGTATTTCATACTCGATATCAGAAGAATATAATTGGTTTGCAGTCATTGAGAGAGTGAGACAGGGTGAAGGAGGGCAGGAATGTGACATGCCTTCCTGTGATATGTCATGGTCCAAACTAATCTGAGGAATTGGGGATGTAGTTTTTCTCTTATTACATTTGGGTAAATTAGGGATGAGGACTTCTTAAAAGGATGAAGAAGAAGAAGAAGAGATATATTCCGTTAGAGGTAAACATTTGAGCTTGGTTGTGGCATGGATATTAAAGAGAGTATGGGAATGATGATGTTATTTTCTGAACGAGACATATAAAACTGAGTTTTAACTATTCATTCTATCTTTTTCATGATTTTTATCTGCATTCCTTTATACAATAGCATTTTATGCTGGATGTTGTAACCACTCATTTTCTTGTTGGTAGTTTCTTCAGACATAGGCATGCTGGATGTTATTATGCATATATATCTATTCCATTGCTTTTACGTTTAACATTTAATCTTTGGTGGAGACACCTCTGACCTTGTTCTTGTTCATAACCTAGGAAGTATCTTGGATGCTGATATACCTCGTAGCATTTTACCGTTGTTGAAAAGTAAAGCAAAGGGTCATCAAAACCTGAACTCGATACCTGAGAAGCTATCCGTGGCTCTATATGGGCATACAAAAGCTGTTAATGCTATACATTGGTCATCGACTCATGGTATGTTCTCTTTGATAACAAACTGTTGCCCTGAAATGTGATAAAATATACTTTTAGCAAGGGATAATTTTTATAAGTTATAACTGTTTCTTAATGATGGAAGTATTGTATATCATTTAACATACAAAACATGTATTTATCAACAGCTAGAATAGGTTTAAAATCAAAATGTTGAAAAGTGTTGTCACAACACACACATGGGGGGAGGGAGAGACTCTCTAGAAATATGTTGTATATATTACTTGCATTGATCTGTTCATTAGAGTTAGCTTACAGCTCATCTCCTTGCATCTGCTGGAATGGATCGTATGGTTTGCATATGGAATGTATGGAGCAGAGATCAGAAGAAAGCATGTGTGCTAAACTTCCATGATTCAGCAGTGAAAGACGTGAAATGGTCTCAGCAAGGGCTCTTTCTGCTTTCTTGTGGATATGATTGCACATCAAGGTTGGTTGATGTTGAAAAGGGATTGGAGACTCAGGTATTCAGAGAAGATCAAGTTGTTGGAGCTATAAAGTTCAATCCAGACAATTCAAACCTCTTCCTTTCCGGGGGATCGAAGGGTCATATCAAACTATGGGATATCAGAACTGGCAAAGTAGTACATAATTATAATCGGAATTTAGGTCCAATTCTAGATGTGGAGTTTACAATGAATGGGAAGCAATTCATTTCTTCTAGTGATGTATCTGGGAGCAATGTCAGTGAGAATTCTATTATTGTTTGGGATGTGTCGAGACAGGTACCACTGTCTAATCAGGTGAGAGAATTCTTGACTATTTTTCATTTTTCATTTTCATTTCACTCTTTTTCTGCCAAGTTGCTGTGAAGTTTTCTTATCTTGAGTTTACACAGCATTGCTGATGTCGGGTACAACTCTTTTGGAACAATGAAGTCATTCTAGAGAGAATAGAATTATTGCAAATAGCCTAATAAAAAAGGCCCACTTTACAAGTTCTATCTGTGTCGAAGGGAGTTGATGGAAAAAATAGCATTCGGTAATTAGTAGTAGCAGCCTGTCAAATAGTATTGTATTTTGTAAATATTGTCTAAGATATTTTTGGTACTTATTAGGAGTCTTGGTTTTATGTTGATAAGCCATTCGAAGATCTGCATCAATAGTATTATTTCTTCTCTCCAATATGAATACGATAACGTATTAAATACCCAAATAGTTGAATCAACCTCTGAGGAGGTTTAAAGTGATTTTAAAGTATGATCTAATAGTAAAAATATATAAAGTCCTTACTGCCGATCTATCCATTCAATACTTAAATTTCAACATGGAAACATGCAGAAGTCTGCCCACTGAAGTTCCCCCATGAAGTCATGTTTATTTCCTTTGCTAGTTAATGACTGTGTTAGAACAGAAGGCTAAAAGGGTATTTGCTTGGAAGAATAAAGGGTTAGAGCAGTTAGTTTAGTTCTAGGGGATCTTGTAGATAAATAGGGGGAATAAGGGGTAGAAGGGGATCATTCTGATTTGTTAACTTTGTGAGAACCGAGCATTGCTCAGTTGTGAAAGGGGAAACCCTTGCTGGGGAATCCTTTCTCCTATTCTATTCTGATTCTGTTCATCAATAAAATTGTCCATTTCCATTTCTGTTTCCATCAATTTCTCAGCTTTCTGATTTGGGTTCCTAACAAACTGTCTTTAGGTTTTTGCTGGGATATTCGAGGTTATTGGCTTCTGGGTTCTCCCTCTTCTTACACTCCACTTTTATTCATTTTACAAGGTTTAGACTTGTTCTTTTATGAGTATGCTTAATCGTAATCTGGTCAGCCTACCTGCAGTTTGGCTCTAGAAAGTAATTTTTAGAAACAAGTGAGTTTTAATGGAGGACTTTAAAATATTATGTTCGATATAAATGCATTGAGAACTCATAACCAACACATCTACATTCAAATCACCTAGGATACCTGCTAATTTTGCTGCCTAGAAAGTTATAGTCTCTTGCTACTCTCTAACTGATGCATCTTTTTATTCATCATGTTCACACTTGTGGAAATACTTGAGGTTAAAACTGTTACTCAAGTTACATGTTCTAAGTTGTGAACACTGAAATGCCCATGTTTATATTGTAGGCAACGACATATTTTACATTGTCATTGCCTACATCATAGGTTAAGTTACTGTTGAGTTGGAAGATTTTAGGTAATGAAGGAAGAAAAAAGAGAATAGAGACACAAGAATAATATGAAATTGAGATTGATTTGATGATAAAGTGATACAAAAGACAGACCCAACAACCTTATTTATGCTAATAGTAGACTCCTAGTTTTAATTAAATTAAATATTAAATTAATCTTTTGGTCCCTACAGTTTCACTAAAATTTAGTTAGGTCTTTATAATAATATAATTTAAAAGTTTTTAATCAAGTCCTTATACTTTTAAAAAAGTTTAAATAGCTCCTCATATTTAAACAAGTTTTTAATTAAATTCCAATTAATTATAAACTTTTTGTGATTAATTCCCTAAAACTTGTATTAGTAGGTAACTAGGTACCTATTTAAAAGTTTTTTGGACCTAATTTATAATTTTTAAACTATGAGGACCTTTTATAAATCGAGTGAAACTATAGGGACCAAAGGATTAATTTAACCTAAATTAAAAAAGGAAACTATTAGAATCCAATTGCGAGGTATGGAACTTGAGCCGCACTCATGCAAAAAAGCAAGTCTAGGTAGATTCCGACAAAATGCGCGTGGCAGCACGTTGGAGATCCAGTGATGGCGTAGTTCTGGTGGCTGGGCAAGTGGATGGCGGTGAACGTGGTGGTGCGGTTGGTTGGAGAAGTTACACACCTCAGTCGTGTAGATTTGAGATGGTAGACACTAGAGGAGATAGAAGATGCATTGATAATTGAAGAGGGAGCCAAAACGGGAACTCGATAGGAGAGGTGGCTAATCAGAGTTCCAGATTTTTGGGAACTCTAGCAGCATATTTGTGACGGGATAGTTAACGGAGGATGGTATTTGCTTTGTTATCATGTTTAATTGGAGGGTTTTGGGTAAGGAAGGACAAAAACAGAGAACAAAGACTCAAAATAATATGAAATTGAAATTGATATTGATTTGCTGATAATGTGATACAAAGACAAACCAAATAGTCCTAATTATACTAATAGTAGGCTTCCTGTCCTCATTACATATGGAAACAAGTTAGAGAATATAAATAGAAAATAAATCCTAAGAGATCATCTAGAATATCCTACAATATTCTAAGATAAAATAATGATATTATGATTTATTATTCATATATTCGAATAGTCATTGTGATTTTTTATCCGCATTTTACACGTAAAATGTAAAATATCCACCAAGGCATGTCTTTGGCTAAATATTGGGATTTTTTATGGTTGTTAGGTAATAATATGAATGCTGTAAAGAAATTCATATGCTTCTATGAAGATAAAAAGTGTGTAAAAGCCAAACATGCTTTGCACTGATATAACAAATAATTTAGAGGATAAATGATAAATATCCCCCTATTACTAAGGTTTACCTTAGATGAGCTAAGGGTAATGCTAACAGGTTAAAAACCCAAGAAGCTAGAATGGGCTAGGGAAGGAAATTAGGCAGGATGGGGGCTCCAATGTATCTGCCTGTGCATGTGGCAGCAGAGAGGTGGGAGTGAGAGTGGCACTCTGTTATCGGAGGGGGATAAATTTAATCATGAGAGCAGTGAGGGTAAGCAAGAATTGAGTGGTAAGTTGTGGGAGGAAAGAGATCCCTTGAAGAATCTCTATCTGTATTTTTTTCTTACTTTTCTAGTAGCTTTCATTTTGGTATCTGGGCTCTAAATCTGGGAGCCGTGGATGGTGAGCTCGAGAAGAAGGGAAGGAAGAGTTGCAGAATGGGGGGCCAGTTGGGAGAGCTGCGCAAACAATTCGAATAGTGGAGAATGGAGGCTCAGATAGAAAGGGAGGCGCAGGAAGCCAGATGCAGCGGAGGAGATGATGCAGGAGTTGCTTCACCTTAACAGGCAGAACATGAACAAAGATGATGATGGAAGCAAAGGCAAGGGAGGAGGAGCAGCTAGAAATGGAGGTGCAATGTCAAGGAATATGGGAAATCCACTTGCAATGTTGTTTGGGAGACGATTAGAAATCCTGATATTCATGGGTGATGACGCTTTTGGCGGGGTGGGTTGCATGGAGCATTATTTCCAGGTGAACTTCATGGAAGAGGAAGAGAAGCTCCAAGTTGTGATGGTAGCATTGGAGGGAGGGCTCTGACTTGCTTTCAGTGGTGCGAGGTTCGTAACCGAAACGCAACATGAGCAAACTTTTGAGAAGTTGTGGTTTGATGTTTCCAACCCACGATGCCATAGAATCCCTACGAAACACTTCTGGGTTTGAATTGGTCAGTCTTGATTGGTGACTACATGGAGCAGTTCGATCTGGTTTCTAGGTCGTTGGGTTGGGCTAAATGCTATTGAAGAAATATCGTGTGGGGACTTCATGATTGAGTTACTAGTAGATATAAGTGCAAAAGTTAGACTGCATCGACTGACATCTCTTTCTGAGGTGATGGATTTGACATTATTAGTGGAAGTGGAACACGATAGTGGGAAAAGGAGCAACATACCAAAGAACCAGAAGTTCGGGCCAGGGCCCACTCAGCCTTAGGTCAGTTGGGTCAACCAATACAATAGCTAACAGATCCAATATACCCAATGTAAATAACAGGAGCATTGGGGGAAATAGATCAGTAGAAAGTGTGGGGAGTATGGTGTGTGCAGGGTGTCTGACACACGGTTTTAGGAGGAGGTCAGAAAGGGGTTGTGCTTTAGATGTGACGAGAAATTCATCTACTAGTGGTGAATGACCAGGAAGAAGGTGTGGAAGTTCCAGAGGAAGAACCCAGGGAGGAAGAATAAGAAAATAAAGGACTGCAATTATCCATGAACAACATCATGAGGCTGACCTCTAAACAGTCGCTAAACTGCGGGGCATGATTAGAGGAAAGGATGTGATGATACTACTGGACTGTGGGGAATCAAATAGTTTGTACATAGGGCGGTGGTGTGCGACCAACAACTACCTGTTTCTACTACATCTGCATAGGGCTGGACAACAACCGAAGGACCGCCCGAAACCGACTCAACCAAACCCAAATTTGGCACTACGGGCCGGTGACAGCGGGTGTTCGGGTCGTCGATTTTAAAATGGGAGTTAACGGCAATCGGGCTCGGTTCGGGAAATTTCCCATCGTCGGTGACCGAACCCGACCGACAATGAGATGCAGAAGTGAATTGAGAGATTGTGAGATCGCTATCTGCTTCTGTGCTTCACCTCCGACCCATCTCCGGCCATACTCCGACCAAATATATCTGCTTCGCCTTCGGCCAATCTCCGTCTCACAACTCTTCTAACCCCAACCACCCACCATTGCAGCTCTCCGATCTTCGCCTCAGCTCTTCAAACCCCACCGTAGTGAAGAATCAGACCAAAAAGACTTTGAGGGAGAGGCTAAGAATGGTGAGTGTAGATGGAAAATGAAGGGACTACAGTGGTTGCGCAGGTGAAGTGAACAGAGAAGAAAGCTGTCAAGTGTGAAGGAAGTATGGAGGGGCAGGAGGGCTGCACAGTGCGCAGCAATAGCAGGTGCGAAAGAGATGATTTTTAGGTTTTTTTAGGTATTATAAAAAATGTAAAAAAAAAAAAATTTATTTGGCCCTAAAAGTTGTATGGCCCAACCGCCCTAACCCATCCGCCCAACCCCCATAACCCGACAAACCCACCGAACAGAATTGGGTCACTTATATAGATGGGCGAGTTGGTTCGGATTGGGCTGTTTGGGCCCGAATCCGACCGTACCTGCCCGTTGTCCAGGCCTACACCTGCATGTTACGTGGAAGTCGGGGATGGACCACTGTTCATTGTAAAGGGAGTTCGAAGGAATATTACCATGCAGCTCCAAAACATGGAAATTGTCCATGACTTTTATTCCTTTTGAGTTGGGGGTGCAAAATGCAGATGTTTTGGGCCTCGATTGGTTGGAAGAGTTGGGCGAAGTTTGTGCTAACTTCAAGGAATTGACATTGAAATTAAATGTGAAGGGGAAGATGGTGACACTGAGAGGTGATCCTTCACTATCTAAACATCGGCCTCATTGAAGTCTATTTTTAAGGCCCTACTAGGGTGAAGCAGAGGGGTTCTATATTGAATATAGGAGTTTGGAAACAGAACTGCCGAATTTTAGCCCTCCTGAAGCTGAACTGGAGGCTGTTTTGGAGGAGTTTGGAGACCTTTTCAAAGAACCCCAGGGGCTACCTCCTGCAAGAAAGTAGGACCACGTGATAAGATTAAAGGAAGGAGCCCAAACATTTAATATTCACCCATATTGATACCCCTACTATCAGAAGAACAAGATTGCAAGGATTGTGAAGGAGGTGCTGACAACAGGTGTTGTACGACCTAGTATTAGCCCATTTTCTAGTCCAGTTTTGTTGGTGCGAAAGAAAGATGAAGGGTGGAGGTTTTGTATAGATTATAGAGCCCTCAATCATATCACCATGTCCATACCAGATAAATTTCCTATACCTGCAATAAATGAAATGTTGGATAAATTGGGAGGGGGGCAGTCATTTAATTTAAGCTGGATTTAAAGTTGGGGTATCATCAAATCGGTAACAACATCGGCATCCAGCCAACCTTTGCCAATCTCTCTCACAGATGATATGGAGTTGAAGGTGACCCCAGCTGAAGTGCTCCAGCTGCGCAAAAGTTATTCAGGAGCTCTGGAGATTTGAATTCAGTAGCAGGATCTTGCTGAATTCAAGAACTTTGGAACTGCTTGATAGGGACCTAGACCCAAGGCCCAATATTACTAAAGCCCACTATTACTAAAGTGTACGTGAGGATGATGCACCTGTGATGCACATGATCAGATCTAGGGGAGAGAGCTTGTGTAACTAACTGAATTGTTGGCAGCAACAGTGAGGGGTGGGCTCGTGGGAAATTCTGTTGCTAAGGGGGTTTATATGCATGAGGGGGGAGAGAATAGAGGTAGGCTGGAATTGGGACTAGACTCTTGGGAGAGCAGGGCACTCTTGAATTGCCCATTATCTTTCTTTCTTTGCTTTCTATCTTCATTACTGTAATTCAAGCTCTGTTATCATCTTGGTAATAGACTTGTTCATCATTCTCAATACAAATATCTTCAGTTTTCCTATTCTATTTCTGGGTACCTATCAATGGTATCAAAGCTCTCGATCCAGGGAGCCGCAATGATGAATACGAGAGCATCAATTGAGTCTAGAGTGGAGAATGTGGAGAGAATATTGCTGGAATTGAGGAAAGAAAATCAAACCCAGCTGGACGAGATGAAGCGACTCTTGAAAAGGAGTAGGGAATAATTCAGACGTCGATCCCGACGTGATCATGCTCCAAGTCGCTATGTGAAAGAAGACAACTCTAGAAGAAGTGGAAGAAGAGCGGAATCAGCCGCATCAAAGGGAAATCAGTCTCACCCACTCGACAACAGTGAAATCGGCAGTGATAGGAGGGGTGCAGAATTTAAACGACAAATTGAAGAAGAAATTGATGAGGGAACATGGGAACTGTGTCGTCTAAGGAAGGAGATGATCCTTGAATCGCGTCCCAAATGTGAATGGAAGGAGAGGGAACGTGAGAGGGCAGAGACATCACTTAGGCCAAACGTGACAGGAAGGGTGGTCAGTGATGATTGGTTTCAAGGAATAGGTGGTAGTCGCAGCAGAAGCGACGACGGCTGCGGTGTTGGTGGTAGCGGCTTAAGCAAGGGCGATGGGCGATATGAGGACGGTAGCCGAGGCAGTTTGGTAGAGACAAGGACCGGAAGTGAGCGTGTACGGCCACCGGGTTTAGGCACGTCGGTGGAGGAAGGTGGGTCATCAACAGTGATCAAGCTTGAGGTTCCACAGCTGCCAGCCAAGCGTCCACCGCCAGAGCCGCCAGATCTAGAAGTGCCCAAGGCGGAGGTGGGGTCATCTGGCGTGGCTGAGATGCCGCTATTAGCGCCGCCGTCAGTGCCGCCGGATCCATCGGAGCAGAAAGGAGGCAAGGAGAAACAAGTGATGGAATTGCAAGGAATTGGTCAATGTTTTAACCTAATGGGCCAGGCCCAAAAGTGTTCCTTTAAGAGAATTTTTGCTGCTGAAGTAAGACCAAGGTCTCACCTAAAACATAATAGTGGGTCTCAGCAAGTCCTTAATAGTAAGATTGTGGGCCAACTTAGTGAAGAAAATAAGTGGGCCTTAGAGGAACATAAGAAGCTAAGAAGTACTGAGGCAAACAATGAGGAGCTGAGAAGGAGAAGGGCTGGTCGTGTGCAGCAAGGAGAATGCTACCATCTTTACTTGCAAATGGAGAATTTGCATATTGAGAACACGAGGGAGTTCTTATCAACAGTTTTGCAGGCACCAGAGCCATGGATTGTCCAAAATGCTATGGGTTTTCTCAATGGGAAGTTTCGTTCAAGGCTTCTAGTTGATCCCAAGCTGGAAAAAATGTTAACAATGGGATTCACAGGTTTCTCTACCCTAGGGGTTTGCCCAGATTTCTTTTATAATTTTGGTTGTTGGCATGCAATGATCCCTCTTATTTTAGAGATTCTGAATCAAAAAAGTATTAGAAATATTGACAGAGGTAATAATAATATGGGAGAGGATGAGTCAATGCATGATATGTGGGCTCTTATTCAGTTAGCAGTTGCAGTATTTCCCGCGGCGAGGGCATGCAGCGTGCTTCGAATAGTTGCTGAAATCGATGAGCACAAGGATGTGCCATCTGGTACTGCTGCGATAACAATGGGGAAGTGGGACCAGGCCACCTGTATTCTTACCAATACCATGTATGGCACTATGGCTCATAGGGGTGGAGAAATTATGGACGTGTGTCCACAACAGGCAGGAAATGTCAATAGGGTCATTTGCCAACTTGCTACTCGTGGAAGATTGAAGTCTTCTAGTAGGGCCTTCGGAGAGGCTATGCTTACAGGTGTTCTAGGAGACACTGCTAAGGTCACGATTGCTGTGGTAATGGGGGGTTTAGTGGTTCGTTTTGTTTCCGTCCAAGCAAGGCAGATTGCCATCATTCGTAGGAATCACCAAGTGTTTTGCTCCATTGACGAAGGGCTACAGCGTCTATGGGAGGAAGGGAAGATTGTTCAATGGGACTCTGGTGGACATCAATGTGCTTCCCACATAAGTTGGTCCTTGTATTTCCAGCAGTGGGATCCTGGGGGAAGATCTTTTGCTGATTGCTTTTTATACCTCCACCTTGTGGACAAGGTGTGTCTTGAGGAGGGGAGTATTGATAGGGACCTAGACCCAAGGCCCAATATTACTAAAGCCCACTATTACTAAAGTGTACGTGAGGATGATGCACCTTTGATGCACATGATCAGATCTAGGGGAGAGAGCTTGTGTAACTAACTGAATTGTTGGCAGCAACAGTGAGGGGTGGGCTCGTGGGAAATTCTGTTGCTAAGGGGGTTTATATGCATGAGGGGGGAGAGAATAGAGGCAGGCTGGAATTGGGACTAGACTCTTGGGAGAGCAGGGCACTCTTGAATTGCCCATTATCTTTCTTTCTTTGCTTTCTATCTTCATTACTGTAATTCAAGCTCTGTTATCATCTTGGTAACAGACTTGTTCATCATTCTCAATACAAATATCTTCAGTTTTCCTATTCTATTTCTGGGTACCTATCACTGCTCTATCTAATTCAGGCCCAAGTTCCTTGACTTTCATCTTAGGACAAGGTGAAGCTTTTGGAGGGAAGTATTGATAAATATCCCCCTATTACTAAGGTTTATGTTAGAAGAGCTAAGGGAAAGGCTAATGGGTTAAAAGCCCAAGAGAGCCAAAATGGTCTGGGGAAGGAAAATAGGCAAGCGGCTCCAATGTAACTGCTTGTACACATGACAGCGGGAGGTGGGATGAGGGTAGAATTCTGTCCTGGGAGGGGGACAAATGTAAGAAAGAATTGAGTGGTAAGGCATGGGACGAAAATGGTCCCTCGAAGAACCTCTTCGTGTGTTCTTTCTTACGTTTCTAGTACCTATGGCTATTGATATGAACCTTGGGAGAATCACACCGCAAAAGCTAGTCATTGTGGTTGGAGAGTCCAAGGCCATATAAAACCTACACCGGAATCCCATACTTCCTATGCGAGACTCAAGTTGCATACCTTGCAATTGGATCCTAACATCCCACCACGCTCCGTAGCCTCGACACCCACGCGGGCTAGCTTTGCACTAGTCCTTTGACTAGTCTCGGGCAAACATTGCAATGTTGGCATCACTATCTGCACTTGTACACATGACCGCGGGAGGTGGGATGAGGGTAGAATTCTGTCATGGGAGGGGGATAAATGTAAGAAAGAACTGAGTGGTAAGGCATGGGATGAAAATGGTCCCTCGAAGAACCTCTTTGTGTGTTCTTTCTTACGTTTCTAGTACCTATGGCAATTGATATGAACCTTGGGAGAATCACACCGCAAAAGCTAGTCATTGTGGTTGGAGAGTCCAAGGCCATATAAAACCCACACCGGAATCCCATACTTCCTATGCGAGACTCAAGTTGCATACCTTGCAATTGGATCCTAACATCCCACCACGCTCCGTAGCCTCGACACCCACGCGGGCTAGTTTTGCACTAGTTCTTTGACTAGTCTCGGGCAAACATTGCAATGTTGGCATCACTATCTACACTTGTTTGCATCCGAGCTGGAAAGCTCTGCTAACAATTGATACAAACCGTGGGAGAACCACACCACAAAAGCTAGCCGTTGTGGTTGGAGAGTCCAATGCCATATAAACCCCATACCATAAACCTGTACTTCAGATGTAGGACTCAAGTCCCATACGGCCATACCTGGCAATTAGATCCTAACACATTGAGTCTAGGGAATGATGGGATGTTAGGATCCAATTGCAAGGTATTGGACTAAGTCCCACATTACAAGTATGAGATTCCGGTGTGGGGTTTATATGACCATGGGCTTTCCAACCATAATGGTTAGCTTTTGTGATAGGGTTCTCCCATGATTTGTATCAATAGCATTTAACCTTTTCCAAGACTTTCATCCTTGGTACTGTTTTATTCTTGGTACTCTGCATTTTGGAGTATGCGGTTCATCTCTAAATGTGATTTTGACCCTATGTGCATTCATACTAATTTAGATGTTAATTAGCTAATAATGCTTTTGAATCAGGTTTATGTGGAAGCTTATACCTGTCCCTGTGTAAGGTGCCACCCATTTGATTCGGTTTTTGTTGCCCAGTCAAATGGGAATTATGTTGCAATCTTTGCTACCACCCCACCTTACCGACTCAATAAATTTAAGCGCTATGAGAGCCATGGGGTGTCTGGTTTCCCAGTTAAGTGCAATTTCAGCTTGGACGGAAAGAAGATTGCCTCTGGTTCTTCAGATGGTTCTATTTACCTTTATGATTATCAGTCATCCAATGTTGTCAGGAAAATCAAGGCCTATGACCAAGCATGCATAGACGTTGCTTTCCACCCGGTTATACCTGATGTTATTGCTTCATGCTCATGGGATGGAAGCATTTCTGTATTTGAGTAGAGTTACTTATTATCACCCCAATTCCAGTGCAGTGTTTTAATTTTTCCTAGAAAGGCTATGCATCTGGTTACAACGAGAAAATGACTAGTTAGGAAATGGGAATATGAGAAGAGTGGAGAGGTCTGCTTTCTCTCAGTCTATGTTGCTGTTTCTAGTTTGTTACAGATATGGTTTGAATAGTGAAACCTTATCCCTTAGATCGTATTTGTCGCCTATTCGTGCGCTAGTGACTGTTGTACTGTGGATATAATGCTGAATCACTTACGGTTTACACTATGGTGAATCAGTGTCAATTGTTTGATAGTTACACTGGCTGAAAATTAAACTCCGTGGATATGTCCTAATATGTCTCTATCACACTGTTATTTCCTAGTGTAATGCTATCCACACATTTTTATACATACCATAATTTTTTATCATTTGATTGCAATTAGTTTCACTAAATTTTTTGTATAATTCTACTCTTATTCTACCACTTCACTGATGTGAGAGATGTGAGATGAAAGTGTTGTGAAACAAGTATTTTCCTATTTGTAAAGGGAATTGGATCGTGTCCAGTTCCAAAAAGAATTGCATTAAGTGCACTTCATCACCCACGGGTCACCTAAGCATTCATTAAACTCATTTTTTAAACCTAATTTATCATAAAAGATTATTTTTTAAAGTTGAGATTCTCTGCAGTTTTACAGACCCATTTCTAAGGTGCTTCTTAATTATTCTAATCGCCCCTGTGGAGAACTGTTCCAGATAATATAGGCAATGGTCATGTATAAAACTGCAAAGATATGTGTTTGCCATTAGCATCTAAATTGGTTGATGAGTTCCACTCCCACTTTGGAATAAAATGCCAATGACACAAAAATAAGGTCCATGACTAACGAGATCTTCAAAACCTATTGACTTTCTAAAAGTTTGATATGGTCAAAGGATGCTGTAACAGAATGTAGTTCTGTCGCAACTAACATCGACTCAGCTTGTAAGTCGTAATGCTCCATCTCAAATATTCATGGTCTCAGAAAATTTTCATCACTTTTGAAGTTTTAACTATCTTTGTCACACCAATAGAGTGGATTATCCTTTTCAGCCTTCAACAAACATATGCCCTCCAGGGAGATTTCGACAAGCCTGTGAAAATGGAAATGCTTACACGTATTTGCATGTCCTTCACACTCCAATGCAGGGCAGGGCTTTCTTCTCTTTATGTATAGAGAAATAAAAACTAAAACAAAACGTGGCATGAGGCAGTGGTGCAGCTCACAAAGTCAGTGTCTAGGTACTTGTAACCAATACGTATCATCATGGAAAGAATGCCAAATATGACTTCATATAAGAGGAGTCTGTGGGGGCAAACTCAGCTGTTGTTATGTTCATGCATTTCTTCCCATAAGGAGGAGAAATGGATGGGGCCAAACAACGTCTAAACAAGACATAATTATGCAACTTCCTTTCCACTCTTCAAGGGGGGACAAGACACACCACTTTTTCTTTTTAGATGCATTTGCTAATGGGACCAGCTTCCCCTATCCCCTTAATTTTCCACACAACCTCACAAATTTGAATATTAAGTCTTCAATTCGGGAAGACATTGTCATATCTGCACATTACACAGCACTAGAGAAACTAGCATCTCTTCCAAACAATGATGGTCCACAGCCCTCGCTTAGAACTGTTTATATTGGAAAAGATGGTAATCTCTAATCCCATTTAAAGCACAGAACACCCTTATGTAGCCTACTATCCTATGAACATAATTTATTTTCAATATATACATGAATCTGTTCCCCACCTTACATGGTCTCAAGCACTCTCTTCTCTCTCTCACACCCCAATATTTATCTCTGCCCAATCAATCTTTCCCCAAAAAACAAACTTAAAAGGCATAAAGGGAACAAGAAAGATGGAAGTCAGAGAGTGAGCAAAGCATGCCCCTAGTCTAGTCCATAGTCATATGACTGCAATCATCATCTAAAAGAGAGATACTTTTATAGTGTACTTGAGGTCAAGAGTGCTTTCGCGTTTCAAGGTCCCACAAGCTAACCTATGGGGCGACACGAAACGATGGGCTGAAAGGTTTTTAAGCTAAGCCTGTTGAAAACACTCTAGGATTTGACATGAACTTCACGGTCTAAATATCACTTTAATACATTTGCATTTAATTGAGGAAGCCAAAAATAACAATTATTAAGAAACAAAGTTTGTGCTTTTTCAATAAACATCTTTGCTTTAGAATCAGAAAACCAACTAATCCATTTTCACTAAAAATCACACTGTCTGTTTCTTTTGATCCATCTTGTCATGTATGTTTTCAACTTTTGGATTAATGTTTATCCTCTGCTACATGCTAGACCATAATCAAAATGTTTGTGCCTTGCTTGCTCACATAGTGTTATCACTAGGCTTCCAATCCTGGCCCTGAAAAGTAGCCGACAAACTCATTCTATTGGTTCTGCCATGTGATTTGTGGCCTCAACCTAGTCACCCATTTGGTTGGTTCTTCTTTATTGGTACCCCAAGGCGCGCTAAAGAATTTAGAAAACTTTGAGAAAGAACCAATCATGATTTTCATAAATGCCGCTTGGTCTCAATTTCCCTAATTAGGAAGGATGCCTAATAAGGTCTTGTTTCTTAGGCAATGTGGCCACTAATTATGTTTTATATGTATTATGATATCACTATGTCATGGAGTAATTAATATGCTTCGACACCTAACAAGAATGATTATAATCTAAGCTCTCTGTTAATGAAAATCTTGGTAGGGATTATGTTCGAACAATGGCTTTGGTAGACACAAAGTTCTAGAAAGCCGAGTCCAGCTAGAAGATAAAGTTGATCAATTAGATTCTGTCTGCTCAAACTTTTCATATAATAGTGATTTTCTATATTTTATAATACCTTTTACAGAGGTTGGTCTCACTCTCACCGACCTTGTTTGAATACTATACTTGTGAATTGTGATGCAATTCGCATGAAATTCAATTTCTGCTTAACTGAGCTTTTCACCTGGCTGCACTAGCCTCTCTCTCTCTCTCTCTATACTTTTGATTTTGTCAAGTGAATATTAATGACATGAATTTAAATCAATGAATACAAAATGTTTCTCTAGATATTTAGGATGTAACATCCGCTGTTTGTGTCACATTTACTTTGTCTTTTTTTTTTTTTTCATTTGAGCAAGCTACCATCCTGTATTGTTTTGTATTCGTTGTAATCCTGTTTTAACGCGAAGCTTTTTACTCTATGCAATTTCATAGACTAATTACAATTGCCCTTGTCTTCTTCCCTTTTCTTATTATTTTTCCTTACGTATAAATTGGATTAGGTCCTGTCATAACTTACTCAGTATCAATGGTTAAGTGGGGGAAAAATGAAAAACAGAAAAGGAAGGAATCCCTTCTTTGAACTTCTGTCATTTTATATATATTAGTGTTTTCTTGTCTTATCAATCATTTAGTGGGATAATACGTGTGTCTTCACTCAAAAAAAAAAAAACTTTAGCTGATAACTAACAGGAGTCAAAAGTAAGAAAGTGGAAGGGTAAATAACGTGATTTTTATCATTTTCTTAAAAGTACGACTTTGTGAAGTGATATGAATGTTAAATATACACAAGGCTATTCCTGCTTTCAATATTGTTCAATATATCTTGATTGTTGTGATTTTAGATTTTGGACTTAATTCAATCTAAAAAGATGATGAGGATTGTATAAATCTTATAAAATTTTATTAAACACTAACTCTAGTCAATATGAGATTTGAGTTTTTTCCAATACACCCCTCACATACAACAATATTGAGGTAGATGAATGGATAATATGGTGGATGACCCAATAATATATGGATCTAGGATAATTGATACCATCTTGGATTTTGGGTCTAACTCAATCTCAACAGATAGATCAAGAGATGAGAATTGTCCAGACCTTAAAAACTCATATCAAACATTAACCCTAGTTTTTCCCCATAATTTGCAAAATATGGATAAGCTTGCATAGGCATTCATGAGCACACTCCTTATTTTGATGACATTTACTGACAAGATGGCTTCAACAGTACAAGTATGGTAAAGGCCTCTCTATAAAGCTACATGTCACTAGCCTTGAAGAAAATGTTATCATCTCTCTATTACAAGGGTAAACAAGAAAGCGAAAGCAAGAGGGGATGAGAAAGGAAAAAGTAAAAGCACGGAAGATAAAAAATATATGAAGTCCTATTGGCAAACGTTTTTTTTTTTTTTTTTCAAATGGCCACATGCTCTCTGATAAGGACTTTGATCTCCTTCCCAGTAATGGTGTGCATGAAGTCTAAACAAAATAATGAGATATAGGATATTTAAATTTTCACAAGGAAATAGCTCTTGCAATTTTGTTAATGCTTTCTGCTTGACAGATCGTTGCAGAAATGAGAAATTGACAGCAAATTTCACTTTTGTAGTAATGGTGTACTGTGTTATCTATTTGTGCATGAAGTGGAGGACAAGGTATCATAATACTTATCAACCATTGAGCTAGCTAGCTAGGTGAACTTTGCCTTTAAACAGTTCCTTTTTATTCCTTCTAACTTTCCGCTTTTTTCATTATTTTCTTTCCTCTCTTTTTTCCCTTTTCCTTTAAATTTTAAAGCATGCAAGGACACGTCCTAATGGAGGTACAAGCATAGTACTGAGCCCTTTGCGTAGATATACAAAATCATATCACTTTCATCTCGCAGCATATGATGATGATCTTGTCTCGTTGGTCAAATTAGGCTATCCATGTGTCGGTTAGAAAATATTTCCACCTTAGAAATGCAGATTAAGAAGAGAAAGGAAAAGAGCAATGGAAACTAAAAATCAGCATATATATATATATATATATATATATATATATATATATATATATAAGTTATTTGAATATTCTTTGTCTATGAAGTTATCACTCCTTCACCTTATCTTGTACCAACATATATAAATCAAGACAATGTGGTGCATATATTTGATAGAGAGCACGCTTATGGAATGTGCATTGTGATGTAACTAGTATATATCAATTTAATTTCCTACCTCACGTAAATAAAGCTACAAACAAGCCATTTATCGTTTCACTGCACATTAAGCTATTCATATTCCAATGAGTGCATTAGAAACTAAACATTTAGCTGATTTTCCTTGTGAATGTGACTATTATAGAGCAGGGTTTTCCATTTTAGAGGAGTGAAAAACTGTTTAAACCGAAAATATATTAAAAACTTAAGATCTAGGTTTTGTGTTGATTTATATAGCAATGTTACTCTTTTGACTAATTTCTTGCATTGAGAGTCTCAAATCACCAAGTTTGAGTACTGATAAAGTCACTAGGAATATGGACCACATTGTAGGACCATACTTTTGATTTGAGGTAAAGTTTTATAGCTTGAGTAATACAAGAAATCGCCCTCAAGTGACTGTTGCCTAGACTGCCATATTTTTCCTGCTTTCAACATGTTTGTTTTTCGAAACTCTCATCATCTTGTTGCTTGATTACTTCGAAGATAAAAAGATTCACGCAATAATGCAACATGGTGGGGCTGCTGAACTGGTAACAGTTCAGGGGTCTTGAAACCATCATTGCATGAATTTTAAGTAGAGTGGGTAAAGCTTAATGCAAAATATACCATTTCAAAACCATATCTTTTCTACCTCATAAAGTAATCAAATTTACAAGATTCAAAGCTCTTTTGATGTGTCGAGGAAAAAAAAAAAAGTATCACCTTTTACCTTGACTATACTATGTTATATATATCCTAAGCAAAAAGGGGCATGTGATTAACAAATACTTTACAATTTTACTTACATTTGGATCTCTAATAGCCAATCAGCATTGAGTCAGAGAGATGTACTTTACTTAATTACAGTAAAATTTTATCCAAGTATCACATTTTTAGGCAGAATCCTAGCTTAACGACGGGGTGATGATGATTTCCTTATTGATTCATTCTAATATGTTCCTCCATGTTAGTGCTGCCACTGACAATTTTCTACTTCGTTACACCCCAAATGGAAGCATGATACTAGGGACCACATAATAGGTTTCATAAAGTTAATCATGACTTAACAAGATGTTTGCGTCTTTAATTAACAATTAGCATTACCAATGGACTATTTGCTGGATTTTGGCTGTACCTACATTTTAATACTCAATTCGTTCCTCATCTTTTTAGTTCTTCAAGCTAAAGTTGTAGTATGAACATTCTGAAAAACACGTACCCTAGCCCTAATCTAGGCGAAGAGGAGTAATTGTATACGGTTTTAGTTCAGGATTTTATGCATCATGTATATATGTGATTGACTTTCTATGTGTACGAAAACACAGAGCTTATAGCTGTAAATCAGGATAAAAATAAAATTCTAGATTACACCAATCATGCCTTCAAAGTATGTTGCAGTGATTATACAAATGATGCAACATGTCTGTTTCCCCATTGGTGCTCCAAGATAAATTAATATCTTTGCAACATCTCATCAATAGAAGGCATGGAATTTTGCTTATTTGAAAAGGGAAATGCTAACTCGTGAAGGAATTAAAAAGGTAAACTTTTATGAAAAAATAGTGTATTATATGGATAAGTGAAATTTTGAGTTTTGTAATAAAATCTTGCTATTTGTTGATTTCTTAATCGGTGGTTACTGATTAGCGAGACTCACTTGAAAAATAATTACATTAAACTAAACCTTAAATATACAGACATAAATTTATACTTACACAAGGATGTGATTTATCCATCTCTTAATTTACTTGAGAGACATGATCTATTCCATATACCAAGTCACAAGTATACTGAACTCATTTCTCTTGAATAACTCAAGAGTCTTGCGATTCTTTAACTCTTAAAATTGCCTGGTTTCAGAATAAAAAGATATTGTAGAAATGCCTTTTACTATTATGCCCAGCAGGATCTTTTGTTCTTAGCCAACACAAATATGCATCCTATTTTGTGCTAAGGCATTCTGCATATGCCATCACTTTCAACTTGGACATTAACAATCCATCTTGTACTAATAATGGTTTTTACATAATCAAAAGTCTAATCTTTTATTTGACTATAACTAACATCTCATTCTCAATATTAATTGCTCACTGATTTCTATTTCATTACATATATCTATGCCATGGATTGGCATGTTTTTTTTTATTGTCTTCCCTACCAATAACGGTACCTTTGTAATAGTACATGAAGACGTTCACAAATTAAAGAAGATACGAACTGATTTCCTTCAACATTTAAATCCTATCTAGAATCATTATGTGCCTACTCATCTCCTAATTAATATTGAAGTATATCTTGATGGAGTGACATGAATTTTAATTGGAAATTAAGACATCTTTCTAATGCACAAGTCACTTTGTTTTTTTTTTTCGTTTCACAAATCCTTTACCCTCACTCAATCTTATCCTTATAATATGACTTCAAGCCTAGATAGTAACACTGCCTAGTGCCTAGTAACTTAGTAAGGAAGTCCACTGAGGGTAGGGATCCAAAGATTGACATATAAAACTGTTATTTGGACCAGAAAAAGGGAATAAATTAAATTTTTTTTTTTGTTGTCGTACAAGGAAATAAATTATTTGTTTTCTCCCCTTTTGCAGTTGAAACATCCAATTATGCAATGGTTGTGTATACAATATAGATGACAACAAAATTAATAGTGCAAATTGGGTAATGGGAGACACGCAGTGGAGAGGAGCAGGCCATTTTGGGGCATTAGAAAAACATCACACCTCTCCTCATCTCATTTCCATTCACATTAATTTAATTCCAATATATATGTTTAGATGTCACCATTTTTCTCGAGATGTTAAATGGATATATCATAATAAAAATTGGGAACAATTTCTTTATGAAAAATTATGAATATCTATGGTGAAAGGTCAACGGTCAAAGATTTGCATTACTGTCTGTCTCCCACACATACATATTGACATAGGGTGCATTAGAGGCACGCACACTTATATGCTGTCACTCAAATGACATTCTCCAATAATTCCCTTATATGTATAATTAATTAAATTTCAGCTAACATTTTTTATATTTATATATCTAATATCTATTTTAATTTTTAATATAATATATGATAAGATATAATTTCACTCACATAAAAATATAAAATCTAATTATTAAAAAAATAACATTTTTCTTCCTCAAAACCCTCACAAACAAGGCCACCAAGCACATTGCGCCCCACTTGGGTGCGGGCCTACCTGCTGCCTCGGTGCACCCGCCTTCCCACAATCGCTCCTCCCACCAAGCAAGGTGGGTCCCAGTAAAAAATTTCAATTATTTTAAAAATAATTTTTAATCATATCTCATCTCTCGATTTAATATTGTTGCTGGGGATCAGAGCCATCCGATCATATTACCGGTCGGGGATTGGCCTTTGACTTTTGAGAGCCACCAGGTGTTAGACACGTGATCACTGTTTTGCCTTTGAGCAAAGATGAAGATATCCAAACTTGAAAGGCTTCTTCAACTCTTTCTTTTCATTTTTCCGCATATGTGTTATGATTAAATATTCAATTCGGTCCCTGAAATTATAAGATCATATCAACTTAGTCCCCCCGTATTATCAATATTCCAAAATGATCCTTGGAATTGCAAAATATTAATCAGGTTCGTCCCGCCGTTGATATTTGTATAGACTATAATGATATTAAGTTGGTAATATCAGGGATGCATTTGAAACTAAGTAAATAATGTCAGAGATGCATTTGCTAACGGATCCAAATGGATGGACAAACCTGTTTAATATTTTGCAATTTCAATGATCATTTTGGAATATTGATAATGTGAGGGATTAAGTTCATACGATCCTACAGTTTCGGAGACCAAATTGGGTATTTAATTTATGTGTTATCAACTGAATTTTAACACTTGTGGTAAATTTGACTTGGTTATTTATTTTCCCTATATATATATATATATATATATATATATATGAATTTTTAATGACAATTGTTGTCTATCTTATATCTTATGGGTTTGAAGTATGAACCATCCTCTCTATAAGTAATTTATATTTAATTTTGACAAATTTATTATCCACATTTGTTTATGCAATAGACTTCTACTTTTAACAACCTTATAATTCATTTCTTTACGTGCAAATTGGGATAGTTTTATTTTAGAAAAAAACAAGAATTTTTAACTTTCAATAAAAAAAATTATAGAGTTTAATTTTGATGCAATGTAATTATCAAACATTTATACTATCAGTTAATTATTTATATATATATATATATATATATATATATATACTATTATAGCGATGTTTATTAGATGATTGTATAAGAAAAAATTACACTCACAACATATCACAATTAAATATTAAATTATAAGCTAAGATCATAATATATGTAAATCTGTATAATCTAAGCCAAAACTGTAGAAGAAAAATTCAGCAACTGGAAGGATGTTAGGGTCTCCCCTCCCTCGGGACACTGCCTCTTGATTTTAGGGTTATGGAAGGATTATTATTAGGATATATGAATGAATATGAATATATGAATACACACTTTCGGTGGTGATATGATGACGCGGCAAAATGTGGAAATTCTCGAGGATCGCCGATTTCTTATATTTGATATATTTTTTTAGTGCTGTCGTATCTCTAATAATTTTGAGATTAAAATTATATTATTTAAATAAAATCTCTCATCTCAATTAAAAAAATTATGTTAATTGATAAAGTCAAATAATTATCATCATTTAAATGAATCTTCTTTTTATTTCTTTTGCTGGAATATGTCCGTTTCGTTTAGAGTATAATTATTATGCATTATTAATGTAAAATTTTTTTATACGATCAATCAATTAAAAATTATGGTATGAATAATTTTTAAAATAGTTAGGATAAGAGTGAAATATTTTAACTTACGTGATAATTTTATATTTTAACTATTTAAAAAACTTTTACATTCACAATTCATATCAATTAAATCTTTCTTTTTAATTCAATTTGTCACTTGATCGACCTCTTTTATGGTTTTTTTTTTTTTTGTATTATGATATTGGCAGGAGTATCTCTTGGCTTTGCCGGAGACTAATCTCCTTCGGGACTTTGACTGCATTAAGACTATCCCTCCCAACGTTATTTTTTATCACCCCGCCAAGACTCGAACTCGAGACCTTTTGAAAGTGAGGATCAACCGCAGCATCAGTCGGATCAACAGAGCGTTGATATCCCTTTTATGGTTTAAAATGAGAGAACTCTATTTTGACAAAAAAAAATAATTAACATTTTTAATATTAATCATTGGCCGAAAAAATCACATTTTATATGGCAAGTTCTTAGCACATGCTTCTTGTCACTGAAAAGGATAGCAAATTTTGCTGGCAGTAAAAAAAGTGATTAGGTTATTAGTTAAAATAACTAAGAATGTCGAAAATTTTATGATTTTTTTTGTACTTATTAAAAGAACTTTTAATCTGTTTAACATAATAAGCAAACATACGCTTTTAAAATATTATATTTTAGAGAATATAATGTGATTGAAAAAAAGATCTAATTTTTTTTATATACTTAATTTTTTTCTTAACAAATATACTGGAAACTTAAGAAATTGCTTTTTGCCCAGCAGCTAGTACAAACAAGTTGTCAGTTGACAACTTCGAAATAAGGAACTCAAGATTCTTGCCTTAACGTCAACACCCAATATCATCCTATGTATACTTCATTAAATTCATCTAAATTGAAGCTGTTTTATTATAAATAATAAATGATTTTTATAATATTTTTTTGCCTTCTTTGAATACCGTTGAGCTGCAAATTTCAAATAGTGGAATGAAAGGTCTCTGTAGTGTTTTGTGTAGTATAAGAAGACGAGCAAGATCTTTTCCAACAAAGAAATGGTCAAATTATTTTGCAGAGCGTGTTCGCCTCAAGTTATGATTATCTATCCTTCTTATATATAGCTAGAATTTTAAGAGGGAACTGCGAATCCCGGTTGTGGCAGCAAGAAAAAACTAAGAGCATAATATTCCAGTCCTACATATAGAAATCAGAAAGAAATGGTCAGATTTATATATATATATATATATATATATATATATACGACCCTGTGGTATATATTGTGCATGCCGGCAGCATACAAACTGTGATGTTTTTTTTTATAAGCAAAACTGTATTAAGAAGAATATAAGGGACACTCTAACCCATATACATGAAGACATCAATAGAAATAGCAGCATATAAACGCAACACAATAAGGGGTGTCATCCTAATTATGTTGGCACTATAAACCTCAACAATCATCTGCAGCACACTACCAGACAACTAGAACACACAAAAACTGACCAAGCCAAAGACAGTCCCTTACATTGAGTAAACCTCAGAGAACTAAAACCAAAAAATCATAACTATTACACCAACTCTTAGGCCAGAAAAAGATTTATAAGACATCTCAAAACACTAATAGCAGTAGCTAAAAACCGAAACAAATTTTCAAATCCACTTAGAAATATTCTCAAAGGAAATCATTGCACATTACCAAGCCATTCAGCGTGCATCCTTTCATCTCTGTTACTGCATCAGCTGCAGACTCTCCCACCTTCATCATCACACAATGCCTTAACATCCTACATCCTTTCTACCCTGTGAGTACATCAGCTACAAACCATCCCACCTTCATCATCAAATAAAACATTCTTTTATACAAATTACAAGGCTGAGACAAGTATTGTCTGCGTAAAAAATTCTTGCATCATCTAAAATAAATATAGCCATCCTTTAGCCTACAAAAACGAAATGGTATCAAAAGAACAAAAAAGATAGAAGCAGCATATTATTCCATTCTTCCAAACATCCAAAGCAAACAAATGCAAAATGCCAAATACCATAACACAAATGCAACACAACATATGGGTATCCCAAGACCCAAAGCCGAACAAAACCAAGAGGGGTGTATAGAGGCCATCATCTCTTCATACATTCAGAAGGGTTAGAACACCATTCTGCAAAGGAACACCCACTACAAGAAAATGCGTTTTTAGCGACCGAATTTAGCTATCGAAACACATCTGTCGCGATTACCTACCGGATTAGCTACTGATTTCAAGTTTCTTAAAAAATGGTTTTTGATTTCATTCCGCTACCGAATTAGCGACCGAAATGTTGGGTAGCAAAAAAATCGGTAGCTATTTCCGTTTCTAAATATATAATTGTGAAAGTCAGACTTGTTGACGTTTTAGCTACCGAATCTGCGATCAACTGGTTATTATTTTTTAGTTTGCAACCGTTATCGTGTTAGTAGCTAAAAACTTAAGCGATTAGAGACGCTATTAGCGACCGAATGTGTTCGGTAGCTAAAAAAAAAAAAACCTAAATCGAGTCCCTCCCCCCATTTTTCACTCTCACTCTCTATTCTCTATTCTCTTTCTCTCTGCAAAATCTGAAGCCTCCATCATCACTCTCCCTCGGTGCCCATCCACGCCGCCGTAGCTGCATCACCTCTGAATGCCATCCCCGTCGCCGTAGCTGCATCAGTCGCACCAACATCAACAACACAGCTCAAGCTCATGACCAGACCTCTCCAATTTCTGACCACCATCGCGCCTTGCCCAACCACCGTTGGCGCTTGTCTTGGTCTTCTTCGACTCAGACCTAACTCGCGCCGTTCAGAGCAATCGCGCCTTGCCCAACCACCGCGCTGGTATTTGGTCAACCGGCGACCACCACCAACCCTACCCAACCCATCTCTTCTCTGTTCCCTTCTGATTATTTTTTCTAAAATCAAATCTTGAATTTTTGCCTCTGTATGTTTAAATTTGTTAAGTAACACACCTCTCCTCAATCCTTATCTGATTCTTGCTTCTGTATGTTTCAGATTTTCGTTGCTATTCTTCTCTGCTTCATTCAGGTATCTGCTTCTTGCCTTCTCCCCTTAATACTCTTGCTCTGATTCTTGCCTAATGAGTTATGATTAAATTGTATAGAGAAAGACACATTGGATGAAGGAGTTATTTGATACAGATGCACTATATTTGTACCCTTAGTCATGAATGGGATTATATTGAAGAGAAAGACACATTGGATTATTTGATACAGCTGCATATTTTATCTAGTTTATTGGTTATTGTTTGTTGTTTTGGGTTTAATAGAGGAACATCCTCTGATTTAGGAGATGAGCTCCATTTTTCTATTGAAATATCAGTTAGCATTTTCCAATTCTTTTGGTTATTTTGTGATCTTTCTTGTGTGTTTTAGCAGTAGACAGATATGCTTTCTTATCTCATGACAGCTCTTCTTAGAGCACCCTATGTCCCTATCTCTTGATTGCTTGATTGCTGAGTTGCTTTATATGACACTGCAACACTCCAATAATCTGATTAACTGGAAGTTAATATGGTTTCTTTTTCGTGATATCCATCCTCTACTAATTATTGAAATATAATTATTTGAAAAAGAAAGAGCATTTGTTTAATATGGTTCCAATTTGAACTGTTTTGCATATGTTGTGATGTGGCTTAGTTAAATTGTTTGCACTCTGATGATCTGAAACTATTTCATCAACCATTCTGAATTTACTTAACTATATTTGATGTTGACAATTATAAACTGGCCATGCTTTTTGATAAGTCTGGGACGGTGGAGATTGTAGAGGTAAGTCCTTACCATTCTAAGTTGCATGCTAGTTGCACATCTGTACTAACTTGTGTACTAACTAGTAGCTTAATTAACCTTGTTTTTTTATTATTCTGCATTCTCTGTGTCTTCAGATTTGTTGTTGCACTTAAAAGGTGATATGGGAAAATGTGGTTTGTGAGCGAACTCAAGTGATTCCTCCATTCCCAGAGGACAGGTTCCTTTGCAGCTTTAGTCATATATTTGCAGATTTGCTATGCCTCTTATCTCTTTGTAATTATGAGGGTATCGCAACAAAACTTAACTTAAAATTTGTTTTCTGGATTTTGCATTTGTTAGGCGGGTATGCAGCTAGATACTATAGTTACAAGGTATATTCGCCATTGCTTTATTAATAACAATGGACATTTCTTTTATCTTGAGAGTCTATTATCTCCACTTCTTTACCTTTTCTTTTTTTGGTTGATTAGTTTACTTCTTTTCTATTCCGCTTTTACTCTCTCCTTTCCCCATTGAGCTCCCTCTGTCCCTCCAACAAAGGAAAAAATAAAAATGTATCTTATGGTGAATTTGTTTGTTATGCAGTGGGCTGAGGTGTTGTCTGCAGATGCTTTCTCTGCATTTGAGGATACTGGATTGGATAATAGCAAGGTATATTTGATAAAAAAAAAAAATCTATCAATAAAGATTGACTTTATTGTTCTAGGACTTGCTTGTTTATTCTTCAAAATACCCTATTTTTCATTATTATTTATAAATTATAAACAGAGTAGCCTATATCTTTTTACCGTCCTTTTCTTTCCAAAAAATATTTATTAAACTAATGCCACACTGCTGGAAATCTGAATATTCTTATGTGTTGTAGTTGTACTGGTGAACTTTATTTCTTTCATTTATAAATTGGTAACAATTTTCAACCGTTTATGAATTATGTCCAACATTCTCGTGTGGGATATCCAATCAGAATTTAGGTCGTGTTTGGTAATTGGTACATTGGATAGGATTATGTTGCTCTTTGGAAAGTGATACTTTCAAGCAATAAGTAGCTGTATTCAGCCTGTTGTATTGTATTTCAATTTGGTTTCTTATTTATCTCTTTACTCACCCTTCCTTTTTCATTTTCCTCAATCGGTGACGATCCTACAAATTCAGAAACTATTTCTTGAATGGTTTAGTATGTATTTATAATTGTAATAATCAAACATGGGTATGTGATGTTTCTGATTTTGACATCCTACCCGTGCCCTTGTTTAGTTAGAATGCTACTCCTTATTACCACTTGGTACATGTTTGATTGTGATCATTATTATTTATGTCTTTACACTAGCTGTTAAAGAAACAGGACACAAGTTCTAGGAGACCATTCTTGCTCTTGGAGGTGGCAAGGCACCACTGGAGATTAGATAATAATATACCATAAAAGGAGCAAAAAACACCAGGAAACTAGTCTTGAATTGCCAGCATGTTTTTTCTAAATAAAAGATACCATTCACACACACACAAAAAAAAAAAGAATGTAAAATTTGAAAGAGTAGAGAAAGGTCTATTAATTTGCTCACTGACTCCTTTTGCTTGCTATAATGGTTCTTTCTGATTCCTCTGTTAAACTGTGAAGTTATTTCTGTAATTGAGATGAAAATTGTAATTTCAGTAGTATATTAGCTAAAAGGTACGAATAAAATTACCTTTCCTGTGATCTTACTGTAAATCTCAATCACATCTTTTAATGTGGTTTCAAAGTGTGTGGTAGCATCATAGCTCTACAAGTATTTACTTACGGGTTAGTACAACTGATTTTTCAAGGTAAGAGGAATAAGAAAAGAGAATCCATTATATAGACTGAATAAAAGGATGATAACATTTCATATCTATCATGAAGGAAACCAAAGACAAAAAACCATTTACTACATATGTATTTATCTAAGCGTGCTTGTGTCTGGTATTGTGTGATTATATATTTTATTATTTTTAATATTTAAAAATTCTAATGTGATTTATTATGCAGGAAAAGTTTCATGAAAGAGGGGGTGATGTCACTAGTCAGGAACAAGAGCACTCTGCTGCATCTGACAATGCCATTTTCTTGGAGGTGGTGGGTGGTAAACACAAGAAGGGTGTTGTGTATGGGTTGGGTCGGATGGGGGATGAGTACGTGACCTCATAGACATCACATACTCAATCCGATCCTGGCCCTACCCCTGACGTACGAGAGGTTATCGCCAATCTCAATGTTGAGCTGGCAGCGAAGGACAACAGGATAAACAACTTGGAGAGGACGATGGATCAGACACATAGAGAGATATGTACGCGTTGTTCCAACACTTGGGATATAGGCCCGACTCCTCTAGTGTCGTTCCACAAGATGATTCGCATGCTGATCCAGGTGCCGATGATGAGGACGATGATGGCTGGATTCCCCCACCCCCCACAGCATATTGGTATTATATTTGTTACATTTAGTTACTACCACCATTGTACTACATGTGTTGTTTCTATTTGGATATTGGATATTGTATTAGATGTTTATATATATGGTGGATTTATATTGTTGTTTGAGTTGAGTATAATTTTATGTAATTTATCTCTGTTTTGTATGATTAAGCAGGATGGTAATTTTGGTAAAAGTTTGGTAATTTTACACACAAAAAAATTATATTTAGCTACCGAATCATATTCGGTAGCTAAACCAAAATATATAGTTAGCTACCGAATATTATTCGTCGCCAATTCGGTCGCTAAACTGGTAACAGACACGGTTTACGTGACCATTTCAGCGACCACAATATTTACATTTAGCTACCGAAATATTCCGTAGCTATTGACGACCGGAGTGAAATTCGGTAGCTAAATCGATTAGCTACCACCACTTTAGTTACCAACTCCATTCAGTAGCTAATTTGGTAGCTAAACAACATTTTTCTTGTATTTTCCAGTAGCTAAACAACATTTTTCTTGTAGTGACCTTTGCCCACCTTTCATTGCAACAAACCAGGACCAAGATCTTATTTTAATGAGATCATGAATTGCACACAAGTCAAAAGAGCCACCTTGAAAGATAATCTTGTTTCTTATCAACCAAAGAGACCATTTGACAACATGCCAGAATAAATATCTAAATTTCTTAAAAGCTTTCTCCCTAAATCTTGAAGAGTTGTATTCCCTATCCATGTATCGAGCCAGAATCGAGTTTGGTTCCCACTAATAATTCGTTTCCTGATAGCATTTGAAAACCACGATGGAGGAATTGAACTATTGTCTTCTAAAAGGCTAAGGTCTCTCCACCATATAGAGGCCGCTCTAGCAGGACATTGATGATTATAGTACAACCGAGATAAATTACCATATCTATTCTACAGTAAATTATACAAAATTGCGTTTGCATTTGTTAGAAAGCGTCATTTCCACTTAGCTAGTAGGCAAGCATTGAAAAATTCCAAATTTTTTACACCCAAACCCCCCAACTCCTTTGGTTGGCATACCTTCTCCCAACTCACCCAGGCCACCTTATGAGAAGCATCACAACCAGGCTATAGAAAGGTTCTTTGAATCCCAACCAAGATTTTGAGAACCTTCTTTGGCACTTTAAAGAATGAGAAGTAATAGAGAGGCAAACTTGATAACAGTGAGTTAATCAGAACAATCCTTCCGCCTAGAGTAATATGTCTAGATTTCCAGCTAACAAGTCGCCTTTTCATCATATCAATAACTGGCTTCCAAGTATCCACCCTCTGGGGATTTGCGCCCACTGGAAGGCCAGGAAATTTAAAAGGGATTTGACCAATAGAGCAATGTAAAAAATTGAAGGTTGCCAAAAGAAATCCTTCATTCACACATACACCAACAAGGTTACTTTTATGAAAATTCACTTTTAATCTAGAGACTAACTAAAAGCTCCTTAATACAAATTTTAGGGCCCAAAGATTACCCAAGGAGGCTTCCCCAATTAATAATGTATCGTCTGCATATTGAAGTAATGAAACTTGTTCAATATCTCCCACCTTGAAACCATTAAATTTCCTTAAATCAATTGCCCGCTTCATAAGGCCACTTAAACCCTCTGTCACCAGTGTTGTTGACTCTTATCGGTAAATTGAATTCCAAAGGATATGTTAGGTACCGAATTTCAGGACAAATATTGGAGCTTCACTTGTTACTTCCTCAATCCTTGATCACCCACATATGTGTATGGTTCCTTCCTTATTTTCTTAGGACAAGATTTGATACGATCACTAAAAGAAAATTCGGTTATACTGACGGATTATTACCGATGGCAGTTACGGCATCGGTAATTGAAGACGTTCGGACGGGCTAAACTGTCTGAAAATGGGCAGTGACTTTACCGACGGTTGAGCACAAGGCTGTCGGTAAATCTGTCGGTATTTTTTGGCGTAAATGTTCCCGCTCAATTACCGATGGCCCTGACCGTCGGTAATGTAATGGTCACATTTCAATTTACCGACGGCCTAAACCGTCGGTAAGGGTATTTAAGAATTACCGACGGCTTAGACCGTCGGTAATAGATTACCGACGGCCTAACCGCGGCTTCTCCCCTTCATTTCTCTCCTTCTCCCGCGACCCCTTCCCCCTCCCATTCCGCGTCTCTCCTCCGCCACCGTCCCTCCCCCCAACCACCGCGTCTGCTCTCCTCCGCCACCACCCCCTCCTCTCCTCTCCTCTCCTCACTGCAGCTGCTGTTCGCGGCCACCACCATCTCGCCGCACCGCCTCTTCGCCGGCCACCACCACCAACCGCCAGTACCTCTCGGCCAGCACAAGCTCGTCGGACCTCCTTTTCCCCAGCATCACCTCACCGCTATTTGCTACCTCCCTGTTAGACATCTCCCCTCTACGTCTAGTGAGTCATTTCAAAAGCCCTCATTGGATTGTATTGTTCTTCTTTGTATTACTATATTGTTGTTGAACATGTAATATGTTGCTGAAATTGTAGTTGTTGAGCATGTATTATGTTGTTAAATTGTAGTGTCAAACTATGTATTGCTGGTAAAATTGTATGTTTTGCTGTGTAGAGCTTAAGTTAAATTGAGATTTAGGTTGTTTTTTTTATTTGTTTTAATTCCCTAATTTTATTTTAAATTATATTTATGATGTTTTAATTTGTATGTTTGTAGGGATAGTGCTTAATTTCACTCAAGAATTTTTTAGTATAAATTACATGTTTAATTACATAAGATTTAAAAAATAAAAGAGGTCACAGTATAATACTTTTTGTAGTTTAAGTTAGAAACATCGACCCAAGGACCTAGTCAAGTAAAATCAAATAAATAAATAAAGTGAAATAAATAAATAAATAAATATAATAAATAATACAATAACATAAATAAAATAAATTAAGATAAATGTCGAGACGGTGATGGTGGGGTCATGGCAAATTGCAGATGGTTCGATAGCGGATAGTGCGATGTGGCGAAACTAATTAGTGAATAAAATTAAATCGATTAAAAATTTAAATAAGGTAGAAATAATAAATAATATTTGATTAATTGAATAAAGAGGTTAAATATTTGGAATTAAAATTAAATTAAAACAATGATTAAATAACAAAATAGGTTAATAAAATAAATAAGTCATCAATAAGGAATATAGTACCAATTTTTCTTATCACTTAAAATAGGTGTTAAGGTTCATAAGACTTAGAATAGTTACTTTGGTTTATTTGCAACTTTGATCTGTCTCTATGCACTTTACCCCATGAACTTGACTTTCGGTAAAATTATAGTTACTTGCTTATTTCTAATGTTTTATATTTGATGAAATATCGGTCCAATACATTTTCTTTTGTTCTCTGGGTGCAAACTTGACCGCAGTAATGCGGTCAACTATTGTACTTAGAGACCAATGGGAAATGCTGCCGAATTTCGCCAAATATAAGGCATATGAATTAGGCAATAACTATTAATACTAAGATCAGGTGTTGAAAAAGTTTCTTTTCGAATGGGATAGGGTCATACCAAATAAAGAAAGTGAATGCGGATATATCTAAGTTGGCGTGTTGTCCAAATTTAATGGTTTTGCATTCTTTTAACATGCAGACGATGAATTTTTATCCTTCGAATCGTAGTTGGATGTATGATAGGATATATCCGGGAATAAGGGGTTTGAAACGATCCTTTCATACCCATTCATGGACAGAGGGTAAAAAAAAAATTAACAGCGAGGTTTACGTGAAGGGCATCACAGAAGGGGGTGATGATTATTTCTATGGAGTAATCCAACATATATATGAATTGGCGTATACTACTTTAGACTATACTAAAAGAATTGTTCTATTTTATTGTAATTGGTTTGATCCATCCATCAGAGGCACAAAATTAAATCCCAAATATAATACGGTGGACATTCGCATGGGTAGCAGATATCAGAACTTTGATCCGTTTATCCTAGCACAGAATGTGAGACAAGTGTATTATGTCCCGTACTCAGCAACCCGAAAGGACAAACGTGGTTGGTGTTTCGTCATCAAGACGAAACCAAGGGGTCGCATTGAAGCTGATGATCAGCAGGAAGATGTGCCTTATCAAGTGGATGAAATGTCTCGTGTAAATGAAGGCATTGAAGTTGAGCGTATTGTTGGTTTAAGGGACTTGGAAGCTGGTGGTGAAGAAGTGGATACTGAAAACTTGTCATCCGTTCAAGAGCATTTGGATGAAGAAGACGAAGTCATTGATTCAGAAGAAGAAAATATTGAAATTAGATCTGAAGATGATGGAGACTTTTTGTCAAATTTTAAATAAAACTTAAAATCATCTAACCTTTATAATTAGATCATGTAACTTGTGAAAACTATGAATGGAACTTAGATATTTATTGTTCTATCTTAGATGATTATTCATAATTATTTTATTATGTTATTATTTTATTATTTCGTCTTTACATTGAATTGCTTTATAGACACATGGCATCTCGAGGACGTGATCCACCGCCACCCATACCACCCACAGGTGGTAAGGGTAAGGGTGTCGATACTGCTTCTAGTTTGACTCGTCGTCGGACCAGGGCACCTTGCATTGTTACTCGTGACGTTACAGACGGTTTTGTGTTTATCCCTTCGACATCTGTCCCTGCTGTGTCTGCACTCCCATCACGCCCGTCTGCACGTACACAGCGACCACATACACTGCGGGCAGCATCGCCTCCACCGGCTGCATCTATGCCATTCACAGCATCCGGGATCGATATGATTCCCACCCCAGGGTTTGTGACACACACACATCGGGGCGCTTCTAGTTCAGCTGGTGTGGGTGCATCGTCACCTGGTCATCAGGCTACAGAGCAGGAGCAGGAGTATAGTCCAGGGTGTACACCCTCACCTGTAGAGGCGGATGTGGAGGAGGAGGAGGAGGAGGATGAGGTTGAGGTCATGGCCGATGGTCGACCTATCATCAGGCCATCTGGTAAAGAGTAAGAATTAATAAAATAAATTTATTCAATTTTAATTATATGTTTTTACTTGATATCGATTCACATGCTTTTATTGTTAAGTTTACTTACTTCGAAGATAGCCTCGAAGAACATCACTGCTGTTATTGAGTCGATGTTCCATTATCCTTAGGTCACCTGAGGATAGCTCAATGACAATGAGAAGCTGAGTTTCTTTAACGCTTATAGAGTAAGTTGAAAATTTCAGTTTACTTAATATTTTTGGCTTATTATTGAATATAAATTATTAATATAATAAATTACTATTTATATATTTCTAATGCAGACAAAAGTTGCTTGGAGAGCCGAGCATGAAGCATTGATCGAGAGGAACTTTAATATGAAGGCCTCCCATTGCCTATCCAATATGCTCAGGGCAGCTCGCTTGAGGGGCGAGTGACCCCCATGGATGGAAGATGCAGTCTAGGATGTCCTATGCCGCCACTGGGTTACTGTTGATTTCCAGAAGAAAAAAAAAAGCCCAAGCAAAGAAAATTAGGGCATCAGAGAAGGGTGGGAGCCTGCACACAGGGGGTTCCGTTAGCCAGGCAAAGCACTGTGAGCGTCTGGTACATTTATTCATATTTAATACATAGGTTATTCGTATTGTTTTTTAATTATTGTTTACTTATAATTTATGTTTGTGTACGTATAGGCTAGGGACAGAAAGGGGCCAGTGTCGATTAACGAGCTCCACCACCACACCCATACTAGGAAGGGTACTGGCGAGTATGTAGATGAGCGTTCTAGACGTACACAGATAATACCTCATTTATTAATAGTTTTGAAATGTATGGTTTTAATATATAATCTTCATTAATTTATTTGATTATGCATTACAGGAGGAGTTCGAGGAGAGGATGTCTCAGGCAACAGCATCTTCCTCCACCCCACTTGAGCCCGACGAGCAGCTGCGGCTTGCACTGCGTGTTTGGGCTGAGGTTGTTGGAGGCAAGAAGAAATGTCGTCTCTACGGTGCAGGAGATCTTTCCGATAACTATCGGAAAGGATCTTCGAGTTTGGATATCAACGCCACAGCATCCACTGGAGCCAGTCGCCACGCTGATCAGGAGATTGCTGAGCTGAGGTGGAGACTGGCCGAGTCTGAGCGACGTGCCGAGGAGCGTGATCGGCGTGCCCAGGAGCGTGAGCGGCTTGCCCAGGAGCGTGAGCGACGAATGGAGCAGATGCTACAGAGCATACTACAAATGCACCAACAGCCTCCTCAGCAGCAGCCCCCTCAGCAGCAGCCCTCCTATCTAGATCAGCTGGCCGGTCGCACCAGTGCCGATGATGATGAGGAAGACTCTTTCGATAATCTTATCTAGTCTCCTCATCATTATGATAGAGATTATTAGATTTTCTTATTAATTTTTTTATTTATATTTTTATGTATTGTAAGAACATATATTATTTATTATTTGGATAATTTTAAATGTTTTAATGTTATTTTTAATTTTATTTTGCATTATTTATTTATTTAATATTTATAAATAATTAATAATAAATAAAAATATTTTAATAAATATAAAATATAATTTATTAATAATTAAATAATCATTTAAAATATTATTAAAAAAAAATTTATATATACCCACGCCGTCGATAAAGTACTCTAGTCATTACCGACGGCTAGGCCATCGATAACTATTACCAACGGGCATAGCCATCGGTAAATATTATCAACAAGCCTATTTCCGACGGATAATGGATCGTTGGAAATCCGTCGGAAATGTATAGTTACCGACGATTTTTGTTAATTACCGACGGTCACGATAATCCACTGTTGACTTGTAGTGGATAAGCATGTATGTATGTCATTGTCATGCAGTTTCTCTTCTACACTTCTTGAGACCCCGAATACTAGGCAAAGTAATCATGCAGGCATATATCTGTCATTTTGAATAAGAAGAATTGTCGATCGATAATTAATTAACTACAGACACTTAGCTATTATTATTAATATTAATGCAAATCATAGAATTTGCTATTTGATTTGAGTCAGCTTTCCTGTTATCTTCTTTTTCTTTTAACTGGGTTATCTTCTTATATCTAAAGTCTTTTTTTATATGTAAAGACTAAAGTATAGTTTTATTAGCAAATGACTCGTTGGGGTTTTTTACATTCATATTCATACATCATAATTACAAAATGAACTTTGGGCCTTATATGTCTCTTTAGTTATTTATTTCATACATAATTACAAATATTTATATATTTTTGTTGCGATAAGAAAAGGTTAATTTATATAACGTATTTGTATGTTTGAAATTGATAGTAATAAGAGAAATCATAAATTATCATCATTATTATGTGATAATAAGTTTACAATCAACTTAGTTTACCAAAAAAAATAATCAACTTAGACAAGGAATTCACCCGTTACGTGTTTCTCAACTTGAACCTTGCCAAGTAAGTACGGTCGTTAATGGAGTCGCTTAATTATGAGGTCTTTGAAGATAGGTTTCTCTGCTTTTTTCTTTTCGAGGGAAGGATGGGGATGTCAATTAATTGGCAAAAATTATTGACCGGCACAAGAAATTGGGGTTTCCGAAATTAGGATGATCTCTTTTTCTAGGATGAAGTGTTTTTGTGGCTTACCCAGTGTTGCTTCTTTAAGTAAAATTGTAAGAATACATTATGTACAAACTGAGAATTCAAGTATTGTAGGACTTTTCGTATGAATAAAATCTTTGACCCTGTTTTGAATGTGCATGGAGCTAAGAACACAGCACATTTGATAAAAGCTCAACCTAATTGTGGGTACTTTCTTGGTAAGTCATACTATTTCACGTAAACAAATTCTAAATTCAAATTGAGCATACAAAACAATGAGGACACGTTGTGATTAGTCAGAACTAGTTATCTTTCAAGAAGCCAAGTTTTTATTTATTGCGATAGTTCTACAGCTAGCAAATTTGTTGGTGGCAATTTTGTCTTCGCAATTCATCTTCCTTTAAGTATTCTATACATCTTTCTATCATTATTCAACTACGAACAATAACCTTGTTTAGGATACTGATAGTGTACGTAGTAGCGTCATATACGACATTTATTGGTGCACTTTTCAGTTTAGGGTCCATTTTGTCTGCCTTCAGTCACGGTTAGGTTAACTATTTGCAGACCAATTTATGCAGCTCGCATTCAAGAAAACCTTCACCTAAAATATCTCCCCATTTAGCTAAACTCTTATATCTCTCTTTTTCTAAACTCGTGCAATGTGCATTATACTCATGTATTTTTGCTTATATAACTTCACACTTGTGTTTTAGGTACCGTTTAGATAGCATAGCTTACAGTTTATTAGAGTTTCTCCACTAGTATAAGTGCTTTTATATAAAAAAGAGTAAGCTTAAATAAGTAAACTCATTAATCCCCCAAAACTGTTTTTGACATATTTTGATAAGCTAATTTTTTTAACTTATTGAAAAACCTTGTATAGAAGCTTATACGAAAAACTGTATTTGGTGGCCGATCTTTTTAGGAGCGGGGGAGAGTCACGGCTACCCCCGAACTTTTTCTCCTAATTCTTGTTAATATAAAAAAAATTATATAACTTATTTGTGCAACATATATTATACATGTAACGTCCACAAATTATCATATATTTTATTTTTTGGAACACTATTATTAGACCTGCTTATTTAAAAATATTCAAATAGTTGAATAAGTCCATTAAAGTAAATACTATTTCCAACTCAACATCATCCGGATTCACTAGAAATAAGTTTTTCCTCCTTTGCTCATCTGCTTCAAACTTCTTAATCTCTTTTGTATAAGATGAGTAAATACTAGGTAGGATTTCACATATATAATGATTACTCACTTTACATATTTGGGTGATAAAATTATGCATGATTAATTGTAAATTTAAGTGAATTATTTCGACTAGTGTCTAGTGGCTCCCGACCCCAAAATTTTTCTCAAGATCTGCCACTGGCTGTATTCTTATTTTATTGGATAATTATATTCTCATAATAATTTGAAATTACATCAAAACTAACATAATAATTTGAAATTACATCAAAACTAACTCTTTCATCATCCACTCTCAAGTTTATAGATTGTTTTTTTGTAAGGTAAAATATATTAAAAAGAGTATAAGGGGTACTCTAACCCCATATACAAAAACCATCCAAAAGAATACATATAAAGTAATATGCAAAAGCATCACAACGAGGAGAGTCATCTCAAATATATTGGTATCACAAACTTCACTTATCATCTGCGGCACACGTACCACTAAAAAATAATATAACTATCCAAAAAATATTGTTCCCAAAAGAATTACAAACAAATTAAAACCATAGAAATATATGTAGATAATAGCCAAGATTCTTCTACTGATTTAAACTTCCGGCAACAGGCAGTGGAACACGTACGAGAAATATATGCATACCAAAACTTGAACAAAACTTAATAGATTATCCAGCACCTATCAACATCAACATCAACATAGCAGCAATACTCCAACCAAAAGAGACCATACTAACACTACATATTTTAATTTATGAAGGGCTTAATACATAAATTTTTTTTACATAAATCTTTTTAATATAAACGTTTAAATAAATTATTTATCCAAACTAGAACTTAAACACTTCATTTTGAGTTGGAGTGTTTTGAAAGAAAAACAGGTAGCTTGATGGTGTTAAAGAAAAGTACTATCGTTTTCACTTTGATCCATTATGTTTATTTTTCAATTTGGCAAATCTTTTATTTTTCTCAATTTAACCCCATATGACATCATCTTTCAATATAATCTTCACAGTTCTCGTTCAAACCTTATGATAAATGATTATATATATGTCTATTAAAATTTCTCATCAAAAAAATATATGTCTATTAAAATGGGTTCCGACAAATGAGCCAATCAGGCCTAACTCGGTTCATTGGTAAGTTGGGTGGAAAACAAAAACTGACTCATTTTTATTCCGGGTTATTCAGATCTAGATCACTTAACCCACGAGTTAAACAAACTCAAGCCGGGTCGGGACTGATTGGCCCACTTTTTTCATTTTTATGTATTTTTTTTCATTTTTTGTGTATTTTTTCATTTTGTTGTTTTCATTTTGTGAATACTTGTCGTTCATTATAACACTTTGTTTGGTTTGAGTGAAAATGAGAGAAAAGAAAATGAAAGGTGAGAAAATAGAATGATTTTGTAATTTTTTCTCATTTGGTTGTGGAGAGAAAATAGAGAGGGAAAAAAACTAATGAGACTGTGCAAAAAAGTTTTTATCCAAATATGAGAATAAATGGGAAAAAAAGATAAAGTGATGTGAAATGTAACATTTTTTCGTCATCCACTAGCAGTTTCCTCATCTAACATTGGCATAATTGTCTATGTTAAAAAAAATACGAATCATCTTTTGTTCCGACTTAGCAGAACAATAAGGTTAGAATGCACTCTCAATCTCTCAAGTCTCTTAGTCTCTTAGTCCTCCAAAATGTAAAAAATCCCCCTCTCTTGGCATCACCCATTCTCTCTCTCTCTCTCTCTCCTTCTCCATTTTCGCTCTCAAACCAAACAAAGGCTTATAGCTCTCCTTGACGCATGGGGGTATGATTCTGTTACATATGTAAGCCCTCTATTTGGAGATTAGCGCATCATGTGGTAGGGGTTTTTTTCTCTCTCGTCACACCTTGCAGATGCATCCTACGTGACTTTCTAGAAGGTTCCCCGTCTTCTCAATTGTAGGTAATGGCCCTTCCGAAGTGCACACCTACACGGGCAGGACCTACTCGGGATGCAAGTCGTCAACACCGATAAGTAATTCCCAACCTCTTCTTTGCCCACTTGGGGGTTGTAGGTAATGACCCTCCCCAAGTGCACCCTTACTTGGGATGCAAGTCGAAACACCGATAAGTAATTCCCAACCTCTTCTTTGCCTACTTAGGGGTTGTGGGTAATGACCCTCCCGAAGTGCACACCTACTCGATCAGGACCTACTCGAAATGCAAGTTGTCAATGTTGATAAGTAATTCCCAATCTCTTCTTTGCCTACTTGGCGATTGGGCCTCCCTTCTGTTTGACCTAATCTTTGGATGTGCTTCCTATCAAATATGACCAGAACATCATTCTTTTCACTTTCTTTAATATTTTTTTTATTTTCTGATATCAAACAACTCTTAAAACGCATTAATTCTTTCACGACTTTCTCACTCACTCACTCATTCGTTTTTTTTTCCTATCTTCTTTCCTTTTATTTTCTGTACAAATCATAATTCATCACGTAACATGATCAATCAACACCGGTGCCATAAACCGCTACAACATTGAAGAAATAAAATAAAGTACACGTGTCAGCCCAATAGGTATGACATCCAGCTGGCGGGGTTCCTTTTTGCAAACTTAAACAAGAAACCCCAACTATTTACCGTACACCACTCGCACAATATCTCTTCCTGTCTTTCACTCCCTCCAAATCTAAATACTCGCGGAACTTTGACTCGGAATATCGCGGGATATTCGATGAACGCCGTTATTTTTTCTGTTACCGGTAATTGCAAGTAACTGATCAATTAAGTAAGTGGCTGCCGGTATATTGTGGGACATCCGCAGTACAAGCGCGCAGCTCATGGTTTTACTTAAACACCGTGTTTACCGGATTTTGCCGGTTAATTATTTAATTAATTTTTTTTAATTTGGCTGGCTCTGCAACGCCTTGAGAAGGTGGTTTCCAAATGCCATGGTTTCGCTGTTTTCCTTGTACGACAAGCACACCCTACGCGAATTTGCATTTTGCTGCACTCCCCCAACATTCACAAAAAATTTAGAAAGGGGGGTTAAAAAATTTTAAATCTTATATACTTTTTGTTCTCTGGGATAAAGTTTGATATTTTGACACGTTAGTTGATGGGATTTTCGTGAAACAATTGACTTGGATTGGCCAATCCAATATTAGACAATGGGATATAGGTTTGTCTCCATTCCATATTTTTGGATCTTTTGCCCCCTTGAAGATATGGGCTACTAGTCTACCACTACTAGTTAAGCACTCTGATAACATCCACAAGGCATTTCAAAGGGACTCCATATGCATTTTCCCCCCCTATTAATTAGGACCTCTAGTAAAAATACTATATATTGATAGGAATTTAAAATAAGTATTGATATATATTATATTCCGAGATGAATGAATAGCTATTTTTTTGGTTTCTGAAGATATTCTCCGTGCGTGACTAGGGAGATTAATCTCCCGAGATGCTAGACGACATTTAAGGACTGATATCTTCTAATTAAATTTCATACACAAAAAGTCAGGAATCGAACTCTTGATCACTTATTTAAGGAGCCTAAGTTCGTTACCATTCGGATCAAGCACATGTTGATGAAAGAATAGATATATGATATGCGAATAAATATTATCTAAATATTAATTGTAAGTATTCAAATAAAAAAGTTGTTAATACATGAATCCCATTCTCTTTTTATTTGGCTATCTTAATTTGAAAAGCCGTACGTGAAGGCATTCAGTCATCTTAAAAAATAATATAATATGCCAAGTCATTTCCAATTGAAATTGTGTTATGTCTACTGAATTCTTGTATCCTTTCCTCTTAAATCAAAGTGCTCTTTAGAACCCTTTGGTTCTGTTGTGACTGTGGCCGGAGGGGCTTAACATGACCATAAATGCATTGAAGTCGTATGCTTACAGTGCTTACAAACATTGATTTTATTTTCATTAAATAATATAAACTACTAATAAAATTAAACTCACAATAATTGTTAAATGAAAATAAAACCAACGACTAAGAAAGAGAATGTTAGTAAAAACAATGACCTACATTTTTATAAAGATATCTCTCATCTATATATAGTATTATTATATATTATACATAAAGGAAAAGAAAAAAGTGATACATAGGTATTCCCCATCCCACCCTGCATTGTTGTGTGTATTTACTCCCGGGTCCCCACAGTGAAGCAAACCAAGCTTGACATGTGCCTCTTCTATATATACCGCGTTCTCATTCTTTTCACCTCACGCTCAACACACACACCCCTCCCCTCCTCCTTCTAACGAATTTCTATTATAGACATAGTCATAGATATCTTATTCTCTCTTTCTTTCTAACACACCAAAGTAAGTTCTGTTTGTCCTAGCTAGCTAGTTCTCCTCAAAACTCATTTTCTTTCTGCTTTTCACAGCACAAAGCTAGATAGCTAGCTAGCAACCATGCCTGAGGCTCCTAGAGACTACAACCTCTTAGAGCAGAACAACAAAATTCTCGAGTTCATTGAGGATGTCACTGCCAACGCTGATGTAGTTCAGAAAAAGGTTCTCCACGAAATCCTCTCCCGTAATGCAAACGTTGAGTACCTGCAACGACACGGTCTCAATGGTCACACAGACCGTGACACTTTCAAGAAACTCTTGCCTGTCATAACCTACGAGGATATCCAACCTGACATCAACCGCATCGCCAATGGTGACACTTCTCCAATCCTATGCTCCAACCCCATTTCAGAGTTCCTCACGAGGTGTATATATATATATATATATATATGTGTGTGTGTGTGTGTGTGTGTATTATTTTCAAGCACAAAGTTCTTTCTTTTTTTTTTTTTTCTTTCTGGTTTTGTTCTAACTAAAACACAAGATGAAAAAAGACCATTTTTTTTTTCCATGTGGGGTTGTGTTTCTTTGGTGTATATATGGTATACTATATATAAATTTTGATGGGGTTGTTTTGGTTTTTGTAGCTCTGGGACATCTGGGGGTGAGAGAAAGCTGATGCCAACAATTGAAGAAGAGCTTGGGAGGAGAAGCTTGTTATATAGCCTGCTGATGCCTGTGATGAGTCAGTTTGTTCCTGGCTTAGAAAAAGGCAAAGGAATGATCCTAATGTTCATAAAATCTGAATCTAAAACACCTGGAGGGGTTGTAGCACGCCCAGTTTTGACCAGCTATTACAAAAGTTCCTATTTTAGAGACAGACCCTATGACCCTTACACAAACTATACCAGCCCAAATGAAACAGTCCTCTGTCCTGATTCCTACCAAAGCATGTATTCTCAATTGCTTTGTGGTCTTTGCCAAAACAAAGAGGTGCTGAGGGTAGGGGCTGTTTTTGCCTCTGGCTTCATAAGGGCTATTAGGTTCCTTGAGAAACACTGGGGCCTTCTTTGCGACGATATCAGAACAGGAACTGTCAACCCCTTAATCACTGACACCCCAGTGAGGGAGGCTGTCATGAAGATCCTCAAACCTGACCCAAAGCTTGCTGATTTTATCCAAACCGAGTGTAACAAGAGTTCTTGGCAGGGGATAATCACTAGGCTGTGGCCCAACACAAAGTATGTGGATGTTATTGTCACTGGGACAATGTCACAGTATATCCCCACATTGGATTACTATAGCAATGGACTCCCACTTGTGTGCACCATGTATGCTTCTAGTGAATGCTACTTTGGGGTCAACCTTAACCCTCTTTGCAAACCCAGTGAAGTGTCTTACACCCTCGTCCCTACTATGTGCTACTTTGAGTTCTTACCTGTCAACAGAAGCAGCAATGGGGTCAATAATGATTCTCTTCAAACACCCAGATCTCTCAATGAGAAAGAGCAAAAAGAATTGGTTGAGCTTGTTGATGTCAAGCTTGGTCAAGAATATGAGCTTGTAGTCACAACTTATGCTGGTGAGAGATTCTTGTCCATGTTAATATATGTTTACTTTCATGATCTGATTTTCAGTATACACAAAAATTGGAACATGGATTTGTTAAGCCTTATGTGTTTGACAATTGTTTTTTTTTTTTTTTTTTTCTTCAGGACTATATCGTTACAGAGTGGGTGATGTGCTGAGGGTGGCTGGATTCAAGAACAAGGCCCCTCAATTCAGCTTTGTCTGCAGAAAAAATGTTGTGTTGAGCATTGATTCAGACAAGACTGATGAAGTTGAGCTTCAGAATGCAATGAAGAATGCTGTGACACACTTGGTGCCATTTGATGCAACTGTGTCTGAGTACACAAGCTATGCAGATACCACAACAATCCCAGGGCATTATGTGCTGTATTGGGAGCTCACCCTGAATGGTTCAACCCCAATTCCTCCTTGTGTGTTTGAGGATTGCTGCTTAACTATTGAGGAGTCACTTAACAGTGTGTACCGTCAAGGCCGTGTCTCAGACAAATCAATTGGGCCCCTTGAGATCAAGATTGTGGAGCAGGGGACCTTTGACAAGCTCATGGACTTTGCCATTAGCTTAGGTGCATCAATAAACCAATACAAGACCCCAAGGTGTGTGAAGTTTGCACCTGTTGTGGAGCTCTTGAACTCAAGGGTAACATCAAGCTATTTTAGTCCTAAGTGTCCAAAATGGGTTCCAGGCCACAAGCAGTGGGTCAATCAGAATTAAAGGGGGACATTATTATTATTATTATTATTATGTGGTTGGTAGCTTTTCATGGCGGTTCACATGAACTGTTTTTGAGGACGTCTTAGGGACAAAAATTAATTACTCTATTTAGGTTAATTCTATGTTTAAAGACCCTTCTTTAGTTCCTTCTTTTTTCTTTTTAATTTTAGTGCTTGTTATAACTTGCATAGTGAACTGAATCGAGCCACTGTAAAAAGCAATTCCTGTTTGAAACAAAGCTGTTGTCTTTCTTCTTATCCAGTAATTAAATTACCTTTTCTTTCTTAGCCTTTTAGCCATAATCATAGTAACGTTCTGTTGGAATTGGTTTCTTAATTGCATCCAGCAATCATGCATGCTCACTGAAAGTGTCATTGGACTGATTCCCTATAACGGCAACATGAAAGCCATCACTTCTAAACTCCTCTCTTTATCTATAGCTTTCAGGAAAAAGCATGCCAACTTTTTCCAACCCCATTCCACTATTTAATTTCAACTAACGAATCACGGTGAAATTAATTGATTATAAGAATAAAGCAAAATTATCCTCTTTTACTAAATGATGAGCAGGACTATTCTGCAAACAAACTTTGCTATTTTGATAAAGACTTGTCTGATGAGAATTTTGTCCATAATTCAAATTAGTGGGAAGGATCAAAGGGGATAACTAAGCTCCTTTGAGGCCTCGTGATGACAAATAATGAGTCCAGATTCTCTCCCTTTAACAAATAGTTATTTGTGTCGGATTCTGTCACTATATCAAAGAATTAAATGAACTTCTGTTCAAGGTTCATAGATGCTTTCTTCAGCAATTCCAAAAACAAACAAAAGGACTTGTGTGTGCCTATAACGAAATTCTAGGTGAATATTTGCTCGCGGTGGCAGCAAAGTATTCCATAAAATCCCTCTGAAGTGTTGAAGGTGAAAAAGTAAAGCCTGTTCATTATTGATGAAATAAAGTGAATTGAGATTCGATCAATTTTAATTAATTAAGAGTGAATACATTACGTGCTCGATTAACATGAGCTAATCACATAACACCAATTCTTGTTTGATGAACCATCCCATCATATGTTCTTAAATCTTAGTGCCTCCACTGTGCACCGACCAAAGGACCAACTCAATCAGTTTTCAGGCCATAAAACTCGCCGGAAAATCGCAGGACTGGTCAAAGAACAATGCCAATAAAGTTTTGGACTGGAGTGGGTAGGAGGAGATAAGAGAGAATCAGAGTGTTGTTCCTTGTTTGCTATATATTCTTTGAAAACAAACAAAACAAAAAACAATTCTTTGTTTTTAAAGGAGAATATAAAACACGTCTTCAAGGGTGTGTCAGACAAAATTATGCAGTTTAGACGTACCAGAAGAAAGAAAGAGACAAAAAAATTTTAGGGACAAAACTGGGTTTGGCTCAGACTGATAAAGCAGAAAAGAACACAGCAGCGTGACAAAGATGATAAGGTTTCGTACAACATTTTGGTTTGTGTTGCTGAATTGGTGTAAGCAGCAAATACTTCTCATGTTTGTCCTCTTTATGGTTTACCATTTCTGTTCTGTATGTGCATTGCATCCTAAAGAAAATTCAACTTTAGGTACTACAATTATCTTCATGTAATAGCAAAGTCACCATATCTTCCATTTTAGTGTTGATTATTACACTGCACAGTTTTAATCTATTGAGTGTAGTAACTTGTCAAAGATCTCTACTTATAAGAGGGGGAAATCGTTATTATATAAAAGAACAATATAGCTAAGATTAGTATATATGTAACATATATAATGATAAAAAAAGTATGTCACTGACTCACTACCCCTTCTCTTATTTTATTGTTTTGACCGAACCCCTTGTCTTCTTTTATACATACTATAATATAATGTATATTTAATTATGTAATTTATACTTTTTAACCCCTTTAGTGTAAGTTTCGTTAGGCGACAAGCGAATAGTGTAACCCACAGTTTGGCTAAGGCGACACTTTTCACGGCTAGTTCCACCATTTATTATTATGCACCCTCTTGTATTAGCTTTCTAATTATTAATAAAATGCAGTAAGTTTCTTGCTTAAAAAAAAATAAACTTTTAATAAACTTTTTTCGGATGCGTCTCTTGAGATAATACTCTAAAAAATAAAATTTGAATTTTGAATTGTTTTTTATGTTCTAAAAAAGATTTATTTTCTAAACATAAAAAGTCTATTTTAAAAAAATGCTTATGGAGAGCTTTTGTACTTTTAGTGTGTTTGGAAATGCTTATGGAGAGCTTATGAGAATAACTTATGGAATTAAACTTATATAAATAGTTTATGAAAATAGTTTATGGTCTTTTCATAAATTCTTTTTAGCTTATTTCCATAAGCTTGTCAGAAAAACTTATGAAAATAAGTTATTTTAGCTTATATAAAAAAGAGCTTATTGAATAAGTGCTTAATTAAGCTTTTTACCCAAAGACACAGTACTTCACCTCTTTTACTAAAAACTCAAGCGAACATGTTAAAAATGTAAAATATACATTTTAAAAATAATTTTTAATCCAAAATTACACATTCAAACAAGATCTTAATGTCAAATAATATACAAGGTTAAACCATTTTTGTAAAACAAAATACAAGTGAACATGATAATTTTGCTAATTTTAAAATATAAATAAATTAATTTAAATTTATATTTTAATTTTAAAACAAAATAATTAAAAATCCCTACAAGTTGATTAGGCCTTGAGAAAGAATGTAACATTTTTTTTTTTTTGATCATAGAAAGAATGTAACATTGACCGATATAATAGTTAGAAAGTATAATTATCAATTTTACAATAAGATAAAATTTTCTCGTATCCTACTATATCATATTAAAAATGCAAAAAAATGATTTATTTCACTTCAAAATTATTTGATTTGTCCTAAATTTTATCGTCAACGTACACATTAACGCACGTACATAGGGATGGGGGCCTAATAAGATTTAAGGATTTGATGTTTTGGAATATTTCGCAATAATTGTACTCATTCGGCAATTAGCATTTGTCTTAGTGATTTCCAGGTACTAGTACTAACTTGGCTTTAGTTTGGCGTTGTTCAATGGCTCAATTTAACATGTGCTTCCGAGTTCAGACTTCAGAGTAAAGGAAGCTCTGGCCTCTCGCATAACTAATACATAGACTTTGTCCAGAGTTTATAGAAAAGTTCTTCTGTAAAATTAAATACAAACAACTAGACCCCTTGTTTGTAAAATAGCTAAGCCAAACACACCAAACTTTTCATACAAATAAGACAATGAATGCGTTCGCTAGACGGAAGAATGTGATGATATAAATATGGCGAGCGCCACCGACATCGACAATGGTTTATATGTCCCCCACATTCAGTACTTCTTCTGCTCCTCTTGTTTTCTTTTACGAGTAAATACTCAATTTGATCTCTGAAATTGTAGGGTCGTATCAACTTAGTCTATCACATTATCAATATTCCAAAATGATCCCTGGAATTGCAGAAAGTTAATCAGATTCGTCCCTCCGCTAATATTTGCATGGACTATAATGACATTAAGTTGGTAATGTCAGGGATGGATTTGAAACTAAGTGAATAATGTCAGGGATGAATTTGCTACATTTTGAAATTCTAAGGATCATTTTGAAATATTGATAATGTGGGGGAGTAAGTTGATACGACCCTACAATTTTAGGGACCAAATTGGGTATTTACTCTTTCTTTTACTAAATTTACTTGGATCGATTATTAATATGGACTCTCTTAAGAATATCAAAATGTTACACTGTGGTGTGCCTTGAGTTGTTGGGTTGTCAAAATTAGAACAACCTCATTGGTGTTATGCCTTACAAGGCATTAAATTGTGGATCAAAATGTGGTGTCAAATTCACTTATGTGATTCTTTACTTAGCTCATAAAAGAATTTTGAAGCCCATTGAAAAAGATTTTTCAGTGTTGGCGCTCTCCCTAATCCTAACAAGTGGTATCAGAGCCGTCAGTTTGGCTAGGACAAGTATCGAAGAGAAAGCGGTTATTGGTGAACTCATGTACGAGATCCTTTGTGTCGAAAATCTTCCTAACAATGTGAAGATTAGGTGACATATTCTGTTGTAGATGATGAACAACAACGATACAAGTATGACAAAGAGCATGTGGTCCGATTTGGAGGCGGATTGTGCTTTTAGTGACATCGTCAAACACTCGAAAAACTTTTGTTCAAGGGAAGCGACCCTATGTGAATGTCTCACACTTGAGAGGAGATTGTTGGGAATTCCAAGTATGAGTAGATGTGGATAAAAAAATCCCACATTGGAAATAACTTAACAAGTTGAAGTCTATATAAGTAGAGAAAACCCATAGATTCATTGACCATAAGGTTTTGAGTCAAGACGTGGTGTCAAGCTCACTTACTTGTTAGGATTCGGGGGAGCACCAACAGTGAAAGATCTTCTTTCATGGATTGTGAACAGTGGTATAAACACCGGTTCGTAACGGTCGATCTGACCGATTAACTCGGAAAAAGGAGATCTTCGAAGAAGGGGAAGCGAACCAACGGTCACAAACTCCTTCACCAACTCTCAGTAAACGGGCACCAAATTCGATTTGAACTCATCCATCACAGTCTCCATTGTACCTGTTCATCATGGTCTCTATAAACCGACGACATTTTGAATAAAGACTTCCATCGCCGGCGGCAGCTTCTTCGCTATTGAGGCCTCGCTCCATGGCTCCCCAAAAATTGCTCGTAAATGTGGATGAAATGGCGGTTTAGAAGCTTCATAGGGAGAACGACGAAAGGCACATACATATGTGTTTTAGGGTTTTCTCTTTTTTGGGCATTTTGGACCTTTTAGGCATAATATACATGAATGAAGTAGTTTTAGTTTATATTGAGCTTAAACTAATTAATAAAAAAAATGACACAAGTCATGAAGTAGTTTAAAAAACATAGGATTGGAAAAATAACTCCTCTCCGTACTTCTCTCAATCGGTTGGACACACACCCATAATATAACAAAAGAAAAGAAAAATGAAAATTAGACCTTTTGAAAATAAACTTAAGGTTTGACACCACATTATGACCCTAAACCTTAAGGTAATGAGTATGGGTCTTCTCCACTTGTATAGACTTCAACTCGTTAAGTATTTTCCAATGTGGGTTTTTTTCATCCACATCTTACTCAAACTTGGAATTCCCAACAATCTCCCCCTCAAATGTGAGTCCTTCACATGGGGGCCACTCCCCCTTGAATGGGAGCTTTTCGAGTATTTGACGGTGTTACTAAGAGCTAAACCCGCCTCCAAATCAGATTGCACATGCTCTTCTTCATACTTATGCGTACCCTCGTTATCCATCATCTGCAACGAGACACGTCGCCTAGCTTCCACATGATAGAAAGACTTTCGACATAAGGGATCTCACACATAGGTCGACCAACAATCACCTTATTTTAAATACTCTACCTAGCCGAACCATCGACTCTGATAGCACTTGTTAGGATTTTGGGGAATGCCAACCTCGTGAGATCTTCTCTTATGGGTTGAGAAATTCTTCCATAGGCTAAGTGAAGAACCGCATATATGTGATCTTGACACCACATCTTGACTCAAAACCTTAAGGCAATGAGTCTCCTCCTCTTATATAGACTTGAACTTGTTAATTTCTTTCCACATCTTACTCACACTTGGAGTTCCCAAAAAGAATAACATACATGAAATGATCCAATTATAATATAATTAATCTAATATCATTACTTTATGGCATTTGTGTTTCATAGTTATTGATAATCCGCTGGCTTATCATGTTTTATCTATTGTTTCAGAATGGATTTTAATAATTAAATTGAGTTGAATGCTTGATTTTACTCAAATTAGACTTTATTTGTTTATTTTGTTGTTTAGAGTTAATTTATTTATTTTATCCATTTTAATTAGATTTTAATTAGTTTGTCTTTTGTTTTGTATTTTGTGATTTTTAGGAAAGGGCAAAGAAGAAGGATTGCAATTGAAGTGAATGGAAGAAAAGAATTGAAGCATCAGGAGAGGAATTTAATCAAAAATTAGCTACAGCCATGTAAAACAAGTTTAAAATTGAAACATAATGAGAAGTGAATTGGATTCTAAATTGAAAAGAGAAGCAACGCCTGTGATATCAATAAGGAGAATTCAAAATAAAACTGAATTTGTTAGAGATAAAGGAAGAAGATAGCATCAGCAAGTGAAAAGATGAGGATTGCATCATTTGGAAAATATACATATATCTCAATCAAAGTGAGTGAGCATTGGGAAGAAAAATAAGAGAGGATTTGCATTATATAAAGCAACAGTGTCACAACACAGAAGACCATTCTACGCTTCTCCAGTTTTTATTTATTTTATTTCCCTTCTTCTTCTTCTTTCTTTTATTTTAGTTATAAACTAAACCCTTTTTCTAGGGTGACAATGTAACTGCGTCATGACGGCTTGATAATTTTATTTCAGTTTTTCTTAATTTATTCTTCTCTTTTATTTATGTTTTATTTCCGTTCTTAATGCTTCTGATTGCTTGATTAACAATTAGATGATAGACTAATCATAATGAGACCGAGAGGAGATTTATTTGTCAAGGGTATTGAGATAAAATCATAGGGTCACTTGAGACCGAGAGAAGATAGGAGCCTTATGCAACTGCTATAGAGAATCATAGATCTTAATAAATTCTTTGATAAATAATCATCATAGAGATATAGTTGATTAGATATCAAGGGATAAATTTTAGTGTGCTCTAACCCAGACATTAAAATAAATTAGGATTCTTGGTTGACATTACAAGTTGATTAAGAGATTAGGAAGAATTGATATAATTGAACCAAACTAAGCGGGATTAGGATTCCTTGTCTATGAGGAATCTATATTCATAGCGTTGGTGAAATCAGATCCCTAGAGTTTTCTTTATTTGATTGTTCATCATTTTATTTTATTTTTCTAATTAATTAATTCAAAAACTCAAAAATATTTATTTTCTTTAAGTGTTTCTTTATTTTCCTTTCAAACCAATTTATTGAAGTCTAAATAGTTGTTGATTTTACGAAGTGGTACTTGGTCTCCCAATCTTTGAGTTCGATACTCGATTTCTCACCGTTTTATTATTACTTGCTTCAATCCGGTACACTTGCCGGAGCCCATCAGTTATGAAAAGGTAGATTTGTATCTCGATCTCACCATTAGGGAAAGTGAGGTTATCACCTACTACAAGAAAACTCGCATATACTGACGGCCTTTTATCGAAGGCCTTAAGGCCGTCGGTAACTTAATCATTTCCGACGGCCTAGACCGTCGGTATCGCGCAAATACTTAACTGACCAGAAGGAGAATAAACATTACCGCAGGACAACCCGTTGGTACTCCCTTCGCTAATTTTGGCACGAATAGGCGCCAAAATTGTCCCGTTGAGTTTTCGACAGGATGGGCCGTCGATAAGGGCAGTTAAACAGTACCAACGGCCTAGGCCGTCGCTAAGCGGCATTTGGTATTACTGACACAATGTCACTTTTTTTAAGTACCGGCGATCTAGGCCTTCGGTACGGAAAATTATAGGCCCTTGGTAAGGGAAATTATTTATTACCGACGGGCAAGGCCGTCGATAAGCATCATTAATACGCGTCCAGCAACCTTTCCCTCTCATTTCACTCAGAATGTTTACTTCTCCCTTCTCAGCCTCCTCTCCTCACCGCGACCACCCTCTCAGGTTCCTCTCCTCTCCTCATTGCGACCACCGCCACCACCCTCTCAGCCTCCTCTCCTCTCCTCTTCACTCAATGATGCACTGTCTCCTTTCTCTCAGCCTCCTCTCGGCGCATACCGCCATCACTTCCAGCGCCTCCCCTTCCACCGCAAGCTCTTAACCTCCTCTCTCATATATGACCATTGTCCCCATTTTGTTTCAACTCTACTCGCCTCTCTTCATTTTGTTAAAAAAATTTGTTACCTATCAGGCGTGACCACCATTATCAAGAGCGGCAACCACCACTCTCCTCCCTATTAGGCGACACCAACACCGTGAATAGGTATCTCAGGCGACAGCACTACTCTTCCTTTTTTTGTTGTTAATTTTGTATTTTTATTTTTTATATGCTTCCCTCTTATTAATTTTTGTTTCTGGTTTAGGATATTTGATGTTAACTTGTTGATGTTAAATTCTGATTTTGTTAATCCTTTCATTATAGATGTGATTTTGCTCATCCTCATTTTGATAACTTGCTGATTTTGGTGATTCTAGTATGGATGCTTATGGTTAGCATTTCTGTTAAGTTGCCTGTGATTAACATTTCTATTTATTTTTTATTATCTCTGTGTTATCATCAAATAATGTAAGAAATAATAAAAATATTTTAAAAAATAAATTAGAGTTACTGACGGGCCGTCGGTAATGGTTGAAGAACTTACTGACGGCTTAACTGTCGGTAATATTCCGACGGCCTTTTGCGCGAGGCCGTTGGTATGCATTACTGAAGAACTTGTTTCCGATGGATTTTTGGTCGTCGACCGTTCGTCGGAAATGACCCATTACCGATGGCTTTTTGTCATTATCGATGGCTTTTGACCCTCGGTAATGGGTTTTTTTCTTGTAGTGCATTACTTGTCGTCATATTAGTGAAGATTAAATCCTAACATATTTACCTCTTTTAAGGATGTCAATTCAAATTTGATTAGACTCAGCACAGTTTATGTTTGTAATTATAAAGTCGGATGCCACCCTCGACTGGTAGTTTCTAGAGGTGGTGGTGGTTATCAGTGGTGGCGTTTTATGGGTTGGAAAAAAAAGGTGAATATAAAATAATCTGTTTTTAATTTAGTTGATCCAATTGGGTAAAAAACAAGATGGATGATTAACCAACCATCAGTAATAATAACCCTACCCAACCAAATCCAATCCATTTAACTTTTTTCATAAATGGATGGATTAGGTTGAATTTCTAAATGGATGGGCTGGTTGAGTAATGGGTTATTGGATTGTTCTGCCAACTCTAGCTCGACATTAGCTAATCGGGTGTGGCTGCCATTAGTGGGAATTGTGGGCGATCATAGGTGGAAGCCAACGGCTGTGGCGGTCAGAGGTAGATATCCATCCATAAAAAACATTTAAATATATATGATATATTTTTAGATGGATATGTTGGACATTCATCCATAAAAAATGATGAATAGATAGGTTGGATGGTTTTTATTAAATGGGTTATGCATGGGTTTGATTTTTTAATACACTTTTTTTAGGAAACATAGCAAAACCCATAGAATAAGAAGATAATTGAGCGAAAAACAGAATTGTATATTAATGAAAATGGAAAAAGGTGATACAATGAGTAAAGTAATACAATGAGCCGGGTGGCTTATATACTAGCTAACAATTTGTAACTAACATCGAACTAATTGCAACTAATTGTATCTTTAATATTTTTAATGGGTTATAATTGGATTAGTTGTGTATTTTTAACCCATATCCATTATAATTCAAGTCAAAATACATCCAATTTGACACCCTTATTATTAACCTAGCTTAGCCCGAGCTGGCAGCTATTTGGAATGGTTTACATGGCACAATCTCTTTACTTATTTATACAATGAGAATAAAAAAATAATTTTAAATAAATTATTCAATAATTTTGCATGCAAAGACTTAAATTTCTACCAACAGAAGACTTCAATTATTGTGTATTAATTTTGTTTTAAATTAATCACTACTAAAAAATTATGGATATTTGTTTCAAAATCATATATTTATGTAAATCTAAAAAAACTCTATTGATTAATTTTGAAATTCTTTATACTTATTTGCTAACTTCGCTCATTATGGGCAAATTCACATTAAGTCATACCTACTCAAGTCGGATGAAGTAGATTGGAATGGAATATTTTTGACACCCGCTATTCTTTTGATCCCCACATGCTACATGTACACCAAAAGCATTGCTTTAAGGTTGAATTATGTTATTGCTAAAAGCTCGGTGCCTCTGATTATTTCTTAAAACTCAAATTCAATCTTTCATTTATATTTAGATTTTTTTTTTGTCTCTGAATTTCTTTTTAGATTTAATTGATATTTTTTTATTTTTAAACTACATTTTTTATGAGTTTAATTGTTATGTACTGTCAGTATAAAGTTTTTTACACTGTCAACCAATCAGAAATCATGATAGAAATGACTTTTAAGGTAGTTAGGATAGGAGTCAAGCATTTTCGCTTATATGACAATTTCTAATTAGTTGACAATATAAAAAATCTTTACACTGACGATATATACCAATTAAATCTTTTTTTTATTTATTGTTATAGATTCAATAAAAAATTTCAATCAATCAATTAATTTTAAAAATAAATCATTAAATCAACCGGTCTTTTATTCTCAACCAAATCTTTCTCCAATTGTGTCATTCATCTATATGTTATAAATAAAATGCAATGACTCTGGTGCCTCCCATTGGACCAGTGAAGCTTTAGGTCCTAAGAAAGCATTAATTTAGACTCTAAGAACTTATTTTGAGTCACAAATTCTATTCTTTTTCAAAAACCTATTATATTTATTTTATTTGAATAAAATAATATCCAGACACCTTTGGGTGGTGAAAGATGGTATAAAGTTGAGGGATTTCTTGTGTTGAGATTCTTGCATATCCACTATGAGTCTGATTGTTTTAGATTCTGCAGAGGCAAAATGATGTTTGAAAATGACGTTGGGAGAAAGCTCATCTCACATAACTTTCAAAATAATTGTCTTGGAAAGTATTATTTTCACGTTTACGTTGAAAATAATCTAAATCAAACATGCACTATGTAAGTTTGAAACTGTCCAAATCCATCATTTAAGGAAAATGTTTATCTCGTTACTTTTTTTTCACAAAACTTTTTGACATTTAAATTCTAACCATTTGTTATTTTTTTCATTATTATTTTCAAAGCAAAAATGATTGATCAATATTTTTAAAATATGTATAAAAAAAAAATGATGTGAAAATTGTTGGAACCAAAGTGGTCATGGTCCAGATAATCCCTTAAGTTTTGATGTTAACAAAGAGCTAATTTAAGATGAACAAAGATTTGTTATGGACTAATGTTTTATATTAAGTGTGCAGGACAAATCTAAATTGAGTCTAAAGACTTTGTCTCGTCCAACATAGTCCAAAGACGTTATCTCGTCTGACATAGTCCAAAAACGTTATCTCGTCCAACATAGTCCAAAGACTTTATCTCGTCCAACACCTATTCTTGGTTTACGACTGGACGATAACTTATAGAACCATTGAGTCCAAAGACTCTTTTGGTTACCTTCTGTAATAGCTAGTCCAATAAATGTCTTTTAAATTTCAAGCGCGAATATCTTTGTAAAAGCATTTGAAATTATTATTCCATGTAAAAGGCTTATACCAGTGGGACAAAACATTCTCTGTAAGATTCGTACAAAAGAAAAGCATAAGCCAGAATGTCTCTATCACCTAAAGAAGTTGACCTTCTTGTTTTGGATAAACAAAAGGCAACTTTCGTTCTACTCAGAGGATATGTCAGCACCACTTTTAGCTATCTCCCTGATAGTCTATTCTGCTGATCAGAAACTTCAGAAGCTATCAGACTCAACGGATCAAATGCATTCAATGCTCATCAGAACGGATCCTTTTCCATCCGTTGAAGACTGAAGACTGCTCAAAGAAAAGAGGCTATATATACCTTCATCTTTTGAAAGTGCATAATCAAGAAACGTTGAACGAAACTGAACTTGAGCAAAAATACAAGTGAAGCAACACATAGCATTTCAAAATCCTTCAAGAGATAAAAGAGAAAATCTCAAGCTTGCAAAGCTAGAAAAGCTACTCTGATTCTAACCTTCATATTACTCTCTGTGTAGAGCTATTTTCAAGAGTCTAAGCTTTAGTTTCGAATTCTCACATTTAGTGAGTTAGTAGAACAATCTTTTTCAAAACCATAGTTTGGTTGAGCCTGAAGAGGCTTGTCTGTAAAAGAATACTTAGAGAACCTGAAGAGGTTGGGAATACTGCCTGAAGAGGTGTTGAATACTTTGTAACAAAAGGTTTTGTTATAGTGGATAAAGCTCTCAAGTAGAGAGGACTGGACGTAGCTCTTTGGTGAAGAGTGAACCAGGATAACATCTTTGTGTTCTTTTCTCTCCCTTACTCTTATTTTAGATTATTATCTAATTAACTAACTGGGATTGAATTGCCTTTCTTTACGCTGTCAAACTAAGTTAGCGTCCAACGTGGTGTTTGGAAGAGCTCTCTTTGCTTTCAATCGTTTTAGCGTCCAATCTTGAGAAAAACATTATCTGCTTACGAAAAGAATTTAAAATTCTCTAAAACACAATTCAACCCCCCTTCTTGTGTTTCAAACAGGTTCCTTCAAAAATATATAATGCATCCTTAAATAACAACTAAGGCTATATTTGATTTATCGTTGCAAATATATGTTTAGTTTCAAACGTACGTCTGTCCCAAAAAATCTCTATATACTTCGTCTCAAACTTATGTCATGAAAATGCAATCACTATTGTACATGACACAAAAAAAAGAGATGGAAGGGAGAGAGAGAGAGAGTTGGGTGAGTCAGCGAGATGATGTTATTGTAGAAGGATTAATTTGTAATTTACAATATTTTAAAAGAAATGAGACAAAGACCATTTAACAATTTTACATATATCTGGTATTAGCATGTAAGGAAAACAATTCTGAATGAAACAATTATTTTAATATTATATGGGATGGTTCAAAATCATGATCCACATGTGAGGGATTTAGTTACTCTCTCATCTTAGAATGCATCCAATCAACTAAAAGAAAAGGAGAAAGACCATCATGATGAGAGCCCCAAACAGTAAACTTATCGATACCATGGGCACCCATCTTTGCAGGCGGATTCTAACATGAAGCACTTAAAAATGTGGTACATGGATGTACCCAAATCACAACCGGTAATAGTAGGTTATCCGGTCAACATAATATTTAAATTCAAATAAGTGCCGACAATTACCCTAACCTTGTGATGCGGCCTGATGGTTGCCGTCATTAATATCCCTTTATTACTACAATGTCGCGGGTTCAATGCGTAACTCACTATATTTCACATGTTTTTTTCACTTTTTTACAATGGATCAGGCTAATGAATCTCCTTAGAGCATCTTCAATGGTAAAATTTTAAGAAACTCATTTTAAGTTTTTAAGTGGATTCATATATGTCAATTCAAATTTATGACACCCACTCAATTTTTACTCCAATGAGAGTTTCTATTATCAAGTTCTGTAACTTCTCTCTCCCTTCGATATCACACATTCTCTCTTTCACCTTTATACTATCAAATGCAAAAAAATATACTTAAATGCTATGGAACTCTCTTTTTAGATTCCTTATAAAGAACCCATTTTAAATTTAAGGAACCCAAAATCATATGTGGCATATTATAATAATATTTTATTCTTTAGGAATCCTTATGAAACTTCCACTAAAGATGTTTTTAGGATATTTTTTAAGGAAATAAAAAAAAGTAACTTTCCATTGAAAAATTTAGTATATCATCCTTCAAATATTAAATACATTAATTTTCAATGAATTTTTTTTTTTTTTTGTGCTCAAAACCTCATTGGAACCATCTGAAACCTTCCAAGTGATGCTACCTTCAACAAGTTTCATGTCTGATTCTTTAGGAAAACCAGAAACTAGTATCTGAGAACCACTTGCATGTTCCTCACTTGGGCCATCTCAGGTTGTGTATGCTTGTGTGAGTTCAATCTGTACATAAGGAAGTCTCATAAAATTTATGGAGGGAATAGCAAGCGAGAAGACACGAAAATAAAAATGGTGTTATCCATTCGCTTGAGTCTAGATCGATAACCGGTCATTTTTATTTTTTTGGAATAATGAATCTAAATCATTGAATAAACTAATAATAAATCATATAATTAAAATTATGCTTCATCGATGTATCATATGATGTGATGCTTCATCCTAGACAACACCATCGTTGCAAGGTGATCTACACAAAAGTTAGCCCTCTCTCGCAAGGCATAGGTAATCTACACCTCGAAATGAGAGCGAAGGATGGTGTATAGTTGGCACCTTATTTATTTCGAAGGCTTTTAATCTATTAAATTCAACGATAAAAAGTCTTGCAATTATATAATACATCAATATGTGGGTTCACAATCCTTTCTCCCCTTTTGATATCTGCCATATTTAATATTTTGGGATATGCGAGATTGGAATAAAAGTCTTTCATATTTAATATTAGGAATAAAAAAAAATCATATTCAGATGTTCGAAAATAAAATTTATAAATGAAAATTAAAATTTTATCTTCATGTGATGATAGGAATGAAATATTCATGAAAATGATATTTCCAAAAAATATAATTTATCTGAAAATTTGAACATTTCATCAATCAAATGTTATACACTTAAATCTCTTGTTTGAGCGCTACTTGTCGCTACTAGTGCAAGCCTAACTTCGGCTCAAGTACCGGCCAATTCTCTTCCTTGTTTCCCTTTGCCTTTCCTAGTATCTATTTTGATCATCTACCCCCACCGGGATCGTCACATTGATGGAGTATACCTTTTGTTGACATACTATTGTAAGCCTTCTCTAACTTACCTATTGTGATTGTTGTTGGGTAACGACTTATATTAACAATCAAAGTTTGTTTTTTATCCTTCTCTAACGGTATCAACAACATGAAGGAAAAGTCCAAAAAGAAAAAAAAAAAACTACAAGGTATGTAAAATACCAACATGTGGTTGATCCGAGTGGTAAGGGACTCGGACACCTTAAGCAAGTGGTTAAGGATTCGAATCCTGACTCTTGTGTATGGAGAAAACTTGGTTGATAGGGAAGAACCTACCTTATGTGCTCAACAGGTCCCCCGACGGAGATTAGTCACTGCTAACGATGATGGATATTTCGTACCTATGTCATGGTTACAAAAAAAAAGTAACTAAGTAAGAGTTTAATTGTTATGCATCGCCCATGTAAAATTTTTTACATTGTCAACCAATTAGAAATCATCGTATGAACGACTTTTAAAGTAGTTAGGATAAGATTCAAATATTTTAATTGATTTAACAAGTTATTATTGATTGACAGTATAAAAAATCTTTATACCGTGAATGCATACCAATTAAATCTAGGCTTAATTGTATTTTTGATCCATGTAGTTTCACCAATGCGTGATTTTGGTCCTTATATTTTCAATTGCTCAAATCAAGTCCTTATACTTTTACAAATAGTTTTAATAGCTCAAATCAAGTCCATGTATATTCACAAATGTGTGATTTTGATCCCTGTAGTTTAAATTTCTCGAATTAAGTCTCTGTACTTTCAAAATTGCCTAAAAATTTATTAGATAATTTTTTATATTTAAAATCTTAATAAAAATAATATATTATTATAATATATAACTAATAATATATAAAATTTCATCGTATAATTATTTTAACAATGAGAGTAAAACACGTACTAGGATAATTATATAAATAATAATTGTCTACAAGTGCAAAATATATATATATATATATATATATATATATATATATATATATATATTATTTTTATTAATATTTTTAATATAATAAAAAATTAAATTCTGACCTAATAATTTTTTTAGAAAATTTTGAAAGTATATAGACTTGATTTGAACAATTGAAACTAAAAGGACAAAATCATGTATTTGGGAAAGTACATGGACTTGATTTGAGCTATTAAAACTATATGGACCAAAATCATGTATTTGTGCAAGACAAGGACTTAATTTGAACAATTGAAAATACAGGAACCAAAATCACGTATTGGTGAAACTACAGGGACCAACAGTACAATTATTAAGCCTTAAATCTATAAAGTAAGTTTATCCCTTCTATTGAAAAAAAAAACTGAAATCAATCCATATAAATTAATAAAGATGAGACTACTTTAAAATGAATTTTTTTATAAAGTGAACAAGTAAGATTATTTTTATCCTTAATTTAATAAAATGCATAAAGAACTTAACCCACTTTATTAAATCAACGATAAAAATACTCTTATTTACTCACTTTCAAAAAAAAAAAATTGGATTTTCCAAAAATTCAAATAAAGAATTGAAGAGTGTACATAAGTAGTGGATGGGGCCGTACGTGGGAACAACTACCCGGGAATAAAGGAGCCGGTTAATGAAGGGAACACGCTGTGATTGTGCCACGGGAGCACTTTTGACCTGACGCACACAATAGCGTCCCCATCCATATATAATTACTGGGTCTTCAATACTGAAAATACTCTTGATCGAATCCAAAAAAACAAACATATTTTTATGATAAAATTAAATATATAATATTTTAAAATAATAAATATATCATTTTTTTCTTTCAAACTTATTTTTTGAAATCATAAGGAGTGTCCAACACTCATTAGCATTCTCTATAATTAAATTATTAAGGTTTTGCTAACATGCATTCAAAAAATATTATTTAAAAAATTTAAAGATAAAAATTTTTATTAAAAAATATAATTTTTAAATATTTAATATATTAAATATATTATTTTTAATATAAAATTTTTATCTTTAATTTCTTAATTGATACATTTTAGGACACTGCTAATCAATCTCTTTCTTTCTCCGTACTTAATTAAAGTATATACTAGCCAGTATAAAGGACAAAAGGGAATCATGGGACCCACGCATAAAAAAGAGCAAATAGAACGTAGCAATCCACGTGGGACGTTCTTTTATTGGTCATTACATCAACACGAGCGGTTCCATATGACTAACATGGGTCTTGAATCCTTTTTCGATTTTTCTCTCTTACCTTTTCTCTCCTATTATAAGAAATGTTATAATAGAAACACATAAAAACAAATTTGAAGAAATATTTGTAAATAATAGTAAATTCATTTTTCCATCTTTTTGTTCTCATGATGAGAGGATTTAAATCCCTCCCTCTATCATCTCTCTTAAACTTAAAAGTCTTGATATATTCTCCACAAAAATCTTATATAAAAAATATTAAATAAAAATATAATATACTCAATATTTTAAAAATATAAAAAGTATTCAATATTTTATTTTTTATTTTTGGTTTCCTAGAGTATCTTCCCACCTAATCTCTCAAGGTACAATCAGACGTCTAAGCAGGGACCCCTCCCCATAGTGTTTTTTCTATACACACGAATCCAGGGATCGAACCTAGGACCATATGATTAAGGGACTAAAACCCCTTCCATTTGGATCAACACTCATTGGTGTTCAATGTTTTATTTATTTAATAAATAGCAGTATTGAGGAGGAGGATTTAGAATTATTCTATCTTATCAGAGAAATTCGAAAATATTTTTAAAGAATAATTTTCAATACTCATACTCATTAATATAAAAAACATTATCGTTCCAAAACATTAGATATATTTAATGAGATTTGTTATATCCTCCTACAAAATCTTAATAATCTTTCTAATACCCAAATTTATTTTCTTGATTCCTTAACTAGTAGGGGTTTTCATGCAATCCAAAACATGTTGGGAGGAGGTAAAAATAAAAATTGAGATAATGGAGGGAGAGGCAATGGGCTTACTCCATGCAATTACTCCGGCAAAGACTAGGGAGCTTCAAAATCTCATTTTTGAGCTTGATGCAAAAATAGTGGTGGATAGTGTTAATGCTCAACCTATTGACACTTCTGAATTTGGAGCTATCATTCAAGAATGTAGGAGTTTGCTTTCTAGTTTACCAAAGTATAAGGTTAGTTTTATTAGAAGACAAGTGAATGTGATTTTTGTTAAAGTGATCACTTCTTAGCCTTGCCTTCATGTTACTAATTTGCTTTTACCTTGTATTGCAAACTTTGTTTACAGTGAAAGGATATGATTCTATTCCAGTAAAAAAAAAAAAAAACAAGTACGCTAATTGATTAGCATTCCTCATAAGAGAAAATATTAAATTAAAATTAAATACATCAATGTCTTGAAAACATAAAAAATATTTAATACTTCTTTATGAAAAATGCTAACCAGTGACCTGAGACACTAGTTAAGGAATAAAAAAAAGTAAATTTGTATTGGAAATTATGTATCTAATATAGAGATAAGTGTTGTAATTAGTTTTCCATGATAGACTTACTCCTTTTTTATTCCACCAGTTAGTAAGACCCTTATCCATATTAGTTTAATCGCTTTAAAGCTAAAAGATTGCTTTTGCCCAAAAAGGAAAGGATCCGGTGGAGGCCGAATATAAGTAATGTATTTTTTTTTTAAAAAAAAGGAAAACTTTTTTATGATAATTATTGATGCAATTACTGATGAAGCATTAGTATATATATAAGACTAAGACTAACGTATTTCACATCTTTAAAGTGAAAAAGTAAAGATTTTTTTTTTTGTAACAGAAAGGGGGCTAAGGGCCGAAAAAAAAGAAACTAAGAATCATAAACAACAACATGGGGTACAGAAACCCCAGAAAAATCATAGCTACTAAGGTTGCAAGTATGGCTGGAAATGAGTCGAACTGAGTTGAACTTGGTTCCGCTCAACTCGACTCGGTAAGAATTGGTTCAACTCGCAGCTCGACTCGAGTTCGAAATGAACCTTTTTTTCAGCTCGAACTCGACTCGACTCAAGCTCGTTAGCAGCTCGGTTCAGCTTGTTATCTCGACTCGTATCAATCAAAAGTCAAAATAAGTGTTCGACCCCCTTCCCTCAATAAAAAAAAGTTGAATAGTTTTAAAAGTTATTACAAAATACTGTCAAAAAAATTAATACAAAATATATTATTTAAATAAATTTAATATTTAAATATTATTTAACTAATAATAAAAATATATAATTTAAGTTATATATATATATATATATATATATATATATATATATATATATATATATATATAATTATCGAGCTGGTTCATGAACCAAACGAGTCGAACTATACATGGCTCGAGTTTAGTTCATTTATTTAACGAGCTCAATTTTCAGAAGTTCAGTTCATTTGGTTCATGAATCAAGTTCAACAAGCTATTTATCGAGTCGAGTTTCGAACTATGTTCGAGTTGATTCAGTTTATTGCCAACCCCTAATTGCAAGCTTCGTCGATGAAAAAATAAGATTTTATCCATCCTTAATTTGATAAAATATATAAAGATTTTAATTAGCCCTCTAACTAATTTAAAGATAAATAAACCCTTATCAGCTAAATTCAAAACTAAAGACAACCTAAAAATCGGAGAAACATAGGAGAAATAAAACACATGCAGAATAAGACTGCAATGCATATTGATGCTACACAGAAAGATTGTTCTTTGCATTTGTATTAATCAGTATATCAATTTCTGAACATAAGCCTTCATTCATTTAACTTACAATTCCCCAACTTGATGGTTTCCGAAAACCAACCCAAGCCTTCAGAAAGCTTTTCCTTCCCACAATTAATTAATTCCTCTGCCAATTACAGCGATCCCAACTTTTCTGCAAAAAACTCAGCCTATTTACCCCATGGAATCCTTCTTCGATCATTGCCTCACTTGCCCAATGATCCGCCACCTAATTTGCCTCTCTATGCTTAGGCTGAAACGAAACATGTCTAAGCACATGCAGAATATTATTTAATATGTTCCACCAAAACCGAATATCACGCACAACCTTTCTTGTCCTTCACCCGTGCAAGTGCATTCTTAGAGTCGGACTCCATAAAATGCATGTCATAGATTGAAAAACAATCAATGGATGCGCGATCAAAAGAATTAAGGAGCTGTAAATATCATAAATTAAAAATAAAATGTTTTTATTGGGAAAGAACTAATAGTTGGTGCCCAATAAATAAAATAATCATTTTCATAAAAAAAAAATACATAAAAAATAATCATTGACTTATTAGAAATGAGAAAAACAATTAGATATTGATAATTAAGGATTATGAGAATAAGAGAAATATAAATTTGCTGGAAATTTAGCTAGAGACATCAGAAAATGAATCTATGTAAACAGTTTATTATTTTATTAATTATTAGTTTATAAATAATAAAATATGAGCTTAATTGTTATACACTGATAGTGTAAAGCCTTTTTACACGGTCAACTAATTATCAATCATGATATAAATGATTTTTAAGATAACTACAAAAACATTTAAACATTTTAACTGATGTGACAATAAAATTTATGATTGAATATATATGTATAAAGGTTTTACACCATCAATATATAACAATTAAACTCATAAATATATATATACATATAAAATGATGAAACCTACAAAATTGGGAACCTAAAGCAAGAGATAAGAGAGATACTCAGAATATGCATGAAAAACTATTCATTAAAGAAAGGAAAAAGGCTTCACATTGATATATGAACAGTGAGCCCTACTTTATTCTGCTGACCGTGTAGCCAACAATGATAAAGATGGCTAGCAATTATATCTATAACAATTATCTTGATGATTTAAACTAAGCGAAGTATGATGTAAACTAAACGGTGACTGAAGGACACGAAGTCACAACAATAATTAGCCACTAGATGATTGAAAGAATTGAAAACTAGATGGTACTCTTAATTTGGTATTGTATCTGTATGAGAGACAGAGAGAGAAAAAGAGTGATGCGCGGGTGTGACTAATTAACCATTCATATGGTTTAACTTAATCCCATTAGAGGCCTTAATTATATTTTTTAAGTCACCCTTGTATTTTTAATTACGGAGAAATTAATGATTTCTAATGCGGCATAAGAGGATTGAAAAAGATATTTTGCATGCACTCCGTGTGAGCTTTAGTTAATTAGTTATGATAACAATTAAACATGCCAGACATAATTGATTAATAGACACTATCTTAAGTGAAAGTTTTATAAATGCAAAGCAATCTTTTTGGAATCAAGTGAAGAGAAAGTCTATTGTAAATCCCCTATAATTAATTTGGGAACGAATTAATGATTTTTTAGTAGCATTACAATACACTGAGGTACGTGATGTCAGTGGTAAGGGTTGCCAGAAAAATTGAATAAAATTCTGTTGTCCCAACAAATAATATCTCGTTGTCTCCCATCAATTAAAGACTGAGGATGTGCATAAGTGTTAAGGAATTATGATTTTATTTTATTAAGTGACAAATTATTATTGATGAGAGACGAAAAATAAGATAAAAAAATGGGACGGAAGATTTTCATCCAGAAAAATTACCATAGGTTCATTGCTTGAGTGGCAAATGGGTTTCTTCAAGGGTTAAAGAGGTAAACTAACTGAGATATATAGGATATGAGGGGTTAATTATTGCAATATTAATCAATTATGAGCATTTCAAGTCATTGCTAGAAAAATTACCATAGGTTCATTGCGTGAGTGGGAAATGGGTTTCTTCAACTAGGTTGAAGAGGTAAACTAACTGAGATAAGATATGAGGGGTTAATTATTGCAACATTAATCAATTATGAGCATTTCAAGTCAAAATGCCTCTACATTCCCCTAAAAAATACTTCCTCCATTACAGTTTATTAGCAAAATTCCACTCATGTATAATAAAACAAAATATAAGCAAAATTCATGTATTTAATAATTATATGTCCAAAATATCCTTATTCCATTTATTAAGAGCAGCACCACCACTTCCCACTCACGTAGCCTATTTCCAACGAACACCCTCATTTATTAAGAGCAGCTCCACCACTTCACCACTTCCCACGTTTTTTTTTCTATGGGGTAATTTAGGTATTTTGGTTAAACTTTTAAGTGAAATCACAAAAATTAAATGTGAATGAGTAGTTATCTTAATAAGTGTGAAAATGATTGACTTTGCTTATAAACTGTAACGGAGGGAGTAATTAGTTACAAGTATTTTATACTCCGTCCGAACTAAAATATAAGCAACAAAATTTGAATTGTTTTGGTCCAAAATATAAGCAAAAACCAAATTAATTATTGCTATTTAATGATCATATTCTCAAATTACCCTTGAGTTACTACTGATTCATTTTAATTCCATTACAATTCCCTGTAGATGTACTCCAGTCATCGAGGTAATTTTAATTCCACACCAAAACCAATTAGTATGGTGCCATGGGGAAATGAAAAGACAAATGACCCTCACAGATTTTTTTATCTTAGCAATAAATAGCATGAAGGGTATTTTAGAAAATGAATGTAATTTTTTAAATAAAGTTAATAAGATTCAATGAATTCATCAACTTCCTTAATACATGTGAAAATTTTAATTTTTGCTTATATTCGAGTGCGGAGGGAGTACTATATATGGTTAAGGATGCATAAGTAACATTGTAAAACTCGAGTTTGAGGAAAGTCATAGAATCCTAATAAACTTGAATTATAAACTCAACTCATAAATTTGAAATTGTTTATATATATCTTAAAAATATTATTTAGAAACATATTCTAATACATAAACATGATTTAAAGAGATATCTAAAATTAATAATTCAACATTCTAATTTCATAACAAAATAAGTAAAAATAATAAAGTACACATAGCTCAACATTTAATCTAACTGTTAAATGTTTTTCAGTGGAACACTTACTTTATTTTGTAGCTTAATGAAACAAAACAAAGATCATAATATTGAAAATGTAAAAATAGCTTTATAAATCTTATATATATTGTAGCATATAGCTAATTCAACTTTAGTATCCAAAAATATCAATAAAAAGTTGAGTAAATAGCCAATTTGGTCCCTGAAAGAGTAAGGCGGTATCAACTTAGTCCCTGAATTTAACGAAATAGCAAAAATGTCCCTGAATTTGTAAAACGTTAATCAACTTGGTCCCTCCGTCAACCCCAGTTAGCTGACGCCGTTAATGGCGCTAATGTGGCATGTTAAGTGCCTTGTTGGCACTGTTGTCACTGGTTAGTGGTGTCCACGTGGTCAGGGACCAATTTGAAACTCTGAACCAGAGACTAAATTGATACTCGTATAGATTCAACTCCCAACGGTCTTCTTCTTCTTCTTCTTCTTCTTCTCCTTCTTTAAATTTCCCCTTTCTCTCTCTCGTCTCTCTCTGTCTCTCTCTCTCCAACCCTAACTTTCATTCTTCCAACGTGATGATGATGGGTGGTGGTTCGCCATTTCTGCAGTGAAGACAAGCTAAGAAAGCCACAAGTTCCTCTTGGTCTGGTAGCTCTAGGGTTAATGGAGCAGAAATCAACAACCCATTTGCTTTGGTTTGTAATTGTGAGAGGAGAGCTGTGTTACGAGTTTCTAGGACTCTTAGGAACCCAGGTAGGGCCTTGTATGGATGTCCTTTGCCAAAAGTACCACTAAATCCCAAATGCCATTCTCTTTACATTTTTTATTTCATTTACAGGGACATTCAACATTTTGCCCCTTACTATGTTTGTCAAATTGCTGTTGCAGGATGAGGGAAATTGTGGCTATTTATTCTGGGTTGATGAGCTTCCTGAAATATGTGCAACTAATATCAATGATAGTGAAGAAATATTGAAGGCAGAACTGATGGAGCTAATGAGGCAAGGTTGATACTTTAGTGACAGATGTTAGAATGCTAAAATTTGGGGTTGCAGTAATATGTGTATTACTAAGTTTTTGTTTTGTATTATGGATTGGTAGGCAGAGTGCATAGGTCTTAGTTGGTCCCTATTTGTTCTGTTGTGGTTGTGAAAATATGGTTTAAGTTAATGTAATGTAATGTGTTATCATTCAAGTAATTAAATGAGAAGTTTCAGTTTCAGTTAACTATATGGATTCTAGACGGGTTATTATAGACGAGTTCCTTCAATTTGTTGTGATGAACTGAAGTGAAAACTGAACTTAAATTAAGCATATGTAACTTAAGAGAAAATTAAACTTAAATTAAGCATCAAAAAGGTGTCAAAGCATGTCTTACACAAAAGAAGCACATGTAACTTGATGTGCAATTATAGATGGGTGGTTATAGACGGGTTATAACAACTGGTGGTTACAGATGGGTGGTTATAGAAGGGTTATTATAGACGGGTTATTTATAGATGGGTGGTTATAGGCGAGTTATTATACATTGGTGGTTATAGACGGGTTATAATAACTGATGGTTATAGATGGGTGGTTATAGACGGGTTATAACAATTGGCGGTTATAGACGGGTTATGACAACTGGTGGTTATAGATGGGTGGTTATAGAAGGGTTATTATAGACGGGTTATTTATAGATGGGTGGTTATTATTATAACCCGTCTATAACCACCCATCTATAACCACCAGTTATTTTAACCCGTCTATAACCACCCATCTATAACTACCAGTTATTTTAACTCGTCTATAACCACCCATCTATAATTGGGTTTTTGACAAAACTAGTGTTATTTTAGAAACTATTTACCAAAATGGGGCTGTTCTGTAACTATTTACCAAAATAGGGTTGTTTGGAATTTTTTACGTTTAGCGTCGGCCAAGGCCCACGCTAAAGGCTGACGCCAGAGGTGTCACCCGTCTGCTGTGACCCGTCTGAATCACCCGTCTGACAGTCATCAGACGGGCTGATAGTCATCAGACGGGTGTGTGATGGTCATCAAATGGGTGAAGATCCAGCTTCAGACGGGTGACACCTCTAGCGTCGGCCTTTAGCGTGGGCCTTGGCCGACGCTGAACGTCAAAAATTTCAAACAACCCTATTTTGGTAAATTATTACAAAACAACCCCATTTTGGTAAATAGTTTCTAAAATAACACTAGTTTGGTCAAAAAGCCTCTATAATTGCCCATTAAGTTACATGTGCTTCTTTTGTGTAAGACATGCTTTGACACCTTTTTGGTGCTTAACTTAAGTTCAATTTTCTCTTAAGTTACATATGCTTAATTTAAGTTCAGTTTTCACTTAAGTTCATCACAACAAATTGAAGGAACTCGTCTATAATAACCCGTCTAGAATCCATATAGTTAACTGAAACTGAAACTTCTCATTTAATTACTTGAATGATAGCACATTACATTACATTAACTTAAACCATATTTTCACAACCACAACAGAACATACAGGGACCAACTAAGACCTATGCACTCTGCCTACCAATCCATAATACAAAACAAAAACTTAGCAATACACACATTACTGCAACCCCAAATTTTAGCATTCTAACATCTGTCACCAAAGTATCAACCTTGCCCATTAGCTCCATCAGCTCTGCCTTCAATATTTCTTCACTATCATTGACATTAGTTGCACATATTTCAGGAAGCTCATCAACCCAGAATAAATAGCCACAATTTCCCTCATCCTGCAACAGCAATTTGACAAACATAGTAAGGGGCAAAATGTTGAATGTCCCTGTAACTGAAATAAAAAATGTAAAGAGAATGGCATTTGGGATTTAGTGGTACCTTTGGCAAAGGATATCCATAGAAGGCCCTACCTGGGTTCCTAAGAGTCCTAGAAACTCGTAACACAGCTCTCCTCTCACAATTACAAACCAAAGCAAATGTGTTGTTGATTTCTGCTCCATTAACCCTAGAGCTACCAGACCAAGAGGAACTTGTGGCTTTCTTAGCTTGTCTTCACTGCGGAAATGGCGAACCACCACCCATCATCATCACGTTTTTTGGAAGAATGAAAGTTAGGGTTGGAGAGAGAGAGAGAGCGAGACAGAGGAAGCAAAGAGAGAGAGAGAGAGAGAGAGCAGAGAGAGCAGAGAAGGAAAGGGAAATATAAAGAAGGAGAAGAAGAAGAAGACTGTTGGGAGTTGAATCTATGCGAGTATCAATTTAGTCCCTGGTTCAGAGTTTCAAATTGGTCCCTGACCACGTGGACACCACTAACCAGTGACAACAAGGCACTTAACGTGCCACATCAGCGCCGTTAACGGTGTCAGCTAACCGGGGTTGACGGAGGGACCAAGTTGATTAACGTTTTACAAATTCAGGGACGTTTTTGCTATTTCGTTAAATTCAGGGACTAAGTTGATACCGACTGACACTTTCAGGGATCAAATTGGCTATTTACTCATAAAAAGTTTCACATATTGAGACCAAGTCAATGTATAAATATAGGCTCGTAAACTTGATAGTAGGATCAATACTAGAGTTTACGTAAATTCATATACGAATTTACTAAAAAGAGATTGCGAGACGAGCTCGTTTTTGTGACCAAAGCAAGTTTATGAGTTAATTATGTCTATTTACAACCATGTGCATAGATATGTAGACTAAAACTATCAGGATACAAATTCATGTGAGAATAATTAAATTAAGGCTTAATCGTACTTTTGGTCCCCCTATTATTGATCATGTGCGATTTTGGTCCTTATATATAGTTTTCTGTATACATTTGGCCCCTTTATTTTTTGAATGTTCCAAATTTGGTCCTTCCTCCTAATGCCTAACAATTTTTTCAATTAAAACCTCTGGTGGAAGTTCTCCCTCATCGAACTCTCTAATTCAACATGATTGAATGTTTCCTCTATAATGATTGAATGTTTCCTCTATAATATATATTTACTAGTTTTGTCTTTCCTTTTTGGGACCTTTTTTTGTTCCACCACAGATCCTTTACCATAGTAGCTCAACCAGAGGTTCTATGTGCTTAGAGCAGTTGTTCCTCCTAATTAATCATTGAAAATTGATGGACATTAGATAAAAGAACTGAATTTGTAACATTGAAAAATAGAATGACTAAATATACAAAAAAAAAATTAGAGACTAGAATAACACTTGATCAATAATAAGAAGATTAAAGTGCAATTAAACCTTAAATTAACCGATGTGTTTTGAACAATAGAAAATAATAAGTTATGCAATGATGATAGTTAGTTCAAGATTTTTTTATTTATATGTTAAAAATAAATAAATTATTATTGATACAACATCATATCCAAGCAAAACAATGATTAGATAGCGCAAGCAATGATGTGTTAACTAAGTTACAGTGCAGCACAGCAAAGTTCACGTGCAATTGCTTACAATCGGTGCTGCGAAGGCGACGGTGGTAGGGTGGTTGCGGAGCCACGCTTTCAGGTGTCACCTCACACGTGCCTACCCTTGACGCGACAACACGACCCTCGACACATACACGTGTGGCAACCATTGACCACTATGCCATCTTAAATCTCACATCTTTAAAAGCCCTCACCCACACCACACGTGAGCATCTTTGCCTTGTTCCCTTTGTCGGGCCCACTCAACAGGCTTATCTGGCCCATTATTCGGCCCATAAGCCTTCAACTCAACAACTGCATTTGCTTTGCAACTAGCAACGGCAAGTTTGTTTGCCATTCTTTAATATGTGTTTGTTTATGTTCAAAGTGTTTTGTTTATGTTTTTATAATGTTCCGATTTTTAATATAAGGCTTTTCTGACATGAAGCAATTATTGGAGTAAAGAAGGATTATGTTATTGAAAGTTTGAGCAGAGAGGGGCACCCTTAATCCGGAACCTACCTCTCAGGGTGCAAGGTTTGTTTGTGGAATCAAGCAGATTAATTAAACAATGTCAGCACATAAAACGTTTCTCTTTAAAGAATGATTCAGACATTTAGTGACCATATGATATATGATATACACTTAGTTTTTGGTTTGGAATTAGTTTTATATGATTAGTTTGACCCAATCACAATTGGGTATTGTTTGATTTTTGGATAGAATATTATGGCATACCTTAAGCATGCATAACCAACTATTTACTTTTTTAACCTTTTCTTTTAGGCTCTTAAGTTATTTGGGGGATCTTGTTTCTATCAATCAAATTTTTCTAGAAGGTATTTATTTTTATATAATCAATGTGGTGCCATGTTTCATCACTACATTGCACTAGTTTCACGGAGTAACTTAAATACGAATGGTTATTCCTTTTCTATTTCTTCTCTGCCAACCAAATTAGCATTTTTATTAGTATTTTTAATGTGCCATTGTGGTGCCATGTTTCATCGGCACAATACACTACCACAGCGCTATTATCAGCATGGTTTCCTCCTGCATCTAAAAAATATTAGTACTAGCGATAGTTTTTATTATCCTGTTTAAAGATTTAAAGAAAGAGAAGAGTTTGTGCCAAATGTTTTCCTAACATCTAGCACTGCTGATATCAACTAGACAGGACAGTTTCTATTGCACTGATAGCTACAGAAATCTAACAGCAAATATAATAAGCTAACTACTTGTTTATAACCAATAAGATGGAATAAGCAAAAGCATGAGCCACCACATAACCACCATTAGTCCCACCACTCATAAGCCTCATATCACTCCCCTTTGTCTCCAATGATTCTGGACCACTTGGCAACCAAAACATAACATTTTCAAAAAGCTTGGCTTTAAGCTCTCGTAACGACTAACATGTTATAGCTAAAATAACTTGTTTAAATAATAAAACTTGCAGGCCAGTACTGACATGTATCCAAACTCATTCCACAGGCCAAGATGGTAATAATGATTCTGCATTAAAAGGAGATTGCTCAGATAAATGCTATGGCATAATGCTTGTGTTTTATTCCCTAGTGCTTGTGTTCCTGTCAATACAGATTATTGTAATTAATGGTAACAGCTGAAGTAGTAAGCTGAAAGCGATATAAACATAAAAATTGATCCGAGTTTGATGCAACGTTTTACTTTATTGCAACCTTGAAGGTTCCACCTAACCTAACCCCGGCTTTACATTTGTTATGGACCAAAGAAAAAGAAAAGAAATAAAGCAATGACACCAAATACAAGCCCAGTGTCAATTCTGTGCTTCACCTGAAATGGTAGCTTTAAGGACCACTAGACCAGTTGATTAATAAGCTTTCTTAAATATGCAAGAGAGTTAAAGATACTCTTCTTGTGTTCAAATTATTAATCCCATAATCTCTTCTAGTCATGCTTACTTAGGATATTGTTGATTACCTTGAAATTTGTGTATTCCCTTGAATGCTGACACAGGATAAGCGTAGTTTTTGTTTTCTAGTTATTGAACTGACATTATCTAGAAACTTATATTTGCTATAGTTTAAGTATTTGGCTTCCTTTTTTTTTTAGAAAGAAAAATGTTAAAACTTAGCTAATCTTTCCACACACACTCCCTCTTTGTTTCTCCAGCTCTCTAGTCAATAATGATGTAAGTAGACAAACTAACAAGCTTAGACAGAGATTTCTATGATTTCTGTCTCTTCCTTCTTCCCTTGGATTTTATTCAACTTGTCTACGTTTTTTTATTGATTATGGTGCTTTCAATGTGTCATACCAACTGCTGATTGCAGGAAATGTATGACTAATTTCTGTTTGTTGTTGAGGCATTCCCTACCGTAGACTTCAACCACCTAATCCTAGATTGGATTATTAATACTAAATTACATTGAAATTTGAGTTTTAAATCCTTTAGGGCGTATAGTTTTCTTCATCAATCTGGTCATAATTGTTTTATTTGGCTGTTGAAAGATTACATCAATCTTCATCTAATTAAAAAGAAAGCTTCTGTCAAAGTCCTGCACAAAACAAAAACTGCAAAAAATGTCAACCAAACCAATTCCTCTCCTTCACGCTAACAATAGCGTCTTCAAAAGAACAAGACAAATCAATAACAAATTACCAGATACTTTAATGCTTAGGATAAAGCATCATCATAAACTAGAACAAGAGTACACAATTTTGTCAACTGAGACATAGAAAACTTTCATCCAGTACCTACCAGAATGACCCTCAGGATGCCTTGTATTATTTAACTTCACTACCATGATCTAATTTTTTTTTGCAAGGCATTAACTGTGGGTCATGGAGTCATCATTGATTAGCTCAATGATTTTTCTGACAATCTTGCCTTCTTTTGAGAGGTACCTGGGCTCACCTGCTCACCTGCTCACATTTCTCAACATAGAAACGAGTCTTATTTGGTAGTAGCTCTAAGTATATATTCACTGGATGATCCATGTTGATACAGTTATGTTTTAAAGCCTTCAATTGTGGGTATAGGGAATACAAGCAATACTGCACTTTGCACACAAGAAGACGCTTGAAATACAAGTAATGGGCTAAAATAGGGCATAATACAGGCTTTGTAAAAGTTTCCTATGATATTTATTATTAGCCTTTAGCATGGAAGAGGATCTCCTGTTTCATTTTGGTGTACCACATCATGTCCCAACCGATAATATCTTATCATGTATTCTACTTTTTCAATAATAAATAAAATTTTAATTTACATGATAAAATATTATAGTACATCAAAATGGGACAGGAGATCCTCATCCCTTTAGCGTAATCCAACCCAAAAATTAACCAAATAGATGAGGCTATGAGAGTCTTATGACTTAAGTGATGCATTGAACACCCAACAAAATCCAGCACAATTGGCAGATAACGGGATACGTTAAGTATGTTGTCAGAAGTTTGATTCTCGTTATGTGTATGAAAAAATTTTGTTGGAAAACGCAAGTTCCACTTTAGTGATCTTTATGCATCGAAAAAGATTAGTGTCCGACTATCGACTGACATACCTTGGTGCACACTGAGGAAAAAAAAAAGTGATACATGGAACTTCCTTATTTATTTAATGTGAGACTAGTGACACTCTTATGAACAAATAGCTATGTGGGCTTTACGTATCTAAAACATCATAACGAATACTTTTGCTTTGTTTCAAGGGTGTTGCTATGATATCCTTGAAAAATAAAGGGTTTGAGTATCTTATGTCCAATCAGAATACGCCACCTCAATTAATTGAGTCATGTGAATATCACATGGGACTAAGTTTTTACCATCTGATTGGATCACATAGACAAGAGTATGATACTCAAGGGGTACAATAGAATCTTCCTTCTTTCAATGCTATTGATTCGAAAATCTGAAAAAGTTTGTAGATTATCTGCATGCGGTTTTCTATAAAATAGTTTTGGAACATTAAAATGGGCTGTGCTCTTGGGCTGCGACATTGACGTTATTAGCCCATTACCGTATCCCTCAAATAGTTCCTTTGATGCTCTAATTTAAGTGTCATAGTGTGTGTTTGGAACTGCATTTAGAGCATCAAATGGAGAAACTTATAAGAGTAGCTTTAACGTTCAGCTTGATGGAAGTGGTTCCAAACATATATAGGCTTAATTAGGAAGCCCCTTTACACACACAGAATAGCATGAACCATGGTTTCGTTAGTTTTACAGTGATATGCTTTTGTCCGAATGACAGAGATGAAAAAGAAAATGTCAAACATGCATTACACGATAAGAGAATCTATCCCTTGCATCTCTCTTTTATGTAAATATATTTAATATATTTACTTCCAAATTGAGATCAAAATGCAACATCTAGAGTCCTCACAATTCTCATACATCCCATATATCTTATTCTTTATTATTTTACAAGGGCCGAGTTGATGATTAACGTTAAAACTTGTTGGGCCAATGTACGTTCAAAGCCCCTTTCTTAGAAATACTTTCGTTGCTTTTCAAAAGGCTTGGGTCTAGAGCATCTTGCAAAAGAGGGCACAAATTTTCTTACCATTGCATTAAATTCTTTGAAAACAAAAGGAATTGAATTCAATCAAAAGAGAGTTTGAAATATTTGATCTAACTTCATTGTAAAACACTATACATCATCAATAAATACGAAAGTGTCACAATGATACGTTAATTGAATCTCAATTGCATTTCAATATTTGAAAGATGCTTAAAACATAGCTATTGTAAAATTTGTTTACCAATATTTAATTATGTATTGTAAAAAACACTTTATTCTCACACAAACTAGCTTAAGGGTCACATATTTAATAATATATAATTAATTAATGATGTAAAAAAATTTATATTAACAATATATCAAGATTATGTCAGATATTTTTTTTATTATAAATGAATTGAGATGATTGATCGCAAATAACTTCCATCGAAATTCTATGATTAGATGTACAAGCCATTAAAATTTTAACAATTATAATTTGTAAATGAATTAAATTCAATATTAATATAATTTTAAACAAGCATGGCTTTACGAATCATATAAATTCTGTAAGTTTCAAAGAATGTATGGTTTTAAGACGAAAAAACAAGAATTAGTTTGGTTCTGCATATAATGAATTAGTATTGGTCTTACAAGAAAAGATATCCAAGCATTTGGCTCTGCATTCCTCTAACTCCATTGTCTGGCCTAGCCAAGAATATGTAATATCTGCCACTTTCAACCGCCAACCCTATCAAATTTTGATCACTTTCCACCCACACATTGCTATAACAAAATTAATCAGTTTGGTTCATTACTATTTTGGAGAATTCATGAGGTAGTATCCGTAGTGGTAATATATGACTTCAAAGTTTTTATATACACCGTCATTTACATACATGTTAGAAGATATTTCAATAGGAAAGAATGTGTTGGAAAGAAAGTATTAGAGAGTATATTGCTAACATTACTCTTTCCCTAATATATTTCATCTCTATGAAGATCTAACTTGAAACAATAAACTAGATTGAGCTTTTTTGTGTAAACAACCGGGACCCCTCCAAACCCAAAAAAAATTACATTGGGAAGTAGAAATTCCCATTACATTAGAGAGTAACACCTGTGCAACTTGCTCCGGTGGAACTCATAAAAAATCCTTTGGTTGCCATGATCACAACCCATAGTTACTAGCGCATCGGCACATCTTTCTCTCTCTCTCTCTCTCTCTCTCTCTCTTTTCTTTTTTTTTAAGCCAAAATTGTAATTTTACATCTATTTTAAAAGTAATACTAGTTCCTACTAAGATGTTTATTTTTTTACAAATAGATACAATATAGTTGGCACCATTAAAATAAAGAGACTAACGAATATCATGGGTGGATGAAAAGTATAAGAGAAAAATGATAAAAACTAACCAATAAGAGCAGTTAGTGGACAATTCAATAATATATGGTCGCGTAAAACACCATTTTTGAATTTTGGATAGGTTTGATTCGCATTGAGGTATAAGACAAAAAGAACAACATAGGAAAAACGCTTGAGTCACAACACAACTCTATGTCTCATACATTGTTTGGTGGATAATGGACAAAACAAGTAAAATAATATAAAATTTACTTAAATACCATTTATAATATATAATACTATTTAATATTATATTAATAAGTATTATATATAATATTATGTTATATAATAATTATAATATATATAATATAATTTATATACTTACATTACGGTATATTAGGTATAATTAATATTATATATAATAATATATAATATTATTTTATCTAATAATTATAATATATAATAATATAATTTATATATATTTACGTAAGTTACGTGGAGAGAGAGAGGTTAATGGAAAATAAGTGGATATTTTTGTCTTTTTCATAGTTTGTTTTTAGAATAACTTTTTATCTCATGGTTTGGTGAGGGATAATAATATGAATTTTCGTTTTGTCCTTCATTCCTTATTTTATGTTGTACCATAACCCTTTCTTAAATTAAACACAAAATAAGTAATTTTGTGCTGTCATATCCTTTATTTTTATGCAAATCAAACGTCCCTTTCAGTCATGAGTATATCTTGAATCTATTTTTTTTTTTTTTTTGCAGTAGTCGGAGAAAAGAACCAAAATGTACAACAGATTGGGCCCATGTAATGGGCTATGTATAGAAGTGATTTTCCATAAGTAAAGCCCAAACCCGCGAAATCGAAACGCATCAGCGTCAATTAACGACGGATAGCACAAGTCAATTTCTTCAAACTCTTACCTAGTGTTGTGAGCGCGTGTGCGGGTGTCACGTAAAATTGCGAACTTTTCAATTTAGGGTTTTGTGTATTGAGATGGGTACCAAGGCAAAGAAAGCCATCAAGAACAATTCGAGAAGGGTTAATGCTAAACCCTATTTTTCCAACAACAAAACAGACGCTGCTGATTTTTTGGTCGGTCAAAATTTCAAGAACTATTACTCTAAAAAAATAACAATTTAAAACTCTATCTTTTGTTTAATAGTTTGTTTAGTTGCTTAATTTAATTTGTTTGTTAATTAATTACTGAGAAGCCATTGGAAGGTGGTCCTGCACGCAAGCTTGCTAAACAACAGAAATTGGCAGATGAGACTTCCACGGTTTTGTATGTTGGTAGGATTCCACATGGGTTCTATGAGAAGGAGATGGAAGGTACAATGCAGTTTTTTTTTTTGTACTCCACCTCCATGTTATGGAATGTTTAGTGGGAGATTAATTTTATGTTGGCCTGTTGCAGGTTATTTTGGACAATTTGGTACTATCAAGAGATTGAGAATTGCAAGAAATAAAAGGGTTAGCCTCCTAAACTTGTTTGTTTTATGTTTGTGTTTGGTTGCTTATATATGTCTTACCGGATGATGATTTGTGGAAAGCTATGTTTATGTTGGTCTATTTACTTTATGTGGTTATCATTGATTCACAGATTATTTTTTACGATGTTTCATTCCATTATAGTTTTTTTTTTCTTTAGCTCTAAGAATTCAGAATAACATCTGTTTGCATATATGTTAACTGGCTGCACATTGGTTTGTGTCAGTCAGATGTTTGTTTGAATGATACGATTAGCAGCAGGCCGACCTCACCTGTTAGGCTGTTACTTATATTTTTAATTATCTAGTTTTATGTCTGAAGAGTTGAGATGGGGGCAAAAGAGACTGAAGTATATCTAACGAAAATTTGATATTCTGTTGATGTATTGTGAACTATGTTACGGTAGGTAGGACTTTCTGTGATTCATTGTTCTTTTGATTGGTTCTTGAGCATCAACTACTTGTATTCATTACATACATGGATTCAATAGATTTTTTTCTGTTTGAATTCACTTTAGTTCTATTCCCCCCCTCCTCGAACCAAGTTAGCTGTTAGCAATTAGCATTGAAGATCATAGATTCATTGGAATGTGAATGGCTTTGCTTTTAATATCCATTTGTTGTTTAATTACCTTTTTTAGCTATAATTGATATTGGTTTATAGTAGTTGATAGTTGATTAATATTTACAATTGCTTTTTCTTGATGTTTCAGACAGGAAAATCAAGACATTTTGGTTTCATAGAATTTGAATCTCCTGAGGTCGTACCTATTTCATCCGACACCATGTTTTATTGTTGCAATTATGTTTGTTGTAATTAACCCCCATTTCTATGTGCTAACTGCTAATATTGATTTGCTGTTACAGGTAGCAAAAATCGTAGCTGATACCATGCACAACTATCTGCTGTTCCAACACCTTCTCCAGGTTTTTCTGATACCTCCAGAGCATGTTCATCCAAAGCTGTAAGTTATTGATTATTTTGCTGAAGAAATTTGAGCTTTTTACTGTGGCTCATCAGCATTCAGCAGTAACAATGAATAGTATGCATTCCAAGTTGGTCATTGTGCATTTGGAATTTAATTCTGAAGAAAATAGCTAGTGTTAGAACTACTATTTTACTTACCATGATGCATGTGGAAGATTAGTTTTGCGGTCTGTATAATAGCTTTCACTCTAAAATCTCAAAAGTTAATTATATTTTGTATGCAAGGGAGTAATATGCCAAGAGACTGGACAGCCTTGTTGCTTTCTTGATTCTTTATTTCGTTCTATTTTTATGTTGTTCGGATTTTTTCTGTTTTGAAGGATTTCTTAGTTGTGCCTTCTCCCATTTGTGCCTTCCCTGGTTTCCTCAGTTCCTCCTAATATAATTTATTTTTCTATTAAAAAAATAAAAATGAAGAGGCCTGTTGAAAGATGACTGGGTACCTCGGCCCAATGGTCACATCCCTTGTCACTTGACTCATGGTTGTATAGGTTCCCGTGTACCCCACCAAGAGCTGTCTTCATCTTTATTACAGAGAGACCCCTATTTCTTGAACCTTCTTTCAAGGTCTCATTGTGAATAATAATGAAAAGGAAAACTATCATGTTGAAAAGATGCACCACTGGCTGAAAAGTTTTACATTGCACTGTTAACAAGTCCATGGGACCTTCTCGTATCTTCTTCAAAAGCCTAAGAAAGAGTGAACTAATGGTATTATTGTCTAGTTTATATGCTGAGATAATATGTAGGTCCATAACACGTGTAGTTTTCCTTTATAGATGGAGAGGTTTCAATTACCGTTACAAGCCATTGGACTCGGTTCAAATTCAAAGAGAGCGACATGACAAGGTATCTTGTTGGATCAATAAAAATCATATTTTTTAGATTGTCAGCCTGAATTTCTGTATGGAAGAAAGCTCTTTAATTTTCTGTGGTGTTATCTGTTCAGGAAAGAACATTGGAAGAGCACAAGAAGTTGATAGAAAAGATTGTGAAGCGTGATCAAAAGCGACGAAAGAGGATAGAGGCTGCTGGCATCGATTATGAATGCCCTGAGATTGTGAGCTTTTACTTGTCTTCCCTTTTCAATCTGCAGTTGCTTGGTCTATAGAAATTAAAATTGCATGTCTGGGATTTCTCTCATGAATCTGTAATTACTTTTGTAGGTGGGTAACATCCAGCCTGCTCCAAAGAAAATAAAATTTGAAGACTAAGTAGGTAACTTACCTGTTCTCTTGTTAAGGAGGGTATGCACCTTTGTATACGTTGTGGAAGACAGTTGACTGTGGTGATTTTTCTACGCCCCTCTACCTTTAGATATACCAGAGGAAAACTGCTATCTAGGATTTCAAGAATTGGCAGTGAATTTATCATACTTGCAGCCTACACAATATGAATTTTGGAACACTGATGTAGTCTAAATATTTCTTGTTAATCTGAAAAATACCTTCGTTCAATAGAGTAATAACTTTATTATTCATAGAAAAGATCGCTGATTATATCACCAGGTATTTTTACAGGTGTGGTTTATTTGAACTGTTTATGGAACTCATTTCTGTAACCACGAGAGTTATGTGGTCTTTCTACCGGCAATTTCTATGGTCCTGAAAATTGTGTAGGATGAATGCTCCACATATTTTCATCCATTGATTCGTTCATTTTTTAATCTTTCAATTTTTTTAATAAATTAATTAGTAGTCTAGATTGTTGAGGGATAATTCTTTAACTATTGGTTGGACGACCTTAGCCTTTTTCCCTTTTACCGGAATTGTCTTTTTGAGATTTGTATCCGGTCAAGCTGCTTATCACATAAAAAAAAAATTGAAAAGTTTGCTGAGTTTGATGCAACTTGAATTCTTTGGAGACATGAACATTGGATTTTTCTCTCGGCTTTAGACATTTAGGCCCAGTTCTTGACTTATTGTACTTTGTAGTGGGATTAGGTAGGATACTCCTATCCTAATCCTGCGAACCATTCAACCGTTGCATTTATGTTCATGGTGCTTTAACTTTTGAGACAATTGGTTCTTTAATAAAATTATGTTTATAAAATACATTTGAGCAATGTTGTTTACTGATTCACTTTTCTCTTACGTGTAAGAAAATTATTATTGTTAATACACACCAGTAACATCAATTAATTATTTAACGATAATGGTAGAAATAAGAGATATAGTTGTTAGTATGCACAAACTGCAGCGTAAATATTTGATTTGTTACAAAGTGATAATTGATAAACAAGGTGTGGGGGGGGGGGATGCAGGAAAATTGTCTGCGCGAAGGTTGCTTCTTAATATGCTCTTTTCTTTATATTATGCAATTTATTTCTTAATTCTTCAACTTAATAATAATCATGATAAATAGAGATGAACAAAAATGTCATAGTGATATTTGTAATATTACAGTAATTTTAATTGAACTTAACTTTTCAAGTGGACGCCTTAAAGTAATTAATTATTCTTACAAATCTTTGTACTGGTACGGATGTACCAAACAAAAACCTGTCTTTATCAGATTGTACCAAATATGCCAGGAATTGAGGAAACATTTGCACATTTGAGAGAACACATTCTTTTGATACCGCAAAATGAAAGAATTGATAATAATGGCATAATTCTTGAGGTTTAGGTCGGTCTCCTGTAATAAATCATATTAACATGTATACTTACAATATTCATAGGTAGGTGTCCAATTAAATTTTAAAGTGGCAAAATCCTTGGAGCTAAATTCAAATATATCATATATTTTTGTTAGAGGTATTCAAATCCGAACTTAATTGAAAATCAAATGAAAAACTAAAGTTAAACTAAAATTTGATAAATTAAGTTATTTTTTGTTTCATTTTTTAAATCTTCAAATTGATTATCTCATATAATATATTTATTTGTTATTGATATTTTTACTTACATAAACTCTATTTTTCATACATTTATCTCATTTTATGTGATCAAATATTATTGTGTGCATGTAAAATGAAATATTTTTATTTAATTATTACTTTTAAGTTTAACTCACAAAACTCTAGGCCTAAATTATTTTTGGTCAAAACTATTTAAACCGATTCAATTTGGATTTAAATTGAATCAGATTGATTCAATTTTCACAATGTTACTAGTCCAATCTAAACTTAACTATGAACCTCCCTAATTTTTGCACTTGTGGAGGGTGTTACTAGCATCACACAAGCTGTCGTTTTCCCCCTAGCAAAAATAGAAACAAATGAACATGTATCTTTTATGAATGAAATTCTTATTGCAGATTGCAGAACAAGATGCTCATATATTTGTTAAATTCTTTATGATTAAATTTACTTTATATATTCAGCTACTTAACAGATTTTGAAGACTAGTCCTTTTGTGCTGAATATACTTAATATGCATGTATACATAATTGACTTTACATCCAACTAACTCATCAATATCATCGAGCTTCTATTAAGGTAATGGTCACTTCGTTGGTTGAACTCGTGTCCTTTTGATTTGAGTGTAGATATGCTTCAACAGAAGCCGTCCTTGAAACGAAACCATGTTCTTTAGGCTCAACCAATTCCATCTGACTCCCCAACATTAGAATCACTGAGGCCATGGTAGGTCTATCCTCTGGGTACTGCTGCACACACAAAAGACTAACATGGAGGCAACGCAGTACTTCTGATACGACACATGACTCCTTTATGTTTAAGTCAATCAACTCTAGAGCCCTGCCCTCTTTCCACATTGTCCATGCCTGAATCATAATAGAAGATAATTGTTCATTATATTTCTATTTGACATGCATAAATTGAAAAGAAAAATAAAACAAAGTTCTTACATGACCAACAAGGTTAAGATTGTCATCTGTGTGATAAAGCCCTTTATTTCTCTTGCCACATATAATCTCCAACAATAAAATACCGAAACTAAAGACATCAGATTTCACTGAAAATAACCCATCAACAGCATATTCTGGTGCCATGTAGCCACTGCAAGAAATCATTATAGAACATTTATTCACATGTATGTTAAAAACAAAAATTGTGCTGGATAGTTAGACACTCACTAAGTCCCAACTAATCTATTGGTGTTTCCTTCAGTCTGGTCTCCTCCAAAAATTCTGGCCATTCCAAAATCTGATATTTTTGGATTCAAATTTTCGTCGAGTAAAACATTACTTGCTTTGAGATCTCTGTGGATAATCCTCAATCGAGAATCTTGGTGAAGATACATAAGCCCCCTGGCAATTCCACAGATTATATGGAAGCGTTGAGGCCACTCTAGCAATTTACCTTTTGTATCATCTGTTTCATTCGAAGCAAATATACTATTCAGTATTCAATATCAAGTTTAATAAGCTTCTTATATCACTAAAGTCATAAAATACTAGTGCCATCAAATATAAGGTTTCTTGATTTTCCATACCAAAAATGAAATAGTCTAGGCTGCTGTTTGCCATGTATTCATAAACTAGCATTTTTTCTTGTCCTTGAATGCAACAGCCAAGAAGTTTCACAAGATTGCGATGCTGAAGTTTTGCAATCAATTTGACTTCATTTATGAACTCTGTCATTCCTTGTCTCGAGCTACTTGAAAGAGTCTTCACAGCAATTTCTTGACCATTCGCTAATTGTCCCTGCATAATTCATGAGTAGATGCTTTTTTTTGTTAATATTTAGACTTCTCTAGTTGTTTTTACTCTAGTAGTAGTACTCAAATATTGATTACCCTATACACAGGTCCGAAACCACCTTCTCCGATCTTATTCTTTATTGAGAAGTCGTTAGTTGCAGTAGTAATTGTTGTCCGATCAAACAATGGGAGATCCAGATCATCCACATGTCTTTCATTGTTATGTTCTGTCATTGACTTCTCTACAAAATTGAGAAAGGCCTTCAGCAATATTATAATACGTGAGGAGGGAATTGAAAATGCTTAATAAGTTAATATAGATAAATGTGCATATTAGAGAAGAAAAATAAAATGTATGTGATTTCATTTATTCAATATCTAGCAAGTTGTTAAGCTCTAGATCATTGTATCAATGAGATAGTGTCGCATGTTAAAATGCTACTTGACCTAAACTTCACTGCTACATGATGATTAAACCATGAGAATTGCTTTCTGATTAGCAGTATGTGTGATTAAAATGTTATATAGAAAAGTATGGACATCTATTTAGACAATTTAGTAAAACTGTGAGTGAAGAATAATGTTACCAGGAATGCTCCTCCGGACTCTGCAGATGAGATAAGTACTTAGTAGAACCCCACAAATTGCTGCAATGGTTGTGACCGTTATGGTTGTGATGTTGTTGTTGTGCCTATGTTCAGGTTCTTCAGGGTTGGATTGGATAGAAACAGGCTGAAGTTAGAGTGATCTTGCGATTTCAAAGTTGCAATTGACACTCTGATGGAGAGAAAAAATGAAAATATTATTGAACGAAGTTCATAGTTTTTACCTAACTCTGAAGCAGACATTCGAACATATAGATCTTGGCCACCCTCTTGAAACTTTTTAATGTCAACTAGATCACCAAACCACATGACACAGCCACTACCTGCTCTTCTAATGTCTAAATTAGTATAGGCCATGCACGAGCAATTGTCCAAGCAAATATTTCTGCATTCCTCCAGACCAATAGTCTCATCCAACCAAGTATGTGTAGTATCTGGAACTTTCAATCCTACAAATTTGACAAACCCATCTGTGTTTTTGTCGTTGCAGCTTAATGGTTTATTGCGGGCACATCCTTGAGTCCAATCCGATGAGTTCCATGCATGTGGTGACTTTGGACTGAACCCTTGTAAACATTGGCAGACTTGTGCTTGTGTAATTATGCAATTACCATAGGCTCCACAGAGGCCGTAAGTGTCACAAAAGTCATTTGGCAGTGATTTGTAAGTCCTCCAATTTTGATAATCTTCCACCCATACATAGCGATAAAATGTATCACTGGTTTGGTTCAATACAACTCTGGAGAAGACATTGTTGTTTTTGAGGCTGTATGTGTAGAACATCTCATTCTTGTTGGAGACATACTTGAAATCATAAATGGTGTTGGCCTGTAGATCTGGTACTCCACTAAAATATTGGCCATTCCAAGGACCAATCCGGAAGTACTTTTCTGTACCCTTCATCATATAAAACTCAGGATAATTATGGAGCACTAAACCCCAATAAAACTCTCCTGGGGATGGATCATCTTGACTCTTCCAAGATGTTAAACGCCAATCCAAACCAAGTCTCAAGTTCCTTCCTAACTTCATCCCTGGCAATGATGTATCTGATGGATAGTCAAAGCTTTGCCACAAAGGGTCTTCTTGGTTTGATTCTCCCTCATTTTGTACCACAAGATTGCCAGTGTCCAAGAGCACTGCCACTGGTTTCTGTGCTTGTTTCTGATACGTTGCATACCAAACAACAGTGCCATTTTGGGTGAGGACAAGATTGCCTGTGCTATTCACTGTTAAGATGCCTGAGGAATCATTAATGATGGGGTTGACCCTGTTTGCAACCCAAACAACTGTTTGAATTGGGATATTCTTGTACCATATCCCCAGGAAACGTTTGTTGGAATTACCAGGACTGAAGAAACCAAGTTCAAAAGTTCCACCTTGGGACACTAAGGTCTTTCCATCACTTATGGATTGAGACACACGAAGAGAATCAACTGCCATGCAAACTTTGAGAGAAGTAACAAGTATACAAGCAAGTGTAATCATGAAAAAAAGAATGCCCATTGAGTTCCAACTTTTATGGTACTCTACTATTTGGTTTGGATACTAATATGGCCGGAGCCAGGAGCTAAATGTGTAGTAAGTAATACAGGATGAGCCGAGACAGAGTCAAACCATAAAACGATATTTAAACAATTGTTAACTTTAGATGATTTTACTTTTTACAAAGTAAGATACGCGTACTTGTAGAAAATTTGTGGAAAGTTATTGTACAAATAAAACTTCTGGAGTGAGACACACTCTTTGGAACCAACTCTGCCTTCCGGTGGTACTAGGCTCAGATTCATTAAGCAAGGTCTTGGATTCGAGCTTTGTGGATATAAATAAAACGTGGTTCGGAAAGGAGACTCTATTGAAGGTAATAAGGCAAATTCTCCGACAAAGATTAGTCATTGATGAAAACGATGAATATTTGATATCTATAACATAATAACAAAAAATTAAAATACTCTTTTTGGCACCTTCCAAGTCAACTTTAGTCGAGGACGCTTGGCCCCCACCTGACTTTGTTGCATATTTGGCCCTCCGTTCCCACTACTTTTTCTTTGGTGTCGGTTTTTCCTTACCAACCTATTTGTTTGATAGCACTTTGTGAAAATTCATGAAACCCCATGATAGGAAAGGAAGGTCTAAGGGTGTCCCACATGAAACCTGTCCTTAAAGAGACAACATGGACTCAGATTTTTCCATTCACGAAATGGTCTCGGAACATAAGCATCAAGTAGAGTTACCCTTATTTGTTAGTGTTACACTGTTTTCCTGTTATGTATTTGTTCTGGACTGAACAAACGGACGGGCCTACCAAAACTGGCCACAGAGCTATCTGCAAATAAACTCAACATGAGACCTTTAGGAGGATCCATCCATGTACTCAAGTCAAGTCAAGCTTCTTCATGATGCCGTTTTCACTGTCAGCACAGTAGTTAATTTCAACATTCCAATCTCTCCAATGCCGATATTGAGCCTAACTGTGACCATGAACTCCACTGTATGACTTCACTTACCATTCACATATATGTTAATAGAGTAAGATTTCAAAAATAAATATTAAATCTGAGGAGTTTTTAAAAAAAATATTGAAGTGATTTTATTTGAGAAAAAGTTTACACTCGAAATTTATGAGGAGAACAATGGAGTAAAATATTGATGACCAAATTCAGAATTGAAACAAAAAAAAAAATAGGGACAATATTATCAATTGTTGTAAGATTTAAAAAGTTCACAATGTCTTACACCTTAGATTAAACTAGACCATAGGTCCGTGCGATGCACGGATGAACTATGCGTGTGAGGGTATAATTCCATATTAATTGAAAAGATAATATATGCTTGTTTTTTTGACAAAAATATATGCTTATGTTAAATTCCAAAAAAATAAATAGAATCACAAATGACACAATACATTTTATATAACTTTGGCAATATAGGGTGGTGAAATTCAAAAAAAATTGAATATTTGTAATTAGATATAAAAAAGTATTAAAGTAAATTGTTGTAAATTCCAATAATTGAAACAAAGCATTTAGAATAATATTGATAAATACATGTAGTCAACATGACAAAGCACCAAGTGATAGATAATATTAGCAAATTGCAATTTGAATTTTGTGACAAATATGGCAAAGAGTTATGAACATATTCCAAACAACAAATATTTTAGATAAGAGAGCAGAAAAAAGTAAAAATGCATATATTATATTGCTTGACAGTCTGACTATTGGGATGTATTCAATCTAAGCTCTTTTGATTATTGTCCCAACTCATCACTTTGTTGGTTCGTGATATCTGTTTATCGCTTCGTCATGTTTTCACCAATTGCTATTGCAAGGGAAAAAAGCTAGCCGTTTGCTCTGCAGTAACTAAAACTTCAGTTATTCTTTGTCTGGAAAACTTCATAGGAATTTTAAGTCCATTTTCTTATATATTCTCAGGGTCTGGTATAGAAATTTATTTTTCAATTGGCATTCAACAAACTTATTTTCTATAGTAGGAGCACTTTCAAAGCCTGGATTGCTTCCTTGCTGGTATATTCCCACCACTTTTATATCTTTCTTTATGACATAAAATTGACATGTATGTGTAATGATTAAGAGTTGTGTACAACCACTTTATACCATTCTGTCATGCCATGATGCATCAAAGCTCAAAACTAATTTATGGTACTAATAAGGTTCAACTTTTTCCTAGAGTGATTATTTCTCCATCCTGTAAAGTGGATAACTTAGTCATTAATTAGTCGTGCCAAGCTTTCCCTAGGATAATCAGTCATCACATATTCAGTAGAGGATTACCTTGTTGATAAAATCTACTTTACTTGCTTGATTTTGTTGATTTTTTTATCCGGCAATAATTTGGGCACTTGTGTTTAAATTTACCTATCAATTTATTTAAACTTTCAGGTGATGATATGAGGATGATCACGTTTCTATGATTACGCTGAAAAGATTTGTGTTGGTTTGTGGAGACAGTCAACAATCCTGAAAGCAGTCCGGGCCGGTACAAATAGTATCAAAGCAGACCTCTCCCAGTACGATGTGGTTCGGGGACGAACCAGGTGGAAGCTGGTGGGCATGTAATGCCTGCGATTGACGAGGGTGGAGAGTGATTGCCTGTACATGAGGCACGGACAATGAGTGGCTCCTGGTAGACTTCTAAGAAAAGGGATACATGAATGAACCGAATTCATATCGAAATGAGAGGGATCCTGAGACTGTGCAGGTATTAGACTGCATCGTTAAGGAAGGCTTAAAGGAATTGATTTGTACAACCTATATCAACAAGATGCATCTTTTTTTTCGGGAGCCCAGAACATAAGAACTCCATAGTTAAGCGTGTTTGACTTGGAACACTTGTGGGATGGGTGACCTTCTGGGAAGTTTCCCAGAAAACGTGTGAGTGAGGACAAAGCATGCTGAAAAGATCCGTGTTGATTTGTGGGGACATTCGACAATCCTGAAAGTAGTCCGGACCGTTACATTTAACTCTATTATGAAGAAGCCAATATTTGTGGTATTCCTTAAATAAGGCCTCACAAAAATAAAGACCCAATCATCCAACACCCCAAAAACATAATCAAATGAAAAGGAGAGGAGGAATTATCGTATGGGAAGGTGACATGGAGAAGAGCTCGACGGAGAATATAGCGATGAGCCAGAGAAAGGGTGATGTGAAGAAAAGCACGATTCAGCAAGAGCCTTGCAAACAGGGAGATGGTGTGGGAGGGAAGTAGCCTAGAAGCAGAGACGACGTGAAGACAGACGGTGCGACGTGAACAGAGAGAGAGATGAGGAAGTTTTCAGAGAGGGAAGGAGTGATAAACAAAAAAGGATTGATTTTAGGTTGAAGTTTTAATTTTAATTCAATTAACATAATTTTAATAAATATGTTGGCTATTGATAATTGTCTTAATTTGGCTTGGAATTCTGGTTATCGAAAAGTAGTTTTCGAATCAGATTCCAAAATTGCCTTGGACCTTATTATTGGGGGAATGCAGCTAGTTTACCCCTATGCACCTGTGATTAATCATATCAGACGCTTCAGGGATTATGCTTGGGAGTTATCTTTTAATCATACTTTGAGAGAGGTCAATGCTTGCGTTGATTGGCTTGCAAAGGAAGTACCTAAAACATATCAGAATTTCAAGTCTTGGAGTTCTTGTCCACCTCAGATGGCTAGTTTAGTGCTTGCTGATGCTCTGGGTTAGTTTTTTTTCTTCTCTTGTTTTTTGTTGCTTTTTCTTTCTACCTGATAAAAAAGATATGCTGACATGGTGAAACCGTGAAATCTAATTGGATGTCAATCTAAAAGTGTTTTACACTAACAGTGTATATATATTAAACTCTTTTTAATTTTTTAATTTAATTTTTTTTTAACAAGGCTCGTTTTTCCTTCTCTGGTTCACTTATCCCCATTTCTTCTCAATATCTGATTTTTTTGTGCTATAAAATGATGAGATTTATTGCAAAAACCAGGGACATTCATTTGCAATATCTAAGGATAAGTGAGCTTAGAATAGGAGGAAAGAATAACGAACAAGAAGAAGCAAAAGAGAAATAACAATAAAGCAGCACAAGGGAAGGACAAAAAACAAGAAAAGAAATGTTCGAAAGAGGAAGAGAGATAGCTGCGGTTTTTCTTTGGCCTTTTTTTTTTTTATAAAAATTGAAGAGTCAACGGTTGAGATTTAAGAATAATAAACGGTTGAATTCGATCACCGTTAGTGATTTAAAGGTGGGTTAACAGAAGGACCAATTTCACTAATGCTTGAAGTTTGAGGACTAATTAGGAAGAATCAGTAGTTAAGAATTCCTATTTGCAAATGGGGTATAGTTTAAGTGTGTAAGCTCTTTTCCCATTTTTGAGAATGGCACGTGATTTTTTAAGTGATTAAATTTGGACCCTTAGATATAAGTATAAATGAAGGGTCAAGATGGAGAGTAACTATATAAAGTTATTCTTGGATTAACTTGATATAATCCATTTTCATTACACATCTCATACTCAATATTCATACCATATGAAATAATGTTATCTATAAGTTGCTTATTTTCACCTTTCTTAAACACATTAACAATACCCCATCAAACACTTCCATTATCATAATTGACAATACCTATAACCATATAGACAATCTGTTTCCACTTATTGTAAGAAATATGTCTCATGTGTGTGACAAATATAATTGATGGTTTAATTTGTATGATAGGACATGTTTAATATTTGCAAGTGGGTCTTCAAGACCAAACGTGACTCTCATGGTAACTTAGAACGTTACAAGGCCAGACTAGTTGCAAAAGGATTTACTTAAAAGGATGGCATTGATTATAAGGAGACATTTTCACCGGTCTCTAAGAAAGATTCTCTCAGAATTATCATGGCAATGGTGGCCCATTATGATTTGGAGTTACACCAAATGGATGTGAAAACTGCCTTTCTAAATGGGAATTTAGAGGAAGATGTTTATATGGAACAACCAATAGGATTCATAGAGAAAGAAAAAGAATACATGGTGTGTAAACTTAAGAAATCAATATACGGGCTTAAGTTAGCTTCCCGACAATGGTATCTCAAGTTCAATGGTACTGTTGTGTCCTTTGGATTTAAAGAAAGCACTGTTGATCGGTGTATATATCTGAAGGTCAGTGGGAGTAAGTTCATATTTCTGATTCTGTATGTTGATGACATCTTGCTTGCAACGAATGATCTTGGTCTTTTGAATGAGACTAAGAAGTTTCTCTCTAATAATTTTGAAATGAAAGATATGGGTGAGGCAAGTTATGTGATTGGAATAGAGATATTCCGGGATAGATCACAAGGATTGTTAGGCTTGTCTCAGAAAGCATATATTAATAAATTTTTAGAGAGATTCAGAATGGATAAATGTTCAACATCTCCCGTTCCAATTCAAAAAGGAGACAAGTTTAGTCTCATGCAATGTCCAAAGAACGATTTGGAACGGAAACCGATGGAAACAATCCCTTATGCATCTATTGTTGGGAGCTTAATGTATGCTCAGACTTGTACGCGACCAGATATTAGCTTTGTAGTTTGAATGTTTGGGAGATACCAGAGTAATCCTAGTTTAGATCATTGGAAAGCTGCAAAAAAAGTTCTGAGATATTTGCAAGGAACAAAAGATTACATGCTTACTTATAGAAAGACCGATCATCTTGAAGTGGTTGGATACTCGGATTCAGACTTTACCGGTTGTGTAGATACAAGAAAGTCTACCTTCGATTATTTGTTTCTGTTAGCTGGAGGAGCTATCTCATGGACGAGTGCGAAGCAGTCAGTCATTACTGCATCCACCATGGAAGCTGAATTTGTGGCATGCTTTGAGGCCACCATTCAGGCTAATTGGTTGCGAAACTTTATTTTAGGACTTGGAGTAGTCGACAGTATTTCCAGGCCGCTGAAAATGTATTGTGATAATTCTGCAGCAGCCTTCTTTTCTAAAAACGACAAGTATTCCAAAAGTGCTAAACATATGGAATTGAAATACTTTGCCATTAAAGAAGAAGTTCAGAAACGTAGAGTGTCAATTGAGCATATTAACACCAATCTTATGATTGTTGACCCTTTAACAAAAGGGTTACCGCCTAAAACATTCACTGGTCATGTTGAAAGAATGGACATTATGTTTGCTAGCGAATGTTGACCATTATTGTTATGTATTAAGCTTTAATGTATGTTTGACACTCTGAGCTCATTAATGTATAAGTTTCTGAATATTTTGTTTTCAACTTATGTGCACGTGTATGAATGATGAAATTGAAAACAAAGTTTGTCTATAAATGATATTATTGTTAGACTTATTATATACTTCCCATGAAAGTATCATGTTAGGAATAAGACTAATATAGTAGTACATGGAAGGAACTATGTCAAAATAAGGATATATGACCGCCACGACTCTTATTAGTTCTTGTTCTTAATTATGACTTATGATGTAACAAATGTATGAAACAATTGTCCTTATTTATGTGCATTATGATTGATACTTTATTAAGCCATGAAGGTGTGCTTTGTCACATGAGCCAAGTGGGAGAATGTAAGAAATATGTCTCATGTGTGTGACAAATATAAGTGATGGTTTAATTTGTATGATAGGACATGTTGTTTAATATTTGAAAGAAATGACATGTCATTTAGTATTTGAACTGAATGACATATCATTTGATGTTGGAATGAATGATTGTGACTCTTGGGAAGAAGTCTTTTCATGAATGGATATATTGCTTGATGGAAGCAATTATAAATAGGAAGGAAATGAAACATTTCCCTATCTTTGCTTAGAAAGTTTCCTCTATATTTCCATCATAATTAGAGGCATTTAAAGAGAAAGAAAGAGATAGAAGAGTTTCTATCAACTTGAAGAAAAGCAAAAAGGAGTCTCCATTGTTGCAAATTCAAGGATTGAAGCATCAACTTTTAGCATGGAGAAAGGTTAGTGTTTCTATCCAATCTGCTAGTGAAAGTTATGAATTCTCAAGATCCTTATGAATGTATGATTTGAGAAATAGTTTACACTTATCACATATTTAAACTTAATTCACATCTCAACGATATTCCTTCATCCTGCATATACTTTATCAAAGTTTACTTAATCATTGCTTTATAATAAAATCAAATTTAACTTATTTATAGTGGATACATCAAGGCTCACCACATAATAGTCCATATGAATATCCTTAACCATCATTATATAAATAGTCATGAATTCATCCATAAACACACCCAAGGACATTGCACAATGTAAGACATTATGAGGTTTAAAACACAGTCAAAAATGGCAAAAATGTGTGTTTTCTAGTTTTGATAGGGATCAAGACGCAACTGATTATTTTTGTGCCGCGACTTCTATATTTTAGTGCATGTTTTGAATTGGGTGTTGGAATAGTCAAATGCGCGTCCCCGTGGAAGCTTAACATTATAGTTTGTGCGTTTTTACACATTTCTATCGTGATTTGTACTTTTCCGACATAGTTCTAAACATCTTAGAATCATACATCACGTGCCGCGGCAAATCCAGCATGCGCGACCGATCCACCATGTGTCGCGACTCCATAGCAAATCGCAGCAAATCTGTTTTTGTCGCGTTTACTGTTCTAGCTTTCAAAAAACCTCCCACGCAGATTATACTCAAGCACGAAATTACCTCAAACAATCCATACCAGACCCAATAATACAATATATGTAACGGCTCGGACTGCTTTCAGGATTGCCGACTGTCCCTACAAACCAACACGGGTCTTTTCAGCATGCTTTGTCCTCACTCAGACACTTTCTGGGAAACTTCTTAGAAGGTCACTCATCCCACAATTACTCCAAGTCAAATACACTTAACTATGGAGTTCTTATGTTCTGGGCTCCTGAAAAGAAAATGCATCTTGTTGCTATAGGTAGTACAAATCAATTCTTATAAGCCTTCCTTCAACTGTACAGTCTCATACCTGCACAGCCTCAGTATCCTCTCATTCTAATGTGAATTCTGTTCATTCATGTATACCTTTGCCTAGAAGTCTGCCAGGAGCCGCTCCTTGTCCGTGCCTCATGCCCCGACGATCACTCCCCGCCCTCGTTAGCCTCAAGCGTTACATGCCCCCCAGCTTCCACCTAGTTCGTCCTTGAACCACATCGTACTGGGAGAGGTCCGCTCTGATACCATTTGTAACGGCCCGGACTCCTTTCAGGATTGCCAACTGTCCCCACAAACCAACACGAGTCTTTTCAACGTGTTTATTCCTCACTCACACGCTTTCTGGGAAACTTCCTAGAAGGTCACCCATCCCTCAATTACACCAGGTCAGGCACGCTTAACTATGGAGTTCTTATAGTCTGGGCTCTCGAAACATAAGAACTTCATAGTTAAGCGTGCTTGACTTGGAGTAATTGTGGGATGAGTGACCTTCTGGGAAGTTTCCCAGAAAGCGTGTGAGTAAGGACAAAACACGCTGAAAAGACCCGTGTTAGTTTGTAAAGATAGTTGACAATCTTGAAAGCAGTCCGGATCGTTACAATATACATCATATATAACATATTTAAACGAGAATCATGAATTTAATCATGCATAAATCATACATTTTAATCAAAAAAGCAACCAAATAGAATCCCAACAGCCCCAAATCCGAAAATCCCCAAATCAAAAACCTAAAATTATCAAAAGCTAACCCCTCACATGGTTTGATGCGTTGAAGAAAAGGAAAGGATGAAAGAAAACTCGTTCTTCGCATCTAAACACATTGTTTACGTCAAAAACTTGTTCCTACGACCTCGGGTTGCCGCGTCTTCTCCTTCTTTTCTCCAAAGAATTCTGAATTTGTGAATCAGGATTCTAAATAACTACTAAAACCTCAAGTTTTCTAAAACCTTCATGTTTTACTAAAACATCTCTAGCCTTAAGTTGCGCTTAACTTGATGCTAACAATAAAAAGGTTAAAATCTTTAAGAGTGTGTTTGTTTCAAGTATAGTAACATTATTCCCGGAAAAAGTGAGGGGGAGAATGCAACATTCCCATGTTTGTTTCAAGTTTTAACAAATTATTCCCAGGTACCTTTTATTCCCATGAATGTTATTTGTACATGATTTATTCATTTCTTGTTCCCATCTTAAAGGGTGGGAATCTAACATTCCCATAGGAATAAAACTCAACTACTTATAACTTTTCACTCCCACCTCATTTTAAGATATTTATTTGTATTATTAATTTTTAAAAAATTTTAAATTAAATAAATTATAAAAACATCCTAGGAATTTAAAATACTTACCAAACACATTAGCAGGAATAATATTCCCAGTAATAGTATTCCCCAGAATATCATTTTCGGGAATGTGAATTTATACCTTCAAACAAACACAACCTAATAATTTAATCAAAATACATATTTATTTTTAATTTTAATTTTTACGCATCACAGTAATTATTATTTATAAACTCTTAATCATTTTAGATTAAATTATTTATAACATACCAAATAAATTTAATATTTTCCAAAATTTTAATATTTATACCTTATACCATTTTGTAATTAAGTAAGTCGTTTTTATCATTAAATAAGACATTTTTTACGGGTTTTATAGGTAATCGACCACCAATCTCTATGAATGATACTTGGTTTCTCATTGTTTTATATTATTTAGAACGATCTGATATACTTGTCGTCATCGTATGAATATTCTACTAAGCAATGAAATTGAAGAGGATAGTAATCCGTCATGCAAAAGTTTTATTTGTCTTAACAACCAAATACCGGTCCAATACACATCAATATGATAAAACTTTCAAATTCAATTTTCTCAAAATCACAACTTATTGGTCTTTAATCAAATATCCAACTATATATTGACTTACTTAACACCAGTCCTTCAATAGTGAATGTGCATTAGTACAGTATATGCAGCTGACTCAGGGATTTTCATCGGCCATTTAATGTGGTAATGGTTAATTCATCATTTGTACTCATCTCGTTCTGATTTGAACATAAATTTTCTTCATCATAAACCCTCATTCGAAAGAAACCAGGCTCTTTAGGCTCAACTAATTCCATCTCACTCCCTAGCATTTGAAGCACTGAGGTCATGGTAGGCCTATCCTCTGAGTATTGTTGCACACACAAGAGACTAATATGGATGCAACGCGATACTTCTGAGACAACACATGAGTCCTTTATGCTTGAGTTGATAAACTGTAAAGTCTTGTCCTCTTTCCAAAGTGTCCATGCCTGAGTCATAAAATAAAAATGTTAGTAACATTTCAATGGTAACCATGACCAAATATATATATATATATATATATATATATATATATATATATATATATATATATATATATATATATATATATATCTGAGTGCTTACATAATCGACAAGGTTAAGAGTCTGGTTTCCATGACAAAGAGCTCTATTTTTGTTCCCACATATAATCTCCAACAATAAAATACCAAAGCTGAATACATCAGATTTTATTGAAAATTGCCCTTCAACAGCATACTCTGGTGCCATGTATCCACTACAAGAAACCATTAGAGCAAAAAATATTCACATAAGGCATATATATATATATATATATATATATATATATATATATATATATATATATATATATATATATATATATAGAGAGAGAGAGAGAGAGAGAGAGAGAGAGAGTTGGATAGGTAGACAGTTACTCACTAAGTCCCAACTACTCTACTTGTATTTCCTTTAGTCTCATCTCCACCAAAAGCTCTGGCCATTCCAAAATCTGATATTTTTGGATTCAATTTATCATCAAGTAAAATGTTACTTGCTTTGATATCTCTATGAATAATTCTCAATCGGGAATCTTGGTGAAGATACAAAAGCCCCCTAGCAACTCCGAATATTATGTGCAAGCGTAGAGGCCACTCTAACAGTTTACCTTTTGTTTGATCTGTTTTTTGCAAAGCAAATATGTTATTTAATGCTGAATGTTCGAGTTTAATATATGCGTCTAAAGTCAAAAAAATGAAGGAGTGTAGGCTGCCTTTAGCCATGTATGTTTAATAAGCACCAAAGTCATAAACACACTAGTGCATCTTAATCTATGTTTTATTAATATTTCATACCAAAAATGAAGGAATCTAGGCTGCCGTTAGCCATGTATTCATAAACTAGCAATTTTTCTTGTCCTTGAATGCAACAGCCAAGAAGTTTTACAAGATTTCGATGTTGAAGTTTTGCAATCAGTTTTACTTCATTTACGAACTCTGTCATTCCTTGTCCGGATCTCCTTGAAAGTCTCTTCACAGCAATTTCTCTCCCATCTGCTAATTTCCCCTGCACAATCACAATGTTATGAGTAATGCTCCTTTTAATATCAACATTTTTCTGTTTTTCTCTAGCAATAAGTATGCAAATATTGAATTACCCTATATACAGGCCCAAATCCTCCTTCTCCAATCTTATTCTCCAACAAGAAATTATTAGTGGCACTAGTAAGTATTGGCAGATCAAACAACGGGAGATCTAGATCATCTACATGTCTTTCAATGTTGTGTTCTGTCCTCGACTTCCCTGTAGAATGGAAAAAGGTCGTCAACAACAATATAATCAAACGTGAGGAGGAGATTGAAACTGGTTATAATGCATAAATGTATTTCATAAATAAAATACAATATAGTGTGGTCCCGATGTCTTCTTCCATATGTAGCATAGCAAGTTAAGAAACTCACGAGTTAATGAATGAGATACAATGCAACATTAACAGGTTAAATGATCTGAAATTTACTTCAGTGAAAATGAAAGTGAGGAATAATTTTACCAGCAATGTTCCTCCGGACTCTGTAGATAAAATAAATACATAGCAAAAGCATCCCAGAAATTACAGGAATGGTGGTAGCAACTATTGTTATCGTGTTCTTCTTGCTACCTACTACCGGTGTCGATTTAACCTTGCTCTCAGTTTCCGGCTCTACAATGTTGAATTTGATAAAAGCAAAGAGTTGAAAGTTAAATCTTAGATATAAGGAATGATCATGAGTTTTCAAAGTTGTAATGGAAATATTAGTGGCGAAGCGAAGTTACCTAACTTCGAAGTAGACAACCGGATATATAGATCCTGCCCACCACCAGCTTCAAATTGTTTGATGTCAATCAGATCACCAAACCACGTGACACAGCCACTACCTGCTCCTCTAATGTCTGAATTAGTGTAGGCCGTGCAAGAGCAATTATTCAAGCACTTGCTTCTACATTCCTCTAGACCAATATTTTCATCCATCCAAGAGCGTGTCGTATCTGGTACTTTAAGGCCTATAAATTTGACAAACCCATCCGTGTGTTTGTCGTTGCAGCTTAATGGTGTATTGCGGACACATCCTTGAGTCCAATCCGATGAGTTCCATGCATGTGGTGACTTTGGACTGAACCCTTGTAAACATTGGCAGACGGGTGAACCTGTACGCGTGCAATGCGAATAGGCTCCACATGCGCCATACAGATCACAAAAGTCCTTTGGGTAATAGTCATGACGCTCCCAAGATTGCTGATAATCCACCCATAAATAGATTCGAAGACCATTAACGGTTAATTTGACTCTGGAGATTGTAGATTTATTCTGGACGCTATAAGTGTAGAACATCTCATCCTTGTTGGTAACATATTTGAAATCATAAAATGGTTGAGGCTTTTGATGTGGTAAGCCACTAAAATAAAGTCCGTTCCATGGTCCCATCCTATTATACTTGTGTGTTCCGTTTGTCAAATAAAAATCAGGATAATCATGGAGCAGTAAACCCCATGAAACATGTCCAGGAGATGGATCTTCTTCACTCTTCCAAGTTGTTAATCGCCATTCCATACCATTTTGGAGGTTCCATCCCAGCTTCATTCCTGGCAATAGTGTATTGGTTGGATAGTCAAAACTCTGCCACAAATACACTTCTGAGTTTGTTTCTCCTTCATTTCTTACCACAAGATTGCCACTGTCCAAGAGCTCTGCCACCGGATTCTGTGCTTGTTTTTGAGCGGTCGTATGCCACATAACTGAGCCATTTTGGGTGAGCACGAGGTTGCCTTTGCTGTTCAGTGTTAATATGCCCGAGGAGCCATTGATCGTGGGGTTGGCCCTGTTTGCAACCCAGAGAACTGCACGAACTGAGATATTCTTGTACCATATCCCCAAGTACCGTTTGTTGGATTTAACTGGCCTGAAGAAACCAAGTTCAAACTTTCCACCTTGGGACACTAACGTCTTGCCGTCACTGATGGACTGGGACACACCAATAGAATCAACAGCTTTGCAAACTTTTAGAGAAGGAACAAAAGCAACCATAATCAGGAGGAAAGAAAGAATGTCCATTCAATTCTAGCTTTTGTGGTACTTTGATACTAGAATGTTGGGCTGCTATATAACTGCATCCTGATCCCTTCGTTGACTTTAAGTGCATATATATTTGCTTAACGTAAGTTAAAGTGTTGCTTTGGTTAGAAGTAAGGCTAAAAGTGTAAAAATGGTCACCCTTATTTTCTAAGAAAGTGTAAAACTGCAAAAAGTCATTAATTTTAAAATATTGGTCTGACCGGAAATCATGGTAGAATGTCAATCAAAGTCGACAAAAAATAGGGGATGGGATCCTCTTCATTTATCAAATTCATTTATCAAATTCATTCCTAATCTATGATCAGGATTTCATAAATTTATTTTACATTAATATATTTATCCTACATAAAATTATATTCACAAAGTGACTGAAGGGGATCCATATCGCAAAAAATAGTGATACCATAACACTGTTTATGTGAAAGGTATGGAAAAAATTCGTACCAGATATCATCGTTTAATATTTGATTACAACAAATAAAGTTTCGTAACACTGGATTGAACAGAGCCGAAAAAATTTCACCCCTGCGACCATATCTGAAAGGGTAAAATAAAAATAGAGTTATGTTATTGCAATCTCCAAATTTGGACATCATATCTAATATTATATGTATTTATTTTTATTTTTTTTATATACATTAATTTCAAAAATAAATCATAAAAGTAAGAGGACATCCCTATTACGGCGTTGAAAAATTGTTTCTCATAAAAATAAGACATACATAAGTTGACCTAGTATTAGTACATCATTAGAAATATGCTACACCATCAATCTTTTTTCTTATCTTGTACCTTAGAAATTAGAATCTGTAATAGAATAATTTGTTATGCTCGTTAATTAATTATTAAATGGTAAGACAAATTTTATTATTTTATTTCATTCAACAACTCGTTAATTTTAATTTGATATGTCATTGTGCTGCCACGTTTCTTCGGCACAATACACTACCGGTAGTGCTGTTATCAGCATTGTTTTCTCCTGCATCTAAAAAATATTAGTACTAGCGATAGTTTTTATTATCTTGTTCAAAGATTTAAAGAAATTCTGCCTGCATGTGTATAGTTTTTTTTTTTTATCAAACTGATTCTATTTTAAAATCTAATTGTCAAATTAATCTTTTTATAAAATTATTTTTCAAACTAATATACTTTTCATCTGTCTAGTGTTTTTTAATGCTTAGGTGAAAGATATTACAAAATAGAGAATCCATGGAAGATGAGAGGAAATGTATTGAATATATTTGATTGAAAAAATATAAAATGAAATAAATGGTAAAAGTGATTACAAAGAGCCGACCGGTGTGGCTTATATAGTAGTAGTTAATACGTACATACATATATATTCTAATAGCTCCCTAGATCTGGGACGGATCTAAAAAAATTAATTAGTGGAACAAGATCGTATACTATAATATTTTTTTTAAAAATGTATATATAAATGCATAAGAGGTAAACACAATAAATTATTATCATTAAGTCAAAAATTGGAGATGACGAAAATTATATCATTGTATGCGCAATGTTCATTACGAAAAACATTAGTTCTTGAGACTCTCATATTGATTTTCTTTTAAAATATTTATCCATTTCTAACACACCACAAAAATATGATATGCTAATTAGTTACTTAATTAAATTTAAATAAACATAAAATAGTCTTATGGAAAGAATCAAAGAAACAATGTTATATTTTAAGTTGTATTGAAAAATAAAAAAGTGTTACATCTTAAGTTATATTGAGAAATAAAAAAGTATTATGTACAATAAGATTGTAGGACAATGGGGGCAACAATGTTTTCTTTGGTGAGGGCAAAAAATAAGTTATATAAAACTTTTTAGAAAAAAAAAAAAAGAATTGGTGGGGGCAAGTGCCCTCATTGTAGATCCGTCCTTGTTTGGACTGGCGCCTTTCACGTCAGTGCCACATGACGCGTTCTCCATTGCACCGGAAGCTTCCCCTTAATAATATTACACCAACCAGGATATTTAGCTTTCATGTTATTCATGTCATACAATTAATTATTAATTATGTAGTGTTAATCGGTGTAAACAATATTTACTCTTTTTTATTATTATTATTATTATTATTATTATTATTATTTATTTATGTTGTACCAATGCTTTAAATTATTTCATATTGAGATATTTAAAATATTGTTATTTTATAAATAATATTTCTCACTTATTAATACCAATGTTTTGTTTCATATTGAAATGAATGAAAAGAGTAGCGTTAATATCTAAAGTAAAAAGGTATTTAATATATTAAAAAAATTAAAAAATATCTAAAAATATTTATTTTATAACACTTTGTTAGTATAAATGATAATATTATTAAGATTAAAATATGTTTTAATGATATGATATGACAATAAATAATAAGTTAATTATATAAAAAAAACTATATTGAAATTATATTACAATTAAATCCATAAATAATACTATATGTATCTTATTGCATATATTCCTATGTAATATAAAAACAACTGAGCTATCTTGCTTTCATGTAATTTACCTTGTACAATTTATTATTATGTAGTTTTAATCGATGTAACACTACTAGAAATTTTCTGATTACCTGCGAATTTTTCTACGGATTTTATCCAAAAATTTGCAGGAAACAGGTTTCCTACAATTTTTTCTATGAATTTTGTCCATAGGTAATACCTTCGTCGGTAATTTTTTCCTGCGAATTTTTCACAGGAAATTTCCTGCAAATTTTCTTGCAAAAAATTTAAATTCGTAGGAAATGTCAAAATTTTCTACGAATTTTTCTACAAATTTGAATCTACAAGAAAAAACATTATTTTTAAAAAAATTACAGAAAAATTCGCAGGAAATTCCTGTAAGAAAAATCAGCAGGAAAATTCGCAAGTAATTAATGAATTTCTAGTAGTGTAAATGATATTATACAAAACATATTATAGAATGTAAAGTTTTTTACACATACATCAGTATAGGATAATAAGATACATATTGTGTCATTTGTGAGTTTAATTGTAATACATTTTCAATATAATTTTTTATTTATTATATATTGTCATACCATTAAAACATATTTTACTCTCAATAATATCATTGTTATACTAACAAGTATTAAAAATAAATGTTTTTTTAATATATTAAATAACTTTTCTTTAGCCAACAGGAGTTGGCACATCTGGTCGAGCCTTCCGTCCATACTCGCTATGGCTTGGGTTCGATTCTCAGATCTCCCCTGTTGGTAGGCAATATGTAGATTCCACTATAAATTCTTACAGAGGTTGGTAGTCTTCCCTGACCTTATACGGGGGCTGACCTTCCCCTAATCTAAACTTTATATGTAGCAAAAAAAAAATTTTATTTTAGATATTACAGTAACTCTTTCATTCATTTCTATGTGAAACAAAACCTTGGTATTAATAAGTGAAAAATATTATTTGTGAAATAATAATATTTTAAATATGTCAATATGAAATAGTTTAATAAAAAAAAGCTGGTACAACATGAAGAAATAATAATATTATTTATTTAATATAAATAATAATATTATTATTACGTTTTGTACAATATTATTTACAAGGATTGATATTACATAATAATTAATTGTACAACATGAACAATATGAAAGCTAGATGCTAAGATAGCCTACTTGGTATAAGTTGTTACTTTTAGGTATCTGGATTCTAGAGCAAGCTTTACAGAAAATAAAATTTCATAACTTAAAAGATGAATCCACTAAGTGTTTGCAAAAAAATCGGGTTAAAATTGGATCTCTACCTTTAAAAAGGCATTATGTTGTCTTGCTCGGTATATATGAAAATGGTAGCATATTCTAGAAGAAAAAAATATGCAAGTTTTTGAGTACAGATAGCGTAAAGTGGCCAGTGGTTATCTTTGCAATTCTAGCTTCTGTTGTGGGAAGCCATGCAATCTTATAGGGATAGCAACGGGGCGGGATGGATGCGGATAGTACTCCTTTATCTCCATCCGTGTTCAAGTGGGTACCCGCTAAACGGGTTTCTATCGGATTTTACGGATATCCACGGGTTTTACGGATATCCACGGATATATTAAAATTTTAATAGTGAATCATTTTACCAATGCTCATTTAATTATTAGCAATATCTCTATATATAAAGAATATATAATTACATGGTGTTGGACTCATAAAAAAGAAAAAAAAATACCTGATATTGGAATTATGAGCATTGATTCACCATAAAAATCCAATATCATGGATATCCTATCCATATATCAACATACAAAGAGTCCAACAAGCAATTAATTAAATGATCATTGCTGGATTGATTATCGATTATCACTATATTTGATTGATGGAACTCTAGAATAATAGCATAGAAATAATGCTCTTCTACCAAACTTATTGACTAAAAACATTAAAATTACTATAGTGTCATCGGGTACGGGTACCCGCGAGTGCGGGTACCTCAATACCCGTCCCCACCCATTAACAAGCGGGTACCCATTAAACTCCCCAAACGGATATCCGTTACGGATTTTATCCACTGATATCCATGAGTACGGATAAAATAATCATCAGCTAATAGCCTAATAGGGACATTTCTCTCTTGGACATGTAGTTTTCATGACTTCTATATTTTTCTTTTATAAGTAAAAGTATATTGATTAAGAATATAATAAATATTTTAATCCATATACAAACTATAAAAAAATAAATATATGTAAATAAAATATTATTTCTAACATAACCTAAAATAATATTAGCTTTACAAATGTCATTCCCACCCCATCACCAAAACCCAAAGTGTCTATAGTATGCCCAAACCCAAAAGGGCATAATTCCCAGCAAAATCTTATAGCTATATCACAATGATTTCCATCAGCCGAACCATTCTACTTTTACTAGTCCCCGAGGTTGTTGATCCAAGACAAAACCGAGGAATACCAGTGCAAATTCAAAAGACCACTACAAACCACAATAACCATCAATCACAAAACAGGATAATGCCATGCTTTTTCTGGACATGAGTTCTATATGTTTCACAATCTCATTCTTTGAGCGCCAAAGAAGAAAGCACCTTATAGAGTCAAATCTCACTTTGGGTAAAGCTTCTACTGTAATGGAGCACGCGTCATGTGGCACTAATGTATTTGGACTAGCGTCATGTGTTTGACCCAACTTTTTTGAGCTTAAAAATTACTTTGAAAGAGAAGCAAGAAATAAAAGCTTTGAAAATAAAATCTAAAGTTGTTTGATAATATTATTTTTTTTTAACATAAAAGCTACTTTTAAGCTAAAAGTTGTTTGACATAATTTTTTTACGCTCCTTTTAAGCTTTGATTTTATTTAAGATTAAAATTAAAATGTAAGATATCTAATGTCAAAAATTATACATATTACTAATAAATAAAATATTTAAACAAAATTAAGAAAATCTATCAATAAAAAACAAAAATATTTTTACAAATTCTTTGTTTTATAAACTCTTTATAAAGTAAAGTGTTCAAAAAATTGATTACAGCCTTCTATATATTATTATTAAATTAAATATTTTTAAAAAAATAAAAGACAAATTTTAATGATTACAACGATTTTGGGGGATCATGCAGCAAACAATTCTCATTTACATGAATTTGATATCTAGAAATATAAAAGAAAAAATGCACTCATTCATAACAATCAAGATATGCCTTAGTTAAATTACAACTTTTCCTACTTTAATAATCTTGAAACATGGGTTCCACGTTCACATGTTGCACACCATAGTCATTGGTATCAACATACCAACTGTCCTGGATTGGATTGAGGTAATATTGTTCTCAAGATGAAAAAATTGAAGCTGATACAGAGTGCTTTGAAAAGCACAGACGTGGTGCGGCAACGATCCACCGCCACGAGATTATCGGCTTTTACCCTTTGTTTGGTATGGGTGAATTAGAAAAGAAAGAAAGAGGTGGGGGAGAGAGATACAAGAGAAACGGTCACTTTCCCTCGTTTGGTTTAGCAGAGAAACAAAGAAGAGAAAAATAAAATGGTTGGGACCCACCCAAATTTGTTTCTTTCCTCAACAGCGAAGAAAGAAAGGAGAAACGTTGCTCCCTTTATGCCATTTCTCCATTTCCCCTTCTCATCCTCTCTCTCAAACATCGTCCCCTTCCCTCAAATTCAATGAATGACACACTATCAGTTCACAAATTGTTGGATTTGAATTCATAGCGGTATCAGATTTATAGGAATAAGCCATAACCACCATTAGTCCCGCCACTTATAAGCCTCATACACTTTCCTTCCTCTCCAATGTTTCTGGACCACTTGGCGACTGAAACAGAACATTTCCAAAAAGCTTGGCTTTAAGCTCTCGTAATGACTAAGAATGCGTCTAGAAGAGTTTATAAAGAGTTTATTTGAACTTATGAGAATAAACTTATGCAAATAGTTTATGATCTTCCTATAAGTTCTTTTTAACTTATTTCTATAAGTTTATCAGAGAAGCTTAAGAAATTAAGTTGTTTTTAGTTTATTTGAAAAAAAACCTTATTGAATAAGCATTTAATTAAGTTGTTTATCCAAACACACTACAAATGTATGTTTGATTTAGATTTGTTTCAACATCAACCTTCGTTTGAAATAACATTGGAAAAAAGCTGTGAAAAATAGTGCAGTGGGAAAACTCCAAACATGAAAAAATCATGTTTGTGTCGAAACAAATCTAAACCAAAGGGACTGTAACATGTTATAGCTAGGGATGACAATGGGGCGGGGCGGGACGGGTAGCACTCCCCTCACCCCCGCACCCGCGGGGTGAAATCCGTGTCCGTCCCCGCCCATTACCCGTGCGGGTATCCTGCGGGCAGGTTTCGCGGATATTCCCGGGTTTGCGGATATCCACGGATTATTTTTTCTAAAAAAAATGCTCTTTTTGCTTGAAAAATTGTTGAAATATGCGTAATTTCAATTAAAATAACCATGTTAAAACAAATAAATGTTACGAAACTTCGAAAGTATTATCCAATTACAAAATTTACTAACAAGAATAATCAAATACATTTATTTTCTCCAAAAATAAAAATTACAAAAGTTAGGATCCACTTGAAATGCCCTTTGATTATGTTTTCTCCTAACTTAATAAAAGCTCAACTTAATATAATTAATATTAGTAGGTACATATTTTACCATTAGTATTAGTTTAGTAAGGAAGGATGAGAAATTAGGTTTAGCAATTAGTAGATATCTATAATAAAGGGTATTATACTAATTTAAGTAACGGGTGCGGGTATCCGTCGGCACGGGTAGTGTGATACCCGCTCCCGCCCCCTTTATAAGCAGGTATTGAAATTACCCGTTTATTTTATCCGCGGACATCCGTTTAACTACCCGTCCCGTGTCCGCTGCGAATTTTATCCACGGACATCCGCGGATACAAATAAAAGTGTCATCCCTAATTATCGCTAGTATAACTTGTTTAAATAAAAAAAACTCGCAGACCAGCACTCACATGTATTAAAACTCATCCCAAGCCAAGATGGTGATAATGTTTTTGCATTAAAAGGAGACTGCTCGATAAATGCTATGGCATAATGCATGTGTTCTATTCCCTAGTGCTCATGTTCCTATCAAAACATATTATTGTAATTAATGATACCTGAAGTAGTAAGCTGAAAGCGACATAAACACAAATTGATCCGAGTCCGAGGCAACGTTTTACTTTATTGCAACCTTCAAGTTCCATCTTTTTTTATCAATCCCTTCAAGGTTCCATCTAACCTAGAGAAAGTCTTAGTTAGGAACAAACCTAACACCTCATCATTAAGCCCAGCAAATTATAATATGAGAACTCATTAAAATTTAATACATTCATTTTTTCTTTTAAAAAAACTACAAAATTCGCTTCTTCTCTCTCCCCGTATCGTTCCTCTCCCACCTTTCTTCATTATCGCCAGTCACCTACCCAGACGAACTAGAACCTCCCCTTTGCCTCCGTTTAACCATTGAAATCAAACAATAAACACCTTGAATTCATTTCTACAGGCCTTACTCCCCCTTCATCCAAACTCCAAAACAACTCGTGACGATTACGATTATCTAATAAAGCTTCTCCTCATCGGCGATTGTGGTACCATTCGATCCACTCTCTGATGCTTCTTCAGCTACGTTCTTCTGATCTTCCATATACTAATGTTCTCCTCTTTATTTGTCACCTAATTTGTCCATTTGCCTCGCCATTTTGCTCTCTTTTGTGATTTTCCTTCTTCCTTTTTTTTTTAAAGAAATTAACGCCTAAACTGTCATTCAAGTGGTCACTAAAATTTACTACTATTATGATGAATGAAGGTAATATCTAATTAGATTGAAATTGCCACTGGTTGCGTGTTATTATCATGTTTCCTTAAGTGGCAGTTATCAACGATGATGGCCTTGGAGAGGGGCTGTGGTTGCTTGGCCGCTGTTTTGGTGTTTGGGTGAAGGGTGAGCTAGGTTTGTAGAAATGGGTACAAGGTATTTGTTGTTTAGTTTCAATAGTTTAAGGTTTTGGAAATGGAGGCAAAAGGGAGGTTCTCATTTCTCTGGGTTGGTGACTGATAATGATGAAGAAAGGGGGATCTCTAACTTTTTGGTACAAAAGTCACCTCATTGTGTTTCTATCTCTCTTATTATTATATCTCTCATTTCTATTTCTCATCTTTATCATCATTCTCTTTCTATTTTTAATCTAAAGTCACCCTCATTTTGACCTCAAAAGGTTATGAGATCTCATTCCAAAGAAAGGCGGGAGAGGAAATGAGGGGAGAGAGAAGAAGTGAATTTTGTTATGCTATTTTAAGAAAAAATGTATTAAATTTTAATGAGTTGTAATGTTATTATTGGTTTTGTGTAATGATGAGATATTGGGTTTGTATCTACGCAAGACTTTCTCTTTAATCTAATCCCATTGGGTAGGATTTTTTTGTTTGATTCGGAACCAAATCAAATCCGATGATAATTAGTTCAATTCTCGGATTTAAAGATTTCGGAACCGAACTAAATTGATTATTATATTTTAATATATATATATATATATATATATATATATTAATACTTTAATATTTACTATGATATTTTAATATTACTATATTTCTATATTTATATATATTTTAATGTTTTTTGGGTACGAACCGAACCAATCTGATCTTGAATGAGTTGGTTCGATTTATATTTATCGAAGAAATAAATGTAAATTCGAATCGAACCGAATCAATTGATTTTGATGATCTTAAACTCTTTTTTTTTTAATGTAATGCCGAACCAAACCGATCTATATCAAAAAAAGTAAAAATAAAAAATAAAAAAGCAATGACACCAAATGTCAATACAACCCCAGTGTCAATTCTTCCTTCTTCCTGGGATTTTATTCAAATTGTCTATTTTTTTTTTATTGATTATGGTGCTTTCTATGTGCGTTGCCAATTGCTGATTGCAAGAAAAAATGTATGACTAATTTCTGTTTGTTGTTGAGGCATTCTCAACCGTAGACTTCAAACACCCTAATCCTAGATTGGATCATTAATACTAAATTACATTGAAATATGATTTTTAAATCATTTGAACTTTTAGGATAGAGCTTTATTCATAATTGTGGGATCAGGATCCCCTGTGATTAAGGAGATCCCACATTCACACAGTCATCCACTTTATCATCATTGGATTTGTTTTTATTAAATTTTTAATCATTAATTTATTTTGTTCAAAAAAAATAACAAAAAATATAAATAGAAAGAGATAGAAATGAATGAATGCGGAACATCTTATTATTGTTTTGTTTGGCTGTTGAAAAGATTGCATCAATCCTTATCTAACTGAAAATAAAGCTTCTGTCCAAGTCCTGCACAAAACAAAAACGGCAAAAAATGTCAACCAAGCCAATACCTCTGCTTCACGCTAACAATAGCGTCTTCAAAGGAACAAGACAAATCAATAAAGCATCGTAAACTGAAACAGAAATAGTACTAAATTTTGTCATATGAGAAAGAGAGAACTTTCATCCGGTACTTGATCACCCGACATTAGTTAAAATAATTTAGTCAAAATTTATAATTAATTATATATAATTTTATCAAAATTTTAAAATAATATACAGAATTACTGCTTGTGAAACGAATATATTAAAGTTATTATATTACTATTTTCATCCCTATAAAAAGTTTTCTTTTTAAAAAATATATTAATCTTTTTATACTTAAGGATTGTATTTTTTTTGACGGAAGATAAATGTATACTCTTACAACACCTAAAATTAATTATGTAATAATATTTTTTGGGTGTTATAATAATTTTTGAGTTTAATTATTATATACGGTTAGTTTAAAGTTTTTTATAAAGTATTTTACATCATCAATTAATCAGAAATCATGGTGTGGGTGATTTTTAAGGTAGTTAGAATAAGAGTTAAATATTTTAACTAATGTAACAAATTATGATTGATTGACAGTGTAAAAAATCTTTATACTAAAAGTGCATACCAATTTTTTTTTTTGATAAGCAAAAAATATATTGATATAACGTACAATGGGTACTCTAACCCTTATACAAGAGCGAAAAAAAAATGGCCAAAAATAAGAAAAAAACTAGATCTACACAAAAGAGCCTAGTTCTGATTTGGCTTAATTGCACTTTTCGTCCCTCAACTTTTTCAGTTGTGCGATTTGAATCCCTCAAAAATGTTAATTGCACTTTTCGTCGCTCAACTTTTTCAATTGTGCGATTTTGGTCCCTCAAAAATTTTATTTGCATTTTTCATCCCTCAACTTTTTAAAATTATGCAATGAAAGCCTTTATTTTGATCCCTAAAAGAAATAATTTTGCACAATTTCACAAAGTTGAAGGATGAAAAATGCAATTAAATTTTTTGAGGGACCAAAATCGCACAATTGAAAAACTTGAAGGACGAGAAGTGCAATTAAAATTTTTGAGAAACCAAAATTACACAATTAAGAAAGTTGGAGGACTAAAAGTGCAATTAAGCCTTCTGTTTTTACAAGAGCCAAACCCAAAGCCCCCAAAAAAAGAGGCTTCCTAAAGAGTCCCAGAAACATTTAACATAGGAGAATGGGGAATTGGTTAAAGAGTCACAAAAGGTAAGTTTTCATTGAAAAACTATATTTTTAACATATCGAAAAATGATGTATTTACATTTCTAATGGAAATTTTTTATTTGTTGATTCTTTAAAGAATGCTTTGGGGACTATAGTTAGCAAGACATAACATAAAGTAAATAAAAGAGCAGTGTTGAGTCCCTGAGCCAATTAGCCTCATTAAGGTGAATTGACACTCTTTTTTGCACCAAATGCACCTTGCCCTTGTTGAACTAAAGAATCTGAAAATTTGTCACCGCATCCCATCATACTGGCACCAAAATTAACCAATAAAATCATCGAAGTCACACCAAGAATCATTAAAAACACTCATAGAATATGTTTGAAAAAGCTTATCCAGAGTTTATGATAATAGCTTATGGAATTAAACTTATATAAATAGTTTATAATCTTTTTATAATTTGTTTTTAACTTATTTTCATAAGCTTATCAGAAAAATTTATGAAAATAAATTTTTTTTAACTTATTTAAAAAAAAAATTCCATGCCAGGGAGCACTGAATCTCTCTAAGGAGACCAAAACCACACCAATTGTGCTAACTTTCCGGTGCTCCTGAAATGAAAATTGTTCTTGGAACACACTTCTTTGAGACCACGCAAAACTAACAGCAGCTGACAGCTTCCACGGGTTGAAGACATCATAATTAATGGGCTCAGTCTTCAATCCTCACTTCAAATTTGGAGCGTCCATTCTCCATTGTTAGTAGCCATTGATATATTATTATAATAAATCAACGGCTCAGATTGATGATTGGGAACCCAGTCAACAGGTTCCTCTCTCCTCATCTCTCACTTTCAGATCCGCTCGGGTACTTTGTTTCTGGTTCCTTCCTCCTCTTCTCCAATTCCAACCGCCTTTCCCTTCAACGCCACTGCCCCCTCCATTTATGGCGTCGACGAACTGTAGCAGTCAGTCTCACAGAAATGTCTCAGTTGTTTGCAGCTAGAGGGAAGAGCCATGATTTAGTGAGAACTCTTTTTTTTTTTTTTTTTTTCCTTCTGGGTTTTTGCAAGCGAAACCATAGAAAAACAATACATGAGATCCATTTTTGCATGTTTGTAGCGGAGGAATTATCAATTAAATATTTATGAAGAAGACAATTGCTAATCTCAAGCTTCACTTTGTTTTGATGACAACCTTCTGTTTTTATTTTATTTATTTATGAGGTTCCACGAAAAAATCGATTGAATCAGAAAGGTGTGATGTGTGGAAGGATCAAAAGGAGTCGTTATGATTTCGCCATTTTGGAATATAGTTGGAAATCATAAAACTTATTCCCAACAAAAATTAATGATTGGAAAACACGGTTGGAAGAAAAATCCCAAATTTTGAAGAAGAAGAAATGATGGATCAGGACACAAAAATCCATTCTAATCCAAAGGAATTAAAGAATTATTTCACTTTTTTTTTTCCCCTCAAAACCAAATCCGTGAAGGAAATCCGAATCTTACGGACAAAAGAAAATTATGAAAGAAAAAAGAGCCACAAATCAAAATTACAGTGTGGTCGAGGAGAGAGAGGGGTGGAGGAGGTTGGAGGCGGAGAAAGGATTCAGATCTAAAAAACATGTTTTTTTGATAAATAAAAATATAAAAATAAAAAATATTTAAGAATATTTGCTGGGAGACTGGTTGTACCCGGTCAAATGTACTAGAGTACCTATCCTCAATCTAGCTGTTGGAGGATTAAAGAATTGCCCATCATAATTTGGTGAGTAACTAGAGTCTCTCCCTTCAACGTGTTTACATCGTCTAAATAATCCAAGTAGAATGAACTTAATGTCATTTCCTCCACCCAGTAAAAGAGAGACCGAGAGTCACTGGCTGTGTGAGCACATTAATTTTCACCAAGAGCCACATTTGAACCGCTAAGCGTCACAGAATAGTCGAAACAGAAAATAAAACCTCACCATGTATGTCTCTCTTACTCAGAATGCATTCTCACAGCTGTTTCGCTCTCAAAAACCGATCTTACAAGTGTTTCACTCTTACACATTGTCCTCCTCATAAAAACAGCCCTCACAAAGATTTTCTCACTCACCAAAGTAACACCTCTCAAGTGTTTAACTCTCACTCAGACTTCACCTGGTAAGCTTTATGCATTAGTATTCATAAAAGTACATATTAATTAAATTCATAATTTTTTATGTCAAAAAAAATTGGCTTGGGGGGCCGTTGCTCCCTCCGGCTCCAAGATCCGCCAGTGACCCTCATGACGCCTTGTATTATTTAACTTAACTACCATGATCTAATATTTTTTTTTGTAAGGCATTGGCTCCATGATTTTTCTCACAATCTTGCCTTCTGTTTGAGAAGAACTTGCGCATATTTGCTCACCTGCTCACATTTCCCTCTATAGAAACGAGTCTTCTTTGGTACTAGCTACAAGTATATTTTCACTGGATGATCCATGTTGATATATACAATTATGTTTTAAAGCCTTCAATTGTATATATAGCGAACTACAAGTAATACCGTACTTTGCAAATTGCACAGAAGAAGACGCTTGAAATACAAACAAAAAGCAATGGCCTAAATTAGGTTTTAGGGTTTTCGATGAGTGATTTGAAATACAGAGGAAGTCCCTTTTGATCTATGCATCTGTGAAGTGTGTGATGAAGATTGAAATGAAAAACAAATTTTGGTTGTATGATTTTCGATGAGTGATTTGAGGGAAACACTTACCTACATACACTTCAGTGATGGAAGGAAATGTTACATCTTGTGAGGAGCTAATTTTTCTATGATTGAATCTTAATTGTTTGTGCCATGTTCGTTAATCTTTGAAGAGTGAAATAGTCGTGCATCTTTGCTTTGATTTCCTTTTTGTCAGCAATGTTGTGTGCAAGTGAGCCATGAATTGATTCATTTGTTGAGGATTTCATCTATGTTAGAATGTTATTTATTTTGTCTTGTTGAGTTGTGAGTTGTCTTGAGTCTTTTGAAATTTGTTCAACCTTATTTTGATATTTTTGTGTGTTGTGTTTTTCTTGTTTACTTTTACTTGGGGACAAGCAAAGTCTTAAACTTGGGGGAGTTGATAAGTTGTCAACATGCATACCTTTTAGATGTACATTTAGGTAGATTATTGCTTCTTTAATGCTTAAGAAATTGATTTTATCCTGTGTTTTATTGAGTCATTACGATTTAATGCTTTATTTGTTAATTCAATTAAGTTACTAATGTTTTTGGTGTGTTTTTGTGTAGTTTGGATGCAAGTGGTTCAAATCCATTGAAACTCATTAAGGCCCATTCTAAAGCCCAAACGTGAAGGCCACAATAGGGGTGTTCATGGGTCCGAGTCAACCCCATGACCCGACCCAACCCAATGCATTTCGATCGGATTTCTTTCCAGCCTCTTCAGGTTCGACCGACCCAACCCAAACCAACCCGATGTGATTTGGTTCGGTAACATGTTTATCTATTGCCAACCCGTGACCCGATGATCTAACCCATAGACCCGTAGACATATATTTTTTAAACTTCAATAATAATAAAAATGCCTTTATTTTTAAATTTTACTAATTGTATTTGTTTAGTTGCTAAAAATGTAAAATTTATGACCATCTTGGCCCGACTCAAACCAACCTCTATTTGGTCGGGTTGGTTTGGGTTGGATTCATAAAAGAATTTGTATACACCCGACCAAACCCAACTCGTGGAAAACTGATTGGTTTGGGTAATGGGTTTGGTCAAACCCGAATCAACCCGTGTACACCCCTAGGCCACATAGTGAAAATGGCGCTTTGCTCGAAGGTGCTAGAGAAGCTATTGAATTGACTGTCACAAACCCAAGCTGCAGTGTGATCCACGCTTAGACCAGTAAAATGGGGCTTAGCGCGGTTTTGTGGGGTTTAGCGCCAGTCACATTCCTGATACACATTTTTACGATTTAATTCGCGTTTAGCGCGACTAAAGTTGCGCTTAGCGCAAATTGCTGATACTATGCATCTTATATTCTCTATTTTTGGGAGAATTCGATTATCTTTCATCTCATTGACATATCCTTACCCTAATTTCATGGGTTTCTCCCTTTGATGGCTGCTGCACAGAGCATGGAGGCTCCCATGGAGTTTTTCCTTTCCGCTCTTACTCTTTGTTTATTTTTTGCTATCTCTATGACTATGAGTAGCTAAACCCTTTTTTGTTGGGGTTAGATGTAGTTTTTTTTTCCTTCTAAACTCTCATGTATTGGATTTGACATATTAATTAATATAGTTTCTTTTTTGAAATAATTGTAACAACTCATTCGTAACAAGTGGTATTGTTGTAACATGTCATAATAAATATAGGAACAAATATGGTTTTAAGGATTAACTAAATGAGAGCACACAAAAAAAAAAGGATTAACTAAATGCTGTAGGGGTAATATTTTAAATTGGGTCGGGGGCATTTTGATAAATTGAATGCTGATAAGGTATTAAATTACATAACAAAGGTTCCATTTTGTTTTAATAACCATTCAATCCCTTTTAATATAGGCAATGGAATCATTATTATTGAATTATGCCTTAAACAATATAACCATTCATTGAAAATATATAGGAAATTAAATCATCATCATTATCCTTTTAAAACCTAGGGGTATTTGTTTCTGAGATACCAAAAAGAATCTCAGGAATATAAAATTGGAAATATTCATTCCCGTGTTTGGTAGAAAGAAATTAAAAAAATTTCTTGGGAATAAATTATTCTTGATATTTTCTTAACCCCATGTTGTGTTGCTTTTAATTCCATGAGCATAGAAGGGGAAAGATTTGTTCCAATGTAGTGGACATCAATTTTATTAGTGAAAACCCTTTTCTATCACCACTATTTTATTATTCCTTGGACTCTTATCAATTACATTGCATAATTAATATTTAAATAACTGTTGCAACCGTCCCGTTCCGTCCGGGAGCCGCAGAAAAAAGAGAAGTCACCACCAATTTTATTTTTTGGGAAAATATTGGAAAACCTATTAGTTGAAGGAATACTAGTCTTAAAAAAAAAGATTGAGTTCAGAAGTCGGTTACGAGTAAGGAAAGTATTAGCACCCTACTTCGCCCATTGTAAGAATAGTACCTCAAGTTAATTGTGTAAATTCTTTAATAACTTTGAAAATATTAATTTTGCCCCTTTTGAAAATAAAAAATAAAATAAACATAAATTGTGAAAAATTAATTTGTGCTTGACTGGAATTGCCCCTGCTCCAACATATCCTCGGGTGCGATGAGGAATTCAAAGTTACGTAGTTCTTTAAAATATTTGTTGGTTTAGTTGATTTTAATTATTTTTATTTTATTTTGAAATAATCTTTAATTTGAAGATTTCATGATCACCAAGTTGTCACAACTCAGGTGTCCTAAAATCAAGGGTTAACAAGATGTCACATCTCAATTTACCCATTTTATTTAAGAGAATTTAATATTTTTATTATTATTTTTTTAGCTTAGGGTCACCAAGTTGTCGTAACTCAGATGCGCTAAAACCAAGAGTTAATAAGATGTCATATCTCAGTTAACCTATTTTATTTAAGTGAAATTAATTTTAGTTTTTTATTATTTTAGCTTAGGAACAACAAGTTGTCACAACTCATGTGTCCTAAAATCAAGGGTTAACAAGATGTCACATCTCTGTTTACCCTTTTATTTAAAAGGAGCTAATTTATTTTTATTTTTAAAAGTTTAGGATCACCAAACTGTTACAACTCAGATGTCCTAAAAATTATGAGTTAACAAGATATCACATCTCAGTTTACCCTTAAAAGAAATTTATTTATTTAATTTTAATGTTAAGTCTATATTTTATACTTATAAATTATGACTTTATTTTAATTTATCATGCTCTGTCTTTTAAAAAATAAAAAGTAAAGCCCAACCACAATCTAACAACAACTAAACGTATTCTAAGATAATATACAAACACACACACAACCCAAATCAAAGTTTAAAAAAGGTGTAAATACTCAATTTGATCCCTGAAATTATAGGGTCGTATCAATTTAATCCCCATATTATTAATATTCCAAAATAATTCCTGGAATTGCAGAAAGTTAATCTGATTCGTCCCTCCGTTGGTATTTGCATGGACTATAATGATATTAAGTTGATAATATTAGGGATGCATTTGAAACTAAGTGAATAATGTTAGAGATGCATTTGCTATATTTTACAATTTCAAGGATCATTTTAAAATATTAATAATATGAAGGACTAAATTGATACAATCCTATAATTTCTGGAACGAAATTGAATATTTACCTATAAAAAACACAACAAATAAAAGAAAAAAGGTCTGAAACCTTTCAACGTGAAACAAAGAGGAGCCACCCAAATCAGAGGCAACCTCAACGATGCAGTGGAGGTGAACAGAGTTCGTCGGAGAGTGACGGTTCTGGGCGGTCTTGGTCGCGCGGTGCTGCTTGTCGCGCGTACTTCGGAGCGGTGATGTGCTGCTGTGTCTCGCAGTGCTCTGGCGCAGCTCCTGGTTGCGCTGGGCAGAGTGGCTGGGACTGGTGGTGTCTGGTGGCTCGTTGCGACGGCGATGCTATGGAGGTACTTCTGCGACTGTGGGACTGCTGGAGCAGGGAGTGTTACCGTTGGTGGCAGGTTTGGATGGGAGTGTAAGCAAGGTCAAGACATCTACAGTCACGACGCTCTCTCTTTCTCTCTTTCAGTCTCAGTAAAGCAATGTGGAGGGTTTGGTTTCACAAGGGAAAAGCTTGTGTTTTGTATCAGAAAGAGAGAGAAAGTAAAAATAAAATAAAAAAAGAGGGGGAAAAGGTTGAATGGGATTAGGAAGAAGAAGACCAAAACTTGGTTCTTTTTTCTGTTTTACTAAAGCAAAGTCATGTCAGCCACTAATTTTTTTTTTTTTTTTTGAGTAAAGATCCATTTTGACCTCTGAAAAATTTCAATCCACTTTTAGTCTCCGAAAAAAATAAACTGACCATTTAGTTCCTGAAATTTACATCCGTTAGATATTTTGGTCCCTCCGTCAGTCAATCGTTGTTGATCTCTGTTAATTTGCATATCTGTCACGATAAATTGCACAGATGTCATTTGGAAAATCAAATTCGCTTAGCTAGAATAGTTTCGCTAAGCGAATTTGTCCCAGGTGATCAGACAGATGATCATAGACAGGTGATATCACAGATGGGTTTTGAATATTCGCTTAGCGAAACTGAATTCGCTACGCGAATTTGTCACAGCAGCCAGGAAAGTTTGGAAAATCAAATTCGCTTAGCTAAAATAATTTCGCCAAACGAATTTGTCCCAGGTGATCAGACAAGTGATCTCACAGACGGGTTTTGAATATTCGCTTAGCGAATTTGTCACAGCAACCAGGGAAGTTTGGAGAATCAAATTCACTTATCTAAAATAGTTTCGCTAAGCGAATTTGTCCTAGGTGATCAGACAGATGATCATAGACAGGTGATCTCACAGACGGGTTTTGGAAAATCAAATTCGCTTAGCGCGATCATCTGCGCTAAGCGAATACCTTTCTTCCACCTTAAATGCCACGCTAGCAACTTATTAACAATACACCTTGGCACATAACGCTCCAGATCAGCAAGTTAACGGAGATCAACAACGGTTGACTGACGGAGGGACCAAAATGTCTCACGAAAGTAAATTTCAGGGACTAAACGGTGAGTTTATTTTTTTCGGAGACTAAAAGTGGGTCCCTGAAATTTTTCAGGAACCAAAATGGGCCTTTACTCTTTTTTTTTTTTTTGTGTCTATTTATAATTAGCATTTAAGTTAAGAAACATTTATTGTAGCATCAATCCTAAATAAATTATTCAGATTTGAAATCAATCCCTTTTTTATTTGAAAATTAAATTGCAAATCTTTTTAATTATGAAGTTAATTTTATTTTAATCTCAGTCAAATCAATCATTCAAACAAAAATTAGAATGTTCCAATCACATTGATGGGGATTCATTACTTAACCCAATTTTTGAAATAGTACCATTTTTGAGCAAGTGTTATTGCTCCTTTATTTATTTTAGCCCAAGGTCAAATGAATTTTTGTTCTCTCTTTTTTTGTTATTTATTGCTCTTATTGTAATCAATTAATTAATTAATTTAATTAGTCCGGACAAAATTGGGTGTTCACAATAACATTTTATATAACAAAGGTATTTTTATGATTACACCATTTTTCTCCAAATATGTATAATGAATCAAGCAAAGTTTCGAATTATTCTCTGGAATTTCAAAAAAGATTAACAGCAACTTTAATTGCTAAACAAACATGTTTTACAAGAAACTCAACAATAACATTCCTGGTGATAACACTCCCGAGTTTGTGATTCAGGAAAATTTTTCTCAATCCGTGAAACAAACGCCCCATTAGGGGTAATTTTATTTCTTGGGCTAGCATCATATCAACTTACCTTTTTTTTATATGTCTTTAGCGAATTAAGATCGGGCTATAGGACATGCATTCTAGTGAATATAGAAATATAAAATTAAATGATTATGTCAGGTAGCTAACGCTGAAAGAAAATCCAAGATTGCTGATGAAGACTTACATAATAAAGTTGATGAAAAAAGAGATGATGGTTCTGAACTTCTCAAAATAAAGAGGAAGAAAAAATTGTAATTGTTTCACAAATGAAATTTCTCTACAGCTCCATTTTGGTATAGAGCAATTGAGCAAAACAATAACTTTGCACACAAATGGGTCATACATAACAATTTTGCAGCCCAAAAAGGGTACAAGATGGCACTAAATTAGCCAAGGACAACCCATTTGACATTTTATTTTTCGTTCCTATTACATTTCTAGAGAAATGACTTCTCGATAATCTTTCAAGTCATATCTTATTATTATTTCTAAAACTAATTCATGAACTCATGTATTGTTACGTAGAAAATTATCAATGAAAATATTTAAAGATATAAATTTTATTAATTTTATTATTTTGACAAGAGTTTTATTAATTTTCAACACTTCAACTTCATTAATTTTTATTTGTTTTTATTAGAAAATTTATTATTCCATCAAATGAAATGATTCAACATCTATTAAAATTCAATCCAAAAAATTTATAATTATGTCTCGGAATTGCATTTTATAGGTTTAAACACGTCCCAAGCATAAAAACTTAATCATATAATCCTTGATGTCATTCTTCTGTGTAATTAAAAACAAACATATCATACAAAAATCACTCATTTTTAGCAATGATAAAACACGAAAAAAAATTCATAAAAGTTTGTTAAATATAACGACTTTTATGTATGCAATGTGAAGTTAATCGATCCATAGTTATTTTTTTCCTTTCAATTAAAGATATGCACCAACATGTGCTTATATATAAAATTGAGGGTTAAATATGTTTTTAGTATCTAGAAAATGAGCGAATTTCGGTTTTGGTTCCTGTAAAAAAATTTCTTTGGTTTTTATCCCTCTAAAATATGAAATTACTAATTTTGGTCCCTATAAAATTATCAAATTTTGGTTTTGATCCCTGTAAATTATTTTTCTTTGGTTTTCATCCCTCTAAAATTTAATATTATCATTTTTACTCCCTAGCATTCATTTTAGGGTAGATAAATATGATTCATTTTAGGATTCAAGGAAAATTTTAGGAGAATCATATACTAACATGACACAATAGAGGTCATTGGGTATTACTTGGGATGACCATATGAACTTCTGTTAGACACATAAGTAGTTAATGATGTCACATAACAATAGGGATAAAAAATTGTTATTTAAGATTTTAGAGGGACGAAAACAAAAAATTTTTTTTAAAGACCAAAAACAAAAATCGCTCATTTTACGGGGATCAAAAATATACTTAACTCTAAAATTTACACATTCAACTTAATTTACACACCAAGAAACGAAAGACTTTAAGAGCCTGTTTGGTAAGCCACTACTACGAGCTTATAGCGGATGAGAAAATAGCCTCGTTTGGTAAGCGCCTCTGTCACGAGCTTATAACGTTTTTTCACGAGCTTATAGCGTTTTTTCCAAACGCTACTTGAAGTAGCGTTTGAGCTTATAGCTTATAGCATTTCATTTTTCTTTCCACTTTTATCCTTATTATCTTCATTTAATTCTACATTTATCTTCTTCTCTCTCTTTTATATAAAATCATTAATGAAGATATCCTTTTATGTCATTTTATATTTTTCAGCTAGTTCAACTGCTAGTTTTACCAAACACTTCCACATAAAATAAGCTACCTTATCCGCTCTCCGCTATCAGCTACCTCATCCGCTATCCGCTATAATCTATCCACTATCAGCTAACTTATCCGCTAACAGCTAATTTTACCAAACAGGCTCTAAGTCACACATATGACTTTATATTACTTTTATGCCAAATATTGTTCTATTTGTCAAACCAATCAATTTACTACATGCAGCTAAATATATTTCAATATTTCTTACTTCAAAATCAAACTCATACATAAAATTGTTATTCCATTTATTATGCAAATATTTAGAATTTATGTAAGTTATGAACAATAATTATTAATAAACTGTGTAAATCCCGTGCATCACACAAGTAGCAGTACTAGTATTAACAAAGGAAAATGACATTCTCATACTTTCTCCCTACACCATTTTTTAAACCTACTGATCAAAAGACATTTGTTTTGGAAATAACATTAGGTAGATGATCAATGGTTACAAAGTAGGTGTAAAAAAAGATGTAGGAAAAAAGAGTGTAAGAATTTCATTTTTCTTAACAAAAATTCTAGACCAATACAACTACATCAATATAATGGAACTTTCACATTCAATTTTCTCAAATCACAACTTATTGGTCTTTAATCAAATATCTAACCACAAAAGTTATAATAAACCCTTAAAAAATGATAGCCTCTGCCAGGACTGAACATGTATCTGTTATGAATACAAATAATCATCTTATTACGCTACAAAATGGCCATTAACATTCTGTGCTTTCATATCAGTTTTAAAATCTTCTTGATTGAATTTGCTTTATATATTCAGTGACTCAACACTAGTCCTTTAATAGTGAATGTACTTACCGTGCATTAGTACAATATGTGCAGCTGGCTCAGTGATTTTCATCGGCCACTTAATGAGGTAGTGGTCAATTCATCATTTGTACTGGTCTCGTTCTGATTTGAGCATAAATTTACTTCATCAGAAACCATCCTTGGAAAGAAACCAGGCTCTTTAGGCTCAACTAATTCCATCTCACTCCCTAACATTTGAAGCACTGAGGTCATGGTAGGCCTATCCTCTGGATATTGCTGCACACACAAGAGACTAATATGGATGCAACGCAATACTTCTGAGACAACACACGAGTCCTTTATGTTTGAGTCGATCAACTGTAAAACCTTCTCCTCTTTCCAAAAGGTCCATGTCTGAGTCATAAAAGAAAAATGTAAATAACATTACAATGGTAATCATGACCAAAAAAATATATATCTGAGCATGCTTACATGACTAACAAGGTTAAGAGTCTGGTTATCATGACAAAGAGCTCTATTTTTGTACCCACATATAATCTCCAACAATAAAATGCCAAAGCTGAAGATGTCAGATTTTATTGAAAATAGCCCATCAACAGCATACTCTGGTGCCATATAACCACTACAAGAAACCATTAGAGCAAAAAATATTCACATAAGGCATATTTTAATATATATATATATATATAGCGCTAGATAGGTAGAAAGACACTCACTATGTTCCAACTACTCTATTTGTGTTTCCTTCAGTCTGATCTCCTCCAAAAGCTCTGGCCATTCCAAAATCTGATATTTTTGGATTCAACTTATCATCAAGTAAAATGTTACTTGCTTTGAGATCTCTATGAATAATTCTCAATCGGGAATCTTCGTGAAGATACAAAAGTCCCCTGGCAACTCCGAATATTATGTGAAAGCGCTGAGGCCACTCTAACAGTTTACCTTTTGTTTGATCTGTTTTTTCGCAAAGCAAATCTGTTATTCAATGCTGAATGTTCAAGTTTAGTATATGCTGCTTACTATGTCAAAAGTCAAAAAATGAAGGAGTGTAGGCTGCTGTTAGCCATGTATGATTAATATGCACCAAAGTCATAAACACCCTAGTGCATCTTAATCTACGTTTTCTTGATATTTCATACCAAAAATGAAGGAGTCTAGACTGCCGTTAGCCATGTATTCATAAATTAGCAATTTCTCTTGTCCTTGAATGCAACATCCAAGAAGTTTTACAAGATTTCGATGTTGGAGTTTTGCAACCAGTTTTACTTCATTTACGAACTCAGTCATTCCTTGTCCGGACCTCTTTGAAAGTCTCTTTACAGCAATTTCTCTCCCATCTGCTAATTTCCCCTGTACAATCACAATGTTATGAGCAATGCTCCTATTAATATTAACACTTTTCTGTTTTTCTCTAGCAATAGTACACAAATATTGAATTACCCTATATACAGGTCCAAATCCACCTTCTCCAATCTTATTCTCCAACAAGAAATTATTAGTGGCACTAGTAATTACTGGCAGATCAAACAATGGGAGATCTAGATCATCTACATGTCTTTCAATGTTATCTTCTGTCATTGAATTCGCTGTAGAATGGAAAAAGGCCATCAACAATATAATCAAACGTGAGGAGGAGATTGAAACTGGTTTTAATACATAAAAGTACTTGTTCCATAAAAATGAAAAAATAAAATATAGTGTGGTCTCGATATCTTCCATATCTAGCATAGCACGTTAACAAACTCTACATCATTTAATCAGTGAGATAGAGTGCAACATTAAAAGGTTACGTGATCTGAAGTTTACTGTTATGAGATGATTACACCAAGAGTTTCTTGTCTATTGTAAGTGTTTATACTTTATATATAAAACATAGACAACAAAAGTAAAACCATCAATTTAGTGAAAATGAAAGTTAAGAATAATTTTACCAGCATTGTTCCTCCGGACTCCGTAGATAAAATAAATGCATAGGAAAATCACCACAAGAATTACAGGAATGGTGATAGCAACTATTGTTCTCGTGTTCTTATTGCTAGCAAGTACTGCTGTCGAGTTACTCTTGCTCCCAGTTTCAGGCTCTGCAATGTTGAGTTTGATAAAAGCAAAAAGCTGAAAGTTAAATCCAAGATTGAAGGAATGATCTTGAATTTTCAAAGTTGCAATTGAACCTTTGATGGAAGTAATAATGAGCAAAGTTACCTAACTCCGATGCAGACATTCGGACATGTAGATCTTGGCCACCCGCTTGAAACTTTTTAATGTCAATTAGATCACCAAACCACATGACACAGCCACTACCTGCTCCTCTAATGTCTGAATTAGTATAGGCCATACATGAGCAATTGTCCAAGCACATTTTTCTGCATTCCTCTAGACCAATAGTCTCATCCAACCAAGTATGTGTAGTATCTGGAACTTTCAGTCCTACAAATTTGACAAATACATCCGTGTGTTTGTCGTTGCAGCTTAATGGTTTATTGCGGACACATCCTTGGGTCCAATCCGATGGGTTCCATGCATGTGGTGACTTTGGACTGAACCCTTGTAAACATTGGCAGACTTGTGCTTGTGTAATTATGCAATTACCATAGGCTCCACAGAGGCCATAAGTGTCACAAAAGTCATTTGGCAGTGATTTATAAGTCCTCCAATTTTGATAATCTTCCACCCATACATAGTGATAAAACCTATCACTGGTTTGGTTCAATACAACTCTGGAGAAGACATTGTTGTTTTTGAGGCTGTATGTGTAGAACATCTCATTCTTGTTGGAGACATACTTGAAATCATAAATGGTGTTGGCCTGTAGATCTGGTACTCCACTAAAATATTGGCCATTCCAAGGACCAATCCGGAAGTACTTTTCTGTACCCTTCATCATATAAAACTCAGGATAATTATGGAGCACTAAACCCCAATAAAACCCTCCTGGGGATGGATCATCTTGACTCTTCCATGATGTTATTCGCCAATCAAAACCAAGTCTCAAGTTCCTTCCTACCTTCATCCCTGGCAATGATGTATCTGATGGATAGTCAAAACTTTGCCACAAAGGGTCTTCTTGGTTTGATTCTCCTTCATTTTGTACCACAAGATTGCCAGTGTCCAAGAGCACTGCCATTGGATTCTGTGCTTGTTTCTGATGGGTTGCATACCAAACAACGGTGCCATTTTGGGTGAGGACAAGATTGCCTGTGCTATTCACTGTTAAGATGCCTGAGGAATCATTAATGATGGGGTTGACCCTGTTTGCAACCCAAACAACTGTTTGAATTGGGATATTCTTGTACCATATCCCCAGGTAGCGTTTGTTGGAATTACCAGGACTGAAGAAACCGAAGTTCCACCTTGAGACACTAAGGTATCTCCATCACTTATGGATTGAGACACACGAAGAGAATCAACTGCCATGCAAACTCTGAGAGAAGTAACAAGTATACAAGCAACTGTAATCATGAAAGAAAGAATGTCCATTGAGTTCCAACTTCTGTGGTGCTCTACTATGTGGTTTGGATACTACTATGGCCGGAGCCAGGACCCAGGAGCTAAATGTGTAGTCAGTAATACAGGATGAGCCGAGACAGAGTCAAACCCAAAAAAAAAAAGATATTTGAACAATTATTAACTTTTAGACAATTTTAATTGTGGAAAATAATTTGTTCAAATAAAACTTCTGGAGTGAAACACTTTTTTTGACACATTCCAAGTCAACTTTAGTCAAGGACGTTTGTCCCCCACGGTCCCACCTCTTTTTAGCACATTCCAAGTCAACTCTCTCGTTTTCATGCTCTAAGTTAAGATAACACTGTGCTTCGTCCTTGTTGATGCTACTGTCCTTACTTGTTCACAAACATGATGTTTTCTCTCTCCCTTGCTTCTGTGCCATTGCCTGTGAGGGCTTGTAGCGGATGCCTTCCCTTCCTTTCTTTTGTGGAGCTCGGTTAATGTAATGTTTTATTAAAATAGGTTGATCGGTCCTATACGTTTATTTAATTTTTCACATCTGTCCTATAATTTTTTTTTTTTTAATCAAATTAGTCGTACACGTTACATTCCGTTTTCACGTTAGTCATTTCCGTCAATTTCGACTTAACACCGTTAGTTTTGAACTGACGTGACATGATATTAATGCGACACGTATCTCTTTAATTAACGGCATTAGGTCGAAATTGACAGAAAGGACTAACGCGAAAACGAAACATAACATGTGGGACAAATTTGAAAAAAAATAATACTTATGGGACCGATGTAAAAATTAAATAAACGTATAAGACCAATCAACTTATTTTGCTTAAAATATATTATTGGAAATCTCATTCCCAGGAATGTTTTATTTTCACTCTCACACGTGAGAATGAAGTTTTCCACTTTAAGGTAGCATTTGTTAGAAGTTATTTTCGGAAATACGTGCATGAGAATAAAAGTTTTTTATATTCGGCATAAGTTTTAAAAAATTATTCTCTGACATAAAAGATGTCCCGAAATAAAATTAGTAAATGAAATTTAAAAATTTTATTTTCATGTGTGAACGTGAGAAAGAAATATTCCTGGGGAATGTAGTTAACCTTACAATAAGATATTCCATGAACCAAACTCACCTAATTCATAAATTTTATTCCTGAACATCTTTTATGTCTAGGAATGATGTTTTATCCCCCATACCAAACATGGAAAAAATTTTATTCCCTACCTCACTTTCCCTCGATATTAAAACATATCTCATATCAAACGCTGCCTAAGGAAGTTGAGAGAATTCCGTAAAAACTTGTTATGCGGATTCAGAGACTACCTGAATTTGTAAAAAAAAAATATACTTTTTTTAGGCTTAATCAACTTTTTAGTCCCCACAATTATAGATATTTTTTATTTTGGTCCTTATCTTTTTTTTATTAGGTTTTGATGTTTTTAACTTTTGAAATTTTGGAATTGATCCATGTCGTCCAAATGCATTGTTAAACACTGACGTGACTAACAAATTGTCATGTCAGCATTCTCATGTGACATTAAATATAAAATTTTAATGCCACATGGCATTTTAAAAAAATATTTAAAAATTTTGATTTTGATCCTTATAATTTTTTCTCCGTAGGTTTTGGTCTTGTAAGTTAAAAAACGTTGGAATTGATCATTGCCATTAGTTCCATATGTAGGGTGTTGGTGTGGTTAACAGCACGCCACATCAACACTGTCACATGTAATAAATTAATAATTTTGTATGTCACGTTGAATTAAAAAATCATTATACATAAATACATTCAAAATATATATTAGCTCAAAATTGAAAAAAACTTAATTAGCACTGAGATCAATCTGTATATTATATTATTATTGAGAATGAAAACAAAAAATAGTGACCGAGGATTATTTATGTTTTTTATAATTTGTAATTATTAATATTATTATTTATTATATATAATTATTAAAATATTTTAATTTAATTATAATATTATTATTTGTTTTTATACCGCATGGTGGGAAGCCTTATGGAGTGACTCCATATGTCACATGCTTGAGTTTTAATCCTCATTGATTTCTATCACAAATTTCATTATTTACTTTAGCCTATCAAATCTCTCTATTGTTAAATTTCAATAAATCCTACTCAACTAATAAATAATAATACATTCATAACATAAAAAATTATTAATTTATAATAATATAAATTATTAGAAATTATAAATAATAATAATATAAGTTATTAAAATATATAAATAATGTTTTCTGATCCAACAGGACATACAAAATTATTATTAATTAGTTTCACGTGATCGTATTAATTAGTTTCACTGAAGTTGGTACTCGAACATAGTAAGCGCAAAGCACACGACCACCAAACCACAACCAGAAACGTTGCAGTCGAGCAATACACCGGACCACGACCATCACTGCGGGAGTCAAGCAGAATTGCGCCGAAGATGTTGGACATAGATGCTGGACATCGTCGAGTAGAGCACGGGAGAGAGGAGTAGTATTTGGTGGTGGAGGAGAGGTTGTATTAAATGGTTTAGAAATAATATATCTTTATTTTTAAAAGGAAGATAATAACTGGGATATTATGATACATTCTCTTTCACTTAATGAAGTAATCTTGAGACATAACATAGGTAAAAGTGGAATCACATTTTGAACTTTTCTATTACCTAATTATGGCTGAGGTATTGGCACATAGCTGTGATAGCACACTTGATGCAGCAACCCAAACGTTTGGGAAGATGGAAATAAGAAACAGTTGCTTATTAAATTATTTTAAATGATATATCTAACCAATGCATCTGATCGGGCTGTGTGTTATAAATCCATTCGAGTTCCTTTTCTCGACTAAAGACTCCATCAGAAACAAATGTCTAACTACTCTTTCGATCTGACCTCCTAAGTCTACCAGCCTCTCCAGGTCTCTCTCTCCATTTTTCGCTTTTGCTGATTCCGTGTTGCAACAATTGTTGGCTGTTGAGAAATTGGGGTATGAGAAAAACAAAAACACAAAGGATTTCATGAGAGGCAAAACGGTAGAATAGTTCGTTTATTTTTTTCTTTCCCTTTTGTTTCGAATGTTTAATTGTTATTAATGAATCTGAGTGTTTGGGGGTTTTTTCTTCTAATTTGTTTTCCTGGCGGATGATGATGATGAGGTTAATGTTAGAATTAAAAAAAAAAAGGTTTCTCAGCCTATAGTAAGAATTTTACCTCCAAATATTCTTTTATCTATTTGAACATATGAATATGATTACTTTTGTTATCTGAAATTTTGTAACTGTTATAGGTTGAGAAAAGGAAGACTGGTGTCAAAGAGGTACCTGTGGTGGACATTGAAAACAATGACGATGATTGGTTACCTCCTCCGCCAAATGTATCTTGGATGCGCATAAGCTGGTTGAGAAGGATTCAACTTCAAAAGATTTTAGGTTGAGCATTTTACTAAAATTCAGTTTTTTTAGGTTCCTTTTTTCTTTTTCAGCAGGAAACTACTTCAAAACCTTTAAAAGGGAATCCATTGGTTGATTTGGTTCTATTCAATAGATTTTGCTCATTAAATGCTTCAATCAAAAGGTGAACTTTTTCCAGTTTTTTAGTGATGATATGATAAGTATTAAAAATATTTTTGGAATGTCTACAATTTGCTTTAGTATTGGGGTTTTGAGCAAGGGAAAAAACAAAATCTATCTCTTCAATGGTTGTGTTGTTGGTTCTGCACTTTTTTGTTTACTATAAGATTCATACTTCATAACGTTGTTTCAGAAAATTGACTGACTCCTTGAAAGTTTCAGCTATTGACCTTTATCTTGTGCAATTTCCTGTAATTTTGAGAATATCGATGGAGAGATGATATACTTAAGACTCCTACTTCAATGTTGCTATTCAATTAAATCATATCTAACCTGCATTAAGCGTGATTTTATGCCAAAATTCTAACTGCTTGATGTGGCTTCTTTTTGGGACCACCCTTGCTATTATATAAGGAAAGTGGTATTTAGTACGAAGGGAGATTCGTACTTTACTACGAATAGTATAAAGCAGTTTCCCTTTTCCTCATTTTGGTTTTTCAGCACCATGATTTTCGGCTTTCCTTTGATTTCATTGGCTATTCATACTTTCGTACCCCTTCGTCAAATATAATATCGTACTATATATCATCATTCATTATATAATGTCAAGGCATTTCATTCTCTGATCTAATTGTTGGTTTTTCAGATAATCTCTCGGTTTGTATCAATTCATACCTTTTTATTTATACTTATTTATTTTCTTTTTGTTGCGCAGTGAAAGCAGCATGATAATAGTAAGGTTTTTGTGTACGTTAGATAACAATCACCATGAGGTAGCTTACTAACCTCCATGACTAATCTCTCAGAGGTCTTATGGTTCATTTTATTAAGCATCTAACTATCATCTGAAACATTCTCACAAGACAATCGTACATGGTTTGTGCTACCTTGCTACATTTGTTTATGGCATCAATTATCTTGTTTTATTGCTTTATTCTGGTGAGCTGGCCCTCAATACCTTTGTGGGAGGGTCAGGTGGAAAGGGAACTGGAAGCAAAATCACTAAGCAATCAGGCTTATCAAATTCATCAGTTGAGACTCTCACAAGTAACAATAAATTGGGCAGCACGAAGGAAGATCAAAGTTCAAAGAATTCACAATAAAAGAAAGTCTAGCACTGAAGTTAAAGTGAAGGAATAGGTCAACTCCTCTTATCTATTAGTGAAAGTGATCAAGTCGATCTCAAGTATTCTTAAAGTAATGTATATAAAGGTTGGTATATATAGGAGGATGTTGATCGAGAACTTGAGGTGCTTAGGGCCCGTTTGGTGGTCAGGATAAGAGAGACAGGATAGGATAAGCTATTCTGTCCTGTTTTAATCTGTAGTTTGGTGAACCAGCAGGATAGGATAAGCTTATCCTGTTAGCTTATCCTATCCTGTTGCTTAGTTATAATTCTATCCTGAGGGTGGAGCTGGGTTAGAACCAACAGGATAGGATAAGAAAATGCTTTCTTTTATCTTTTACCTTTAATATTGTTATTATTTAATTACGGTTTCAAACCTAATTAGTCAACCTTAATACTAATTAAAATATGTGGTTTAATGAACAATTTTTATAAAAAGTGAAAAAAAAGTTAATTTTTTATAATTTAAAAAAATGGACTAATTTATAGTTAAAAAGCCAAAAATATATATTATTAAATATTTTTTAATTTAAATGTATAAAACAACCACGTAATATTAAAATTTATTTTTGAAAAAAAATGTAATTTTGATATAAGGATAATTTTATCATTTGTGGATATTTTATATCATATCCTGTCATTATCTGATGCACATCAAACATTGGACAGGATAAGAGCTTATCATGCTCATATCCTATCCTATCCTTATATAGCTCTCATATCCTATCCATCCTTATCCTATCCTGACCACCAAACGAGCCCTTAAACTCAATAGCTTATTCAAAAAGGAAGAAAAATGTTCAGAGCAAGGTGCTAGCATTTTTAGTAAGATGATTAAGCCTTTTACAGGGTTTCATATGCTTCTTTGTTGTTGTTTCTCCTTAGCCAATAGTGCATGTGTTTGAACAAATGTTTATTATTGTGACCGCAATCAGTCTCTATAATGCAAATTTAGCTGTATAATACTACTTTCTTTGATCAGATCATTCTGCCTCGCTCCAATTCATCTCCTAGCTCACGTGTACAGTTTATCTTAATAAAATTATGAACTCCATCCCTGTTAACCCATTTATGGAATTAACTGAACCAACTTTATCAGCATTGAGTCGAACTACTAACACGTTAATTTTTAAGATAAGTGGCAAGAGGAATGCTATAACACCCCGTCATCTCGGGTGTCATTTTCGTAATCCCAAACACATAACGCATGAAAATAAAATTTGCTGGTTCACTTTCGGAAAAAATTTCTTTACTTAGGTCTTATTTATTGTGAAAATAGTGATAAAATTTTTCCTTCACACTAAACTGCAGAACATATATATACTCAAGATAAATATTAACATCACTCATATACACATACTTGTATTATCAGTTTAACGACGTACATAGGAGACCCTAGACAACACATCCGTCTCCAAATATATTGGCAGAAGCAACATATTATAATTCCAAATACTAGGTAGCGATGGGTCTGAGAATCGTATCTCCAAAACCCTGGCCATCAGTAGCCACTCACAGACTAGCCAAAAGGCACTATCTCAAAAGAAAACGTTAAGCTGGTCTAGTACTAACAACAGACGCACTACCTAACATACGCTATATTCCTGAGAGTGAGTCTCGTCTTCAACCATCGACACCTCTTCGTCTTCAGCACCGAACAGATCAAGCTATCGAGTCTCCATATGACCCAGAGAACTGTTGACAAACATCTGCACATGTATCCAAAAACACAACAGGGTGTTCAACATGTACAGGTAAGGGTGAGAAACCAATATATAAATCCAAAAACACAACAGGTATATACCCAAACACATACATCATATTCATATAAGCATATCTCACAAAATATCATCATGCATAATATAGTACATTATATATCAAAGTACTAACAGTAAAACACAAGGGCCTCGTGCCCAACAATCAACGTTGTTTTCAAAACGTACGCATGAGCACTTCCATATAAGTCAACTAATATTCAATCCTAGATTTCCGGAAGTCCCATCACCAAAAGAATGAGCTGATCAAGCTCGGGGTACATTGGCCATCAAGCAGCAATGTCTAGCACCAGCGTGCCATGATAACTAGCGCCAATGTGCCATCACTAGCACCAACATGCCATAATAACTAGCACCAACATGCCCTCACTAGCACCAACGTGCCATAACTAGCATCGACGTGCCATAACTACATTGTCCAACTCAGGGTACAATACGAACACACAGCACGTGTGATATCATTGTCCATCAAGGCACAATGCTATGACAACAAGTCATCTCAGGTTTTCCTTACCATCAAGGTCCCCCGTTTCACGGCACGTATGCCCAACACATAAATGCATGAGAAAATTATTTAGTTTCTGTCGATTTATCTTTATCGTAACAATATTTTCTCGTGGGAGCATCAACGCTAACAACCACCACAATGTCTTAGACTCTCTAAGCCTCAAAAACATTTTACTCAAAACAGGACATCTAGTCCAAAACAGCTCGAACCCAAACATCCCTAACCAATGCACCAGTTTAGAATTTTGGATTCAAGAGCATAAAAGCATCCTCAAGCTTTATAGGACCACAAAGATTGTCCCTAAACTGGCAGGACCAACAACTAACACGGATCCTTGATCCACGTGTTTTCTGCCGAATGTAACACTCCTATTTTCTCAATCTTTTTAAATAATTAGTATTTTATTAGAGGGTCTAGAAAATTAAATAAATTATTCTGAGGCCATATTCACGCTCTACGCTATTGTAGGAGGCTATGGTTAAGTTTTGGGCCGAAAACTCAAACGGAGCCCGATCTATGTTTTTCGGATGATAGCGTTTTTCTACTATCAAGACCTCTTTTTGAATAACGGTCAGGACCATTAGTCTTAGAATTCAATCCTCTACCTTTTTGCTAAAATGTATCCTGACTTCCAAAAATATAAATAATAAATAATATTTTATATTCGGGCCGAAAATCGATCAGGGAGACGATTCGAGCTGTCTTAAGGTTTTTCGAGAACCTTGAGCCGATGATTTTCATACCAAGGTTATGTTAAATCATTTGGGGACTCCTACCAGTGTCGGGAGGATTTTCAAAATGTTGGGACGTGAATTGACCAAATTGCCCTTAGTTAGTTTTTACTAATTACCTTTTACTACTTTTACTTATTTTTCTTAAGTATTAAGTCTTCTTAATAAATATCTAAATTTCCTCACTCTCCTTCTCCAAAATTTTCGAGCAACACAACAGCCCCCCCAAACCCATCTCCTTCCTTTCTCTTTCTTTTCTTTCTCACCATTTTCTCCATTTTTGGAGCTTGGTCTTTGAGATTTTGTGAAGCAACCTTCACTAGTTTTTGAAGGAAATCATCCTAGGAGGTAACTAGTCTTCTCTATCTCTCTCAATCTCTCATTTTTATCCTCTAATTTCCATGATCATAAATGTTAGGGTTTTTGTCCTTAAATCTTCAAAAATCCATGAAAAATTATAGAAAAATCATTTTAATACCAAACCAATTTCTATGGTCTAGGTTCATGACATACTTGCATGATCCAAGAGATTAGAGCCAAGAAATCACTCTAGCTATTTTTTTGAGAGAGTGTCTGAAACCCCCTTATGGTGTAGGGTAGGGTTCTTGGTTGGTTTTTGATGTTTTGAGTTGATATCTAGGGTTATCACACTTAGTTAGGGTGTTATCCAAGAAATGAGAATTTTTGGAGCTCCCTAACTAGTTTTTCATTCAATAGGGCCGAACCCCATGGGTAGTGCAATAGGAGAAATCTTTGTTTTTTTGAGTTAATGCCTTCATTAGTTATGTTTAGGGATACCTACGGATCATTGATCCAAGAATTAGAAATTTATAAACATCCCTAGCCTAATTAATTAAATAGGGGCAGTAGCTAATCCTAAGGAATTAAGGAGTTTTTTATTTAACTGTTTTAATTTGTGGTTGTGTTTTGTTGTATAAAATCGGACAGGACTCGAACATCTGATCACGCACCCGACTGACTGTTGCGGAGTCGTAGCCGGAGCTGCACGTGAGCATTACTAAGGTAGGGAGAAAGAACTAATATCGTCGGGAAGGCAAGCTTAATATAGAATATATATATATATATATATATATATATATATATATATATCTGTGTGTGTGTAGGGGAACCCTTAAACCCTACTAGAGGTTAAGCCCTGGATAAAGTGCCTGGACCCTGGGTGTAAGTACTTTTGGGCTATCACCATTAAGTTTATAATACGGATATTGTAATTGATTGAGGTTGATGTGATGAATTGTTTATTTGATTATCTGTTAATTTTATTTTGTTGAACTGGTTGTGTGATTTACTGTTATTCGACTTTATGATGATATCTACACTAGAATGAAATTACTGTTGTAATGTTATTGTGATTTGACTGGTGGTTGAGTGTTGATAAGAGTATGATGAGTGATGATGTTGTTCGGGTTGATATCGTTGTGGTTCCGACCGTGGAGCTGTGGCTCGTAGACGCAAGACGTCGTGATGCTGATGCTGATGTTGATGTTGATGATGATGTGATGTTGATGTTGATGGTTGATGTTGATGTGAAGCGATGTGTCGTGGTCGTGGACGAGTGTTTAGGCGTGAGGTCCCGATATCAACCTGCGATGGATGTTTGTTGCATTTTCATATCATTTCATACCACATACCACAACATTTTGTCCCAAAGGGGGGTGTCCAATTAGGGATGTTACTTTAAATCCCGAGGTGGGATGTCCAATGGGGGATGTGATGTAATCCCGAGGAGGATGTCCAATTGGGGACGTGATGTATCGGCTGACATGCATATATGGAAGTCAGCATATACATACAGATTAATACCCCTCTTATAGGATTATCGGAGAGAATGACTTTTGATATGATTGTGATGGGTGATTTAAGAGATGGATGAAGTTGTGTCGTATGATTTAATCATGTTGTGTGATGTATGTATGTGTGTATATATATATATATATATATATGTTGTACTGATGCTCCTTTCCCATATTGATGAATTATGATTCTTATCTCCCTTCATTTTCTATATGCATTATTTTAATTTTATGGGAAGGTCCTGAAGAGGAACCAGTCGCTGAGGTGCTGGACGACATTCCGTATGAGCCTGACGCCGGAGGAAGTGCCACGAACCCTAGCCTCGAGAGGTTGGGCAGTGATCGTGGTTAGCCGGAGAGCTGTCTCTTGGCTTAGTTATGTATTTTGATTTCAGTCGGTACTAATATATTATATGTAGTACTTTCTTACTATAGCCCTACTGATGGGACAATGATGTATGTGTTATATTTCTTTATATTTAAAGCTGTGTACTATGAAGCGTAGCGTGTCGTAAATTGTTTTGCTTCCGCGCTCAATTTTTCGCTTCGCTTCGTATTTAATAAGGCGCGCTAACGATTATCATGTGATTAAGGTTATTTAATATCTAAGGTTCTCAAATGGGACGGCGGGTCGTCTCACAGAACCCCAGAACCCCGACGTCTCGGTTTCTAGTTTTTAAGTTGAAAACCACTTTTTCTTGAAAACTCAAAAACTAAAACCCAAATCTCCGATACTTACACAATGTCCTCGGGATCGGTTTTCTATAAAACAAAACTTGGTCTAAAGACCATTTCTCTTCCTTTCGTCGTTTTTCGGTAAAACACAAACCTTAAAACATAGCTTGCAAAAACCCTTTTTCTTGGATAAAACCAAATAACTTGAAAATCACGTTTCTTAAAACGTTTTTGTTCAAACGGTTAACTTTATTAATTTAAAAACTAATAAAGGTTTCCAAAAACACTATTTATCTTAAAACATCGTTTTTCATTATAAAGACACATTTTCACAACTTTGCTCTTTTAAGTTAACATTTCTTAAAAGCAGCTATTTATTATTTTATTCCAAAAGACATAATTATTTATTTTCTCTTAAATTAAATTGAGAAACAATAAAACGTATTTATTTTTCTCAATTCCACGTTTCAAGCTTTTAAAGCTTTTAGGTTACATGATGTCGGATCCAAATCGATATTAGGTCCTCTAACGCCTTAAATCCCACAGCAGGGCACACGATACATCCATACAATTATTCAACAATTATAGCATGTATCCACATACATAAGCAGTTATGTCATGCATAGTCAAATCAACAGCAGTAAATAAAACAATCAACCAATAATCAGATACATACATTTATTTATAATACAAACACTAATTCAGCATATGGCTGTCGGAATTGGAATTCCTTAGATTTGTCCCCTTACCTCTTGAAGTTCCAAGGGTAAGCAGTGATCACCCGATCGATCTGAAAACTTGCTCGACTAGCTACCGATCACTACATACTCATAATCAATAAAGGCATTAACTCAAAAATACAAAGATTTCTCCTATTGCAATACCCCTAGGGTTCGACCCTTGACCTTAAAAATAGCTAGGGAGCTCCAAAAATTCTCATTTCTTGGTTAACACCCTAACTACGTGAGATAACCCTAGATATCAACTCAAAACATCAAAAACCAACCAAAAACCCTACCCTACACACAAGGGGGGTCTCGGCCTCTCTAGGGTTAAATAGCGTAGAGAGATTTCTTGGTTCTAAGCTCTTGGATCATGCAAGTATGTCATGAACCTAGGCCATAGAAATTGGTTTGGTATTAAAAGGATTTTTCTACAATTTTTCATTGATTTTTGAAGTTTAGGGACAAAAACCCCAACTTCCATGAAATTGAATTTTTTGTGGAGAGAAATGAGAGATTGGGAGAGATAGAGAAGGCTAGCTACCTCCTAAGAGATTCTCCTTCAAAGATCAATGAATTTGCTCCACAAAGTTCAAGCTTTTATGCTTTAAAAATGGTGAAAAATGCTTGAAGAAATAAGAGAAAGGAGAGAAATGGTGAGATGAGGTTGGGGATGAAGTTGGCCGAAGGTTTGAGTGAGTGAGGAGAGAATTAGATATTTATTTTGCTTTCTTAACACTTAAGTTAAGGTAAAAAGGTAAGAAAGGTAATTAGTAAAAATTAATCAAGGGCAATTTGGTCAATTCACGTCCCGACATTTTGAAAATCCTCACGACACTGGTATGAGTCCCCAGATGATTTGACATAGCCTTGGTATGAAAATCATCGGCTCAAGGTTCTCAAAAAACCCTAACACGGCTCGAATCGTCTCCCCAATCGATTTTCGGTCCGAATATAAAATATTATTTATATTTTTGGATGTCTGGACACATTTTAGCAAAAAGGTAGAGGATTGAATTCTAAGACTAATGGTTCTGACCGTTAGTCCAAAAGAGGTCGTGATAGTAGAAAAATACTATCATCCATGAAACATAGACCGGGTTCCGTTTGAGTTTTCGGCCCAAAATTTAACCGTAGGCTCCTACGATTATTTGGAGCATGAATATGATTTTAGTTTTCCCAAAATCATTTTCTAAAACCCAGATAAAAATATAAACTCATTTATATAGTTTACTGGTCTTAAAAAACGTGAAAATTGGGGTGTTACAAATACTATTTACACAATTATAAATTTACACAATTCTTGCATTTAAAATTTTGCACAGATGTACATGTGCCTTGGTCAGAGTTCATGTGCCACCAGTTAGAGATATAGTCACCTTTACCAAATTGAAACATAGTTTTGAATACGACAGTGGTGTAGCATTATTAATTTATTACAGGTGATAACACAATAAAACTGTGATATGTTTTCTGGTGTTGGTTGTTTAGGGGAGCTTAAAATATTTGAGAGATGTTTTTTCATCTACTATAAGTGAAGAATCGTGACTTCCATCCAATTATATGGTATTCATATTTTTCTTACCCTTCTTGATTTGGGAACTTTTTCTCTCTTTAGTCGGTGGGTATATGCTTTTTTCATCAAGTCCAAAACTCCAAAGTCCAAACAAATCATTTTTTTAAATAAATGTTTTAGTATTAGCCAGTGGCATACTATTAGGAGTTAATATACTAGTTAGTTATATTTTCTGTTTAACTAATCAGTTGGAGCACAGTTGGCAGTTAGTTAGACCAGCTGTCATTGCTCTAATACCTTGTATATAAACTCATTTCTTCATTCAGTTCAATCAACGATGATGATAATTTTCCCCAAATTGTTCTAACATGGTATCAGTCGCAATTTTTCTTCCGCTCTCTCTGTGATCCATCATCTTCTTTCAGTTTCTCTTCTGAACCATTCACGCCATCGTCATGGCTGACTTTGAACCAACGACGCTTCCGATTCCAACGGCGATTCCGACGGCGGTTGCGATTCCAACCACCGCGACCATCACCGATCCAACGTCGCTTCCATCGTCTCCGTATTATCTCCACCCTGGAGAAAATCCAGGTGCTGTTCTTGTATCACCTCAACTAACTAGTTCCAATTACCATTCCTGGAGTCGTGGAACGAGCATTGATCTCGAAAAACAAATTGAAGTTTGTTAATAGAACCCTAACTTGTCCGAAAGAAACCGATCCTTTATATGAACCATGGGAGAGATGCAACAGTATGGTGATATCATGGATCAATCGAACTCTCTCACCTCAAATTTCTCACAGCGTGGTATACATTGATAATGCCAAGTTGCTTTGGGATGAACTCAAGAAGCGATTCACAAAGGGAAACCTATTTCGCACCTCTGACCTTTTGCAAGATTCTTGCGGGCAATTGCATTGCTGAAATTGATTCTGTTAAACAGTTTCTGCACTCTGTTTTTAAAATCAAGGACTTGGGTAATCTCAAATACTTTCTAGGACTTGAAGTGGCCCGTTCCAGCAAAGGTATTCACCTATGTCAACGCAAATACGCTCTTGACATACTGTCTGATACTGGTTTACTTGCTGCCAAATCATGCAGCACACCTATGATAAAAGACTCCAAGCTTCTGTTTGATACCACTGCTGCCCCTCATGATGTTACTGCTTATAGTCACCTTATTGGTCGTCTATTATACTTAACCAACACTCGCCCAGACATCAGTTTTGCTGTCCAACAACTCAGTCAGTTCATGCAGTCCCCAACTGTCAACCATTATGATGCTGCCATGCGTATTTTAAAATACCTCAAAGGGGCTCCAGCTCAAGGTTTATTCTTCCCATCTGATTCCTCTATGCAATTGAAGGCTTTTAGTGACTCGGATTGGGCATCATGTCCCTCAACCCTCAAATCTGTCACAGGATTCTGTGTTTACTTAGGATCCTCTCTGGTTTCTTGGCGTTCTAAAAAGCAAACCACGGTTTCTCACTCATCTTCTGAGGCTGAATACCGTGCTTTAGCTTCCACTACTTGTGAGCTGCAATGGCTTACTTACTTGCTCAAAGATCTTGCCATTCCCTTCATCACTCCTGCTCTTTTGTATTGCGATAGCCAATCGGCTCGTCACATTGCTTCAAACAATACTTTTCACGAACGAACTAAACACATAGACATTGATTGCCACATTGTTCGTCAACAACTTCAAGCTGGTCTCTTCAGATTACTGCCTGTTTCTTCTGCCAATCAGCTGGCCGATTTCTTCACAAAGGCACTTGAACCTTCTCCCTTTTGTAAACTTCACTCCAAGCTGGGAGTACTTGATATCAACTCTCCAGCTTGAGGGAGGGTGTTAGGAGTTAATATACTAGTTAGTTATATTTTCTGTTTAACTAATCAGTTGGAGCACAGTTGGCAGTTAGTTAGACCAGCTGTCATTGCTCTAATACCTTGTATATAAACTCATTTCTTCATTCAGTTCAATCAACGATGATGATAATTTTCCCCAAATTGTTCTAACACATACTGTAGTAGATTTTAAAATACTAAGGTATCTCCTAGAGTTTAAAGCAGGTTGTCTTGCATCTCCTACATTTGCATGTTTTTAAAGGAGAGATTGATGAAGCGATTGGTGGGAACAAAGTGTATGAAGCTAACAATAGAGAATACGTCATCGTAGGAGTTCTAGAATCCTAGATGGCGACGATGCTGTTCGCAAATTGTAGACAATTCGTTGAGTGAATGCATTATATCTTGAGACATTAATTAGACAACCTGACCGGCCAGCTGCTTGCAGGGTTGTGAGTTTTTTTAATTTTTGTGTGTGATCAATCTATTCATAAGTAAATTGTTAATATATTGCTCAGTTCTTTCTGATGGTCATTGTAAATATTAGAAAACTTTATTTTGCTAATAAGCTTCTTTAGAAGAATATAATCGTTCAATTGTTTTAGTTCAATATTTTGTTCATGTCCTTGATCTCTCATTTTTTTTGGTGAAGTTGTTCTTGATCTCTCATTGTTCATCTCCCCCCATTTCCTTTATCAAATATTGATAAAAATGTCTAATACTCTTATTTATTAATGGGCTGGTGCATTACACTTTAATTAGTCGTGATCGTTTTGTTGTTATTTATAATTGAATCGGAGAAGAAGAAAAAGGATGTCAAATTTGTAAGCGGCTACAACAAATTCCGATGTGATATCATTATTACTAACGTGACTTCATGTTCTTATTTGAAGCATCTTACACGAGGTTAAAAATCTTATATGAAAACATACTTATATGTATATAATTATGTATTGTGTCTAATCTATAAACATTTTATATTGAAGTTAAAGTTTAAAAATAGGTAAATAATAATTTAAATATTTACAATGCATGTGGTTAATTTTATAAATGTGTAGATAATAATTTACATATTTATATTGCAGACGGGTTAATTTTTTAAATTAAAACATGAAAAAAGTTAAATATAGTTTATTGTAAAAACAGTTAATTGATCATCTTTTCAAAATATGTGTTATATTGGTTATTATATCAATAAATGAGAAATTTAATAGTATTACTTTGCACTCTTTTAAATATTTATAATGGTAAGAATTGTTATAGATACTATAACCAAACAAGTTATATAAACATGAAATTATCATATATGAATTTGTAATAGAATTTCATATATATATATATATATATCTATATATATTCAATTTTATTGGATCATATATATCAACGTGAGTTTCAGCAAAAAATTGTGTTGCTAAAACGTATTTTAGTTATGTGAATTTGACAAATATGTTTAAACAAGTTGGATTTCCAATGCATTGAAAAAACAAAAAAACAAAGAAAGATATATAGAGAATAAAAATGACACAACTCTTGGTTGGAAACATTTAGTGAATTTGGGAAATTAATTAAATTGTTCCAATACATTGGAATAGGTAGAAAAATAAATAAAGGGAATGGAAAGAACACAACACTTTAAAATGACAGTAAATGTTCTCAATATATGACACTCAAATATAAAACCCGAAGGCCCTAATGGAAATAAAGTTGTGCGGAAAATTTTGAGCCGAAGGAAGAAGAAAAAAAGTTGTCAAATTTAGAAGTGGGTGAAAGAAATTCTGTTGTGATATCATATTACTAATGTGACTTCATGTTCTTATTTGAAACATCTTACATGTGGTTGAAAATCTTACATGAAAACATATTTACATGTATATTTATATGTATATAATTATGTATTATGTATAATCTATAATATTTATATTGATTGAAGTTAAAGTTTTAAATAGGTAGATATTAATTTCAATATTTACAATTATGTGGTTAATAATAAGTTCTTTCCTTATACATATTGTTTTCATTGAATTGGTTTATTTTGAAATTTATATAGTCATTGGTTATGCTGAATTGAAATTTTATTCAAGGAACTTTTAAGCTATTTTTATTTCTACATAATTCAACCATATGTTTCCTTTAATGGTTTTAACTAATTATATTTTTTATATAATGAAATCATCTTGGATTTTGAATTTGTTCATGACCAAGAAATGTTGCCTGTGCGTCACTACATCTGAGAGTTTCTACTTCACAAGTAAATCAATCCACATCTAAATCAAAATATTTTTTTTTATCTAGATGAAAGTTCTAACATTTTAGAACTTTAATCAATCATAGTGATATAAGTTCATAACATTATCTAAAATGTGTGCAATGTAGGTTTTTTATTGGTTTACTTTGTATTTCACCATCTAAATACTTCTAAATGTTACAACTCTTAGTCTTTGACTTTATGTTTGACGGCAGATTTCATAAATTGCATTGCATATTATACAATTAATATTGTGATTTAATAGCAAATGTCATGAATTCTTTCCAGGGTAGACCTCTATACAACTAAAATAAACTTATTTTCCTCATTGCTAATGACAGGATGACAACATAATATTTTTCACTAACCGATGGTTCCTGCAACATTTCTACTTTTCGGTTTCACCATCCTCTGACATGGTTGCAAATATTTGTCATGAAGGGACAACCTAACCAAATTCTACTTTATGACCTTTATCAATTGTTATTCCTTCAATGTCAATATATCTCATGAAAAATAGAGTCAATTTTTTTACAATAATTATTAATATCAAATATCAGTAGACCTATTACTTTTTTCATCTATCTATTTTTTCTTCAGTTACTACACAAATAGTTATTTGTTGCTCTTTTGAATTGTTATTTTCTAGATTTAAGTATGAATATTCTTTCAAAATAATGTGAAATATTCCACTTCACATATAATTCACCCGTGCATCGTACGGGTCTAAGATTTAGTATGTGTTTAGAAAGATGGAAGTCTTTTGCCGATGGAACAGAAAGGGTTTTCAGAAAGTTTAAAAAATGTTTTAGGGCTTGTTTGATTTCTGTTTTTAAAAACAGTTTTTTGTTTTTAAAAACTAAAACACAAAAAAACTTGTTTGATAATAGATGTTTGGTGATGATTAGTTTTAAAAGCAATAATTGGTTTTTTGTTTTTAAAACACAATTTGGAGAACATCCCTGATTTGTTTTTGTTTTGGTTTTTAGCTTTCTATTCTAAAAACAGAGAAAACACGGAGAACAGTTATTTTCATTAACGATAAACTTGTAAATATCAAACCAACTTAAACAAAATAAAAGCGAACTATTTCTAAGCCTAAATAGTAAACCCCACACAACTCCACATGAACGAGAAACAGAGAGTATTCAGGGAGTGACAGTGACGCACGGCCTGAGCAGCGATGGTGTGTGGAACAAGGATGGCGGTCAGAAGCGTGGGTCACGAAACCAAGAAACAAGTGTAGGACAGTAAAAGAAGTTCTTATCAATCAAACAAGTTTTCTATTTTTTTTGTTTTAAAAACATATTTTCAAAACAAATTTACCAAGCAGATTTTTTTTGTTCTTTAGTTGTTAAAACTCTTTTCAAAATAGTTTTATCAAACAAATTTTTTATTTTTTTGTTTCAAAAAGTAATTCTTAAAAATTGCTTTAAAAACGGTTTTGAAAAACAAAAAAATCAAAACATAATCAAACAGGCCCTTAATATTTGAAAAGGCATGAAATATTCCAATCATGGCCCAAGATGCATCCAAGTAGTGTCCAGTCACACCAAGGCATACTCAAGCCGTATCCCAACCGTGTCCGGAAAAAAAATCGGATACTCTTAGAATACGTATTGAGAAGTATCCGAAGAGTATCGGTGTCCGACACAGGTCCGACATCGATACCTTTTCATTTTTAGAATATTCGAGCTTCATAATTTTCAACATTCCAATCTCTGCAATGCTGAAAATAAACCTATCCGGGACTTTGAACTCAGTTGTTCACTTTTCAACTTTCAAATTCCAACTAATACAGAAAGGAAGTAATGAAAAACATAAGAGCATCTTACCTGAAAAACTCAATATATATATATATATATATATATATATATATATATATATATATATATACACTAATGGAGTACAATTTCAAAAATAAATATTAAGTATGAGGAGTTCTTTTAAAAAAACAATGAAGTGATTTTATTAGAGAAAAAGTATACACTCGAAATTTATGTGAAGCATAATGAAGTAAAATATTGATGACCAAATTCAGAATATCGAAATAAAAAAATAAATTAGAGATAAAATTATTAATTGTTGCAAGATTTAATGCAATGTAAGTGGGGCGTATTAACGTGGTACATTTTGGTGTTCTCATAATAAAAATAAATCTTGCACTGCAAACTACACCATATAAATAATCAATGAAAAGATGCTGTAAGTTATCAAACTAAACCTGCAACCCTTCATTGGAGAGCATCACCAATTCTGTGTTGTGTCGTCACCTATTGAAGACGATATTCCAGTAAGCATTGAAATTGAAGATGTTATGAATGTGCAGGCTATGTGTTTGAACATATGATTCACTACTCTCTAATTGAATGTTTCAGGAAATTAATCACGGAACAAGAACATTCAAGACTAAAAGTAAAAGCAATAAAGAACAGAGCAAGAACACCAAAGATTATGGTGGTTGAGGGCAAAAACCACCCCTACATCCACATTGAGGTGGACTCCATTCACTCTATGATCACAGTATGCAGCCGCAACACTAGTACAAGGCTTCTAGGTAAGAAAACCAAACTCTCCCTCACTTGCACTCAAAGTTTTTTTATCAACATGAATATCTTGAATCTACTCTATGGTTAAATTAGCTATGACTATTTACAATCTAATTTACTAATATAGCTTTACTACAAATGGTCATATATAGCTCAACAAACTAACTAATTGTTGTAACTAACTGAACAAATAGAAACAGATACTCATAGCTAATATGACTTTTTGACCAAACTGATCCTGTTTTAGAAACTCTTTACCAATATAATCTCATTTTCGAACTATTTACCAAAACTTTTTGCCAACATGACATTTTTTATTATTTTTTTCTGACACCAAAGACGCTACTTTAACTAGCGTTTTCGGAAAACGCTAGTTACAGTAGCGTTTTCAGCATCCAGGGGACAGCCTTTGCCCGATACGCCACGTGGCACGCTCTGGGCAAAGGCGTTACTGCAGTAGCGCCTTTGCCCAGAGCGCGCCACGTGGCGTATCGGGCAGTGGCTGTCTCCCCAACGGCTCTCCCCCCTCCCCTATATATATACACATCTCTTCACACATTTTCTCACACACTCTACATTTTTCTTACTCTCTTTTTCTACTTTTTTATTTGAAAGGTTCATATACCATTTTTATTTAATGTATTTAATTAATTTAAATTAAGTATTTGTTTTGTTTTATAAATTTGAGTTATTAAATTATTTAATTTTTGTTGATGTTATAATTATTATTAGATTTATTATTATAATATTATTAACAGTGTCAAATAATTTATTGTTTATGTTTTAATATTGCAGACTACGACGTGATGGGTGAAATTATTGCTTTCATGTACTCAAATGGAAGGATGTTTGACGGTCCAGAAGGAATCACGTTTGAAGGAGATAAAAGATGTGTGAAAATAAAACATGGAGCTGAGTTTGAACTTCTGAAGACAAAGATTTATGACAAAATGAAATTGCTTCCAAATCAAAGTATATGCAGAATATTTGCCAGAGTTATGTGTAGCAAAAATCATTCAAAATATATGGTATATGAGATTAGCGATGGTGAGGATATGGAGTGCATGATGGATGCCTTTGATCAGAATGATTCAATCACATGTCTTGAGTTATATGCTGAAATCGATGTGACTGGAAGTTCAAGAGTCCCTGCGCAATCGCTTGGCAGTAATATGGTGTTGCAAAGATACGATGTAGGCCTTGGATCATCGGGGGAAGATGAAGATTAGAACAGTGAAATGGAGGTTGATTCTACTAATGACGAAGAGGAAGGTGAAATCCCGGAAAGCGATGACCCCGACACTGACGATAATACTCAACTTGATTCCAATGTAATGTCGTCTGCATTGGTTGGCTCACGTCCGATGATGGTTTCTCCATTTTCATCAGCACAACCTCCAAAGTTTGTTCCCACTCAACAAGCAGGTTTGATATTGATATTATTGTTTATTTAATTATTGTTATTAAAAAAATATTTATTGTTGTTGTTATTATGATTATAATGTGTTTACATACAGGCCAATCACTTGGTGCTTTCTTCAATTCATCACCCTATTACAATTATATTAACTAGGACCATCCTGATGAGAAGATGAATTATTTTGAAGGGTTGGATGTTCCGGGATCCTGGCAAGTGGGTGAGGAATTATATGTTGGTTTACGGTTTGATAGTAAACAAGCAATTCAGTCAGCGGTGAAAAATTATTCGATGAGGTGCCATCAATAGTGTACTGTTGTAAAATCAACACGATCACTTCTTTATGTGAAGTGACCAAATACTACACAAGGATGTCCATGGTTGATGAGGGCAATTTTATCAAAGAAGTCAGACAACTGAGAGGTTAAGAAATGGGGTGGTCCACACAATTGTGTGAATGCAATGTTGTCGCAAGATCATAGAAAGTTGGATTCTAACTTTGTATGCTCATGTATACTAGGTATTATCATTAACTGTATATAATTGTTTCTATGTTGTTATTTTAATTGTCGTGCTTAAGAATTCAATTAATGTTTTTTATATTGTGTTAGTTATGGTTCGAGAAGAACCTGGGGTGTCAATTTCGCTTGTCCAAGAAAGGATACAAAGTACTTTTGGGTATAAAATATCCTATAGGAAGGCATGGAAGGCAAAGCAAAAAAGCAATCGTGCAAGTGTTTGGAGATTGGGATGAATCTTACGCAATGTTGCCTAAATGGTTGGAGTACATGTAGCTATTCGCAGATGGTTCCTACTACAAGATCGAGACAAATCATGTGGTAGTTGATAATCATGTGCAGTCTCAACTTCGTAAGTTTCATTGGGTTTTTTGGTCTTTCAAACAATGTTGTGACCCTTTCAATCACTGTAAGCCCATAGGACAAGTTGATGGCACCCACTGGTATGGTAAGTATCGGGGGACGCTATTGATTGCCACCACCCAAGATGGATACAGTAATGTACTCCCGATTGCTTTTGCGGTGGTTGAAGGAGAGACCTTGAGTGCTTGGTCATGGTTCTTGGGATTGGTATGCGAGCATGTGACCAACAAGAGAGGAATATGTTTGATCTCCGATCGTCACCAAAGCATAAAATCGGCAGTGGGGAATCCATACCTTGGATGGCAACCTCCATATGCATACCATGTTTACTGCATTCGGCATATTGCAAGTAACTTCAACCATAAATTCAAGAATGCAAAGTTAAAGGAGGAATTGATGAAACTAGGTAATGACCTTATAAAGGATCTATATTTTTCTGTTTACATAACATAGTTGTCTTATGTTGCACACACTAATGTAACTTATTATTTGTGACCATGTAGGGTATACAGTCTATAGGCAACGGTTTCTGCGCAGATTGGATAAGTTTCGTGCAATAAATCCAGAAATAGAGCGGTGGATTAACGGGATTTCAAAAGAGAAGTGGGCTCTAGCTTATGACGAAGATGGTCGTAGGTTTGGCCACATGACAACAAACTTGTCGGAAGCGGTTAATAAAATTTTAAAGGGTATTCGTAATTTGCCAATAACAGCTCTCGTGAAGTGCACATATGGCAGGATGGTCGAATTTTTGGTCAAGAGAGGTGCAACTGCTAGAGCTCAACTTGGTACAGGTCAGTATTATACTGAGAAGTTAATAAATGCGATTAAGAAGCAACAAGATGAAGCTTCTTCACACCATGTTCGCCCTTATGGCATACAACACACAAGATTTAAAGTTCAAGAAGCATTTAATCCGTTGACTCAGAAAGGAGGCCATTCATGGAGTGTCAACATATCAAAAAGATATTGCGAGTATGGGAGATACACATAGAAACTAACTGAACATATAGAAACATATACACATCGCTAATACAGGTCTTACTAACATAACTGACTGACTACTCGATGATCCACCTGAACATTATAGAAGAGAAAATTAATTGGCAGTGGCGGTCATAAATTTTACCATTCCATTGTTTGCAAATGCTTCAATATATTGTGGAATTGAAAATGAGTATTAGAGAAGTTGGTCATCATTGCCCCGCAATATATTAACAAAAATACTAGTCCTATATAGCTACAACAATAAAAGAACTTTCGATTCAGTTTTCCCAAATCACAACTTATCGATCTTTAATCAAATATCCAACCAAATAAGTTATAAACCCTTCAAAAATGGTAGCCTTTGCCCGAACTGAACATGTAATTGTAATGAATATAAATAATCATCTTATTGCACAACAAAATGGCCATTAACATTCAGTGTTTTCATATCAGTTGTAAAATCTTTGAGATTAAAGTTGCTTTATATATTCAGTTACTCAAGTAAAGAACAGCAAAACGGGTCTTGAAACACTAGTCCTTTAATAGTGAATGTACTTACCAAGCATTAGTACAATATGTGCAGCTGACTCAATGATTTTCACCGGCCATTTAATGAGGTAACGGTTAATTCATCATTTGTACTCATATCGTTCTGATCTGAGCATAAATTTACTTCACTGTCAGAAACCCTCTTTGGAAAGAAACCAGGCTCTTTAGGCTTAAGTAATTCCATCTCACTCCCTAACATTTGAAGCACCGAGGTCATGGCAGGCCTATCCTCTGGGTATTGTTGCACACACAAGAGACTAATATGGATGCAACGCAATACTTCTGAGACAACAAATGAGTCTTTTATGTTTGAGTTGATCAACTGTAAAGCCTTGTCTTCTTTCCAAAGTGTCCATGCCTGAGTCATAAAAGAAAATTGTTAAAAGCATTTCAATGGTAACCATGACAAAATATATATATATATGAGTGCTTACATAACCGACAAGGTTAAGAGTCTGGTTTCCATGACAAAGAGCTCTATTTTTGTTCCCACATATCATCTCCAACAATAAAATGCCAAAGCTGAAGACGTCAGATTTTGTTGAAAAAAACCCATCAACAGCATACTCTGGTGCCATGTAACCACTGTAAGAAACCATTACAGCAAAAATATTCACATGTGGCAGATAAGGAAAAAAAAAAAATGGTGCTGGATAATAAAACACTCACTATGTCCCAACTACTCTATTTGTGTTCCCTTCAGTTTGGTCTCCTCCAAAAGCTTTGGCCATTCCAAAATCTGATATTTTTGGGTTCAACTTATCATCAAGTAAAACATTACTTGCTTTGAGGTCTCTATGAATAATTCTCAATCGGGAATCTTGATGGAGATACAAAAGCCCTCTTGCGATTCCAAATATTATGTGGAAGCACTGCGGCCACTTTAGCAATTTACCTTTGTTATGATCTGTTTTTGCCAAGCAAATCTGTTACTCAATATCGAATAGTCAAGCTTAATTGATAAGTTGCTTACTACAACCGAGTTCATGAAATACTAGTGCATCGTAATGCAATCTTCGTTGATATTCCATACCGAAAATGAAGGAGTCTAGGCTACCGTTGGCCATGTACTCATAAACTAGCAATCTTTCTTGTTCTTGAATGCAACAGCCAAGAAGCCTTACAAGATTTCGATGCTGAAGTTTTACAATCAGTTTTACTTCATTTATGAATTCAGTTATTCCTTGTCCCGAGCTCCTTGAAAGTCTCTTTACAGCAATTTCTTGCCCATCCGCTAATTTTCCCTGCTTACTCATTCATATATATGAGTTCATTAAATGCTGTTTATACTCTATAAAACTCCTCTAGATGTTTTTACTCTGGTAGTAATGGCAATAAGATATTGACTTACCTTATATACAGGTCCAAAACCACCTTGTCCGATCTTGTTTGTGATCAAGAAGTTATTGGTGGCTGTAATGATTGTTAGCAGATCAAAAAATGGAAGATCTAGAACATCTACATGCGTTTCAATGTCATCTTCAGTCTTTGACTTCTCTGCAAAGTGCAAAATGGCAAAAAGCCATCAGCAATATTTTAAAACGTGAGGAGGGAATTGAAACAGAATAAAATACATATATAAATGTGTTTTAAAGAAAGAAACACAAAATATAGAGTGCGGCTCCAATTTCTTCGATATCTACATCATTTGATTAATGAGATATAATGCCTTCTTAATATGCTAAAATGCTGCTTGACCTAAAATTTACTGCTACTTGATGATTACAACTAGTGTTTGCTGACTAAATTAGCAGTGTTTCAACTTAAAAAATATATAGAAAATATAGTGATGGCATTAATTTAGTTAAAATGAAACTGAAAAATAATTTTACCAGCATCATTTGTTCGGAATCTGTAAATAAAACAAATACAAAGTAAGAGCATCCCACAACTTGCAGGAATGGTAGTAGCAGCAGCAACTATTGTTCTCTTGTTCTTCTTGCTGTTGCTCCCAGTTTGAGGCTCTACATGGTTCAATTTGATAAACAAGAAATCTCAAGCTAAATCCCACATTAAAGTAATGAACTTAAGTTTTCGAAGTTGCAATTGAAGCTTTGATGGTAAGGATGAGTATTATTGAGCAAAGTTGATGAAGTTTTTACCTAACTCTGTTGTAGCCATGCGGATATATATATCTTGGCCACCTTGTTCAATCTGTCTGAGGTCAACGAGATCTCCAAACCACAAGACACAACCACTGCCTGCTCCTCTTATGTCGGAATTAGTATAGGCCATACAAGTGCAATTACTCAAGCACTTAACTCTGCACAAGTCTAGATCAATATTCTCATCCAACGAAGTATGTCTAGTATCTGGAACTTTGATGCTTGCCAATTTGACAAACCCATCATTGTGTTTGTTGTTGCAGCTTAATGGTTTGTTTCGGGCACATCCTTGAGTCCAGTTGGATGAGTTCCAAGCTTTTGGTGACTTCGGACTGAATCCTTTTAAACATTGGCAAACTGGTGATTCTGAAGTTCTGCAATTCGCATTGGCTCCACAGAGGCCATAATGGTCACATAAGTCTTGTGGGTATTTTGAATAAACCCTCCAACTTTTCTCATCTTTGATCCAAACATAGGCCTGATAAAAGGTTTGACTTATTACGCGTCTGAAGATGAGAGAATTATTGTTGATTCTATACGACCACGTGATGAACAACTCATCCTTATTGGAGACATACTGGTAATCAATTTTGCTTACAGACTCTGTATAAAAATTGGAGTTGGTGTTTTGAATTGGTCTGCCACTGAAATGTAGGCCATTCCATGGTCCAAACCGGTACAACATTTTTGTTCCATTCATCAGATAAAACTCAGGATAACTATGGAGCACTAAAACCCGATGAAGTTCTCCTGGAGATGGATCATTTGGACTCTTCCAAGATGTTAATCGCCATTCCATACCATTTCTGAGGTCCCATCCCAACTTCATCCCAGGCAAAAATGTATCACATGGATAGTCAAAGCTTTGCCACAAATAGCCTTCTGCTTCTTCCTCATTCCTTACCACGAAGTTTCCTGTCTCCAAGAGCTCTGCCACCGGATTCTGTGCTTGTTTTTCACAGGTTGTATACCAAACAATAGTGCCATTTTGGGTGAGCACAAGATTGCCGGTGCTATTCACTGTTAAGGTGCCTGAGGAACCATTGATGGGGTTGGCCCTGTTTGCAACCCAAACAACTGTTTTATCTGGGATATTCTTGTACCATATCCCCAGGTAACGTTTGCTGGAATTACCAGGGCTGAAGAAACCAAGTTCAAACGTTCCACCTTTGGACACTAAGGTCTTGCTGCCATCACTCATGGACTGGGACATACGTATAGAATCAACTGCTACGGAAACTTTGAGCGAGGGGACTAGTAAACAAGCAACAGCAGTCATCAAACAAAGAATGTCCATCGCATTTCAGGATTTTTGGGGTACTTTATTTGCTTAAAATAAAAATATGTATGCATCTGAACATGTCATCCATAAATAACTCATAATACGGACAGGATGTATGAGCCAAGACTTGGTTTTATTCCACATTCCGAGTCAAGCACGTTTTGTCCCCACTAGGGTCTGTCTATCAATTTATTTATACATTTCACCCTACATACATACATACATACATACTAGTATTTAATAGCGGCCTGCAAATTCTTGCCAACCGGTGTCAGTCATTTTACTTTTCTTTCTTTATCAGGCAACAACAATCAACATAAATGGTCCATTCAATCACCTAACAGCTTCTATCAAACTATACTATTATTCTTGGAGAAGGCTGAGTTTGTATTTGGAGTCAGCAATTAAGGTATATTCACACTTAATTATATACATTTTTATTTAGTCATTTTAGAGTCAAATTCACCAGATTTTCTGCCTTCTGTCGATGATTCTTTGCGTGCAATCCAGATTGTTTGGACTGCAGGAATGTAGCACACGAGACTTCCAACAAAAAATAAACAAAAGTTTTAAATAATTTTATAGACTTACATTTAAATATACAAATACGGGATCCTTCGAAAATAAAATGAGGATCATCACACTTCTATGAAGGAAAAAAAAAATGAGGATACATGTAAATCTACCTTCATACACTTATAGGAAATAAAACAAGTAACATCAAATGGCAAAAATTATAGTTATATTACCATAAGGTTACATAAATCAACATATAACGTAAATCAACACTCCAATTGAAAAGTCCTTAAAATCAGTCCCTCCCCGCTTCAGCAAACTGTTTCAAAATCTGAATTCTTTTTTTTTTTTTTTTTGTAATTTCTTTTCCTTAAATATCAGGAAGGTGAACTGAAACATCTTGAAGAACATCTTTCCAACTTGGGTGCAGTTAATCGAAACAAAAAATGAATTAGGGATAAAATTATTGATTGTTGTAGATTTAAAAAGTTTAAAATTTCTCACACCTTATATTAAATTTGCCGTGTAAGTGTGGCTTATTAACGTGGTAAATTTTGGTGTTCTAAAAGTAAAATAAAAATCTTGCACCGTAAACTATACCATATAGATAATTAATGAAAAGATGTTGTAAGTTATCAAACTAAACCTGCAACCATTCATTGGAGAGCATCACCCAATTCTGCTTTGTGTTGTTACCTATTGAAGACGAGATGTTCGAGTAAGGATTGAAATTGAAGAGAATAGTAATTGGCAGTGATGGTCATAAATTTGACCATTCAAATGTTTGCAAATGGTTCAATATTTTGTGGAATTGGAAGAGGAGTGATGGAGAAGTTGGTAATCATTACCCCGCAATATATTAACAAAAATAATAGTCTTATACAGCTACATCAATAATAGAACTTTCAAGTTCAGTTTTCCCAAATCACAACTTATCGGTCTTTAATCAAATATCCAACCAATAAAGTTATAACACCTTAAAAAATGGTAGCCCTTGTCAAGACTGAACATGTACCTGTGATAAATAATCATCTTATTCCACCACAAAGTGGCCTAACATTTGTGCTTTCATATCAGTTATAAATTCTTCATGCTTAAATTTGCTTTATATATTCAGTTAATCAACCCTAGTCCTTTAATAGTGAATGTACTTACCAAGCATTAGTACAATACGTGCAGCTGACTAAGTGATTTTCAACGGCCATTTAATGAGGTAATGGTTAATTCATCATTTGTACTCATCTCGTTCTGATTTGAGCATAAATTTACTTCATCAGAAACCCTCCTTGGAAAGAAACCAGGCTCAACCAATTCCATCTCACTCCCTAACATTTTAAGCACTGAAGTCATGGTAGGCCTATCCTCTGGGAATTGTTGTACACACAAGAGACTAATATGGATACAACGCAATACTTTTGAGACAACACATGAGTCCTTTATGTTTGAGTCGATCAACTGTAAAGCCTTGTCCTCTTTCCAAAATGTCCATGTCTGAGTCATAAAAGAAAAATGTTAATAACATTTCAATGGTAATGAGCAAAAACATATATATATATATATATATAAACATATGTGTGTGTGTGTGTGTGTGTGCGTGTGTGTGTGTATCTGGATAGGTAGACACTAGAAAGACACTCACTATGTTCCAACTACTCTATTTGTGTTTCCTTCAGTCTGATCTCCACCAAAACCTCTGGCAGTTCCAAAATCTGATATTTTTGGATTCAACTTATCATCAAGTAAAATATTACTTGCTTTGAGATCTCTATGAATAATCTTCAATTGGGAATCTTGGTGAAGATATAAAAGCCCCCTAGCAACTCCGAATATTATGTGCAAGCGCTGAAGGCACTCTAACAGTTTACCTTTTGTTTGATCTGTTTTTTTGCAAAGCAAATCTGTTATTCAATGCTGAATGTTCAAGTTTAAGATGCTGCTGACTATGTCTAAAGTCGAAAAATGAAGGAATGTAGGCTATCGTAAGCCATGTATGTTTAATATGCACCAAAGTCATAAACACACTAGTGCATCTTGATTGATGTTTTCTTGATATTTCATCCCAAAAATGAAGGAGTCTAGGCTGCCGTTAGCCATGTATTCATAAACTAGCAATTTTTCTTGTCCTTGAATGCAATAGCCAAGAAGTTTTACAAGATTTCGATGTTGAAGTTTTGCAATCAGTTTTACTTTGTTTACGAACGCAGTCATTCCTTGTCCAGACATCCTTGAAAGTCTCTTCACAGCAATTTCTCTCCCATCTGATAATTTCCCCTGCACAATCACATTCTTATGAGTGATACTCCTTGTAATATTAACACTTTCCTGTTTTGCTCTAGCAATAGTACACAAATATTCAATTACCCTATATACCGGCCCAAATCCACCTTCTCCAATCTTATTCTCCAACAAGAAATTATCAGTGGCACTAGTAATTATTGGCAGATCAAACAACGGGAGATCTAGATCATCTACATGTCTTTCATTGTTATCTTCTGTCATTGAGTTCTCTGTAGAATGGAAAAAGGCCATCAACAATATAATCAAACGTGAGGAAGAGATTGAAACTGGTTATAATAAATAAAAGTACTTGTTCCATAAAAAATAAAAAAAATAAAATATAGTGGGGTCTCGATGCCTTCCATATCTAGCATAGCAAGTTAACAAACTCTAGATCATTTAATCAGTGAGATACAGTGCAACATTAAAAGGTTACATGATCTCAAATTTACTGTTATGTGAGGAACTGAGGATTAGGCCAAGAGTTTCTTGACTTTGAGAAGTGTTTCTATATAAAACATAGACACAAAGTAAAAACCATCAATTTAGTGAAAATGAAAGTGAAGAATAATTTTACCAGCAATGTTCCTTCGGACTCTCTACATAAAATAAATACATAGCAAAAGCATCCCAGAAATTACAGGAACGGTGGTAGCTACTATTGTTCTGGTGTTCTTCTTGCTAGCAACTACTGCTATCGAGTTACTCTTGCTCCCAGTTTGAGGCTCTAAAATGTTGATTTTGATAAAAGCAAAAAGCTGCAATTGAAGGAAGTTTTCCAAGTTGCAATTGAACCTTTAATGTAAGTATGAATGAACAAAGCTACCTAACTCTGAAGTAGGCAACCGGATATATAGATCCTGCCCACTACCAGCTTCAAATTTTTTGATGTCAATTAGATCACCAAACCACATGACACAACCACTACCTGCTCCTCTAATGTCTGAATAGTGTAAGCCGTGCAAGAGCAATTAGTCAAGCACTTGCTTCTGCATTCCTCTGGACCAATATTTTCATCCATCCAAGTATGTTTAGTATCTTCTGGTACTTCAAGGCCTACAAATTTGACAAATCCATCTGTGTGTTTGTCGTTACAGCTTAATGGTTTAATGCGGACACATCCTTGAGTCCAATCCATCAGTGACTTGGGACTAAACCCTTTGAAACATTGGCTCCACAGACGCCATACATATCACGAAAGTCTTTTGGGTAAATGTTGTGAATATCCCAAGATTGCTTATCCACCACCCATAAATAGAATCGAAAACCATACACCCTCGATATTTTGACTCTGCAAATTGTAGATTTATTTTGGACGCTCCGTGTAGAACATCTCATCCTTATTGGTAGCATAATTGAAATAATTTTTGGTGACATATTTGAAATCATAAAATGGTTGAGGCTTATGATCTGGTGAGCCACTAAAATAAAGGGCATTCCATGGTCCATCCGAATATACTTGTATGTTCGGTTCGTCAAATAAAATTCTGGATAATTATGGAGCAATAAACCCCACGGAAGGTCTCCAAGAGATGGATCATCTTCAGTCTTCCAAGATGTTAATGGCCATTCCATACCATTTTGGAGGTTCCATCCCACCTTCATTCCTGGCAATAGTTTTATCAGTTGGATAGTCAAAACTCTGCCACAGGTACACTTCTGAGTTTATTTCTCCCTCATTTCTTACCACAAGATTGCCACTGTCCAAAAGTTCTGCTACGGGATTCTGTGCTTGCTTTTGAGAGGTCGTATGCCACACAACAGAGCCATTTTGGGTGAGCACAAGGTTGCCTGTGCTGTCCAGTGTTAATATACTGAATGAACCATTGATGGGGTTGGCCCCGTTTGCAACCCAGACAACTGAATGAACTGGGATATTCTTGTACCATATCCCCAAAAATACAAGGTCCACTTAACACAATACACTTTCAGTCTAAGAGTCATAAGGGCCAACCACAAATGATCATTTCCAAAAGCTTTACAAATTGACATTCAGTAATCTAGGTTTTACAAATTAATCTCCTGATTTCGTCCACAAAAAATAAATCCAACAGTGTATTACTAAACTCAACCTACAACAATTCATTGGGAGAGCTTCACCCAATTCTTCTCTTTGTGCTATGCCATCTATTGAAAATGGTTATCATTGCCCTGCAATATATTAACAAAAATGCTAGTACAATACAGCTAAAACAATAATAGAACTCTAATCAAAGATCAATACAGCTACATCAAGATGGTTATCTTAAACCTGAATTATAGTAATTATAAAATTCGGTTTTCCCAAATCAAAACTTATTGGTCTTTAATCAAAGATCCAGCCTCAAAAGTTACAACCCTTCAGAAATGTAGCCTCAACCAGTGCCAGGACTGAACATGTATCTGTTATGATCATCTTATTGCAGAGCAATATAAACATTAACATTCTGAGCTTTCATATCAGTTTCAAAATTTTAGGATTGAGTTAAAAGGTTTTGGAACCATAATCAGGAAAGAAAATAATGTCCATTGAGTTCCAGCTTTTGTGGTACTTTGATACCGAAGTGTTTCTCTCCTAAGACAGGATGACACGGGGAAACACACTTCGTTAATCATTCATTATTTCCAAGTCAAACTTGCTGTGCTGGTATCTCTAACTGCATCCTGCCCCATTTGTTGACTTTAAGTGCATAACTGCATATATAGAAGTAGGGAAAAATATTAAAATAAAAAAAAAATCCCTGAATACAGACTTTCTCATTATTTTTCAAAATACACATCTTTGGGTTATCCACTCATCTTGAAAAAAACCAAAAATACAAGGTCCACTTCACACAATACACTTGTCTATATGTCATGAGGCCAACCACAAATGATCTTTCCCAAGAACTTTACAAATTGACATTCAGTAATCTAGGTTTTACAAATTAATCTCCCCATTTTTGCTAGTCCACAAAAAATAAAACCAACAGTGTACTATTAAACTCAACCTGCAACTGAGAGCTTCACCCAATTCTGCTTTGTGCTATGTCATCTACTGAAGATGATATTCATTTCAGCAGTGAAATTCAAGAGAATAGTAATTAGCAGTGACAAACAAAAATTTACGATCCATTTTTGCAAATGCTTCAATATTTTGTGGAATTGCAAAAAGAGTAATAGAGCAAGAGTTGGTTATCATTGCCCTGCAATATATTAACAAAAATGCTAGTACAATACAGCTGCATCAATAATAGAACTTTAATCAAAGATCAATACAGCTACATCAAGATGGTTATCTTAAACCTGAATTATAGCAATCATAAAATTCGGTTTTCCCAAGTCATAACTTATTGGTCTCTAATCAAAGATTCAGCCACAAAAGTTACAACCCCTTAAGTAATGGTAGCCTCAACCAGTGCCAGGACTAAACATGTATCTATTATGATCATACTATTGCAGAACAACATAGACATTAACATTCTGTGCTTCTAATCAGTTTCAAAAATTTACGATTGAGTTAAAAGGTTTTGGAAGATAATACTTTAGTGGTGAATGTACTTACAATACAACAAGGCTGTATGTGCAACCGACTCAGTGATTTTCTCCTGCCATTTAATGAGGTAGTGGTTAATTCTATGTTTGAACTCTTTTCTTTTTTAATTGAGAGTAAATTTCATCGGAAACCTATAACCAACAAGGTTAAGGGTATCAATTACATGATAAAGAGCTCTATTTCTGTTCCTACTCATAACCTCCAACAGAACTGAAGACATCAAATTTTATTGAAAATAGGGAAACGGATTTCCTTCAGTAACTGCGTTACGCAGTTACACTTCCATTGTAGATATTGTTTAAAGTTGATTTAGTAAAGGTCTAATGTGAACCGTCCGATTTTAAATCAATGGCTGAGATTGTTTAATGCGTGTAAATGCGGGCTTTTTTACAGCAGAGAATCCAGATCCTGAAAATAGCCGTTCGACAGCATACTCTGGTGCCATGTAACCACTGCAAGAAACCATTAGAGCAAAAACATGTTGCAGATAATAAAAAAAATTAAGGTGCTGGATAGTTAGATACTCATTGTGTCCCAACTACTTTATTTGTGTTCCCTTCAATTTGGTCTCCTACAAAAGCTTTGGCCATTCAAAAATCCTATATTTTTGGATTCAACTTCTCATCAAGTAAAACATTGCTTGCTTTGAGGTCTCTGAATAATCCTCAAGTTATAGTAGTATCCAATATCAACCAAAAGATTTTCATAGATGCAAGTATTACCTGTTGTCTCATACAGCTCCTAACCTAGTAAGCACTGACTCAGCCCTACCACACCACCAATCATTCCCTTTCTATCTGCCATCTATAGCTAGCCACAAGATCTTGTGCCAATCTCTACTATTCAATCTCATTGGCTGGATGATATTTGGTGGAGTTGTCCCTCTTATGTAAGAGCTTGGAAAATGGAATCGTCATATACAAAGGGCCATCAAGACTCAAACATCCCATCACACAGTTGCATTTAAGGTCATATAGGTTCAAACATACCATTCTGATTTTTCATATTATGAATAAAGAATTCAATCTGCCATTGCATTTAGGGTTATCAAGATTCAAACATTTACAAATTTACATTATGAATAAAAAATTCATATTGCATATAGCATTTGCGGTTAGGGTCATCAAGACACAATACATATATTGCATCACTTTTACATTGTGAATAAAGAAATCAGTTCACAGTTGCATTTAGGGTCATAAAACCTCAAGTATATCATCTCGATGTTACATTATGAATAAAGAGTTCATATTAAAGTTGCATTTAGGGTCATCAAAGCTCAAATATATCATCGAAAATTGTCGCACAGTGCATATATTGCATCAGCTTTTACATCATGAGTAGCAAATTCATATTGCAATTGCATTTAGGGTCATCCAGCTCGAGTATATATTCCATCCTAATTGATATTGTGAATAAAGAATTCACTTTCACACTACAATTGTGAATAAAGAATTTATATATTCCATCCTAATGTATTGCAATTGCATTTAGGGTCACCTAAGGCTCGAGTATACTATTCAGATTCTATATTTTGAATAAAAAAAAATACATATTGCAATTGCATTTAGGGTCATGCCAGCAATTAGGGTCTCTTCCGAATTTCAAATTACAGAATATAAAATTCATCAAGGACATTAGGGCCAAACACACCATCCGAACTCAAATTATGAATAAAGAATTTGTCTTGTAGGTACTGTTCAGTTTTCACAGTCCAAATCAACCACTAGGGTTTGTATTACAATTCAATTCTTCGAGATTAGAAGTTCTTGAATAATCAAGAATGAAATTAAAATTTGTAGCCCAAGAAAATTCCCTATAAGATCAACATACATACCATAAGGGCGAGTTTCCTGGAATAGAACTTTCAGGAAAAAATAGTAGTTCAAGGAAAATCCCGTAACTGTCACAATCGAAGAAATTGCCTCAACATTTTTAGGGTTTTGGGACAGAGTCCGTTTGCTAAATGAAGATAGCACTTTCGTCAAATCAACTATAAAGAATGAAAAAGATTGACAATCGAGGGAGAAAAGAGATGTGACAGCCATAAAGGGTTGAGAAGGGCACAAAAAATTCAGATTCTCTCATACGTTCTCTCTATTACAGTATTCATGCTTCATCAATTCATAGTTGCAGAAACAACTACTGAAGCGATCAACAACGCACCCAGCATTATAAACTTGAAGCTGGACTTAAAGGAAACGCACAACTTGGGCCGTGATCTTTATAAAGGTACGACGGGCCCGGGATCGGGCCCAGGATTAAGTCTAAGCAGATGAAGGGTCATTACCGGCCCATTTTTAATTCATGATGTTTTTTGTAAATCATGCTTTTACTAGTGATGTCTATTATTATAAAATAAAAAAAAACAAAACAAATAAATCAATATATTGGTAGTACTTTAGAAGTTACTTTTTGACAAAAAAAGTTACTTTTATTTAGGTATATATAATATTATATTATTATATTATTTCTTTCTTTAATACCATTATTGCATCTCAGTTGTAATATATTAGTAATATTCGATAGTTTAATTGATATGTATTATCAGTGTAAAAACAACCAATCACAAATTGTAATATTAATGACTTTTAAGATGATTAAGATAATAGCCAAACATTTTTGCTGATAGGACAATTTATGATCAGTTGTCGGTATAAAAAATCTTTACACTCATGATGCATGTCAATTAGATTCATATTTAATTATCAGTGTAAAAACAACCAATCACAAATCATAATATTAATGACTTTTAATAATATGATTAAGATAATAGTCAAATATTTTTATTGATGGGATAATTTATGATCAATTATCGATATAAAAAATCTTTACACTCATAATGCGTGTCAATTAAATTCATATTTAAATACGCAATAAGAAATTTAAACCCATTATATTAATCACTCGATTACGTGATAGTGTAGATTTGACATCTAGTTTATACCGCTTAAAACTGAATTTGGAGAGTTTGAATTCAATTTTGAATATGTTTAACATGTTTGACATATTCAAAAGTCAATTATGTATATCAGTTTCACCAAAACCAATGTAATCAAATTTACTTTTTATATATTTAGTTACACAAGTACAGAACATGTAAACAGGCTTTGAAACACACTAGTCATTTATAGTAGTATTGTACTTGGAATGGAACTATACATAGTTTAGTGCAATACGTGCAGCTATCTCATTGATTTTCACCGAGCACTCAATAAGGTTATCGTTATTTCATTGTTTGAACTCGTCGTATCCTTCCCACTTGAGCTCAAATTTGCTTCGATTGATTCTTTCTTTGAAAAGAAACCTGGTTCTTTAGGCACGTCCAATTCCATCTCACTCCCTAACATCAGAACCACGGAGGTCATGGTAGGCCTATCCTCTGGATAATGTTGCACGCACAAGAGACCAACATGGATGCAACGTAATACTTCACATACAATGCATGATTCCTCTATGTTTGAGTCAATTATTTGTAAAGCCCTGCCCGCTTTCCACAGTGTCCATGCCTGAATCATAAAAGAAGAAAATTGTTATTACCAAAAAAAGAATTGTCTATAACGTGTCAATGTTAACATAGATAAATTAAAAATTATCTGAAGTGCTTACTTGACCAACAAGGTTAAGGGTTTGCTTTGCACGATAACGACCTCTATTTTTCTTCCCACATATAATCTCTAACAATAAAATCCCAAAGCTGAAGGCGTCAGATTTTATAGAAAATTGCCCGTCAATAGCATACTCTGGTGCCATGTACCCACTACAAGAAACCATTACAGTAAAGATAATCACATGCATCATATCTGTAAGGTTGTAACAAATAAATAAGTAAATAATATGGTACTAGACAATTAAACACTTACTAAGTCCCAACTATTCGATTTGTGCTTCCTTCCATCTGCTCTCCTCCAAAAATTCTAGCCATTCCAAAATCTGATATTTTTGGATTCAAAGTTTCATCTAGTAAGACATTACTTGCTTTGAGATCTCTATGAATAATCCTCAATCGAGAATCTTGATGAATATACATGAGTCCCCGAGCAATTCCACAAATTATATGGAATCGCTTTGGCCACTCTAGCAATTTACCTTTGGTACGATCTGTTTTAGTGAAAGCAAATATGTTATACATTCAATATAGAATATTCAAGTTTAAGAAGCTGCTTACTATAACTGAAGTCATAAATCAGTAGTGACTCCTAATAAAAGATTTGTTGACATTCCATACCAAAAATGAAGTAGTCTAAGCTGCCATTAGCCATGTATTCATAAACTAGCATTCTTTCTTGTCTCTGAATGCAACAGCCACGAAGCTTCACAAGATTCCGGTGCTGAAGTTTTGCAATAAGTTTTACTTCATTTATGAACTCAGTCATTCCTTGTCCCGAACTTTTTGAAAGTCTCTTTACAGCAATTTCTTGCCCATCCACTAGCTTTCCCTGCATAACTACATTCATATGAGTACATGCTGTTTATAATGTTAATACTTCTCTAGTTGTTCTAACTTTGGTATTAGTACTCAAATATTTGAATTACCCTATATACGGGTCCAAATCCACCTTCTCCAATCTTATTCTTCACTGAGAAGTTATTAGTGGCAGTAATGATTGTTGACAAATCAAGCAATGGGAGATCCAGATCATCCCCATATCTTTCATAGTTATCATCTGTCTTTGCCTTCTCTGGAAATGAAAAAAAGGCCTTCAGCAATATTATAAAACGTGGAGAGGGAACGGAAAGTGGTTAAAATAAATAAATATACTTGGTCCAGAGGAAAAGGAAAACATAATAATATATGTTAAAAAGCCACTTGACCTAATAGTCAAAGGATAGTTTTAAATACTCTAAAAATTCAATGATCTGAATATCTCTACTTGTCAAGGGAATTGGCAAATAGCAGAATGTCCATTCAAAATGTCAAGAAAACTTTACCAGCAATGTTCCTCCTGACTCTATAGATAGAATAAATAGCAAGTGAAATCATTCCAAATGCTGCTGAAATGGTGGTCATAACAATTATTTTCCTGTTCTGGTTGTGACCATACTCAGCATCTTCATGGTTGAATTTGATCAAACAAAAAAAGCAATGGTTAAATTCAATATTGAAACTTTGGTGAGAAGAATGAAGGACTAAAGTTAATTGAAGTGTTTACCTAATTCTGAAGCTGTCATCCTGATATATAGATCCTGTCCACCAGCTGGAAACTGTTTGATGTCATGTAGATTACCAAACCACATAACGCAGCCACTACCCGATTGTCTTATATCTGAATTTGTATAGGCCATGCAGGAACAACTATTCAAGCACTTGATTCTGCATTGCTCTAGACCAATACTCTCATCCACAAAAGTATGTTCAGTATCTGGCACTTTCAAGCTTCCCAACATGACAAAACCATCTGTAAGATGATCACTGCAGTTAAATGGATAATTCCTCACACATCCTTGAGTCCAATCCATGGAGTTCCATTTCGCAGGAGACTTAGGCTTGAACCCTTTTAAACATTCACATACGGGTGACCCAGTAATGCTGCAGCATGCATTGGCTCCACATAGGTCATATTTATCACAGTAGTCTCCGGGCAAATTTGAATATGTCCTCCATGATTGATCAGTTTCGGACCATACAAAGCGAGGGCGATCATAACTGGTTTGGTTAAGCACTGCTGTTGTTATTAGAGAAGTATTGTTGAGGCTCCATGTGTAATAAACCTCATTCTTATTGGATACAAACTTGAAAGGAAAAATAGGATTAGGCTTCAGTTCTGGCATGCCACTGAAACGAAGGCCATTCCACGGTCCCATTCTGTATAACTTTTTTGTTCCCTTCATCATATAGACATCAGGATATTTATGCAGCACAACACCCCAAGAAAACTCTCCTGGTGCTGGATCATCAGCGCTCTTCCAAGCCCTGATGCGCCTATTCAGATTTCTTCTGAGGTCCCATCCCAACTTCATCCCTGCCAACATTGTGTTAGATGGGTGGTCAAAGCTTTGCCACAAATAATTAGCTTCTTGATTTCCTTCATTCTTATTTCTTATCACAAGGTTGCCAGAATCAAGAAGCTCCGCCACTGGACTCCGTGCTTTTCTGAAAGAAGGTGTGCACCAAACAACGGTGTTGTAGTGAGTAAGGACTAGATTGCCAGTGGTGTTTAGTTCTAAGGTGGCAGAGGAATCATTGATTGGGTTGCCACCGTTTGCAACCCAAACATATTTTTGAAATGGGATGTTCTTGTAATAAATTCCGAGGTAACGTTTGTTGGGATTTCCAAGATTGAAGAAACCAAGTTCAAAGGTTCCATGTTTGGAAACTATGCGGTTGCCATCAGTGATGGAATGGGACTGAGCAATGGATGAGTCCACTGCTATGGAAACTCTAAGAGAAGGAACGAGTAGTATATAAGAAATGACAGTGATGAAAGAAAGAAAGAACTCCATTGAGTACTAAGCTTGAGTTTAATGCAACCACATTGAAGAGAAGGAAAAGTGAAACCATTTATTTATATATACAACAAAATGTACGGCACGGTAAAGTGCACGAGTTGGCATTGGCAAGTAAAATGGTTGAACAAAGAATAATGTGGAGACTAATGTGCTAGATCTCATTTGAATAGTAAATATTGACTTACTTAGGTTAATACAAATATTGTAATCTTTTCAATAGAATTTCCAATGGAATCTTATTTCGTAGTTTACGGGTTTTGTTTCTGTAGTTACAGGTTGAAGGGGTAAAACTAAAAGGACCCTACCATCATATCATAGACTAGAATATTGTGGTTCACAGTCACTGTCCATGTATCTGCCTTGAGATGTCTTCAAAATACAAAATGGAGAAAAGGATTGAAACTTCAAATAGCGCGTTATTCTTTGTTCAAAGGAATATTCACTCCTTGTCATGTTTAAACATACCATTAGGCTCCTCTAAAGTAAGCAAATATGTAAAGTGAGAAAGTAAAGTGTGTATCCACCATTGATTAGTTAAAGTGCATTGAGAGTCCCACTTTACACTTTTGCTCACTTTAAAGGAGCTTTTTCCTTAAACATAAGTATTAAATATCATATTTCGTTTAGTATATATTTAGCTTTTACTTCTCATTTATTTTTAATTTTTTATGTACATACCCACATTCACTAAATATGGAAGTTCAATGTGATATTTAAGCCATGAGACTCTCTTACTTAATGGACTAGTTTTTTGGGATGAACTTTCATCATGAGTTTAAATTATAACAATTATTGCTTTTATTGAGAGTTAGACTACGAAAAAGGCTATCCATAAACTGGATTAAGGTACACTATCCAATACTGATGGTATGTGAAGCCCCCAAAGGGGAAATGGCCACCAGCGGGACAAAGCAAATATGGAAGCTTGGTACTTAAGTCATGAGGCTCTCCCACTTAATATGCACTAGTTTTTTGGGTTGAACTCTTCTCGTCGACTTGAGTCTAAAAAATTGTATAAAAAAGCAAAGGGTTACTAAATGATGTCCCTAGTTTGAAAAATATATTTCAACTATGTTTATTCAAAACACTTTTCCATCGCCATAAATGTGGAAGTAGGAAAAATGTTACAATTTTTTTTATAATTTTATTTTTATAACGCAAAGTACAATATATTATAGAATGGAATTGCTCAATAAGTAGTGAGTATTTGGTGATTAGGGATGCTAATTGATTATCAATATTAATAATGAATTAACATATACACATTGATTATTGCAGTAAAAATGATGGGTAATGTAAGTATCATGACTAGCTTCTAATTAACAAGGTAGTCAAAATCGGACCGGCAGATTCGACCAGTCCAACCGGGAACTGGGCATCAAGCCGGTTCAATTGACCCCTAGAATCGGACTTTCATAAACCGGTGGAAGAACCGCTGAACTGGTTGAAAACCGATGAAATCGATCATAATCGGTTAGAGACTGGTATGGGCCGGTTCACCAAAATTACAATTATTTTTTTAAGAAAACCTAAAAATCGAAAACGACATCATTTTCGTATAGGCCTTTAAGGGTTTCGGGTTTCCCCTTTCCCCTCTCTGTTCGATCGTTCTCTTCTCTGCCTCCACACCTCCAAACGTGAAACGACGTTGCAACAAAGAGTCAGGGATCGTGCAGTCCTCCAAAATGGTGACGAGTTGCTCCGTGCTCCGACTTCCAAGGACGAACCAGGTGTCAGCTCTTTCTGCAGCGTTTCTCTGGCGTTTCTCCTGAACTTGATATTGATAAGATTGAAAATGCTCTTTATCATGGTAGTGCAGTTCCAATAGTTGGTGATTCATCAAGAAACAATGAAGGTTAATGTTTAATTATATTGAATATGTTTTGTATGTAAATATTATTTTAGAGTTAAAATTTTATTCTTCTATTTGTTTGTTGTTTAATTAGGTGATAAACAACAAAACATTATTATTAAAATATTAATAATTAAAATACTCAAAACATTATTATTACTCTATTAATATTTTTCATCACTTATTAATACCATGGATAAGTTAGACAAAAATAATTAATATTTCGTTAGTTTTCGATTAGGAAAAATAAATATGAACAAAAAAATTTCTAAAAAAGATTAGTCTCGGTGAACGGCCTAGTTGAGAGGGATATCCCACCTTAAGTGCCTTCAAATCCTTGAATGAGATTAGTCTCGGTGAACGACCGAAAATACTCCTTATGATCATATATGAATCCAAAAAAAAAAGTCCATTCATTACATCTTATTCAAAGGAAGTCTAGCAAGTTTGGGCCACATTAAGTTTCACCATGTGAACATGAACCTGGACGGCTGGACCATTAAACATCTAGCAGTTCTCTCGTCTTTGGTATTTTTAGATAGTTCTTGAATGGTTGAGAGGCTATGTAGATTTCTAGACATGGTTGAAGAGAATATGAGTCGTGTTTTTTTTAGCAAAAGCATTTATTTTTAAAATAAAAATGCTTTTTAAAACATGAGTATTTCAATGGGTTTTCAAAAAAAGGACGAAAAATATATATTTTGTTTTTTTTTTTTAAGAAGTTACAATTTTTAGCTTCTCAAAAAGGAAGATATAATAGGAGTAAAGAGTGAGAGCCGATCATGTTTTATGAAAATTGTTAAAAATAATGTTCCTGCACCAAATCTTATTGAAGTCCCCTTTTTTTTAAAGTCCACTCACACAAAATAGTTTTTGCTTAATTTTAATAATAGCTTTTATTTTTACTTCTCCAACATAAAAGTCCTTTTTTTTAAAGGGAAATGTTCAACCATATGAATGTAGATTTGGTGTGCCAAGTACGACCAATGTGATTGGTCACTTGCTATTTATAACTAGTTTTTTTAATTTTTATTTTGATGAATTCCATTTTATCTCTCATAATCATCTTCATTTGTTATTTTTCGTATAAAAGTCTTTTGTATTAACGATACGTTTGGAAGAATTTATTTAGGCTTATCTTATGACATAAGCGTTTCTATAAGTATTTGATAAAGCTTATAAAAATAACTTATGATATATTCATAAATTGTTTTCAGCTTATTTTTATAAGTTCTACAAGATAGTATATAGAAATGACTTATATAGAGCTTCGAAAGAGTTTAAGTCCCGAAGCTATTTAATTGTAAAATCAATTTATACATAAACGCTTATCAAATAAGATTTTAATTAAGTCATATATCCAAACTAACCCTAAATAGCACAACTCTGTTTTCAAAGCTCAAATTTCAGCAAAGGAAATTGGAAATTAGTGAGTTCGGGCATAAAGCTTCTTAATGAATCACACCACTCACAAATTAATGTATCAGCCCACAACAAACGTTGGTTATCTTATTTTCGCATGGAAAAAATCTTGCCCCACCTTTCAACATTATTGATCCATCGTTGGACACGGCAAGGAAATTTGATAGGTTGGAATCTATCACAACGGATTGTGTCTAAAGATATTTTTGTGTGGACTGAATCACTGGACCAATAACAAACAATGCCAATTTATGTAATTTGTTTTCATACTTATCAGAAGAATATTTAAATAGACCCAGTTGTACGCATATACAAAAGAGAAATTTGATCGGTCAAATTAAGAATAAAAAAGTACAAAGCGACACTATTATATTGAATTTGACAATTTGTAGCCTAAACAAGTCAATATACAAGAAGTTTCCTTATTTGTTCATAATAAATATCTTTATGAGCTTACTGCGGATGGTAATGGATATGATATGAGTAGGATACTATAATATCCGTTCTCATATCCACGTTTTAAAAAAGTATTTGTACCCGAATTCATACTCACGTGGATAGCAACTAAAATACTTGTATCCTTACCCATTGGGTATCTAAGTATCCTTATCCGCACCTATTATCCGCACTTTAATTAAATAAAAAATCAATCAATAAATAAAAACATTATTAAAGTCTAAAATATCATGATAATATACAACAAAAAAGAACATTATTAAAATCCTACACTAGGATCTATAGGATTAGGAAGAATAGTAACTTAAGTGATGAACAATTGTTTAAGAAATTGGTTCAATTACATAAGAAACAAGTTCACTAGTCTAATAACAAGGCAATAGTATTTATTTTACATATGATAGGTTTGAATATCATTCACACTGAGGAATTAGTTCCAGGATCACCAAAGAGGTAACCCAAGTTTAATATATATATATATATATATATATATATATATATATATATATATATATATATATATATATATATATATATATGGGATGGGATCAAATGACACCAGGTGTCAAACTTAATTTTGACACCAAATCCTGTCCTTTGATTATGGTTTAATCTAATGACTTAAGTTTATCACTTTTATTGAAGAGAGAGAATAATTAAAACTAATTCTAATAAGGACAGATAAAAAAAAGGATTTATTTACTAAAAACATATACAATATCTTGATTTTTCATTAAACTTATAATATTTATTAAATAAATATTTTGTATTTTTAATTCAAGAATACTTATTATGCGATAATTTCTTATAAGATACATTAACACCATAATAAAATAATATAATATACGATAAAACTTAGAATTTCATTGACATGCACTGTCAGTGTAAAAATTCTTTAAGCTGTCAACCAATCATAAATCGTCACATTAGGTAAAATATTTGACACCTATCCTAACTATATTAAAAGTCATCCATACCATGATTTATGATTGGTTGACAGTCTAAAAAACTTTACACTGATAGTGTATAACAATAAAACTCTAAAACTTATTTGGTACTGTATAATTTTATATTTAAATAAACTTATATAATATAATGTAAAATATCATACATATATTACGAATCCACATTTTATATTTTAATTATGAACATACATTACAATCAACCAAAGCATTAATTTTACAATACATTATATTACAAATTATAATTTTATTATAAAATATGGTATAATTTTGCATTAAAAACATTAGTTTGTCACTTATTTCATCATAAAATTATTTCAATGAAGAGATAAAAAAATGTATAAGAAATAAGGGGATAAAAAACACTACAAATTTTATTAAATAAACAATAATATATCGATGAAGGAAAAATATAAAGTATTTATCAAATAAACAATTATATTTTAATTTATCGATATTAATTAATTTTTAGTTATCTTTGTAATATTTTATAACTTTTTATTGAAATAAATAACCAATAAAATACATATTAAATTATTTATTTATCTAGTAATGAATGATAGGTATTAAAAAAATATGTCTTTTATAAAATAAAATTATTGCTAAAAAATTTAGTATTTTTCAGAATTAAATTTTTACCTAAAAATGTTGGAAGTCAATATTTATAATATATATTTTATTATTATATATTAAATAAAGTATAAAATTATACTATACCTTTTAATGTTTATCTTACATTATATTCCTTTATTATAGTATCAATTTATTATAATGTTCATGTAATTTAATAAAAGAATATAACGTAGAATAAAAATTATTAAGAATATAATGTCCTTGATTATAATGTATGTTCATAATTAAAATATAAAATGTGGATTAAGAATAAGTGTATAATATTTTATATCATATTATATAATTTTATTTAAATATAAAATTATATTGTACCTAATAAGTTTTATTATACATTAAAATATTTTATTATATTGTTAATATATCTTATAATAAATTTTCACATACTACTTATTCTTGAATTAAAAATATAAAATATTTATTTTAAAAATATAAAATATTTATCTAAAAAATATTATAAGTTTAATGAAAAATCAAGATATTTAGTATCTATTTTTATTAAATAAATCCTATTTTTTCTCTCCTTATTGGAGAATACTTTTAATTATTCTCTCTCTTCAATAAAAGTCATAAGCTTAAACTATTAGATTAAACCATAACTAAGGGATAAGATTTGGTGTCAAAGTTAAGTTTGACCCCTGGTGTCATTTGATTATATATATATATATATATATATATAATAATTAAAAATATTAATATATAGATATGCGGGTATGGGGCGGGATGAGTATTAAGATACCCATACTGCACCCATACCCATTAAATCTTACGGGGAATTACCCGTCCCCGTATCTATTGTACGGGTAATTACCCTAGTACCCTACCCATCAAGGTTAATTTTTGCGGGTACCCACTGGATTAGATACCCATTGTCATCCCTAGAGCTTACCAAAAACATGGGCTACCGACATTGAGTTCAAGATTGTTTTTTTTTCTTTTGATGGAATGAGTTCCTGATATTTGGGTTCGGATTTACTGCAGTTACTGCATGTAAGTGCGTGAAATCACGGCTATCCGATCTGAGCTCGACGGCCGAAATCGATTTAAGCTGATTTGGTGTAGTTTTAATCTCATCCGTCCGATCTGATCTCAACGGCTGAGATCGGCTACAACATGAAACTGCGTGCAGTTTCTACTGCAACAAATTCAGGTCCCTTATATTTCAGCTTAACTGAATCACTTATTGCACATGCTTCAATATAACTTAAAATACATATTTTCAATAAAAAAAAAATTACCTGCTTCAAAACGCTATATCTAGGAGGGACATTAATTAATTAAATTAAATGAGGAAGACAAATTTGTTAAGAATCAAAACATCTAAATGTTCGAAGTTTTTTGTCGGGGGTAAAAGTTCAAAGTCTTATTAGGTGATTTCTAAATAACAAATGGGTTCTTAAATCCCCAGAAGTCCAGGTACACACATGCTTTTGCCTTTCTTCAATACTTGAACTCCAAGTTGCTAACAAACTTTTTTTTAAAATGAAGTAGTTAATAAGAATATACTATTCTAATACAACGTGTCATTAGTCATAGGCATGCACAGCATGCTAGGACCAATTAGTAGCTAATTGTTGCTTAAGCACTTGGAAACAAACATTACAAGAACAATAAGGGTTGGTTTGATTTGATTCTAGTTTCCTGTTTTCATTTTCTGATTCCAAAAATAATTACAATACAAATAATTAAAAAATTGTCACATTGTTTGCATTTTATTTCTTGTTTCCAAAGATTTATATAGGAAACAGTGAAAACAAACAAAAAGTTGTTTTTCAATGTTTTCTATACACATTTTTTAAAATAAGAAACAGAATGAAAATAATATGACAATTTTGTAACTATTTATGCTGTAATTATTTATAAAAATAGGAAACTAGAAAGAAACCAAACAGGCCCAAATATATGCGTCAGTTTCTAGTATTTTTTAAAATGTCATTGTTATTACTTATTTAATAATCTAAAATATATATTTTTACGGTTAATAATCTAAAACATAGAGAAGATAAAAAATAAATTTATTTATTTATTTATTTATTTATTTCCAATTTAAAATAATAATAATAATAATAATAAATATTTAAAATTTTCAAAAACAATTTTACTTTAAATGATTCTCAAAGCCTCACCATATGGTTATAATTCATTTCAATTACTCTTATTATTATATTAACTAGATCTTGTACCCGTGCAATGCACGGACGTATTATGCGTGTTTATACTATTTTTGTACGGATAGTTGTTTTTTTAATTGTAGAAAACAACAAATTAAATTTGTGTAGTAATTGAACTGGAAAATCATCGCAAAGGTGTTTTGTGTTTGAAACTTCTAAATTTGAAAACACTGACATAAGTAAAAGTTTTAAATTTTTTTATTGTGACTACCATTCAAGCATTTAAATATGAAAATTGTTTACAAACAAACTTTACCATCAAATTTTAGCAAGAAAATAAACTATTAAATGCAGTATTTATTTTAAAGCTTGTTGATCACATTTAAATCAGTGACAAACAGAGCTAGAGAGTAAAGATCTTTATATTATAATGGGAATTCAAACCAACAAACTCAATGGCACAACACACTGGGAGAACGAAAATAGTGAAACAAAATATACTTGATATTCGTCAACATTTATTGGAATGACAAATCTTGAATGTGTCGTCCTGGGAACTAGCAAAGCTGTTATTCCACTAGAAGCAATGGTGAGTACAATTTCTCCCTCAAATCTAATTGTTGCTTAAATGGCTCTCCAAATAAAAGTTTTACCTATTCCCCCATATCCATAAAGGAAGTATAGTCCTACACGATTTTCGGTGAGAGATTAGTTGACGGTCATCATATGCCTATGGTCTCAAGCCAGTTGTTGCTTGTCGTAATTAAGTTCTTGGACCTGTGCAATACACAAATAAATTATGTATCAGTAGGAATGGACCCATGCGATGCACAAGTAAATTATGTGTTAGTAATAATAACTTTTTATTGTGATGGTAAAAAATTGTGAAAAGTAAAAGCAATAAGACAATTAAAAACCCACAACAATGAATGTAAATAATTCTTTACATAATTGACAACCATATGGTTTATTTTCATATTGGAATAACTGAAAGTAGACAAACTATTTGAAAATACGGTTGAAGTTCTCCTGACAATTAAGTATCCTTGGTAAACAAATTTTTGTAAAAGAACCAATGTTTTTAAACATGTCTATAATCAGACGTATACATAAAAGTAGTGAACTACATTAGTTTGCCTATATAGGTCTGTTTATAGGTCTATTCCTTATCTTTAGACTTTAGTTAAGTTTTTTTCCTTCTTGATACTTCATTTCACCGATGTATACCTGGAATGCTTTTCATGTTAGTCTACTTTGGTCTAATTATGAATAAAGCCAACCTTTCCTTATTTGCATGGCTCATATTCAGGCATAAACTGACACACACATAGTGGTCGGTGCTAAATTTTCCGGTATCCAAAATTTTCATAAATTAGATTCCAAAAAAAATTAATAGATTTATTTTGGTTAGAGTTTAGCAGTTGAATTATAAAATGTTTATGAAGATAGGCTTTTTTATTATTTTGAAATTAGTGCATAAGATAAGCCTCAACTTTGAGGGTTTGATCTAATTTGATAATATAGGTTCAAGTTACATTGACATTGACAATTTAAGAGATATGCATAGTTTTCTGGCTACATTCGCACATGACAGACTAGTAAGCAAAGTGGTTTTGATTTGTCCTCAAGCAACAATCAAATTCCTGAAGAGTTATTTCCTGTCTTTGGGGAGCATTAGAAGGTCACTCAAGTCGTCAAGGAGAACAAAAGATTTAGGTTCACTATCTCCATGATTCCTTTCACCATTCTCATTGCTCTCCTCGTCTTCTTGCAAACAATCTCGACATCCATTCCAAACATGTCAGTAAGCCATATAGACCAAGTGCCTACTTCAGATCAAGTACTCTTCCATAACCCTAAACAAACTTTCCTATATAATGAAATGTTAATACTACATAAATAAAAGTCACATGACTCACATTAACTAAGGAATATAAAACCAAAATTTTGTTAATTCATATTACCTATTTTTTTCAATTTCACCACTTTTAGTGGCTTTGGAAATTATCGCGTCCATGAGATCAATAAACCATACAGCTTGCATCTAAAGGTCCACTCTATAAAATTACAAATAGCAACAACATGATATCTTTTAAGCACATGATCTTTTTAAGATTGTGCGTGAAGTTAGAATATAAGGGGCCTCCAATACACCATCATCACTCACTAAGCAAAGATAATATCAATAGACCATAAGCAAACTAAACTTACACGAGGATTGCATGTTGATATCCAAGGAAAGACTGGAGTGCATAAATAAAATAAAATAAAATAAAAAGATGTCATGGTAATTGGTAAGCAAGAGTTCTAGAATATAAATGAAACATTAGCTCAATTTATTTATGAGGTTATGATCAACACATACCTAGTCCAGTTAGGGCCAGGAGAAGCATCACTGCTGCCACAACGAACAAAGTAATAAGCCAATTAAGTAAAAAGGTAATAAATAAGATGAAACAATGGCATTCTCTAATTGTATAAGTATTTGTAGAAGTCAGACATATAGAATGCTCAATTATACCGGTTTACTATGGATAATAAGGATTAACATATAAGTTTCATGGATCTACGATTGAAACAACAGCAACCTGGTCCAAAGTCGTCTTCACACCACCCGTTTCTATAATTTCTGCAATAGTGTGATCAAACATTCCTGTATAGACATGCCCATCATTAATGTGTTGAGTATTAACTTTCATAGACACAAAGATGATTAATAAACAATTATGAATTCATGACAAACATCCATATACCTGGAGATGCCCATCCTGTTTGTAGTTTGTTTAATTTTGCTGATAATGCAGCCATTGCAACATTCATCGGTGAGATAACATTTGTCTTTTATATTAAGTCCAATGTATGGTGGAACTTCAACTGTATTGATTCCAATTTTTGATGAATCGTTGCGACATTTGCCTTCGGCAGCGGCCCATTAATAAAAAAGACCCTTTTTATCAAGGTGTTGTCTAAGTTACACCATCAAAAAAATGATGCCATATACACCAGCCTTTTAGATTAATCTCAATCATCCATTTGGACAAATGTAGTTGACTGGGTCTGTAACACCTCAATTTTTCGTGCTTTCTAAGGACGATAAACTCAATTAATGAGTTTGTATTTTTATCTGTGTTTTAGAAAATGATTTTGGGAAAACTAAAATCATAGCCTTGTTTCATAAAATCGTAGGAGCCTTCGGTTAAGTTTTGGGTCGAAAACTCAAACAAAAATCGATCTACGTTTTTCAGATGATAGTGTTTTCTACTATCACGACTTAATCTGGACTAACGGACGAAACCATTAGTCTTAGAATTTGATCCTCTATCTTTTCCCTAAAATGTGTCCTGACGTCCAAAATATAAATAATATTTTATATTCGGACCGATAATCGATCGAGGAGATGATTCGAGCTGTCTTAGGGTTTTTCGAGACCCACGATTAGACGTTTTTCGTGATAAGATTGTATCAAGTTATTTGAGGAATTCATACGAGTGTCGGGACGATTTCAAATATCGGGATGTGAATTGACCAAATTGCCCTTGGTTAATTTTATTACCAATTTACCTTTCCTATTATTAAACTAATAAAACCCCTAAATATCTAATTTTCCAACCTTATCTCCCCATTTCATTCGGCAGCCCCCCTCCCCCAAATCACCTCCTCTTCTTCTTCTCTCATTTCTTTTCTTTCCTTTCATCCAAAATCTCCATTTTTGAAGGTAGAAAGCTTGGATTTTTTGTGAAGCAACCTTCATCAAACTTGGAGTGGATCATCATAGGAGGTAGTAGTTCAACTCTATCTCTCTCAATCTCTCCTTTCTCTCCTCATATTTTCATGATCAAGGATGTTAGGTTTTTGACTCTAAATCTTTGAAAATCCATGAAAAATTGTAGGAAAATCGTATCTGCATCAAACCAATTTCTATGGCCTAGGTTCATGACATACTTGTATGATCCAAGAGCTTAGAGCCAAGAAATCCCCCTAGCTATATTTTCTAGGTAGAGGCCGAAACCCCCCTATGTGTGTAGGGTAGGGTTTTGGTTGGTTTTTGATGATCTGATCTGATATCTAGGGCTGTCACACTTAGTCAGGGTGTTATCCAGAAAATGAGAAATTTTGGAGCTCCCTAGCTATTTTTAGTGTAATAGGGCCGAACCCTAGGGGTGGTGCATTAGGAGAAATCTTTGTTTTGTAAGTTAATGCCGAGATGTTTTACGTGTATGTAGTGATCGGCAGCGTGTTGGGGCGGTGAACAAGTTGATCGGGTGTTCAAAGTTGAGCTAGAAACTACAAGAGGTAAGGGGATAAACCTGAGGAATTCCATTCCCGACAGCTATGTGCTGCATCGGTGTCTGTACTGTATTTAAATAGTTTATATCTGATGTTAGTTGATTTCTTGATTGACTGCTGTTGATTGGAATATGCATTGATGTACTGATGTATTGATGTAACTGCTGATATAGTTAAATGCATGTTATACTTGCTGAATGGTTATATGGATGTACCGTGTGCCCTGCTGTGGGATTTAGGCATTAGAGGACCTAATTTTGATTAGGATCCGACATCGTGTAACTTAAAAGCTTTAAAAGTCTGAAATGTGTTTTAATAATGAGAAGTGGAGTTTAAAAGCAACTAGGGCATTAGAAACCTCCAAATGTCTTAATTTGATAAGTTAACCCTTTTGAGAAATGTGGTTTCCAAAGTTATATTGAGTTTATTCAAGAAAAAAAATGAGTTTGTGCAAGCTTTGTTTTAAGTTCGTATTTTACCGAAAAACAACGAAAGAAAAAGAAATGGTCTCTGGACCAAGTTTTGTTTTTTTGGAAAACCGATCCCGATGACTTTGTGTAAGTATCGGAGATTTGGGGTTTTTGGTTTTCGAGTTTTCAAGAAAAGTGGTTTTGAAGTTTGGAAACTAGAAACCGAGACGTCGGGGTTCTAGGATTCTGTAGAACACGTGGATCAAGGATCCGTGTTAGTGGTGATCCTGTCGGCTTAAGGACGATCTTTGTGGTCCTGTAAGCTTGAGGATGCTTTTATATCTTGAATCCGGCGTCCTTGACTGGTGCATCGGTTAGGGATGTTGGGATTTGAGTTGTTTTTGGACTAAGTGTCCTGTTTTGAGAAAATGTTGTGAGATTTAAAGAGTTTAAGACATTATGGTGGTTGTTAGCGTTGATGCTACAACGAGGAAATATTGATGCGACAAAGATCAATTATCGGAAACTAGATAGTTTTCTCATGCATTAAATGCGAGGCAGACGTGCCGTGAAACGGGGGACCTTGATAAGCAAGGAGAACCTGAGATGACTTATTTGTCATGACATTGTGCCTTGGTGGACAATGGTGTCATACGTGTTCTGGGAACGTATTGTGCCTTGAGTTGGACAATATAGTATGACCGTATTATTGTGGAGTACTTCTGATTGCGCCCCCATGTCAGAATCGCGTAGTGTCATGGGATTCAAAGTACTCGTTTTTGGGCCAAATATTGGTGTAAATCTTTAGAGCCTGATCAGCTCATTGCGAATGGTGATGGGATTTTCGGAAATCTAGTAATCTAGTTTGAATATTAGTTGAGATATATGGAAGTGCCATGCATACGTTTAGGAGATAACGTTGATTGTGGGGTACGTAGCCCTTGTGCATTTATCGCCATTTGTACTTGATATATGCCATGTTATATGATGATTTGAGTGAGTTACAGCATATGAGTCTGTTGTGTGGATTGGGCATATAGTTGTTGTTTATGGATTCATATATTGGTTTCTCACCCTTGCATGTTTTCGGACGGGTTGTCCATTGGTATATATATTGTATCGTGTTTACAGATGGAGCCGACGTCAGATCACCTAGCGCATTCAGGGATGCGCGTCCTAGCATTTGATCGGAGGACAGACCCAGCCGCGTGGGTTATCCACCCAGGGGTGGAAAGTGCGGCGTACACCGGACCGGTTTGCACCGTAAGTGGGACGACTGAGACGAGACCGCGGAAGAGCACTCGTACAGTGGAGACCATCCAGGTGCCTCTCCCTCCCATCGAGTTGATGCTGCAGGCCCTTATGGAGCAGGGTGTGATCGAGTCGGTTGCCCCCGCTGCACAGTCCCCGCAGCAGCAGCCACCCCAGACGCCTCCCCCGCCTTTTGTCTTGGTAGCGGGCGAGCACGTCGTGGAGGATGTGGAGGAAGAGGAGGAGGAGGAAGACCCTGAGGAGGATCCTCAGGAGGACCCGGAGGATCATCTTTCGGATGCTTCCGATCCCCATCCACAGGGGAACGGGAATGTAGGTTCCCAGAGTTCTTCCCCTGGTTCCAGCATTGGACCTCCCTCTGGGGGATTGTCCAATAGCTTCCATTAGTCGGACCAGCTTAGGGTGTAGACCTTATTTTTGAGGCAGCGGTTTTTGGGTAGTCTGTTACCGGCTACTGATGGCCATAGGTTTTAGAGATATGGTTCCAGACCGTCGCTGCCTAGTTTTATAGCTTTTAGAAGTTTAATACTTTTTCGTTTTTTTGTAAAGGGACGTGTTGTCCAATATATATATATATATATATATATATATATATATATATATATATATATATATATATATATATATATATCTTGTTATTATTATTGCATATGAGTAGTTCTGTATTATCTGGAGTGGTGCTTATACGTATTAATAAGAAAATTTTTGTCACGATTTCCAGAATCTGCTTATACAAAGGATTTATTTTCCGAAAGTAAAACCAGCAAAATTTTATTTATCGTTTTATTAAGTGTGTTGAGTTACGAAAGTGGCACTGGGCTTGAGGGTGTCACAGGGTCAAAGTGGTGTGAGTTGGTGAAATATACTCCATTTATGTTATATTTGCACTTTAGGTCTGTAATTTGTTGTAGTTGCATGTATATAATTTTTTTTTTTTTGTATTTGCACTTGAATTTTTGTTTGTCTCTTTTGCACTATTCTTTTTTTTTTTTTTGTTACTGAAAAGAAAATGAAAAAAAAACAATGTGCTGGGGAAACATGGTGCACCACCGCAAATCATCACCAAAACATGGTGCACCACTGCAAAAAGACCATGTCCAACAAAACCATCAGCAAATCATCAGAAAGCAAAAATACATCTTCAACCATCAGAAAATCAAAAGAAAACAAAAAAACATTTCCATCAATCTTCATCTTCAACACTCCCGAATAACCTCAACTTCTTTGCCACTCAACAATGGCAGAAACAGCACCACCACGAGCAGAACTTGTCCACAGCCGCGCGGTCTCCACCGCAGAACCATCATCCATCGCGGCCCATCCCATAGCCGCCTCCCAGACCACTGCTCCTAGCTCAGATCCACCCCTGTGCGTCTGCCGGCCACCACAGTCGTGCACCTCCTACCATCGCGATCCAGTCACCGCTCCGACTGCCACGCGAGTTCCACCAGTCTTCGATCTCCATTGTCCTTCCAAATCTGTGCTTGGCCTCCATCATCACCAAAAAGTTGGAATTTAAGTTGGTGATGAAAAGGGGATGAAAGGGGTTAGGGATTTGAGTTATTATTTGGCGAAATTTTGGTGATTCAGATATTAAAATGTAATTTATTTTAAAAAAATAATATTATAATATATGTAAATACAAACTTAAAAAAACCCAGAATGCAAATACAAAAAAGGTGGGATAGGTTTGACTGAGTTTGACTTGGTCAAAATGTCAAAAGAAATAATTGAAGCCATGTGATAGTTTGATTAGTCCATAATGTTTCACTTTTATGGTGATAATACACCATTTTTGAGATGATGCATCATAGAAGGCACCTTTTATCAATATTTGCCAAAGAAAATGAGGGATAAGAATAATGAGAGATCAAGAACATGAACAAAATATGGAACTAAAAAATTGAACAATTATATTCTTCTAAACAATTAGCAATACGGAATATGAACACTCCCTATAAAAGAAAGAAGTAAATGAGACGTTACCAAAGAACAAAGAAGCTTATTAGCAAAATCAAGTTTAATAATATTTACAATGACCATCAGAAAGAAGTGAACAATATATTAACAATTTACTTATGAATATATTGATCGCACAAAAAATAAGAAAAACTTGCAATAAAATTTGTCATATTAATGTCTCAAAGCCTAAATTGGAAACTCACATACCGAAGCTAAAAAACTAACCATTAGATCAGAGAATGAAATGCCTTGATATTAGAAAGTATAAAACAACAATTAGTATCACAAATTATAATTAGATTAAAAATATTAGATGAATAAAATCATTCGAAAGAATCGTGGGCAATCAAATCAAATAAATAAATAAGTAATAGTTTGCGACTTTTAAATGAGAGAAATAGTTGAAACAATTTACTGGAAAAAGAGAAATAAAATGTCAACCATAAACCAATGAAATTATTCAAAGAACGTGCAAGGATCCAATAGTTCTATCTCTACCTTCCACCCCGTGTAACCATAAACCAAAGTAGCCAAGGAAGCCGCTATAACAATAAGATATTATCTAGTGTCACAAATCTACCTTTCACATGTTTTCTTGTATGAGCCCTTGCTTTGCTAGATGCATATGTTATTTGTTTTTACCAAACCTACACATAAGAAACGACCAAATTATATATATTAGGATTTTGCCCTACAAAATAATGCAAAAAATTGCAGATAACCTTTGAGTTTTTTTTCTCATTGTATCTCATTTTAGCTATTTCCATGGCTTGTGTACATGTACCCTCCAGATTTGATTCCCATGTGGATTCACCTGTCATAAACATTGATGATAATTCACAATATTGATAACCAGTAGCACCACTTTCAACAATGATTTTGGGTAAGTAAAGTGATACGGACGAAAGAGTGATAGAAAGGAAGGAATGGTAAAGGAAGAAAAAAGAAAGAAAGAAAATAGCAAAAAAAAAAGAAAAGGTGTGACTCAGTGGGAACAAAATGGTGTGTTGCTAATAACTCTCTCGATGGCAGCGTGGTTAAGTCATCAAGGGATTCTTTTTTTTTTTTTATGACTGATCAAGGGATTCTATAATCTATAGGCACACAATCTATTAATATTTATAAAATTAATTAATAAAATAAAAAAGTACTACCATTACCCTTGGAGGTTGGCCCTTGTGATCTGCCATGGATGACTACCTCGTCAATGTGTGTTGGTTCAAAGGAAGAAAGTGGCCACCGATAATCATTCCAACAAAAAAGCTTTGGCTGCTGTGTGTTGGCGTTGCAGACGAAGATTAATCACTCAAAGGAAGGAATTTAATAGGAATTATGGCAAAAAGTAAATCCTGTATCAAATTCACAATGACAAACGCAGGCAACTAAAGGCAAAATATATGTTCATCAAAAGCTACCACATAAATAAGAGGCCACCAAAAAGAAAACCCTCAAACTCAGAAAAACAAAACCCTGCATTCTAAATTGAAGATAAAGATGTTATGCCAAACAGAGAAGAAGCATTTACACCCAAAATAACTGATTAAAACCCGCAGAGAATAGTGATTTAAACAGGGGCATATGATGAACCTGATAAGTGTCAAACCGAAGAGGAGAATGGTGTTTTATTATGCAACCAAATAATATGATATACATGGAGAAGATTAAGGTTTAGGATTACCAATTAGTAGTTGAAAGAAGAAGAAGATCCTCTCTTTTGAAACCCATCCTTTCGTTGGGCTGCATTAGGGAAGATAATCCCACCGCTTTGTATTTCCAAATTGGCAGATTATATTGGCAAATTGAAGTGAGGGTTGCAAGCGGTGTGCTGATCAATTAGTAAATGTTGAAGCCACTACCTGAATAGATATTGAGGTGCAACTTTCTAACAAATATAAGAAATTTTAATTCAATTTCAATTAAAAATATATGTAAATTTACTAATTTACCCCTGATAGATGTCAAGTGATTTTATACAATTGCCCTAGTCACTATTTCTTTTATATATAAAGATGAAAAACATGAATTGACTGAATGACTATCATAGCCGGCTTGTGGTGGTACGCAAGTCAAACTCTTTAAAAAAATACCAAAGTTTAAAATAATAAGAAAATAGATTCTGAAAGGACCTCCTAATAGTGTCAATAGTGCCCGATGCTCAAAGAAAAAAAATTGATGGATAAACAAGTGGTTAAACAAAAGATAATAGCCTAACCTTCCACAGTTCCACTCAATTCCGCTGCTACTACAAGGATTCTTACTATGCACCAAATTAAGTCAATTTTATAGTGTGATCTTTTTTTTTGGGTCCGGCAGTGTGATCATTTATGTTGATTCCTTTTTTGCGACCATCATTTATGTTGTTTCTGATTTAGTCCATAGACGTAGAAGAGACACAAAAAGAAATAAATGAACGTTTAACAATTAGTCCAATAACCCTGTTAGCCCAGGGAGAAAACAGTATTGAACCAATTTTTTTAGATGTATATGGTTGCGCAGATCGATCGAGGTACAAGTGCTACGATTCTGATGAGTTTGCGAATTGCAAACCATTGGAGGTAGGTTCAGTGTCAACTCCAAAGACCTGGCCGTAATCAAATTTCAACTGAAAAACTGTGCCTAGCTGTCACTGTACAAAATCAAGCATGCAAGAACTCCGTACACGAGCACAAGAACAATACACTTTTGGCATTTGTTTTTTATACTTCATTATTTATTATTTTTATTCCCTCCTCATTTTTTTTTAATTAAATCTCATAAACCTTCATATCTTTCCACCCATTTTTTCACAATTAATTTTTTACTTTACGGAAATTATTCAAGTTTTTTTACATCATTTCTGTCATGTATTCAATTTTTAATACATTACGAAAACTATAGTATTCAATTTTTTTATATTAGTTTTCGTAATGTATTTAATTTTTTTACCAATTTTTTTTACATTAACATTACGGAGTAATGTATTCAATTTTTTTACCTTATTGTATTCAATTTTTAATACATCCGTAATACACCGAAATCTTGGTACATTAGTTTCCGTAATGTAAAAAAAATTGAATACTAGTTTCCGTAATATATTTTATTTAGAATACCTTACGAAATTATAGTTTCCGTTGATGCACCCAAATTTGGATGTATTACGGAAACTATCCGTACAATAGTTTAATTTGGAAAAACCTCTGAATCCTTGTGTAACATGCATGAAAAAAAAAAACGAATCTTTACCCGCGTTCTCTCCAGAAAAAATATCACCATTGTGCTCATTATCTTATTGGTCGTGCTCCCCTCTGCAGCTTTCCTCCGGTTATAATGAGGTTGGGTGAGATTGGGGGGGAGGGGGAGTAAAAGAATAAAATATGAGGAGAAGAAAAAGAAGAAATAGAGGGGGTGAGGAGGAGTTTGACCACAAGTAGGAAAATTAATTGTGGAAAAAGAAGTTAGTATAGGGTGAAAGGATAGAAGGGTATTTTAGGAATTTATTTGGGGGAAAATGGGAAGGGGAAGGTAAGAATAGTAATGAGGCCCATTTGGATAGCACAGCTTATAGCTTATTAGAGCTTCTCTGCTGATATAAGCCCTTTTATGTATAAAAAATAATATTTGGATAAGCTTAAATAAGTAACTTATTGACCCCTATAAGCTGTTTTTAGCTTATTTTGAGAAGCCAATTTTTTAGCTTATTGAAAAATCTTATGTAAAAGCTTATACGAAAAGTTGTTTTCATATTTTATAGGACAATTATATCCTATAATAATTTGAAATTATATTAAAACCAAGACTTCCATCTTCCTCTCTCAAGTTTATAGATTTTAAAAGCGCTTCTTTGAGTATGTATCTAAACACAAAATAACTTAATTAGAAGAAACTTAATGCATAAAAACTTTTCACATAAACCCTTTTAATATAAGTACTTAAATAAACTGTTTATCCAAACGGGACCACCTAGTCTGATTGCATCAATCTTCGTAATTATCTGAGCAACCAAGCTCCAGCTATATATTAAAACTCTGCCCATACCCTCACCATTTAAACACTTGACGACAACCACTGAATCCATATGAAGCTCAACATGCGTGTAACCCCTGGATTTTGCCAACCGCAAACCTTCCATGGCACCACATAATTCCGCCACATAACAGAAGCACGCCCCAGGATCTTCGAAAAACCACCAAACTAGCAGCCATCTTCACCGTGCAACAAGCCGCCACACCCCTAAAATTTCCTCACACGAGATTCAAGTTTTAAGACATAGCTTGGCCCAACCAACTAAGCCCAATATCGAAAAAGGTCGAAAACACAGTGCCCCTAAAATCTGCATCGATCTTGGATCCTCTACACGCAATTATATGCTTAAGGTATGGATGAATCCTAACTTAAGATTGACGATAGAATTTGTTGCACCTTTCTTTATGTGAATGCAAGTTTATGGCTATGTTCGCTCGCTTATAGGGGAATGGAAATAAACTTGTTTAACAAAGTAGAGATATTTGGTAAATGACTTTATCTCATTAGTTTATAGCGTTTTTTCACTTATTTATAATATTTTTTTAGACGCTACTTGAAAATAGCATATGAACTTATAGTTTATAACTTATTATTTTTTCTTTCATTTTTATCCTTACTATTTTAATTAAAGTCATCCTTTATCCTCTCGTAAATAAAATAACAAATCCTTTAATTAACAAAATATATATTTAAGAACTAATTTCACTAACAAGATATATATTTAAAGAATATATTTTTGTCTATAAAAAATAAAATTTATATAAAAAAAACTATATTAACATGTCATTTTATTTGTATTAACTCATTTTATTGAATAAAAATAATTATAAATTAAATTAAATTAAAAATTAATATTTAAATTTTTGAGATGATAAATAATTTAAAATATATCAAAGTATTAAAAATGGTAACTATCTTAAAATAAATAACATATATATATATATATATAATTTATATAAAAAACATACAAATATGTCATTTCATATTATTTTATACTTATCAGCTATTTCAACTGCTAAATTAAAAAACACTCCAAATCCAATCAGTTAGTTTATCCGCTATCAACTATCAACTATAAGCTTATTCACTATCAACTAACTTATCTGTTATCAGCTAGTTTTTACCAAACTGAATCTATATCAAGTTTAGAAAGGTTCCTTCGAACCTAAACCCTAACGCTACCATATTTTCTTGGGTGCGCAGATATTCTTGCCAACACCTTCCACATAAGTCTTCGACGAATCTCCTTGGTCATGCCTAGCTAAGTCTCTCTTCTGGGAGATAATAATTATAATTAATCCTAAGAAAGATTTTACAAATGTATATTGTCAACAAAAAAAAAATTAAAAAATATTTCGTCAAATGTATAAAAAAAATCCATCATATGCACATAAAAGCTCTTTAAAAAAGAAAATGGCTGTTTTGAGAAGTGTCAAAAAGCTCTTTAAAAAAGAGAAAGACCGTTTTGAGAAGTGTTAAGAAGGCCTATAAAAATCCTATGTATATAGTGAAGAGAAGTCAAAAACATACGGCAATCACTTTGTTTGATTGTTGTTTTTCATCTTTTTCCTTCAGTTTCAAACTTATCATGTAATTTAGTTCATGCCAATGTATCTATCTCACATCATAGAGGCCATAATATTAAGGCAATAGCTTGTTTAGAAAGTTAAAGTTACCTACTATAAATAGATCTGCGCTTAATCAGTCGAAATTTGAAAGTGTTATTTTCGCCTACCTAAACTTTGAGGTTTCTACAAAAAGTTATTTTAATGAAACATATTTCTATACTACAAGTTTCGGTTGTTTTTCCACCACAAATACCAACCAGATATGCACATTTTTCATGTCTAAAGCAGGCTACGCAGTTGCTTTATAACAATTTTCTGCTTATTGTTTTCTTGTGGGTCACTTTATGACTTGTTTATCTTTCATCAAAATGACTTTGGTCCTGTCTGCGGGAAAAATCTCACTACACAAACTACAAGCCTAGAATTCCATAAATGAACTCATGCCATAACCATAGTTGAAACAATTTTTCTATCCTATTAAATACCCCTTCCAACTAATCTAACCTTTTGAAAAAATCATCTATAGATTTTAATGACTTCTATTGAACTTTCTCTCCTCTTTATTCTTTCCCTTCCCATTGATCTCTCTCTCTCTCTCCAAATTATTATATTGCTTTCACTCATGTTTATTAAAACCGAATCAAACCGACCGTTTCGACCTATCAAAGTGGGAATCGGGCTGTCGTCCGGTCCAAACAATTCACAGAACCGCTCAATGATAGAATCGGCCAGGAACCGGTAGAAACAATATTGAACCGGGCAAACGGGCGAAAATCGATGGTTCATCCGATTTTTACGATTCTCAAAAAACTCTTTTTTTTTTTTTATTTATTCTTTAAATTTGCAAAACGACATCATTCAGCTTTGTGACATCTTCAGTCAGGGACACTAAGAGCAGGGGTGCCCTTATTTGGTAACCTTTTTCTCCCTTCAGTCATGGACACTAGCAGAGTAGCAACAGAACTCCCTTTCGCTCACGAGCTCTCCCTACTTTCCCAACCAGATTTCGCTGCAGCTCTCTCTTTGATGTGCTTCTCTGGCAATGGCTCACGATCAGGTTTGTTTTTTGCTTATTAGTAGTTTCTATTGATGTGTTTCTGTTGATGTGCTTCTTTGATCTGTTGTGTGCCTCTTTTTTTGCTAACGCTGTTTGCAGTTTGCTAACGAAGTTTGACATTGATTGGTAGTCTCTACAATTTTTTATAACACAGGGTCTTTTCATATTTAAAGTTGCAATTCTTCAACTTCTGAGAAGTCCACCCACACTGTCACGCCATATTTGCCTGTGTAGACCTTAGGCTTTCGGGAGGATGGAGTGAAATGGTTAGTCATTGTTTGGGAGTTTAGTAAGTAATGGAGTGAGGTGGTTTAAGATGGTATCCAAACTACTTTATCCCACCTAAACCCTCAATTTTTATACCCTCCAAAATAGGAGTTGGAGGTTTTGAGATTCCCTCATTAAACTCTCAAATATACTTTTATCACTTCACTCCACTCCATTACTAATCACTTCACTTCATCTCCTTCAAAACTCTCAAAAATAGCCTTAATTTCTGCTAACCCATTTACATATGTGAATTAGAGGTGTAAGGGATGCACTTTGTCGACTCTGTTTTTTTAAAATAACTACATGTTTTACTTTAAATTTAAATATATATATATATATATATATATATATATACATTGAATAAGGGGGATCCCATTTTACTGTTTATTTCCACGTGTTGGAAACACAAATTTTCAGGGGTTTTTTCTTTTTATAAATGAAATAAAATCTATTGCTCTTTTTTCCTTTTCAAAAAGTTGGAATTCACGTGGGTTAACTATTACCTATTTAATTTTGCTACCAACCAAGCAGTCTCCTTTATTGTTTCTTTGGACAGGTGTATGGTTACTGATTAATCATGTAAAATTTTTTTTAAAAAAAAGTGGCTCTTGGAAAATAAGAAGAGTGCATGTACTCTATTCCTCAGATACCACAAGTCATTGTTTCTGATCGTCTACTCCATTTCGAAAGAGCTGTTTGGTCATCGTTGTGGATCTGCAACATACTATTTGCCAAAAAACACCTCCCTGGAGAGTGGGAAGGAGTTGGGGCACATCATCGGCTTCCACTGTTATGAAGCCGTGGATGGTGTCTTCCACCACAAATTCCTGCTAAGCAAGCTTCCATGGAAAGGACGTCGTGGTTCCCGAGTATGTTTCTGAGATACCCATTCTTTAACATATTAAATTAATAATGACTCATAAATTATGAATATATATTTGTAAATTATCTTTCATATTTTAAATATACCCATTGTCTGATTTTTCAGTCGGTCTGCTTTATTTTGTGCCAGCTTGAGCTGTCATGTGTTCTTTATAGTTTATCTACGTGTTCAACTTAGGTGTCTTTGTAGCAGATCTCTATACTAAACCTGTCATATAGTGTTATCATTATGGTAGGTTTAGTGACAGGGCATGTTGCTTATAAGGGGGATGGCAGGTTTGTCACCAATATCAGTATGGGGGTGATGTGGGTTGTTGTGGGTAGGTTATTATCCTTCTTTCATTTCCACTGAATAGGCCTTGCAATGTGGCGTGATTTTTGGGATATGGAGGAAAGGTTTTGGTCATGATCTTAATCTTTTGATTTTATTTATCTGGATCTGATCATCTTTGGTCCTTTTTTCATGGTTTTTTTATTTTTGATTTGAGAATTGCATTATTTGTAATTAAATTACTGTTATTGGGTACTTTAGAGATGGAGTGTTGCCTTTTTCAAAAATATTGTCAGCCTCTGTGATTTGATTGTTGAGGAGCATGCCTGAACACCAAATTACACGTTAATTTCAATCTTTGTTATTTCCCTCCTATTTTTGATTTCAAATTTCAGGTCCTGTGGTCTATATAAGTTGGATGTTGTTTGTTGCTTTCATCACTTTCAAACTTATAATCTGTTTGTGTTGTTTCAGTGTTATTGACTTTTCGGTTATCATGGCTTTACACTATGACCGAATAAGCAAACTTGCTTTTAATAGAGAGTCAATCAGATTGAATGTAAGAGTGGTAAGGTTGTGGTCAATTCCTGCCTTCAACAATCCTTCTGAGACTTCCTCTTTGGATATGATCCTCATTGATGAACATGTAATGCAAAATATTTATTTACCATGTATCTTTTAAGTTCCTGTGTTCTCTTGCAACTTCTGATATTTTATTTCATTCTACCATTTAATTTGTTTTGTTATTTTATGATCAGGGTGGAAAAATACAAGCCACTGTAAGGAAAGCATTGCTTTATAAGTTCACTCCCCTTCTCCAAGAAGGGTCAGCTTATAAGATGGTCTATTTCAATGTGGTGCCCAATAGTGGTAACTATAGGGCTACATCTCATGAATTTAAGCTGGTGTTTCTATTTAAAACATCTGTTACTAAAAGGGAATGTGACATAATCCCCCAGTTTGGCTTCTCATTCGTTCCTTTTGGTGAAGTTTACAAATTTGGTGATAATCATGAATATCTTATAGGTGACTTGCTGATTTCTTTTTATTTTTATTATCAATTAATGTTGATTATTTTTTAATCTGTTATTGGATTTTAATTGATCATTAGTTGCTTTGGGGTTTTGCAGATATAATAGGACTCCTAACTGGTGTTTTCCCAGAGAGGCAATATATGAGAGATGGAAAAATGACCACCATGGTGGTAATGGAGTTGACGGATTCAGAGTAATATTTACAGCTTTAGTTGTTCACGCATAATGTATGGATTTGGCTTTGGGAAAGTTGTGAAGATGCTTATTTAGTTGTTTATTTATAGTTAAAAGTATGTTTTACACCTTCAATTCATCATGTATATTGTGAATATTTGACTTTGTGAAAGTTGTGGAAATGCTCATTTTGTTGTTTTTTTATAGTGGGAAGCTGGAGTGTGCATTGTTTGGTGATTATGTGGATCAATTAAGGAATTTCCTACTAGAAGGTGTGAATATACAGCTGATAGTTGTGGTTCAGTTGGCTAGGGTCAAAATGTTTAGAGGTATACAATACTGGTTTTGTTTCATTCTCTTTGATTAATTATTTAAAATGCCTCTATTGGTTAATGCTGATTTTGCCTTTCATTGGTTCTTTTTGTGGGTAGGGAAAGTCGTCATCCAAAATACTATGAACGCAACTAGATTGTGGTTCAATCCTGACATAAGAGAAGCTATAATCTTTAGGAATAGGTAATACTTATATTAAGTGATCTTTAGTTATTATATTTTATGTTCTGAGTGTGACTTCTTTTTTGTATATCATTCTGATATTGGAAAATTGTGTCTGATCTTTTCATTAGCATTGCTGAACATGGGCTGCTGGATGTGGAGCCACTGGCTGTAGTGCTGGACAATTCAAGAGAGGGTTTTGAGGCAGATTTCATGAAGCTTCACCCTAGGAAAAACATTTCTCAGCTAGAAGAAATCAAGGAGGTAGTTATTGGTTAAAATTTTTTCCTTATAAAGGTTGCACAATATATGAGCGTTATATGTTGTGTTTGTAATTGGTTCTTTGTTTATGGCTTCTTCAATCCATTATTTGATTAGTTGTGGTTGCCTTTGTAGGATGGCATGTTTGTGGTTTTGGGAAAAATTGTGGATGTCATTAGTGATGGGCCATGGTTTTACTTAGCTTGCAAGTGTAACAAGTCTGTGACTTTGAAGTCAAACATCTATTTTTGTGATAGTTGTAGGATTCCTGTGCTACACGTTCATCCTAGGTATGTGTTGTTATTGTAGTGATTTGTTTATGTTATTTTACAGCATACTATGGCCTTCTGTGGATTTATTTTTCAATCGGCTGATTCTTGCCTTCTTTACACCCATGTTCTTATGTATGAGGAATAAAGAAAAGGCTTGGTTTTTTCAGGTTCAAGGTTAAAGTTTTGGTTGAAGATGGTGAAAATGCTGCTGTGTTTGTGTTGTTTGATAGAGACATGAACCTCCTCATTAAGAAAACTTGTGAGGAATTGTTGACCCAATCTTGTGAGGTAGTGTTTATCATTTGCTGGTTTCTTATTTGGTTTGGTTCATTTTTAAGTGGTTGTTTTGGTGTAATTTGAATGTAACTGAGAATTTGGTATGCAGGATAAATCTAAAAATGGGTACCCAGCCTGCCTTAATTCTCTAACTGGGCAAAGGTTGCTGTTCAAAGTTGAAACCAGGGTTGAACCTGTGATGCAGTATGATGGCAGCTTCCCAGTTAGGAGGATTTGTTTGGATGAAGACATAATTAGCATGTTTGAACTTCTTGGAGCAGATTTGACTCCATCAAAGGTATTTATGTGTGGGTTCTATTTTTTTGGATCTATTTCTACATCTTTAATTTGTTAATTTCTGTTTCACATTCCATTCGTTTGAAAGATAGTCTTTCTAATTGGATGATCTGATTATATTATTTATGTTGCCATTTTGTTGCCTAGGTGGTCTTTGCTCCACCTTTTCCCAACATTTCAAGTGAGATTGTTGATCTTGAAGAACCCTTCTCTGTGAGCATCTCATCTTTGCCATCGACCAGCATTTTGTCTACATGTTTTGTGCTTTCTGTTAGTCATGTTTTCTTATGTTTATTGATATCCGGTGTGCAGCAACCTCAGTCTAATGTATATGTGGCTCCTATCTCCTTAAGAGATGATGAATATGGTTCCTCATCAAGGGTCACACCCGCCAAAAGGAAATTGGAGCCTAAATTCCTTACTTGTGAGCTAGGAAACTCAAGTGATGGAGTAATTTCTGAAGATTCTGTTCATGTGGAAAAAATGAAGCAACCTGTTGGTGGATTGGTTGCAGTCAAAATTGAGAAGGAATAGATTTTACTCAAATATATGTATTGTGCTGAAGTTTTTTTTGTGGGGTTGTTATCTTCTACAATACCTTTTGTAGTTATGCTTTTTCTCATGCCAAGGATATATAAATAGTTGATTTTGGTGAAGTGCTATTTGTTTGACTTTGGATGTTGACTTAGGTCAAGTTTCCAAAAACAAACATTGCAGCATCCAACCTAGGTATCTGCTGTTGTAATTCCATGTTTGCTGATTGGAAATCGTGGGCTATATTTTGGGAGGATATGTATTTGGTCTGTCACTTTGCAACTTTGGGTTATGGATTGCCTATGTAGTATAGTAGTGTAGGAATGTCATTGTACCTCTCTCATTGTAACAAGGATTATCATCTTAATGGAAAGTTGCAAGTTTCTATTTATGTTTTCTATTCCACTTAATGGGCTTTGTTCTTTGGTTTTACAATTCCAATTGTATGTATGAAGTTGATGGTACTATTTTTGTATATGACTAATTGATGGACTTTGTTCTTTGGTTGATGTGAAGATTGAGAAAGACTAAATTTGAAATGAAAGCTGTGTAGTTGGACGAGGGATGTTTTTTGTTATGCATAGGGAATTTTATGTGTTCTGTATGGTGATTCTTTAAGGATTTCTTTTACTTTGAGAAGTAGGGTGATTGTTTAGGGTTTTTTTACTTGGTGAAACTATAAGTTGTTACAATGATTTATTTTTGTGAGGTGCTATTTTAGTTTAGATGCTGGCTTAGTTGAAGCTTCCAAAAACAAACAAATTCATATTCAACTTAGGTTAATTAGTTGGTTGTATTTCCAACATTAGTCATTCAAAACTCTAGGCTATCTTTTGGGGGAACTGTGTCATTGGTCTTTTGATCACTTTTGTTAATTTCAAGGTCAGACCCTTGGTGTTTGTTCCTGATTTGACAGGGTTGTGTTGCAGTAGTGTATGTGTTTTTATGTACTTATTTCATTGTAAAAATGTTTCTGATCTTAATAAAAATTTCCTATTTCCTCTGTATATTGTGGATTTCATTCATTTCACCCCTATGTTTTTTTCTTCCACAATTGATGCAAATACTATTGTAATGCCAACGTATCTATGATGTTCATAGTACCCTTTCTTGATATGACTTAATGCAAAGGATGTACACAGTAACTGATTTGATAGAATGAAAGGCTTTTTTGTAGGCCATGCCTAAAATCTTATTATATATAAGGTTTGTTTATTAATATTTTTTAATATATAAGTTTATTCCTGATTTTTTGGAAGGCCATCATATCATGATGTCATTGTAATCAAACTTTGTCTAAATTAGTACCTACCTTTCAGTTCTTATGTAGGCTAGGTTACTTCTGCCGTCCACTTGCTTTTGTCATAAGTTAATCTATAAATGACTCAACTATATTAAGGTTAGAGGAAGGGAATGAACCAGTTTGTTGCTGTGGTTTTCCCTTTTGTGGTATATGGCTATTTTTCAGGGAGCAAAGTAAATGAGGATGCTTTCTTTGGTTGTAGATTCGTGAATGATGCATGCAACAATGATCTACAATTGAAGCATGTACCATTTGGCACAAACAGATTAGCTAATATAGGGATTTCTATAAACTGGACATGTGGGAGGAGATCATCAATCAAATTTAAGTCATTTTCTCCTGGTATGTTCTCACACCTTTTTTTTACTTCTCTTTTGACATTTTTATTTGGAACTTGCTAATCGTTGGACATGTATTGGCTCCCATTATGGATTGGTTTTCTCTTTTACTAATGACCTCAGTCATGGTTGTTACTTCATGGATGATTTTTCCTTCTTATCTATATTTCCTCTTTTCATTCTTTCCATGGATTTTGCTGCACCTATTGCTTAATATAGTGTTATTACTATAGTGAAGTTTAGGATTTCATGCTGAGGATATGGTTCCAAACAAATTGGTCATGGCAGTAAATGCCAATACTAGGATTCCATGTTGATCACACCCATTAGCCTTTTTAGATGTGGAACCAGGAATTTGAGTTGATTTGCTTGGTGGAAATTTGATAATTCATAGAAGAGGAACTTCACCCCACCACTAATAATTTTTTACTTATGTTATTATTATTTGTGAAAACGTGGGACTTAGTCTTCAACAAGCTATTGGGGCTGATATATTTAATTCCTTGGCATGGGGCACAAAGGCACTCATCTTTCCAGAGCAATCTGAATTTGATTTTGATGCACATCATTCGGTGCCAAGGACATTGCAATGATATCAGATGAAAGAAGATAAACTCCAAAATTTGCAACATTGTGGTTGATGTTTGTATGATATTGTTACTGCTAAAGTATCAACTCCTTTTTCGAACATATTTTCTTAATATTGGATGCTTGATGACCATGTTTTCTTAATATAATAGGAGAAGAATAATTAATTACACATTATTTCTTCCACCTTTGATCAAAGTCTATGGTCTTCACCACTTCAGGGATATTGTGAGCATGATTCAAGTGAATATTTTCAAACAAATTTAAACATTCTCATAACAATATTTCACCATGAACACTTGCTAAAATTTTTAAACTCCTATTACTTTGATGTTGCTTTTGATAATTATTATAATTCATGATGCTTTTAGATTGTCATTATGAGTAATGCTCAAATAGAAGACCTAAAGAATGATCACAGTTCTCTTGGGAAACATGCTAGGCAAAGGAGGTTGGCGTTGGTTAGAGATAAGAAGTCAAAACGTTTTAAGGAGAATGCAGGTTAATGTAATTTTTAATTTAGGTTAAATACCACTTTTGGTCTCTTATTTTTTTTTTTAATTTTCGTTTTGGTCCCTCTTTTATTATTTTTTTCGATTTAGTCCCATATCTTTATTTTTGGTTTCAATATGGTCTTTTCCTTTTAAATTGTGATATGGAGAGGTCTACATTGATATAACTTTTGTAAAATAAGGAATCATTTCGAAACAACAAAGTAAAAGAGGGACCATATAGGAATAAAAAAGGAACTACATAAGTTTAATTTTTACAAAATAGGGGATCATATCGAAACAAAAAATAAAAGAGGAATCACATTGGTATGACTTTGCAAAATAAGGGGACCAAAACGAAAAAAATAATAAATAAGGGACCAAAACGAAAAATAAAATAAATATATAGGACCAAAAGTGGTATTTTACCTTTAATTTATTTGATTGTAATGTATTTTATAAAAACTCAAATACAATAGTTGTAAATGTTATATATGCTAATGAAAGGGCATTTAACTAGGTGGATTTGATTCGAAGGTGCCTTTGTCATCATTGCAATCTCAAAGGGATGTACCGTCCAGTAGTTCTATGAATCCTTTGAGTTCTATTGAAAATAGTAAGTGATCTGTTATTTATATTTTTCTGGATTATTTGATGGTTGTGACTTTTGGTCCAGCGGTAACAATATTTGGCAATCAATATTTCATTGCATATCATTATATTACAAATTATATCATTGTATTTTTTTTCTTAATGTTTTCTTATCAGCGTTTATTTGTTTTCAGTATTAAAAAAAAATCAATTAGTTTGAACTTAATATATGTTGTTCATATTATTTTTCTATTCTTTCCAAAGTGAACACGTTAATTTTTGGGACTGATGGAATTTAACAACCAATAAGTTATGTTTCCCTTTCCATATTATTGAAGATGTATATGTCCATCGATTTTTAATATTATTGTATAAGTAACAGTTATTTTTTTTTAAAATTTTCTATTCGGTTAATAGGTGTATCATTGTTATGAGGCATATTTCTATAAAACATGGTTTTCTCATATTTATTTTTTTGGGTAACTTATTTATGTCTTTAGAATATTATTTTATATATTATAGAAGCCCTTCTGAGCAACTTTGATATTCTTTATCATTATGTCATTTATATGCTAGAATTTTGAATTTATAATTAAAAATACAGATATGGACTATTTAAACGGACTTCGAACATGTCGAAATCGTGCATGTCAACATCAAATTGATGGTGAAAATTTTCACAATAGACGAAGCTGTGGGTCTATAGATCTTCAAGGTAATAGAACTTCTAATTTTGTAGTGGTTTGTAAGAGTTTAGTATATTATTTAGTCCATGTTAATCCCATTTTAGCATTTTACTTTTACTAAAAAAAATACCATTTTTTAGATACTCAATCTCAAGTAATGGATTGTGATGTTGTGGTTGAGGAGACTATTTTATTTTTCCAAGCAGAAAATGAAGGTATTTGTTTATTACTATAATCATTTATTATAATTTTTTTTATTCCATTGATAATTATGTTTTATTCTTTGTATGGTGAAATCACAAACCTTTTCCTTTTTCAGTTTATGTTGACTTTGGAGATATGGATTATTCTTGCCAAAACTGTGGAGCTATGGTTTGGTTTGAGGAGCGTTCTGACAAACACTCTTCTTCGGGTGTACAATTCTCAATTTGTTGTATGAAGGGAAAAGTTAAGTTGCCATATTTATCTAGGCCACCTACATTGCTTTGGAATTTGATCCATGGAATAGATCTTAGGAGTGGGCATTTTCTTGAAAATATTCGTTCATATAACAGTATGTTTTCATTTACATCATTGGGTGGTAAAGTTCAATCGTCTGTAACTTCCGGTCGTGGACCTCCACAGTTCATTCTTGGAGGTCAAAACTATCATCGAATAGGAAGTTTGTTGCCGGCTGAAGGACAACCACCGAAATTTGCACAATTGTATATATATGACACACAAAATGAGATTTCCAATCGCATTAATCATTTCAGGTATTTGATTATACTATCTTTATTGTATAGGATAATTTGACATATCTATTATTGTTTTACAATCTTAATTTTCTTGGCAGGTCAGTTATTTCGAAATTGTTTTTATTTGGTTTGAATATGTTGTGTTACATTTAAAAGTTAACATGTTTACAATTCATATTTTGTAAAATCTATTCTATTGGGTTAATAAAATTGTCATTTGTTTACATATTTCTTTTCAAATTGAATGAACATTATTAATCATTTCATACAGAGGTGATTCTAAAGTAGAAAAATTTGATTCAACCTTGGTGAAAGATTTATTGGGGATGGTTGATCAATTTAATGCTCTTGCGAAGTCGTTTAGACGAGTAAGGGATTTTATTGAAGAAGAGCACAATGTTAATGTGTCCATGAGACTGTTTCGAAGTCGTCCTATTGATGGACGGATGTATGATTTGCCATCTGTGGATGAGGTTGCTGCTTTGATTGTTGGTGATTTTGATAGCTCTGATTATGGTAGGGATATTATTTTACGTACTTTGGATGGTCATCTTCAAAGGATTCTGGAGACTGATGCATCATTTATTCCACTGCAATATCCGTTGTTGTTCCCATTTGGAGAAAAAGGTTACCAAGAACATATTCCATTGGCATATAGTAATTCCTCAGATGCACGACGACCAAGAGTTCGGATATCTCTAAGAGAGTTCATTGCATTTAGGTTATTTGATAGAGCATTTGAAGAAACTACATTGTTAAGAAGTAAGAGGCTATTTCAACAATTGGTTGTTGATTCTTATTCAATGGTTGAAGCACAACGACTATTGTATATTAAACTAAATCAGAGTACTATTAGGGGTGATTATTTGAAAGGGGTTGAGGAAGCTATTGACAAAGGTGATGTTGAAGCTATGTCCATTGGCAAACGTGTTATCCTACCATCTTCATTTACAGGTGGACGCCGATACATGTTTAACAATTGTCAAGATGCAATGGCAATTTGTAAAAAATATGGGTATCCCGATCTTTTTTTGACTTTCACCTGTAATCCAAAGTGGGATGAGATTCATCAATTCCTTCATGAAAAGGGACTTACGGCATCTGATCGTCCGGATATTTCATGTAGAGTCTTCCATATGAAATTGGATCAACTAATGATGGATTTTAGAAAGGGTGATTTCTTTGGGAAAGTTATTGCAGGTATAAATCCAAATGAACTTTCATTATTGGTTAGGGTTTTTTAAATGCTCTTAATTCATGTTTTGAAATTATATGTTTACAAAAAATTCTGTCTTATATGTTTAGGTATGTATACTATTGAATTCCAGAAGAGAGGTTTGCCGCATGCCCATATACTACTTTGGCTAGAAGAAAAAGACAATTTACAATCTGTTGATTTTATTGACTCAATTATATCTGCTGAATTACCAGATAAGGAAAGGTTTCCAAATTTGTATCATGTTGTGTCAAATTTTATGCTTCATGGACCTTGCGGTAATGTGAATCGTAGTTCTCCTTGCATGAAGGATGGGAAATGCTCGAAGTTTTTTCCCAAAATATTTGTAAATCATACAACATTTGATGATGATGGGTATCCAATATACAAGCGAAGGGAAACCGGTGTTACTGTTACAAAGGGTGGTGTTGAATTGGATAACCGGTTTGTTGTGCCTTATAATCCGAAGTTATTAATGAGGTATCGGGCCCATATTAACATTGAATATTGCAATAAGTCTGATTGTATTAAATATTTATTTAAATATGTTAATAAGGGCCCAGATCGTGTGACAGTTGTTGTTACTTCTGATGGACATCAAGCAGATCAGTTACAACTGACAGATGAGATTAAGCAGTATTATGACTGTCGATATTTATCTCCCTGTGAGTCTGCGTGGAGACTTTTTGCTTTTGATATTCATCATAGATGGCCTCATGTTCAACGGTTGACCTTCCACCTTCCTATGGAACAATTTGTTGTCTTCAATGACAACGATAATGTGAATGATGTGTTTGAAAAGAACAAGGATAAGAAGACCATGTTTCACGCGTGGATGGAAGCTAATCGCAAGTACCCCGATGGGAAAAATTTAACCTATGCTGACTTCCCATCCAAATTTGTTTACTTTCCTCAGGAAAGGGAATGGCGCCCAAGGAAGAAAGGACAAATGATTGGTCGGTTGAACTTTGTACCACCAGGCACAGGAGAACTATATTACATGCGGTTGTTGCTTAATATACAAAAAGGTTGCACGAGTTATGAGAGTTTAAAAACTGTGAACAACCAGATGTTTGAAAGTTTTCAAGGTGCATGTTCTTCTTTGGGTTTACTAGCTAATGATAAAGAATTTGTTGATGGACTTCGTGAGGTTGGCACCTTGGCTTCAGGGTTATACATGAGGAGGCTTTTTGTAATGTTATTGGTGTCTAATAGCATCAGTAACCCATCTTATGTATGGGAAGAAACATGGGAGTTATTAGCAGACGGGATTTTGTATGATAGACGGAAAAAATTGCAGTATCCAGGTATAATTTCCTATGTTCAATTGAATCTGTGGTTTATTTTTTTCCTTATTACTATTTTTTTATTATTATGTAGTGAGTTTCTTTAACTATGTAACATTTTTTCACATATATGTTGTTCAAGGATTGTCGTTGACTAAAGATCAATTGAAGTTAATGTCTTTAGTAGAAGTTGAGAAATTGTTGCGCATAAATGGAAAATCTTTGAAGAATTTTGACAATATGCCTTATCCCGATTCTGATGAGTTAACTGGTTTTAACAATGTTTACATTGTTAGAGAACTTGACTATGACATAGATGAGATGGTTGACAAGCATGCTGAATGCTTACAAGAACTAAATGTAGATCAAAGGTTAATATATGATCAAATAGTAGCTGCTGTTGTTAATGAAGCTGGTGGTTTTTTCTTTGTTGATGGTTATGGCGGTACTGGGAAAACCTATCTGTGGAAGACTTTGTCTTATCGATTTCGTTCTCAATCCAGGATTGTTCTTAATGTTGCTTCTAGCGGTATTGCCTCACTTTTGTTACCGGGGGGAAGAACCGCTCATTCACAATTTGCTATTCCATTGGCATTGAATGAAGACTCATGTTGTAATATTAAGCAAAATAGTTTTAAAGCTGACTTACTTCGTCAGGCAAGCCTAATTATTTGGGATGAGGCTCCGATGGTTAATCGGTGGGCTTTTGAAGCATTTGATAGGACTTTGAAAGACATAATGGGGTCTTTGAGGTCGGAGTGTTCGAGCAAGCCATTTGGTGGTAAAGTTATTGTTCTTGGTGGTGATTTCCGGCAGATATTGCCTGTGATTCCAAAGGCAAGGAGGGCAGACATTGTTATGGCCACCATTAATTCATCTACATTGTGGAAACATTGTAAAGTGCTTAAATTGACAGAGAATATGAGACTACGAGCAAGTACGAATGTTTTGGAGCAACAACAGATTATCGATTTCGGAAAGTGGATTCTTGATATCGGTGATGGTAAGTTGGGTGTTGACCACGATGGTGAGGCCGAAGTTCACATCCCAGAGGATCTATTCATCTCAGATTGTGAAGATCATATCGCAGCCATTGTCTCATCTACTTATCCTAATTTGATTGACAATATTAGTGATTACAAGTTCTTTGAAGATAGAGCAATATTGGTCCCTACATTGGACATTGTGGAAAAGGTCAACAACTATGTGTTAGGGTTGTTACCTGGTGAAGAAAAGGAATACCTTAGCTCTGATTCTGTTTCTAAAATGGAAGGCTCATCTGGGATGAATTCTGAATGGCTAACTGCTGAGTTTCTTAACCAAATCAAGTGTTCAGGTTTGCCTAACCATAAGATAATATTGAAAGTAGGTGTCCCTGTTATGCTGATGAGAAATATTGATCAATCTTCTGGCTTGTGTAATGGGACGAGATTGATTGTAAGTGAGTTGGGTATGAACGTGATTGGTGCTAAAGTTGTTACTGGCAATCATATTGGCGACAAAGTTTATATTCCTAGGATGAACTTAATCCCTTCAGATCCTGGAATTCCTTTCCAATTTCAAAGGCGCCAATTTCCACTGATTTTGAGCTTTGCAATGACTATAAATAAGAGCCAAGGCCAAACGTTATCTCATGTTGGTTTATATTTGCCGCGTCCGGTTTTTTCCCATGGTCAATTATACGTTTCTCTGTCTCGGGTGAAATCTAGAAATGGTTTAAGAATTTTAAGTTGTAATGATGATGGTCAACCATGTTCTGTTGTTAAGAATGTTGTTTACAATGAAGTCTTCCAAAAAATATGAAATCATGTATATAGTCTATTTTTGTTATTTTGAATCTTTTATTCACTGATTTTTAAACCAATATGTTGCACATCTTTATATATTCAATATATTGTTGTATAATTTTGTTCTTTCATCTCCTAATTTTATAATATCCGTTAATTATATTGTACTCTATTTTTCATGCCTCTTTACAATTCAAATACCATAGTAGCAGAATTTACCAACTTTGAATATAATATAGTATATCTCATTCTAAAAATTCTTTATATTAAATTTGACAGTGTATCAAAATTAAATTTATTATATATAATATAAATGTAATCCAAAATATAAGTAACAATTACAGTTGAAAATTTAACTACATGTTATAATAATTTAACCATACAGAAAATTTACCCGTGCGTTTCGCACGGGTACACAACGCTAGTATATATATATGATGGAATTACTTTTTAGTTTTTACATGTATTCTTGATAATCAATTCTTTTTTTATATGTAGGAATTAGCAAATTTTGCATGTTATATGTTATGAGTTATGACATTTTTAAGAGAAGATTAACTTTTAATATTATGAAGTTATGAATATTATGTTATTTTTTTGTTAAATAATGATTTCTATATTATATTAAAAAATTTAAAAATATTATTTAATTATTACCGTTTCAATCACGGTTAAACCATTAAATTTTGAATCAGTGCATTTGTTCAATGATCGGTGTTGCTTTAAAAACCTTGCTCTCATTTCAATGTATGTCTTCTCTCACCACTAATGCTACATGAAGTTGAAAAATCACATTTGCACAATTTCGAAGAGAATGAGTGTGAGTACATGTTGGTTTGAGGCAGAGGTGAAGCATCATGGTTAGGAGGTGCTTGAAAGTGAAGGGAAAAGAAGGAAGTGAAGGTAGGTGGAAATGAAAGTAAGGGTTGAAGGTGGGGGTGGGGGTCGGAGGAGGGGGGAGGGTTGAGAGAAATATATGTAATTTGATGGGGAGAGAAAAATTAGTAGAGATTGAAAGAAGGAAAAAAAAAATAAAAGAGGAGAGAGAGTGTGCTTAATAAAAGTCTTGATTATCCATAAAGAATCCGGCTAATTATCCGATTTTTTAAAGAATTGAGTTGGGAGGGGTATTTAATAGGACTTACCTTATGCACCAATTGCACCTGATAGAAAAATGTAGTTGAATAGCACCAAAAAAAAGTAGTTGAAAATGGATTTGATCAAGCTCAAAATTTTATAATTCATTACATATGAATCATAACCTCTATTTTTTTTGTTGTTTGGATGTTGAAGTGACCACTTTGGGAGACCTTTACTTAAACATCATTTTCGCTCGATGGGTTAGTCTCACAACTTGTTTGTAAGATATCCGGATAAAGACCAAAAAAACCTCATTAAATTGTATGGTTTAATGAAATTTTTGATCCGTGAAAATATAAGGCTTTTTAGTTTTAGTTCCTATCTTTTGTTTGCTTTGCTTTTGGTATCTATAACTTTTAAAATTTTGTTTTTTGTCCCTGTCGTCAACTCCAAACGTTAACGGCTAACGTGACAGACGGAAGTCCACGTCAGCACTGACACGTGGTAAAATAATTATTTTTTATTTCATCTGTCTAACATGACAAGTATCAAAAACAAAAATTCAAAAGTTACAGACATCAAAAACAAAACAAACAAAAGATAGGGACTAAAACCAAAAATCCTATATTTTCATGAACCAAAAACTTTCATTATGCCAAATTGTATTTATGGATTCCTCCATGGTGAGAGGATTCATTTCAAGAAAAATGTCTCACATAAGACTTGGTGAAAATTCACTAAAAAACAAAAACCCTTCTCTTTTTACACAAAATAAAAAGAATTAAAAAAACACTACTACTAAACCTACTACAATTTTATGCTATAAACATATATTTTCATACAATAATTTCTGGATTCAACTATAACTTAAATCAGTTATTAGCTATGCGATTCGAAGTCAAACCATTTCTGCTTACAGTTGCTCTGCCTTTCGTCATCATTTTCTCGTTGAAGCAACAAATTATTTTTATTAATTCTAAAATAAGTTAACCATTTGCTTGGAATTGAAAACAAATTAGACAAAGAAAAATATTTTCATTTTTCTCATCTCTTAAATTTTGAAACCAAAACCTTGGAGTATGTTACACAATCTCTTCCCCAAAATTATTTACGAATTAATTTAGATACAATGTAAGTCAAAGTTTTTTTTACAGTATTACACAACTATGCATTAACTCTTATACCATCTACCTCGAAAGTTACATTCTTCTAATAATGTGATAATGTTATAGAATTTGCATAAAGGGAAGTTAATTATTTCCCCCTCATGAATTAAGGAATATATACATAAGTATAAATAATTACCAAGTATTGTTATCAAAAAATAATAATTACCAAGTACTAAGAGTGAGAGTTCCTTAACAGATTCTTAAAATTAAAGACAAGTTCTTGTTCGATGACACCATTAGAGCAAGCTGATGTGGATGCTACAATTAAGGACGGTTGTTTATAGATGCAACTATTTTTTATATAAGAATCACCAATAAAAAAGAGAGAGAAATAATACAAATGTGCTAATATTTTCAAAGAAGCAAAAATAAATATAAATATAAATTCCTTCAAAAAAAAATATAAATAAATATGTAAGGAAACTTGTAGGACCTATTTATTGAACTTTTAAGAGTTACAACGTTGAAGTATATAGTCGCTTAAAGTAGAAGAGAAAGAAGTAGAAGAGAAAAAATAATGAGTAAAAAATGGATAGATTTTTAGGTTGTTTGGATTGAAAGAAGTATGAAAAAAATAGAAGAGAAAGAAAAGTTGAGTTTTCTCTCCACTCGTTTAGTTGATTAGAAAGTAAATATTTTTTTTGTAAGGACATATTTATCCCTGATAATATATATATATATATATATATATATACATAATTTTTTTAATTTTTTTTAGGTAAGGACGGTTGTTTATAGATGCAACTATTTTTTATATAAGAATCACCAATAAAAAAGAGAGAGAAATAATACAAATGTGCTAATATTTTCACAGAAGCAAAAATAAATATAAATATAAATTCCTTCAAAAAAAAATATAAATAAATATGTAAGGAAACTTGTAGGACCTATTTATTGAACTTTTAAGAGTTACACCGTTGAAGTATATAGTCGCTTAAAGTAGAAGAGAAAGAAGTAGAAGATAAAAAATAATGAGTAAAAAATGGATAGATTTTTAGGTTGTTTGGATTGAAAGAAGTATGAAAAAAATAGAAGAGAAATAAAAGTTGAGTTTTCTCTCCACTCGTTTAGTTGATTAGAAAGAAAATATTTTTTTTGTAAGGACATATTTATCCCTGATAATATATATATATATATATATACACACATAATTTTTTTAGGATAAGCACACACACACAAAATATATATATATATATAATATTATATAAAAAATAAAAAGTTCACTTTTTGTTTTGCTAATTCTACAATTAGATGCATCACTGAGCTGCAACTTTCAAACTATAATAAAATAGTTTAGCAACTTTAAAAAATGGAAACATTATTATAAAAAAAGCTTGCTATTGCCGCCAAATTGGAGAAGAGATGGTACGACAAAACTGCATGAGACAAAATAAGAAGGTTAAATAGGTAATTTTACGCTACATCCTCTCTTCTTTCTTAGTTTTCTCATTATTGGAGGAGAGATTTTGTTTTTGGTGGGTCTCGCTCACTTTTTTCTCTCTTCCATACTTCTCTTTTTTCCCAAACATAGGAAAATCACTTTTTGACCGCCTTTTCACCCTTCCCTACTTTTCTCTTCTCAAATTCTATGGAAACAAACAAAGTGTAACTCTTATACCATCTACCTCAAAAGTTACATTCTTCTAATAATGTGATAATGTTATAGAATTTGCATAAAAGGGAAGTTAATTATTTTCCCCTCATGAATTAAGGAATATATATATATATATATAAAATTATAAATAATTACTAGAAAGTACTAAGAGTGAGAGTTCCTTTACATATTCTTAAAATTAAAGACAAGTTCTTGTTCGATTGTACCATTGGAGCAAGCTGATGTGGATGTTACAAATGAGGACGGTTGCTTATAGATGCAACTAATTCTTATATAAGAATCACCCATAAAAAAGAGAGAGAGATAATACAAATGTGCTAATATTTTCAAAGAAACAAAAATAAATATAAATAAATATGTAAGGTAACTTGTAGGATCCATTTAGTGAAATTTTAAGAGCTACACCTTTGAAGTATATAGTTTCTTAAAGTAGTATAAAGTAAAAAATAGTGATGTGACATGACAGCCTGATAAAGCCCATAAAAGAGGAGTTAAACAACTCCAATGAACTACACAATTGAAAATGCTCTACCACCTAAAAATATCTCTTTAATTAATTTCATTAAATACGGCACATGCCTACTTAAAGAGGGACTTCATTTTCATTGATGTAAAAAACATACCGTATAATAAAAAAAATTGTTACAAAAATAACAATAATTTTAAATTATATAGAGTCTTGTTATTTAAATATCAAGTTTTGAATATTATATCTAACATTATATATATTTATTTTTATCTCTCATCTACACTTTTTATACATCTATTTCAAAAATATAAAAAATAAAATACAGAAACACCTAACATATCCCTGTTTGAAAAGTTTTTCCCATTATATGCTTTTTTACTATATTGTACTATTTTTACTTTGGAAAGAAAAAAGAAAGGCTAAATTACGTTTTTGGTTACTAATTTTTTAATTTATTCAATTTGATTCCTCTATTTTAAAATCGTTTAAGTTGGTCATTTACTTGCCAAACGTTAAGCAAATAGATCCTATCTGTCACTTCCGTCACTAACACCATCAAGTGTTATTAACGACGTCACGTGTCGCCATACTGCGCTCACTACAAGAAAGTCTATTTCATGCGGCCAAATTAAAGTCCTTGGAAAAGTCAAAAAGTCGTCCGAAATGACACTTTTTTGACTGTCAATCGACGGCCTCACATCGATCAGTAAAACACGGGTCGAAAAGATTTTCCTACGATCAGGCTGTAGGAAAGTTCCTATAGGCTAGTCCATGAAATTTCCTACGGCCTAGTCCGTAGGTAGTTTCCTACAGATTTGGCCACATGAAATTTCCTACGGGTTAGTCAGTAGGAAATTTTCTGCAGCCTGACCCTCGGTAAACATTTTTTTTTTGAAAATTTATTTATATTATAATTAAAAAATTATTTTAATTGAGTATTATATTAATTAAGTAATTATAGTTAATTTACAAGTATTAATTAAATATATATTGCAGAATAAATAAAATATAACATCAAATACATTAATATTGTAATTCAAACGATAAATAATATATTCTTTTACGGTCAATAGACGTGTAAATGATATAAAACCTAACAACATAAACTAATAGTCCCTATATCTAGGGGGCTAGAGAAGCTGCTCAAATGAGTCTGTCTCGTCATCATCTTCTATCTGTGCTAATTCAACTTTAGAAGTTATTGATTATTTTTTTTTTTATTGTTTTAACTCGTATGAGGCTTAACATTTGTTATAAGTGTTAAGAGAAATTGGTTGATCGTATTTGTTTTATTTATTTTACTTTATTATTTATTTATTTTAATTTAGTATCTATTATATTTTTTTACCATTTTAATTATTTTATTTTATTTATTTAAAATTTAATATTTAATCAATTTATTTTTGAACTAATGAACAAGACAAGAAAGAAATACATACAAAGTATACAACTATTTTTGAACTTCATCATATAAATATTTAACAAGATATAAACATGGATATTTCAACAACAAAAAATCAAGTATAGGCAAAATCCAGTATTGTTCTAACAATCGTGAGACCAACTATTTCTAACATCCCAAATCTATCGATAATGGTTCAAAAACACAAAAACAGCTTCTAACAATTAGAAATCGGTTTACAATATAATTGGCAGGTTCAAATTATTTGTTGAACAAAATTAATATGAACAAAATACCATACAAATTAGAAATCTATTTACAAGTATATTAGGCAAAAACACAATAGAAACATATAGGTTGAAACAAACTAGTTACAGTTGCAGGTTACAACGACACAAGCAGAAGTCAAAATCAATCGAGAAACGTACCTGTTGTGGCAAAAACCAGAAACCAAACAAGAAGAGCGAATAGAGGAGAACAACCTATCAAGAACCCACAATGAGAGGAAACAAGACGGTGGTTCATAGTGGTTTGACACTTCTCTTCGCAATGGTCCAACGCTTCCTTTATCTTTGTGGCTGTGAGAGGCCCGAGAGGAAGGTGACGCTTAAGATGGAGCGGTCGACGGATGCGCTGAAGAGAGGAGGAGAAATGAGAGAGACGCTAAAGATATGAGGAGAAGATTCTAACCACGTATAAGTGAGAGGGGAAAAGGTTTCCTATAGGCTGGCCGCTAGTTAGGGGAAATAATGGTTTTCTACGACTTGATCGTCAGAAATCCTCAATTCCTCAACCATCAGTTTCGTACGACTTGGTCTTCGGTAAGGGAAAATGGTATTTCCTAAGGCTAACACCCGTTAGAAAGGTTAAATGCCCTCAATAAGTTGGCGCCTAAATTTCGCGCAAAAGCTTACAAATATTACCTATGACATGGTTGTTGAAAAAGTTGAAAAACCAACAGTTGATGTGACACCCGCTACCCCGCATACGATAAAATAAAATAAAGCATGCAAGTTAAATAAAATTTTAACATAAAAGGTAGCAAGTACCACATGATCCGAAAACATTTTAAATATAAATACAACTGCGGAAAAACATTAACATAAACATAACCCGAAACCCGATGTCACATAATCAGAGTTGGTATACATATACCGATAATATATCGGAATAAAACTAAACAACTGAACGTACATCCTATCTACTACTACTAAGAGAGATCTCCACGGGATCACTCCTCGTCAGCATGCTCACCCTCCTCTGCACATGCAACATCATATGCACAAGAACAACAAAAGATGGGGGTGAGAAATACGATCATAAATATATGTAAACGGAATGGAATAGAAATTAAGATGACATACAACATACATCAATCAACACATGTATAATATATCAAAGATGCATGTCAATGCGAATGCAACATCACTACTCCGTATGTATGTGGCCAACAACTCCAACTCTGGAAAGACGATTAGGAGTACATGTCCGGTTATCAACGTGGATGATATGCCAGACCATGGGCCATCCCCGAACACTCTCACTAATCCTGATAACGTATAGTGGCTAGTCAGGGTACTCAAGCTTATCCTTTAGGTCACTCCGACAATAGGTAGCTAGCCCATGTCACCTGGAATTTCCCTACCCAATGTACCCGCAAGGCCGGGATAACACCCATCGTGGCCTCCACTATCGTGATTCATCGTTTGCTTTCCACCCAACATATCAACGTCAACGTATGATGCATGCTATGCTCAACCACATGCAAACACATGTCCAACCATCCACCATCACACCATTACATGGAATTTCCCTACCCAACATATCAACGTCAACGTATGATGCATGCTTATCCTTTAGGTCACTCCGACAATAGGTAGCTAGCCCATGTCACCTGGAATTTCCCTACCCAATGTACCCGCAAGGCCGGGATAACACCCATCGTGGCCTCCACTATCGTGATTCATCGTTTGCTTTCCACCCAACATATTAACGTCAACGTATGATGCATGCTATGCTCAACCACATGCAAACACATGTCCAACCATCCACCATCACACCATTACATGGCTATCAACTTTGACCAACGAGCATCAAAGATGATTTATCAACATCAAGCTTGACCAATAAGCATCAAGAATGATTTATCCAACAACATCGGTAACAGTACGTCGTTACCAATAATATCCTCGTCTTATCAATTGTTCTCTTTGTTAAGTCTTAACTTAACATTACTTTTATTACGCATTGTACTTGATCTTATTATCTAAACCCTCAATCCATATTTTATTAAGATTATAACTTAACCTTAATATTTAGACCTCAAGTCATATATTTATTAAGATTATAACTTAATCTTAATATCTAAACCACAATTCATATCTTATTAAAATCATAACTTAATCTTAATATCTAAACCATAATTCATATCTTATTAGGATTATAACAAGCCTACATAACACTATCCATCAAGCATAAGGGGTCAAAACTGCTCCTGGGCACGTGAGAATCGATTTCCATTCTCTGGAATCGATTTCTCAAGTCTTCAAAATCGATTTCCAATCTCTGAAAATCGGTTTCAACATGTTCAAATCGATTTCCCCAATCGATTTTGAACAAGGGAAAATCGATTCTAAAAATCGATTTCTACAAGGCCAAATCGATTTCCACACTCTGGAAATCGATTCATGGTCGATTCAAATCGATTTCCATGTGCTGGAAATCGATTTCTGGGTGTCAGATCATACAGCAGCGGTTTCGTCTGCTGTCATACCAGTCCACGTTCTTTAATTATCATATCATTCGAGCCTAAACTATTTATCACCAACTTGATTAGTCCAACACTCATGAATCATAACCTAAGGGTTCTCAAACTAATCCTTGGTTATCAATCTCACATTGCCTATTTATATTCTCCCTATAACTATGTTCTAATAGTATAGGATTAACAAAACACCATATCATGGCATAAACAACATGTTCATCATCATCAATTCATCAATAATCATATAAATAATGTACTCATAGTTATAAACATGTTATAACATCAGATTATTCATCAATCAATACTCGTACAGCCAGAAAACAACATAACAACATTCATAGGCACTTACAATGCATATAGGCAAACATATAGGGGTCATGGGTTAACCCCTTCATCTTAAACTATCCCAAAACCCACATACTCATGACCAATTTTCTCCACCCATACCTGGTATGACGATTCACAGCCTAAGGGAAAGAGAACAGAGCCAAGTTCCGCTACGGTTCCTTCTTTCGGGTTCAGCACTTGATCACGATCGCAACACTGGAAAGCAGAGTCGATCCTTAAGTTAAGGATTAAAAGGGAAAACAAAACTAGGATTAGAACTCACCTTGGTTTCTAACTTAGGAGATTAACTCTAGCAACAGGAATGGATTAGCTAAACAACGGCGTGTTCTTGACGAAGAACACCAAAGCAGGATTTGTCTTTTGGGTTTTCTAGAGCAAGAGATCAATTAGAACGCTTAGGGATGAGAAGAGGCAAAAAGTGTGTACAATAGGGTGTGGATACTAGGTTTAGGTCATACGCTATGTATATATAGTTGTTAAGGACGTTTTAGGACGAATGGGCCGTACACAGCATAGCCCAGTAACCCAAACGCGTACACAAGCTCTGACACTCATGGCAATCGATTTCAACATCCATGGAAATCGATTTTATTATCAAAGAAATCGATTTTGCCCTTCAAACAATCGATTTCCACTTTCTGGGAATCGATTTCTTCACCTGGAAATCGATTTCCCAAATCGATTTTCCAATCGATTTTTGGCATCGACACCTGAAATAAAACTTGTAGGTAATCCTCTAAGCTTTCCAACGCATCCTAGATCATCTCGATCGGATGCCTAGAACTCAAGATATGGCCAAAACCGTGAAACAGGTTATTTAGACTCGGATAAATTGATTATTCTAAAGGCTGAACTATTACAACTATGAACTTATGCACCAAAAACAAGCAAAAACGACATATGCAAGCATCTATAAGCAAGTATCAATACATATATACATAGAAGTGAAAGAGCAGGGTGTTACAGTTGATGTTTCTGACGGTCAACACTGTTTGAAATTGTGTAGTCACCTACGGCTTCAACACCGTCGAGAAAAGGCTGTCGCTAATCGAGTCTTTTCTTGTATTGGCTCCCTTTCTCCCCCTTCATCTCCTTATCTCTCGCTTTCCCTTCATCTTACCAAACCCAATAGAAACATATTACACCCAGAACCATACACAAACTCTCGCAACATACATAATCCAGTAGAAACATACACAAACTCTCGCAAAATACACTTTTTCAGCAAACATAAACCCTAGAACCCACAATATCAAAACACAAAAATCCATAAAATTCTCAATACCCACAAAAACTGTCAAACAGAAAATCTAGAACCTACAACTCCCAAGCACAAAAAACGAGAAAAAATGAAGCATTGGGGGACGACAGGGTAGCAAATGTCATTCGTGGTGGTTGGGGGAAGTGTGTGCCGAGAGCGAGGGGGAGAGAATAGCAGTTGTTTACGGCGGACTTTAGCTGGAGGTCGCGGTGCTTCTCGGATTCAAGGGGTGATAGAGCGTGGAGGCTGGATAAAGGCAAGAGGTGGCACGCGGATCTTCTGCACGAAAAATAGGGGCCAACTATGGTGGCCTGGTAGTGCAGTACCACCGCGTGTGACAACCATGGTGGCTGACAGAAGATTCGCTCTCTCTCTGTGACACCCTCAAACCCAGTGCCACTTTCGTAACTCAACACACTTAATGAAACGATAAATAAAATTTCGCTGGTTTTACTTTCGGAAAATAAATCCTTTGTATAAGCAAATTCTGGAAATCGTGACAAAATTTTTTCTTATTAATACGTATAAGCACCACTCCAGATAATACAGAACTACTCATATACAATAATTAGAACAAGGTATATATGTATAATGGACAACAAGTCCCTTTTCAAAAGAACAAAAAAAAATTATACTTCTAAAAAGCTATAAAACTAGGCAGCGACAGTCTGGAACCATATCTCTAAAACCTATGGCCATCAGTAGCCATTAACAGACTACCCAAAAACCGCTGCCTCAAAAAATAAGGTCTACACCCTAAGCTGGTCCGACTAATGGAAGCCATTGGACAATCCCCCGGAGGGAGGTCCAATGCTGGAACCAGGGGAAGAACTCTGGGAACCTACATTCCCGTTCCCCTGTGGATGGGGATCGGAAGCATCCGAAAGATGATCCTCCGGGTCCTCCTGAGGATCCTCCTCAGGGTCTTCCTCCTCCTCCTCTTCCCCCACATCCTCCACGACGTGCTCGCCCACTACCAAGACAAAAGGCGGGGGAGGCGTCTGGGGTAGCTGTTGCTGCGGGGACTGTGCAGCGGGGGCGACCGACTCGATCACACCCTGCTCCATAAGGGCCTGCAGCATCAACCCGATGGGAGGGAGAGGCACCTGGATGGTCTCCACTGTCCTAGTACTCTTCCGCGGTCCCGTCTCAGTCGTCCCGCTTACAGTGCAAACCGGTCCAGTGTACGCCGCACTTTCCACCCCTGGGTGGATAACCCACGCGGCTGGGTCCGTCCTCCGATCAAATGCTAGGACGCGCATCCCGGAGTGCGCTAGGTGATCCGACGTCGGCTCCATATGTAAACACGATACAATATATATACAAATGGACAACCCGTCCAAAAACATGCAAGGGTGAGAAACCAATATATGAATCCATAAACAACAACTATATGCCCAATCCACACAACAGACTCATATACTGTAACTCACTCAAATCATCATATAATATGTCATATATCATCAAGTACAAATGGCGGTAAATGCACAAGGGCTTCGTACCCCACAATCAACGTTATCTCCTAAACGTATGCATGGCACTTCCATATATCTCAACTAATATTCAAACTAGATTTCTAGATTTCCGGAAATCCCATCACCATTCGAAATGAGCTGATCAGGCTCTAAAGATTAACACCAATATTTGGCCCAAGAACGAGTACTTTGAATCCCATGACACTACGCGATTCTCACATGGGGGCGCAATCAGAGGTACTCCACAAGAATACGGTCATACTATATTGTCCAACTCAAGGCACAATACGTTCCCAGAACACGTATGACACCATTGTCCATCAAGGCACAATGTCATGACAAATAAGTCATCTCAGGTTCTCCTTGCTTATCAAGGTCCCCCGTATCATGGCACGTCTGCCCCGCATTTAATGCATGAGAAACCTATCTAGTTTCCGATAATTGATCTTTGTCGCATCAATATTTCCTCGTTGTAGCATCAACGCTAACAACCACCATAATGTCTTAGACTCTTTAAGCCTCAAAACACATTTTCTCAAAAGAGGACACTTAGTCCAAAACAACTCAAATCCCAACATCCCTAACCGATGCACCAGTCAAGGACGCCGGATTCAAGATCATAAAAACATCCTCAAGCTTACAGGACCACAAGGATCGTCCCTAAGCCGACAGGACCACAACTAACACGGATCCTTGATCCACGTGTTCTGCAGAACCCTAGAACCCCGACGTCTCGATTTCTAGTTTCTAAGCTTTAAAACCACTTTCCTCGAAAACTCGAAAACCAAAAACCCCAAATCTCCGATACTTACACAAAGTCATCGGGATCGGTTTTCCAAAAACAAAACTTGGTCCAGAGACCATTTCTTTTTCTTTCGTTGTTTTTCGATAAAATACGAACTTTAAAACAAAACTTGCACAAACTCATTTTTTCTTGAATAAACTCAATATAACTTTGGAAACCACATTTCTCAAAAGGGTTAACTTATCAAATTAAGACATTTGAAGGTTTCTAATGCCCTATTTGCTTTTAAACTTCACTTCTTCTTATCAAAACACATTTCAGACTTTTAAAGCTTTTACGATTACACGATGTCGGATCCTAATCAAAATTAGGTCCTCTAATGCCTAAATCCCACAGCAGGGCACACGATACATCCATATAACCATTCAGCAAGTATAACATGCATTCAACTATATCAGCAGTTACATCAATACATCAGTACATCAATGCATATTCCAATCAACAGCAGTCAATCAAGAAATCAACTAATATCAGATATAAACTATTTAAATACAGTACAGACACCGATGCAGCACATAGCTGTCGGGAATGGAATTCCTCAGGTTTATCCCCTTACCTCTTGTAGCTTCCAGCTAAAACTTTGAACACCCGATCAACTTGTTTACCGCCCCAGCACGTTGCCGATCACTACATACACGTAAAACATATCGGCATTAACTTACAAAACAAAGATTTCTCCTAATGCACCACCCCTAGGGTTCGGCCCTATTACACTAAAACATAGCTAGGGAGCTCCAAAATTTCTCATTTTCTGGATAACACCCTAACTAAGTGTGACAGCCCTAAATATCAGATCAGATCATCAAAAACCAACCAAAACCCTATCCTACACACATAGGGGGGTTTCGGCCCCTACCTAGAAAATATAGCTAGAGGGATTTCTTGGCTCTAAGCTCTTGGATCATACAAGTATGTCATGAACCTAGGCCATAGAAATTGGTTTGGTACAGATACGATTTTCCTACAATTTTTCATGGATTTTCAAAGATTTTAGGGACAAAACCCTAACATCCTTGATCAGGAAAATATGAGGAAAGAAAGGAGAGATTGAGAGAGATAGAGTTGAACTACTACCTCCTATGATGATCCACTCCAAGTTTGATGAAGGTTGCTTCACAAAAACTCAAGCTTTAGGCCTTCAAAAATGGAGATTTTGGAGAAGAAAAGAGAAAGAAGAGAAAGGAAGAGAAAAGAAGAAGATGGAGTTGAGGGGGAGAGAGAAACCACCGAAAAATGAGAAGAGATAAGGGTGGAATTATTAGATATTTATGGGTTTATTAGTTTAATAATAGGAAAGGTAAATTGGTAATAAAAATTAACCAAGGGCAATTTGGTCAATTCACATCCCGATATTTGGAATCATCCCGACACTGGTATGACTTCCTCAAATAACTTGATACAATGTTGGCATGAAAAACATCTGATCGTGGGTCTCGAAAAACCCTAAGACAGCTCGAATCGTCTTCTCGATCGATTATCGGCCCGAATATAAAATATTATTTATATTTTTGGACGTCAGGACACATTTTAGGAAAAAGATAGAGGAATACATTCTAAGACTAATGGTTTCGTTCATTAGTCCAGATTAGGTCGTGATAGTAGAAAACACTATCATCTGAAAAACGTAGATCGGTTTTTGTTTGAGTTTTCGGCCCAAAACTTAACCGAAGGCTCCTACGATTTTATGAAACAAAACTATGATTTTAGTTTTCCCAAAATCATTTTCTAAAACACAGATAAAAATACAAACTCATTAATTGAGTTTATCGTCCTTAGAAAGCACGAAAAATCGGGGTGTTACACTCTCCTCTCTTCACTATAGAGGTCGGGTCGAACGTGGTTGCCACCAGAAGTGCCACCATTCCTGGGTTGAAGTTGAAGCTGAAGCTAAAAATGGGTTTATTAGGGGAAATGGGGAAGAAGATCAAGATTATGTGTTTTATTTTTAAAAAAATGGATTTGTTTATATGATTTTAAGATTGTCAATGTGTGGTTGCAGAAATAAGTAACAATGGTGATTATTTTGATGATTTAAAAAGTGATTCTGGATTTTTTTGGGTTTGGTCGGTTGAAGGGAGGGAGGGAGAGAGGGGGAGATGAAGGGAGAAAAAGATGAAAGGGGAGGGAGAGGGAGCACAGGATGACGACAAGTGGCGTTGTTAATGACGCTTAAAAATGTTAGTGATAAAAGTGACAGAAAGGACCTATTTGCTTAACGTTTGGCAAATAAGGGACCAACTTGAACATTTTTAAAATAGAGAGACTAAGTTGAATAATTTAAAAAATATGACGGATCAAAAGATTAATTTAATCAAAAAAGAAAAAAAATTAAAAGAAGTACACTATACTGTAATTAATCTAAACGACGTTTTTGGATGTTGGATGGTATGTCAAAGGATGCTAAGCCTCTATTTGGTAAAAATGGCTGATAAGCTAATTTTTAGCTGATAGCTAAAAAGCTAGCTGATTGAATTTGAAGTATTTAGTAAAATTAGCTGTTGAACTAGCTTATATATATAAAATGACATAAAAAGACATATTTATGACAAGCATAATAAAGTGGGAATTTTATTAAATGAATGAGGGTAAAAATGAGAGAAAAGTCAATAAGCTATAAGTCATAAGCTAAATAAAATAACTTATGAAGAAAAATTATAAGCTAATGAAATAAGCTTGTTTACCAAACACCTTTATTGCTATTAAATAAGCTTATAAACTAATCAAATAAATTATAAACTAATTTATTGAACTTGTGAAATAGAGGCTAAGCCAAAGAAAGAAGGGTGGATCTAAATAAAGGAAAAGAAAGGACAATGTCAGCCCCATTAAGGCATTTGATTTAAACCAAAGTACATGTTTGGCATACCTGTGCAAGACAATTTAACAAAATGTTGAAATAAATTTAGTAAATAGAAGTAATTTTTTAAATTAATAAATATACAAAAGGAAGAGCTAAAGCTTAAAATGGTTGTGAGTCATTGCTTATGTATTGTGGGTCTTGCTTATCACTATTTTAAGGACACTCATAAAAAAAATTTAAAAAATAAGATTTTATTGAAAAATTAAAAACTTCATTCTTTAATATGGTCATTATATCGTTTCCTTATAAAAATTTACTTTTTAAGACACCCGTTAGCATTTCGCATGTAATATTCTAGTCAATCCTACATTGGGTATTTTGTTTTTTAAGAAACAGTCCAACATCATGGATGGGCGCATGCAATGTAGGAAACATTATTAGGAGATAAAATTAATTTTTAAGTATTGAACATAGGTTCTTGTCAAAAAAAAAAAAGTATTGAACATAGGGCATGTTTGATAAAATTAGCTGTTCATGAATAAGTTAATTGATAGCGGATAGCGGATGAGCTAGTTTATTTTCTGTGAAAGTATTTGATAAAACTAGCGGTTGAACTAGCTGAAAATATAAAATGATATAAAAGGACATCTTCATTAATGATTTTATATAAAAGAGAGAGAAGAGAATAAAAGTAGAATTAAATGAAGTTAATAAGGATAAAAATGAAAAGAAAAATAAAATGTTATAAGTTATGAGCTCAAACGCTATTTCAAGTAGCATCTAAAAAAAATACTATAAATTCATAATAAATATGCTTATCAAACAAAATTACTTTCTCATTTATTATAAATTATCTATTACAAGCTCATTAAAGTATCTCGTCATACAGCCCTAGGTTACTTTATATATATAATTATTTGAGTGATGGCCGACTATAATAAACCCCTCGTTTTGTCCTTTTGGCGGCCACTTGATCCATGTCCACTTCGAGCACCTCGCCCTCAATCATTGCTATAATGCTATTCAAAGGGTACGTTTTTTCGTTTTAAATTTGTAAAAACAAAAGTTTTTTTTATTGCTTATATAATAATTTGGATTTTATTTTTAAAAACATTTAAATTTAAAAACAACAATTTTCTGATTTTAATCAGAAGAATGAATAAGTTTATTTTAAAAATATAATAGAAAGGAGAAAGTAAAAAAATGTAATTATACCTATAAATTCAAAATAACATTTGCTTTTCATAAAAAAATTATAAAACAGACTAATCTTTTTATTTGATAAACAAAGATTAATCTTTCATAGGATCTGAAAATTAGTATCTTTTAAAAATTTATCCAAACACATTAATATTATCTTTGTCAAAAATAAAAAAGAACAATCGATGCTCATAATTTACTTGGACGGACTTTCTCGTTTCAGTATTGATTAATCATTAAGTGCATGTTTAGATTTGAGTTAGAATGAGTTCAAACGTATGTTTGAGTGAAAGCAACAAATTTTTGCTTTCATGTTTTGTGTCTCGTAAATTGTGTTTTTTCGTTAAACGATATTTCAAACGCAAATCCAGACACACCCTAATATGTTAAATAGTAAATAAATTGGAAGTACCCAAATTACTCAATTATTGAATGGGTAGAGGTGAGGAGGGAGAAGAAGGGAGGGGAGTAATGTATTTCCGGAATATATGTTATGAGGTGTATTAAGATAGTTGAGATATTTTAGGGATATTCAAATATTTTTTAAAAATTTGTCGTGTATAAGAAAAAATTGTGGTGTAAAATGCAGCACCCAAAACATAGATACATTAGCTTTGCAGGTTGTAACACCGAGAGGCCGAGGAGCTGCTCCTGATCTCTGGAGCGCGTCGCGAGTAGAGGTTCGCGTCGCGAGGCCGAGGGGCTGTTCTTTGCTGATCAATCTGACCTTCTAGATCGCAAGGCGATCATCGTTTCGCGTCGCGAATCCGAAGGGCTTTCTGGCTCGCTTGGCGAGCATAGTGTCGCGGGGCGAGAGCCTTCTTCTCTTGCCTTTTCTCTTGCTTTCTTCATTTTCTTTCCTAACTAACAAACTAGATATGACCTATGGATTTAAACTAACGCTTCTTTTACCAGGAAAGAATGGCCAGAGGAGGTGGTAGAGGAAGGGGAGCACTAGTTGGAATCGGGAGCCCCGACAGTAGTGGGGATACCTTGGGAGTTGGAGGTAGCGGAGATCAGAATAAAGCGATGAGGGCCATGAGGGATTTGGCCACTGCAATGCTGCAACAAACACAGCAGAATGCCCAGTTCATGGAGCGACAGGAAGAGAGGGATGCTAGACAACAACAGAATACGGTCGGAGGAGGTGAAGTTGTAAACACTGGACTGAATGCTTTCATGAAAGGGAATCCTCCCCAATTCCATAGAGAGTACAATCCGGAAGCTGCTGAGTTATGGCTGCAAGAAATCGAGAAAGTCTTTGTGGCTATCCAGTGCAGAGAGGATAGGAAGGTTACTTACGCAGCTTTCATGTTAGTCGGAGCAGTTGAAGCATGGTGGAAAAACAAACAGAGACTGCTAGAGGCTGGAGGAAGACTACTGACCTAGGAGGTATTCCGTGAGAGCTTCTTAGAGAAATATTTTCCAAGGAGTGTTCGTCAAGAGAAAGAAAAAGAATTCCTAAGTCTGAAGCAGGGCCAGAAGTCGGTTGGAGAATACGCCATGAGGTTCGAGGCGCTGCTAAAATTCTTCCAATTTTACCAAGTGTACCCGGATGAAGACTGGGTGTGCCGAAGGTTCGAAGACGGACTAAGGTCCGAGCTGAAGAGAGCCATGCTGCCGTTGAGTATCCGATCATTTCCCGAGCTAGTGGAAAAATGTACCACACTGGAAGGACACGATCAAGAGAGAATTACGCAAACTCCAGCAACAAGTGGTGGACCAACCAGGAGCTTGGGTCAGAAAGGCCGAGGAGGATTGAATTCACATACAATAATAGTTTCCACTCGAGCATTGGCATGGCGCCATACGAGGCACTATATGGACGGAAGTGTCGAACACCGCTCTGTTGGTATGAAACCAGAGAAAATCAGTTGATAGGACCCGAAATGGTGCAGCGAACGACGGAGCAAGTTAAGAAAATTCGGGAAAAGATGAAAGTCGCACGGGATCGACAGAAGAGCTACAGTGACAAGAGGAGAAGACCTTTGGAGTTCCAAGAAGGCGATCATGTCTTTATGAGAGTCACTCCAAGAACTGGAATCGGCAGGGCAATCATATCCAGAAAGCTTACACCTAGATTCATTGGACCATTTCAAATTCTTCGCCGAATTGGTCCAGTTGCCTACCAAATTGCCTTATCTGCCAACCTATCCAATATTCACAATGTATTCCATGTATCCCAACTCAGAAAATACCATCCCGATCCGTCACACGTGATAGAGCCCGAATCAATCCAGGTAAGGGAGAACTTAGAATACGAAGCATTGCCTGTACGGATTGAAGACACGAGGGTGAAAGAACTCCGCGGAAAGCAGATTCCCGTAGTCAAGGTCATATGGGATGCTACAACAGGAGATGCCACCTGGGAACGTGAAGAGGATATGTAGCAGCGGTATCCACATCTATTCTAAGGTACATCGAATTTCGAGGACGAAATTCTTTTTAAGGGGCAGTAATGTAACACCCCGATTTTCTTAATCTTTTAATTAATTAGGAATTAATCAGTAATTAAGTAATTGTATTTTATTTGAGGGTCTAGGAACTTTAATAAATTATTCCGAGGCCATAGTCACACTCTACGCCATCGTAGGAGACTATGGTTAAGTTTTGGGCCAAAAACTCAGACGGAGCCCGGTCTGCGTTTTCGCTTGACAGTAGTGCTTTACTGCTATCGAGACCTAATTTGGACCCGTGAACGAGACAGTTAGTCTTAGAATCATGTTTCTTATATTTTCGAAAAAGTACGTCCTGACGTTCGAAAATGAAAATAATATTTTTCTATTCGGGCAGAAATTAATCGGATAGACGATTCGAGTTGTCTTAGGGTTTTTCGAGAACCTTGAGCCAATGATTTTCATACCAGAGTTATGATAAATCATTTGGAGACTTCTACAAGTGTCATGAGGATTTTCAAAATGTCGGGACGTGAAATGACCAAATTGCCCTTGGTTATTTTTACTAATTACCTTTTTACTCTTTGTACCTTTCTTAACTCTTAAGAAAACTTAAGAAAATATCTAAATTTTCATGATCACCCTCACTTTCGCTCTCTTATTTTCGAGCTCTCTCTCTCTCTTCTCTCACCTTCATCTTCTTCTTCTTCTTCCTTCTTTCTTCTTCTCTTCCACTTCTCTTTTCTTCCTCCATTTTCACCTCCATTTTTCTCAAGCTTCCACAAGGATTTTCAAGCAAGTTTGTGAAGGAAAGTTGATCCTCTCATCCTCCTCTATCACCTAGAAGGTATAGATTTCATCCTTGAGCTCTCAATCTTTATTTTCTCCATTTATTTTCATGAATTTCAATTTCTAGATCTAAACTTCAAAAATCTCTAGAAAATTGTAGAAAAATCATTTTCAGACCAAACCAATTCCTATGAGCTGGTATCATCCCCTACTATCATAATCCAAGAACTTGTGATGAAATAAAGTCTCTAGCCTATTTATCTTTTTAAGGGTCGAATGTATGAGTTTTTGGGGGGAAAAGGGGTTTTTGTTCTTTGTTCTTGATTCCACATGTTGCATCCCGTAATCATGTAATCCAAGTGATTAGGAGGCCAAATCAAACTCCTACCTATTTTTCATGGTGATGTCCGAAACCCTACCTTGTGAGTTTAAGGGGTTTTGGTTCAAATCTTTGATAATTGATCATTGATTATGCATTAGGTATGCTTAAGGATCATTGATCCAAGAGTTGGTAGAATTTCAATATCCCTAGCCTATTTCATTAATTAAGGGCAGTAACTACTCCTAGAGATTAGGTAGTTTATGGTTTCATTATTTTAATTTCTAGTTGTGTTTTGTTGTATAGAATCAGACAGGATTCGAACATCCGACAGCGCACCCGATTGACAGCTGTGGAGTCGTAGCCGAAGCTGTTCAAGGAAATCACTAAGGTGGGGAGAAAGAACTAATATCATCGGGAAGGCAAGCTTAGTATAGAGTATATATATTTGTGTGGGGGAACCCTTAAACCCTACTAGAGGTTGAGCCCTGGATAAAGTGCCTGGACCCTAGGTGTAGGTATTTTTGGGCTATCACCACTAAGATGATATTATGGATGATGAAATTGATTGAGGTTGATGTGTTGATTTGTTTAATTGATTATCCGTTTACCTGTTGTGTTAAGCTGTTGGAGTGATTTATTATTATCTGACTTTATAGTGATGTTTATACTGGATAAATTACTGTTGTAATGTTATTGTGATTTGGCTAGTGGTTGAGTGTTGATGAGAGTATGGTGAGCGTTGATGTTGTTCGGGTTGATATCGTTGTGGTCCCGACCGTGGAGCTGCGGCTCGTAGACGCAAGGCGTCGTGATGTTGATGATGATGTGATGTTGATGTTGATGATTGATGTTGACGTTGATGTGATGCGATGTGTCGTGGTCGTGGACGAGTGTTTAGGCGTGAGGTTCCGATATCAACCTGCGATGGATGTTTGTTGCATTTTCATAACATTTCATACCACAACATTTGGTCCCAAAGGGGGATGTCCAATTGGGGACGTTACGTAAAATCCTGAGGCGGGATATGATGTGATGTGATGTGATGTAATCCCGATGAGGATGTCCAATTGGGGACGTGATGTATCGGCCGACATGCATATAGGGAAGACAGCATATACATAGGGACTAGTATCCCTCCTATAGGCTTATTCGAGAGAACGATGTTTGAGATGATTGTGATTGGTGACTTAAGAGATGGATGAGGTTGTGTTATATATGTTATCTGTGTTGTGTGATGTATATATATATATATACATATGTTGTACTGATGCCCCTCTCCCATATTGATGATATATATTTCTTATCTCCCGCTATTTTTCTGTATGGGTTACTCTTATTTTATGGAAAGACCTCGAGGAGGAACCAGTTGTTGAAGAGCTGGACGACATTCCTTACGAGCCTGACGCTAGAGGACGTGCCACGGACCCTAGCCTGGAGAGGTTGGGCAATGATCGTGATTAGTCGGAGAGCTATCTCTCGGCCTACCTTTCATACTTTTATTTTGGTTTGTAATAATATACTCGTATGTATTACTTTATTACTGTAGTCCTACTGATGGGACAATGCTGTATGTGATATATCTCTTTATATTTAAAGCTGTGTACTCTGAAGCGTAGCGTGCCGTTTATTGTTTTGCTTCCGCACTAAATTTTTCCGCTTCGCTTCGTTTTAATAAGGCGCGCTAACGTTTATTATGCGATTAAGGTTAGTTAATATCTTAGGTTCTACTGATGGGACGGCGGGTCGTCTCACAGGTCATTCCGGTCCGGCCCATTTAATTATGAGCCAATGCAGACCAAGTTTTAACGGGTCAAGCTGACTCGTATACCCAACTCTTTGTACTAAGCAAATTGAACTAACTTAATCGAGGATTATAAAACTGATTTATCCAATTGCCTCACCAATTTAGAATGCGCTTGTTTAAGATTATTTGATGATAAAAATTATATTTTTAAGTTAAAAATCATATTTAGTGATTTTAATTGTGTTTGTTTAAGATTTTTTAAGAAATCAAATTTTAAAAAAAAATTATAGCTAAAATGAGAAGTTATTCCCATTAACTTTCACTAAAATTTGATTCTATAGAGGAGAGAAAATATATATTTATTACAGATTATAAAAAGATAATTTTCATATAATCTCTAAATTATTTTATATAAAAATTATTTTTATAATCTATAACAAACGGATCTTTAATTTTAAGATTTCATTAGTTTTTCGACCAAAATTGTCAAGTTGAGCCAAAATGAAAATAATTGGGTAAATGAACTTTTACAATTTTTTAACAAAATTTTATTTTATCTCGCACAACAATTGAGTTGGTAACATGAATGTTCAAAAATTAATTGCAACGGTAAAAGAATTATACTTGCAATTTTAAAGAGAGGACTAAAGTTTAAATTTGACAAAAAAATGCATTCGTCTTCTTAGAATAGTATCTAATAAATTAGAGTCTCCTTCGTAAAATAAGTTGTTAATGGATAAACTAGCTGATACTGAATAACTTATTGTGCATAAAGGATCGAGGTAGCGGATAGCGGATAAACTAGATTATTTTGTGTGGAAGTGTTTGGTAAAACTAACGGTTGAATTAGTTGAAAAATATAAAATGAAATAAAAGGACATGTGTTTTAGTATTTATACCTTTTTATATAAATATTGATTATATATTAAATATATATATATATATATATATGTATATATATACACACACGTTCATATTATAAAAATTGATATATTATTCTATATAAATAAATAAATAGAATTATATAAATGATAATCATGTTATATTATCATATAAAAATTTATTATTATATAAATAATATATATCAAATAAATGCTGAAAGAATTATTATAAAAAAAGGTTAAATTATATAAATAGAGTAAAACTAAGAAATCATCAATATTATTGATAATAAAAAAATAATCCAAAAGAGTGAAAATAGTATAATAATAAAATAAAAATGTAAGATTCTTTCAATTACATTAAAGATTCTCATCTTTTATTAATTAATATTATATTAAAAGGGTAGAGTTGAAATTAACATAAGATAATAAGGATAAAAAAGGAAAAAAATGAAACGCTAATAAACTCGTGACAGAGGCGCTTATCAAATGAGATTACTTTTTCATCCGCTATAAGCTCGCAAATGGACATGCCAAACATGCTCTTACTCTCTTGCATGCACAATGACATGTTCAAACACACAAAAAAAAAGCTCAGCAATCTATTTTTGTAAATTAGCATATAATACATCTGTAATTATATTTTTAAAGTGAATGCATCTTGACAAATTTAGGATTTAAAAATCAAATTCTTTTAACAAATTTTATATATTTTTTTAAATGTAACTAGAAGAGACCTTTTTCTAATCTACTCCTTTGAACTACCGGGAACTCATAACCTTATGTCATCAATTTGAAATAGATAGGTGCAAACACTAGAGGAGGGTTGAATGGTGTTTGCCAAATTTATGCAGAATTTAGAAACTTTTTCGCAAGCACAGACGAGTTGTAATAGAAGAGTAAACACAGACAGGTCAATCAGACTGATAACTCGTCTGAAGGTTTTCACAGAAAACACAATCATGCAAGATAAGAAAAGTTTTGATAAACATAATTGTAAACCCCTTTAGTTAGATGATAGTTAAGACAAATAATCAAACTAAAGAGTTAAGGGAAAGAGAGATCACTCAGCAGGTTTTATCCTGGTTCACCCCTTAATAATTAGGCTACGTCCAGTCCTTGGCAGCACCAAGTTTTCTCACTATAACTGATTTAGGTTACAGGACAGACAAGTATTGTTTTCACACCTAGCCTCTTCAGGCTCCAGACGAGTATTGTTTTCACACCTAGCCTCTCCAGGTTCCAGACAAGTATTATTTACACACTTAGCCTCTTCAGGCTCAGACGGGTTTGTTTGAGAGAAGTTGTAAAAGATTACACTTTGCAAGTCTTTCACAAGCACTCAGACGAGTATATTAAATGTGAAGTTCTAAAAGACTGCGTAATAACTTCAAAATGATTGAAGAATAAATAATGAAAGAATGAAGATATAAATGCACAGAGTAATTGCTCTTGATTGCTTTGATCGTTCTCTTGTCTACTGGAATCTTCAAAGTCTTCTTCATTAAATAGGCTTCAAAATTTTAAAGTCGTTAGACACAAGGTCTGAAGTCTTGGCTTCTTGCAGATCTTCAATAAATGCAATAGAGTCGTTCTGATCAGCCATTAAAGCATAGGGAACTTCGCTTGTTCTCTCTCATCAGAGTGATACAGACTTCTGATATACCTTTGGTCTCAGCAGGTCTATATACATGCTTTTTGTTTGCAGAGGGTAGACTTTCCCTTTTGGTGTAAGATACAGTTGTGTTCAGGCAAAACACTTTGTTGAAGTTCCTTATCAGAGTCGAGGCAGCTTTCATCCAATGTATTCTTTAACGTTTAGTCTTTAGACGGATGAGTAGCTTCATTAGACGGGTTGACTCTTTAACAAAGAGATGACGTCAGTTGCAAAGTCTTTTAGACGGGTGAATCTTTCTTTGATCAGACGGTTGAAGACTTCATTAGACGAGTGAACTTCTCTTAGTTCAGACGAGTGAACCTCTTTTAGTTCAGACGAGTGAACCTTAGCTAGTTCAGACCGGTGAACTTATCTCAGTTCAGACGAGTGAATTTTAGTTAGTTCAGACGTGTGAACTTAAGCTAGTTCAGATGTGTGAACAGTTCATATAGATGCTTAATGTTATAATCTACACACTAAGTAGACGAGTTAAATGCCACAGACAGGTTCAATTAAATCATTGAATAACTGTTTTAATCTCATCAAAACTAAGGTAAATGCACATCAGACATTTGAAGACTCAACACAATTTTGATTATTAATTATTGAATATTCGAATCAATTAATCAATCAAAATCAATGACACGTGTTATAAACGAATTTTGTGAAACAAGGTTCTGTTTGAGAAGGTCAAACCGCTAGTTTATAGCGATTAAATTTGTTTGACCAAACTAGAAGTGTTTAGTAAACGACCTTATATTACTAGCTTGTAGCGTTTTTTTCATTAGTTTATAACATATTTTTGTGTTACTTCAAGTAGGGTTTGAGTTTATAATTTATAACTTATTATTTTTTCTTTCATTTTTATCCTTACTATTTTAATTTAATTCCTTCTTTATCCTCTCGTAAATAAAATAAAAAAATCTCCTTTGAATTACAAAAATTAAACTTAAAATCTATTAATGTACATTTATAAATAAATTTTCATATAAAAAATTTGAAAATTAATTTAATTAACAAAATCATAGAGAATATATTTTTTTAAATATAAAAATATGGATTTAATTAGTATGCACTGTCAGTGTAAAGATTTTTTTACACTGTAAATCAATCAGAAATTGTCATATAAGCTAAAATTTTGATCTCTTATCCAACCTACCTTAAAAGTCATTCATATCATGACTTCTGATTGATTGACAGTGGAAAAAGTTTTACACTGACAGTGTATAGCAATTAAACTCTAAAAATATTATATCAACATGTCATTTTATTTATATCATCTCATTTTATTAAATAAATTGAGGATTTGAAGGTGCCAAGAAGGAAAGCTAGCATCCATCTTGGATGGCATAGAGATGGTTCCATCCACAAACCCTAGTTTGTTCTTGGAAATCAACTCAGATTCATAGAAGGAGACCATTGATGATATGTCATTTTTGGAGCATTTCTAAGGTTTATGGTTTTGAGGGTGTTTCTCTTCCTCCCCCCCCCCTCGAACTCTCTCTTTTATTATTAAGTGATATGTCAAGGTCCTCCTTATCTCAATTAGTGCATTTGTAGTTTCTTTTCTTCTTTTGGGCTTATGCCCCTTTGCGTAACCAAAAAAGTAAAATAAAAATAATCAAAAATAAAATTAAACTTAAATTTTAATTTTAGAGATGATAAATAATTTTAAAAAAATTATATATTAAAAGTGATAATTATTTTAAAATAAATAACATAGATAAATAGAATTTTTATAAAAAAGCATATAAATATGTACTTTTATGTCATTTTATATTTATCAGTATTTCAACCGCTAATTTTATCAAATACTTCAAATCTAATCAGTTGAACATAACAAAACTGATTTTTATTGAAATTTTTTGGACTATGTTTTGTGAAAACCGATAGGATGGATTTTCGATTTCTTTTTTTTGAAACCAAAATGATGGGAACCGAACCGTATATATAAAATATAATACTTATTTATTCTATTATTAGTATGTGACATCGTATTAGATTATTATTGGTTGATTTTTGATTTCCTAATAACATTTATTAGCATGGTTATTAAAAATGGACCGGACCAACCGGTTCAATCTGTAAACCGGTCCGAATGTCCCTGAAAACTGCTTGGCTTGAGAACTGATAGAGAACGGCTTAAACCGGCGAAAAATCTGCCAAATCGGTGAAAACTGACGGTACGATAGTTTATTCAAACCGGTGGTATTTTGAGCGAAGGATTCAGAAATCCTCAATCGTGATGTCTCTAAAGCCTGAACTTACCAAAGGAATTGTATATATTGCAGAGGTTGTGAAAACAAATGTAATGGAGAGGTAAAGAATGCGCTGAGGTAGGTGACGCATGGTAGTGACGCTTGCGGTTGGTGAGATGTTGTACCATAATTTCTGCTTCCAACACCGGCGCCGCACCATCTTCGGCTAGAAGCAGAGACACTAATAAAAGCGATGACTGGTGAGGTATAAAAGGATAGATTCAACATAACCTAAATCTAAGGGTTGTAAGTAAATCATATAATTGAAAGGTCGGCAATGTGCCCAAGGGTAAAGGATCAGATTGATCTTTAATAAAAAATCACGATGATATTTTAATTTTTGAAAAATGAAAATATCAATTTGATTCTTAATAATATAAAATGGGGATCAAATTGATCATTTTTAGGATGATTTTTAATCCCTGTCATGGACTATTTTGATCCATTTTTATATCTCGAAGATCAAATTGATATTTTTTATTTTTCAGGAATCAAAATGTCATCATAATTTTTTTATCGAGAACCAATTTCAATCTTTACTCTAGTTATAATAACAAATTAACAATAACAAGATTAGTTATTGCCTAGTGGAATAAAAATTGAAAAGGTCGTATTGTAGTCCGAATCTTATCTCCATGATCTCATAAGTCGTAACAAAAAGTTAAATTCTTTTTTTTTTTTTTGAGAAAAAACTGCTCTAAAGGGAAGGGTAGTTTTAGAAAATAAAATAAAAAATCATAATTATTAATAAAAAATCAAGAGAGTAAATTATTGCACATCTATTTTTTAATGAATATATTATATAAAATTTAAAATATATATTTAATTACAATCGGTTCGATCACGATTGGATCAGTGAACTATGGACCAGTGCATTCCCCAATTCAATGATCGGTCCGATTTTAAAAACATTGCTTATTAGTTTGATGCGATGTAATTTTTTATTACTTTTTATGTTTAAAATATAAAATTCTTACTTGTTAGTTCGTAGTATTTTAATTTTTAGTATGTTAAATGTTATATCAGTTGCTTATCTTTTAGTTATTGTGTTAATAAAAACTGAATCATCTAATCCAATTCAATCCAATCCAAACTGTTTTTAATTGAATTGTATTGATGTGGATTTAGTATAAGAATCAATACAATCAAAATCAAATGGCAACTTATTTTTTATTTTTGAAGGAGATGATTTTTTGATTCAAAATGGATCCCTGTAACACTAACAATCTAATTTTTACTGGATACAGCCAAAATTTTTGCCCTTTTAACTATCATTCCCTATGCCTCAGGCCTTTTTAGCTAAATAAGTGTAAGCCTACCAGGGTGGTTCGCACACAGAATCTTAACCGAAACCATGAAAGATCCAAATGACCGTTTCATCCCCCAATCAGTAACAGAATTGTGACAGGATGCTAGTTTTCTGATGAGATGACCCTCTCTGTGCCTTCGGCTTCGCTGACTGCAATTTGCAAATGCAGCCGTTACTCTCCACATATACTTTCCCCTCAATCCGTTGTATTTTTATTGATTTAGTGGATTGACCGAGTTACCCTTTTCTAATCTAACCACGGTTAATTTCCTCTATGATTATGTATTGCTTTCTATGTTGGTCTTGTTGATTATGTTTTCTTAATCAACCTACTTTGGCTTTGGTGATTGATAATATCCTCCTGTCAATTTCCATCGATTTCCATGATGCAACCTGACTAATCAAATAAGAGTGCCAGTTGAGCAGATTGGGCCACTTTATGCACATAAATTATTATAAATTAGTTTTTTTGACATTTTGTGTGCATCACTCTAATATATGATACACAACTGTCATAGTGATATATATGCCACACTCATTGACCTAAACAAATATTTTCCTTATATTCTCATTCACATGTAAAACAGAACTGTGAAAACAATCAATTTTGTAGACTTCTGCACCCTCTATTTATTTGAAAATGTGGAATTCTTTTATCCAGAGAATTTTGTTTGGTGGATTTTTTTTTTATCAAAACTACAAAATTGATTTTGTCTTGGTATTATAACATGGAACTCGGTATATTCAAGATGAAATGCTTAACAATATTATATATGAAAGTATTTTGCTTTTACTTTGGGGGAAGGGTAAGGGCAAGCAATTGTAATTATTTTAGTATATGTACTAACAATACTTGGAACTTACAAGATAAGTTACAACATACATAAAGCAAAGAACCACCAATAAATCAACATAAGATGTAGTTGAGATAGTTTGAGTAGAGTAGAGTAGTGTTATAATAGTACAAAATATGGTTGCAAATTAAACCTCAAAGAAGCAAACAAATGACCCACACATACAACCGAAGTCACCAACCAAGGGCAACATAGTCATTCCACACATTCATACCTTTTCTTAAACAGTCTTTCCAATTTCCACACTCACTCCAGTCTCTTCCTCAAAAGAAACTCCTCTTAAACCCCCTTATGTTCCTTTCTCTTTTTGGTCTAAGCTAACATGGCATACCTTAACACTCTCTTCACAGTCCTATTGTCCCTCTTTCTCCTACTCCTAATCTCTTACCCACTTTCTCTCTCTTCTTCACCTTCTTCCTCTATTCATGACCTTCTGCGGTCAAAAGGGTTACCAGCTGGTCTGTTACCAGATGAGGTAAAGTCATACACATTCTCAGAAGATGGTCACTTAGAAGTGTTCCTGGATGCACCTTGCTTGACCAAGTACGAGAATAGGGTGTTCTTTGAACGTGTGGTCACAGCTAACCTCACCTATGGTAGCCTCATAGGTGTGGAGGGTCTTCAGCAAGAAGAGCTTTTTGTGTGGCTACCTGTTAAGGACATCATAGTGGATGATCCATCATCAGGGTTGATACTATTTGACATTGGCCTTGCTTACAAGCAGCTTTCTCTCTCTCTCTTTGAAGATCCACCTCACTGCAAACCACAAGGTAAATTGGGTTCATCTCAGATCAAAAGAGTTTAATTTTGGACCCCCACCCCACCAACCTTTTTTCTCTCCTTAACAAGTTTTTTTTTTTTTTAACAGAGATCTGCCACTACCCTTTTGAAACTAAACCCACAATTTCGGGTCAAACTTGATACAATTGAATTTGGTCTTTACAATATGCTGTTTGCTGGAGTCTTTCTGTTTCTATTATCTTCTGTTTTCTCTTTCTGTTTTTTTTAAACTATTTTGTTGAGAATGAAGTTTGAAAATATCTTGGTGGCATTTTGTATGGATTATGGTTTATGTTATTTTGTATGCAAGGAACAGTTCTTTTTTCTCAGTTACATTCAGAACTTTTGTTTCAGAATCTGAATACTTACAGTGGTTAATTTTGTTTCTTTTAATGTTTGCCACTGTATTTCTCTTTCATCTGTTGTCATTTCAAGTCCCACACTCTCCTCAAAAAAACAAAACATAATTACAGACATATCCTCACACAACTTTTGTATTTTGCATACTACATAGATACAAATAACAATAACAAAGTAAGAAAAGAACAAGTGAAAACAATTGAGAGGAACTTTCCTATGTGAAAAAATAGATATATTCTTATACATATTATGTCAGATTCCTGAGGGTTAATCTGCTGTCATCACTGCAATATTTTGGGGCCATATATGCAGAACCAAGGAAGGGGTGTGGGGTTAATTACTGATTTTTATCAGTTTTGTTGTTTCTTAGCTGTTCTTTGTCATCATTTTCTACTTTGAGTGTATTTCCAACGCTTTAATGTTGAAAAAAAAGGTGTATTTTTATATGCATTTTTTCATGTTTGAGGCTAATTGTGTGATTGTGCAGGTGGGTTGAGGAATCATGTGAGGAAGGAAAAAGGATTCGAGGCCCTGAGATAGAGAAAAAGATGCCACCCTGTTTTTCAGGCTTCAGTTATTGTCTTTTTCTTCTGTCTTGTTTATATAAATTTTTAACCTTGCAATATAGTCATATGAGTAGGTGCTTGTAGCGTAGAGGTTGAGGTTGGTGAGGCTGAGAGCATGTAAAGATGTGGGGAGGGGAAAAAGAAAAAAACTATGGAATCTGATGTCCTAATCAAATTTACAAGTTCTAATCTTCTAACTTTTGCTTATTCTCCACTGATTCTGATATGTTTGAACTTTGAAGATAGAAAGATATTAAGTGCCAAGCAAAGGATTAAAGGATCAAATCTAGGTTATGTTTTCCCGCAATGACTAGGAAACTTGCCTAAGAAAATGGGAGGGACAAGTTATTTGGAATATGCTCATTGTCCCTTCATTTTTTCCCCCTTTCTGGCATATTGGAATTACAACTAGATTTTTTTTGTGCTTTACATTTTGTTTAGGGAATAAAATATTGGAGTAATTGATTAGGATTCCTATCATATTTTTTACTTATTTAGTTTTAATTTCACCTCTTGGGTCCATAAAGTTATCTATATATCGCCTAGGCCCTAGGTGTATATACGTATGGCAAAAGAATATTCAACTTTGAGATACTTGAAAGGAGAAAAGCCTCTCTTTGAAAAGGGGAATCGGTGCTCTAGTGATTATGTAGCATAGAACTCCTCTTTAGTGTCAAAGGCATACCAATCTTAATTCACATTCCATATTTTTAAACATTAACGATAAACTTGGTTGTTTCTACCATCGTGATGAAATGAGTAATAATATTTCATAAGGATTTTTTTTTGACAAAAATATTTGCATATGGATGTTGAAAAGTTTTCTAAATTTGGGGTATTCTATAATTGTATAAAAGGAAAATTAACTTGGAGCATATGAAGTCGAACTAATGATGAAACAAACTTTTTTTTTGAAACAATGATGACACAAACTTAAAAAATGACAATAACTGATTGCTTGGCTGGATGCTGCATGAGATTTGGATTGTAATGGCACAAAATTATTATAATTTATTTGCAATTCATTAAATTTTTATGGATTTTATTATAATGCATTCATAGTGTAACTATCTATCAATCATATATTGTTGCACTACCAAACAGATTTGATTCTTACATTAACTACCTTCAAAATCACATATGAGGGAATGTGTGATTGATTGATAATATAAATTTTTTTTGACCGATACCAACATTAAAATTTTCTTCATATTATCATCCAATTTTATATTGTTATGTTATTCAATATATTTAATTTTTATAATAATTATTTCAAAAAATTTTGAACATGTATAATTAGATGACAGTAAAAACTTTTCGTTTCATTAAAATTAAACTTTTATTGTAATTGCCAGTTTTTTTTAATAGAACTTAAGAATTTAGGAATGAGGGTTGTGTTGGGCCCGTGGAGCTTGACGTCTTCACGCGGAAAGTGTGGGCCGGTCACGGGGTGGGGTCACGTTTTTAAGTATGACAACTTTGGGGGTGGCCTACCACACTGCCTCTTCACTTTTTTGACTATTGTTGAGCCTCAGCCTCGATTTTCATACCACGACAAACAAAAAAGCCTCGATTTTCACACGTACATCTACCCAAATGCTTACTGCTTGTTTGGTACATACTCCCGTTGGACAGGCTCAAAATTGGGGAGGAGAACCAATAGGCCGACATAATTAGTAGATAATTGAGTTTCTTAAGTATATATTATTAATAGTTCGATTCTTGACGTTTGCAAAGAAAAGGCTTTGCTGAAAAAGGTAAAACCCACTTTGGTGATTTATACGTTTCGAAAGGGATTAGTATTGATTATCGATTGGAGGATACCCTTAGACAAAAAAAAAAAAAGAAAAAAAAAAGAATTGACCTTAGAGAAACTCAATTTTGATTATTTTCGTCATCTTTGACATCTCCAAAATATCTTAATTATAACTGGATTTGAGCTTCGATTCATGGTTAGAGAAAAGGTAAAATTATTAATTTTTCGTTAAAACTTAGTTTAGGTTTTCAAATATTACTTTTATTATATTATCTTAAAATAATAATCAACTCTCACATCAGTATCACCAAATTTTAATGACAATTTGTCAACTACATATCTAAAATTCAGTTTGAATAACCCAATTCAAAAAACATTTATTCTACTAAAACTACTTTTAACAATAAAATATCTAAGCATAAATCAGTTATTACAAACTTATTTTTATCAAAACCAAATTCATCAAAACTTGATTTTGCAAAAGGGTTGCAAGCACAAACTTAATATTTATTATTTACATTTACTTAAGTAAATATTATTATATGGGTAAAAGAGAATCATATACTTATGAAAATAGAATCATATTTTATTTAATTTGTGCAAACAAAATATGGATAATAAGAGTTAACTTTTTTTTACTGATTTGATAACTTATAATTGGTTGTCTGTGTAAAATTTTTTTACACTGTTAGTAAATCACAAGTCAGAGGCGTCTCTCTCTCTCAACCTTCCCCCTACTCTTCTCTTCCTTCTTCCTCATCCACCGGAGGAGTGTTTTGGGCCATTTTTTGGCTTGGAATCACCCCTCTACATCATTTTTCTCTCATTTTATCTAAATAAGTGGTTTTTCTACATAGATCTGATTTTTCTTTCGTGTTTTTCTGTGATTTCGTAGTGTGAGGGCGATGTTGTTTTGTTCATCGTCTTGGTGCAGTGTTGTTTGATTTCTCGTCTTGTTGCGATATTTGTTTGGTTCAGATTAGCAGATCAGCTTCGATCCATTACTGATTCAATCAAGATTTGGGCATCAACGTTACAGATCCGGAGGCATGGGTATTCCGATCACTTGATTTTGTCGTATTTGTAGGCATTTTCCTATTTTATGCTATTAACCTGGGTGCTATGAATTTGTTCACAGATTCATATATCCTTCTCGATTTTTAGCGATGTTGAATTTATGTTGTTTTTGATGTATTTTACCAATTTGAATAAATGAATATCTTTTTTTTAGTAAAAAAAATAAAATCAACCGCCCATCGTATAAACATACTACTCCGATCTTTATTATAAGCAAAACTTAAATAAAACACACATACTAAGGAAGTTGGTTAATCTCATTTAATGTTGTTAAAAATTAAGGGTATTATAGAAAACTTCAATTTTCATTATATGCATCCCACATTGAGTTATTGGAAAAAAAATTGATATTAAATGAAGGGTATTTTAGGAATAATATCATTACATAGGATAGAAGTAGTTAAAATTTGCTTATATATTTGATCAAAAATTTTGGGAATTTTTTGCTTATAATAAGGACCGGACGGAATATATATTTAGAATTGTCAATAGTTTAGGAGTTTTGTTATATCATCCTGCGAGCTAATCCTCTTAATTACTACAAAATAAAGGAAATATTAAATAAAAATATAATTCATTCAATGTCTTGAAAATATATATAAAGAACATTCAATATTTTTTATTTAATAATATGAGGATTAACAGGAGGATTTAATAAAAGAATTTAAAATCATTTATAATTTAATAGGACTTTAATAACATTTGAGATAACTTAATGCTCCAATGTAGCATAAAAAAAAAACATTTGAGATAACTTAATGCTCCAATATTATGATTGGTAAAGATAATATACTGCTTTGGATTTTTTTATTTTCCCGAGCATCGATTAAAAAATCAAAATATGAAAAGTCTTCATCATAATTCACAACTTTTGATTTTTTATATATTTAATATGAGTTTAATTATTATATATTGATTGTACAAATATTTTTGCACTGTCAATCAATCTTTAATCAAGGGCTTTTTTTAATCATGTTATAGGTACAGAGTATTCACCATCATTAGCAGTGACTAATCTTCATCGGGGAGCCTGTTGGACACACAAGGTAGGTTCTCCCCTCTCAACTAGATTTCTTTAATCAAGGTATGGATGACTTTTAAGATAGTTAGGATAAGAGTCAATTTTTTTTTTTTTGTGATCTGTCAATTTATGATATATGTGTAAAAAGACTTTACATTGTCGATTTATAACAATTAAACTCATTTAATATATCATTTTTCAATACCACTCTTTCATACTTAATTCTTTAATGGATACACATTTGTCTTATTTTTTAAAGGTACTGTTACGAGTGTCCTTACAGGTCAATAAAGATAAATTTTTATTAAAAAACTAAATATAATACTTCTTGTAATATTGAGCTTATCACTTTACAATAAAAACTTTTTTTCTGTATTTTTTAATTGGTGTCGTACCTGGTTAGCATTCTCTCTGTTTTTTTAATCAAACCAAATTCTTCAAGCTTTGTGTTTGAGTTTAATGCAGGTGCAGGTGACACAGTTTCTGAAAATGTTTGATCATTTGTAGCTGACTAAAATTATGTTTGGGTTAACCAAAGTATCATTCTACCCGATCACAATGCAATGAGATCAATCTAAAATACTCTTGAGCTGTTGATGGATTGTTATTAAATGGTTTGCGTTGTTGCATTTCTTCTCAGTGAAACAATGTTTTGTTAGGGGCTTTATTGCCAAAGGGTTTCAGCAAAGGATTCGTTGCTAACAAGCGTAGACCAAAAATGGGTTGCTGCATTATATTCAATAATTCAATATCTTTACAACTTTGTACCTTCAATATTCTTGAACTCAGCTTTAATTAGAAGGTATATTTATATTTGTATCTGTATAAAACTTCTGTATTCGAGCTCTTCTGACCTTACCCTCTTTATTTTAACATTAGCGTAGTTAATTGCTTTTGGTTGTTTAATTATACTGGCTGACTTAATGAATATATGTTGCTTATCGATCATCTGCTCATTCTGCTGTATTTTTATTTTCCCTCTAAGCTACATGCTGCCCTGTTCTTTTTTCATCGTTTTCTGTTGCTTTGTGTATCCTGCTAGTTTCTTGCTTCAATTTATCTCACATCCATTTATAGAATGTTGGGTTACTGAGTTCAAGCTGTTTTTCATCAAATGGAAAAGTAACTTTTACCTGAAGAGTCAATGTTTTGTGTTGTCCAATTTACATTAATTATGTTGCATCATTCTTTGTCTGTGACCAATCATTGCCAATAACTAGTTATGGTCTATATTCTAAACTACAAATCCAAAATACATGAAGCGGGTAATAACACTTTCCAAGATCATACCAGCAGCATCATGGTTGATTCATACGCATATAGAGCTCGATCAGTGGATTGTACACGGCCTCGGGTTCCATCTAACCAAAGAAAGAAGGAAAAGCATCACATCACGATTATTGCTACTTTCACCATCTTGGCCCCCCTCTCACATTTACGCAGATTTGCCCCACAGGCCACAATTTTGGCAAATCACAGTCGCTCAACAGTGCCTTCGGGTACGACAAGATGAATCACACCCACAAGATGTGTGTTCATTGGTTGCAGGGCTCCAGAAATTTTGGTCAATGAAGGTAAAAAATAATCTATAAATATTTTTGCTAAAGAAAAATATTATGAATATGTATAAGTAATAAAAAAACTGATATTAAATAGATAAGATATGATGCGGTTCGGTTTCAAAATGAAATATACATCAATATTTGAGAAATGAGAAACAATTAATTAAATAAAATATGATAGATTACAAAAATAATTTTTACTCTTACCAAAAATTAGGTAATAAGTTAACATGCGGGAGCAAAATCAAAATTATTAAATACTCTAATTTAAAAAAAAAATTGCCTAGTGGGGGCAATTGCCCCCATTTCATTAGGTGTAGATTTGTCCCAGATTGGTTGGGAGCCTTAAATTCTTTACTTATATAAATCATTTGGATACTTATAGTCTTTTATATACATGTGTGTGTGAAGAATGACTTAAAATCTATAAAGACTTTGTTTTTGGTGTAATTCGCCTTCGCGAGTCCAAGAGGCGAAAAAGGGATGAAGTTTGACAGTTGCAATTAGTTGGGAGTTGGCTAGTTAGTTAGTTGAAAGTTACAACTATCTTAAAGCTTTATAACGATTGAGGTCTTCATATGGATTGATGACTCATCAATCTATTAATGATTGTTGTATTAGTCTATATATATACTTATTGTGTAATAGAAATACTTGAGATGAGAGAAGATATGCTTGTAATTGGGGGAGGGGTTTCTATCTCTTTCTTTCATTATTATATCTCTCATCCCTATCTCTCATCTTTATTACCATTCTCTCTCTATTTTTAGCCTAAAGTCACCCTGCCTTTGGCGTCAAAAAGTTAGGGGATTCGTTTCCCTTGTAATTGGGATTAAAGGATTTGAGAGAAAATAGATAGTGAAAATATATTTGGGGATTTGTTGTATGTTCATCTTGGGATAAGACATGGAGTTAGCAAGGATCGTAAGTTCTCTATTATTCTCTTGAATGTAGAAAAGGGTAGGATATGCTTAGGAATAGAAGTTACAATCTTGGGCAATTCTCAGAGGCACGTAAGATACACATGGAGTGTATAAGAATGAAAGGTCGGGGAATGTTTCTATTGAAAAGCTTTGATGTACTCCTTTGTTAATCATAATAAAAGATGCTCACTCCTATGGACATAAGTCATATTGATCGAACCATGCAAAATCCGACGTTTCATTTTCTGTACTATTTTTCTCTTATTTTTCTATTGTTCTTTGTTATGGTTGATTTGCATTTTTCTTGGGCTGTTGCATCTTGTTTTCTATGTTGAAGGAAGTTTCATGGCCTAATTTTCATAATAATATATATCAATATTATTATATCTTAATAATTTTTTTCTCGTCACTTCAACAGAAAAATAAATGAGACACCCTCAGCTAGATGTTCAAATAAAGTTTTTTATTCCTCTAAGTTATGCAGGACGAATATATTTTTTCACATAAACATTCCTGCCCATGCATTTACAAGTATGTAAATAGAGTCTCGCTACAGTCTTCAACCCGAGTCAATAATTATACATGCACAAATATCACTTCATATTTATACAATTGTTTATCTTTATCTTTTAACTATAATTTTGTCAAAAAAAAAATCTTTTAACTATAATTAAACTGGTCTATTACCAAAAAACTGGTCTCATTTTTATGCACTTGTTTTTTAATTCTGCCGTATATCATTTTTATGTTATAAATGTGCTTGCAAAATGATGAAGGAAGCTTTATTTTATCCGAGTTGGATAATAACCGACAAGGGTGACTAAGGTACCCAACGTTGGGCTATGAATTTTTTTTTTTTTTTTTATGTAATGTGACATTATTTCCCTTATAATCTAACGAAAATGTAACAAATGGAGTATATACTATATAGTCATACAACTTGATAAGTTTTAAATTAAATTTTAACTAGAAGATGAATGAGCAATCAAATTAAGTTTTAAATTTTAAATTTTAAAATTTTCTCTCCCCTGTGAGAAGGTTTCTCTCCCCTGTGAGAAGTCTTTCTTTGGTCTAGTATCGATAGTTTTTCTTCTTCTCTAGTCTTGTTTTTACACCTACTATGGAACACTTGTCGTTGGAAGAAGAGGAGGTGGAGTTGGAGGTTCTAATAGAGGACGATCAAGGTGCAGAGATTGATCCGTCACTGTGCGTGGTGGGTAGGTTCTTGACTGATAGACCGTTACGGGTGCATATGATGAAGGAAAGGATGGCAGGAGTGTGGCATCCTCTAGGGGGAGTAGCAATAAAAGAGGTGGATTCAGGGATCTTTTTATTCCAATTCTTTCATCAAGTTGATGTCCAGAGAGTGCTGAAACAGGGACCATGGTCATTTGATAACCATCTTCTAATTCTTGGTGTAATGCAGGGAGGGGAGAGTCCTAATGATGTCCCTTTATACACAGTTCCTTTTTGGGTCCAAGTGCATAATGTTCCGGTGGGTTTCATGACAGAACAGGTGGGGCAGATGCTTGCAAACTTCATTGGAGAATTTTTGGAGTATGATGCAAAGAACAATTCCAGCTTCTAGAAGAATTTTATGCGTATCAGAGTGCTTATTGATGTCCGCAAGCCTCTACGTAGAATGAAAAAAAATCAAGAAGCAAGGGGGGAGGCTAAGGAGGTGAAGTTCAAGTATGAGAGACTAGGTTCTTTTTGTTATATTTGTGGCCTCTTGGGACATATGAAGGGTACTGCTCCAAGCTTTTAACCATGACACATGATGATGGTACCCGAGCATGGGGTCCGGAACTTAGAGCAGATGTCCGAAGAAACACTGGTACTGGTGGAGCACGATGGCTGAGGGAGGAGGGCCAGCCGGCATGGGAAGCGCCATTCAGGAAGGTTGGTTCTGAAACGTATCAGTGCAATAATGGTGTAACGGAACACAATAATTGTGATACTAAGGGCGAGGATTCTGCGGTGCAAAAATCAAGGAAGGATACGATGATTTCTATTTTTAAGGATCCAAGAATTCTCTTTCCTCCAGTAATGAGTCACGTGCAGGATATGATTGACAATAAATTAAATGAGGATAATGAGGAAATGATGGAAGAAGAGATTTCATTGGGTGGCAGAAAAAGAAACAGATCTCATAATATTAAGGATGGGGCCCACGTGAATGTAAATGAGAAGGATATGGGCAATAATATTGATACTGGGCACGTAAATGTGCATGGGATTTCTCTCTCCGTGGGAACAACAACTCAACGAGTTAACTCAGATCATCACAACAGCAGCTCAGTCCTCAACAGAGTCAACTCGGGTCACAATAGTAGCAATTCAGTTTCCAGCAGTTCTGGGCATTTTTTATTGGCAGAGCCTGGCTCCCAGGCCTGCCAGGAACCATGAATTTTTTAAGTTGGAACTGTCTAGGCCTGGGTAACCTACGGGCAATTCCTGTTCTGAAGGACCTCATTCGGTCTCATAAACTGGATGTTATTTTGCTTTTTGAAACTTTGGTGCATGTAAATAAAATTGAGGAAATTCGTGTGATCTGGGTTTTGACTCCTCTTTTGTTGTGGATAGAGAAGGGCGCAGTGGTGGGATAGCGATTTTGTGGAGGCATACAATAAAGTGCCAAATTCTAAATTTTTCAAGAAATTTCATTAATGTTGAGATTGAGGATGAGACTAAGGGGCCATGGAGACTAACGAGTTTCTATGGTTATCCGGAAAGGCATAGAAGAAAAGAATCGTGGCAAATGCTTAGAACTTTGGCTTCCTTGTCTTCTCTACCTTGGTGTGTCATAGGGGACTTCAATGACTTGTTAATGGCTGAAGATAAGAAGGGCAGCCATCGTGGCTCTTAAATGGTTTTTGAGAAACAGTAAGTGCTTGCCAACTTATTGATATTCCCTTAGTTGGTTACCCGTTCACCTGGGTTAGGAGTTTGGGATCAGAGCGTGCTGTGGAAGAACGTCTTGATCGAGCTATGGTAAGTGAGTCTTGGTTACAGTTGTTCCCGAATGTTATTTTGAAGAATCTTTTAGCACCTATATCGGACCACTCTCCAATTTTGTTGTGCTTAGAGGAGAAGACTAATGCCTTCCAGAAAAAAAAAGCTTCAAATTTGAGAATGGATGGTTAGAAGAAAAAGAGTTGGATAATGTGGTTTCGGATAGCTGGAGACCTGGGGCTGAGGAAAATATCATGCTTAAGCTCTAACGATGTAGTAGTGATTTGAGCCAATGGAGCAAAAGCTTGCACACAAACTTCAAAAAAAAAAGATATCTAGGTGTAAGCAAACTTTGGAAGATATAAGGGTTGATGATGACAACTTTGATGCAGAGCTGTTTAAGTACCACAAGGAAAGAATGCTTTCTATTTTGGTCCAAGAAGAGGTGTATTGGAAACAGAGGGCAAAGGCTTTTTGGTTGAGAGATGGTGATTCAAATACAAAAATTTTCCATGCCGCAGCAACACAACGAAAGCGTAGGAATATCATTCAAAGTCTCCAGAACAGTAATGATGAAACTGGTACTACACATGAGGACCTTTGTGAGATAGTAAGAGAGTATTTTAATGACTTATTTCAGGAGCATCAGGGAATATATGCGCCTGTAACTGATCATGTGCAAAGGGTTGTGAATGAAGAGGATAATCAGGGGCTTCTTATTCCTTTTTCTGAAGAGGAGTTTCAGGTAGCTATTTTTCAGATGCATCCAGATAAAGCATCGGGACCTGATGGCCTCAACCCAGCTTTCTATCAACATTTCTGGAACCTTTGTGGGAAATATGTTTTCTCAGCTTGTTGCCACTGGCTAGAGGTTGGTAGCTTTCCATTCTCTCTTAATGATACAAATATTGCTCTGATTCCTAAAATTGAGAACCCGACTTCTATGAAAGATATGCGCCCTATATCCCTTTGTAATGTTTTGTATAAAATTCTTGCAAAAGTCCTCGCCAATAGATTAAAAAAAGTCTTGCCCAAATGCATTTCCGAGGAACAATCTGCTTTTGTGGAGGGTAGATCCATTTTGGATAATGTGCTGATTGCTTTTGAAATTCTCCATTATATGAAATGCAAAACTAAAGGTATTAGGGGGGAAGTTGTTTTGAAAATTGACATTAGTAAGGCGTATGATCGTGTTGACTGGGGTTTCCTTAAAGCCATGATGTTGAAAATGGGCTTTAGTGACAGGTGGATAAACTGGATTATGCTATGTGCTTCATCAGTCAATTACTCAGTTGTTGTTAATAATGATGTGGTTGGTCCCATTGTGCCAGGAAGAGGTCTGAGGCAGGGTGATCCTCTCTCACCTTACCTTTTCATTATTTGTGCTCAAGGTCTTTCTGCTTTGATTAAAAGAGCTGAGGCTTGTGGTGATTTACATGGTATTAAGATTTGTAGGGGTGCCCCTATTGTGAGCCATCTCTTCTTTACAGATGACAGCTTTTTATTTTTTTCGTGCAAATGATAGAGAGGGCAATGTAATGAAGACTATTCTTGCTACATATGAAAATGCATCTGGCTAGGATATAAATTATAACAAGTCTGAAATTTTCTTTAACTGTAACGTTCAAGAGGACCAGAGAGAGTTTCTTTCAGATTTGTTGGAAGTTCAGGTTTGTCTTGGTACAAGAAAATATTTGGGTCTTCCCTCAATGATTGGTAGGAGTAAGAAAGCAACCTTTAATTATTTAAAGGACCGTGTATGGAAGAAGTTGAACTCTTGGAGTGGTAAGACACTTTCTAGTGCTGGTGGAGAGGTGTTAATAAAAGCTGTTATTCAGGCCATTCCTTCGTATTGTATCAGCGTTTTCCTTCTCCCCCCTTCATTAGGAGAAGAGATTGAACGCATGATGAACTCTTTTTGGTGGGGCACGAACAAGACAGGTACCCATGGTATTAACTGGATGAGGTGGGACAAAATGACGGTGAGAAAGGAAGATGGGGGTCTCGGTTTTAGAAGCCTTGGGACTTTCAACCCGGCAATGCTAGGGAAACAAGGTTGGAGATTTATTTCTAACCCGGAAGCTATGGTTTCACGACTCTTCCAAGCTAAATATTTTCCAAGAGGGAGATTTTTGGAAGCAATGCTTGGTCATAACCCAAGCTTTTCATGGCGTAGCATCTGGAATTCCCAGGTTTTGTTGAGAGAAGGTTTAAGGTGGAAAATTGGTAATGGCCAACAAATAAAGGTATGCTCTGAACCATGGATACAAGGGGGAATTTCACTTTTGTTCCCTGCAATCCACACTCAGATGGTGCAAGATATGGTGGTGAGTGATCTATTTTCTCATACTGGAAAAATGTGGAACGAAGGGCTGGTAAGGTCTCTTTTTCACCCATAAGATGCAGTGAATATATTATCTACCCCCTTGATTGAATGTGTAGAGGATGATAGGCTACTATGGAAGTTTAACAACAAAGGTGTGTACTCTATCAAGTCTGGTTATAGAATGTTTATGGAGTCCATTTCAGCCCCATTGAAAGTGGAGGGAGATTGGAACCAAATCTGGAAATTACAAGTTCCTCAAAAAGTGAAGATGTTTATTTGGCGGGCATGTAGGGATGTGCTTCCTACAAGGCTGAAGTTGCGATCCCGAGGGGTAGACTGCTCGAGCAGCTGTGTGTTGTGCAATCAAGGGCTTGAGAATTGTTGGCATTTGTTCATGGGTTGTGCAGTAAATATACAATGTTGAGAGCAAGTGGGTTTATGGCATATAATTCATCCTCTAATAAATACAATGGATAGCTTTGGGGACTTATTTTTTGCTACCTGCATAAGGCTGGATCCTTCTGCACGAAAGAATTTTGTGATGTTGATATGGAGTCTATGGCAGAAGCGTAATAATAAGTTATGGGATGACATTGATGATACTACACTTCGAGTTATCCATCGTGCAAAGGATACTTTGGCAAGTTGGGAGTGGGCAAGGAAAAAAAGGAATGAACCAAGATCTCTTGTGACTCAAAATCGCAATGATGGTTGGGTCCCTCCTCCGTTGGGTATGCTTAAAATCAACACTGATGCAGCTTTCTTCACTGATCAAAACGTAACAACCCTTAGCATGTGTATGCGTGATCATGAAGGTAGTTTTATGGGTGCAAGAACATTGTGGAGGTTGCCAAAGTTGGAAGTCAGAATAGGTGAAGCACTTGCCCTTCTCAATGCAATTAAATGGGCTTGTGAGTTGGATGTGGACACTGCTATATTTGAAACCGATTGTCAAGGGGTTTTAGATGAACTTCAGAGTGATAAAATGAATTTAACCGAATTTGGCTCAATCATAGCTCAATGCAAAGGCCTGCTCTCTAGTTATTCAAACTTTAAAGTAAAGTTTATTAGGCGGCAAGCAAACATGGTCGCTCATGTATTAGTAAGGGCGGCTTTGTTGTCAGCTAGTCCCTGTGATTACTTTGATGTTCCTACTTGTATTGCTGACACTATTATGATTGAAATGAAATAAGTTTGTTTTCCTCAAAAAAAAAAAAAATGAATGAGCCATCAAATTTTAAATGATGCCACATTAGTTAATATCAATTAATTGGATTACATATGGAGGATGAACCTTACTTCCAATTTTAGATATCGAAAAATTCAATTTTTTTTAGAAAGATTTTATGGTAGCTCTTGAATAGTCCTTACCTATCTAACTCAATTAAATGGCGAGAACTTAATTTCATATGATATTGATATAATTCATTTAATTGAGGTGATGTATTATGGTTTGACAAATGTCCCAAACCTTTTATTTTTCAAAGATGCGATAGCAAGGTCATTTTTTTTTTTATAATAACTAGTCAGGTACCCGTGCCTTCGCACGGGTCACGATGGTTTGCACGCATGTTCTTGAAACGGCCTGTGTATATACTAATAATATATACTAATAAGTTGATAATATGAATAATTTGAACATCAAACATATGTATTTGGGATTAAATAAGTGAATGTAATGTTTTTACAAATAATGTTTGATCTACGTACAAAGCAAATGTGACTATAAAGCAAGACATGATTCTCATATATTTAATAACTTGAAACTGATTCAAACCTTGACTATTCTCCAATATGTAGCAATCCAAAATAATGAAAAATATAAGAATAGCAGTCCAATGAATGAAAATGCTTGGCAAAACCATCTCATATGATCATAAAGTGAAAATTTATCATTCACAAAATCAATAACTTACTCAAACACAAATTTTAGATGTTTCAAATTTCATACACATCTTTCCTCTGGGATGGATATGGCGGCGAAACTCTGAGAACCCTTCAAGTCTCCATGATACAAATCAGACACCTATATAAATTTCTATCATCTGAAAAAGAAACTGATTTAAACGTGAAGTAATCTTCAAATTAATACGATAATCTCACCTATTTTCCTTAAATTAAAATGATAAATAGTGTTGGGACTTGTAGGAGTTTCACACTTCAACCATCTTAAATAGAAGTTTAAATAACTTTAGTCAATTAATTTGGATGTTTTATATGTGTAAAAAAAGCTAATATTTCCCTATATGATGCATTTGGAAGAACTTATAGATAGCTTATGAGAATAGCTTATGGAAATAAACTTATCCAAATAGTTTATGAAAATAATTTATGGTTTTCCCGTAAGCTCTTTAGCTTATTTTCTTAAGCTTCTCAAAGAAGTTTGTGAAAATAAGTTGTTTTTAGCTTATTTTAAAAAGAGCTTATTGAATAAGCGCTTAATTAAGCTGTTTACCCAAACGATTCTAAAGCCTCCTCCAATTACATCATAGCAAGCTTCAACTCCTTTTGAGGAACATACTGCTACACTGCTTCTTATTGGAAAATGAATCAATTTCAAAGTAAACACATGCTAACAAACACAATCAGTTCAAGTATATTTACTAAAATACAATTGATTTTACAAAAGAGTTTACATAACCACAGAAGTGGATTGTATTGCTAGTTAAAGTTAAAACATGTCAACATTACTTCATAATAACGGGTGCTAGCAGATCATACACCAAGTTGAGGCAGACTGTTGTTGGTGTAGCCACATCCATGACATATGATAGACAGATATTTAAACAGAATGTTATAAATGCCACAAGTATAATAAATTAGATAGGGTGCCACCACACATTTTAATAAATTAAATATTTCAGCAGAAAATAGATAATCAACTTCACATTACCTCAACTTGGTATATATTCCAGATACCCCATGATATGATGCAAACTCTGTATAAAGCCATTTCCATGGACCATGTAATAATAGGTTCCTTTGCTGAATGTCCTAAACTTTCTTTGCAACTTCCAAAACCAAGTCATATACAACTATCTCTGCTACAAAGCCACACTGGGAGTCTGGGACCACAAGAAAGTAACTGCGAGGTGTACTATAAGGGCAAGAAACATGGTCTTACCAGGGAAAAGGGGAAGGGATATGTTTTCTGAAGATTAAGCTAGATTATCCCCATTATTACTTTTTCTCATGGTTCTTCATTTTTTTCTGAACACTAAGCTAGATTATCCCTATTAATAAAATGTCATTTGAAATAGCAAAATAGTTTATGCTAAGAGAATTCAAAAGCTAAGAGGTGAATGTTAATGTCGTCTTCTATATAAAAAAATGTGGATGCAATCTATTCATAGTTTCATTTTCATACACCATTTAAAATAGTTATGCTTTGGCATATCTACAATAGAAAATGTGTACAAAATATTCTAATGCAATTTTATAACTATCAAAACAATCTCCTAATGTTTTAAATCAAGAAGGCAAGCAAGGAAGTGAAAGAGAACGTGCATAATATGTTCACCAATAACAAATCTCATTCTCTTTAAATGTTCTAATAAAAGCGATGGTTTTGCATAATTCGATGTAGTCTTGTAGACAATGCTTGGTAATGTCTTTTTTAAAAACCATATATGATGGCTCAACTTCATTATACCTAACAAAAACAATAGAGATATTTAGAAACTCATTTGGGGTATATATGAAATTCAAGTGAGATTATGGGATGAAAATGAAGAGTTTAACTTGATTTGCATGTAAGGAGAAGGTAAGAAGTATCAAGATAATCTTCATCTCCTGACTTTGTAGTTAAAATCTATGAACACAGCAAAAAATAAGTCTTAGATGACAAAATGACACATATGCAAGCCTTAAAAAATATAGTGCCTGGATTAGGTCATTTACCTTTCCATCATCAGATTGAGTTTCACATTAGTACTGGCATATGGAAAAGAATTATCCTACATAAAACTTTTGTCAACACAATTGAAATGCATTGATGAAAACATATCAATCTCTTAGGGTTTTTGACCAAACTAGTGTTATTTTAGAAACTATTTACCAAAATGGGGCTGTTTTGTAACAATTTACCAAAATAGGGTTGTTTTAGATAGCGTGAAATTTTTTATTATTATTTTTGCTGACGTAGAAGGCGCCAGTTGGACTGGCCCCTTTAAAGGCGCCACTTGGACTGGCGTCTTCATTAAAAATGCCACATGTCACACACTCATTGGTTCGTTGTAAAATAATAAAAAAAAAAATTTACGTTTAGCGTCGGCCTAAGCCCATGCTAAAGGCCGACGCTAGAGGTGTCACCCGTCTGACAGTCATCAGACGGGTGATTCAGACGAGTCTCAGCAGACGAGTCACAGCAGACGAGTGACCACATGTGGCATTTTTATGGAAGGCGCCAGTTCCACGTCAACAAAAAAAATAAAAAATTCCACGCTGTCTAAAACAACCCTATTTTGGTAAATTATTACAAAACAACCCCATTTTGGTAAATAGTTTCTAAAATAACATTAGTTTGATCAAAAAGCCCAATCTCTTACCTTACAGCGAAGGAGTGTGTGCATATTAGAGAGAGCTGATAAAGAGAAACAATGCATCTAAGAATGTTTTTTTTTCAACTCCTTTTCTTCATCTAAGAATAGAAACAATGCATTGTGTTATAATGTTGTATTTAGGAATCAGAGTGTCCAGTCTTTTAAAAAAATGCACAGGGTGTACATCATCTATAATGGAAACTAATAATTACTTTGTGTAAGCAAAAGGGAGCTGATGTATCCTTAAAAACAGTTATGGTCAACCCACATGTAAACTCAACCAAGCTCAACCTGTTCGTAAACTCAGTCGAGCTCAATTTGTCGCTCGAAAGATTTGCATTGTAAGCACGATTTTTCAAAAAGAAGAATCTACATATTATGTTAGCTTTGTCCTATCCTGTGCTATAACAATCACATTTATTATGTTTGTATGTATTACAATGCAATTTTTAATAAAAAAATCAACAGTTTCACATCGTTACAATCAAACAACAATTAGCTTTAATAAAATTAACTCACAAAAGCATCATAAGGACTGACATTATATATTTCACTCACATTTTTGTTAGCTGTATATGAATGATATTAAAATTGGGAGTACTTTCATTTAATATGAAGGATTCTATATAAGATGTAGAAAGCATTATAAGCTCAGTTTGCACACTTGAAAGCCAAGGCTGGCAATCTAAAGGCACCTCCATAAACTCACTGAATAGTAAACGAATGTAGAAATTACGTAATCACCACAAAAATGTAAAAATTATGAATCCATCATGAAGAGAAAATCTGTCAACTCTGTTTGAGAAAAACAACAATGTATAATAAGGATAGATCTTTATGAGTTTTTTCTGTTTCTTTTTTTCATAGTACCCAATGAGTTGTTTTTAATGATTTAATCAACAGTAAATTTTGTAATCTAAAACACCTAAGAAAAGTAAACCATTCACCATAAATCCAAATTCATAATGTTCTAGAGTATTTCAAAATAACTCCAAAATTATAGTTACACAATCTTTTTCTAGTTCAAATAACTCCACTCTAAAAGGATCACGGATCAATTAAATCAACTGTCTCACTTTTTGGTTGTCATATGTGCAGACTTGGTCATTACACAATTCCTAGAGAGATGGGTGAGGTCTGCACCTGGCTTAATTCAAGGATAGGGCTTAAGGGATTCTCATAAATGATATAATTAGTATCAATCAGAACATGCTTTTATTAAAAGGCATATGCAACAATAATGGGGAGGTGGAGATGAACAAGCACAAGTAGGTAGATCATGGAATGGTTCGTGGGGTATATACATAATAAGAGAATTATTTTTCTTGGTCACATTTTGTGATGTTTCTTAGCAATAAATATTTGAATGTGTTTTTGAAGTATTACTCACATTATATTATTGTAGAAGCATTAGTATTCCTCCATTTCTCTCATTATATTTTGTCTTAGTGCAAAGCATATAAACATAACAGTTAGCTCTATAGAAGAATAAAATGTACAGCCATGGAGAATAGAATTTGGCATTACCTACAAAGAGAAAATTTGTCAAACACCTCATGTACATTTTTTAGAATCAACCCAATTCACACAAACAACTTAGAATCAAACCTCATTTTCAGAATCAATAAAAATATTATAAATCAAGCATAATGAAAATAATATAGCAGTTGTGAAGAACAAAGAAAATGCACTAAAAAAATACACATAGAATATAGATTCAAGAGCAAGCAATTTACCATGCTTTTTAACCTTATAAATAAAAAATGAAAATAGAAAAACTCACCTTGCGAATGAATAGACGAGGAGACTGTGACCACATGCATATCATGTCCGACAATAATCAAATGTCTCACCACCTACGCAACAAAATTCACTTCGCATGCTAAAAAAAATAAAGCACCAACCAAGCAAAACCACTACCAAAAATTCAAGCTACCTTTTTCTTCATTTCTCAATCGGCCAAAGTTAAAACTCAAAATCTAGAACAATAAAATAATTTGTTTTTGAAAAGAAAAAAAAAAGTGTAAAACACCCCCATCAAAAGAGAGATATATAAAATGTTGTAAATTTATGAGAGCTGTTTGTGATGATTTGAATTTGAAAGTAAAAAAGGTAGCACCATTTTTTTTACAAAAAAAAAAAAATAGATAACAACAGAAGCTTCTAATGTTTTAGGGTGAAAATTTTATGTGAGAGCTTGACACGTGATAATAAGGGACAAAATGGTATTTGACACGGCACCAAACTTTATTATATAGAGATAGAAGAGATAGATAGATAATAATAATAATTTATAATTTAAAATAATAATAATTCACCAAAAAGATTATGTAATCAGGAAATTATCCACGTGTCAACGACTGCTTACTCTGATCCACTTCGATAAATGAACGTATAAACTAAGCGAACCATTTCCCTTACTTTGTTTTCGTTTAACGTACGGGGGACAATGGGTGGCGGAGGAGCTATGAGGACGGCGGCAAAGATCGCCGGTATCGGCGTCGCCAGGTCGAAAGTTTTAGGATCTTCGGCGGCGCAGACGACCGAGCAGTCGGTATGGAACGCACAGAGATCCGTACCGGCGGTGTTGTCGTCGCAGGGAGTGAAGGCCACTGAGGTGGTGCCGCTGCATACGGCGGCGTCTTGGGACTTGGACGACTGGGAACTCACCGACGGCGATGATTTGATCATGAAGGCCGGCGAGCCTATGCCTCGGGTGGTGTTTGACGCTGTCCCAACCCCTCAGGAAGCAAAGGAAGCCACAACCGAGTTGAAGGACGCTATTGATAAGTATATTCTTTTTTTCAAAATCGTTTTATGAGAATCTTATGGGAAAGTTCAAGTTTTTCGAATTCAATTTCAAAATTTTAATTTTTATCTAGTGTTTTTAATTCTTGGTTTTTCTAAAGGTTTCATTTTTATGTTGTTTCTTTTTGGAGATTTTTGTTATTGGTAACAGTTGAAGAGTTTTAAATTGAGTTTCACTTGGAACTTCTGGTTATAGTAAACTAGAAAGTGTGTTTTTTTAATTTCTTGTTTCAATTTCACTCCAATTGTTAAAAAACAGTTTTTCTCCCATTTTATATGGCTAGGTCATTTGTTTGAAAATGAGCTCTTTCTTTCAGTATCTATTCTGATTGAGGTTAGCGAGACGGCATGCGTATTCTGAGAAGAATTACCAATCATTTTTTTTGTGCGTGCTTCATTTTAGAAATGTGAATTTTGTAAATTAAACTTGTAATTTGATTCAGTTATTTGTAAATACAAGAGTCATGAGCATAGTTTTGAAGATTACATATTTATTGGAGGTGCAGTGCAGATATCTTGCTCGCTCATCACACTGACTTCTTGCTAACTCAAATGTTTAGCCACTAAGTCAGTTAAGATCGTAGTATACATTATGATTTCCTGAGTATTCTAGTTTGTTTATGGAGAGTGCGATGAAAGATCTTTTATGAAGTTAAGGAAGAGAAATTGGTTATTGTTGTTGTTGTTGCTGCTGCTGCTGCTGC